>OU611849.1:1250000-2500000 GCA_914767755.1 Agrochola circellaris
GGTCTGGCGTGCCATACAGGAGAAATTCGTAGATTAAAAATAAACTTTGAATCTTACATCGAATATGGAAAAGAATAGGACATTTAAAGCTAACTATAAATCCTAAAAACCGGCTATTTAGTTTCCAAAAGATTAGATTTTCAATATTCGAAGGGTAGGTGTCAAACCATATCTATTATAATATTTACCTTTCCATCTCTCGACCCCGTTCCAAACGCCTTACTATCCTGCGTCCACGCACAACACCAAATAATCCTCGAATGCACTCCATTCGTCTTGTCCGTATTAGCGACCATGTCAAACGAATCTGAACCTTGTCGCCTTCGGTATAAGGTCCATCTTCGATCACGGGACACTGAGAGGAGACGTTGACTATCTGGTGAGAAGGCTAGTTGGGTGACTGTTAGTTGGTGAGACACGAGCTTTTGTGTTTGTTGCCAGGTGGAGGTGTCCCTGTGAAGAGAAACATTTTTCAATATAAGAAATCTAAAAATATATAATTAAAAATAGTTAAAACTGTGTTCTGGTCAAGTCCCAGATAGCAGTTATTTGGCTAAGGAAATAAACAGTCTGTCCCTGGATAAAGTGCACAAACGAAAATGGGTGAAACTAGACCATTATTTATCGACAAAAAAAAAAGAAAAGAAAAAAAACATGTAATAATTGATGTTGCATGGCAAGTAAAACCTTTAAAAACAGCGATTAGCCCAGTGGTGTAGCGAACTACACCACAGGGCTAAACGCACTATTAAGGTTACACTAGTTGATATTTTTTCCATACAAATTTCGGGAGGGTATTATTCCACTATTTGACATTGTACATCCAAAGTTAAATATGATATTACGTTTGTCTCATTATTAATTATGTCTGTGCGGAAACAGAATAGTACTTAGTCGTTTTTCTCGACAGATTTAACGCAATTTTCGGCGTAAATAAGTAATAAAAGAATTATAAAATTTCCAAAACAAAGGCGGCACCAAGCAAGCTGAATTATCGAATAGTTCAATAAACTTTATATGTAATTGATTAATGCAGTGGTTTTTTCATAAAAGTCGATTTTCCAAAGGATTTTTTTACGTTCGTTTTACTATGAATTACCGTGCATTTCACTTTATAATATTCCCGCCGACGCGGTGCGGAGGACGCTCACGCACACATGCACAATATGTCACACGCACTTTCGTTCGACTCAGGCGCACACACGCGCACGTTCGAAATTTCCAATTTTTTTTTTTGACTCAGTCTACTGCTGCGGCTTACGTCGTTCGTATATAATTATGTAGGCTATACTCCCTGACTAATTATGTTATTATTCATTTATTTATTAAAACTTTTCACACTCAAAAAAGTACAAAGGCGGACTTAATGCCTTAGGCATTCAGTCAACCAAGGGTGGTGAAGAGATTACATGGCAGGTGCTCTATTTGAGAGGAACAAACGAAAAATTAAAAAAAATACAATCTAGTACATTATAACTAAAATAGGTATAACAATACATAAATAGGTTACAAACTACATACACATACATACATATTTACTATAATAAATACCTATATTATATATATATACATATATAGAAATTCAAGGGAGAGAGGAGTTGAGATGACTTCACTCTATTTATTTTGAAAATAACTCTACAATTTCCTCTATATCATTCCTCTTATTATCATTCGCACGTAAACACTACATTGACCCCTGGCTTAACCTTGGGTTTCGATACTACCTATTTTATCAGTTTGACTTCGCACTGTAGGACTCCGTATTTTCGATTGAAATTGTAATTGTTGGTTTAAGTGGACGCTGTGTCAGTGAACTTGTGTTAGTTGATTAAGAATAGGTGTGAACAACTACAAATAAACATTGGGTAAGTCGTATACCTAAAGTATTTAGATAGGTCTCTCTCTCGAGCATATTTTTTTGATATAGGTAATATAATTATATCTTTTAGCCAATACATTTTCTGGCTTACCACTCGACCACGACTTGGGGCTTATTATTATCATAGTTTACCCAATAGAATATTATCTGGTTTCTGCCACTAGGCAGAAACCAGATAATATTATAACAGTAGGTACCTACTAAGGTACCTACTGTTATAATTACCTAGGTACCTACAAGCAAAAATATCACAAACCGCTGAGGACACTAAAATTTAGGTAATTACCTACCTTAAGCGTATGTTGGTACTACTGTAAACCCATACCTAATAACTTTAGGTACTTAACTACATGAAAACAATCTCGATCACTTGTCTTGAAATTCATGAAACATTAAAATTTACTGACATTATGATTTCATTTGTAAAAAAACACTAGATTTTTAAACTGTATATATTCATAAAAAAGATGTTTCAAGATTGTTTACATTTAATTAAGTTATTGGGTAAATTTTGAAAAATAATTATAGATACCTAGTCAACTATAATAATAATAATTACAATTATTATCTAATACGGTTACATAAACAGTAATAATATGCGCGGTCGGGCGAGCGATGACTGTTCAAGCAAGCATGCTTCGTAAACTCTTGAGCGATCTATAATTAGGTACCTATAAGGGTATATAAAACGCTAACAGCACCTACTACTTTAGTACGAGTTTGTAGGTACTTGCAGACTTCTCGGCGAGCGGCACAGGGCGGCGCATGTGTGCATCGTGTAACGTCCTTTCAGTTCGGGTGTTTGTGTGCGTGCGAACTAGACGTTGTGCGCGTAGACTAGCGTCTTACTGCTCATTACTGATACTATCTCTGTCGGACACGATATCAGCCATGCGATTCTGTAAACATCTCACCGTGAAAACTTGGGTGAAGTGAGCTGTCAATAGTGTCAATCCCTGTGGAATGACAGTTCACTCCACGCTCACTTCACCTAAGTTTTCACGGTGAGATGGTTACAGAATAGCACTGCTGGTGAGATAGCGCGACTAGTTCAACCTTAAACTATCACAATCGTTGTCCATGTTTGCTAGTGAGCGAACTGCATTAGGCTGTCCTACCGCCGACGAGGAAACGACTAGCTATCGACTATTTTCTCGCACAAGAAATGTGCGAGTGAGAACGTGAGAGTTCTCCCTCGCAGTGAGAACCGTCAGCGATCAACTATTATATTATAGAGGTATGAGGAACAGGGTGTAAAGTTCACTCATCCTCCATAGAAAAGGGTGGATCCTCCGAGCAGACGGGTGTTGTCTGGTAGGTGTCGGGACGTTGTATAGTATGAGTCACGCGGTAAACTCTGCTTGCGCGATGTAGGATTTTTCGTGACTTCATGGTGATGCGTAGTTCGCATTTGGCGTTGTATGCCGCCACAATATGTACCTTTTTTACTGACACGGGGCCTAAATTTATTGTACGTTTCTTTGAGCAAGGAAATGGTCGTTGGATGGGACAGGTGATTCTGGCGCTGTAATGGACTTCTACATTTTCGAGAACCGAATTCTAGGGACGTTTTGGTAATTACTCACCATATAAGCACGGCCGCATGTTCTGCAGTGGTGGCCTTACACGCGGAGGCGAGTAGCTTGCCGTCAGCACTGGCGGCCAGTGCAAACACCTCGTACCCGTGCCCGTACAGCTTCTGTACCTCCGGCCATAACGTGTTCTGCATTAGAGTCTCTTCGGTTGGTGGCTCTGGAATGTTAGACTTATATCTATTAGGGTTTAATAATTCTCACTACTTTTGACAAAAACCGGCCAAGTGCTTGTCGCACTCGCACTCAAAGGGTTCCGTACCGTATTAAGATCGAGCAAAAAACGCCGAGAAAAACAAGTTTCTTGAATTGGGACCCCTTTTAATTATTAATTTTATTTAATAGGCGCTAGCGGCAATAGAAATACACAATCTGTAAAAATTTGAAGTGTCTACTTATAACGGTTCATTAGATACAGTCCGCTGACGGACAGACGGACGGGCGGAGGGGTTCCGTTTGGCACCCTTCGGGTAAGTAACTCTAAAAAAAAAACCCAAAACAAAAAAAACTCACGTGACAAAAACACACAAAATGCAGGAAAATATCGTGAGGACTTGTAATTAATAGTACCTGGGCGACCGAGCTCTGCTCGGGTGAAATTAGAGAAAACGAATTTTCTCAGATATGAGATCTAGCTAGATCGATTTTTTGCCCCCGTAGACCCGTATATTGCAACTTTCGAAATCGTTAGAGCCGTTTTCGAGAACATGATTACAAATATATACAAATATTGGTAATTTAATAGTACAGGATAAGGCTCAACTCGCCAACCTGTCTTGAACAAGCGTGGTGATCAATGCTCGTGTCTTCTCTGTACGAGAAGCGGCACTTTTCCTGCAGTGTGACAGTAATAGGCTGGTATTTACTCACCCATCATATCAATCGGCACGAAGTACCCGTCGTTGTCGTTATCGCCGTCCTGTTGGTCGTCTTCTCCGATGAACACGGCTTTGTTTGACAACCCGAGCGAAGGAACCGCTGCGCCCTCAGGTCCTGACAAATATAATAATTTCTTTAGGCACATAAGGTATTTGGTAATACCTACATGAGGGATTTACAAAGTATAGATATTAAGAGGGCCCTTCCCGGCCCGTCTATCGTCAACGCGAGCATGGTCGAAAAGCTGTCGAGCGCAAGTGAGAATTGCTAACAAACGAGTGAGAACGCGATAACATTGTACGAAAAATAGTGTGTAAAAATTAGTATAGTATCAGGGAATACGTGTTTTTGAGTAAACCTTACAAGTTTGTGAAATAAATTTGTGTCAATTAGAATCTCCATTACATGTGCGAGGTTTCTATGAAGATGTTTTCTTTACTTTTACAAATTATGAGTATATTATGACCGGACAAAGTTCAGGTAAAGTTTGTGCAAAAAAGCAGATTTTTGGAGGCATAAACAGAATTTGTTTCTGATTTTTTTAAATTTTCGCTATCATATAAATCTAGATATAGTGCACAAGATACATATTGGTTTAAACATTTCAAAGAAAGATGTGTTACAACGCCATAATCACGTACGAGCGTTTGTATGAAAATACAACCGAATTGAGATCTTCCTCCTTTTTGGGAAGTCGGTTAAAAAGTATGACGGGTTGGCCGCTCTTAAAAGAAGATTATTTGTTGCTGTAGCTAGGTCACTGAGTAATCTATAAATATGTTTTTTTAGTTATACTAGACTAGCTTCCGCTAGCGGCTTCGCCCGCGTGATACCTACATTATAACCTATGTTAGTCAGTGATAATATAGTATTCCACAAAAATACAAATCTTTCCTCTTTATATTATAAGTGTAGATATGGCATGGCGAGTGAGGCGAATGGTGGCTTAAGTCCAGCAGTGGACTGCTGTGTAGTGAGGCGATAGTCATTTCTCATTTTATTTGTGATATATGTGTTTTCGTTTAAAAAATATTGAAAAAGTCGAAAAACCCTACTGCAACTAAAAAGTTAAACCAGAATCACTTTTGAAGAACTTTGCAGTCGGGTAAAAAAATTACGAAATCTTGAACATGTGTTTTATACCTACTCTTGACATTCCATACGAAGAAAATTCTTTCCAATTCACGTAAATGTTTTTCGTTATCACATATTATGTTGCTTTTTACCAGTTTTGGCACGGGGAAGTAAAGTGAAACAGAACGCGGATCCTTTTATACCCATTCTTCTTCTTTTTTTTTTACCTTGTTGAGTTTGGGGCGGTTCAAGATACTTAATATTAATTACTTATCAGCTATCTAATTATGCAACACATTTTCGTAAACGATTACAACTAATCTGTTTCATTTTGACCGTACAACAACATTCATTGCGTTATTTACGTTGTTGAGCAGATTTTTTTATTCGAACCTGTGAAGCAATGGATTAGCAATCTGTTTCAAAACGATTCAGATTCTGATTGATCGTGTATTACGCAATTAGGGTACAGGAGATAATATACTGGATAATGTTTAAGTCAAAATACTTCTTACCTTTAATATCTTCTTCGATGACCTCTCCGCTAATATTCTTAAAGTTATGCACAAAGTTGTGCGGTGCTCTGAACACTCTAATAACTTTCTCCTCTGCTGCTGATGCGAAGGTCGTGCTGTTGATCAGCGCGAGAGACGATAAGTCGTACCCGTGGACTTGAGGACGAGCTATCTCGTGCCACTCGCTACCTGGAGATATGAATAGAGAAAATATAATGAATTAATCTAAGTTACACCATCGATGTGGAAAGTGGCTTAGCTTGTTTACGCGCTTAATAACTCATTATAACATTAATGCATTGGCCTAGAAAAGGTTATTAAACATCGTCGCATATTTTTTTGATTATTTTACATTTACGGGGTATTCAATTATAATTTTGCTCACATAGTTAAGTTGCAAGCTATCGGTGCTTATTCTGACGCATTTTGAAATGTGAATTACTCCAAACCATTTCAGAATATTGCGCATATTTCACTCCTATGAAAGCAGTGGTGGCCCAGTGGTAACGGCCCCGACTTAAGAGTTGGATTTGTAGGTCGTGGGTTCGAACCCAGACAGGCTCTTTACTTTGTGTAAATAAGTTCATCACCACTGCTCTAAAACGGTGAAGGAAAATATAGTGAAGACACCGGCATGCTCTAGAACCAAAAATTCGAAGACCTGTGACATCTACCAACCCGCACTGGGCCTGCATGGGAGATAAGAGCCCACTCTCTCTCGAAGAGAGGCCTGTGTCCCAGCAGTGGGAATATTATAGGCTGCTCTGATTACGCTAATATGCCACTACTATGCAGAAAACGTTTGCGTGCGTGCTGGAGTCTATGTCTATTTCTATGGAAATCTTCAAGTCACGAGTTAATAGTTTACTTTTAGGCTAACAGGTAGTAGCGAATCCAGGGAGCTCAAGCGTCTGAGTTCTTCCGTGACAAATCTTAAAGTGAACTTGATATTATTTTATTTAAACTTTTTTGCAAGTAATGTACCATTGTCATCAATTATCCTTAACTTAATAAGTATATAATACGTTTTCAAGTTGTTTTCTAGAAGATGTTTTGTTTACGTGACGAAGTTCACGCTGCCCGGTTTGACCGCCATGTATATTCACCGAGATATCTCTGGTAGTCTACAACCTGACGATATCATTGAAGAATTTGCGAAAAGTAACCGAGGAGGCTTGTAAAATGTTGTGTACTTTTTAGTATTTACTTTGTTAACCTACCCTCAGCGGGGTCAAACGACAATCGACGATCCTCCACATCTAACATCGGATGGAACATATTTAAAAAAAAAAACCTTCGCTTATCTTCCACGGTGCATGGACTCTGGTGGTCTGGTCAGCAGACACACTCATGAGGTATCTTCCCTCTCGCTCCCACCTCACGTCCTCGACAGCACTGAAGTGGCCGCCGCATACTACTGATGACTGCCATTGTCCTGTCTCCTGGATAAAAACAAGGTTTCATAAATGAGTCTTCATAAGTGGAGAGTAATAATTATATCGCAGGGAGACAAAAAGTACATAAGAGACAGCCTCAATTTAGGCAGAAGGAAACATTTTGATCAGAATACTGTCTTTTCTCAGACCAGACTTTCACTTCTTTAACAACATGTTAAAGTTGTTATTCAATACCTACTTGTAAAGAGCAAGTGGATAAATTTATCCACTTCATCTTACTAGATAATTCTATGGTATATCGGTATCTTCAATCTTTAGTTAAGGGAGATAAAATGCCCCAATACTCAAAGTTAATACAAGAAATCTATTTAGGTCATTGCAATAACGCAATTATTTATTTATTTACCGAAGCCCAATAAAAAATGATTGTTTCGACTAACCTTACACTGGGCCCAAATATGAAACGATCCATTATACCCATGTCCTAGAAACGAGTCCCCATTAGGTCCAAATTTACTGCCATAGAACCCCAGGCCGTTTCCCCCCACTTCCCCCACTCTTACTCGTTCTACCCACGCGCCATCCCCCTCACCCTGCTTGGGGGATGATTCTGGCTCCCAGATAATAACTGTCTTGTCTAAGGAGGATGATAGGAGTCGGTAGATCGGCTTTTTGTTGGTATCTGAAAAAAGAAGAAAAAACTTATTTGCATTACAAACGAGCTATGTGTCATACACCTACACTGTGCGATTTTATTTTGTTACTACATGAAATTATGGTTTGTAGTGCACTAAAAAATATATTATAAATTGAAAAGCATTAGTTTTTTTTTTTAAATCTTTGAAAGCATTGCTACGTTGGGAGCTGAAGTAGCACCGTGCACCTGCCTTTAATGGCTGGGTACTGGGTCTTATCATTTTTCACTACTAACCTCCAACACTTGGTTGCTGCCACTGTACTCCATAAACCCATCCTTCATGTCCAGCCAGTACCGCTTCCAATTTCACTGACCAGTCCTCTCCGTACGCTGGGAACACTTTCTGTTCCACCTTGATGCCCTTAGTGACCTGCTGGTCTACGTGCTTCTCGATGCGCCACAGACGGATGTATGTGTCTTGGGAGGCTGATGCTAGTAGTATTGTTGAGTCGTCTGTGGAATTTGTAAATTGTTTGATAAATTAATTTGAGCCAAAAATGTCGTATTATTAAAAAAAAAAAAAAACATAATAATTATGAAATTTTAAGAGAATAATTATTATTCTCTTCTGAACACCTTTCTAGGTTATAAAGGTCTATTTTCCTTTTTCGTTAGTATATTATTTTGTGTTGGATCAGATCTTCAGCTTTAGGGTTGCAATAACATTTGTAAAATTTGTTGCCACCACAACATTTTTCGTATGCTACTTGTAAGAGCTAGGGTCACTCTGCCAGTAGCTGAGCATATATTAAAGAACTTAAGTGTTTGTTTTGTTCTAGTAAAATAATTATTATTACTAGCAACATTTGTGAAATTCAAAATAGATTAAGATGTTGTTATTTAGTTTTCCATGTTTTACAGATACTTGCTTTATCAAAGATAATTCCAAAATTAAGTTTCTCACTCACCAATATCTTGGACATCCAACCCCCTCACCCAGTCTTCGTGTCCAGTCAGCATATGAACCCTGTGGTACTCCTCACCAACAAACATGTGTATCTTATGGTCATCTAGTGCACATAACAATATGGGCTTCTGTGATGTTGGTAACATGTGTGCGTGCATCGTCAGACAGAGACCAGAGTTCAAACTTATTGTTTGTTTGAGGGCTGTTATACCTGAAATGAATGGTAATAATTTTGGTTGACTTCTGTGTAGGTATATTTTTTTTTTGTTTATGTTATCCTATGTTGTCCCACTGCAGGGCAAAGGCCTCCCTTTCTCCTTTCCACTGCTCTCTATCTTCAGCTAGTGTGGCCCAATCCTGCCTAATATTGTTAAATAGTTTCGAGCTAGCAAATTGGGATAATTAGAAGAATTAAGAAGATCATGCAACCAAAACTATGAATATGTATCTCAGCAGCAAATTAGGGTAACTTTTTGGCTGTGGTAATGCACCTACATAATTAGCACTGAAAACTTTGCTTATAAATTCGAGTTTTCTTAGTAATATTTACCATCTTTCCTTTGCCAAACTCGAACAGTAGAATCAATGGATCCAGTATAAACCAGCAGCTCATCTCCATTGTAAGTACCATGAATACATGTAACACCATCCGTATGTCCTGTAAGACTGTTAGTTACTTTCCAAACTCCATCTACCAATGACCATATTGCTGCAGTCTTGTCCGCTGAACCGGAGATCAGTTCAGTACAGGTACCGTCTGGTTTGCGGAGCCATTTTACTGTGTTTACTTGTGAGCGATGGTGGCTGAGTACTGTTAGAGGGTCTTTGCCTTTGAGATTCTGAAATACAGAAGAAATGAAGAAATCATAAGTAGGTATGTAATGTTATTGTATCTGATATTGTAGTTTTCTTCTGTCTATATGATACCAGTAGTGTGTTGAACACATTGGAATCCAGCTTAAATGCATTAAAAGACCATAGAAACAAATATTCTCACCGTATCATAAATAACAACAGAGTTGGTCGCACCAAAACAAATGAGTCCCTGTCCATTCCAGTCAATTATCTCCGGAGTGCGATTACACCCAACGGAGGTATACACTTGCTCCACATTAACTTTCATTGTTTTATTATTTATTGCAGAAAACAAACAACGAAAAATGGATAACACTCAATTTAATTTGAATAACACAATCTTATCTTTGAGGTTATAATAAACATATGGTTGACACTTAGTAAATGCGATGTGTTCGTAAAGTGTCAATTATATCATTTGAATTTTGGATATGATCTTTACAAAAAAATATGATTTTCCTGCTATACATTGATATTATTTATCATTTAGAATCAATATGTGAACATTATTTTAGTTTCAAATGAACGATTTTGTGAAAGAAATTTTAAATCTACGAGAAAAGATATTAATCTCGAATGCGCCCTTATCTTTGTTGGCGGCAAAAATGACAACAGCTCGATGGCAAAATGTCAATTTTATTGTAAAAATCTCTCGGACTTGTTTACACTCGTTTATTTATAGTTATTAAATACAATCAATAAAAATGCCTGAAGTAATGATATGTGGTATACCGGTCACCTTTCCATTTGAACCGTATGAAGTTCAAAAGATCTACATGGAGCGAGTGATTGAAAGTCTGCAGAACAATACCAATGCTTTGCTGGAGTCCCCCACAGGTACCGGAAAGACTTTATGCTTACTATGTTCTTCATTAGCTTGGTTACTAGTTAAAAAGGCCCAGTTGCAAATGAATGCACAAGTAGGCAATTTTTCGGAGCACAACAATTTTAGTGGAGCTTTAAAAGACACTTTAAAGTCTGGAGCTGGGAAATCAAAAGATAGCACGTCGTGGGGAATGCCGAAAATAATTTATTCATCAAGAACCCACTCTCAGTTGACACAGGCTATGCAAGAGTTGAAGAGGTCCAGTTATAGGCATGTGAAAGCTACTGTTCTGGGTTCAAGAGACCAGATGTGCATCCACCCTGAAGTGTCCAAAGAAACCAATAATATGAACAAAGTGCACATGTGCCAATTGAGAGTGAAATCAAGAACTTGTCACTTTTATAACAATGTTGAATCAAAGAAAGAAGACAGAGCTGTGAAAGGTGATGAAATATTAGACATAGAAGATTTAGTAACAGTAGGAAAAAAGCTGAAGTGTTGTCCATATTATTTATCAAAAGAATTAAAACAGGAAGCTGATATAATATTTATGCCTTACAATTATATCCTAGATCCAAAATCAAGGAGAGCTAATGGAGTAGAACTCCTGAATAATATTATTATTTTAGATGAAGCACACAATGTAGAGAAGATGTGTGAAGAGTCAGCATCCTTGCAGATTCGGACAACAGATGTTGCTTTATGTATTGATGAGATTACACATGTAATGAGGTCTTTTGGTGAGACAGCAGGAAATGAAGATCAAATGGATATGACAGTAGACAACCAGCCAAAAGATTTTACCTGTGATGATTTGTGTGTTTTAAAAGAAATGATGCTGGCATTTGAAAAAGCCATTGATGAGATTTCTGTTGGCAATGAAGGTAGCACTTACTCTGGTGGATATATATTTGAGTTGCTTTCAAAAGCAGAGATCAGAGATCATAATCAAATGGCAGTGATCACTATGATTGAGAATCTCATACAGTACTTGTCAACAGCAAGTGCTTCACCCTTTCAGCGCAAAGGAGTTGGTTTGCAGAAAATAGTAGATTTATTAAATGTTGTGTTCAGTGGAACAACACATGCTTATAAAGAGAGAGTTAAAATGTGCTACAAAGTTCATATTCAAATAGAAGATAAAAAGAATAAAAAGACAGATGGTTGGGGAGCTCTAAAAACTGCCAACTCTAAAACTGCTGAAAGAGTTCTAAGCTATTGGTGCTTCAGTCCAGGTTTTGGGATGAAGCAACTAATGGAACAGAATGTTAGAAGTATCATATTAACAAGTGGAACCTTAGCCCCACTAAAACCCCTAACATCTGAACTGGGCATTCCAATAGGAGTCCAGTTGGAAAATCCCCATATAGTGAAGTCTAACCAAATATGTGTTAAAATAATGAGTCAAGGTCCAGATGGTGTGATGTTAAATTCTAATTATCAGAACAGAGATAACCCTAAATATCTTTCATCTTTGGGTAGAACAATACTTAGCTTCTGCCGTGTCATTCCAGATGGTCTGCTAGTATTTTTCCCATCTTACCCTATAATGGCCAAGTGTCAAGAGGCATGGCAAAATGAAGGGATCTGGTCGAGTATAAATAATATAAAGCCAATATTTGTGGAGCCTCAGCGCAAGGACACTTTCAATGCAATAATAAGTGACTATTACAGTAAAATAAGTGATCCTAGTACAAGAGGAGCATGCTTTATGGCGGTGTGCAGAGGAAAAGTGTCTGAAGGTCTAGACTTTGCTGATATGAATGGCAGAGCAGTAATCATAACAGGATTGCCATTTCCACCATTAAAAGACCCAAGAATCATTCTGAAGAAGAAATATTTGGAAGAGCTTAGAATCAAGGATAAACAATTCTTATCAGGGGATGAATGGTATTCCTTAGAAGCAACAAGAGCTGTTAACCAAGCTATTGGCAGAGTCATAAGACATAAAAATGATTATGGTGCAATTTTACTTTGTGACAGTAGGTTTAATAGTCCTAAATTGAAAAACCAGTTATCTGCTTGGCTGAGAGACCATATCAACGTCTCAAATAAGTTTGGGGAGACAGTAAGTGAAATCTGCAGGTTTTTCAAAAATGCTGAATTAACTTTGCCTGCTCCAAGTCTGAAACCCCTGCTTCCAAATGAGTCTGGAGGTCGAGACAGAGATTCTGGGCCAATCCATGTAAGTGGTGTAGCTTTTCCAGTTTCTAACACAAGAGTTGTATCAAAATCATCAAATAAAAAGTCAGTAAGCCAATATCCTAACTCAAATGAGGTTTATGCAGATTTTTCAATGGATTTTTACAAAAATGCAAAAGCTTCCACCTATGTTAATGAATTTAAGCCAAATACTACAAAGGATCTCTTCAGTGCTATAGACCAAGATGACAATCAGCAGTCTCAGTCACAGTCTTTTGTAACTATCCACAAGAGAGCTGCAGGTGTCAGCTTAACAAATAATCTAGTAAAAAAGAAAAAGTTGAAGATAAAACCTTTTGGGTTTGAAGAAAACTTGAATGGTGAGAAATCAAGCGAAGATCAGTCAAGAACAGTTGAGAAAGTACCTCCTGCATCATTAATAGATTTTGTCAAAGAAATAAAAGTGCTTTTACAAGCCGAACAATACAAGGAGTTCCAATTATCCATTTCAGCTTACAAGAAAAGTGGTGAATATGAAGCCTTTTTAAAGATTTTATCTAATTTATTTGAAAATAACAAAATGTTGTATTTATTCAAAGGCATGAAAAGGTTTCTGAAAGAGGAACATAAGGGTACATTTCAAGAGTACTGTGATAATGTTAAATTAAGTAGTTTATAATAAGTGGACATCTGCTTAGAAATAAAATTAAAGATTTTAAAAATGAGTTTGATTATTCTTATACTTAAAAAAAAAAAAAAAACATTTTCGTAAACTCTAACATTTATTAACTACTTAAACATACAACTAGAAAACATTCTTAGGTGCTTCATTGATCTTACTGGCAATCTCCACAGAGTTAATTCTTAAAATGGTTTGTGGTGCTCTTTGGAAGTTGATTCTCATGTACTGCTTCCTCCTCTTCTTTTTGAAATGCGTTCTGGTATGGGATAGGCCCTTAGAAACGACTGTAGCCGTCACATCCACTAGACCAGACTGTACTATAGGTCGGCCAATGAGGGAAAAGTCTTTTGTACCGGCTAGTAAGACTTTGTCGAGTTTGATCTTGTCCCCGATGGTGGGAGGCCAGAAACCTTCGATGACGAGAAGGTCCCCGTCAGACACGCGCCATTGTTTACCCAATATGTGGACGATAGCAAAGTTCCTTGATGCATTCTGTGCGATCAGGTTATTACATTCTGCTATCACGTCTTTTGTCGTTTCTGGGACAGTTTTGGACTCTATAGGAGCTAGGTTGGTTATAAATCTTGACAGAACACCCGCTGTAACGTAAAAACACTTTACATAACAAAAAAAACACGAAGCTAAGCTTGTATTTTCATAAAATTGCTTAAATTCATACCTTGTCCTCCATTGAATACATTGGTGAGTCTTTGCAAGCCTGCTCTTATGAGAGCCATAATTACAGTGTTATCGTTTCTTAAGTTATTAAAATTAAAGTTTTTTCTAACAAAACATTCCCGACATAACCTATAAATCTTGCACCACCCACAGATAAAATAGCTGAACTTGTTTGACAGTGACACTATACGTTTCGTTCGGAAATATGTTTATTTGCGACTTTGCAAGCGACCGTCTTTGTCGTTTTTATACAACGTTTATAAAACGTTTGGTTCACAGTTCGCCGGAAACTCTGAGGTCAGAAAGTTGAGCTAATATTGTAATGATATCACTGCTTAACCGTTATAAAATAAAAACAACCTACATAAAATGTGAAGAATATAATTAAATCCAATGTCATATCAAGGCCGATCTCCATGAGTATAGAAATATGGCGTTACTAATTTACACAAACGGGCACTACGATGCAATACCCGGAAGAAACTCTAAAAGAAATAGGGAGATGGCAGATATTTTTGAAATAATTGATAATGTCCAGCTAATGACTTCTTCTCGAAAATTGATGTATGTGAATCACTAAGCGTAGTCTGAGACAGTTCAACAGTCCAACAACTACCTATATTAAATTGCCTTTCACATGTTTTTTATAACCGCAGATTATTCACTATCAGACAGGAGTACCAAATTTGCAACAAAATCATCATAATCCTTAAATCCCTCACACGAATGTTTTATTTTATTTGAACTCTTATTTCTTGTTTATGATCTAACATTCTCAAACTGGAAGTTAACCATCTAACTATTATCTATAAGTATTTTAAATTCGCACTCCTGAGCCACAAGATACAAGCGATGCTTAGGTTGTGGCTCACCGAACATGTCACCTAATGTATTCTTATTTTTTGTGAATAAACGTTATTATTGTTTTTATCTTTGCTATGCCTCTCCAAGGGTGGAGTAAAGAGGATTTTACTGGGAACTATGCACCGCAAGGTAGGTAGGTACTATCCAGTGAGGTGAGTGGATAGGCAGACTCAGATCATACCTACCTACATATTTGAACTGACTTTTATAACCCGGGAAAAGTGCACGTGGTTCTGTAATGTCGCCCGGGTCAGTGACCTCTTGATACTAGACAAAAAATAGATTAGCATTCTGAAAAAAAATGGGATCTCCTTCGTAAAATAATTGTGTCGAAAATTATTTCGATTTCTTCTTATATAGGTACGAAATACTTATGGTTTGGGTTTAATATTCAGACAATACGTGTTGAAAGTAATGTTCATTCGGTACGTGCGACGATCTCGAAAGTGTATTGAAGCTGTCAGGGCAAAGTTCGCGGTAATGCGCTCAATGACATCTTCGGCTTAGCCCTATCCCTCAGCAGAACACTTTATTTATTATTCTAGGTTCAGACTCTCCACAGCCCTCCTTTGATGGATTACACTAAAGTCTCAGTAAATTCACGTCGGTCCACATTCAAAAATCCAGCTGTATTCGTACGCCCCAGTTTGATACTTCAGTTCTGCGTTCGTGTCGTTCCGTCGTGCTTCGGGACACTTCGGCGGCGTCTGGGGCGCGTTGTCATGGCAACGGGCGGGCACGCGGCGCTCTCGGCACAGCGGCCGCAGCCGAAAATAAACACGAGAGCGACGCCTCGCGGACTTGTTGTGGAGCAAGGGGACACGCCACTGGGGCGCTACGGGGGTGTGCGTCGGGTGACGTATGTAATTATCGTTTCAGGTTTCACCGGAGACGTATTGGATTATTCCGATGGGCTTTTTGTATTCCTATAGGATGTATTTTGGCGTTTGGATCGTATAGCAATAGCACTGCTCTAATGGAGGTTTTCAGAATGAGGGCAAAGCTTTGAAAGTTCGCTAGCAGGCGAAGGTGGTTAGGTATGAACCGCAGAGTTGTTTGCTTTAGATCGACGGAATCAGTTAAAAGCGAGTCCTAACGCGGGATTTTCCTAGAAGCGTACAAAGTTGCCGGGGAAGGCTCGCCCGCTCTCACAGAGCGCGGCCTGGGGCGGGGGTGTGCGAGGCACGGGCGGGTAGAGGCCGGTGCGCGCGCACGGCTCCCGCGTCAGTCGCTGGGCGGCGCGCGGCCGGCTCGCGGTCGATAGCTGCACGCTGGCACGGGCACGGCCATGTTGCGCGACGCGTGCACGCGCGAGCGGGCTCGACGCGCTGCCGTGTGAGTGAAGTGTTGTGGTGTGGACACCGGCCCCCTTCTCCCCCGCGCCGCCACGCGCGGCGCTGCCGCCTCGAGCTTTCGGTCAGTATCTGAGACCAGTGATAGTGAGTCGCCACCGAGCCGACGCCGGCCCGGCAGGACACCAGCACTACCTGCGGCAGCCAGGCATGCGCTGCCGAAGCCTGATTGAAAACAGATCGTTTACGGTGCGATTCGATTCGTGAATATTTACGGGTGAATGCGCGTGACGTTTAGGTACGGTGTACACACGTTCTCAATCTGAGCTGGGTTTCGTCGCCCACGGCTAGGATATACATAATACAGTCGCAGATAGAAATGTTAGGTTAGGATGGTGGACGGTGATTACGCGCGAAGGAATCCAATATCGTCGAAAGGTACAATATGAAAGTGTAGAGCAAGGTGTGTGCTCTGGAATATAAAGCAAACAGTTTCTAATTAATTTTGAGATAGCATCTTAAATTAAAGGCGATATTGGTAAAGTTTGGCGGCAGTAGGAGCGTCGGTGAGCTTGGGGAGCTTGATATCTTCATTTACGTTTATAGATACGGTGAACTACGTAGGGAATAAGTTCGTAGCACTTCGTAGCGCGTCGTAGCACTGTAGACGAGCTTTATATCACTCGTAGCAATGACAGCTATTGAAAGCTGTCGGTAACACTACGGATGCATATTTGTCCAGAAAAACAGGAAATTTACCTGCTTATGATCACGTGTCTCTAACTGCAGGATGTTGTTTTAGACATAAATCACACTTCAATCTCGTACGTATAGATACAAAACAGGAAAATCTTATGAATTGTATATTTTTCAAACACGTGTCCAATTTGTCTGCTCTATTTCATTTATAACCACATATTTTAACGTAAAATTAAAATGCCATAAGGTAAGCTCCTTATGAAAACAGAGGGCTATATTTTAAAGAACGTTCTCATCTAATCTCAGTCTCAATCTGTCAAAAACCTTTAATTTTTACCTATCTTAGGTACATTGTTGCTATGTTTTGGACATTGATTGTCGCTGAGATAAGATTGCGAATTGAATTTTAACATTTCTTAAGTACGCGAATTGGCCTTCCGGTCTTGAAATTATTCCTAGATGAATGAATTGATATAAAGATCTGCGTAGGATGTTCTAAAAATGTATACCTATAATACCTAGTTACTACGCAAGTATCAGAGTGAGCTTTAAAATTGTCATTTAAGCCCAGTAGTGGACTATTTTAGGCTCATAATTTTATATTATAATCCTAGATGAGCCCTAAACCCTTATAAATAACATGACATTTATAAAAACACGGTCCACAGATGAAGGGAACCAAATTAATAATTCACTATTAATTATTAATCATGATGGGTATATTTGGAGTCGCTTTGGTAATTGACATAGGTAAGGATTCGTTCAATTATTGATATTAAATCTTTGAAATGTTAATGATAGCTTCTACTATGAATGAATTTCAGTAAAAAGGGGATTTACAAAATCCTCTTTTTTACAAAACATGGTTTTTACTTTTGATTTCCAAACATGCTTTTACAAAAAATGGGTTTTGCTGTTCTATGGCATCAAAAATAATAAACTAAAACCCAACGCTGATTTGGAACCTTCGTTTTTACTCCCGAACTACATAAGTATTAGTATAATAAGGTATGTATATTATACTAACAGTTGTTTGGTAAAATGAAGATGTACCTACTGACGCCTGTATTTTCTGGGTAGTCCGACTTCTCACTCATCAAAATATATTATCTTAGTAAAAGAGGAGATAACTAATAAATTCACGGGCTAAGGTATCATAAGTACAGTTTGTCTCTGCAGAATTCGATACCACGTGAGAAGAGATACATAAAGTGAAGATACAGTGTAGCTGTCAATTTGATCGTTGACTTGTTAAGTTTTGTTTCGACCCTTATGGATATGGAAAAGTAACAGGCAACGTAAATTCTTATTTAATTTAATGATAGTCTGGCAGTTTGAGTAGTTCATGCGGCCTACCCAAATGACCTTTCTTTGGTATTGTTCGTCGAGTTGAGCTCCTTAAGTTCTGTGTTGAGCTCCACGATTACTGAGAAATGCTTGCACTGACTGGGCAGGTCTACTCAAATCTGTATGGTTCTTTCCTCAAAAAACCATTTCAGACACTAATCTACATGGTCCTCATATGGTCTGACCAAGATTATGTCTTTAAGAAAGACTGTAACCTCCGACTTTATTTCGGCTTTTCTGCTCAGAGTTGTCAGATAGGAAACGCCGAACTCATCTAGCTAATTAAAAAAATAAAATAATATGACTTGTAAAAGTGATTCCAAATCCTATTTACAGAATAAACAATTTCATTTCATTTAATTTCAAACGAGTAATGTCTGTTCACGATCTCTACAATCCCCTTCGAGATTGCTGTAATTAAAGAAAATGAGGGACTTTTTACCAAATCACACTGGTAGAATCCAATTCTTTTTCTTTTCAATCAATCTGCAGTTCAAGTCCAACCGGATGCAGCTGAATACCAGTATTTTACATGGAGCGAATACCTATCTGACGTCCACAACCCAGTTACCTACGAGGTAACACGATAGCCCTTGGTAAGACTGAGTGTCAGACTTGAGCTTCTGACTACCCTAAACGACTGTCAAAAATCTACGAATGGCAGCCGGGATCGATGTGTAATGAATGATCCACGAACATTTAATATTTTTCTAATATATAAAGTCACCACAGTCAGTTCACCTCTGCCTAGCCCTTCGGGGAATACAGGCGTGATGTTATGTATTATAAAGTAATATATTACACATAATATCAAATAACTCTTTATACTACATCTGGATGCAAACGCGCAAAGTAGTATGTAGGAGGAATTATTAAACGTATCATTTTGACATTACGCTCGGAGTATTCCTTCGTAGCACGCTACGTGTTATTGCCGCTACGAAGCTACGACAAGCTACGAAATATAGCTACGCCGGGCGAAATTTGAAATAAATATTATTAGTACTCCCTCGGGATTTAGAGTTGTCATACATTGGAGATTTATTTCTGTGGGTCGTAAAATGTACTCTAGAGGTTGATATAAATCTTTTCCACAGTAAAACCGTTCAAAATATGAATAAATAGATTCCATTAAAGATATTTTGAGACGAAACGCCAAATTGCAATTTTTATATTTCCCTTCGTATGTAACATCATAGCCGAGGCTGGATTTTATTTATTCATTGCTTTTATGTGGAGAATTGAAACTAAAACGAATTCAGTTTTTTACAATACGAATTCGTATGAAATATATTTCCCGTAAAATTCTATGACTATGCTACCTACTGGTTAACTGGTTAAATATGAGGTTTTCATACGCCTTTGTTTTCGAAGTTCAGACAAGTTTTTTGTAGCACAATTTTGTGAAAAACTCCACAAAAAGTTTATAAATAAAAACCGGCCTAGTGATTGTCGAACCGCGCACAATGAAGGGTTCCGTAGTTGGAATGAATTTATCCCAAAAACAAATTTAAAACTTACATTCCAGCTGCAAATGTAAGTTTAAACACACAATATTGAGAGATTTGTCATATTATTTTTAAACCATAGGTTTTCCTGTAATCTTTAATTGCACAGATTTTTCTTTTTTTTTTCCCTTGATTGTTTCCGAGATAAGGGCAATGGTAAATTTTCATCGATTTACATAATTAATTTTAAAACAAGTTATTTTAAAATAACCAAAATAATTTTTTGAGATCCTCATAGTATGCCATTTCATTTGATGTGTCACACGGTACAATTTGCAAAACTTTTTTTTAAGTTTTCCTTCTTTGCCTCCCAAAAGTGACCACCTTATTCAAAATTCATTTATTTACCATACTTGGGTCACAGAAATTCATATACCAAAATTCAAGTCAATCGGTCCATTAGATTCGGAGCAAATTGGCTGTGACAGATGGACAGACAGACGGACACAAGAGTGATCCTATAAGGGTACTGTTTTTTCATTCGAACGTATGAGAACCTTAAGAAGTGCTTGAACAATATTTTCTCAGTGAAAAGGTCAAAGATCATTGAACTCATAGTGTAAATATCCAATTTAAAGTCAAATCAGTTTAAATTTTATACAACAAAGTAATTTTGAGTTAATCAAACTTTTGGTTCGTCTTGGTTACTCACCTGACGTGGGTATGTTTATAACTTCCCTCATGTGTATTTATGTTATACTTGAAATACTGATTTTTAACTTAATTTCACCTACAAAACAGATTTGTTTGGGAGACGGAATAACAGACAATGCCTAGCGCAGAAAGGATTTTAGGAAACTCCACCTAGGGGTTTGGAGTTTGAATGCGAACGTCGGGGGCAATTGCTAGATAAGCAATCATTTGCCAAGTTATAGTAATTTAAACAGCTGAGTTAGCTACCCAGCTAACTCTGTTATAACTTTGCTACAAGCCGTTTAAATACCCATTTAAACGGCTTGCGGCTAAGTTATAACAACCGCACGATTAGATCGATCAGGTTAAGCTACGGTTGCCGCGGTTGATCTGTGGATGGCTGACCATCTTTACATACCAAGACCCCTTTGTGCCTCGGAAAGCACGTTAAACCGTTGGTCCCGGTTGTCATTTGTGGATATTTGATAGTTGTTACGGGTCGTCAGAAGCTCGAAAGTCTGACAACCAGTCTTACCAAGGGGTAATGTGTTACTCAGAAACTGGGTTGAGGAGGTCAGATAGAGTGGGTCCATGTAAAATACTGGTATTTAGCTGCATCCGGTTAGACTGTAAGCCGACCCCAACGTAGTTAGGAAAAGGCTAGGCAGATGATGATAGTGATTTAAACAGCTGTAACTCGGTTTCAGTGGTCATATTTTTTAGATACCGTCAACTACTAAAGACAGTTAAGTAAAAAAATAATAAAAAGGTTACAAAAAATATCTTACCTTGTCTCATAGAAAAGAAAAACTTACCATGGACCAGGCGTAGGTACCATAATCTTCGAAGCTGTAGGTTCCTTTTACTATTTTTTCGCTTTCGACTAAATATCTTTTTCTATACTTGTATCGAGCCTAAGGTATGCAAATACCCGACACATTGACACTCGGCATTGGACACATAAAATATATCCCCGACACCGCACTATAAAGTGCGAGTGAGTTGTAAAAATTGTCACTCTCACGGTGTCACTCCAACAGCCCAGCGCTTGTGATTTATTGCCTGATAATGTGGAACGGAGTATTGACGAAATAGCTCGGTAATTTGCAGTCATTTGTTTAATGTTTTATTTTTAATGTGTAAGCTATTTATTTTGCTGCGACGGTGCTGATTTATCGGTTTCAATGTTGTGAAATTAAAATAATTTTTGATATGATGCTGAAAATTTTGGTGATCTATAAAATTATAATCAAACATAGTTTTTATAATAAATCGTGGTTAAAACATACTTTTCCTTAGTACGTTCGTTTGATATATACTATTTACTAAGATATACCTTTCTGTTAGTCTATCTTTTTGCAGTTTTAACTATGAAGTGTTACATAAAATCCATTTGGTTGAGGCGTATAAAAGACCGGACTTTAAAAATTAGGTGAAAATAATTGTAACTAAATTATATCGTACATTACACCTTATTTTTCATATTATAATTCATAGATTTGCCGAGCTACCGGCCTCGGGTCGATCTCGTTACTACTATGGAGATCGACCCGAGGCCGGTAGCTCGGCAAATCTATGCCGATTTCTTGCCAAGCGGAATAGCTATTCTTCGCTTACCATTCAGTGAGAGCTCACTTCGGACACACTTGAAATAAAACGCGCTTTAACCCAACAAACGTTGTTCTGTCCAAATTTCAATAGAAAAAAGCACTTTCAGTTGTTTGTTTGTCCAATCAGATTTCTTTTTGGAAAACTGTTCCAATTTTTCTTTTAATAAAAACCAAATTCAGACTATTGCTAAGCGTACCGTCAATTACTACACAGACCTTAAAACACCCGTGTATGCGTGCTTCCTTGATTGGTCCAAGGCTTTCGACCTTGTAGTGTATGACCTGCTGTGGAACAAGCTGAGGAGCATAAATTAGCCATCGGAATTTATCAGCATGTTCCAGTACTGGTATGCGCACCAGTCTAATAGTGTTAGGTGGGCGAGGGCAATGTCGGATGCTTATCAGCTCGAATGCGGAGTTAGGCAGGGTGGCTTAACATGTCCTACCCTGTTTTATTTTTACATTTACGGTCTGATTGTGGGGCTCAGCAGCTAGCATGTCGCCTGTCACATTGACGGTACATATATCAAATCTAAATTATGCTGACGACATGGTGCTGATGAGAGCTTCAGTCTGCGGCTATAGGAAGATGTTACAGATATGCGAATCAAAATTGCGGTTTGACAGCTTTTGTATAGAAAATGTGTCAAAGAGCCATATTTATTCTTTAAAAATAAGTTTATGAAAACTATAGGGACAAATGTTAAAAAAATACTGTTTAAAGGCCGACTTAATGTCTGAGGCATTTTCTACCAGTCAACCTTAGGGAGATGCAGCGAGAAAATATGGCAGGTGCAACATAAGGGATAGATAACACGAAAATGACTATAAAATACAATAAGATATCTGAAGAATAAAAATCTGCCCTTAATAAAAAGTAAAACAATCACCAAAACCCACAAAAGTCGTTAATTTAAACATCAGCGCAAATCGGCACACATCGGGTACCTTCGGGCCTATAACTATACCATTTGCGATGTAAAGCGACCTTTTATGGATGCTTTTATGTTTAGTTAATTTGTTTGTAGGGATAACGTTTCTCGCGGGGCACACGCTATGGCTATCCGTATCAAGGGATTTGGCTAAATACTGTTAATGATAATTAACATTTGGCTTTACAAACTGCAGGTGACCGAAAACAATTATAGATTTGTTTTGTCAACTTTGTTGTGAAGGTAATTTGTATTTTAGATTGGGGTATGTTGTTGTGGGGGTTAAAGTACCCTTGAGTATTGTTTTGACTCTTATATTGGATGGCTGTACGTAAATGAAAATGGTCAGACCCATATTATTTTCTTCTTTCATGGTTGTTTTGATTCACAGCGGTTATTGTCTTTCAAGTTCTTGATGAAGCAAGATTTTAGCAGTAGGATTTTTTAAACAGATACTGTCAAATAGATGTTACTGTCTTTGCCAAGGGTAGGCTAGTAAGCAGCAGCATTTGTTGGGAAATATGTCTTGGTAAGTATTTATTACCTGCATACATATTTTTTGCCGGCAAGCAGTATCACTGTGTGTGTTAAGTGTATGGGTAAAAATATAGGTACACGAGAATTTCTAACGTTATTTATGAGTGACAGACGTAATGGACAGGTTTTAGTGGAATGGATCTACAAATTACTGCACGTGATAGACAAATCTTGCTTACGATGAAACATTGTTGTCGGAATACGATAACTGCTAGTACAAGAGTTTCACTTTAAGACAAAATTTGTGAAGCTCTGTTCACAAATGTAGTCTTGAAGTGAAAATCCTAATTATATTAACAATTTTTTTTAATCCTAACTAATATTATGAATGCGAAAGTGAGTTTGTTTGTTACGCTTTCACCCTAAAACGGCTGAACGGATTTGGATGAAATTTGGCACATGGGTAGAGAGAGGATGACCTCGGTTAGAACTTACTTTTATTCTGATATTCCTACGAGATCAAGACTTTGGGGGTGAAACCGCGGGGCGCAGCTAGTAAATAAATAATTATTAATGCAGTTTTCAGAACTAACTCGAAAAAAACTCGTTGCTTCTTACAAATTGTTTCTCCCTGAGATCTCACTACTCCGTACGAAGTAGTGAGATCTCAGGGAGAAACAATTTGGAGTTACATTAAATACAGTTATGTCATCAACCTCAAAAAGAAAAACGGCGATAATCTTTACCCCATGTACATAACCAATATACCAGGGTTTCATTAGCAACTAAGAGTAGTTTCTTACAAATGCAATGAACAGTAAGCTATCTAGAATAGGCCTCGGAGCGAAGGCCCGAGTGCTCTCCGCCATAGCCACGCCCCTGCTAAGGTAAAACGGTTATTTTTGTGTACCCTAATGGTTATTTCTACTATGGATGTTTATATAGACTTATGTATGTGAGGGAAATAAATAGCCTTTTTTGGGAGTAATGGTCCACCTTTGAAGGAATTGCACGGTTACTTATACTTACGTACCTGGAACATTTGAGGGTTTTGTTAGTAAGGGGTGCCGTTTTGTAACTCTCGTGTTTTGAGAGAGCACACTTTGTCAGCAGACAGATTACTATTTAACTTTATTACCTTGCAATATAAGGGCCATGTAATTCGTAATAATAAGTTTTATGCAGGTATTTATAATTTATAAGTATTGCTTTTTCAGCCCGCTAAGCTGTTGTTCCCGGCTATCATTCGTGGATCTTTGACAGTCGTTACGGGTCATCAGAAGCCCGAAATTCTGATAACCCAGTAACTGAGTGGTGGAGGATACTCAAAATACTGGTAGCGCCGACCCCAACATAGTTGGGAAAAGGCTAGGCAGATGCTGATGCGTTTTTAGAAGCCAATTTTCTTCCAAAATGTATCTTGTTAATCGTAGTTAAGAGAATATCACGAAAACAGATTTTAATGATCATTTTAGAAGACATTTTTATATATTTTTTAATGATCATTTTAGAAGACAAATTCAGCTGAATTTTGTCTTTGTTATACTAGTCGCACCACTTCTAATCAGACTAATACTAGTGAGTTCATTCCGTGAAGCCAGAAGCCACCGTTCCATAAATAAAAGAAACTGTTTGTGTGCTTGCAAATGAATGGACAACCCGTTCTTTTAATCAGAACTACCTGCAATTGTACCGGAAAAATACAAGAAGAAAACATCTCCATTTGTTTGCGGGTCAGATTTATACGATACCAGTCGCTTTCACATTATTTTTGAATACTTTAATATTTTGGAGTGCATTAAAGAACCTTCTTGTGAATCTGCTAACCATTCGCAATCATAACTTACTCTGTATCCCAACTTGAGTAGTGAACACAAGAGAAAAAGAATGCTAACATTCTTACAAAACTTTGAACTTTCTTACACCACGTCAAAAAAATTGAAACCATTTAATCAAAACTTATCAAAGTAGCAAACTATCAAGTGAAACGTCAAGCGATGTAGGTTACGTATCGGTACGAACCTTACGACCGCATCACCGCACGTCAATGCCAGACGCGTTTGAAAAAAAAAATTAAAAGTTTCAGCTGGCTTGCGTCACAGGGGGTGTGGAGGTGACGTCACGGCCGGAAATAGACCACGGCGGGCTGTGCACGCCCTGCGCTCCTATTTCAGTTTGAGATACGTGGTCAGGGTTTGACATCGGATTGTAATACGTCATGTTGGATTGCGTAATTAGTAGTTTGATGCAGTGGAAAGTGTAGTTTTTGATATACGAGTGGGTGCCTCGTACTAGGAATTTCTAGTGTATGATGGGGGCGTGTTTAAGAACTGAAATTGTTTAGTTAGATTCGGAACCATTATCTTTACTTTTTATGAGTATTTACATTGTGGGATTCGATTTGTGCCATATGAACTAATATTATAAAGAGAAAAGATTTGATTTTTTGTATGTTTGTAATGGATAAACTCAAAAAATAATTAACTGATTTAAAAAAAACACGTATAAATAGCTACATTATCAGTGGAACACGGACGTATTTTATTTTTCAAAATATTAAATGTGTATGTACAGGTATTAATTCAAATGTTTGTGATGTATGATGTGAATGACTATTATTGTATTTCCAATTAATCTGCGACATTTTATCGTTCACCTTTAACTCGTTATTAATTATTTTGCATGCAATTGATACAATATTCTGTATAGCTAAACATGTGCACATCATATCAAACCCAGACTGTAACAACTTTACACCCTGCTGGGGCACGCCACAACAGGGATGACGAAGAAAAAAGGTTTTTTAGTCCATCTTGCAGATTATTAAAATATATTGGACACATATTTTTACTTTTTTAACGTAATGTAAAGATTACGGCGATAAATTGAGTTGAAATGTGCCATGACGTCACGGGTATGTAGATTTTATACTTACCTGTGACGTAGCGACCCTCACTCCCCAACAAAAAATGAGTTTTATCTAAGTATTTTGTTATTAATATGGTAAGCAAAAAATAAATAAATAATAAAATAATATTTTTTTATTACCTGACTGACGGACTAATTAGAATTTCTTTTTTTTTACCCAGGCATCATCCCTATTGCGGCGATAAGACCCCTTTGAATTTTTGAATGTTATAGATTATAAAATTCAAAATTGCAATTACAATAAAGGTAAAATGAACTAGGTTAGTAGTTTATGAAATTAGTTTAATCTGACAAAAGTCATGACATTGACCGTTTGAAAGTCAATCTGCATACCTAAACATGTTTGTAATAATGCCGTTCAACTTCTGAAAACC
Organism: Agrochola circellaris; assembly: GCA_914767755.1. NCBI lineage: Eukaryota > Metazoa > Arthropoda > Insecta > Lepidoptera > Noctuidae > Agrochola > Agrochola circellaris. The sequence continues at coordinate 1,276,788 of OU611849.1, forward strand.
TGAACATTATATAGTTTATATAAAACTAAAAATACAACTTGAAACTTTAAAGCCGGCTAGAATGTTTGTAAATGACTCTGTTTGGTTTTATAAATAGCCTGCAGTTCACGGCTACTTTCACTGAAAGCCGACGGATTTAGTCTACATTGCCGATTTTAGTCTACCTTCACCTAGGGGCCGTTGTTACGGCCAGGGGCGGCCATGTTTGGAAATACTGGAGGCTTTGTATCCACCTATACACGGTGGAAACGAAAACGTGACACAAACTTTTACCGCATAGCAGACAGTTTGCCGTTGGATTAAGATAAAAAAATCTGCTGTTACATACATTTTGATAGTGTAGGTATTGCGCGTTCGTATTTAAACAGCAGGTTTTTGATGTGTAACATCTTTTCCCCCCGCTTTGCTGCAAATCTTACCTCTCGCTTTCCTGCAATCTGTGGGAGTGATTTCGTGAAAAGGGACGGAAGTGTGTAACAGGAAGCCAGGGAACCGCGCACTATTTGTTTTGATCAATCAGCGCGCGCGGTGCTAGAATTGGCCGTCAGAAACGCCCCTTTTCGAACCACTTGCGTTTAAACCCCGATTTCTCGCTATTTTACTATGAACCCTAAATAATAATACTGATAACTGTAAAATTGGATCATAAAAGAGATTTAGGAATTAGTTTCATAAAAAATAAAAATATTTACACTAAAGACATGTTTTGTTATTTACACCCGTATGTACTTTGAAATCACAAGTATATGTCTCATATGTTAGTTATCATAAGTCTATTCTCGAGTTTAGGGTTATTTTTCTCTCATATTGGCACAAACTATAATTATGGTGTGGTAAAATATTAGCTATTCAGCAAGGTGACAGCGGGGTCGACTACACTACTCACCCACATTGCATCGGCCGTACATTAAGTATAGCCTACACGGCTATTTCAATCTTAGAGTTGCAAGGTTGCGGTACAAAAGTCAATGGACGACTGGTTTTTACACTGAGGCTAATAATAACCCGTTTGATCTGTTTGTGTGGGTATTTTTGATAGGTAATGGATTGTTTACATACCGGGCGAGTAGCTATATCGATTATAAGGTACCCCTTTTGGTATTGGGTTCGCAGTCTTCTCTTATATTGGGGTAGCTTATTGTGAGATAATAAACCATAGTTAGGTAAGTAGAGGGCTGACTGCGGCTAAAGACATTAACTTTGTGGAGAGCCTATCCCCAGTAATAGATGTCCGAAAATGTTTTAAAACCTTTAGGCGAAATATTTTTACTAAAACATATAAAATCTTCAGAAAACTGCATTTCACCTTTTAGAGGGGTAAATAGATTGTGAAAAACCTCATACTGCCATGGTGTGGTAGCAATATTTGCGTAGACAGTAAAAAACGTAAATTAATATGAATGAGTTCGCAACCAAGGCCACGCTACGAATGTCGTAGCACGCGTAGCTGTTAAACCGATTAGTTCGTAGCGAGCAAGTAGCACGCTACGAGATGCTTACGAAGCTACGACCAGCTGCGACAATTCCCTTGGGTTGAAAAAGTGAGTGTCAAGCATTGTTTATTGGTGTCTGACATGCTAACTTGTGTGTGAAAAATTGAAATAAAGTGATTATGATTTAAATTAAATTGTTTCTTTAATGCTTAGTGTCACGCGATTTTTACAGCATTTAAATAGATTATGTGCCGTGCAAAATGGTATTGCCGTTTTACCGGTATTTATTATAATAGCTAGTTTACTCGTTAGTTAAAAAAAGAGGTTTGAATTTTCTTTAAATTAGTTTTAACTAGTGGGACGAGCTCGGGGCTAAGTAATAACAGCCGCATGGGTCAATCTATCAAGTTAACCTACGTTTGCCGGGTTGATTCCTGGATGGGTGACCATCTTTACATACCGAGACTCCTTCGTGCCTCGGAAAGCACGCTAAGCTGTTGCTCCCGCCTGCCATTCGTGGATCTTTGACAGTCGTTACGGGTCGCCAGAAGCCCGAAAGTCTGACATACAGTCTTACCAAGGGGTATCGTATTACCCAGTTACTGGGTTGTGGAGGTCAAATAGGCAGTCACTCCATGTAAAATACTGGTATTCATCTGCAACCGGTTAGACTGGAACTCGAATCCAACATAATTGGGAAAAGCCTAGGTAGATTGATTGATTTTTAACTAGTGGCCCACCCTTGCTCCGCACGGGTGCATAGATAAAACTATATCTAAGCTAAGTATCTAGCTGCGCCCCGCGGTTTCACCCGAATAAGGCTCGATGCCGTGAGAATATCGGGATAAAGGGTGTCCTTCTCCAGTCTACCCATGTGCCAGATTTCATACAAATCCATTCAGCCGTTGTACCGTGAAAGCGTTACAAACAAACAAACTCACTTTCGCATTTATAATATTAGTTAGGATATTTATACAAGCTTAAAAATAAGCTAAGAAAGAACAGTTAAGATTATCAAGTCTTAAATATCACTAACGTAAACGTTATCTTACGAAGCAAGTTTCAGCACTTTCAACCATCAGTATATGCAAATCAGCCAAAAACCGTTAAAATCCTATTTTATAAGAATAACAAGTCTAGCAAACATTCATAGCAGCTTAAACAAATTAAGATATGGCTTAATTAAAGCGAATACCCGGTTTTACGATGTCCCCAACCCCGGCTGAAATATAGCCTTTCGAGGAATATTTTATAGTTAAATATCATTGTTTATTGCATTAAATTATGGTATTTAGTTTTGGTAATTTGAATAATTATTATTCATCGTTTAATTTACGCGTTTAATAAGGAAATGGGGGCGAACTGAGGAGAATCCCAATGAAGAGAGAAGCAGAGTGAGTATAGAATGAGGAGAGGGTTAATAAAGTTAAGAAAATCACCCTTACCGCTAGGACATAAAAAAAGAAAGGAAAATAGGTTTATTTGTCACAGACACACGTGCTTAAAAAAATATACGACCCTGTAAATATTCAATTGTTACGATTGATATGCAGTTGACCACCATATTTTCTGCCTACCCCGTATATACATGTTCATACTAAACTTATCTCGGTTCAAGGTGACATTAAAACTTTATAATGCACTCATTTGGAGATCATGAAAGTAATGTGGCCAGATAATTCTCATTTGATTTTGTTAATTGTAGTGTTAATTTCGGGGAGACCCGTTCCAGATTGGTTTTTTCTTTATCTTGCGCAAGTTGGTCTGCCTTATATTTTGCTTTATTTTTGTCTTGTCATTTTTTTATACTAATATCCAGGCTGAAAAGTAGCTTATGTCCTTCTCCAGGTCTCAGGGATCTCTTAATTCATAATGATCGATTCAGTGCTTTAGGCGAGAAAAAGTAGGAAATAGAAAGGCAAACAGAGTAACTACTGCAGTTATAATACTAAGTATAGATGTGGTGTTCCATATGTATCATGAACATCTAAACCGCATGCTAAATCATGCCGTTCTGAGCTGAGCCCAGTTCAGTCATGCTTCGAAAACAAAACCAGGCTGTTGTAATATTTACGGATACGGAGGTCCGTTTCCTTGGTATTACAACTTGACCTTACTTTTATAAACCCTAAAAAGCAACATTAAAGTTTACAACAAAATCGTAACAGTTTAGACATTGACTTTAAAGTATTTCTCTATAAAGTGTTTGTAAAATTTCCCACGATAGTTCTAAAAGTGTTTCGTAATGGGTCGTGAATCTGAGTCGTAGCGGTATCAGCAGTTATAGAGGTCATGAATTTAGAATGGCAATCTTAGGGATTGCGGGTTTAAGGTGGTCGGTAAGGGTGTTTGTAATGGCGCATTTGAGTAGGCAATGTTGACGTGATTTAAAGATTTTTTTAATGTAGCTGTAGGCCAAAGTTTATGGGAAATGCTTAGTAATTAGTCGCTCAATTAAAGAGTAATAAATTCTTCAATTTTTGTGTTAAAAAAGGTATTATATGTCACACGTTTTAGTACCACGATGAATTAAATAAATAAAATCACGCTATGCCTTCTCTTTTACGTGCGTTTTCAGGCACAAAACCTCACATGCGGCCAAGCTCGTACATGTTACTAAAATTCTCTTTACTCATAAAAGCAATAGTTACCTTCTTATGGGAATCGAATGTTTGACCTAAGGGATAGTTATACAGGAGCTGATTATGTTTAGCGCTATTATTCAGCCACTGCGCCGATAAAGTCTAAAAATCTACTTAAACTTCACCAAAATAGTAACGATTTTAAATTCCCAACAGCTCGCGTCACACTAAGTTACCTCTTAAAACTTAAATAATTAATCATTATACTAATAATATTAACGCGTAGTTCGATCGCAAGTAAAGATACTAATTAATAAACAGTTACCTTTACTAGTTCCGGAAACGAATAATTCATAGTAACGGGTAATTGGGAAGCAATTGGCACACGGTTTAACCTGTGATTGCTATCGTTATGACATCGAAATGGTTGAATTAGTGATGAGGTGAAATTGGGTAAGTTTCATTAATTAATTTTAATTAAGACAGGTGATTGCTTTTTAGATATAGTAGTGACATAGTTCGTTTTGTTTATTGATCCGATTATTTGAAAATAAAAATATTATAATATTAATAAATCTTTTAATATCACAATAACATTTTAAGAATAACGTTACAGCCAGGGCCGTAGCCAGGAATTCATTTCGGGAGGGTTAGGGTTGCCAACTTTTTTTAGAAGAAATAAAGTATTTCTGATTTCAGAGAGGGTAAATATAGAGTAGGTACATATTTATAAAAAAAAAAAAAAATATTATTGTTTTCTTTTGCGAAATATCATTAAAAAAAATATTTTTACGATCTTAGACGTTCTAAGACAAAATTCAAATTTTTGAAGAGCTGAAGTTGCAGGAATACAGTATTTAATCGTACTCTTACTGCTTGTGTAAAATATAAAGTACGCCTATGTGAAATAGTCAATCGCTGGATTTAGATTCCGGTTTTTCACATTTCGGGGACCCCCAAAACCCTCCCCTCTGCCTACTGCCCTGGTTACAGCACTACTATCTTAACATTACAGTAATTAACCGTTTATAATTTGCAATAGGTATTCATTACGCTACAGACTAGCTTTAATAATAATTAGATTAATAAAATATCAAATTATGACTGGTGAATCAGAACCGAGGCCAAAAATAACTCCACCAAGGCACCAGGTTCTAGATTTGGAGGAATGGGAACCCATCAGAGAATTAACTGCGGCAAACACTGCTTGACCTACTAGATAATTTTTCTAAGCCTAATTATATTTTCCTTTGGCATTGATGCTGTTCACACAATGTGCCCAGAATCAGAACAGTATAATACTAAATTCTCTTCTTAGTTTTAATAAAAGTAGGGGCGGGTGTTATCTACTGATGTCACGACATGACAAAACATCGAGATTTCTGTGCTATATCTAGGTCAAATATTAATGTATTATACACACAAACCTTTCCGAATAAATTCTCTAAATGATGGTGAAAATCGCATCAAAATCCATTTTGTATTTTAGAAGATTTGAGAGGTCCTACAGACATGCAGACACGAAAAACGACTTTGTTTAATACTTTTTATAGATATCAAATACTAGCTTCAGCCCGCGACTTCGTTCGCGAACCTATAACCTACCTCAAGAATTGAGAGCTATCCAAAGCAAAAATATTTTTTCAAATCCAACTGGTAGTTCTGGAGTTTACCCCCTCCATACAAACATACAAACAAACAAATTTTACCTCTTTATAATATTAGTATAGAAGTATAGATATTATTTGAACAACTTGACATAGAAGAACAAATTGTATTTATTCGGTTTGACACGTGCTTCGCTCAGAAATATTCCCATAATACAATATTTGTATACGTGCTCTTCGTGATTGAATGCAGTGTGTGAGGTTAGCAGGGCGATCCTTTCACATTCTTATTGTTTAATGTTTGGTATTGAGCTATCTTCAAGTTAAATATGCTGCCATTTCTAATGTGGTTTCTCATATATTCTGGGTGCGTTTTCGGACACAAATCCCGTAAACCACCATTCTGAGCCAGGACAAGCTATGGGTCATAAAATATTTTTTTCAGTGCGGGAGTTCAACTCATGATTCAATAGAGCAGAGGCTAATTAAAAGCTGATGTTAATTTAATGGTTTCACAAAATTCATTACATATCATCAAATTATACTACATTAATATACAATGTTAAAAACGTTATATCTCAAAAACATGAGGAGTTATTCCTATAATCCTCGAATAGAGTTACAAAATAGAACAAGACTTCCTGCTATTTCTGTCTCAAATGATTCCTGATAAGACTGTGGCACATAAGAACTTATTATTATGTTTATTTAACAAATACCTACATAACAACCAGCCAGGTACCTCACCCTCTAACAAACTGCCCTTCATCTCAACAAAGCAGCGGCCATTTTTCTAAACTCCAAACTTGATAAGAGCCGGACGAGTGGCCGCGTGGCCCTGCACCACCGTTCTGCCTTTTACACGACACTTTCTCTTCAATCCGTCGCCCGGGATAGGACCGCGGCGAAGAATCCACTTCACATCCAACCAATTTAGAATGGCCTTCGAAAAACCGCGATCCCCCTCTGTCATCTTACATTTCATCTTTGTTACGCGGGGAGGAGGAGCTCCATTGATTCCGGCTTCGTCGAAGAGGTTGTCTGATAAGGCGGCCCTCCAGCGATGCTCGCCTTGAAGTAGTAACGTACTGTCTTTGATAATGGATCTGAAAGGTTGCGGTACAATCGAGTTAGGCGGCGTGCACACTGTAGGCTGTCTACTACGATATCTATGTCTGGATATAAAATGGCGGCATGTATTATGGAAGATATTGATGTTGAAATTTGGTGGTCGTCAAGATATTTTATGGGTAAACTTTCACTGCGCACTAGGCTCGCCTGGTGGCGGCTCATTTCCTCTAAGAGAGACGACACCTGAGTGTAGCAGTGGAACATTATATGGAAGATATTTTCTCAATCTCTTCTCCACGGGGATGTTTGAGGTTACAGCAATGTTTGCATCACCTATTATTTTAACTGTCTCATCATTCCATTTAACACTCTAACAGCCAAGAAATAAAGCTGCCATTTATTTGTTGTTATCAGGAGTCGCATCGCGTTTTACTATAGTCGTAATCGTTAAAGACGAGTGATATAAAAGACGTTTCTCGTTCAGGTTTGAGATGCTTCGTGAAGTTATTGGGAGACACTATATGGGTCCCTATTAGGGTTTATAATGGTCTGAGAGTACTACTAAGATCGGTTCTTCAAAAGGTAGTTTTCTTAAGTAGTTGTAGACCTCCTAGTGAAAGATTTCGTCCGGGAAAGTTCTAACTTTATAGTATGCTCAGGTTTTGGTTTGATAGGTGTTATAAAAATTGTAAGTTACCTATAACTTTTAAACTTAATCTCTAACGGCATCTTATTGGCAATATTCCGAGCGATGCACACTTTTCATCAGGGTCATTTAAACTCTATCTCGTACCTTATTTTCCTAAACATAGAAACCGTTATCAGTTTCCTAAGAGAGTCTGGTAGGAATCACTGGTTGCGATAAGACCACCTATCGTACGACTCTTTTTTGCAATTAATTTATACAATAACTAGCGACCCGCGCTCTGCTTTACACGGTTTTTACGACTTGACAAAATATCCAGATTCCTTTATTATATGTAGATAAGTTTAATATGAATGCATTATACACATAAACTTTACAGAATAAATTCTCTAGATGACGGTGAAAACCGCATCAAAATCCGATGCGTAGTTTAGAAAAAAAAACGGTTACACAGACAGACACAACTTTAATTTATAATATGTATAGAGAAGAGCACTCTATCTTATCTACCGTCCGACAAACTGAAACTGCACAATATTGAATAACTGACAAGCCAACTAGTAGCTCTAAACCTGGGTGATGCAGCCATTAAATATGCAATACAGCACAGAGCCATTCAACTTATAATTAATCGAATACCTGCACAAGATCTGGATTCTCGATGTCTCGCTTTGATTGTCGACTATCCAATGCTATGTGCTGCTAAAGAGTTTAAGGATGTCCTTATCGATGTATATTGGTACTGATGTTCCAGGCAGCTGCAAAAATTTAAGTTTTAAATGCTCAAGATAACATTAAAAACTTGTTTTTTTTCTGGTACGAACATAAGTTTTAGGGCGCCGCTCTACAGTAGCCCACCGCTAAGTTACGCACGTGTACTTAGTTTCACTTGGTATATAAATATAGACGGCATCGTCCACTGCGACCCACGGCCATGCTACACACGAATGTGTGGCTGGCAAAAAAATTTACCGCGCAGCTATCGTGGCAAACCTTTCCATGCGCATCCCACGTAGCAGTGGACGGTAGACTTTACAGGGTAGTTTAGATAATTCAAGGATTATATCCTATTTAGAGATATTAAATCTGTTTCAAGAGTGAAATGAAATCAGGTGAAATGAAATATCTTATCATCATCACCTTTCTTATCATATACTAACGCAAAATCCATAAGAAATTCTTTCGCGAAATAACGATTGCAACTTTGAGAAAAGATCTAAAATCATTACAATTTGGTTTCGGAAATACTATGCTCGTAATACCACACAATTGTATCAACAGTTTAGGGGAAAATCACTTTCGGGACTTAACTTAATTGTCCTTAATTGCTGCGAGTGTGAGCAGATATCGAACTCGCGACTTACGAGTGCAATCACTCAGGAAAATGCATCAATGGAGCCATCAAATCGATAATATATTTACATTAAACAGGTCACCATCTGCCATCTCTCCCTTATCTACAAATAACGTTAATATTTCATTCACAATCACATTTCTGTTCATTCAATACGTAATAATTTCTCCCGACAGTTATCGCTCAACGATTTGACTGCGATTCTAAATCGTGCAATGAATCGTTGAAGATCGCGATTGATCGCACCGATTTGTCGGGGGTCCTGAGAAGGCTTTACATAAAATTCGCTCGCCCTCATTCGGGGAGGATACAATTTTCTACGAAAAATTGATTCAATTTGCGTATATGCAAAACGATTTTAGTTTCGTTCGCTCTTCGTGATATTGTCTCCTGCATCTATTTTGTTTTGTGAATTTCCTTTTGAAGGTGTTTTTCTTTTGATTTTGGATCGCCCGGTTCCTTTTTTGGTAAGAAGGGATCGATGGATAAATAGGTTGAAAAAACTTACATTATATTTTCTTTTGGCTAGAAGTTGTCCAAGCAAGTCATTATTTTGAAGTCAACGTACCAATATGCGACATTTCATGATATCAACGAGCCAAAGGAGGTACAAATAATGTAAATAGCTGAAAATAGCCAAAGAAATTTACTTAGGATTCCCGATTATAGACTGAAAAGTGAAGTATAAAATAAACACGAATCAAATGAAAGCCATAATGGAAGCAGTCACAATAGGTACGCAAAAGTTAAAAAAGAAAATATTATCTAAAGAAGTTGAGGAGTTAAAGAATGAGGCTTGGACGGAAAGAATAAATATTACTTAAAGTTTTATTCATGTAAATTTAGCAATTGAATTATTTATAGACTGTTTAGTAGATGACGAGTGAAGTTGAGGTTTATGTTTGCTTTTCATTTTCGTTTGCGTTTACGTTTACATTATTTATATTTTCAAAGAAAAGGGGGTACATAATCACACATTTTGGTGAAATTACGGTAGTGGCCTACTTTTAGGTTCTTACAGCCTTCCAAGATTCTTGCCCAAGTGTCATGTTAGAAGCTAGAACTCGTAGGTGAAGACGTCATTCCACACTGAAAAGTAACGTGAAGCTCCTCAATTTTCGAGTAAAAGTAAGTAATAATAATTCGGATGAAGTCGTGATACGCGTGTTACGCTTTATTAATCTAAAGGAAATACAATACCTAATAATAAATTCGTGTTATAATTAAAAATTACTCTGCAAACATGAAAACTATCTTCTTCACGTTAAAAAATAAAAACATAAAAGAGGTCCTAATACAATCCCAGGACACAAGACAAAGGGTACGTTCAACGAAAAAAGTGCAGAATTTTCCCAAAAATTAGACAGTCGCCGACAGATACAAATAACTACCTTTCACAGTACGGAGAACTCTAAAGCTGTTTCAGCAAGCCCCCAAACCCGGGCGTTGACGCTTAAAAGCGTAAAAAAACGTCAAAAAACTTCCCAAAATGCCCCAATGCTCCTTCGTTTGTTCATAACAGGCGGGCTTGTACCGAACACTGACTTTTTACAGTGCCCTTACCCGTCACTCCGGCTTTTTTGCGTCTGTAGTATTAGGCTTGTTCTTTTTGTACCAGAATGTCCTGTGTACGCCATATTTGGTACCTATTTGTTTGCCGAAAATTCTGGAACATTTTCTGTTTGATGTTCGAGAGATTGTGTTACGTTTCCTAGCAGTCGTTAAAATGGGAAAATTTTGTTGAAAGTTGGAATTTCTGGCTCTGTTGAAATGACTGCATGTTATAATTTTTGGTTGTTTTGTGCATTCGGTCGGTTTTTTTTGAGAACACTCGTATTTGTGGATATTCAATATCAAATTCCTCTCCTAACACAAACAGTTACAGTTTGTCTCTGACAAATAACCGTCACCCGATAATTTGAAAAGCGCAATCTATCTTGTCGTTATCAATTAGATTACATTACCACGTGCGGGTTGCGTACTGTTGTGTTTGTAAAGGAGCCGCGTGTCTTCAGGACGGATCAATAAGCTGCTGGGTCGGTGGCATGTGCTGTAGATAAACACAGGATGCCGCTGAGGCGCCTGCCGTCTTGTGGGGTGATGTGGGAAGCATGGAGGTGACATGTTTGGCTGTTGGCTTTGGCTTTATAGTCGAAGATACAAATGCTACTTAGTTCATAGCTCTGATTATAAAACGTAAGACCATGTGAATTGGGCAACGATAATAATTTACATGATGGGGGAGATAATTTAGTCTCTAAAAATTGAGTATCAGTGCCCAATAGTATAATTTTCGGAGTTTGGCAAGATGAATATTTGTATTTTTTTTTTTTTTTTAGAGCGATTTCAGTCTCGAAAATCTACGATTATGGAAACCAACTAACTCCGCAACGTGACCCATCATCTGTGACTTTAGAAATTTATGTATAACAAAACTTCACATATTTTTTTTTTTTTTGCACATGATAAGTTACTAAGGCGGACTTAATGCCTTTGGCATTCTCCACCAGTCAATCAAGGGTGGTGAAGAGATAAGATGGCAGGTGCTCCGATTTAGAGGAGATAATAATAATAAAAAGTATTAAAAAGTCAACAATGAATTATAAATAAAATAGGTACACAAGTACATATATAGTTTATAAACTTATGATACACGTACATACATATTTACTATAATATATACCTACATTATATATATATATATATATATATATATATAATGGAAATACTCACAAAAAAAAGAAACACACACAAACAAATTCAAAGGCAATGAGGATATTGAGATGACTCTACACTATTTGTTTTGAAAATAACTCTGCAATTTCCGCTTAAATGCATACCGACTGGTGGCCGTCCTGATATCAAGAGGAAGCGCATTCCAGAGAAGAATGGACTGAAAGTGAAAGGAAAAATGAACAAAGTCAGAAGTATGAGAAAGACAGAGTACAAGAAGATTGCCAATTAAAATAAATATAGATAGATTCAATTAATTTGATTGAGAATTAAATCGCCGCATCAACCTTTCATAGCTCCATGTTTCGCGGCACGGAACCGATCAATCAAGCAAGCAGTCACAGCTGAAAACAATATAGGGGCTCGCTCTACAACCGACACGCTGTTTGTTTTATATACCCTGCCTGAGGCTGTGGCGTCTACCTATATCTATTTAGCCTTTGATAGAGCAGAATTTAACAAATACAGGAAGTAACGACCATTCTTGTAATGATTTTCGTAATGCTGAGATTTGTGTAAAACGTTACAAGTTTTCTGTTTACAAGTGAAACAGTGGTAGGATAGGTAAGGAACATTATTTTTTAATCTTTTATAGGGCTTTTTTTACTAGCCTGATCTGTCCCAGTCCTTGGCGATGGCCTTTTGGGAAAGATGGAAGGAGTGTAGGCAGGTCCAGTCCTTCTATCTTTCGCGAGCATTTAAAGAAAGAAAAAATTGTTTTTGGGACACGCACACGAAGATCACAAACTAAACTAAAGGCAGTCATAAACAAAAAAAAAAACAAAAGCAATAGGGCTTTATGATTAAAACTGTTTCTGATCAAATATTCGACAAACAAATATTGACGAAAAACATAGTTTGCTATAATTTTACAATAATAAAAAACAAAATCGACTCCTAAATAAATGCAACCAAGTTTATAATGTAATTCGATAGTCAATAAAAATTTGTACACAGTGAAAACATACGGACAAATAAGACGTCCGGGCATGAATCATATGCATAACGTTCCTACTGCTGGGACACAGGCCTCCTCTGTGAGAGGGAGAGGGCCATGAGGCAAATAAATTAGAACGATCCGATGGAATGATCACAGGTGCTCTATTTGCTTTTATAGTTATTCAATACATTCCGACTGATAATATTAAGTAATTAATAACCAGCTCCAATAAATACAGATACGAATGATTACTGTTTATTTTTCTAGGAAGTTTGTCTGACCTTTTAAAAGTATCCTATGACCACGTAGGTATTAGTTGAAATGTTTATGTTGTGAGCATACTATAAAATAAAGTAAAACCTACTCTTAATGTTATTTTGTATAGTTACGGAAATACTCATTATTCCATAAAGAAGTTATCTAACCTGCTTAACAGGATACAACTGCTGCTGTCATAATAATTCCCTCCTTTGTTACTTTTAATAGTCTTATTTCCTCCTTTTAAATAGTAATGTAAGAAGATAATAACTTTATTAGCGTCTCCTTCTCAACTGTTCAAAGTGTACGTTTCCTCAAAAACTGAACTCCTGACGACGCCGTAAAATGCAGCGATGATATGCACTCTTCTACGTAGTTTTACTACGTCATAAAATTATGGAGGATCATGTGTCTAGTGGCTTTCTATGTGATGTATTTATAGCTTTAAAATTATACGGTGCTTCGAGAAGTTCGTGCAAGTAAAGTTGTTTATATATTGCTTAGAGATTAATTACTAAACAAGAAAACTTATTTTTGATTTGTATGACTCCTGTAATCTTTAATAAAATACCTGACCAAATTAAAAACTTACCGTTGCATACATTTAAAAAATGTTTCACAGAATTACTTGTAGATAAACGTTATTATTCTGCAGGATTTCTTAAATGATATTTTTTTGTAATATCATTACTTTGTATTACATTTGCATGCTTTAAGGCTGAATGTACACGGATCCTATTAAACAATTTAACAACTTATTTTTATGTACCTACATTCTATGCAAATAAAGACCTATTCTATTCAACACACTTGCTGGAAAAGTGGCGCAAAAAATGTCCTGGAAACAAAATATTATGTTTAGATATTTTTTTGCCTTTGTAAGTGTGTTGCAAATCGGCGTTTAATGCTATCATTACAATCTGTCTCGAGTGCAATGAAAAACTTTGCACGCATTTTCACTTAATATAATAGGAATTCCTTTTGGTGGCTCTCCAATTACTGAAGGTTGGCCGCCACCGCTAATTATTTCTTCTTGCCCTTTGCACGGTGGAACACCTCATCAGTATTTTTGACTCAAAGAAACTAACAACATAATCAGCCTATAACGTTCCCACTGCTGGGACACGCGGGCTCAGTGGGTTTCGGTGGATGGTGACATGTCTTCGAATTAATGGTGCTGAGACAGCCGGTTGATGATGTTTTCATTCGCCGTTTTGAGAGCAGTGGCGTTGAAATAATTTCCATTTAGGTTCCTAGTAGTAGTTTATCTTCGTTATTTTTACTGTTCTTTTATTTATAGGGAAACTTATTTGCATCAGTGTTTGTTAAATATTCCACCACAAATAATTTGAATTTTGTATATCTTCCGACCATTTTCGTATCACCTCTCTATCATCTTCTTTACAACATAAAAATATTTATTTTATGGACCATTTACCAATAACGTATTTTATTTCGTTCAACTCTCAATACAAAATGCATCGCTGTTACTAGAAGTCGAGTCTAACACTAAAATGCTGAGTTTAAAGATCGTAAGTTGTCAAGAATGGCGGCTGTGGTCATCGTCGCTTCAATACGTTACCATTTTTATTATTCCTTGTGTAAGAGAGCTGATGAATATTAAGTAGTTCTCATATTACTGGGTAGTGAATAAAATGGTATCGAGGTTTTAAAAATATGGGCACTTAACGTTTCGACTTCGTTCGAAGCATGAGTGGTGGTCATTATCAATGTTTGTTCCTTTTCTATATGCTTCTGTCCTGCAGTCTTGCAATTACAGGCTGATGTTATTATTTTTTAAATAGGAATAGGTGTCTAGCATTTATATAGATGGTCAGTATTCCTTTTCTTTTTTCAGTGGTCCGTGCGGGAGATCCGCACGGACCACCCGCACGGGCTCTCGGAATAGAGACACACGTGAGGCGCTAGAAAATTATTTCACAGCGACGCGGATGGTCCGTACGGTCTGTCTGTACTAATCTCCCGTGTGCGGACGGCCTGTGCGGGTCTCCCGCACAGCTGTTAAACCAGCCATAGACTAGCGCCGCGTCAAATGGACTTCATGGTGACGCGGCGTGACGCGGACTCTAACACCGCCATCTTGTTTTGTCGATACACAATGACAGTGGAAATTTCACAAATGTTTACCAACAACGTCCCCCTGTAAATGTAATTCAAGCTCCTAAAGGCCCTTGAAGTACTCTAATTTTGTGTTTAATTTAAAGTACCTATAGTGTTTACATATCTATTAAATAGATACACCACACTTGTATTAAAAAGAAGATAAAATTATGCAATTTATGTCAATCGACACAACTTTATTCAATAGATACTGATGTCATATTCAAAAACCTAGAGAATACTTTATACTACATACGTAAAATACTTTCTACAAGTAAAACATAAATAAACAAACAACATTTTATGATATACACGTACGAAAACATGCAAAAATTGTCCGTACGACCCACACTTCGGGCTGACGGTAGAACAAAATTGTTTACGTCCAGTAAAAAGGCCGTCAAACGAATTCGATGTTAACAGCTGCTTACGTGAAGACTGTCGTAAAAGTAGGGTAGTTGTTAATAATGTGTTCACACTGCACCTGTTTACGAAGTTTGTCTTGATGTTTCTTTACTGGTTTGAATAGTTTCGTAAATTCGATTTTGGAAATAAATGAACTGAATAAAGAAAAAAGATTTCCTACAACAAACCTACTTATTTACCAGATTTAAGAAAGGGCAATCGGACATTAATGAGGGAAAAAAAAACAAAAAGTTGAAAGAATGTTCGTAAAACAAAACGATCATTAACGAAATATTTTTGCAAAATATCAATGATTTATATTTTTAAACCAATAGATAAAATCAAATAATTCTAACATTTTTTGTTAAAGTAAAAATCCGTTGGTCCCGGCAGTCATACGTAGATCTTTGCCAGTCCTTACAGTAGTCAGAAGCCTGAAAGTCTGACAACCAGTCTTACCATGAGGTATCGTGTTACCCAGTAACTGAATTGTGGAGGTCAGATGGCAGTCGGTCCATGTAAAATACTAGTATTCGTTCGCATCCGTTTCGACTAGAAACTGACTCGAACATATTTTGGAAAAGGCTGGGCAGATGATAAAATTAGTGTGACGCTGTGTTTGATGCATCTTAAGAGGTATGACGAACAGGGTGTACACCCTGTTCGTGTGTACAACAGTTCACTCATCCTCGTTAGAAAAGGGTATCCTCCGACCAGACGGGTGTCGTGTCTGGCAGGCAACTGCCCAACGATTAATGTCGGATAGTTTTATATATGTCATTCGCGCGTTAAACACTAATTGCGCGATGCAGGATTTGTGTGACATCAGGATTTTGTGAGACGTCAGGTCTTTGATGCGTAGTTCGCCCGTGGCGATGTAGATGCCGCCACACGTCTGGTTAGACTGGAAGCAGAGCCCAACATAGTCGGAAAAAGGCTATGCAGATGATGAAATTAGCGTAACACTGTGTTTGATGCATCCGGTTAGACTGGAAGCTGACCCCAACATAGTTGGGAAAAGGCTAGGCCGATGATGATAATGATGAAAAGTCCACAACTACACACTTACTCCTAATCAGCATAGGCCAATAAACATCCTCATATAATTATCAAAATTTTCCGCCCAGTTTGTCATGGCTTTCAATCGACCAACATACCTATGACGTCACATGCTTAATGAGCTTTGAAGCCCCTCAATGTTATCTGATGTATAGATTGTATTCGCAATCGGCTTAACTGCAGCATCTATGCGAAGCTCAATCTGCTGTGAGTCAAGACACTTATTACGTTATGTATACCTACATACGTACTTGTAGTGGGATTTGTTCAATTGTTTGTTAACCGGTAAAGCCCTGGGTGACCCTCAAGCACGTCAATTAGCACGTTAATTAGTTGTTTATCAGGGCTTTACCGGTTCCTACCGGTAAGCATCGTTCTCCATGAATTCTAGTAGTACTTACTAGAATTCATGGAGAACGATGCTTGGTGAATCTCGGAGTCTCGTGAAACTCCCTTCAGATTTCCTAGTGATGTAACCAAAATCCATAGACACTGCGCTGTTTATTTATTTATTTATTAAAACTTTTCGCACTCAAAAAAGTACAAAGGCGGACTTAATGCCTTAGGCAATCTCTACCAGTCAACCAAGGGTGGTGAAGAGATTAGATGGCAGGTGCTCTATTTGAGAGGAACAAAGAAAAAAATAAAAAAATATATTCTAATGACTTATAACTAAAATAGATACAACAATACATAAATAGATTACAAACTACATACCCATACATACATACTCGTACATATTTACTATAATATATATCTACATTTAATATATATACAAATATACGAAATCAAGGGAGAGAGGTGTTGAGATGACTCTACTCTATTTATTTTGAAAATAACTCCACAGTTTATTGACTGAGGACATGACAAAACTGCTAAATGTCTATTATAATAGAGCTGTGGTATAAGATGAATTTTAAAGAAATTGTGTTGCCATCACCGAGTGAAGCTACTTCGAGCGTTGGCAGTGAAGTTTTTGAACAGAGGACCACCCCGCCAGTATTTTTCTCAAGCTGCGAAACGCGTTTGATTTTGTGATTGATAATATTTTCTGATTAATATATGTATTAATAGATAATACGTGTTTTAAACAACCTCCGTATGGAAATACTTAACACTGTACTATTGATGTTCCTTCAAAGGTGTATACACAATAAAATAAAAAATGTAAAAGATTACGTATTTGTCGTACTATAAATGTCGTGATGGCCCAATGGTTAAGGCCTCGCCTCTCATGCACGAGGTTGTGGGTTCAAATCCTGGCAAGTATTAATGTGACTTTTTCAATTCATATGTACTTTCTGAGTTTATCTTGGACATTACTGACATCGTTGAAGGAAAACATCGTCAGGAAACCTGGAAATCTCGTGCCTTCTCTGTATGAGAAGAGGCCTTTGCTCTACAGTGGGACAGTAAAAGGCTGGATTATTATTACTATTAGTACTATAGATGAGGGTTAAACACTCGACTTTATATTCGCCATTTCGCGCTTTTTCCGCTAACAACATTTTATACAGTAGGACATCCATCTATTTACATTATAGGTACATACGTAGCTTGTTAGAACGACTCGATTTTGCTTTGTCTTTGCCAAGCATGTACAGATATTCAATCAGCTTAAGAACCTAACCGGCTTAGGCGCTAAATGACCTAGAGTTCGTCAGCTTTGAAGTCTTTGCCAAAATGGTTGAGGACATAGACTTGGTTCAGTACTCATGTGTCTCTTTAGGATGTGGTGTTTTAATTTAGCCTTAATGGTATGATTAAAGATAACTTTAGCTAAATAGAAGTCGTAAATTAGATATTGTGAGCGTTTATCCTAAAAGTTGGCAACGTCGCAAATAGCTGTCAAAAATGTACCTGTTTTGATTAATTTTGCAATATTTCTGTATGGAAATAAGAAATGTAGCTAACTAGCGAACAAAAATATTAATAATTAATTGCAATTTTAACATTAAATTGGATGTTGTACCCGTTTTAGGTGTAAAAAAGGCATTTGGAAAGTTTCCACATACTTTTTTTAACTCTAAAACGAAATATTCGGTATTACGATATTAATTATTGCATTTCATAATCAATATTCTGGTTCGCTAGTTAGCCACATTTCTTATTTCCATACAGTAATATTGCCAAATTAATAAAAACAGCAGAAAAAATTTACATTTATTTGCGACGCTTTCAGAATAAACGCTCTTAAGGGGGATATGCTAAGGTGGTATGGGTTTTTTTTTGTTTTTTGCTATTTGCAGGTCAGTGTTCAGTTGTATATTACAATCATAGGAATTATCATTACAACTCTTAGTGTCAAATTAGAATTATCCTGAAATGTCATGCAGATTCCTTGAAATAGTTATTCAGTAGGGTAATCTGAACTTAGAAAGTTGTATGATTTTGATGATTATAATTCTGTAAATACATATTTAATACGGTCGCGAATCATATTTTGATCAATATACAACTTGGTCGGACTGCATAGAAAGAAAGAGAAGCGTGACACAACGCAGGTAATTTATTGCAAAATATAAAGCAATTATCTATTTACAAAAAATCTATTGATTGGACAAAAAATTAAATCACAATTTCAGTAATATGTTGCTTGTATAATAATTTGACCAAAAAAAAGCAGAATGATTGCATGTATATTAATATGATTTTTAATCGTTAAAATGATTTTTTTGAGGTTTCTTCATGATTTTTATCTATTGTATCAAATTAGTTGTATTATGTTTTCAACACACTATCTTCCCAAAATATATCCTGAAGAATATCATATATTTTTCTGATTTTGTTTACTGCAGTGGATCATATACTTTTAGGTATTATGAAACTTGTGTTTAGGCACGTTAAGGTCCTGTAGTCCCCTTAATACTGGCTTCCAAAATGCAAAAAACGTAAGAATATTTGAATTTCGCGGGCTACCCCTCACCCCTCGCCCTATGGGCGCTTTCACCTCAAGCTGCATTTTTTGCTGTCCGTGCATGGGTATGCAAAAATTACAGGCCGGCTGCTTTGGTACAATAAGGCTAAGCGTATGATGAGACGTAGGTGACGCAGGTCTACGCAGCGCAGGGCAGGGCAGAGCAGATTTTGTAATGCAAGAATGTACTGACAGCTGCGTACGCTGCGGCGCAGGCACGTAGGACGCAGACATGTGTCTGTAATGCTCTGCATCTCGTTGTAGAGCCGGCACAGATTTCTGCGCGACGCATGCAGGTCGTCACTTGTTTTTTACCACTGATTCATAATTTTGTTTCAATGAAGATTGTTTGTACTAGCTAGGACGCGAATGTGTCTGTGTAGCTGCGTCGCAGCATGCGTTCGAGGCCTATGTCTGCCTCGCCTGCCCTACCCTGCAAAATCTGTACTGTGCTATACTGTGTCAATTGCGTCGCAGCATACGCTTAGCCTAAACAGTCGGTCTTGTTAAAGCTTTGGCGGATGATATTGGTAATCCATGAGAGGTATTTTAGAATCCAAGTAAAATAAAAAAAACTGCATTGTCGTGCAAACATTTGCACCTATCATACAATAATATCGGCCTAGGCACTAGGCTATACAGATGTACATCTTGCTACCCACCAGCCTTTGTTTGAAGTTCGCCGCCTTAGCACTAGTTTCCACCTCGTTCCAATTAGTGATGTAACCTATATCTCTGTGTAACCCAATATCCTTTAGTTGTCATTTAAATGATGTATGTGGCACGTTGCATCTGATATTTCATGAAGGTTTATACCTGGAAAATCTAATATATAATGTGACCTTGTTTTCTGAGTCTATCAGAGCTATGCTGGACTAGGCTCGGCAGTTTTGAAGGTCAAAGTCAGTCTCGATTTGAACTAAGACCACTGTTGTTGATTTTCCAAATTAATGTCTCCAAACCGAATATTTGACAGTTTACATACTGAGATAATCCAACGCTGCCTTGATCAGCTGATCATCCTGAGCTATTGGATCCCTACCTACTCGATTAAAACTTCGATCGACGTTGATCACTATTAAATCTTGTGGGTGTAATATTGCCTCACTTATATGGGCATTGTTACCATACGATAACACACCGCTCATAGACCTGAAATGACGTACACCAGCCTTATGCACATGAGCTAATATTCTTTACATTTTAGATTATTAATTATCTCCACTTTTTTACTACTTCATGGACTAACCCTGAATTTTTAAGGCAGTCTGCCTGGTGTAACTCAAATTCAAATTCAAATAATTTATTTCAGACATGCGTCCATAGTGTTAGTATACAAGATAACTTAAAGGCTATTGTTAGTAAACATGAAAATGAATTAAGTTAGTATACAAAATAACTTAAAGACTAAGTGTTAGTAATAATAACAATTAATTAAAAACGCTAATTGGTGTGGATTCTCACCCAGTGGCGCAGCAGAGGGGAGTCCCACCGATCTGAAAACACGCTCAGGAGACTGTTGGTGGCGGTGCGCAGCCGGCAATTTATGGAGGCGGTCCTCTTGCGTATTATGGCGTAAAAGTCATCAGTATGCGCCTCCGCAAACATTCCGGACGCACTACATCGCCACGCCCGCCCCAACAGTATCCTGAACGCATTATTATATTGGACACATAACATTAGTTGAAATAAAAAAAGTTTAAATCGTCAAATAACTGTGCCTAATGAATATATTCTATTGTTTCAGGATTTTTTTTCAATAATGCGTCAGTCTAATGGAGTCTAGCTTAGGCATCACGGAAGCCGGTAAGTCAGTTTTTGAATATATTTCTCCTGAACAGTCGTGCACACGACGCTATCCTGTACGATATTTTACTGTAAAATATCGATCACACATCCACATCCCACTATTCATACGGTTAAAAACAAATGCAGTATGAAAGTGCCATGTAATGCCAAAGTTTACCATGAAAATATATTACTGATCAACGCCTTGTGGACGGGGTCTTACATTATATCTAACGTTTTTCTATTAAAACAGTGCTCGCGAGTTTTTTACAAAATTATCCTTGAACGGTTATCATGTTTCGTAGGTGATTTAATAAGTTTGGAATTATGTACATACTCGTATATCTTGATTTCCACGGAAGAATAAACAAAGATTTAACCGTATAGTTCGGAAACACTCCCGATTGGACCCGAACACACGAACCTCCGCCGCCTCGGTAGTTTGTTCACTTGGACCCCAGAAGACATACGACATCCTAAATTAATTATGTAAATATTTATTATGCTACTCGTCAAATCTTATGAGTGTGCGTTAATTAAAAGCTCATCTCATGAGCTTTTTGTTGACATATTATGTCAACGCCATTAAAATCAAATTCATATTAAGCGCGTTACTTTAATAAATGACCTATTAATAACAGTAGTGGTACTAGGTAGAGGCTAAAAAACAAAAAACCGGCCAAGTGCGAGTCGTACTCGCACACGATGGATTCCGCACAACCGTACAATATTTAGCAAAAAACGCCGAAAAAAGCTGTTTCTTGTATGGGGACCCCCGATTTACTGTGTGGGTTTACCCCTAATTTTTAACTTTATTTTATTATTTGTTGTTATAGCGGCAATAGACATACACAATCTATCATGAGATACAGTGCGCTGATAGACAGACAGACAGCGGGCTTAGTAACAAGGTTCTGCTTGGCACACTTCGCGAACAAAACCCAAAAAATTAAAGATTTCGGACATTTTAACTCCAGTACAAGGGCAGTCATTATCAATAATTATTATTTGACGAATTCATTCATTGTTCAAGTTAAATTAATAGTGGTAATGACGTTTATGACGAAGAACAATATGACGTAATTTAATATTTAAATATAATGCTGAGTCCGTAAAGCTGATTCTATCGTGCAATTAGTAGTCAAAAATGACTCCTATAATGGTGACGAACATATTTTGGATGTGACTTTACTTATAAATAACATTATTAATTAAAAAAATAAGTAATAAGTATACAGTCAGTAGTAATATATATGTATTTAGTTTCTACTCTGTTTTTCCAATCCAGTTAAAAAAAAACGCATTTTATTGCGATTATCGAGTGGGCTCAGTGCAACTGTAGTCAGCACTAAAAAGACAAAATCTTCAAATCAAATCAAATCTTTTTATTGTGGGTTTTATCTTATTTATTTAACAGTTTATGTACACATATAAACAGACAGAAGCAAGGAACTGAAAAATACGTGAAAAGGTTATGCTTATTTCTAAAGAAATCTCTCATGATCTTTTCTTTCTTCTTTTTAATCTGAGGTTAAACTTCTTTATTTTGCCCTTATAAGGAACGATTCTTTCTTCTCACGTTGGCACGAGCTTTACAACACCTGTAGACCAGCTCTTGTCGAAATGAAAAATATTTGATAGACAGCAAGATATTTTGCGGTCCCTGGACAGTACTTGAGGTTCGTTAACAATAAATAGTTATTTAGCAAATTAAACCACATTTTTTTCGACTCTGACGTAATTTATTTTGTAAATCGCCAAAACATTGGTCAAAAATATTTGAAAAGAGCTGGCTTTTCTCCTCAATTTTCCAACAAAATCATAGCCACACATTCTTCGCGGCTATTTTTTCTCGTCAAGCACAGTATGGCGGCAGGGGGGCTGGCAGTGAACCAGCTATCAATACAATGGCTTCCCGACGTTGATCGATGGCTCCATTGTGGGTGCATGTAAGACCACTAATGTGTTCCCAGCATTATTTTCCTTTCATTGGTATTATTTGATGTGTAATCACGAATGATTTTTGGTTTGATTGGACTTTATTTTTTGTTAGTTTCTTATTATTGTGTAAACGTGATCATATCGCTTTTATTTTCTTAGTGTAGATCTCTAGATTTATGCACTTTAATATCAAGAACATAACATATTATGACGCCTTGTTTGCCGAGAGGTTGGGCAGAGGTGTACCTATTGTACACCCACATTTCGCGAGTTATGTTTTAAGTCCCATGTAATAGGGGGGAGCATATTGACATCAACACAATTGGTACAATTCCATACTCCGGGCTGCTACTGAGAAAGTCCAGATAGAAAAACCTAATAACACTTTGCCCGACCTGGGAATCGAACCCAGGATATCATGCTCACCAATAGCACTTGCGACTACTAGAACAACGAGGCAATAAAAAAAAGCATTTTATTTATTTATATATACTTTATTTTACACCACAAAAATACATAACAATAAATAATAATTAAGCACTACAAAATATACAATGGGCGACCTTATCGCTTTCCGCGATCTCTTCCAGGCAACCTTAGAATGGACAGTGATTTGCCTGGACATAAAATGGGGCTGTCGTTGGTGCAAATAATAAGTATACAATATACTAGAATAGATACACAGATAAATACATATCCTAAATAATAGATATATAAATACATACATACTAAATATATAAGCAACGAAAATAAATGAAGACTATAGATAATTACAGTTACGAGAAGAAGATCACAACGACAAGTAATGTTCCTTCACGAGTCTCTTAAACACATGTAACGATGCATTTTATTCTTTTCATGTTTTTAAATACGTAATTAATAGCCCCAACAGTTAATCTTCTAATCCATGACATTCTTTAAAAAGAGAAACACAAACTAAAAACAAAACACAAACTAAAGACAAACTGAAAACGTTTTTTTTCATCACGTTCTTATAACTTCTCTCAAGCTCCTATGCAAGGTCAATAACAACCATTGCGTTACGTTAATCTGAACATCAAACCTCCTACCTTTAGCACAAAAACTGAATGCCTAAACCACTACTCCAAGCTAGCCGGATATATTACATCGAAATATCTTTTTTACCAGCGGGCAGAGGTCCAAGTCTCACAAATAACAGCCTACGCAGGGACACGCCCCCTCTCTAAACTGACCAGTGCTGCCAACATTCAGAGAATTACTATTATTATCAATCGTTCTACTTGTACTGGAAGTCTTATTGAAGTTTTGGGTGAGGCTGGATGAATAGGAATAAAATACTAAGTTTTATTTGAGCATAGCCCTGATAAACTACCTTGCTTACTTACTAATGTTGAAGAAGATTACGTTTTTAATGGGGTCAGTGAACTGCCATTGAATAAGAGTGTCACCAGAAGTTAATTCAACCTTAAAGAATACATACCATAATTCATCTTTTTAGGATTCCGTTCTAAACTTGTAAGAAAAGTAACCCTTAAGCTGCGTCCAGATATGTTCTTTTGTCCGTACCGTACTTCGTTTCGTATCAGCGTCGCGATCCAAAAACTCTGGACGCCGTTTCGTATCGCCTTTGAACGGGGTGAAAAAATCGACTCGCGATGGACCGGAGCGTACCTGTATCCGTATCGAGACGCCGTACCGCCGTACCGTACCGAACGGGCGTCCAAAGTAGTGTTCTTGGATCGCGACGCTGATACGAAACGGAGGTACGGTACGGAAAAAAGAACATATATATGGACGCAGCTTAATGGTTCGAATTCGTATTTCTATCACAGCTTCTTATTTTAGCAACTCCTGATGCTGTCAACTTGTTTGGAATAGTTTTTAATAATGCTTGCCCACCGATATTGCAAGTGAAAAAAAAATGTTAAAAGGGATTGAGGTAAAACTATTTAGTGCAAACATTTTTTGTTAGGGATCCTCATTTCTGTCTTGGTACCCCGTAAGTTTTTTGTGATTTACATGCTAACGTCAAAGGCCACAATTCAAAGATAGATCGGAGCTGCCCACTTTTAAACAAACCCATCATTATCGTGTACTAATCCAGACCCCCGAAACAATAGAGGACAGCACATCAACCGTCATGTCACAGTGTAGGTTAATTGCAACCAATGACATACTATTAATTCAGTTAGCTAATGTTGTCAGCAGCGACATTGTGCTATTAAGCCTGCTCTGTGTATATCATAGTGGACAATGGGGCCGGATTAGTGGGACATGCAGCGTGGTGATAAAACTCGTGAATTAATTGTGTAGAGGAGTGGACGAGCTCCATTGTGAGGTGGTTTGCGATGCTTCAAATGTTTTGACACTAGATTTTGGTGTGGTGCACGCTGAGGTTATCTTCGTTGTGAATAAAAACTGTGGTTCGTTTCGGATGAATGCCAACTGCAGCAATCTAAAATTTGCTGTTTGGACGCACCCATTTAAAGTTCAGGCTAACTTACTGTCCACCTTTTCATAATAACACAATATAAATATGTAGATAGCTATGTTTACGTAAATACATAAACTCATGCCTTCTCCTTTTCTTTTCTTCTCCTTTTCTTCTCTCATGGAGGTAGGTAGAAACTACAGAACACGACCTGATTCAATCCTTCTATAGTCCGTTTACTATGTTTTGTTCACATTTAAAAACAAAATAGAACAAATGTTATTTAGAAAATAGTTTTGACATTTCTTGTAATGCTTTTAGTATTCTTGTTAAACTCTCCAGTTAAAATGTTCATGCTCTAGAAAAAAGAGGCTTCTAAACAATAAAATTGCAACGACAATAATTTAGTTATATTAACATGCCCCCACTTTCAGTCAAAATTAGGCATTTTTTGGCAGGTGTACTTGAGGTAGTAACTTATGCCGCGCCACGTCCGCTTGGCTGAAGTGTAAGCTCCGAAAAAACTTTACCTTCGCTATATTTTAATTTTGCAGGTCAAGGTAAAAACAGTTGTTATTTATTTTTAGTAAAAAGAAGCTCCTATAGATGTTGTAGGTACCAACAGGAAACCACAAATCGTTAATATGAGGAAGGTCAATGGTAATAACCATCATTCGCCTGCCCTTATTCCAATTTATTTGGGGTGGATGCCAGAACGCCTTTTTCTTTCAAACACCGTCATCACATAATTCACTTTCTTCTTAACTATATTATTTTAATCTTTCACACAATCCATTCTGCATGATTAATTATTAAGTTCTCTTAATATTCAATAAGAAATGTCAACTGTTTCAAAATAATAGCCGTATATATCCAATGATTCTGGCTACCTTAACTTTGAGCGATTTAGAGCGATTCTGGATAGCGTTCTTTACGTGTGACCCGGCCTTCCATGTATGGAGTATATACGAATTACTAAGAAATTATCGATGTCTTTTTCCCTAAAATCATAATGATAATTAGGATTGTCTCGACAACTTACTCTTCTCCAGCAACCCGGTTTTTTGATTAAATAATCACCTCAATCTATAAAGATAAAGATCTATCGCAGTCTACTGCTGGATATGAGCCTCTCAAGTTGTGCCACAGCACCTGGTTCTGCGTCTCCACAACAAGGTCTATCCTCATCATCATTGTCAGTCCTTCAAGCCAGGGGCGCTCCACAATTATATTTGCTGTTTCTTCATCAATGGCCGACCATGTATGTCTACACAATTGATGCAAACTTCATTTGTACGTAAAATCAATCGTACGCGATGGCATCTTGCCGAGTAAATATTGCTGACTCACTATTCACATATGCCTGTGTAGATTAATAATTGTATGTAACTAATAGTGTGAGTTGTTTAACTACATCTACGACATGTGTCGAGAGAGAGGCAGGACCTGCTTGATCGTTACGTAAATGTTATTGCACGATTCTAGGAAAGCAGTGTTCGATTGACCGGTTCGGGGATATTACTTATCTGCGGATATAGCCTTTACTGACAGTCCTGCGCCTCGTGTCATTGGATTACGCACGATACTAACAGATGAAAATTCTCATGGGCTACCCAAATTGGAAACATCAATGGTGCCTAACAGTATAAATAGGTGTGGTTGTACTTTTTAGTACAAACACTTTTACTAATCTAGTACGGTAACTTTACCTAAAGAACTTTATTCTTAAAAAGCAACCTCCTTGTCAGATAAATGAAGAATTTCTCAGTATGCAACATCTAAGCCTGATTTGAACCACCTCTGCATATAATTCTAGTCTGCACCAGCATTCTCGTTCAAAGCGATCGTTGCCAACCTACACCTTTCCACCTATATGGGAGAACCGTTAATCAGACAAAGGGTCGCTGTTCAAGCATAAAGCGCTGCAAGCTGCTGGAATCATTGCAGTTTCTAGTACTCGGTTTAATGTACTGAAATGAGAAATGTAGAAATGTATCATAAACGCTCTGCACTATTGTAAGTACTAGTTTTGAAATAAAAAATGCATGTTTTTGGAAACTGAATTTAATATTTATTTGATTCGAGATTTATTGTGGGAATTCGTCATGTTGTAATCCTTTCGCCAGTTAGGGAGTGAAGAGTCACCTGTGAATTGGTTTAGTTTTACACGTAAATATAACCGTAACTTTAAATACGAAAGGGTTAATCGACTCTGGATTTAACTTTTTGTGCAGTATATATGCAATGGTTCATATGATAAAGTCTAGTGAATGGAAAAGTTTTAACCAAAAATAAGAGGTAATCCGCTGAGACCAACATGGCGGATTCCAGTTCAACTGCTAGGACAAACTGACAAATTATAAATCACCAACTAAACCGCACAGAAACTCATCCGCGATACACTGCCGAAAAGCCAACCAGTTGAGATTTAAATTTCACAACAAACATTTCAGTTGGCGAGATCGTAAGCAACTCCCCGCTAACTTGTTTCAACCGCGGGAATGAGGTGTTAAATACCGCCCCGGGCCGGCCCGTACCGGATGGAACCGGATAAATCTGGCGTAAACTGGAACTGTGCACCTTTAATGTACATAAATTCGGTTGCTTGACGAACTGGCTTGCGTTGTTGCAGTCTGGTTTAAAGCGGAGTTAATATATTTTGGATGTAATTATTCCTTTAGGTCAGGCATGTATTTGGTTTAGAGCAGGGTTGTTTTGAGAGAGGTACCTATAGGTACTACAGTGCCCATCCAACCCAGTATCATCATTTTAAGTAATATTTTCTTCTGTTTCTTTTATTGATTTGGTATAGTGTTATTGAAGTAGCAATACGTCATGGCGTCTTGCTTGACAACAGTTGTTTTTTAATTCAGTTTATAAGTCAAAAGTTTGTTCGGCAAATTAGCAGTGAAATGTATGTCTTATGTATGTTTATGTGTACAGTGGCTTCCAGTAGTAACAAAAACATAGTAATCCTCTAAAACATCATTTAATCTCAATCCCAAATGTCCACTTCTATAATATATGTCTTACATAAGGTACTTTTAAAAAGCTGAATGTCTTCTTATAGATGACCAGCACTCCTCTTGGCAGCGTGCCTTTTATACCATCGTGCCGCTGGAGTTCAAAATGTAACTTATAGCATTTTAGTCTCTGCGTTCAACGGGCACCTATGTGTAATTTAAGAAAATTTATTTAAGTGATTTAATACTTGGGTCAGTTTGAATTTGACACTCCCGTTGAATTATTTTTGCGGTGTTCTTAAAAATTTTGAGAGGAGTTTTAAAATCTAATCTCTTCAAAAGATAAGGGGATTAGGTCATTGCACACATGTATGAGCTCCAATAACCGTCTGGAATTAGTGATTCACGTACAAATATTTTTTAATTTTTTTCTATAAAAAATATCACATTATCCTAAAAAAAAACAGTTTCTTAAACTTAGATTATGGATGCCATGAATCCACTCGAACTATGATCAATCGTGAGCCGTTGAGGGGGCAGAGGGAGCGAGGAGGGGGCGGGAGAAGTAAGGCATAAAACTTGGAAAATCGGACGGCATCCGATCCGTGTACTGTCAATAATTGATAATGGATGACGTCATTATGTCAGCTAGTGATTGATTGGCTGTTCCGGCCCCGCTTCGAGATGCCACAGTGCAAAACAGTAGGCCAAGTTTATATAGGTTGGATTAATAAGTTCTTTTTTCATTGTCATAGTTTCTCTTGTGTTTATAGGGATAGAATTGTAAGAGCAAACCATTCATGCACTTGCAGGTTCGGATTTGAAGATTTTCATCAAAGTCTTTTATTGCATCAAATATGACAGCTAGCATATGGTCGAGCGGGGAAGTTAGTTGCGCCACTTGTTCTTTTCAGGTAAAACACAAGGACGTGGTGAAATGTGGGCGTTTTGGGGGACTATCATTATGTAATTTTGACGTTCAAAAAGTGCTGATTCAAAGCCTAGTTTGAATAAATGACTTTTGATTTTGATCATTGCTGAGTCTGCAAGGAAAAATCAATCACTATCATTATTCTTGATTAAATATTTATTTTACTGATAATGTCAAGTTATTTTCCTCCAATATAATTACAATAACTTTATTCATCATTCTAATATAACATCCATTTCAATGACTTGTCCAACTTAACCTACTGCCCCAATCTTTACCATGTGAAACGCGATTTAAAACATGATGTCTTCAGAGCTCTTTTAACTTGCATTGTTCACCAGGGGATATTGACTCCATAAATTTTACCATGGCGGAGTATTTCCCCATAATGGATGAGAGCACCATGAACTATAATGGCTCAACGGTTAAAGGGAAGTGCTTTAAAAAGGGCGATTGATCGAATGTTATTGATGGTGTTTGCTTTGTAAAAAATCTTTATTCATTGTAACTGATGCCCTCTTAGCCAGCCAAGGTCATGTTTCGTGGTTTTTGATTTGTGCTTTAGAATTTAGTGGTCCTGAAAGCCCCTCAGATAAACTACTTTGGATAATAGAGGTTATTGACAGGAAAGTAGCTCCTGAACGTGTAATAGTAAATATTATAACAATTAGTCCACAAACTAAAACCCTGAATGTAAATAACATTTATACTTTGGTAAGCATTTGCTTTTTGGAACCAAGTTCTTTAATGCGGCTTGCGGTAGGAGTTGACTAGTAGAAATAGTCACGTAAGGAAAAAGCGTTATGCCCCCTCCATGCGACAATGTGAATATAATACGCGTTTTTAAATACAGAACCATCTAGTATAAGTTTTAGAAGCTCTCATATAGTTACCGCACACTTGTGTGTATACCAAAACAGTCAATGCGAGCTAAAAGAAACTTCGAAAAGAAAGTCAGTTTCAAGGTATCAAGTAACAATTGTCAAAAGTTTTTGTTTTAAATCATACGTGAGAAGGAACTCGATTCCTGACGAGGGTCCCCCGACCGCACACGTTTTTTTAATTTATTGTTGGTTTCTGCCCGCGCCTTCGTTCACGTGGAAGAAACATATCCTATGGCACTCGGTTTTCTATCAGTGAAAGAGTTTTTCTAATAAGATCAGGACTTCCAGAGATTACCTCCTACAAACAAACAAACAATTTTGCCCCTTTATAATATTAATTTAGATAATAATATCCTTAATCCTACAGCCACATTTTTATCTGTATTATCCTTTGGTCTTAACAGTTGCTGTCGTCTGGGGCTAACATATTGTTAAATAAAATTATAACGATAGGGACTGACAGAACTATTCTTTGGAACATAGAAAAGAGTTCTGATGGTAGATACTCCTCTCTATTAACATATACTCTCCGACGATTACCCTTCCATGTACCGACATTCTAATTGAGACATAATCTAGAGCTTTTAACAAAGAAAGTCGTAATGTGGCTCGAGCAACCTTGTAGAACCTTTATGAAACACAAATGGGGATTACTGGTCCCTTACGTAGTACCTCTACTTTATACCTCGAGATTCTGACGTAAATAAATATACTTGAAATGTCCCGATAACGGGAGTAAGGCGAGGTGCCACTGAAAAATGAGTTGACGATTCCTGATGAGGTTTTGTAAGAGTTTTTTAAAGTTGTGATATTTTCAGCGTAACGATGTAGTGTAGTAGGTATGTTCCAAAACTTTAAAATCATACGATTGTAATTTTCTGGATTTGGCTTTTAGGTCAAACCGAATCGCGTATCCCGATTCAACTCCATACAAAATTCTACGAAATCCATGTCAGTAATCTCTCATGCATTGTGGCTTAAGTTACGTGTCCACAACAGTCCACAAAGGCAACCCCCGACCAATATTATCGTAATATGGACACGTGATACTCAAACGCGTCCGTCAAAGTGTTTCCTATTAATTAAGTAAGGTCCTCCACAAAGGACTGCATACTAACAACCGCCGGGGATGGCTTAATACTAGCGCGAATATTATCAACTGCTACGTCACCACAAAGCGTTGCTTTACACTGGTTAGTACCCAACATCAATAGTTACGAGGCCCATTTCCATTTCACATCATTTGGGGCTATAATAATATATGTCGGAAATACGTCACGCTCGACCGGAGATAAGTTGAGTTTGTCGGTGGCGGTCAAGCAGTGAACACGTTTAGAAACTGTCACGCGTTCCGTATAGTTGTGTCGTATATCTACTGTGTGAGAATTGCTAGTGTGATTAATTTGTTCGTGAATTATAATTTGATTTGAACTGCAAACGGTTTTTCTATTGCGCATTATCCGACGCTTCCTATAGTATGCCCACAGTAGTTAAAATATGACTGATGATAACGAGAGAGACGTATCTTTTCCGTCATATGTCTAAGAGATACAATAAAACCACTAAAGAAAACCGTTTTATTTAAATAACATGGGTCTAATCTTGAAGAAGATGCTATTTCGAAATAATGTATCATAAGATGTATTATCTAAACACAACAGAAAAATTAAACACATAAGAAATGCCTATTTACCAACAACAAGCTTGACACAAAAGAGCACGCTAACCTCGCTCATCTCTTACTAAGACCTCGCCTAACCTCACATAAATAATTCTGTCAGTCCGATTAAATATGCTTTTTTACAAATCGTAGTCTTAATTCCTTTACTGTGGTATATCATTTATTCCCTGTATACCTGTATTTCAGGCTGGAAAGGGATGAAACCTTCGACATCCTGGATGTATCCCCAAGTGCTTTCTTGTCAAATTAATTTGATGTTCATGGGAAAATGGTCTTTTTTATCTTTGGCTGTATGTTTTTCTGTTCCATTTGTGGTTTGTTTGGGAGTGATGGGGAAATAGGTGAAAAAGGGGTTTTTTGTTTTTGTTTTTAGTGGTCCGTTTTTGTGTGCCCCCCCTGCCAGCTAAATGTCTGTACTTGGATTTGTAAAAAAAATCATAGCAGTAGTATATATAGCGAAATTAAAAGGAAAACTATCAGAGCTAAGTAGGCTGTGTTTCTCCCATACATTCCGTATGGGAGAAAATGTTTTTCAACTAAAATGTTAATTTAATTCTTGGGATAAATTCGTCCCAACTACACGACACGCACTTAGTCGGTTTTTTTAAATACTTAGTCTGTGCTTCTCCTAAACATATAAAACTTTGTCACTGGAACGTAAAATCCATCAAACTGTGGTAAAACAATTGATTTTAGCAAAGTTGATAGCTGGGCTGAGTGCCCAGAGTGCGGTGGACGTAGCTACTTAAATACCATCACGGGTGGAGGCATAACAGATGAGGGCCTGGGCTTCATGTCATGTATATGCTGATGATAACCTACACACTTGCCAAATTCAGTGCATAGGCATAGATTTCCATGTCGCCTCTGTCTATACCTACTAAGATATCGCAAGTGTTCGACTAACCGCAGAACATAATGTTGTGTGCACTAAACTGCGTCAGTTATAGCACCCTCGTAATTTATAGGCGGGCAGTTTAGCTGAGACAGTCGGCTCTACCCGATGCAAGAACATATGGATCATTTAAATGACGATATAGTAATGTGTATCCCGCTGGCTATTTTAGTATTTGATAAGATTAATCATTCCAAATATGTTGGTTTGTTGTTCTGAGTTTATCTTGGACATTAATGACATCGGTGAAGGAACATCATGAGGAAACCTGGACTTGTAGTCAATATAAGTCTGAAATCGCCAACCCGTCGTGAGCAAGCATGGTGATCAATGCTCGTGCCTTCTCTGTATGGGAAGAGGCCTTTGCCCTGCAGTTGGACAGGACAGTAATAGGCTGGTATTATTATGTTAGTTGGTTATAATATGGTGCTATATTAGTTCCTTTGAACTAGTATAGCACCGTATGTTAGTTACTTTGAATAAACGAGGCTTATTTTATTTCACTTCATGTTTGCATAGTTCACTCTGATTTGAGGGAAGACGATCTATCAACCTTTACATGAAAATTAAATCTTCTGCATAAATACTGAAAATGCCAGCATTTTTCAGTAATTACCAAAGCTAGGTGCCACGTACTCAAAAGACGAGTTTCTGTCTTACACATTCTCAACAATACCCGGGGAAACTCGTTACAGTCCCGATGACTCTCAGTTTTAGCCGATAGCCTGCTTCCATTAAAAGTTGGCCCTTTATTTAGCCGACAGCGGCAAAAAAAATGAAGATTCCGTCTAGTGTGGGTACGTGTGCTTGTAATCGCGGGATTAGTGGCTGTACACGTCGTAAACCCGGGATGTGTTAGGTTTTATGTAACGGAATGTGTTGCTGTTTATTTATCTTTAGAAAACGATTCACACTCTCATCAGTAAGAAAATTATTTCCATGCAAAGTCCATTATATCATGAGTTATTCATAACCAGATTTCTTTTTCTATTAAAATTTACGAATTGTTTTCACGAAACAAACTGAAGCTTCAATGGTTTTAATGGCATGTATTATTGCCATGAGCCCATGACATTGCCTAATCTTCGCTCATCACGTAACCAAAAGTCCCGTACTTTTTAAATCCCGGTCCCGGGATTTATATGATCGTCCCAACACTAATTCCAACGAACAAGTTTAAGCCACCGCAGTGGAAACTTGCCGTCGCGACGAACGACTGCTTTTTGTTGAAATTTGCGTTTTTATATATTCTGTGAGTAGGCCGGGATATTGTGAGGCGAACTGGAGACGTCTTGTACTAGTGTTGTATTTATGTAATAGTTCGGGACAGGCGAGATTGAATGTTTTTGTTAGGTTATAAGAAATAGTAAGAATGTATGCGTATGCATGATGCGATGAGATTGTATGCGTTGTGGACGTTTGAAAGTCAATATAGGTATACAAACATGTGACTTTAATAAACCAATTAGCAAGTTTTCGTGATTTCAAAATCCCTCCGATCACAATACTGAAGTAAACACATTGATATTTTGTCTCATCATTTAATAGTAGCACGTTTTTAAGACAAGAATATCGCAGTGTAAATGATTCTCTGGTCTCCCAAATGTTTGCCAACACTCTTTGATACCAGCTGCATAATAAACTTAACCAGAAAATAAAATACATTCCCTACGAGCCACAGACGTTCAAAGGACGTGGTGTTCTGCCCGGGCAAACTGCATACAGCTCTTGGTTTGGACTGCATTATTGAGTGCTCACCCACTGCACTATCACCTGCGCTGGCGTCGTAAACAAATTTTATTTTTCACTGTACTGCATACATGATGTTTTATTTAATGTTAGGCTGTGTGTTACACGGTCGCGTAATGCCGCGGCAATATATAAAGGTTGTTCGTTGCTGTTTTGGAGTTTTAAATTTTCTAGTGAAGTTTTCAATGTTTTTTTATGGAATATAAAAGTAGTATTGGTATCGTGCTTAACAGCTTATTTTGTATGCAGTCGTAAACTGTGCTCGTTAACCGGGACGTGTAACGTGTCAATTATTTCAAAACTTTTCGTGAGTAGCGGTAAAGGAATTGGATATTTGGACTTGAGTAATGGTAACAATGTTAAGCACTAATGACTTTTGTACAATAGTCATGCGCATGCAGTAAGGTGCCAATGAACTTAATAAGTTGGCTAAAATGTTTTGCAATGAAAAAAAGAAAGAAAATGTCGAGAACTGTTGCGGAACACCCGGTTTTCGCTGGTTGTTATGTATTAAATAACAGGCAGAATGAAATAAATGTAAAGTTTGAGAGAAAATAAAAGAAAAAAGAAAAATACTGGGTGGCACGGACATCGACGCGAAAACCGTTACCATTCAGTACATATCACACGTCGGTTACTAAAAAATAAATCTGAACAGCAGATTTATTTTTCATACATTTCTGACCTCGTAGGTGTATTGCACTTTTCTATGAAACAGCAGATTTTTTTTTAATAACCGACGAAAATTTTCAACGCAGGGGCGTTCAGGATCACGTACTGAATCCATGGTAACAGTTTTCGCGTTGATGTCCCTGCCACCCTGTATATTGTGTCTTGAATTTAGACCGAAAAAACTGTAACGTTTTGAACGTTACAGTTTTTTCGGTCTAGCTCTCATTTGCCAAGTGTACAGATTGTAACGTGCGGGATAAGAGTAATATTTTTCATACATCATGTGTATACGGTGTAAGAGGAGGTCAGATTTACAAAATATTACACAACGGTGTACGCAAAGCTACAGTTTGACTGACGTTGACCGCACGTCAGGTTATGCCAGCTGCAGCACGTTAAGTAAAATGCGAGAAGCACTGGCAGTTTGCAGATTCCAGGATGTTACAGTGTATGTTTTGATTTTAGGATTACTACTACATACTACACGTAAAATATTTGTTTTGAATACCAAGAGACTATTCGTTTTGTGTGTTTCATTTAAAAGGCAATATATTTTTAATCACTGCGACTGAAAACTTACAACTGTCATTATCATAAGTAACGTAGCAGAAACAAAAAAAACTTCAAAAATAAAACTTGAAGGGATTTTAAAAAAAGAATTGTAAAAAAAAAACTGTCAATCAAGTATGAAACCTGAAAACATTGTAGCTTGCGAAAAAATTAAATTAATTGAGTCAATAAATGGCTCTTTAATTCAAAGTAGTTTAATTATAATTAATAAAAAACTAACTATTATAATATTTATATCTATATATATTTCCAACTTTGATCTTCTTCCGTTGCCTAGCATGCAACAAAGCGAACTTAAATAGTCTTTGACAGTACGTAAAGATTGCGCGCTGAGGAATTTTACCCATATTGATGGGTAAAATTTTTGAATGAGCGATATGAGACGTGCACTTTTGGATTTTCCAAATATATAAATTTTGAAAAACTCTCTATTCTGAACTAAGAACTACACAATGCTATCTCTTATTTTCACTCCTTCTCTCTCCATCTCAGTCTTCTCCAATACAGTCACAGTTGTCACAGTGTCTTCACTTCGGATCAACAACAAGATATATTCGCTAGTACTCAGAGCAAAAGTCTCGGCTATAAAACTCAATGCCACAATAAATCTTCATGAATTATCTGTAACAAGTAGTCCGCAGTAGAATAACATATTCTTTGGTATTTTTACTTACTGAAACAAAGGGCACCTAATGTTTTTGTGTAGTATTTATGTTGGTATCAACGTATTAGGAAATTGGTTCGTTTTATCTTTTTCTGGGAAGTAGGATTTTGGTTTTATGCCGAATTAAAAGAAATCGAGAGAATGTTTCAGATGTTTGTAAGAAGGAAATGGATCCTTAAACAATTTAATTTAAGAACCTAGTATGTAGAACAAGGCATATATACTCTGTTTTATCATTCGGTTATAAGGATGACTGCCCACGGAGCGGAGAGGAGAGGAGAGGAGCGGAGCTGAGCTGAGCCAATATTAACCAATGGAATTCTCCGCTCCACTTCAGTGGACAGGGATTTGCGAACTAGTTTAAAAATTCATACAAAACCGGGAAGCGGAGCGAGGAAGCGAAGCGGGGAAGCGGAGCGGGGAAGCGCAAAAAACCGGCTGCGGGATATTGCAGCCCACTCAAATTACTCGTTGAGTAAACTCGGCTTAACTCCGCACAGTCTGCAATTCCGCAACTCCGCTCCGCACTACCTCGCTCCGCATCAATGGACAGACACAGTCCGCAACTCCGCTCCGCATTACTCCCTCGCTCCACTCCGCTGCCTCGCTCCGTATCACCGGACAGGCAGCCTAAGATTGGTTTTTCGCTAGGAAGATGCTTATGAAGTATGAACCATGACAGAAGATTCGCATTATTCTAGGTCTGGGAAGTATAGTTGTCAAGGATTTCACCGAGTAGGTACCCCAATTACGTTACACACTTTCTATCACAATGCGAAGGTTTTTTTGAAGGAAATTCCTAATCCATTGCTTCATTACCTATGATTGAAAAATTCGTCTGCTCGACAACGTAAAAAACGCAATGAATGTTGTTGAACTGTCAAAATGAAAGGCATTGCAATTGTTAGTGTGTTACGCAATTACCCTGCAGGTCCGATTTAGAAGGTAGTTTCATCTTGCTGTGTATTAGAGCAAAATATGCTGATTCTCATCACTACACCTGTCTTACCCATCACATCAGGGATACAGGAAATAAACATGATTAATCGCGTAACTGGTCGACAAGTAGCCAATTAGATAGTGCTGTCAATATCCCCAATCTACGTCATCCTTCAGGCTACCTATACGTTGCAACGTTGTCAACTTACTAGTGCGATTTAGCACGCTAGTCGCACCGCCTAATTGCGCTAGTAAGTCGGCCATGTGTAACCGGCCTAAAGCCTTGATGAAATTGTCGGTTATTGTGCGACGATGCGAATGGACGACCAAACATAGGCACGTTGAAATAAATGGGCTGTTGACAAACGAGTTTGGTAAAAATTTGCACGACCACGGAATTTGATTAAAGTCATTACACAAAGTATAGATACAACTACACAAAAAATTTCGCTTTTCTCAACATGTTTGTTACATTTCCCTATATGAAAATGAAATGAAATTGTTTATTTTGTAAATAGGATATCGGAATCATAGCTACACGTCATATTTAAAAAAAAACCGGCCACGTGCGTGTCGGACCACGCACAATGAAGGGTTTCGTAGTTGGGATGAATTTATCCCAAGAACAAACTCAACTTGGTAGTTGAGAAACATGTTCTCCCATCCATCGATAAACTTCACGGTCAATTGTCCAACTGCAAGTAGGTAGTTTGTAATCGCAATTTTTTTTAATGTGATGAACCTACAAATTAAAATATTTCGGACTTTTTCCTTTACTTGTGCTATGAGACCTTGCTCTGCCAAATTTCATGATTCTAGGTCAACAGGAAGTACCCTGTAGATTTTGATTTATTTGCGAGTATCAGAATATGTCACTTAAATGGCCGTATTTTTTTATTGCTTGGACTTAGAAGCTTGATTTTTTTGGAGCTCCAAGGGAACATAGTTCTACGTATTTCATATTAATTTCCACTTGATACCTCCATGCATTCCTGAGAAAATGGGTCTTGACAGACTAACGGACGGACAACGAAGTGATCCTATAAGGGTTCCGTTTCTTCTTCTTGAGGTACGGATTGCAAAAAAATAAGCTAGATGGAGTCGACATTGCCTATCTGATTACCCTTGAGAAGAAATGTTGAAACAAATTCAGAGGACAACGATATTGTTTGATATAAGAACATCGTGTGTTGGCTAACTTAGGTATCTGATGTCGAAGATACAATATCTAAAGATTTAGTCCCAAGATAAATTGTATATCGCATCGTTGCTATCGCTTGCTACAGGCTAGAGACAAAAACTAGAAGCAATAACTAGTCAATAGTGCCGTTTACTGTTTTACGCACCTATCGATAGGTTTATAAAGATAACGCTTTAGATAGGAAAGTATTGCTGGCTAAATCATAGGTCTTATCACAATAGTTATAGGGCTATTGTGATAAGGGTATGACTTTATGATTGTAGGAGATTAATATTATAAAAAGATGTAGTAAGATACATCGGAAGTCGTAACATTCCTTAAAACACATCTAGCTTATCATCAGTAAAATGTTTTGTCGATAAGTAAGGTTTTGGTGGTGGAGAGAGGCAGAGAGATAAACAAAGATCGTGATATCTTTTATAAAACTGGATAGTACTGGAAGCACTTGGAGCTTGGGTCTTTGTCAAACTTGCCCAGCAGTGGTAAAATATAGACAAAGAAATACCCACTCCAGCTCATACATTATTTGTTGCCTTATTTGGTATAAAAATACAAAAGTTTATTGGCAAAAAGAAGAGGTGATGACTTCCGGTTTGTACGGTCGACTCACTAACGCATCATGGGTGGAGTGTGTAAGGTTGAATGTTTTATTATCTACTTGTCAGTTTTGGCGTTACGCGAGCGACGATACGCGACCGAAGATACGCGACGGATGATACGCGACGGATGATACGCGACGGACGACACGCGATGCATCTTCCGACAGATGCGTGAGCACCGTTAATCTCTAGCTTAGAAGAAAAATAATTTTCATTTCATTTTTACATGATGTGACTTTACAATCTACCCCAGTCCACTGCTAGGCAAGTCTAGGTTTCTAGATTCTCATTCAGAGGATAAGAAGATGCAGCCGTCATTACTATCTCCTCAGAAGATCCCTATATAATAATTCGAAAAAACTGGGCTCAACAAAGCAATGGTCACACAAACGACCCAAGTTTTTCTGTTACGACTCCAACCTTCTGACGTATCACGTATTGTGATGGCCAACGAATTGCCATACGTCATCATTAAGTGTTTGAGTTGCGAACACTTTCGCATAGTTTGTTGGCACAGATTCCTTTTTGTTTGCTCCCTATTCAGTTACGGAATTTATGACGTTCAAGCGTTGAAATTTTATGGTTCCTAGGAATGTTATTGCTCTGTGTTCCGTTTGGATGAGAAATAAAGGGGGTGTTGACTGTATGTTTTGTTGGGCGGCGTATTATGGTGTAAACTGTCATGTTGTGAAAATGATCTTAGTAAAAGGCTGCAGTTGACCTACTGGAGGTCATACGCCGACCATACCGACGTCAAACCAAAGTATTGTGATGTATAAACTTATGTTTATAGTTTACTGTTTGTCATAAAATCCAATACAATCTCGCTGATAAATACAATTATTCTGCAC
This sequence comes from Agrochola circellaris, assembly GCA_914767755.1. Lineage (NCBI taxonomy): Eukaryota > Metazoa > Arthropoda > Insecta > Lepidoptera > Noctuidae > Agrochola > Agrochola circellaris. The sequence goes on from OU611849.1 coordinate 1,316,655, forward strand.
TTACCATTGATCTCATATAATATGTCACCGAGCTTGTCATCTACACCTTCAAACACTTTCACAAAAAATACTTACAAGAAACATAGCTACACAATCACCCAATGCATCCTTTGTTGTTACATATTATGCATTGCATCATAACATTAATTACTTAATGCGCCATGTAATTACTACGTAACCAGTACTTTATTTTTTTTCCCTTCTTTGACAACTGAGCCGATGTCGACTATTCTGCCAGCGTCATGTGGTGTAACCAGTACTTATTAACCAATATCGCACCATCGGTGGAACAAGGGCACAACTGCACGTTTTGTTATTTTCCACTAGAGATTTTTTTAATGATTTTTGTAGAATAAAATAGAGTTTTTCTGCTTATATCGATTTAAGTACTATATTTTTTTTGGGTGAAATAAGCCTTACACTTTTGCGAATTTACGGATTTACTTTACGGGAGTAAAATACTTATTATTTGTACTAAAATTAAAAAAAAAAATATTTTTGATGTGCAGTTTGGCCCTTTTTGCACCAAAATTTAAATAAATTTGTAATTATGACCCTAGTAACACACTTAACTCATTTTCAGATGTTTTGTTAGTTGTGCCCTTGTTCCACCGATGGTGCGATATGTCAAACAAATAGTTTTTATGACAGCTGCGCGCACAGACTGCATTAAGTCTGCGCCGCGTGAGTCGCCGACGGTACGAAATATTACCATTTTTTTTTTTTTTTTTAACAAACGTTTAAGACTAAATATTGTATATATTTATTTTGTTATTTCACTATATGCTGCACCGGTTGACGTCATCACGTCAACGCGGCGGTCGCTGAAAACCCGCGCTGGGGCTGTGTCTCGCATAGGGTCGCAGCATTATGCTGAGCGATGGCCGTTTTGCGTGGATGTGACGCATATTTTCCTCCAAATTGTTAATTTTCGTGTTTTGTTCTTTCCTTGCGTCATGTGTACCGCAAATAAACGTATTTTATTTCTTCTTTCTTTTCTTTTTCGTCACCTTTTTTTTTTGCCAATATTTTTGTTACAAGCTTTTTTTTTAGTTGTTGTACTTCTTTTATGCACAAGATTTTAAACGAAGTGAAAACCGGCATTTTACATAACTTGGCGTGATTACCCTCGTTTTGGGCATCGCGGCAGTCGCGTAAGAACCAATTGAATAACCGACTGAAGTTTCCAAAGGCATAATGTTAGTACTTATAATAAAAGGCTCTTATTTTATGTTAATCATAAAATGAACACGTAGGTAGGTACATAATTTGTCACAGTATGCGCAAATTAAATCTAAAAAGTTTTCATAACGAAATTAAAACTTTTCTAATCAAACAAATAACAAATTCAATTCGAAATTATAAAGTTTGTTTGACTTGCATTTACAAATTGCTATTCCATATATTAAATGCGTGTTGATGGAGATTACATCTGTCAAATTCAATAATACCTATTAGCATGTAATTAATTCAAATGAGATGCGGCTGTCAGAATTACATCCTATACTATTAAATAGCATAGCTATTAGCAATATTTGTTTAAATATATAAATTTGTAATCACGTTCTCGAAAACGGAAAGTTGATGAAAGATGAAAGTTGCAAATAAGGGTTTGCGGGGCGAAAAATCAATCTAGCTAGGTCTTATATCCGGGAAAATTTGTTTTCTCACTATTTTCACCCGAGCAGAGCTCGGTCGCCCAAAGTTAGAACAAGACTGGCTACCTTAGAATAATAACATGGCAGCATGGAATTAGTAAGTACCTACTATCGTGGCAGCATGGAATTAGAAAGTACCTAATATCGTGGCAGCATGGAATTAGTATGAACTATTTACTATTTATTAAATGAGTATTCTCTATTTTTACAAAGCAGACCGCGGTCGCCCAGGTACTGCTTTTTAAATGGTATATATTGTGATTATCATTTATTAATGAACATCGTGATGGCATGGCCTCGCCTCTCATGCGATTTTGGGTTCAAATCCAGGCAAGTAACAATGTGACTTTTTCAATTCACATTACCTACTTTCAGAGTTTATCTCGAAAATTACTGAGATCGATAAAGGAAAAACATAGTCAGGAAACCTAGACTTTAGTCAATATAAGTCTGAAATCTGCAACCCGTCTTGAGCAAGTGAGGTGATCAATGCTCATGTCTTCTTTGTATGAGAACAGGCCTTTGCCCTGCAGTGGGACAGTACATAATAGGCTGGTATTATTATTATTTACTAGCTTCTGTCCATCGCTTGTCAGTTTACTAATAATATGTATTAACATCACCAATTTGCTGGTCAAGCTTGGTGATGGAGAATGTTACTAGATACGTTAAAAAGAGAATCTGCGTGGAGGAGAGAGTATTTTTTCCGAAAAACTGTTATTTATGCCATGCAAAGCATAAAATCAAACGTTCTCATATTCCGGAATTTTCACGTTTCTACCAATTATTACCATTTAAAAGACATGACGTGATCTTTAACAAATTCTAATTCACTTTTCCTTCCATCTAAGCCTCATGATCCCCCAATGCACTCACCCGGAGTAGGCCCTAGGAAATAAACGCCTCCCGTGTGCCATTCCGCAAACATACCGATCAAAATGCACAGTGCACTTCTGTGCAGCCCAGGAGAGAGCATTGCGCCATCGAATAAATTCTGCATGAACGGACACCGCTTTGTTTTGAACATGGAATTTTTTAGCGCCTACGGGAATCTAGGATTAGCTGAGGCATTATTGAGGCTTGCTGGTGGTGTTCATTATTTGCTTTCGGTGAAGAAGTGGTCATGGCCTATTAAAAAGGCTCAGAATAAACGAAGGATCTGTGATTGGCAGGGTGTATTGTGGATAGGTGGACATTCTAAACAATAAGTATAAGAAGTCTTAGATGGTTCGAGTGTCCTCCTTTCGTCAGTTGTCGCAACCCGAAAGATGAATTCTTAACATTCATACAATATGACTATTTTTAGAATATCGTATTAACTACTTAAGTTCTAAAGTATACGGGGTCAATTGACTGAAACTCTGTATAGTCTGTGGGTAATAATAACACAATATCGATTACGACCGCCAAATGTTATATTACCCAGACTAAAAAAGTTCCCAGAAGAACTCCCCACAACGCCTACATTCCCAGATTGTTTGTGATTCTCAAAGAAACTGCGAAGAGTTTACAATCGTGAAGTTTTCAGACTTTTCAGCTGTATGTAATTAAAATTAAAGACTTTTCTAAAAAACTGTTCGATGCCTTTTTGACGAGACGCGTTATAACAAGAGTTAATTGCATTTTTGTACATTGTTTGGAAACAGGTGTAGCGTTGTTTTTTTAACGGTTAATGTAGTGTGCAAGTTTGGCTTGTAGTTGGTAATACAATAGGAACTGTATTTAAGCTTGCAATTTTTATTTATTGTTGAGGACAGACGTGTGTGGAAAAGGGAGAGGGATGCCTTTGCCCAACAGTGGGACATTACGTGGTAAATAGATAGTAAGACTATCAAAAACATAAGTTGAAAAAAAAATGCAAGTCTTGCAATGCAGTTCTTCTACCGCAAAAAGTGGTGAGATCTAATGTTAAACCAAGTCTGTTAATTTATTCAGTACCTATCTATTTGTTATCTTTATTTCTTTAATATGACTTGGCAATCGCACACGGCAATAGAATCAACATTCTACATACAACAAAATCTACAGCAGGCCAGGCAAAGGCCTCTCTACGCCCGTTCTTCTAATACCAGTCTCTACGAGACGAGAGAACATAACCTTAGTACTGATGAAACATTGATCAATGAATAAATTATCGCAGAATGATAACAGCCACACGCGTTGATCGAAGGTACATTTGCCGCGGACAATTCATGGATGGGTGGACCAGTGACCACCCATTACATACCGAGACTCCTCCGTGCCTCGGAAAGCACGTTAAGCCGTTGGTCCCGGCTGTCATTCGTGGATCTTTGACAGTCGTTTTGAGTCGTCAGAAACCCGAATCTGACACCAGTCTTACCAAGGGGTATCGTATTACCCAGTTACTGGTTGTGGAGGTCAGATAGGCAGTCGCTCCATGTAAAATACTGGTATTCAGCTGCATCCGGTTAGACTGGAAGCCGACCACAACATAGTTGGGAAAAGGCTAAGCAGATATATTGTATACTATGATAGTCTGCATTAAAATTTTAAAAATTTAATATAAACTAAGTCTTTTGACATCACAATCCAGACAAAAATCTAGCAAGAAAATTCGTCTTCAAAGACTGCATTCTCGTTAGTAGTCTTCCATCTTAGCTACCAATTACTTCTGCCGTGAACAAAATCGCCTGACTAAGCAAAAAGGTAGTCTGAAACTTCAATTAATTAACTTATCTGAGAAAAAGTTGAGACAGTCGAAATCTAAACTAGTTTATGTACTTTATTTATTAGGTATTTTTCTGGTACCTAATAATGAAATGTCGTTGGTATTTTATCTAGAGGATGGGCAGCAGCCTCTTGTTCGAATAGTATGGTTTTCAGTCATGAATTAAATAAAAATAACTATCGGTGGTTATCCTAACTGTTATTATTATAAAATGCGAAAAACAGTTTGTTTTGTTTGATACGCTTTCACGCTAAAACGGCTGAACGGATTTGGATGAAATTTGGTATATGGGTAGACCGATATTCACACGGGATCGAGACTAATGCTGGTGAAACCGCGGGCGCAGCTAGTATGGTAAATGATATTTATTTCTGTAAGAAGATTTATACAAACACTTTTACACGTCAATAATATTTAAAAACTAGAGGAAGTCGGTGTTCCCTGTCCGACTACTCTAAGAAGAAACACCGAAACGAAATCCAGGCATTCTCTTGGTTAGATCATGTGAGGGAGGGGACCCACCTACCTACCTACATACCTACTTACCTAGCTACTTACCCCACCTACCTACCTACCCTACCTACTTACATACCTACGTATCTACATACCTACCTACATACCCTACCTACACTTACCTACCTAAATACCTATCTATCTACCTACCTACCTTACCTACCAACCCAACCCTACTCTGCTAAATTCACATTCAGCAAACGCTCTAACTGTCCTACCCTCCATATATATTAGTGTCTGAAATGAGAATATAGAGGTATGAGGAACAGGCGATTGATGTCGGGACGTTCTATATATGCTAGTCGCGCGGTAAACATTGCTTGCGCGATACACGATTTTGCGTGTCGTCAGTGAGATGCGTAGTTCGCATGTGGCGATGTAGATGCCGTCACTTACTTATTCACTAATCACTAATAAAGTGTCGAGTCTGATATAATACTTAAACACTTTTCACTTCAGGCTTATAAAACAGATCCAACACAACGTTCTTCTTTTATCTTCTAAAAAGCAGTAATTTTAGGCAAAAGCGTCAGGGTACAATACATATGGCTTTACAGAATTATAATCATTAGAATCAGCAATACAACTCCTTCACAGTTACAGTTAGAATGGGCCTCAAATGTCATGATTTCATGTAATAGTCATTCAATAGGGTAATAAGAACTAAGAGAGTTGTATTGATGATTTTTATGATTATAATTCTATAAATAAATATTTGATAGGCCGCGAATCATATTTAGATCAACTTACACTGATACTGACTTGCAAATTGCAAAAAACGTAAGAAAATTGGAGTTTCGCGGGCTACCTCGAGCGCATCCAATCCACCTCATGATTATAAAAAAAAAACTAAACACATTTATAAAATTATTGTCTTCAAATCTGACAACATTATAGCCCCTCATTTAATTATCAAACGGAAAATAATTTTCCAATAAAGAAAATAACTTTCGTTTGCGTGGTGGCGTACCGGGGGTAGTAGCGCTGTCGCGCGCAACGCCGCGTAGTCGCGTGTTGCTGACGCGTCATTACTGCCTTTGTGAATAACGCCGTCTTGTCGCCTGGCTATTGTTATATTTTGAAACACTTTGCCTTTTCACTTTGTAATATAATTAAAAAGGTTTTGAGGTTTTGTGTGTTTAATAGATTTTTTTTCCGAGTTTTCATTTGTTTTTAGTCATGTGTTTTGTGTAATCATTAAGCCTGTTGTGAATTGTGATCTTTTGTTTTTCAATGACAAACGGAACAGCAATGAGTCGGGCATAACGCCAGGCTGCGAGAGCCCGGTCTCCACCAAAGCGGAGATGTGCGGAGATGTCCGAAGAGGAGACGAGAAGATATTTTTTTCAGCTAGGGTGCATACACCGAAGCTGTGCGGATATGCGTACTGGTTAGACTGGAGCGGAGATATGTGCTGGTTAGAGCGGAGGTATGTGCTGCCTAGAGGGAACCCGCGGCTGCTCACTGCACGCCTGAAGCTGAGTGGAGACGAGGATGCGAGTAACGAAATTCTATTGGCTGTTGAAAACACATGCCCAAAGCGTCTCGTGTCCGCTTTGGTGGATTCCTGGCCTTAGTAAAATAAATATTGCACCGTCTAAACAGTCCAAGTCATTTGTTGCTTCAATTTTATAGTATGCCAAAAGAAAAAAAAAACGTTTATGCCAAGGCAAGTTGCACCGTAAAATTGCTTAACTCGTATTCATGCACGTTACGCGTTTTGAGATCAACTTCTTTTTTCTAAAGTATTGATAAAAAATTAAAAAATCTCTGCAGACTGTCTGTCTGTTGTCTGGCATTTATGCTGAACTGGGCCTATTTGGCGCAGCCGTGAGGCACACAACACTATTTTAAGTTATCTTTATTTTTCTTTTTTTTTCTTTTTGTCTAAATATTGTGTGCCTTATCCTGAGTCAAATAAATTCTTTTTCTCTCTATCTTTCACGTATGTTATGTTTCAATGGTTAATAACTAAAAAAATAAAAAATAAAAAAAATCCAATGAAGTCGTATGTACCAAATGGTTAGTAAATATTTATGAACTTTAAGCTCAGTTTATAAAAGAACTTTAAAATCAACTAAAAAAAAACCGGTTAAGTGCGTATCGGACTACGCAAAATGAAGGTTACGGAACCCTTGGGATGTTGGATGAAATTATCCCAAGAACAAACAAAATATTTTAGTTGAAAAATATGTTCTCCCATACATTCCAACTGCAAATGTAAGTTTGTACGCACATTATTGAGAGATTTACCATGTTATTTTAAGACCATAGACTTTTTATAGGTTTTCCTGTAATCTATGAGTATAGAACCATTCTTTGTATATTTTTTCGTAATTTTAGGCTCAGTAGTTTCGTAGATAAGGTGGGAAAATGGTAAATTTTCATTTTTCTTAAATATCTTTAAAAATATTCATTCTGAAATTATGAAAAAAAATTGACTTCCTCGCAATAAGCCCTTTCATTTGATATGTCACACGGTACAGTTTGCAAAACTTTTTATTTTTAATTTCTTATTTGCCCCCCAAAAGTGATATTCCAAATTCATTTATTTACGTTGCACAGCAGTTGGTTCACAGAAATACATATGTGTACCAAATTTTAACTTTATCGGTCCATTACATTCGTAGCAAATTGGCTGTGACAGACGGACAGACAGACAGACAGACAGACAGCCAGCCAGCCAGACACGAGTGATCCTATAAGGGTTGCGTTTTTCCTTTTGAGGTACGAAACCCTAAAAATTTTCCGTGTTCAAACAACATCCATATTTAATATTATAAATGTCTGTCTGGTACCTTTTCTGACCTGGGTTAGAACTGTAAAACTTATAACATTAATTCACTTGTTTGGTACAAGTGAAATGTTACTAGTAATAATACGTCACTTTTATACTTCATCGTTTAATCGTTCAACATAATTATACATACTCGTAGCACATGATCAATCAGCACTATTATGAATGTCTGTACGGTTTGACGGTTGGAACACGAATGCCGTCTGCTACTTCAATCTGATTATAATTCTGACGTTAGTCAATAGAGTTACTTCAATCGTGGCAAAATAATAAGAGAAATAAGAACTTCAATTCGCTAACTAACGTCAAACTAGCAACCATTTAATATTAATAAACGGAATTATATATTAATATAATAAATAGAATAAGTAAATACGATTGTTTTAAGGACATAATAGAATAGAATAGAATAATTTTATTTCGGACAGAGTCCAATAATATTCTTTATATCTAAGAAATACGTTTCCGTGGGATAACGGCTGACCTACACGCGGGTGTAACCGCGGGCAAACGCTAGTCAGAAATATAACCTCACTCAAGAGGAGACGTCTTAAAATTGCAATTTCAGCATTAATCCTAAGAAACGTAATTCTTCATGAAATTTTCCTAATTAAAAGAAGGTACTGTTGTGCCCACAATAGGAAATGTTTATTAAAATATAAGGAAACAATTATCTTTTTAACTTTTTTGGTGTCTACAGTTTCTTTTTCAGAGATTTATTTACTTACTAAAGAAATACAATCTTTTTTCAGTTTTTGTGAGATTGCCTAAAGAGGCTGAAATTCAGGTCTAGAGTGGTAGGTGTTAGGTATATAAATAGAGAGGTTGCAACACTGGTTTTATGCCCGAGTCTGTGGCTGTTCCTGTTACGGATGTGTGTGTGTTTTGTAGCAGTAACAGTCAATAAAGTAGTATTATGATTAATTTTCAGTGTATTCATTAATTAGATTTTAAGAAATCAGTAGATATAACAGAAGGTATCTCAGAATTAAAGGTACAACTTGACCTGACGTACATTACTTCAGGAAAATTCCATTAACCTGTTTCAATTGCTCTTTGTCTATACAATGTCACCCATGGGCATGTGCCCGCCCATATTTTTCTGAATATTCATATTTTTTTTAGAAAATTTACTTTAAAAAAGAGGGTCAATCTCTAATATTTTTCATGTTATTCAATTTTTTATTTTTTTAGTAGCCTTTGCCGTATCTCCAATGTTATTGGCTCGATTTGGATTCTGTTTATTATTTCTAATAGCTTATAAGTTATTTTATCGGTAAAATTTGTCGTCTATGAAAAAAAAAAACGGAGTTGAAGACATTTTTTTTCAAAAAAAAAAAAAACAGTATTTATTTTATAAAACACAAGTGTAAGTCCATAAAATCATAACGGGACATTGAAAAAAAAAATAAGAAAAAATGAAAAAAAAAAACAAAGATAGACCCCCCCCCTTTTTAAGTTTCTTTCGATAATTTGTCATGAATAATCAGAAAAATACGGGCGGGCATGTACATGCCCATGGGCGACATTGTATAGTGGATATGATATTTCAAAAGAAATACTACCTCTCCGGGAAACCACTCGTTCACTTTTTGTAAAATGAAATTCCGCAATGAATTCACAGAAATTCTTGAAAGGACGGGCTTTAAATTACCTTTCATTTAAATGAACTCTCAAAGAACAGGATACCCCAGGTATAGCGAATTAAAGACAACTTAACAGAAGAAATAATCTAATCCGCTCATTTAATTGAAAGTCATAGAGAAGCGTGCAATTCTAAAAAGAACCTTAACGCCTGGGATTAAGGTCCCGGCCTTAGAAAACTACGACATTTAGAGACAATCTGCACTTCTACGAAACGATCAGTGAAATTACCTTCGTAGATAGTAAAAAGTGATTTTACGAGAGCTTAGGTACCTCAGTATCCTTCGATCTACAATGGAATGGCCATCGCACTGTACATTGACGTGTATCTACTGTTAACGCCGCAATAAACACGTGGACAACGCGCAATGAATGTTGAACATACAATACAGTTCAAACTCAATGGGAATTAGGCAAAATTTTGTTGCGGAGATTATTTTTGACAGGCGCTTTATATTGTCACAGTTGAAGAGGGACCTGAGATAGACTGTAGTTTTAAATGATGGATTTAGATGTGAATATCTTGGGGGAAAACTTATACATGATGTACATATTGTAGTGTATGAAGGGAAGATACAAAAGACACTACGTCAGATGGTTATCATCTTGTTAAGATATTGTGACAGGTTACTCGAGAGCCCCAAACAACAGTGGATAGAGTTTGACATCACCACAAACAAGGTTATTTTGGTACATTTTTATATAAAGTAACAAGCTGCGCCCCGCGGTTTCAACCGCATAAGTCGGATTTCGTCGAAATATTCAAAAGTGTCCTATGTCCGAGGTCATGGTCTACCCATGTGCCACATTTTATCCATTTCCGTTTAGCCGTTTTAGCGTGAAAGCGTAACTAACAAACAAACAAACTCACTTTTGCATTCTTCTTCGTCTCGTGTGGTTGGTAACTACCTGGTGTCAGAGTTTTAAAGCCGCCCATGGGCCTCTGACTTGGCTTCACATACCGTCGAGAAATATCTCTCAGGTTTCCTCAATATGTTTTCCTTCATCGAGTACAATATATAGTATTAGTTAGGATAAAAAGTAACGGCCTTATGTTTATTTAGGCTTAGGTCCTTCAGATTTTTTTGTGTGTACCCTTGGCTGTTCCCTTGATGGTACAGTGGAAGATAAACTTTAACCGCTGTACCCTTGGCCGTGAAACCCGATTAAATTAAACGAACAAGTGTAATTTAATATTACTTCAAAGTAACTAGTTTCTACTCGCGACTTTGTCCGCGTGGACTTCAGAATTGGGTCCAGAGAGAACTAATCGATAATAGTCGTCAAACCATGTCATTTGCTGAGATAAAAAGTATCTAATGGTTAACCGAGGCTATAAACTCTATTTGTGTGCCAAATTTCATCTAAATCCGTTCAGCCGTTTTTGCGTGATCGAGTAACAAACATCCAAACATACAAACTAACACATTTATAATATTATTATGTATATATTATAGAACGATAACAAGACAAATAGACAGTTCGACTCTTTCAAAATCAAATATAAACTTTAGTAACTTTACCGACATTTCGTTGATACTAGAAACTAGAAATGCGCTTAAATTCGGACGATAGCTACAAGAAAAGTATACGTAAATAATCAAAACAATAAATAATTGTTAATCTACACATTTTCTTACAGTCCAAAACCCTAATAAGAATTAGGTAGCAGGAAAACCTTGCCCACCTTATCAACCGAGAATCGAACCCCTAGCCTCACTATTGAAGCTGCTGCATTCCAACTTCATAGTCGAAGCAGAATTAATTAAATTAACATGAAATGAAAGCTGATTGAAATAAAATCCAATACTTTTATTAATAAATATAATTGCAGTACATTCCGATATTTATTAAGTAGAATATTTCAACTTCCACTTCGGTAAATTACTATCATTTTATCCGATCAAATTGTAATATTCAGCTATGGAAATAGTTTATGAGAAATCATTAAATACAGGCTAAGTAAGTAGTTCCAATTATTATTTATCAGTTAAAACAACATTTTGTAATGAATTTATTATTGATGAAATTACTGCTAGGTACTTGTTCAATAAAGGGGAAGACTTCGTTAGTAAAGGAGATAAATACAGCAGACGACTGAAGGATTGCCTCGTTCGTCTAGTGGTGGCAAACAGCACTGCTGAGCATGAGGTTTTGGGTTCGATTCCCAGGTCGAGCAAAGCGTTATTGGGTTTTTCTATCTGGAATTTCTCAGTAGCAGTCCGGAGTTTGGATTTCTGCCTGCTTGATGGCAGTAGACTATCAGCAGTGTCTGCCAAGTCATATGTCTTTAGTTCGAACCCAAGGCCTCTGACTTTTCGGATTCATGTGCGTATTATATTATTATCACTTGCTTCGAAAACGGTGAAAGAAAAACTTCGTGAGGAAAAAGGCATGCCTGAGAGATATTTTTCTCCATAGCATGCGAAGCCAAGTTAGAGACCCATGGGCGACATAAACATTCTGACACCAGGTTAGTCACTAACAACACGAAAACGAAGAAGAAAGGCAATAGACTCGCCCCCTATTACATGGGACTTAAACATAACTGGCTAAATGTCGGCGTACTACAGGTACACCTCTGCCGAACCCTTCGGGGAAATAAGGCATGAATTATGTATCTATTTCTATTGTATGCAACAGACAAGAATTTTATGAGTCTTTTAGTTATATCTAATGAGACGATTAGAATATAATCAATTTTGGCAATGACTTTTCATAAATGTATTTTTGATAAATTTTCACACATTACATATAGATACAATACTTAAAAAAAGCTCTTATTTATTGAACAAATCGGCACTATTAATCAACATTCGTAGTCACGATGGACATAATCGTAACTCTACTATCCAGTCATTCTTGTGACCACCATTAACACTATTAGCACTAATCATTTTGTATACATCAGTCACTAAATAATATTCTTAAATTAACACTCATTCACACAGTTGTGACCTCCACATATGGGTCAGAGTTCCACTCAATCACAGAATAGTTGCTCCAAACAAAATTACCTTTTAATGACAGTGGCGCTTCAAAAGCCAAATACAATATAGCTTTCGCTCCTTCTTCGTACATCTTAGCTGTTTTCCTTCCTTCTCTGCTGCTAAGGTTTCCAGGGTTGACACAGTTAATCATCACTCCTTTGTCTGCCCATTCTCTATGTTGTAAAAAGGTCACAGCGTTCAGAGCGACCTTGCTTACTGAATGCACGCTCATTCCCCAACCTTCAGTTTTCTCAGTCCCTCGTCTCGCTGCCTGTTCGTACTCCTGCATAATAGCTACTAGTTCATCTTCAGTTAACTTAGAATCACTCATTCTTTTTCTTATTTCATCGTTCTCTATTGTTGCTAGTAAACCCGCTGGACCTGAGACGTTGATAACTCTTGCATTTTCATTCAGAATAGGGTACACTAGTTTCCCGAAATTGATGTATCCATAGAAGTTGACGCTGAGTGTTCTTCTCGCTGTTTCGGCGTGTGATATCTTCTTTTCTGGCACGTAGTCTGTCACGTTGATAATCAAGGCTATTCTTTCATCCAAATCTTGAATATAGTGTCTCACTTTTATTATACTCTTCGTATAGGTCACGTCCATTTGCAGGAAGTTCAGATCTAAGTTTTCTCTTTCCAGGTTCTTGAGGATGTTAAATCCTGTTGATTCGTCCTCTGCGGTGAAGTAAATTTTTCCATTGTAGTTTTCTGTTAGTTTCTTAAGGACTTGGTAGCCGAGGTTACTGGCGGCGCCGACGACTAGAGCCACGTCATACATGGCGCGCGATACTATATAATGTGAGTTTATCACTTTATCGCGCGATCAGTTATGTGCGTTATCACCTCTGACAATGTAATGTTCAGAGATAAGGTTTCAGCTCTAGATAAGAGTGACACAGTTTTAGATGCAGATGCTGTATATTATGTACTAGAGTGTTAGCGATATTGAGAGATATTTTTGGGAAAATTTTGTGATGTATGATCATTGTTCTATTAACACAATCAGAAACTTTAGTAGCAGTTTGGTATTTAGAAGAATAAGGGAGAATAGTTATTTTCTTCTTCTGAGGAAATATACATGTTACGTTTTTTTAATTATCTTCGTATTTTTATGAGTTGTCATTCCCATGTTCCAAATAATAGGAAGGATAATGAGTTCATAATGTTCGTAATAGGTTGGATAATTGAGTATTACTTTACAAGAAAATACAATTAGTGTTATTTACAAACGTTTTAACGGAAAATCATGATTTCCCGGAAGCCTCATTGAGTTTAAGAGGGGAATAATAATTTTATCCTCGGAAATAATAAATTAAGTACCTACCTTACACGTGCAAAATTCTAGAACATTATTTTTATTGATTGTTGAATTTCTGGATTAGACTGTGCAAATGTAAACATAGACGTAGGTAATAGGTAATTCCGAATTAGGTTTGTCCGAAAGGGATATCGCGACCCCGGCAACGGAAGGAACACGGGTGGGTTTTAGTCAGTAAAAGTCTGACACGCTCCCGCTCCGCCCAGAGCGGGAGAAGTTATTGGAAAAAAAAAAAAAAAAAACGTAATAGGTAATTCAGTAGTGAATATTTTTCGGCTGACATGTTACTGATGTTGACCCCATCTACTAAATGGCCGCGGCAGGTGCTGTTTAACTTTAAGAAAAGATTTACCCATTCAGTTGTCATTTAAACCCGAACTCTTCTTTCTTGTCTACCTCATCATCTGATTAGCCTTTTCTCAACTATGTTGGGTTTGGCTTCCAGTCTAAACGGATGCAGCTGAATACCAGTCTTTTACAAGGAGCGACTGCCTATGTGACCTGCACAACCCAGTTACTGGTTTTTTTTTTTCTTATCTACCTAATTACGCTAATACGAAATCGTTAAAATCCGTGTTTATCGTCCAAGACCAAGGCGTGTTAGATAACAAGATATAAATAAGACAATCAAATTCCTTATTAATCTGTAGTAGTAAATTATTGCGTGATTTTGATAACGTTTTTCGATGTCAAGTGATATTGTCATCACGCCTTTTTCCCCCGAAGGGTTGTGCAGAATTGTGCCATTAGTACCCCACACCCACATTTCGCCAGTTATGTTTAAGTCCCATGTAATAGGGGGCGAGCCTATTGCCATTAATCAAATTCACAAATCCTGACTCCGGGCTGCTACTGAGAAATTCCAGATAGCCAATAACACTTTTTCCGACCTAGAAATCGAATCCAGGACCTCATGCTCAGCAGTAGCGCAGAAAAATAATATTACTAATCTTTGCAGTATTGGAGTTAGGTTATCCGAAAGCTATAGTGGGTCATAGTACGTTGGGCATGAATTGTAGAGTGGACTAGAGTTAGTTCGATACCTGCTCGTTACACTATTGACGTGAATCCATTCTAAGGTCAATGATATTACCTTGGTTGGACGGGTTAATAGGAATTGTAGTAATGAACGACCCAAATCTACATAAAAATCTTAAATTCATTCATTCATTCACTTACTGACAGACAACGTACTATCGAAACCGCTGAGTCTAGAAGCATGAAATTTTACACAAGAGTTCCTTTTATATCGAAGGTGAGGGTTATTTTATTAATTCGTCCCCTAAAGGGTGAAATAGAAGATTAAATTTGTATGAAAGGTCGTAATTTTTGCCGATCTTCTTCATCTTTTCGAGACGATGGTAAAATTTGTATTATGTTAAACGAGTTGAGCCCAGTACTGCCTCCGATAGAAAAAAAGACGCATCTAACATTTTTTCCAGATTTGAGTTATATATTGCCAGAATCAGAAAAAAAGGCGCATCTGCCTGTATTTTTACATCAATCTGGAAAAAATGTTAGATGCGTCTTTTTTTCTATCGGGGGCAGAGTAGATGACCACGCCAATCGCATCATCAGAGGCATTTTTTAAGTCCTCAGAAGTGCAGGTATGTGGACACTTTGGACACTCCAGCATTGTTGGTCAGGAGCACCGCATTCGCACTTATTTGTGGGATCTATTATCCCCCATTACGCTAGATTGTGCTTGCAGCGGCCTAGCTGGGTCCGCAGTTGATTGATTGCTTTCCATATAGGCCACTGCAGGTCACGTTATGCCCATGGGAAAACCCTTAGAGCATCGGGCTTATTAATAATAATCCTAAGAAAAACAAAAAAACTATCATTATTAGGTTTTCCTGTACAGTGGTAAATCATTTGGCAAAGGTAGTCTAATGGTTAGGATGACAGACACAGACACCTATGTGGTCGTAATGTAGTACTTTATGCCAGATTGGTGCTAAAACGAGATCAAACGTCACATGGCTTTGAGTGTTATCGCGAAAACAACCTGTATTGGCATGTACCATACGAAGAGAGACAAAAAGGAGAAACGGGCTAAATTTACAGCCAAGTGGTACCCAAGAGAAGGTGGGACGACGATATTAAAACGACAGCCGGGTCAATGTGGAAGATGAAATCCCATGACCGGAAACTCTGGAAGAATATGGGGAAGGCGTATGCTAAAGCAAGACAATCTTCTGAAACCGATGTCCGAAAAATTAACTAAATAATATATGTAATTAGATTTTTGTTAATAAAGGCTAATATTATATTATAATATATCCGTACTATGCAAAAGTGAGTCTATGTGTCACTGTCTGTTACTTTTTCAAACCGTAACGATTGAACAGATTTCAACTTGGGTTAGGACATAGGATAGAAGTTTAATTCTAGTAGCGCGTTCCCGTGAGATTTCCGATGTCCACGCGGGCGAAGCCGCACTCAAAAGCTATACATAATATGAACCGGCAGAATCATACAATGTCCTTGTTGTGGAAGTGTGGATTGCTGGCGGTTTTATTGCTATTAGACCTCTTGAGATAAACCTTTATCAACTTATCCGTGAAGCACCTGGCGCTTTATATGACAGAACTTACCTTACATAACATAACATAATCAGCCTATAATGTTCCCACTGCTAAGACGCAGGCTTCTTGTCGGTGAGAGGGAGTGGGCCATAATCAACCACGCGGGCCCAGTGCGGATTAGTAGATGTAACATGTCGTCGAATTTTTGGTTCTAGGACATGCCGGTTTCCTGACGATGTTTTCTGTCACCGTTTTAAGAGTCGTGGTGATGAAATAAATTACACAAAGCAAAGTACTTATCTGGGTTCGAACCCACGATCTACGATACGTAAGTTGGGGCCGTTACCACAGGGCCACCATTGCTCCCCTACCATAACATGTTGATTTTCGTTCCTTTTTTAGAGTTTTAGAATATTTTACGTAAATTCAGCAGTGTGATAACTTAGACTGATCACGTGACCAAGGGTGCGATCTAAGTGATAAGAAATCTCCAAACGGCTATTTGACACTTCCCGTGACCCAAGGGCTGGTTTTCACCTTGGGCAGAGGCTAAGCATTGCCATACAACGTGGCAATGCCGCCAGTCTCTTGGGTACATTACCAGTCGACAGCGATGCGGATGAATTTTTCGATGCTATATTTTAGTTTGTAAATAGTTTTAGTTAAGTTAGTATATAATTTCGCTACTTTTATTAATTAATTAGTTCTAAGTTGTTTATACCCACTTTTAAATATGTATATTCTAATTAAAGTAAATTAATTCATTGTTGCAAATGAAGAATAAACGAAAGTGGTAAGAACACATAACATATCATCGCGCATGTATTCCCCGAAGAGATGGCAGTGCCTATAGTACACCCACATTTCACCAGTTATATTTAAGCCCCATAAAGGCGAGCCTATTACCATCAACCAGGCAAAATTCCAGACTCCGGCTGCTACTGACAAATTCCTATGAGAAAACCTAATGATACTTTGTCCGACTTGGGAATGGAACCTGGGACCTCATGCTTAGTAGTTGTGCTTGCAACCACTAGACCCACAGGTAGTCAGTAAGTGGTAAGAATAGTGTAAGAAACAGTAGTTCAATTGAATACCTTATCGTGATTATGGATACCTATTCGATTCGTGAATTAATGAAAGAAATCGAGTAGAAATTATGTAAGTGATAACCAGAGATTATGATAAGTAAACAATGAAGTACTATTATTGCGAAGGCGACCGATTGAGAGGCGACCAGTTATGAATAGATGTTGTATTAAAAAAAAAAAAACTTGCCACCGTCAAATGCATGGTGAATGTATGGAAATCTTTTAAAATAAAAAATAAAATAAATAAATAGTGTTTTATTTCAGGCAAAATACCCATATACAAAAAATTCAATAAATAAGTAGTAAAAAACATTAAAAATGATCAATAAAAATTATCATTAAAAATTATCATTAAAAATTATCATTAAAAAATTATCATTAAAAATTATCATTAAATAAAATAAAACATTCAATTCTTTTAATTGAATGTCTTAATTGTTTATAAAGAGAGTAATCTAACGGTTATCTTTCATGAGTATTTTATGTGAAACAAACATACACAATTATAACAATAAAATAACAATTTCACCCCCTTAACGACTGGTACGATCCCCGAGTAATACTTGGAACAACAAATAAAATTTTAAAATGCCGCCATTTCATAATACAATGCATTGGTTCGTTCTCATTCATACGAATCCAGTTTCATCCCCTTACATCCCTTTCATCCCGTTTCATCCCCGCTCGGGATGTGGTTCAAAGACTTCAATAAATATTTATTGGCTCTCATAAATTTGTCTTTGGCCACCTACAACTAGTTTTATGTTATTTTTCAATCACTTTTTTACATGGAAAATATTATTTTTAGGATTTACGATTTAAACTGTTTGTTTTTGATGCTGTGTTAGTTACATTTTTGGATTAAAAGGGGTAACTGAGTATTTTTGCGGTTGGTGGGACTGTTGTTGTAATGTTCTTTTGATTAATTAAACATGAACTAATTTAGTTTTTTTTTTTTTTTTTACCTCAACGTGGAAGCTCTTGGCCTGCATCTCACCTGATGGTAAGTGATGATCTGGCCAAAGGTGGAAGCGAGCTTCAACCGGAATCCTCAACCACAGAGGAACTAGCTGTCTTACCTCTAACTGCCGAAACACAACAATGCTGTTTACATTGTTGTTATGGCGACAGACTTAGATCATTTGGTGGTAATTAGGCGGACTTAGAACAAGCCCTACCACCAACAATGCCATCGAAATGCTGAGGAGAAATAGAAAAATAGTGACAGTAGGTATCACACGCACTGCCGGGGTCGCGGGAAACTCCGAAACTGCCAGGGTCGCGGGAAACCGTGGCTCCTGGCAAAGTACAGGCAACTGAAGGAACACGGGTGGGTTTTAGTCAGTAAGAGCTTGAAAAAAAAAGGTATCACACGCAACATCGTCGGTTCGTACTGGCACGGAACCGGAAAGTATGGCAGAAAAAAGGGGAGACCTATACCCAGCAGTGGGTGATTCCGGGCTGAAATGATTATGACGATGATGATGAGGTATCTTTGTACTAGCACCCTCTTTCTATACAAGGTGGATTATTGAGAAGGGCCAGTAAGGGCAAGTACGGAAAACGTTCTTAGGAGGCTGAAGAACGTTTTCTGACTGTTTGAGCATGGAAAAGTATTTTGCGATTTTTAGTTTTTATGGTACTAGTCTCCTTTGTTGTTTTAGAAGTGTACATTTTAATCTTTATGCAAAATTGCATAGTTTGGCAGTTATTTTAGCTGACTGTACCATTTTACCATGAAAATGCAGTTAGCAATTACTCAAAAAGTTAACAACTTCTCTCTCCTTGGAACGTTCTTCTGACGCTACACAATGGTTGTTAAGGTACATGCTATTACTATCCCATTTCATAAAGTCGCCCTTTTCCTATGCATGATGGTGACTGCAGTTAAATTGTCGGAGGATCGTCTTTACAGAGGTTTACGAAAATTAAAGTTATTGTGTGGAGTTTTAGTGTAGGGTCCGAGAATGAGCATTAAAACGAAACTAAATCCTTGTGTGAGCTGTGGGTTTATAACTATTGCGTATTCATCTAAAGATTACTAAGGGAAATATTAGTTTTTACATATTAAATTAACTTTTTGATTTGTATTAAATAAAATCGTTGCTTGAGGTCGATTGAATGACATATCCAATCTAACCGGATGCAGCTGAATACCAGTATTTTCTATGGAACGACTGCCTATCTGACCTCTACAACCCAGTAACTGGGTAATACGATACCCCTTGATAAGACTGGTTGTCAGACTTTCGGACTTCTGACGACAGATAACTACTGTTAAAGATCCACCAATGAAGGCCGGGACCAATGGCTTAACGTGCTCTCCAAGGCGGAGGAGTCTCAGTATGTATATATGGTTACCCATCCACGGACCAACCGTGCGACTGTTATTACTTAGCCACGAGCTCCTCTTGAGTGACATATATATCATATCTAATTGTACAGTAAGGTAATCTCATTAGTAATTATGCATATTGCCGCCAATTATAGATAATTATGATTAGCAGGCTTAATTAGTGACCAGTGGCTATCGTATGATATAATGCCAGATAAATCTATATTTAGAATTTACGGAGATTCATTTGTCATCTACCTAAATTTAAACGGGGAAATATGGGGCTTGTGGCTAGTGGCTAAGTAGTAACAGCCGCACGGGTCGATGGAAGGTTAAGCTACGCTTGCCGCGGTCGGTCCGTGGATGGGTCCGTTACATATCGAGGGAGGAGGGATAATAATAAAAAGGAAGCAGTGATAGCCTAGTGGTATGACCGTCAGACTGCAAAGTCGTAGGTCTCGAGAACCCAAGGCACGCACCTCTGACTTTTCGGATTCATGTGCGTATTGTATAATTATCACTTGCTTCAAAAACGGTGAAGGAAAACCTCAGAGGAAACCGGCATGCCTGAGAGATATTTCTCGACGGCATGTGAAGCCAAGTCAGAGGCTCATGGGCGGCTTTAAAACTCTGACACCAGGTTAGCCAATAACCACACGAAAAGAAGAAGACCAAGGGATATCGAGTTAACCAGTCACTGGGTTGTGGAGGTCAGATAAGCAGTCGCTCAATGCAAAATACTAGTATTTAGCTGCATCCGGTTAGATTGTAAGCTGACCCCAACATACTTGGGTAAAGGCTCGGCGGATGATGATCTGCAACTGTTTATTGAAAGCACGAACAAAAACTAATCACCACAATTACTCCAAAAAATAATGTTTTCCTTAATTGGGAAAAGAGTGGACCCCATGACACAGGGAATCCTAGTGTGGGTTCCAGAGAATTAAGAAAAATCTAGCATCTAAGGCCGTTTGTCTACCGCACCGCGAACGGGACGTCAATGAGAACGACATGACGTCGCCGAAGTTAGCGACAGTACATTTACTCATTTCTCATTGGCGTCCTGTTTACGGTGCGGTGGACAAACAGTGTAGGGCTCCTATGTAATCTGTTACTCGTTTTTTTATATTGTATTGTGTTTTTTATGAACTAAATAAAGTTTTTGTTTTTTTTTAATTCGCTACGTATTAGTGATTTCAGACTAGTCCTAATTTTCTTAGATTTTCCGTATCATATAGGTTAGTGGTGGGTATTAAAATTAGAAATTACTTTCTAATGACAGTCACTTTGGGACTAACCGTTTCAAGTAGCAGTCCTTATCTCAAGAGTCGTGTTTTAAATTAACAATTCCACAAAAGCCAAAAGGTCACCAGCCCCCCGTACCATAACGTAGAGTCTCAACAAAGATGACAACGTAGAGACGTTTTCAGTGTTTATTATACAATAAAGCACTTTGCTATGAACGCTAGAGTCCAAGTCAACTCGTAAACACTTCGATAGAGCGGGTAGAGACATCAGATTTACTGCCAGAGGTCATAGCTCTACTAGGGGGCGTATGTTTATGGCGAATTAAGGACAGATTCTTGGAAAGTGTAAAAAGGTTTCTTTACCTCCATATTATTGTTTTGTTTTACTTAGTGTTTATTTTTCATTTGATGTGTTTTTTGGGTTCCGTAGTAAACAAGAAACCCTTATAGTTTCGCCATGTCCGTCTGTCTGTCCGCGGCTTAGCTCGGAGACGGTTACTACTAGAAATCTGTAATTTGGCATATGTATACATATTAATCACGCCGACAAAGTGGTAAAATAAAAAAAAACAAGAAAGAAAAAAAATGTTTTTTTATTTTTATTAGTGCACTTCCCCTACACGTAAAGATGGGACGTTTTTTTCTCCATCCAATTTTGGATTTCGGGATCCGTTTGCGAAATATTAAGCTTTTAAGTGATTTTTTTTGTTAGACTCAAGTGCCCCCCCACTTTTTTTTTTTTTTGAGGATGGGAAATTATCAAATAACTTCTCCCGCTCTGGGTGGAGCGGGAGGGCGTGTCAGACTTTTACTGACTAAAACCCACCCGTGTTCCTTCCGTTGCCTGTGTGCCGAGGTCGCGATATCCCTTTCAGACAAACCCGCAACCCCGGCAGGCATTGGCCCTTCCGGACCCCGTCAGTTGGTGCTGACATCTCTTTGAGGCGCGCGTGGAACACAACGCGCCGTCGACCCGGGCCTGGTCCCTATCGGACGGCGAGCTACCCATTGCTCACCGTCCGCAAGCCCGCGCCTACGGTGGCCGGAAGTCGGCTCGCGACTCCCGACGCCCGGGGCGTCTCCTGCGGCGACTAGGGGCGCGAGGGGGCGCATTTTGCCTCTCCCTCGCGCGCTCCGCCTCCTCCTTCGCGAGCATTACTGCTTCGCAGAAGGAGGTGACGGCCTCCCATGCACTCTCGAGAGATCGCCGCCGAAACTCTGCAGACGTGATCGGTATCGTTACCGTATCTTAAGTTAAGTTTATTTAAGTTCTAATAATGTCTTACCTACGTTCCTATATAAAGGACACAGCAAACTTTTAACCAGAAAATTAAATGAACCCGCAGGCTCTGCTAATGCTAATTCAAAGCTAGTTAACTAAAACATCCAATTATTCTTAAACTTCTAACAGCATGGTGCTCCTACTCACTTATTTGAATAATGTTTTAAAAACTGTCCCTTTTAGTTGCGTTCTAATTTGTCATATTATGGCTCTTTTGATTTTTGATTTTTGTATTTTGTCTGTGAAATAAATTGCATAAGCTATATGCTTTGTGTTTTATTAGGAGTGTTTTTACAGGAAATGTTATTAAACTTAAAATATTTCAATTGTAGGTGTCTCTTTATTTAAAATGCAACTCAATAAGTAAATAAAAATGGCGGCACTGTGTGTGGTTTGTTCGTGTGAGGAAACAGAAGCCACATTGTTGTATGGGCCGCAATAATAACCTACTTAGGTATTATACTGTATTTTTTCTTCCTAAATAATTATAATGTGTCGAATGAATGAGCTATATTTTTATAATTTGTGAGCTGTCATAGGCACAATCATACAATAAGGCTGGTTTTAGTTTGGGCACGCCACAATTGCGGCGATAAGCGCCCTCTTTGAGGAGAGGCGCCACGGCGTCCTCACCTTCCGCCTGACACGGTTGTTTCGGGAGGTTCCTGTTCCGGATAGGGAGGAAACGCCCCGGTGTCACTATTGTGTGGATCATCCGGAGGACTCGGTGGAGCATACGGTGGAGGTCTGCCCGGCTTGGGCGGGGCACCGTCGTGTCTTTGAGGAGGCGATCGGCGGCGGTGATCTCTCACGCCCGGCCCTGGTCCAGGCCATGGTACAGAGCGAGAGGGCATGGGAAGCCGTCGCCTCCTTCTGCGAAGCAGTAATGCTCGTGAAGGAGGAGGCAGAACACGTGAGGGAGGCAAATTTCGTACCCTCACGCCCCTAGCCGCCGCAGGACACGCCCTGGTCGTCGGGAAGCCCAGGTTGATTCCTGGCTACCGTAGGCGCGGGCCTGTGGACGCTGAGCAATGGGTAGCTCACCATCCGATAAGGACTAGGCCCGGGCGACGGCGCGTTGTGTTCCACGCGCGCCTCATAGGGATGTCAGCACAACTGTCGGGGTTCGCTAGGTCCGATGCCTGCCGTGGTCGCGGGAAAGTTCGAAAGGCATACCGTGGCCCCAGGCAACTGAAGGAACACAGGTGGATTTTAGTCAGAGTCTGGACACGCCATCCCGCTCCGCCCAGATTGGGAGAAGTTATTTGATCATTTCCTACAAAAACAAAAGGCTGGTTTTAGGTATCGTGTACTTTTGTTACATAAAGAACAAACACGAACAAAGAATAAATAGAAACTGAATAAATTCTTGTTTATTTTTTAACCTAGATACTGTTCCAGGAATTTTGTTCAGTACTTAAAAGAAACGTTTGAGCCTGTTGTATTGGTATTTCTTTCCTGGGTAGTCTGACAGAATATGCAGCCGCAAGGTAGGAAAAATAAATACGTTTATTTCAACCGTCTTTGTTCAACTTTCTTTGGAGGGCTTGTTTATGAGAACGAAGATACTCATAAGACTCCAAAATCTGGTAATTCAAAGTTCTAGTTAAAATCTTTGACTGCACTGCCTAACAGACGAGGACAACATTGAAGCAACTCTGTTTGAAATCGCATTTTGCTTCGCAGTGGGATTATTACAGACCGAAAATCTTCTTTCTTTTTTGTCGTCGTTTTCCATCTATATCAAGGTCGATGGGACTGAAAAAGGTTCTGGAGTGGCGACCGCGCCCCGGAAGATGTAGCGTTGGACGTAGCGATGACCTTGTGAAGACCGCAGGAACCCGCTGGTGGCGAGAACACAGAACCGGTCGAAGTGATGCTTGGGGAGGCCTATGTCCACCAGTGGACGTCTTTCCGCCGAAGTGATGATGATGAGCCATCACGTCTGTTAGGTTTCACTAATTTAATTTGACTCTGTATTATTATCATTATTAATTTTGAGCCCTCCAAAGGCACATAATGCCCGTTACATGAATTTAATTAATACTCGTGTACAAAGTACGTTACTTACGTAGGTACTCATACGTTTTGAGTACTAGCTTATTAAATTAATATTGCTGGAGTAATCATTTCAGAGAATTCAAAACGTTTTTGTTAAATTAAACCATATTAAGCTGTGAAAATATTAGTTATGATTTTCGAAGAATTAGATTTATAATTCCAGTTATTTTTGAAGTCTTTATTGTTCATAGTTCAAAAATATGTTTTTCTGATTATTATGTTCTTTATTTAAAGCGCTTTCAAATCAAGTACTTATCATTTATTTAATAAGATTGGGCAACAGTATCCTCCTGTCTGCTAGTAGTAACAAACTGCGATCACCATTCCTTCTGTCAAAAGTGGTTGATGATGTTTTGTCCACCATACGTCATAATGAGCCCTTTGCTCAGCGGCGGACGTATTCGGCCTGAAATGAAGAAAAGAGACGGTACGAAAGATGAAAGATTTCAAGCAGTTCCCGTAAATAAATAAATTCATAAAAAATAGGATGGTTTTTAGTAACGGAATGCAGTACGCGTACAATGTTAACCCTACAATGAGCGTTCGTTGTTGCCGCGATATTGTTGTTGGATTGTTTTTGTTAGACTTAGGTAGTAGATGGGTAAGATTTATTTTGATAAAGTGAAAATATTTTGTTTTGTTTAGCAGAAATGAGGTCTAATATTATTGTTTTACGTGTAATGAAATAAAGTAAAAACAAATGGTTCGTTTAATATTGCTTTGGCTTTAATACTCTTGCTTTGTTATCGCTATTTAAAATAATACATAGAAAAATAAAACATGAAATATCTAACAATATGTTAATTACAAAAAAGCACCTCTTTTACATTTTATGCACACATACAATTCAAACAACTCCATCGAACCTCCACAAACATACAAATAATTAATATTCAAACATTCCAAACCAACGGAATTACTAACGGTTCGGAAACATGCGTTCATAAACCGAAGATTACGTCCAAAGCAAACAGGTAGCACCCAATACAACTTCATCCCGGGAAAACGGAGGGAAAATATTGAAATTAAAGGTAGAAAAATAACGTGTCATCGGAATGTAAAAATTGATTTGGGATCGCTCCCCTATTGGCTGATACTGTTGTGCGTGAAAGAGCGAGCATTTTGCAAGGATTGCAGTTTATGGGTCATGTTTGACTGATTCCTTGATATTATGGCTGTCGAAAGGGGTATTTTTTTTACAGATTTGGGCATATTCTTTTTGACAAAGGCTCAGCCATTCCGATTTTTGTCCATTATTGCTCCTAATAAATTAAAGACGCTTTTTGTGTCTGTCTGTGTGGCCGCGTTATTCTTCTAAACTACGCAACGAATTGTCATGCGGTTTTCACCGTCATTTAGATTTTTTTTTCCGGAAGGTTTATGTGTATACTTAATACATCAATATTAACATTATAGATAATGAAGAAATCTCGATGTTTTGTCAAGTCATAAAAACAGCGCGAAGCAGGAGCGGGTCGCTAGTCTGTAAATAAAAGTCAATGATTGTTTGTTTAGATTTTTCTGGCAATCCAGCTACACATACTTATTTAATAAAATATCATGTAAAGAGTTGCAAAAAAAATACTAGGTATTTACCAAACAAAAAACACTCCCAAACCCTGCATACCTAATAAAAATGTAGATAATCTCCAAACCCTGTCCATTCAAAAGTCATTCACACAAAATTCATTCACCTTTACAAAAACACGCTGCCCTAATTCCTCTGACAGCTACAACATGTAACAGCGTTCGTTACATTTTAAAACAAGCATGCCTGCATCCAAGTATTACCGTGGAGTGGCTGTATTTATTGATTTATGTAAATACGCTGCTCAACGCGCTACCGATGGAAGGAAAACATGCGAGCCTCGCTGCGAGGCGCTTATCGTGTGTAAGCTAACTAGGGGCTGCAGTGGGGGGTTAATGCTTGTCAATATTGGTGTTGACACTCTTGTGATCTTTCGTATTTATTTGTCGATGCATTGTTGTGGCTTTTTTGTTTTTATGTACATCGTTGTAGGTTCTGTACTGAAATATTTCTTTGATAAAATTTGGTTTTACTGGTACAGAATGTTGTCGTATTTCCTATTTCAGATGGCCAATTCCCGTAATTAAAAACGTTCAAAATCTAGTCGCATCTCGTCTCAGCGACGATCAATGTCAAAAGCTTGTAAAAATGTAAATAAACTGGAGGTGGGTATTTTTGACAGATTGTAACAAATTAGAATGCGACCGTTCTTATAAATACGAGAATTCCCTTCTGGCGTTTACTCTTATGTTTTATTATTATGAGAGTGACGATTAGCTGATGCCATAATAGTTCATCGGGTCGTAAAAGTTGACGTAGAAATCAAAAAGTTTTTACTTATTTTGGGCTCAACACGATTTAGATAAGCAGGGATCTTGGCCATTTGCAAATTATCTTTAAAATTTATATCGCATAACTAGAAACACTACTCTAATAATTAATACATTTTCATAATTAATAACAATAATTATTACTTCAGTGTTATTATCATTAATTGATTCAATAAGCCCAATGGTGACCTAATTAGAAAAACGAAAAGCTCTTCGTTCAGGAAAAGCGTGTAGAGAAATATCTCAGCCATGTTGGCCATAGAACAAGAAAACCGTTCAGAACCGAAAGTCACGTAGGAACCTATCAAGGTCAGGTTAATCCACCTACCAGTCCCCATCACCTCGTGATTGCCCGCTCTCCAAATGCTAAAACGGGGTTGTCGAGTTTGTTGATGATCGAGTGTGGAGGGCGTTACATACGCCGCAAGGGATGATATAATCTTGACTGAACATTTCTTACGCCCTGAAACTGTAGGCGTTTAAGTTCTACACACATGTCAGGACCGTGGACGGTCGGAAATATCGGTGTGTACATTTTATATGGACTCGTTCTCACACGTCCGTGTTCAAGCCGGCGAGCTTTAGTGCCTGCCTTGTGTGTGCCACGGCCCTGTCACGTCCCGGGCACTGCCCTGATATGTGTAGACCTTTATGAAGCAGCGCACTATCAAATTTGAATGACGCAACACCATTAGTAAGTCATTGCATTGTAACTCTTATCTCATAGTTTTTAAGTATAAATTAGAATGATTACCGTGAGTTTGATAAAACTCTCGGCAATCATTCTAATTTATACCTTACCGAAATAAGTGTTACATTGCAATAACTTTCTAATGGTTTTACGTCAATCGTGAATAGTTCACCTGTGTTCGGAGGCCCAGTCGCACCTACAATAAGGAAAAAAAATTCTGTCCGATCCGAAAGCGGCAATAACCAATTACCAAAGAGTTATTTTAAACTATTTATTTATTTATTTAACACTTAAAGCACACAAATGTACGGAGGCGGACTTAATGCCATAGGCATTTTCTACCAGTCAACCTACCACTACAAACTATACTACTATTATTATTGAAAAAAAAAAAAAAAACATTTCTTATACCAAACTTACCCCAAATCCATTAAAAATTAGAAAATGTTCCACACTAAACGATGGTCGCCCGCGCTCCATGTAGGTAATAAGCCGGTAAAATTCCCCATTGCAAAACAAATGGCGATTTTTCGTTCCTTTTTTTCTGAAAATTTCCCCATGAATAGACTCTCAGTACGATACCTAACAACACCCTTAAGGATCGGGCAGGGTTTTTTTACATGTTGTATAAATTCCTATTCTATGGCCCAGCTTCCAGTACTTGTGTATTTATCGTATTTGCAGGATATGTGCATTATCCCGTAGTGCACTCATCTCGGAGTGAATATTGAATGAAGGATTATTTTTAATTAGCTAATTACCCTCTGGAATATTGGTATTTATGAAATTGTCTTGTTATTGCTGAAGCTGTTTGTTAGTCGGTTGATTTTATTTCTTTCAAGAGCCAACGTTTTCTTTATTTGTATGGTAGAAATAATTGTTAACATTATATTACAATTTATCCTCATTTAATTAAACTAAAAAATGATCCGAGGCAAATAAGGAATCCATAGAATGATATGCCCGATCATAAAGCTCTAGTTTTAGATTGTGATTTTCAAGATATTAAAAATAAAAACAAATTAACACAACAAGATTTTAAATAACAGCTCGATAGAACTCAACAACCAATTATAAAATGGCTGTACACTTCCAATTATGATATAATACGCGCTACGTATATTTTCAATAGCTCAGTGGAAACCCTGCTACTTCCTCAAATGACGTATTACAACAATACAGGCTCCGAACGAATATTCTATTTCAAGTTAGAAAAAAAATTCAAACAAAAACTGAAGGAAATTGACCCAGTTCGGGGTTGAGGCATTTTTCGAGTAGGCACAAAAATGATATGTGTCGTGTACGTAGTTGTATTGAGTTCAGTGTAGTGGTATGACTTGTTTTTGCTGTGCATTGGTGAACTGTGACTCTATTTCCCAAAGGAGTAGGAGTATTGCACTTTTGTGTTCTCCACCTTTCCTAGAAGAAGGATATTTATCCGAATTTGCTACAAAAACTTAGCCATATAGCCATACAGGTACCTAACTATTATTCTGTTATAATAATAGTTTATTAAGGCTACTAGCGACGGTTTTTACGAACTCGTAAAATCCGTGAAAAGCAGGGACGGGTTTATATATTAAAAAAAACTTTATTTAATTCAAGTTTAAAAAGGTGAAACCCGGATCAAAATCCATTGTGTAGCTTAGAAGCGGTCACACAGATACGAAAAGCGACTTTATTTTATAGCTAGCTCTAAAACCTGAGCCTACCTATTTACCGGAATAGGCAACAGGCTTCTATTACACACCCTCAGTTCTACTTCTGGATCGAACTTAGGTCCATTTTCCTTAGCAACGTTTTTCTCATTTATAAGACCCAATATAAAGTACAAGTCCCAGATCACGTGGGGTCAGAGCTTACAATTGTTTGCACCAGCAAACATTCGCTCACTTCCCTATTTTTTGCTTCAATTTGTACATCGTAGGTATATGTACAAATCGTGCTTTCCTGGTATGTATTTTTATTTCCAGCTTTCCTTCCTTATCGTACAAATTAAGCGCTACCAAGATATTTTGGCAGCGCTCGAAACATGTAGGAGCAACGTGATTGGCTTAAAAAGCGCATTTTAATGTAAATTGCTTGCTTATCGTTTAAATACATTTTTAGACTTTGAACTTCAGAATTATGAAATGACGTTCAAAGTACGATCTCGGAAAAAAGTCAAAGTTAAATAGGTAATTAGCTTATTAGGCTAGATTGTTATAAATTAAGTTCTTACTAGCTTTCGCCCGCAGTTTTAGCCGCGTGGAGGCCGGAAATTATCGGAAACTATCTGTGTGCCAAATTTAATTCCAATCCGTTCAGCCGTTTTTGCGTGATTGAGTAACAAATATCTAAACACACAAACATACAATTGAGTCATAAATATTATATTATAATTATTATAATATAATATTTATATGTATAGTAGGATAGCAGGATTAATAGAGAAAAAATAAAAAAATGGCGTATTTTGTCCCATTTCAAGGGACCTTTATTTTCAAATGATATTAGTTATGTTTTAATCAGAAAGCTTAATTGACACGTACATTGCAAAAATAAAAATGCAAACTAACTCGAATAGAAAACTATGAGAGCACTTTTGAAGATGATAAACAAATTATAATAATTCTTACTTCACTTAACCGTAACTGAAAATATCTTCTGTTTTTTATAGGAGACACGTTTCAATTGAAGATGATTTCACCAGCAGCAGCAGTATATTAATATGAATATCTATCTACTGCCTCATAGTTCTACTGGTTACAAGTGCTACTGCTGAGCTTGAGGTCTTGGATTCGATTCCCAGGTCGGGCAAAATGTTATTGGGGTTTTCCATTAGGAATTTCCTGATGTCGTATAGTCTTATATATGTCGTTCGCGCGGCATACTCTAATTGCGCGATGCAGGATTTGTGTGACGTCGGAATTTCGTGAGACGTCTTTGATGCGTAGTTCGCATGAGGCGATGTAGATGCCGCCACATCACTATGGGTGCTCCTCCACCTAACCCTTCGGGGACTACAAGTTTGATATTCTACACAATTTAAACAATATTCCTATAATAGCTCACAACTTGGAGTACGACCTACTAATTTGACGGGGGCTCGGCTTATTATACGTCAGATGCAAGTTCATTCGCTGACAGAACAAGTTTGACGACTTGTCGGAGTTTAGACGGCGCCCGCTACATCCTGCGACGTTTTAGGGTTAAACTTCAAAGTTGTTTTTCAAATTATGAATTCGACTTTTTGATACTTTTTCTCGTTAATTGAAAATTAATAATTAATTGAATACCTACCGAAACCAGCTTATGACTCACTTCGTCTGCCATCCAGGATGAAAAGTAGCCTCTGTATTTTCCAGGTTCTAGGCTATTGTCACCTAATAATTTGTCAAATGTCGTAACGATCGGTAAATCATAAATGATTTTATTTCTGTAAGTAGTGTATCTACAAACATTTTTAGAGGCCTATCATATTAAAAAAAAAAAAAACTATATGAGGTCTGCTTTTATTATCTGACTACTTTGAGAAGAAAAACCGAGACAAACACAGAGGTCACAGTCCCTTTTAAAGTCCAGACATAATCTTGCTAAGATCATGCCACTGCAGACCGGTGGGTATTTTAAATGAAGACCATTTTAGATTAGTGTCTGAAATGGTCTTTCGGGGTAACAGACAGACTTACTTTCAGATTTATAATATTAGTATGGATGTAAAGATACTCACCTAAATGGTCCTACTGCATGAAACAAGCATGGAATGATTATATCTATTGAACTCTTTAAACCATTTTACCCGAATAGTAACTACAGGCTTACTTACCTGTATACTAATATGTATACTAGCTGTTCGAGCTCGGTGTCGCCCACCTATATTTCCGACATTTCCGGATGTGGATTTTCAAAAAAAAATCTTTCATGTAAACCTTGTCTAGTCAATTACGAATACAAAAAAAAAAAACAGCCATATCGGTCGAGCCATTCTCTAGTGATGATCTTCCATACAAGCGGATTTTTTTTATTATAGATAACATTTAATTTTTTAATGTACTCAAAATAAACTACACGTGAATTCATGCAAGCCTAGTACTTTTTCTAAGGTTACTCTCAGAAATTGTGCACAACGTGTCGTGAACAGAACACCGTCTTGCATGACGTTTTTTTTTTTTTTTTTTATTGAAACAAAGCCTATAGAGCCTGGCAGGGTCGCCATGAAGTGTGTGGGTTACGGGAAGGCAAATGAAAGACGTCTTTATGATACGAGAGGTTTATTCCGACTGCTTAGCACTAATACATCATGCTTATAACTACAGATATGTACTTATACACTACACTGCTCTAAATTAATCTCTGTCTACATGTGAAAACTACATGAAAATCCATTCAGTAGTTCCGGAGATGACCGCGAACAAACAAACAGACAGACAGAAACCGGATTCTACTGTTTTATTATATGGATAGATATAGATTATTGGAACACAAGTTTGTCGCTGCCTCGTTGGTCTGGAGGTCGCAAGCGCTACTGCTGAGGATGAGGTCCTGGTGTTGAATCCCAGGTCGGGCAACAAGTGTAAGTGGATTTTTCCACCAGGTATTTCTCAGTAGCAGCCCGGAGTCTGGATTCGTGCCCGGTTGATGGCAATAGGCTCGCCCCCTATTACATGGGACTTAAAAACAACTGGCGAAATGTGGGTGTACTATAGGTACACCTCTGCCGAACCCTTCGGGTAAAAGGCGTAATGATATGTTATGTTACAAGTTTTTCATTCAAAAACATAGATGTTATAGGGAGGTAAAGCCAGGGAAATAAATTGTATATCAAATTGATTACCAATTTAAATTATCCGTAAGTACCTATATAGATTCAAATCAAAATTGTTATTATTTAATTGTCTATAACGACACATTGATGTAGTGTGTCAATTGGATAAAAAAATAATTTGCCTAAACGGACCTACAAATTATACACTTAAGATTTATTATAACTAAAAGCATTTTAAAGCATCGCTTTTGATCTACTTTGACAAGGAATATTGCACCGATCATCCTTTCGCAGCGTTTGTGGGAATCATTTGAGTCGTCGAACTTAGGTACTACTTACGGAGACCGAAACGTTACGCCCTTTCATAGAGAAGGGTTCAATTGCTGACGTATATTTCGATATTACACCGTATTAAAAATAACCTGCAGATTTATTTAAAAGAAAGTGTAGGCATAGGTTTTTATCTACACTATTTACTAGTAGATCTGCGAATAGTAGACCAAGTTTATATCCAGTAGCCCCCTCTTTGCCCCTTTTTGGAGGAAGTACCCATCCAATCAAACGTTCACGACAAATAAAATCTATAAAGTTGTAAAATCTGTATACCAAGTTTCGTCCAGATCGGTTGTAAAATACGACCTGTAGAGGAGTACCAACAAGTGACACACGAAAGCAAATTCTACCAGACTTGAATCAGAGATGCTTCGCTTGCTCCGCCAATAAAAATGTAAAATTTCCAGCCATTACCAGTCTACTCAATAAGAAAAATACATAAGCATTTGAAAACAAAAGGCTAGTCTCCTTGAAGAAATAAATCTAGCCATATTTGAAGCATAATATCTCGTGCAACGGCGGATCTAATAGAGATTTTATTGCACAGACGAGTGACGTCACGGACAAACAAACCGTTTAAATAACTGCTTCAGTGAAATTTGTTGTAGCTGTTAACTTTAGGTTCAGTTGCGGAATGAAAACATTGCTTAGGATTTGTACTTGTATCGTGCACGAGACTTATTATTTTCCTAAATGTACCGTTACTGATACAATTATGGACAAAAAAAAAATATATACGTTGACTTGCGAACCTCCTCCTTTTTTTTGTCGGTTAAAATGTGTTTGCCACGTATTCTCGAAGTAGTTATTATATATTATATATATACCAACTCACTATAAACAGTAAGTTTTTTTTTTTTAATATATACTCGTCGGTATGCTTGAACACAATATGAAACCTATTTTAAACCCAAACCCTAAAATTATGAGTGACTTGAAATAATTATTTTTTCAATTGACTAGCTGTGAACTACAAGCATTTGTTATTGTCAAATACATATGTCATAACACCAACATCAAAGTTAAATTTTAAGTTAACCGTCATAATTTAACCGGGCCGTTAACATAACGTGAGTTCGTAACTGGCTGCAAGATTGTCACTTTAATTAACTAATAAATAACTGAAGCCGCGTACAGAATTTAGTATCAAACCTTAGACAATAATTAATAAAAACCTGTTTAGGTACGGTTCACACTGGAGCGGCGAAGCGATAATATTTTGGAAAGATAGAAAAGTTGTTACTTTTGGCAGATGGTCTTATAATATAATAATGCTTCTTCTTGTTTTCATGTGGTTAGTGAATAACCTGGTGTCAGAGTTTTAAAGCCATCCATGGGCCTCTAACTTGGCTTCACATGTCGTCGAGAAGTATCTCACAGGTTTCCTCACGATGTTTTCCTATACCGTTTTTATAATAATGCATATAAAGCACAAAAATGATGTTTAGGTACTTGGTTATAGATTTGTTTTTGTCTGAAATTAAATGAAATTGTTTATTCTTTAATTTCATTTCTAATGACGAAGCCATCATTGATACATGCTAGAGAAAGTGGACCTTATGATTTTCTTCGATCAAGGTACGTGGTCTAAACATATTCGAGGGTAACTAATACAAAATGAATAAACACACAACATATCGCACCTTTGGTAGAACAAGGGCATAATTGTCATAAATTGCCAAAATGACTTAAATATGCAGAAATGCTTTAAAAAGGCCCTTTGAACTGGAGGGACAAAGAAATTCGTTTGGCAATTTATGACAATTATGCCCTTGTTCTACCAAAGGTGCGATATCAACTCTTAGCGGCCATGGCTGATTTTTAATTTTTGAATTGTTCTTTGTTTTTATCTTTGTATTACGGACGCTTCTAACGTGCACGTCTTTCTACATTGTTCTCACATGTATAATTTCAACATGAATGATGTAACCAATACTTTGTAACAATTTATTTTATTTAAAAGAGTGTCCGTGGAGTTTCTTGCCCGTTCTTCTCCATAGGTACCTACTACGCTTTGGAATGGGCAACTAGCTTCATATTTTTGACTGACCGATTCCTTGACAATTCAAAAGTGCCTGTAATGGTTTAATTGAAATAAATGATTTGAGTTTGAGTTTGAGTTTGAGTTCATACTGTAAATGAATACAACGATCACTCTTCAATTAATAATTCATCATGTTAGTCCAAAAATGAAGAATATCATGAATGTAAAAGAATCAGTCATAAATATGAATGAGTTTCCAAAAAAACATACATTATAAACGTAACTAACGTTATGAATTTGGATGTAGTAAAAATGTTTATTCAAAAACTAAAATAATATTCTGACTGTATTATTTATGTGTGTATAAATTCTGTTTTTGATAGGGACTGGACAAAAATATTAATTGAACATATAAAATATTTGAAAAAATTGGGGTTTAAAATAATTTAAGTTAAATGGAAATTGCTACAGGCTGCTTCGATTTGGTTAAAATGCAAAGTCAACATTTTTTTTTGTTACTATGAATAACGTTGATTCAAACGACCATGCCCGTACAGGAAAAAAGGTAATTAAAACAACCGAAAGAGATATATATGAGCGAAAATAGTAAAGAAACATAAAAAGTGTCGCTGGTAGTGTAGGCGCACCCTTACGAAGTTGACGATAAGCCCTTGCTTAAGAAACACTTAGGAACTTTTGTACCTGGATGAATGAATTATGTACCTTTGCTTTAAGTTCGCGCTCTGATTAATTTATATTGAATATTATGTAAGACGGAATATGTATGGCATGAATATAACTTTACCTAAGTATTGAATCTACATGGGGAAGTGATCGATGTTTTTGCCCTTAAGGAACAAAGTGTGAAATGAAAATTTGACTTAATTTCTAGGATAACTTTTAAACTCAAAACGTTTGTTATAACTTGGAGTGGAAGTTTACAGGTAAATTAGTACCTTGCTCCTTCAGTCGATTTGACTTTACCACAATCTACTGTAGGCAGTAGAATGTGGTAATCATAGGTGATAAGTACGAGTAAGGTAAGGTACGAGTATTATAGGTACCTAGGTATAAAATGATATATTTCTTTAAAAGTTGCAAGTTTTTAGTCCACACTAGTAAATAAAACAAATATACGATAAGAACGAAACGTAAATGAACTCGAAAGTAAAGCAATTTATTCAAAATACAAATGACTTTTTTCATTTAAATCCAGTATGGCACATGTACTCGTAATTAAAAAACATAAAATAAACTAATACTTCTTTCAGAGAAAACGTATTAAAACATGAAAGGGAATTAAGAAAAAAACATGTAACATTAACGTATTCAGAAGTAAAGGTTTTAGTTTCGGAATTTCAAATTGTAATTATAAGAGTGTCATTAAAAACTAATTAGAAAGTAAATTAGAGTTTCAACATTAATTTTCTGTTATAAAGAAAACATTTGAATAAAAATACATTTTTCGTAGTAGCCTGCATACTTATTTATTTTACTGAGTATATATTTGACTGCTCCGAGGGTCTCGTGGTCGCAAGCGCGACTGCTGAGCGTGGGGTCCTGGGTTCGATTCCCGGGTCGGGCAAAGTATTATTGGGTTTTTCCATTAGGAATTTCTAAGTAACAGCCCGGATTTTGGGAGACGGCGGTGTGATACCCCACGGGGGTCTCGGAAAGCACGCCTGCGCCTGATCCCTCTCCGGTAGTGCCAGATTGCCGTCCCATCGTACAATGAGAGTGAGGGAACAGAGAGTGCACCTGTGTCTGCGCACACGCTTGTGCACTATAATATCTC
This sequence comes from Agrochola circellaris, assembly GCA_914767755.1. NCBI lineage: Eukaryota > Metazoa > Arthropoda > Insecta > Lepidoptera > Noctuidae > Agrochola > Agrochola circellaris. Next base: position 1,352,722 of record OU611849.1, read on the forward strand.
CCGCGCCGAAGGCTAGTCTCCGTTAAGATTGGCCGCCGCGACTGCAACACGGTCTGAAGGACTACGTATATATACATTAAATATTGTTCTCAATACTCAATTTTTTATTGCATTCCATATGTATTACATAGATGGTATAATAAGTAAGAGAGCAATATGGACCCTGTCGGGCACAGCAAAATAAGGAGAGAGGAAGAAGGCTAAGCAGTAATTCAATATTATTAGATGTTTTTAATTGGGTGTATAATTATGTATATATTGTACATAATAGTATAGTAATAGCATAGTTCTGAATTTCGTCTCAGTTGGTTCGCGACAGCTAGTGTGAAAAAAAATAAGATTATTCAGAAAATACCGTCTGATCGGTCCACGGGGGGGGGGGGGGGGCAAAGGGTTAGGGCTGAACAATTTAAAACCACCAATCGTGGTCCGTTGACCACAAGATTATAAAAAAGATTATATGATACGTTTATCATATAATCTTTGCTAGTTAATGCATCAAAACTACCCAGATAAATGAATCGATATCGTTGACCCACCTTTTTTGTAACGAGTTTGACTCTACAAGAAATTACATTATAATACCAATTCGAAACTCTATCCAATCACAATAAGTCTAAGTATTGGAATCTTTTGATCCTCCTCACACTCGCTTTCCGCTGACAACCGGTTATAATCCGGATAATATCCGTTCCGGATGACAAGTCCCCGCAAGTTTCAAACTGATTTGTCTTTAAGACAGCTGGGATTGGTCGAATTAATTGTCTATTTGGGGAGACGTACCTTTGTGCTAGTTGAAGACATTGGGTAATTAAGGTATTCATTAGGTCCCATGTAGAGGGTGAAGACTAGGGTTATTGCATAGGTTGTTGTTTTTACACGTTATACATAACATTATTTTTGGATACTTTCGCGTTTGAAAAGTAACTCACCTGATTTTAACCGATTACTGTGGTGAACGATCGTGATGTAATATATTTCCTACTAGCTACTCCCCGCGGCATCGCCCGCGTGGACCCTAAAACAAAAGTAGCCTTAATTATTCCTTGAAATGTCAGCTATCTGCCAGTGAAAGTCGCGTCTAAATCGGTTTAGCCGTTTCGGAGATTAACCGAAACAAACACACAGACAGACAAAAGTATTAAAAAATGTTTTTTTTTTAAGTATGTATATCCTACTTCCTACTAATATTATAAACACGAAAGTTTGTGAGGATGGATGGAAGTTATTACTCTTTCACGCAAAAACTGCTGAACGGATTTGGATGAAATTTGGCACACAGATACTTTTATCCCGATATTCCCACGGGATCGAGACTTATACGGGTGAAACTGCGGGACGCTGCTAGTACTTTCGTATGCATTTATTAAAAAGCTGTTATTTTTACATTACGAACAGACACTTCAATTTTATTTATTTGTTTTAATATTGTATAGATGGACAAGCGACATTCTATCAGCGATAAAGATTATGGAAAAGTAAAATAAATACCCATACATTATACATATTTAAGTTAGATAAGCTTTATATCAATCCTGTTGAAAGTCGTTGCAGAAATACGAAATAATTCGAAAGCGATTGTCACCTGTTTAGGCCCTCAAGTTATCACCCAAGTATACACACAGTTGTAACTTAGGCACCTATATACTATCTGTGCCTAAGTTATGACTGTCAAATACTATAGAAATTGCTCCATTACTTTTCCCGAGCTACACTAAAGTATTGGAATTTGGCCGCAAAGTGACATGGTTTACGATTGCCAGTCATAAAATTTGAGTTTTAATCAAAATGTACAACCGGCCACAAAAGTTGGTCGATAGTATTGAAAATGGGCGATAAAACGATAGTTAACGACTGACTTGTATCATTGTAGTTTAAAATCCTATAAAATTTACCATCCCTGCTATTATACTGATGTTTTATTAGTCCTATAGTTCATACAATCAGACTGAAGACACCCATAAAATATTATTAAATTGTAATTGTCATCCCTTTTTAGGGTTCCGTAGTAAACAAGGAACCCTTATAGTTTCGCCATGACCGTCTGTCTGTCCGCGGCATAGCTCAAAGACATATTAATCACGCCGAGAAAGTGGTTAAAAAAAAAAAACAAGAAAGAAAAAATTTGTTTAGGGTGGTTTTCTCGTCTATTCCATGGTGTGAGGTGTCGCTGGAAAGGTCATTCAAAAGTGAGTGTGTCGAAACCATTTTTACAGGGATCCGTTTGCGAAATATTAAGCTTTAAAGTGCAAATTTTTGTTAGAGTCATGTGTCACCTCCCTTGCCAGTTTAATGGTTGTACTTGGATTTGAGAAAAAAAATCACAACAGCAGTGTGTATAACGAAGTTACAAGGAAAACTATCACAGCTAAGTAGGCTTTACAGGTTAACGAGTAATAACCGACCAACCTAAATTAGCATTTTGACGAAAACTTGTTCTCCCATACATTCCGCATGGGAAAACAAGTTTTTCAACTACAATGTTAATTTTGTAATAATTACCCATGTTTGTAAAGTAATAAATGATTTATGATTTGTTCTTGGGATAAATTCGTCCCAACTACGGAACCCTTCATTGTGCGTGGTCCGACACTCACTTGGCCGGTTTTAATTATTATGTACTATCAAACTCGTTAACGTCACTAATTAGAATTAAAACAAGAGATGATCTCAATGTGGCCACCCTACGTGGTGTTACTGAAAAAATTACAGAATTGAACTATAAGAAGAGTGTCATTTCTTTTCTAAATATTTCAGTATCGTTTAAGAAAACCAGAACTTTTAGAATGGCCATGTGTTTGTCTTTAGACATAAAACTGAGCCAATCGAGTGCCACTTGCTGGCGCACAGTACGGCATAAAGTAAATGCTGGGAACCTTGATGTCTCCACGGCATTTTATCTCCTTCCTCGACGTCTTTGACACGACACATTATGTTATGAACGTGTGAAATTCTTCACGATTTTCATTCATCATTTATAAAGGTGAAAACGTTCGAGAGAATAAGAGGAGTGACAAATAAGTTTTTGGCTTAAGAGCTACAAACTGTTGTGATTAAATATTTGGACAACTTAAGATACTTTACTGTTGGACTGCACTCATTAAATTGCTTCCAAGTATTTTTGTTTAGGAGTAATACCTACAGTAATTTGCCACTACTATCACAATCAATACACTATTTAATCTATTAGTTTGTTGGTCAACTCCTATCTCCTATCATTTAGTAAAAATAGCCTTCTATCGCAGCAAATAAGTTGCAGCAGTCATTACAGATAATTAATACAACTTAACACGACATCTTTTATTTCCCAAACTGTTCCCCACAACCATTCTCTTATTAAGTGCTGGCGCGCCAGATAAGCTAAAGAACCTCAAGGCGGTTATAACCGGATATCCGCTTTGTAATATTCGATTTAAATGCATGCTGCGACAGCCACCTGGCGGCATGTGTATACTAAATACTGCTACACACGTAGGTAGGTACATACAGGTCAATCGAGTTACCTTCCTGGCATATATTCCGTCTTGTCTGCGGAAATCTTTGGTTGAGGTGAAAATTCTAAAGCGAATTTGAGGGTAAGGTGTTTAACGTATGGTTTTTAATGTTACGGAATTTGGAAACCAGAAAGAGTCTTTATATTGAGTAATGGAGTATCTTAGAAGTAAACAAATAGGCATGTTTACCTACTTAACTTGTATAATGCAAATTGGCGTTGCTACGTATGTAGTTACACATACTATAGATGCGCAATTATAGCTTCAAAAAGCAAGGTACGTGATATTAGCCGGGGATGAAATTGAAAATCATATAAAAATGCACAAAACTATTTAATAAAAATCCTTTGGCTATTCACATCCGCCATCTTTTCCAAGCCCCCAAGGCTGTTCTACCCACTGACTTTCATTCACTAACAAAACATAAAACTGCGGACACACACACACATTCCCATTTCCTTAGTCCTCATCTCTTTAAACGTCAAACTCAGAAGGAAATCATGGTCCATGCTTCAGACTCCATTGAGCATCGAACGCTATAAAACAAGGAACCGTTTTATAACCTATATCTTATTTGAAAGGGTCAGCGATGTGTCATGATCGATTACTCCGTGTGATAAAGTTTATAGGGATTATGTTAACACTTTTTCTGGTGGTTTTATTAAGTTTTAAGGGTATCGGGAGCGGTGTAACTGTCATTGGTTTGTTCGTAGTTCGTCTGTTTTGTTGGGCTAAGGTATACTCATAAAGTCAAATATTTTAGGGTTGCGTGCTGAAATGGTATCAAAGGTGTAAGGTTGCATTAGTGGCAATTCATTGTAGATTCACCAGTCTGTAAAATTTAGGTAGTCTGTCACCATAGTATAAATCCAGTCTATTTTCAAAGCTATCGTAGGTTAGTTCCAACTGCCTTTTGGAAACCCTCATTTTTATTTTACACTAGCTGCCCGCCCCTGCTTCGCACGGGTAGCATTAAGTCTACGGCTATCTACCTACTCAAACTCAAACTCAAACTCAAAGCATTTATTTCAATTAAACCATTTACAGGCACTTTTGAATTGTCAAATAATCGGTCAGTTAGTCAGAAAGTTGAAGCTAGTTGCCCAGTTCCAAAACGTAGATCTTCATGGAGAAGAACGGGCAAGAAACTCCAAGGACACTCTTTTAAATATAGAAAATTACACAATTCTGGGTACATTATTCTTGTTGCTTCTATATGTGAGAACAATGTACAATAAAAAAATTAAAACAATTCAAAATATAACATTAAAAATAAGCCCTGGCAGATAAGAGATGACCAGTCACAACTGACGGCGCCCGTTCACGAACATGACGCGTGGATCAGCACCATCCAGCTCAACCATTTTGTAGGGAACCGAATGATCCAACACACTCGCCACCATCAGCGAGACATTTAAGTGGGCATGACAAACTCTCAACTGCCGCGCTCTTTCAAGTCAACAAACATCTTAATAACATAAAATACGGCTCCATGGTACTCACATTCACAAAAATTGAAAAAATGCTTCTAAATTATACAAAACTATAGTATGCAATGTATTTGAGAGATTAATAGAATGATACTACCAAAAAGAAAGAAAATCATTATCCATTGGAACATTCAACAATTAAACTTGTTTAAATAAAAAATAAACATTAAGTTCGTAATGTCAGAAAAATAAAAAGGGGAAGCAACTCTTCCAAACATTAAATTTTTTAACTAGTGAGCCCAAGTGGCTGTGGAGCAGGACCAGCATTAAGCCAAGCATTTTTATCATCGATATAATCATCCAACTTATAATATGCTTGTCTACATAGTGTGCGTTTAATGCATGTTTTAAATTTCTTCTCATTCAGTTGAAGAATATCGAGTGGTATTTTATTATAACATTTTACACAGTACCCCATAAAAGAAGTGTGCACTTTAGACAATCTAAAACGTGGTTGATCTAATTTGTTCCTATTTCTAGTGTTAAAATTATGCCTGTCACTTATCTTACTAAAAAGATGTCGATTTTTTCGAACATACATAATGTTTTCATATATATACTGACAAGGTACCGTCATGATGTTAATTTTCTTAAACAGTTCCCTTAGAGATTCGCGTCTGCGGAGGTTATATATGGCTCTGACAGCCCTCTTTTGCAGAATAAAGATAGAATTAATATCTGCAGCCCGTCCCCACAGCAAAATACCGTAAGACATGATGCTATGAAAGTAACTAAAATAGACCAGTCTCGCGGTATCCACGTCTGTTAGTTGGCGGATTTTCCAAACAGCGTAAGCGGCTGAACTTAGCCGCCCTGCAAGTGATGTTAAGTGAGGACCCCACTGTAGTTTTGAGTCAAGCGTGATCCCCAGGAAAACCGTTTTTTCGACGAATTCTAGTGTCTCCCTATTCAGTACAACATGACATTCACTACTTCTAACATTTGGTAACGCGAATCTTATGCATTTAGTTTTCTTCTCATTTAATACCAAATTATTTACAGTAAACCAATTATGGACCTTAAGCATAGCGTTATTTACTTCGTCAAGCTCTTGTGCATGTCTGTTTACCTTAAAAATTAGTGATGTGTCATCAGCAAATAACACCATTTGTGGTCGGTTTTTCAGTAAATGCGGTAAATCATTTATATATACTAAAAAGAGGAATGGACCCAAAATCGAACCCTGTGGTACACCCATTTTGACTTGTAAACCCAATGAATTTACACCGTTTATTTGAACTTGCTGCAGTCTATCATTCAAATATGATTTTACTAAGCTAAGCGCAAGTTTACCCAGTCCGTAATGCTCAAGTTTCAAGAGCAGTGTTTCGTGATTCACGCAATCAAATGCCTTGGATAGGTCGCAAAAGATGCCTATTGCATCTTGTGCCTCTTCCCATGCGTTAAAGATGTGTTTTAATAAGGTGACACCGGCGTCGGTTGTGCAACGTCCTTTGGTGAAACCATACTGTTGATCGTGTAGGATATTATTACGATTAAAATGATGGAGCATTTGATTTAACATTACTTTTTCAAACACCTTGCTGAAAACCGGCAAAACCGATACGGGTCTATAATTATTTAGGTCTTTGCTGTCCCCGGATTTGAATAGTGGAATAACTTTACTGTACTTCATTAAATCCGGGAATACCCCTTGATCTACACACAAATTAAATACTAAAGCTAAATAGGGTGCAATTGTCTCAATAATTGATTGACAAACTTTAGTAGACATACCCCACAGATCTTCGGTGATTTTGATCTTAAGTTGCTTAAAAGTCTTTACAACGACCACAGGGTTTATATGTTTAAATTTAAATTCCACGGGAAAGGCTGAAACATTCGCTCTTAATAAATCAATAGCAAGTAAGGGGGAGGAATTTAAAGTTTCTGTAGTTTTAATTGGAATATTGGTAAAGAAAGTTGCAAATTCCTGAGCAACATCGATGTTATCGCTAATGAGACCGCGGGCAGTGTCAAGTGTGTAATCAGTATTATGTCTTTTGTTCTTGTTCGTTTCATTGTTAATAATTTTCCAAACTGTCTTTATTTTATTGTCTGCTGATTTAACCTTGTTGCTAATGAAAGAAGCTTTAGCTGCTTTGCAGATATTTTTAAAAGTTTTAGAGTAAGTAGCAACATACTTATTAAAAGTTTCCGTGTTAATATACGGCTTAAGGCCATACAGTTCAAATAATCTTTCCCTACTTATCCTGATCCCTTTAGTTGCCCAGTCACTGAATAAAAACTTAGGGCAAATAGTTTTAGTTTTTTTCTTAAAAGAATTATTGAACTCTGTTTGCACTAATGAAAAGAATTGTTCATACAAAATATTGCCATTGGGCCAATGTAGGCCCTGAGCATTTAACTTGGTAATTAAAGTGTTGCTACATACCTACCTACTCCTACCTACCTACCTACCAGTGTTGTTATCCTAAAAATCTGAGCTGCCATATGTCACAGGTTTGCCGTATTTTAAGAGGGAAAATACCAAATGGCCGTATTTATTAAAAAAATATCTATTCCTTATTTGTTTTTTCTCCTAAAAGGTTTCTTATCGTTTCTATAACTTTAGATTCATGTTTATCTAAAGTGTACTTGTCTTTGCTTCTCGCACCTGTCGAGCTGTCGCGCGACACCTTTAACTTGGTATCCTTGATTTTGATTCAGTTGTCACTATTTTTTGAAGGTCACTTTTAATTTTGACAATTTGTGGTAGCTTCTGGGCTAATATTTAAAATTATATATTAGATAATTCAGTTTAATTTTCGTTTCATTCATTATACTAGTGAATAATCGTTTCGTTTCACCTATAATCAATTGCCGTATTTTATGATACGGTAATGAGAAGCCTGCCGTATTTTCAGTGGAATGCCGTATAATACGGCAATTGCTGTATCAATAACAACGCTGCTACCTACCTACATACCTTCCCACCTAACTACCTATCCTACCTACCTAGCTACCTACACCTACCTATAACCTTGTACTGAGAACAACTCAAACAACAAAAAAGAATTGTCCAATTTGGTGCAGTTCGCAAGTTATGTCGAGACCAAGGGAAATAGGGATTAATTTTGTATATGTTACTTATTTATACACATACATAAATTACAAACGAAGTATAATTATATCTGAACTAGCTTAGATGCATGCAATTTGCACTCATAAAATATTTAACACAGATGTCGGTTCTCTTTGCTAGAAAAGAGAATGAACCGACCACAAAAGAAATGTTGTTTTACGAAAACAAGAAATAATTCAAAATGGTCGTATACTCAGTTTTCTTTGAAATGCTTTCAGTATAATAGTTTTAATTTAGCATCCTCGCTTACGACTTACTTGTGAATAGTTTTGTATTTTTTAGTTCCCCGAGGAGACATATCTGGGATAAACTCTTTCAGACTAAATTGACCTGGGTAACAGAAAACTTGAGTACGTCAACAAAGAACGTGTATTTTTATATTTATGTACCTACGTTTTAGTGGAACTGCTATTTTAATCTTCTTTATCCCCTTTCTTATCTGCTCGAACTATGTATATGAGAATAGTTTATTCAAATAATAAACCACGTTTAAATTTTTGAATGAACTATTTGCTACGCTGCGCGCTGTGTTGGTACTTTTGCTACGCTACGCGCTGTGCTACGCCGTAGCTCACACTTTGCTAAGACACCACGCCTTCGGCGAGTTGTAGGAAGCTTTCTTTGTCGTAAATAAATATTACAATTGGTAATATTAAACGCCAATTACACTTCTGTATACCTAATCGGTAGTTCGGCTATATGATTCTACACAAACCTAGGGATTTTTACTGGCATGATTTATTTAAACATATTTCAACATAAATACCTACATATATTTTGTACAGCAATTTCCATACAACATACGTATACGAAAAAAGGTTCAAGAGATTCGTTCGCTGTATCGTTAATAATGCTAAACTAAAAGTGATTGGCAATAGCGGGTCCCCAGAGTACTTACGTCTACTTTGAGTACTCGAGGAACATAAAGAACTGGAGGAATCAAAGTTTCTCTTTGAAATCCGAATGTGTCAGGCCGCCCGGAAAATTAATATGGAGTCACTCGATGGTACTACAAATTTTGTTTCTTGCAGTGATATTTTTTGTGTGACTGTACTTTTATTTGGAGATTGTAGGACGAGTCACTTGGAATAGTTTCTAAGTGTACTTTTTCATATTTTTCGTCATTGTATCGATTATAATATGTAATCAATCGATCGATCGCTGATCGTTGATTTAGTGGTTGCAAGCGCTACTGCTAAGCATGAGCTCCTGGGTTCGATTCCTGAATCGGCTGAAGTGTTAATTGGTTTTTCCATCTGGAATTTCTCAGTAGTAGCCCGGAGTCTGGATTCGTGCCCAGTTGATGGCAATAGTGATGTTATGTTATGTAATCAAAGTCACTGTAGTGTGTCTGTGTGACTGCTTAGATCCTCTAAACTACTTGGTGGATTTTCATGCGGTTTTCATCATCATTTAGAGAATTTAAATGGGAGCTTTACGTGTATAATACTTTCATATTGAACTTCAAAACAATAATAAAGAATTCTCGATGTTTTGTCATGTCGTAAACACCGTGTTAAGCAGGGGGGTCTGATTGATCTGAATAAAAAAAACAGCACTAAACTACAGTTGAATAACAACTGACAACTTTAGCGGCCAGTCAGTAGCCTCACAAGTACTTAAAATACAGAGCAGCTATTATTATCTGCACAGCTAGGAGAAACGATTATGACGAGCTGAGTACATGACGAGTTTTTACGATTAAATAATTTTTCACCCATCAAAGGAAAAAGCGTGGAAAAATCGCTCCACCTTGTCCGTTCACCATTACTAATCAACATACTCCAATCACACATACTAGTTTCATACAATACCTACATACCATGCTCATCAACAATATAATGTCATCATCAGCTTTACTTACCAGTTCACTATGCTTGTAATCGCACGCCATGTAGGTCAATCCTCACCCACTTTCAAGCAGCTACCACCAGCTACGTGACAATCATCGCTCCACCACCATTCACCACCAAGCAATAAAACTATAGTACCAGATTACCTGCACTTATTTGACAAAAAGTGTAGTTTCATCCTGTCAAGCGATTTTGTACCAAGGACACTGGAACTATTAACTTGCCACAATGGTATTCTAACGTGTCTGCACTGTGCACGTACCTTTACAGGCAAGATAGATTACATCGGCCACATCAGACCAGACCCTCGTAGCCTATAAGAGTCAGAAACAAAACAGTCACTGTAGCCGAAATCACCATGGGATGTATTTTTTTTTTTTTTTTTTTTTACTATCCTACCCTTTCCCACTCCTGAGCAAAGGCCTCCCTCCACTTCTTCCATCTTTCGCGAACCCGTGCGTCCTCCTTCCAGTTTTCACGGAACCTATCCAGCTCGTCCCGCCATCTCCTACGTGGTCTGCCGCGACCCCGCCTCACTGTCTCAGGGCACCAGTTCTGTGCTATTTGGGCCCACAGTTTGTCCGGCATGCGGCAGACATGTCCTGCCCAGTCCCATTTAATTTGGGCAGCCTTTTGAGCCACGTCAGCTATTTTTGTTTTGGAGCGCATGGGATGTATTAATTAAACAAATTATTTACCTGTCACCTTGACATTCCCTACACTTAAACTGCCCTGTAAATGATTATCCCAGTTATATAAACAGCATTCCTATATGAAACATAGAGGCAGTACATAGCAGTGCTAACTGCAAACTGGTCAGCGTTATTACGGGCTGCGTCCAACTTTCACCGCACCCGATAATCTGCAAGTTTTTCCCTGCAGCCCAATGTGGGTCAAGAGAAACTCGGAAGGGGCGCTTTAGGCCTGCTGCATACTTGCGGATGTGTTATGACGTTGCGACAAATTAAGTTGTACAGAAGGTCGCTTTGCGTATTTAAAAACGTTCAAAATCTTATCGCAATCATTCTCGAATACTTAAGTACATTATCACTGACTGTGACTGTGATAAGTATGCGAAACGTTTAAAAAAATCCGTGAATTGCTGTTTAACAGTGTCACATTTATTATCGTCGCCAGCGTAGAAATGTTAAAATTAAAGTCCAATTAATATCCTCATTAATATAATTATAGATTAGTTAGTGATGTTTTGGGTTATTGTGAATTTGAGACACTTTTTAATTAGATTTTTCATATTTTGTTTGTGTGTAAATAGTGTCTTTACTTGGCATTTCTGGGAAGCTGTGAAATTAAAATATTGCTCGTGTCATAACTTTTTTATATTCAATTTCAATAAAGTAAAAATAATAAATTGCTGAATATTTTCAATTTCGTCGCGAATAAAATAACAGTTTTCAAGCATGCACTATTTGATTAACGTCAATTAAGCTAGAAATGTTTCATCAAACAAATCTGGTTATTATATCAACAAGCGTAGTTCTCGACTCGAGGGAAATTAAGCAACAATTAAATTACAACTACATATATAAACGTCCAGCATTTATTAAGCGTCCGTATTGAAATTTCAATTAGCATTTCCACAATTATTTAATTATACGTTCAAATGCTGAATCTGGCTTTTGCAACCACCTTTATGACACACACATTTGTATTCCAACTGAGTATTGTGTTGGGTCTGTGTGCTCCGTTGAGATGCAATGTGTGTCGATACACCCTCTGTGGGTGTGTGAGTGTGTTCCCTACAGTTTTGAGTGTACGTTTTGCTCATGTGGGAATATGCGCCTGTACTGTTTGTGTGTGTGTTTTTTCATGTCGTGTGGGTATGTGTGCATGCTCTGCGGTGTATGGAGTACCGTTTGAGGGACCCAACAACTGATGGATTGTTTTTCCCTCCAGAGACGTGATTCGCTTTATGTATGAACTGTTGTGTGAATCTGGCGACGGTGGCTCCCCTGTGTTATTAATTATTTAGTGTTCGTGTGTGTGAGCGGTACCGGGATGTTTGTTTGTGGTGTGATTAAAATTTGTCGTGTGTCGAAAAAGTGCGATGTGTTGTTCGGTGTTTAGCGTATTTTTTGGTTTATTGGGGGTTTCGGGTTCACATAGAACATATTGCAGTGCTAATTTCATAATATGCTTGCTTCATATTTTCACGATCAATGAATGTAGGTACCTACTCAAAGAAATAGAAAAAAAAAAAAAACTATGATTTATATAAATTCGAATAAGTATTTGAAATTTTGCATGCCGCACCGTAAACCGGTGCTAATCTTATATTAATAAATTCCATCTTATATTTCGCCAGTGTCCGCGATGGTACCTAAATTATAAGCAAAATAAATGATTTATATTTTTATTTCGAATAACACCTACTTACGAGCCATTTTAGAATATCTCTTATCTTTTTCTTTTAACTCTTTATTGTTTTGGACACACCCGTTGTACTATGTACTGATTATGTATCACGTAGCTTGTTTGTTGGAGGTATAACATTTCATTTGGGATAAGTCCCAGGGAGCCATCCCCCTTTAAAAGGCAGCCTCATCTACTTGTACATGGTGTGTAGATAGTACTATCTACAAACCATGTCTATCTCTTTCTTTTGTACTAAGCATTATTTCTTCTTCTTTTCAGATTCATGTCTGCTTACACCAACATCATCAATGCTATCACAGTCAAGTGAGTTAATTATTATAATTAAAATAATAGTACTTCGAATTATTCTTATTGTTAAAATAATAAGTTTATAAACCTCTTCACTCATATGTCAGCCTATAATGTTCTTACTGCTGGGACACAGGCCTTCTCTCAGAGAGAGGGAGTGAGCCGTAATCCACCACGCGGGTTTGGTGGTTGATGTCACATGTCATCGAATTTTTGGTGTGCGGTTTGGCAGTTGTTACATGTCATCGAATTTTTGGTAGAACCAAAAATTACACACGTATGCGTATGTACGTTTAACTGATCGCAGAACAACTGTTGTTCTTCTTAGCATGTCGATCGCAATCTAAATAGAATCAGTCCAGAATTTGGGAATAAGTTTGGCACCATAAGTAGCGTCCATTAGTTCCTGTAACCTGCAGACAACAGGATACGCTGGACGCGATATTAAGTGCTGCATTGTTTGTGGAACTGCACGACATTCACACTCCAGGACGGAATCATCTGTGAATCTCCACCTGAGCAGGTCTTCCTTGCTACGGCCAACATGAATCCGGAGTTTATTTAAAGACTTCCAGGTAAGCCAAGGCAACTCATGTCCAGGTGATTTTCAGCAGGCGGAACGAATGGGAACAGTTAATAACTCATTGTTGGATATTCGAACTACTTTGAAAAAAGTAGTAAAATTGCAGGCCGCAGTAGCCAATATGTGTTGGGTATTAAAACCTTATAATTTCTCAAGCTTTTGACACCAACTTACAAAGTCAAACTTTTACTTATACTACAGTTCAAAGCAATAGCAACATTAAAATATTTTGAAAACTATATTTCAAAGAAAAACATTAGCTTTTCAAAGAAAAACTTACATAGGTGTGACGTTCGACCGAACCTTTGTAGGTTCTATGTGTAGAAGTAGGTATATAAGAAATAATATGTAAGAGTGGTTTCAAGCGTGAAGCTATAGTAGTGTTTCTTTTGAGACTATAACAACCATATTGTATACTGTTGTATCAACAAACCTGTACATTTCACACTAAACTGATCGACTTACACGTCTGATGCTGTTTTCTTCTGGCTTTCATCGTAAACCCATGTGCCTATCCCGACTGTGGCGGCATCTTAACCGCCACATGCGAAAAAAAACCTGACATTACACAAATCATCGCGCAAACAGAATTTACAGCGCGAGCAGCATATCTCCGCCACACACGACACCCGTATGGTCGGTGGATCCTCCGTTTTCTGTAGAGGATGAGTGAACTTTATAGTTACCCTGCTCCTCATCCTTCTAAAGACCACCATTGGATCTGGGAACTACTCAGCCTGCCGTCACTACCCTACGCCCCACTTTACCCACCCCCACCTCTGCTAGTCTCATATTTTAAAGGGGTACAATAACCACATTAATAATAATACCTATTATTTTTCTACTGCAGGGCAATCGCCTCTTCTCGCACAAAGAAGGCACGAGCATTGGTCCCCGCACTTGCTCAAGAAGGGTTGGCGATTTCAGACTTTATGGTCCAGGTTTTCTCAATGTGTTTTCCTTAACCGATGTCAGTGATATCCAAGATAAACTTAGAATGTAATATGAATGGAAAAATTCACATGGATACTTCCCGGTTTGGACCCGCATCCTCGTGCATGACAGGCCTTAACTAAGTACTAGCCCCGCTAGGCCATGACGACATTAATACAGGGTGGCGATTTATTCACCTATTTCCGTCAAGGAGGTGATTCTACCCGCTATACAAAAAAAAACAATTTCTATTCAATCTTACACAGACTATTTCGATGCATGTATGAAAAGTTTTTTATTTATGTCTCGTAAGTTTATGAGTTTTATATAGGAGAAGAGCTCGTGGCTAAGTAATAACAGCCGCACGGGTTGGTCCGTGGATGGGTGAACATCGTTACATACCGAGACTCTTCCGTGCCTCGGAAAGCACGTTAAGCCGTTGGTCCCGGCTGTCATTCGTGGATCTTTGACAGTCGTTTTGGGTTGTTAGAAGCCCGAAAGTCTGACAACCAGTCTTACCAAGGGTTATGTATTACCTAGTTACTGGGTTGTGGAGGTTAGATAGGCAGTCGCTCCATGTAAAATACTGGTATTCAGCTGCATCCGGTTAGACTGGAAGCCGACGCCAAAATAGTTAGGAAAAGGCTAGGCATATTGAAGTTTATGAGTTTCATAGCGAAACTTGTTTAGTAGTATGACGGGTAAAATCACCTTCTTGACGGATACAGGTGATAAAATCCCCACCTTGTATTGTTGCTGTTTAATTACACCATAATATGAGTGTAGCTATACAGATATATTCTATTCCTAGATATCCAAAACTCACTCTTCAACGTTTACGCCTAATCACGTAATCAATGAGGCATCACAACTACATCCCCTCCCGAGCTTCGATTAACCGCCACATAATTTATTCAGGAGTATCCATCATCAGGGCCGGGCTATCTGTCCGCCGGGAGAGACCTACTTATACTTGCGTGAAACGATTAACGAAACAACTTGCCGAGAAATGGTTTAAATTAACTAAGCACTTGACCTGTTAGTTTTGTTGTGGGTAACAAGCTTAGAATATTGGGGTTTGTTGGTCATATTCGACTCAAACTCAAAGCAATTATTTCAATTAACCATGTACAGGCACTTTTGAATTATCAAGGAGTCGGTCAGATAGAAATATGAAGCTAGTTGCCCATTCCTACGCGTAGTGGGTAAATAAGGAGAAATAAGGACAAGAAACTACACGGACACTCTTTTAAATAATATTATTACAATATTTTAGTTACATGATTCATGTTGAATTTATAATCATATTATTATGAGAGAACAATGTAAAATCTACGCATATTTTTTGCCTTTTATTTTGTTCTTGTTAAAGGTTAAGTCATTACTCACCCATTCAAAGGCGTTGCAAAAGACGTAGGTCCGACGTAGGGACGTAGGTTCTTCCTAATCGCTTACAGTACAGTAATCGCGTTTAGGAAGAAGAGTGGGTCGCGTCTACCTAGATGGCACTATGTATGCTGTGGACTCAATCTTCATTTGTCTTATCCACCATGTACCCATGGTGGTAACAGTGTGACTAGCTAAACATCACTTGATCCTTCAAATTATGATTAGATAAGATTCTATTATTTTGTTATGAAGTGGTAAAATTTTGTGACGGTAACCGAATTTGGTAAGGTAAGGTTAAATGATAATTTTATATGTCCATATTTATTCCATAACAACTCCAAGACACGTAACAAAAAAATTTAAACCAGTAAACCTGTTCAAATCAAATCAAAATGTTTTATTTCACATAAACCTACAAGGGCACTTATGAAACGTCAGTAGCTAGGTGCACGGTTCCAATTGGTCGTTTCATATGGAGAAGAGCCGGCAAAAAACTCCACGGTTACTCTTTTACAAAATTTCCAAATTAGAGTGTTAATAGGTATGGGAGGACAGTATGGCCTGTCAAGACGTACCAGGTACTTACCAAAATAAATGTTTATGTGTTCATCAACCAGTTTCAGTGTTTCCCCTTCGTCGTGTTACGTACTGTATTTATGAGCTAACAAGCTAGTCTCGGGTCATCTCTGCTAAACAATTTGCTAGACAAGAATAACATTGATAAAAACAAAAATAACTTTAAAATAACTTTCTGAGAATCTGCAATCAATATTACAGTGCATATAAATTGATGCAGAACAATATCAATTTCAACCTAAGTAAACAGTAATTTAGGTAGCTAAATAAATAAGATGCATAGTGAATTAATACTACACTTAATTTGATCTGTAACATAATATTATGGAGGGTTACTGCTGAATTATCTAAACATTATAAATTAAAGTCGCTTTTCAAGGCTGTCTGTGTGACTGCGAAGTTCTCCTAAACTACGCAACCCAATTTAATGCGGATTTAACCAATTTAACCAATCTGAAATTATATTATGAGTATTAATACATCCTATACTATTAAAGGAGCAATGTTTTTAACACGCTTTTATTAGGTCGACCTGTATGTATGTAACTATGTAATCAAATCTAAGAAAACTAATTTAACCATCTTCTAAAGATCGTAGCGTTATGAAAATTGGCAGTTGTATGTGATTTTAATGACAATACAATAACATGGTACTGTCGAGCTGATCTGATGATGGAGCCGGAAGATATGAACTGGAACTTCATGATGGATGATCGTATCATAGCCGTGTTTGGACTTGTTAGAAAGGTTTCAAGGTCTGAATACAATAATATGGTACTGTCGAGCTGATCTGATGATGGAGCCGGAAGATATGAACTGGAAAGCGTGTTTTTTAGTGTTTTGAAACTATTAATTTTTATTATTCATATATATATTTGTAATCGTTTATTTGTAATGCCAAACTTGATCATTAACAAAATTTCAGCAAAACAAGATAAGAACGTCCGAACGAGGACTTGAACGTAGTTTTATGAACGTAAAACCAAGAGACCGACTGAAAACTATGTAAATTAGGAAAATAACAAAATCGAAGGAAGTGGTTCAGCAGACACTTAAACTAAAATGGTGATGGGCAGGCTTCATTCAGAGGCTAGAACCACAAAGATGGGCCCAGGTTGTGACAAACTAGATCCCCAGAAATAAGAAAAGGAAGTGAGGCAGGCCTTTCCAAAGGTGGGTAGAAAAAATAATCATATGAAAAAAACAAAAACTGACTTTTGGGCAAAAACAGTAGGACTACGGGACGAATGGAAACATTTGGAGGAGGATTTTACCGCCTCAAGCGGGCTTTACATAGAGGAAACAAACTTTGGAGATACTAAGACACAATACTAAACAAATTACTAACTAATACTTTAAAAAAAACTGGCTTCTAAGATACAGGTACCTAAACCTAGTTTAGAAGTCAGGGTTTTTCACTCTGGAGCACTAAATCAAGCCAGTTTTAGATCAAAATTATGTAAATGCATTTATGGAGAAATAAAGATTTATTTTATTATATTTATATTATTAAATACATAGTTAAGATTTTTGTTTCATTACTAACACACTAACATACTTAAAAATATTTTTCTTATACTCTCAAAATCTCATTGATGTATTAAGGAATTAATAAAACGTATTTTATTTTATTATTTTATATGTGTAATCACGTTCTCGAAAACGGCTGTAACGATTTCGATGAAAGTTGGAATATAGGGGTTTACGGGGGCGAAAAATCTATCTAGCTAGATCTCATATCTGAGAAAATTCGTTTTCTCCGTATTTTCACCCGAGCAGAGCTCGGTCGCCCAAAGTTTAGAGCAAGGCTACCTAAGAATAATGTCATGGCAGCATGGAATTAGTAAGTACCTACTATCATGGCAGCATAGAATAAGTAAGTACCTACTATCATGGCAGCTTAGAATTAGTACGTACTATACATGGAATTAGTATGAACTACCCTATATTATCAAATGAGCATTCTCCATTTTCACCCGTTCAGAGCTCGGTCGACATGGAACTTAATATTAAACTAGCATATAATAAAGAAAAACGCTCCATAACGCAGACCTAGAAACCATTTCTATTCCTAGTTCCATAACACCCCTCAGAGCACAGCAGCCCGTAAAAACACAAAGAGAATCATAATACACAGGGAGATATGAAAAATATGAATATTGCGCGAAATACTCGGCCGAGTAAGGAATTTAATATATTCCACTGAGCTAATAAGTATAGATGGAAACAAGTTTTTTATTGAACGATATGAGACCGGTTGGGGAGATGACACGTGCAGGCTCTAGGTTTGATCCTTTGTGAACGAACATTATTTGAGCAAGTTTCTTGTGGAAAGAAGCATAGAAATAAAAATAAAGAATATAACATAATTTTACCCAGGTTAAGGCACACGGAATACACAAAAACGGCATAAAAACTTAGTTATAACACCATATAACCCACGTTAAGACTTTGTTCTGCATCGCGGGTGTGTCTAAACTTATGTATAGTAAATATCACTCAAATACCCAAGTGGTGGCGTTAACTGTTCAGGAATAAAATATTCAAATTTTAAGTATAATTTAGTGTTCATTAGCAGCAATAAAGCTCCTTCATAAAGGTCTCTTCCAGAAAAATCCTTCTTGCTTTTGCTGGTGAAATTACAAGCGCATATTTAAACTTGCCCTAACCAACGTACCGGTAAACATCTCTATAGATATCAGTGACCACTTTTTTTGGCGTGTTTGTAAACAGATTACACAAAAAAAAAGTCGAGTCGGTGTTGTGAGACACCCGGTTGGGATGAAGTTCCTTTCGGGGTATATTATGTATTAATACAGAGCCATCTACTATACGTTTTTAGCTTGCTATAAATTTATACAGATGCTAGATGGATCTGTATTAAATACGTGAAACTGACTTTTTCGTAACGTGACGATTTCTGCCAGTTTACTCTTACCGCAAGCCGCGTTTAAGAATTTTGTTCTAAAACTCTGATTTTACGCCACCGTAAACACGACCTAATAAAATTGACGCTCCGTCAAACATTGAAAAAAATATTCATCCAAAAAATCAAAGTCAAATAAATAAAGCGGGCAATATTGCCCATAATGGCTTTGATTTCAGTTAAATATTGCCTGAAAGACGGTACATTTTTATAAGGAGGACAAACACCTAATGAGGGTATGTAGGCAAGTTTGAACGTTCACGGGTCGTCGCGTTTCGAGCGGGGATTTCGCGGAACGACCGAATTCCAACTGATTGCTGCATAGAGGGGAATTTTTCGTATTTACTTTGTATGTATCGAGTAGGTGGAAGGTGCTAGTTCCAGGTTCGTAGGTGGCTCAAATTGTTTTATTGGTTTGATGTTATGTCTGACAGTATTTTTGTGTTTAACTACGACTTGCCGAGCTACGGCGTAGTCGAGCTACGGCGTAGTCGTGCTACGGTGGCCTTTCGTTTGTTTTTATCGCAATCACAACGTCTTTTTCTCTAATCTATCAATTTGTTCCCAACCTTAGTTAGCTTAGATAAAAAGGCAGAATAATGCCTCCATGCCATTTAAAAATGCACTTCCAAACGTATATTTTATTATATCATCCCAAAAAAAATAAAAGTAAAAACATGAAATACATTCCACAATTCACAAAAAGTTTCCATTAAAATAAAACGTATTGTGTCCGTATTAAATGTGCCACTAGTATCCGTGGACATTTATCAGTAACATCGGCTGTCAGCTATTCATCACTACGCATGACATGTTAAATAACTCGACGAGTGCCGCAACGCCTGTGAATTGGCATAAATGACACAAAATTAACGCCCGATGCGTCTATACATCATTTCGTCTATTGTCAGGATCATCCTCAATACTAGACGGTGATGTATTCAACATTCTTGACAAACGGATTGGTGACTGCAGTATCTGTGAACACTGTGATATAGTAATGTTAATTACTTTGCATATTATTGTATAGAATCAAGTTCTTCTAATATAACAGACAGCTGTGCTGCTGGGGAGTTTGTTGCGCCACTTCTTCTTTCCAGTTAGAGCACCAGGAATTGGTGATGGGTGGCCGATTTGGGGGACTGTCTTATGTAATTTTAAAGTTCAAAAAGTGCTGATTCTCAGCCTACTTTCAATAAAGGACTTTTATTTTGCACAGCCCTACATTTTTGCACTTATTGCGAACAGGTGGAAAATTACTGAGTATGTCGCACAAATAAAAAATTGTATAACAATATTTTTATGGTTCAATCAATAGTATTGGTAATACTATGTAGACGGCTATATTTCCTAATCATCAAAATCATTTCATAATTGGCGGAGTACCTAATAGTGAAACAATATACAAAAAAAAAAAAACAGTTGAATTGAGAACCTGCTTTTTGAAGTGAGTTAAAAATGAAATGTTGTTCGTTGATAAGAGCACCACTTGAGAACGGCTAGACCGATTTGAATATTTTTTAAATTAAAATATTCTTTTTAGTCTGAATTAAATTTCTATGAAAAAAAAAGAAAAGTTTCCTGAAAATCTTCAAAGTCGGGAAAAACTGAATGTCTTTTTTTCTTTGGGATTTTTGTGTGATATATGTGATTATAACTCACGAATTTAGACAGGACAACCTCTGTCGGGTCAGCTAGTAGGATCAATACAATGCTTTAGAAGGCTTGTCAATGGAATTATACGGGGGTTTTTAGTCTGTTAAACTCTTCATCATAGTACAATATTAAGACGCAAAAAAACGTATTTTTGTCTGCATCATTATCCATTGTTCCAATTAAATTTCTCGATATTTAAATATTATTTTCATTGTGAATTGTAAAGGTACGATATGCACGTTTTTACATTCCGCAGTTCAGGTTCGTCAAATTTAATTTTACATTTCAATTGGGAAACGGACGAACAATTCAACATACGGTTTTACCTATATTAAATGAAATCGCTAAGGTTATTAAATTATAATTATTCTTTACTATTATTAGATTATCCTTACTTGTGCATATGTTTTAGTAAATAAAAAACATAACTGTTTTTGCTGTTGCGCAGTCGGGTAATAAATTAGCCCGTAAAGTTAGTTCCGGATTAATTGCCCTGGTTGTGTCACACGATCATTTATATATCGTCACTCACGGAGGCTCTTCAAATGCACTCTGCCTGGCACACGACTCTAAAACATTTTGGTCCACTTCTGATACCAACCCACGCTTCGATTTTATGCCGAAACAATGTGCCGATTTCCGAAATAAAAATTGTTTCAGATACCTGGCATTTGTCAAACAACATGTGTTCCAACTAGTGAAATAAATCAAGAATGAAGTTGTTTCTATTTAAAGTCAGGGAAATAAATTAATTGTAAAGTAAATTGATTACCAACTTAAATTTTTCCTATATTCAAATCACTACTGTCATTCTTTGACAATTGTATGAAATAACTATAGTAATTTCATACAACACGGAAAATTCATGTAGAATATCCATTTGCTTAACATGTTATTCCCCTGACTGTACATACATAAAAAAGGGGTTTCCCCAATGTCGGTATGCCGAAACTACAGAATGCCAAAAGCCACGATCCTCACATACTTTTTATTCCTAATTTAATAATATTACGCCACCTTTATTGATCAACCTCCTCTAACAATCCCATCCAATTTTATTAGGCGCCGTTCTTTATAATGTATAGCCGGCTATAGGTATGTATCTCCGGGCTAAGAGGCCATACTTCAAGCGGCTATTGTTGCTTATTTCCCGTACATTGTCAGCGGCCACTTGATCTGAGTTCCCTTCCTTGTGTAGCCGAAATAGCCCGCTTTTGTGTGACGAGGTGTCATGGCGCAGGTATATTATAGACCTTTTGATACAACGCCGGTTTGTTGTTAGCAATTTTTGGGAGGATGATTAAATTGGGTGAAGAAAAAGTGCACAACTTGGTACAGGTATGTACCAATACGTCGATGAATCTTGTGATGCAAAATCTTTATTGAAATAAATGCTCAAAATAGTTTATTTTGCCGCTTGTTCATAACGTGTTAGTTTTGCCCTAGGGAGCTTTATTCGTTACATCTTGACCAATTTTTTAGGAGTAATAAATAGGTTGACACATATAAATTCATATCCAAAACACAACAGCTACCTACTATAAAGACTTTTTAATGTAATGGTACGGTTTTTAACTGTAACGCTTGCGGAAACTGGGTCTGCAAAAGATAAAAACTTCAGATACCCACAATATATTGTTTCAATATAAAGCTGCAGGCAGCCGATAATTTTTCTATTACCTGCCCAATAACATGCCCTTGCCGCCCATAAATGGTGGGGCGTTAAAATTTTAAATTAAACCCCATTTGATATCGCAATAAAGCTTGTCGTAAACTGGAGGGTTCTAACTCTGGGGTGACTTTACACGATAAATTCCCCTCATCTCAAAAGTCGGGGCTGCTTTGTGGTTAAAAGTACTGAAGAATGTGAGTTTGGTTTATTATTGCATTTTTATTTGTTGTTTCTGGGGTAAGAAACTTACTAGCGTCTTCAAATAAGAACGTGCCTCGCCTGAGAGGCACCCAATGGCTCCGAAATGTTTAAACATGCTACGATCGTATGTGATCTGTGCCGTAGCATCATTGAAACGTCAGAGTCTGAGGAAAACTGCTGTCCATTAGTCGAAATTAGAATCATTTATAAGATTAAATTGGAGACAGATGTAAATTTGTCTCTTACACTTATCATCACATAACATCACGTCTGTTTTCCCTGAAGGATTAGGCAGATTTGAACCTTAGTACTCCTACTTTATCTCTCTTACATTCATAAGATAATCGAGTTGTCTCGTGTTGGACCACTACATATCTCGCTAGATATAAGCGATGACGCGGTCATTGATGCACGTTTAGAGGTTTGAGGAATAGGGTGTAAAGCGACCGTTTTCTAAGTGACCTGGGTATCGTGTCTGGCGGGCATTTGCCCTTCGATTGTTGTTGGGGAAGTTATATATATGCTGTTCGCGCGGTAAACTCTAATTGCGCGATGCAGGATTTGTGTGACGTTAGGATTTTGTGTGACGCCAGGTCTTTGATGCGTAGTTCGCATGTGGCGATGTAGATCCACACATGCTTCCTTAGAAGTAAACTATCCTCTATCTTTAAACTTAGACACACGCCTCTCTTAAAGACAGCGTCACTAAACAATTTCCACACACCTAGACCGCATTACAAAACTTTAATCTTTCGTTTTAAAGTCCCGTCTCTAAGACTAAGGTGGTAACAAGTAACTTGTGAAGATAAATTTACTTCGTTTAAAATCAGGAGCGCCTTGAGGCTAGAGTTACCTCCACCAACGTGGCCGGGACTACGTTAATATTAACTCCCATGGAAGTTCCATGGGAAGCGGCGTTTTAAAAGAAATATGGCTTTTACCAACTTTTTTATCTTTAATAACAGTCTTAGAATAAAAACAGTAGGTAAGTATCTCGTTTGGGTTTTAATTCTCATAAATATGACGCCTGTATTCATCTACATGGCTTGACGGAGGTATATGTATACTGCACCAACATTTCAGTGGTTAAACAATATAAATTCTAGTTTATTTTAATTATTCCTCAAGTGCGTAAAGTGTAGATTTATTTATTTATTGGTATGGTTATGTCTAGAGTTTTGTGTGAAATTGTCCAGATAATTTTGCTGATCTGTTACAGTGGCTGCCAATAAGCGATTAACGTTCCTATGTTATACGTCTCTCATGCTAGCATTTTTCGTTATACTATTTTAGGTACACTGCATTTTAGGTATACAGCTTTTACCATTGCACTTGGTTTCCAGTTATAAATTCAGAGCTTAGGGTTTGCTTCTAAGTTTAAACAGCGAAAACTCCGCCTTTATTCCCTTCGTTTTTGCGCGAGACGCTGAATAAACAGATCATTATAACGTTCAAAAGGCTTAAAAATCTATTTTTGCATAGTTTGAGAGCGCGAAATTCTTCTCTTACATTAATACTGAACATTTAAGTATTTTTAAACATGATTTTTATTATAATTAATGTCTGGTACAGAAATATTTTTTTATATCTATATTTTAGACGTAATGTAGGTAACTACGTTTTATGAATATTATTATTAGAATATTTTGTATATACATCGTAACATTTGGACAAAAATATTTGTATTTGTTTTTTTTTTTGCTAATTGTATTGTTTATACATGTCACTGTAACAAACTATACGTGGCCTTATTTTTACGGCTATTAAGCGCGTTAAGACCTATAAACGACAGTTACAATATTATTTATAGGTAACTAAAATACACAAAACATAACGCGTAGGAGTTCGTACTACAAAGCTACAAATGTACTTGTTCCGTAGTAATGCTCAAGTATGCTACAGAAGCCTTGTAACATAATATGGTACAAGTCTTAACAAATATAATATTATTACGATACTAGAAATATTTTCTCGGTAATATGTATGTATTTAATGATGTGGAGTTTGAACTAGGATTTAGATTTATAAATAATCCTCAGTGTGCACAGTCCTTCAGTTCTTTCAAGAAATAGGTTGTAATGCTTGTAATTTGTTATGTAACATTTATCAAAATTTCAGCCGATAGGTGTTACTGCAGAGTATTATACCCTTTTCTCAAATAGTCGGGTGCTTTTCCTATTATTATTCATTTATTAATCAAGTTAAAATGACTCATAGATGATATTCAATACATACACATACAACAAACAATACTTACATTAACATTACAATACAATACAAAAAGCCTGATAGGGCTGATTTTTATTTCATTATTATATTTGGAAAATAAACTTACAACTATGTTAGTAATACAATTACACAAACACTCACAACAAAATAATCAGTGCTACAGCATTCCAGCTGAGATACTGGAGCAACTACTCACAATACAGTAGTCCAGCCTGTCAGCAATTACTCCCACGACGCTGTTGGAACTAGTTCGCACCCTGCTCACCAAGGACGCACATCTTTTACGCATTAATGCATAAAAGCAACCAACACGCAATTCCGCATCCATCCCTATCATATACTAAGTCAAGCTAGAGAGCTAGAGAGAGCAGAAGAGAGAGAGATTGTAGAGCTTTTCTGTGTCAATAATGGATACGAGGCTTTTGGCTAATTTGTAAAGTGGTATGGTGTGTTTTTTTTTTTAGTAATTTGCGTTAAGTTTGTGCAGAATAAACACTTTTTCTTTCTTTCTTTTAAGTGCTATCTTTTCAGCTAGCCTATCAACGTCGTCTTATCAACGAGCGGTCCTTCAGACCTTCGCACCAGTCTTGGTGACTATCTTGCTATCGCCATTGTACAGCCGCCTGCAAGACGGTGGTAATACCATGATCTTAAGCTGGCCTAGTGTAGTAAGAACTTTCCAAAGACCGCGAGACCAGCTTACACTGGTTTAGTTACCACTGACGTGCATCCTACTGGACGTCTCTCTACGCATAATGTTTTGTAGCAAATACGTTTCGATTAGTATTACTGTCACTAGGTTTTGCCTCTGTCTAAATCAATCTGCCTAGCCTTTTCCCAACTATATTAGGGTCGGCTTCCAGTCTAACAGGATTACCGGATGCAGCTGAATACACTGGTATATAGCTACTAATACGTCATGTTGTGAACGGGCGCCGTCAGTGGGGACTGGTCATCTCTTAGCTGCCACGTCTTGTTTATTTGAAATAAATGCTTTGAGTTTGAGTTTGACTAACCTAAAATACTGATTTTACATAGAGCGACTACCTACCTGACCTCCACAGCCCAGTAACTGGGCAATACGATACCCCTTGGTAAGACTGGTTGTCAGACTTTCGGGCTTCTCACGACCAGTAATGACTGTCAAAGATTTACGAATGACAGCCGGGACCAACATCTTAACAATATCTTAACTTTCCGAGGCACGGAGGCGTGTCAGTATGTAAAAATGGTCACCCATCCACGGACCAACCCCGGCAAGCGATGTTGCCTCTGTCTACCCTATTAATAAATTCAAGGTTGATAATAAATTGGTCTAGTATAGTGCCTCGTTGGTCTAGCGGTCGCAAGCACTACTTGCTGAGCATGATGTCCTGGGTTCGATTCTCGGGTTGGGCAGTGATATTGGGTTCCCATCTGGAATTTCTCAGTAGCAGCCCGGAGTCTGGATTTGGCCCCGATAGATGGCAATAGGCACGCCTCTATATGTAATAGGGGCGACCCTATTGCCATCAACCGGGCGCGAAGTCCTATGTAGGACTTAAACATAACTGTCAAAATGTGGGTGTAGTATTGGTACACTCTGCACAAACCTTCGTGGATAATAGTCGTGATGTTGGTGACGATGAGTCTATTGCTATCAATCGGGCATAAATCCGGACACCGGGCACGGACTGAGTTTAGGTACAATACTAATGTACAGTACAACTATTTTTTGGTGCTTGTACGTATTGACTCCTACCGTTGCGCCCGCATTATCGTCAACCATAATTACCAAGTGCAAAGGGCAACTAATAGAAATCCGACGACTGACGAAACACGAAGTTTGCCGAGGGACATTAAGAAAATAGTTGTACGAATAACGTCAAGTGGATACATTTTAAAATCTTTTATATTAGAGCGAGAGATCGCTCTTATTATACTTAGCTATCCCGGAAGGCGTTAAAATATGTGTGGAAATGATAAAGGCTCACAAGCGTTGCAGGGGATCATGCATGTGTACCAACTATTCAAATATACAAGGCTATTTATGTTTGTTTAGTCACACGTGGAGCCGGTACGGTTTGAAATAGGACTGTCGTATTAGGGATTATTGTAATGCACACCTGTAAATATATAGCCTTCAGGGAGATCTGTCAATGCAGCCCGCGAATAATTGCTGGATAAAATTATATTTCCTGCAAATATGACTATTTCATGAAAATACGACGATTGCAAATTTCGAGAGATATATTGATATTGTAAATGATTTTAATTTAGAAATACAACTTAAAACAACGGAATTTGCAAAAAAACTTAAGAAATTTTGAATTGCACGGGTTACTTGACGTATCCTCTTTAAGATAAATGCAGGTATTGTACATAGAACGAATGAAATGCCCCTTATAACGTAAACGCTTCTCATGTTATGAAGAAATTAATGATCATCATCATTGATTATTGATCGTCTCTTTCGGGTGACCACTGAAAATCAGCGCTGTGCTGTGGGTCTCCATAGCACAGCATCATGCTGAGTGGAAGCCTTCTTGTCACAGTCATGACGTGCCAGCAGCTGCCGACTATTTCTGTTTTGTTCTCGTTATTGTATTTAAATCTATTCTGTTTCATTTTCTTTACTCGAGTTTATCATATTTTTTTTTATGCACGTGTTTCTGTGACAAATAAACTTATTTTTCTTTCTTTTTTTTTATCATGAGTTCACTGACTTATTGACGATTTCAGACTGCGTTTAAGTTCAGGTCTTCTAAATTTTCCTTCAACATTTAATATACTCTGAATTAACTGAGAATATACATAACTATAGCGTTTGCCCGCGTCCTCATCCGCGTAAAATTTCTTGTTTGAACATATAATATATCCTACTAGCTTCCGCCAGCGCCTTTGCCCGCGTGATATCTTTATAAATTATAGCCTATGTTACTCAGTGATAATATAGCATTCAACTGGTGAAATAATTTATAAAATCGGTCCAGTAGTTTTTGAGTTTATTCATTACAAACAAACAAATAAACATACATATGTACAAAATATCAAATATCTTCTCTTTATAATATTATATACTGTAGCTTCCAATTAGTGAAAGAATTTCCTGAATCGGAGAAGTAGTTCTGAATTCTACCCCCTACATACAAACTCACCTCTTACCTCTCATCTTAGTATATCTCTATCATATTAGTATAGATAATCATTTGATTACGAAAATAAAAGCATACTTATCCTTTTCATTTTTCTACCTAAACCATCCCAGTTCATAAAATTTGAATGAAAATAATAATGTGTGTACCGAGCGTCGCGGGGGGATAGTGCACGCTCAGGCACTATCCACATATATGCAAGAGATACACTGGGGGATGGCTGAGCCGTACACTTAGGTTTAAACACAACTGAGGATAGGGTAGAAGTGGGGTATCTGTGGATTTTCGGAGAACTAATGGGGGATTTGGAAATGTCATTAGGAATGGGGTGTTCTTTGTAACTTGTAATTTGATATTGAAATTGATTTCTGGTGTGATTTCTGATAGAGATATGGTAAAAATGTCAAAACATAAAATGTTTCTGTCTGAAAATAGCGTCATAAATTAATTGTTGCTAAAATTAATCGTCAATAGGAAATTGTCTATGTTACTTAGCAACAGGAGTGATATATCGCAGTTTTGCCAAAGGGTTTCTAGTATCTGAGATTTGCCTGATTGTGATACTACTGAAAGCTCATTTGGAAATTAAAGTTGGATATTTATAGTTTTGTCTATACTGGTCCCAACCAATCAAAATCCTAATACGTATTATTGCGCAGTAAGTATTTATACTATACATATTACTCTGTATGTATAGGTACGTAAGCGAGTGTGTACATGTATGTATACGTGGGGGATTGCAGTTTGAGCGCTCCAACACTTGCGTGAAATCGCGAGCTGTTAGGTTAAGGGCACAACACGGGTTAAGATGGGGAAAGTAAGTGTGGGTTATGAGGATACGAGAATGTTAATAATGGGGGAATAAAAAAAAATCATTTTTGAAGAATACAGCATAAACAGCATAATAATAAAACTATTCTACTATTCGCGTTCGGGAAAATATTACATTACCGTATAGCCCAGGTTGACTGACGGTTGAACACTCGGAGGCAAATCGATAATCATGGCAATATTGATCACATTTGGTATTTCCCGGATATACCGCGACAAATGAAGCTTAACTTCACACATCGATCATTAAAGCGGCATTACCATATTAACGAGCATAATTATTATTTCTCGGAAAATAATTCTATTGGTTTATTATTTTACCTGAAATTGTGTCCTATTGCACAGAGGATATCAGCAGATTATTAAAATAATATTGGAGAAATGAGCAGGAAACAAGTTTTCATTTTATAACCATCGTTCTCGGTAAGTCCCCTTTTGTAGTGTGATTATTATGAAAAGCGTTGTGACTAATTAATAATTTACAATAAAACTCAATGCAAGCTTTATGAGATTATGTTAGTATACTCTTATGTGAGACTAACGGTATAATCACCATAATATTAAAATGTTTATAAAAGAACACATGAAAATTATTCGTTAAGAAAATGAAATAGCCTCTCCTTTTCTTTTTCATATATTTACAAAGCTTTAAAAAAGAAGAATTAGTTATCTTTTATATTTTTGTAAAACAAGAACAAACTTCTTTCTTTCAGAACTTTATGTCCTCATGTAAATGCAGATATGGCACATCATCAAAAGACGAACCCTTAAAACAAATGCCCATAAGAAGCATAGGGGAGTATGTCATAGAGGCGTGTTGCCTGTCATTTTAGTATTCAAATACACCTCCTCATAAATTTTGTGGGCTATAACATATTTTCTACGTGTTTACTGAAAAGAAAAACAAGTTTATGCTTTTTTTACCATAAAATATGCCTTGTTACATTATTAGTAAAGTTGTTGACTCCTCAAATTATGCAAAATTATTTGGTTTTTATGCTGCCAAAGTGATGTCAGATATTTTCGATCTTATCGAGGTACCACATTCTTCGGAATTTAACTGAGTAGGCAGATATTTATGACGCAAGAAATATCCGTTAATATTGATTGCATTGATTCATAATTTTGAAACGGATGCAGCATCCTATATTTTGGCGTCGCTTGTATCGCCAGTTAGTTTGGTCTCGATATCACATATTTATGCTGATCGACGCTGATCCACGATCACGATGATCACATATGTTTAGCGATGTTTCGACTGCATTGGTGGTGCAGCTCGAACGTCATGTACGCTACGGTCCGCGCGCTCTGCTGGCAGGCGCTGCTGAGGAGCCGGTTGCCCGCCACACGCACCGCCATATAACGATCGGCCAATCTTTATATGGTGGCCGCGGTACGAGAATGGAACCACAGCCCCCTATATACAAGGTGGCAGTCCTACCACACGCCGATTACCTAATTGATAACGTGTATGTAATGTGAATGTGTTACTTTACGTTATTTATGTGTGTGTTTATTGAAAGTTGTATGTGGATTTATATCTGGACCATAAAAGATTTCATTTGCCATCATATATTAATGAATGAATCATGAGATCAGATATTATTGTATATGTGTAGTATGTATATGTGTAGTACCTACAATGTGTCATTAATATGTAACTATCGTTCCTCGCTTTAAATACTTATTCACTCTCAAAACTCAACCGTTCAAACTAAACTAAGACTACACACAACAGACATGTTCTTAATATAAATAAAAGCATTCACTTCCGAGTGTGCCCCCGCCTTAACATCGGACGGTTGGTCTGTCGGACGTGCGGAAATTGCTGGGTCTTAAATTATACACACGTACGTACGGAGAGACGGTTCACTCAAATATAACACCTTCAACAATGTTCAGAAATATTCAGGAAAAATTCGGAGAATGGGAAAAATTCCGGGTTCGCGCCAAACGTTTTGGTTATTTAAATTTTGTATGTACAATGCAGTTTGTGACCGGGTTAGGTGTGGTTAAATACGATTTTGACGTGTGAAGAACGGTAGGATGGGAAAAGAGGGAAGTGCGAGTTATGATACGAGATCGGTTTTTGTGAATAATTAATAACAAAGAATATGAAGGCATTTAAAAAACTTATACGTATATTCAATATATTTATGTAATTTGTTTTAACTGGAAAATGTTCTTTCATAATCATTTTACGTAGGGATGGAACATTTCACAAGCCCTTATTTTAAGTAGATTTTTGTTCTGACAATAATGTCGTGTGATTAAGGTTATGGAAAGCGGTAGGTCCGACAAATAAGATAAGCAGGAGTTTTAAAAAGTTGAGATAAATAAATTGCACAAGCGACCACCCCTGTTTCGCACGGTTTTACTACTTGACAAAATATCGCGACTTTATAATATTTAAGTTTAATGTGAATGTACACTTCCGGAATCAATGATGGTGAAAAACGCTGAACTAAGTCACACAGACACACGAAAATCGACTTGTTGATTACTATTAATAGATTACGAAACCAAAACGAAATATGGTCGTATTTAGGTCATGGCGGGCAATCTCAACGAAGACTAGACTTTGGCGCGGGAGATATTATAGTGCACAAATTTTACGCAGACACAGGTGCACTCTCTCTTCCCCCACTCTCATAGTTCGATGGAACGGCAATCCAATATGACCAGAGAGAGATCAGGCGCAGGACCAACGGCTTCACATGCTTCCCGAGGCACAGGGGTATCACACCGCCAACTTCCAAACTCTGTTACTAAGAAATTCCTAATGGAAAAACCCAATAACACTTTGCCAGACTTGGGAATCGAACCCAGGACCTCAGCCTGCGATCACCAATTTATAAATTAAGTGTAGTATTAAAGATAGTTTCCCTTTTATTTTCGGTGCAAACAGTTGTCAAATAAAAATAAGCAAAAAAAAAAAAAAAACCTTCTACATTACTATCCCCAATTCGACCAACCTTCTTTTTTAATTCCCAAATCAATATACACACACTACTAATTACATTTAAGGCGAGCTTCACACTGTCGGACAAAAGATATCGCCTCGGAGCAACGACCCGCCGAAAGGTAAACAGGCAATAAAAAGAAACGATTAACCGAACTTAACGATCGGTTAGCGTGCGTTTCAGTTACAGGATTAAACGATGTTTAGAGATGTGTGAGTGTTGTAGTTACTGTGCATGTAATTATTATCTGCCGATACCTTCTTTTCTTTTGTTTTTCTTGGGTAGGGATCGAACCTCTCTCTTACCAATCTACTACTTATTTAACCGTTGTACAAGTGTCGTTTATTAACACTTAAAATAAAAAGGTGGAAAAAAACTAAAATACATATCCAAAGACACCGACTTCCGAAATTAAAGTTATTTTTCATTTCGTAGTGTTTTTTTGGAAGTCAATTGTTTTTTTTTGTAAAAAAAAAACTACTTTTGACTTTTTGTTCGCACATTGCGTGTACCACTACTTGCTTTGTGAACAACAGTAACAGGAAGGATTATAACATCCTCAAGATATACAAAGTGGTTTAAATTTTTATTACCGAAGCTAACTCAAAAGTACCCAAGCAAAGTTAATAACATTTATATGGGACCAACGCGCAAGCTTTTACTACCAAATGAAAAAATCATTTTCAAAATCGGTTCACAATAATTGACGAAAATATCGATGAACATACATAAAAATAAAAATAAAATATTTACATATACCTAGACGAACATATAACCTCGTCCTTTTTTGATGTCGGTTAAAAAAACATCGCACTAAGAAATCCCACGTCTTAAATAACCCGAGATGTCTGTACATATAACAAAAGTAATCAATACGTAACCTCATCATTATTTCCCATAAGCTACACGTTCACTACTGGATGGAAAATTCAAATTCAAGTCATTTATTCAAACTAGGCTGAGAATCATTACTTTTCAAACGTCAAAATTACATAAGACAGTCCCCCAAAACGCCCATCCTTCACCACTTCCTAGTGCGTTAGCTGGGAAGAAGAAGTGGCGCAACAAACTCCCCAGCAGCACAATTGTCTGTTCAGTTAGAAAGAAAAAAAAAAAAAACTATATAATAGTATTCAACATAATTAACATAATTTAAATTATTATCCATATGTTAGCTAGCACACGCCAATATACCAAACAAAATCATCGAGAACTATACTCGGGCAGAAATAAAAACTAAACGTAAACAGAACTTAATATCTAAATAAAAGCCTCTAGGCATAAAGGGCGTGCCCGCTTACATAAAGCTGTAACTGGAAATTATAAATGATAAACTAGGACCATCGAGGTAAAATAAATAAACAGTTAATTACTAATAACAATAAATAATATGATCAATTGTCAAGGTTACTAGTTAACCACATATTGCAATACAACTCATAAAAAAATACATTGTACATGAGTATTTTATGTCAACAATAAATTAAAATTAAATTAAAATAACTTGACTTAAAAAGTTAAATAAAATAAACGATTATATAAACTCATACAACCTGTCAGTAGGTAAGCTAATTCTGGAGAAAGAACATAACCATTTTCTTGAGTTAATCACAGCGACCAACTATTCTTATCATTTAAGTAGTCGTTGATAGAATAGTATGCCTCAGAATAGTATGCGAGATCAGAGAATATTGTTGTTAATTAATAGAGCAAACACCATGTACATGGGAAGGTAAACAAATATTGTGCAGTGTAATTAGTTTCGTGTAATTCGGTATTTAGAATATTGTCAGCTTATAAGTTAATTTTGATGGTATACCCGCTAGGTTTACGGAGGGGCTCGTGGCAAAATAATAACAGCCGCACGGGTCGATCTATTAGGTTAAGCTACGCTTGCCGCGGTTGGCCTGTGGATGGGTTACCATCTTTACATACCAAGACCCATCCATGCTTCGGAAAGCACGTTAAACCGTTGGTCCCGGCTGTCATTCGTGGATCTTTGACAGTCGTTACGGGTCTTCAGAAGCCCGAAAGTCTGACATGCAACCAGTCTTACCAAGAGGTATCATTATTACACAGTAACTGGGTTGTCGATGTCAGATAGGTAGTCGTTCCATGTAAAATACTGGTATTCAGCCGGTTAGATTGGAAGCCGACCTCAACATAGTTGGGAAAAAGCTAGGCAGATGATTGAACAGATCATCTTCTTCACTCTTTCAACAAAAGTAAGATGACTGTGTCAGTAAGATATTTTTTATTCAAATAATTATGCAGAATTGATTTGGATACCTTCTCTTATGCGTTGTTTACACTTAAGTAAACCGTCAGTACTTCTACAGTCATTACAGTCTACAACGGCTATGTCGAACCTACTCTAAAGTTTTGTGTTATTTTTTGGGGTAATTCTACTAACAAAGACTAAGCGGTATTTAAAGCCAGAAGAAATGTATACAAGCCATAACTGTATAAAAGTAACTGACAGCTGCAAACTATCATTTTTAAAATTAAATATTTTCACGTTACCATGTATATATATATTAGAGGTTATATGTTCGTTAGGAAAAATACAAACTACTTTAATAAGTTACAAAGCAAAAGATACACATTCAATATATGTTTACCTAGCAATAAAACAGCGTTATTAAATAAAAGTATATTATATATGGCTCCACGCATATATAACCATTTACCAAATTCAGTTTGGGAGATAAGTGATATAAATATATTTCAAAACAACATAAAAACACTATTAATAAAAAAAGCATATTACTCTGTCACTGAATATCACTGAATATTTACAGGACAAACTTATATAATGTTACTCCATATGATATTTTGAATAATGTCTTTTTATTGTTAAATTCTAGTTTCATTGATACCTGTGTATTTCTAAATTTGGATGCCTTAAGGTAGGATATGGCTAATGGACACTATTATAAGACCTTTTCTTTTGTACCCATATTCGCAAATTAATAAATGAAATGAAATGAAATTTGCTTCATGTGTAAATGTCGGGTTTATCAGACTAGCTTCAAAGTCTACCGGAGTTGTTTATCATTGATTAATTAATTACGCGACGAATTCGCAACTCAAGAGTTTTGAAAATGTTGGTACCTACTTTAATTGTTTTTCTGAAACAAGAACTCATTTCGAACGAAACAAAATAAAACCTAATTACTCCTTGAAAGGACGTAATTTAAATAAGTAGGTTACAATATTAGTACTTAAATTCCGTGAATAACATAAGGTCGTTACTACCTAACGTTTGACCTTTCAGTATTTGACAAAAGGTCTCGACCTCTGATTCGCATAGTTTCGCATTAGATTACATATTCGCAAATATTCTAGATACAACAGTTACAATTTGGACAAGCTTTACATGCCTGACAGTAGGGGAACCTCGGAATTTTGTCCGCATGTCCGTTAGATTTCCATACGATTCCAAATTGTCCGCGGATAAATTGTCCATCAGCTGCTCAGCGCCTATATCTAGATTATTAACATAACATCACGCCTTGTTTCCCCGAAGGGTTGGGCAGAGGTGTGCCTATAGTACACCCACATGCCGCCAGTTATGTTTAAGTCCCATGTAATAGGGGGCGAGCCTATTGCCATCAATGGGGGACTAATCCAGACTCCGGACAGCAACTGAGAAATTCTAGATAGAAAAACCCAATAATACTTTGCCCGACCTGGGAATCGAACCCAGGACCTCATGCTCCTGCCGGGGTTGCGGGTTTGTCTGAAAGGGATATCGCGACCTCGGCACAAAGGCAACGGAAGGAACACGGGTGGGTTTTAG
Organism: Agrochola circellaris; assembly: GCA_914767755.1. Classification (NCBI taxonomy): domain Eukaryota; kingdom Metazoa; phylum Arthropoda; class Insecta; order Lepidoptera; family Noctuidae; genus Agrochola; species Agrochola circellaris. The sequence goes on from OU611849.1 coordinate 1,388,221, forward strand.
TCAGTAAAAGTCTGACACGCCCTCCCGCTCCACCCAGAGCGGGAGAAGTTATTTGATAATTTCCCATCCAAAAAAAAAAAAAAAAAAAAGGACCTCATGCTCAGTAGACGCTTGCTTGTAGAAACTAAATTATTGTATTGTCATCGGCCCTTGATACGTGTGCAAATTTTCAAGTTAATCGAACGTCTTGAAGTTGGTGAAAATTACGTTGAAAGATTCCATGACATAGTTACATACAGGTCGACCTAATAAAAGCGTCTTAAATAAAAAAAGTTATAACTTAAGGTAAGGTTAGAACAGTTGATTAACAGTTGAACATGAAAAAATATGCATTTTCATGCGTTATCTTATGGAACATAACTGTTACAGCGTTGGTCTGATGGGCCGGTTTTTATAATATACAGCTAACGATACATTTGTTACCTCAAAATTGACCAATTATTTTGTTTTCGGTAACCACACGCCAGCAGTATTTAAAAAGTACCAATTTTATAAAAAAATCACAGACTGGAAACCTTATATTAGTATAAACAAGGACTTAACTCAAAAATTACTTTTCAAATCCCTATTTTTATTTCTAATCGCTCCCAATTTCCCGTTTATGAATGTTCAGTGAGGCCTCTAAGCTAGTTGGCTGTTCCACCATATGCCGTGTCCCAGGTACAATGGGGCTGACGGGGGCACTCGCCGGCCGCCACACGGGTGATTTGGTCGCAAGTCAGCTGGAAAGCAGGCAGGCAGCTACTGTCAGGGGGCTAATTGTTAGGGGCAGTTTATAATGTCGGTATTTTAAATACGTAGGGGTATTGTGAAGACGTAGTGTGAGTTTGCAGTAAATGCAAAATGATGCAGTTTTTGTTAAAAACTTATATTTCAAAACCATTCTGGTTCTGTGTCACACCTCACTTATTTGGGGTATATATGTTGTATTAGTATATCGGGCTGCTGTCCGCAACTCCTCGTCCAAGAGAAAGAAAGGAAAGAAAGAAACTAATATTGTGTGCCACAAATTACCAATAAAAAAGTAAACTTTTCCGACCTCCTGTACAAGTTATTCAATATGAATAACTTGTAGAAGGATGGTACATTAAAACAGCTTTATAAATTCGCGATCGAATCTTAGCCCCATCATTATCACTACCAACAACACACATAACTTTTAATCACAACACAACATACCTACCTATACGTCACTCTATTTATTGGTGGAACGAGAATTTGCGTCTCGCGCAGGTGTCCATCTGGTAGCGGATTCGATTTCCGTCTGTGCCAATGCCCTCCGGTCGTGTCGAGGCACAATCAATTTGTGCCTCTGCTCGCAAAATATTGCTTCGGTACCTTTTGGTGATTTGAGATTGGACGTAAATGTGTCTGGCTGTGAAGTAGTGACGTATTCGTGTTTAGATGTGTGGGCGGGCTTGTAGGTAGGCAGGGAGTGTGTAGTGTAGGCAGTTAGGCTTGTACAGGTGAAATAAGATTAAGTTTTACCTACAGTGAGGTGGGGAGGATTGATTTTGATGTTGTTGATTTATTGAGAGATTTAATTTGAATAATTATCATCACCTGGCAGCGATTATCATTAGATACCGTATCGTTAAAAATGAATCTTCTTAATATAATAGATAAGCATAATCAGCATATCACGTTCCCACTTCTGAGACACAGGCCTTCTCTATGTGAAAGGGACTGGGCTGTAATCCACCACGCGGGCCCAGTGCGTGTTGGTAGATGTCACATATCTTCGATTTTTTGTTTCTAGGACATGCCGGTTTCCTCACGATGTTTTCCTTCATCGTTTTGAGAGCAGTGGTTATGAAATAATTTTGCACAAAGTAAAGCGCCTACCGGGGTTCGAACCCACGACCTACCTACTCGTAAGTCGGGGCCTTTACTACCGGGCCACCACTGCTGTCAATATTATAATATAATAAACTTAATGAACCACACGCCAGGATTTAATAGTAATTAATAATTTATCTTTGCGACTTTTTAAATTTAAGATGTAAAATAATAATATTCTTCGTTTAGTATTTTCATTTATTTGTTAAATAATGTACGATGGTACGAAACCCTTCGCGTGCGAGTCCGACTCGCACTTGGCCGGGCTTTTTTACATGCTTTATATTTTTCTCATAAGATAATAGAGTTTAAAAATGTTTTTTTGAAACTTAAGATTTATTTGACTATTACTTTGTTTTATTTCCCAAATGGGAAAAAACTTGGTGCTAAACACAAATTTTAGACATAAAAACAGATTTATTAGGTTGAACTTTAAGTTAGTCTAAGCTACACCATAATACCAGCTTTTCAGTAACTAACAGGGCAAAGAATCGAATAGTAGTTTATTGTTTCCAGTATTAGGTGGATAAAGTAGCATGTAACATACAAACATATGTAACACAAAATCAAAAGATTTTTACGTCAGTATTACGAGTACGTAAGATTCCTACTTCTAACTTTCACTAAGAATCAAAAAAATAAATTACAATCACTATTCCACCCCTTCCTTACTCCGCGAATCGTTCATAACAACGAACGTGTTCAAAATGGTTCACATCTCACGTTTTTTGTGCCTCAATCAGAGAGCTATCATTAAAACATTTTGCGCTAGGTATTCGGATCGCGTATGAATCTCCCTCGCCCCAGAGGGGAGGGGGAGGAATTCCGCATTACACACAAATTTAAGCACATTTTTCTTGGTACTTCTTGGTGTTATGATTTGTAGGTTAAAGTATTTTATTGTGGGATTTAGGATTTGCTGATTGTTTTTATTACTTAGAGCAGTGCAGGGGACGAAAAAAAATATCATCACCGTTGTTCTCAAAACAGAATTCGAAGACGTGTGACATCTACCAACCCGCGCCTTGGGCCCGCGTGGAGGGTGACGGTAAATAAAATTACTCTTCTACTTCTTTAAGCATTTTCATGGAGATAAACTTGTTTAAATGTTGGTAGAATATTCATTATTCCTACTTATTCCAATTTAGCTTAATTTGCTTATGACAGGAGTAGGTAAATGTCGTTAATACAACCGATTATTTCGGGCAAACTGAAGGATAATTGGGTACCGGTGAAATTGCAGGAACATGAGAGTTGCCTCCAGTGGCAGCTGTAATGCATTCACAGTAAATAAATAGGTTAACACTCTCCAAACAGAAGGGATTTGTTACCGAAAACTAGATAAATTTACTTGTTTATATTAATAATTTCGTTCTATGATATCAAATAATCAAAATTCTAAAATTATTGTTGATTTTTGTCGTTGAGTAAATCCTTCATAGATAGATAGAGATTGCCATAATGCACACCATAATGGTCGACTTGACCTACTAGTCGTTGCAACTATATCAGATTCAGCTCCACGTAAACTAAGCTTACTGCAAGTTCCATTGTTTATTCAAATCAAACATGACGTCAAGCCTATTGGTTCACAGATCCACGACATCGTATCACATCTTGTTGGCCCAAAACTTTGCATCTTCCACGGCGACTTCGGACGCAGTGCAGAGTGACTTTGACTGCATTTTTGGGGCACAGAGGGCAGGATAAGAGCTGGAACATAGTTTGCAACACAGCTCCTGATCCGCACCCTGCCTTAGTACCGTCATTATATTCCCATTTCAAGAATACTTTGTTATTAAATAATGATTTGTCAATTAAAATAACTCTTCTCAACGTTGGCTATCACTAGGCCTAATTTAAGCTGGCCTAGTGAATTGGTCTTAATCGATAAATACTACCAAAAAAATAGAACCCAAGGTAAAAGTATTTCCTCTATCCAAAGATATTAGTTACAAAAGAAATTATTAGGGTACATATTTATGAACTGCCAAAGCTAACAGATCTTTATTATTCACAAGCTAGCAGAATCAAGTAAAATAACAACTGTTGACAATATTTGAAGACGTTGCTTACAGTATTATTTATAACGAGCACACTAATGGTATTCTAATTTACTTAGACAAATATTTGTTGTATACTGATCCAGTTTTCAGCAAGATAGGTAGTTTTGAGGTTTATTTTGTATTAGGATGGTAAAGGACGAAATAATTCAAATATAATAGACGTAGATATAATTAGTAACCTATTCCGCTTAACTATTCCTTAAGAGTCATAAAAAACCCTGTAAGAAATCGACACGTGTTTCACCTCTCAACGAGGCATCCTCAGGATGACGATTGACTTGTCACGAACACGAATACGGCGTGTTGCCACGCCAAACGTCGGACGCTGAGTCAAATATATTCGTGTTATTTCGCAATTTACGTAAATGGTAACATAACATATAATCACGCCTGAATTCCCCGAAGGGTAAGGCAGAGGCGTACCTACGTATAGTACACCCACATTTCGCCAGTTATGTTTAAGTCCCATATAGTCATCAAAATTGGTTAAAGATAGCCAGTAAAAAACGTGACCAACGTTTTTTTAAATGTACTTTATTTTAGTGCGTGAACACAAAGTTCAATGTCATCAAGCATTTTCTAGGATAGAAGGCGATTATCACCTTCCGTAAGGCTTCCTGTATATGACGCCGGAGCCGCACTGGAGCCGCACGGGCACCTGATCGCAAGATAAAACATTTTTAGCACATCTCAGAATGAAAATGTAAAATCTGCGCGGCGCATTCAGTCGTATGCACAAACATGCAGTCCGGCGCTGGTGCGGCTCCGGTGTCATGTACAGGAAGTCTAATGATATGAAATTATATTAAAAACGGTATAAATAATTATACTGTACCCCTTTAGAGATATTAACCGTAATGTATATTATGTTTATGAAACTCAACAGAGTTTTTAAAAGTTTAGTGTTAGTGTACCTACTAAGCCGAGAAGTACTTCTCTCGTACTAAAGCTTCAAGTTTTCAGTACATAATACCCCTTCCCAAAGTTTGGTATACATTATACAGTTACAGTGACGTCACAGGAATTGTAAGGTGCACATCTCTGGCAGTACGCTCTAATAATTTTGGTACGATTTGCGAGACAAATTGTGTGGTTGCAGAACTGTAGAATTATTGGTTGTTTGGTATACTGCAAGATTTTAATGTAAAGATATTCATCTTCTTTTCGTGTCAATTTTCTTCTGAGTGTGTCGATGGCAATCTATATAGATTTAGCACAGAATTTGGCCATGAGTTTGGCACTTTCAGTAGCGTCCATCAGGTCCTGCAACGTGCAGACAAAACAACACGCTGAACACGATATTAAGTGCCCCATTGTTTGAGGGACAGTATCACATTTGCCCACCAAGGTGGATTCATCTATGAATCTCCACCTGATCAGGTTTTCATTGCTCCACCCTACCTGGGTCCTGGCTGTGGGTGTGGTCGTCAATAATTCAAAAGAAAAGAAACAATAAATTAAAATCCTCAGAATCATCTTTGTAAAGGTTACAAAAATTATTTGCATACTTTATCGTTGAAATATGTTTAAAATTAGAATAATAAACAGTCAGAACTTACATTAAAGCTCACAGAAGATCTTTTCAATTACATGTTGAACAAATTATATTTTTTTACCAAATAGTCAATAATAGTTTTACTTCCATATCCCATTTCCTCATTTAAAACCGTAATATCATTCAGAAAACGGCACCCACATCAAAAATACGGTACGTCCAAACAAACAGCATCATAAAGTTCCGTCACTATGACGTCAAAGTGTGCTACCGGGTAACCGAACCGGCGACCAACTCGACTTGCCGGCGAAAGTTGTTGCGATACGTAAGCCCGGGCAGGGCGGGGCTCCGTCGCGCATGCGTACCCCCCACCATGTATTCCCCACTGAAATACGATTTCCCCATAATTCCGGGAACAATTATTTGTTGAGAATTTAATTTTAAAGTACTTGGCAAATGTGTTTTGACGTTGAGCACTTTTGAGAACGAAATAATGGTATTATTTGGCTTTTTTCTTGCTTGTTTGGTATGTCCTTGTTTTTTATAATGTGTAATTGGTATTCAATGAAGAAACAAAATTGAACTTATTTTTTAAATAAATATTTCTTGCATACATTTCTTTAATTAATTGTTTGAAACACATATTCTCACTTACCTACCACATTGTAACAAAATCAAAAATAATATTCTACTAAAACATAAAAAAATGGTAGAAATTTCCTGGTAGCATTGACGGATGGATGGGGGCAACACAGGCAGTCCGCGGCAGTCGGCGGCCGACTACGGCGCGAGAGGGACGCGTCATGCTCGGCCGGTTATGACGAGAACGGACTCTCGCGCGAAATGACTGTGCCCACGAGTACGTGATGTTTGGATAGAACGAAATACAGTGGAAGTGTGTGTCGCCATCACTAATTAATTGTAAAAAAATTCGAAAGTAGTTTTGTGAACGAAAAAATGTATTATAATGACGGTTCTGTGGTTTTATAGTGATCATCGGTGAGTAACGAGGTTTCTTTTGTAGTTGATAATTTTATTAGGATTAAGTTAATGATTTTAATTTATTGGGTGATTGTATCAATTTTCATAAAAGAAATTTTGAGAATAAAATATTCTACTTTTAGAAAATAAATCCAAAAGTTAAGTATAAAGCTGTTAGAAAAATGTTAGGACATTCTAACGTTAAAAATGTTAACTTTTAATTGTATCAGTTAATTGACTCTCATTTTTTACTACTCTTAAATTAATTTTATTATAAACTTTAGTTATAATTGCTTAGTAATTTTTTTAAAACAAGTAAAACTGGATTTTTTTATTTTAAACATACAAAATTACAAAAAATATATTTCCACAGTTGTAACTGTGCAAAAATTCTTGAAATTCCTACTGAAATTTTTCTTAGTGTCAAGCCTTATACTGAATATTATCGCCAACCGCACAGGGTTGAGCAGAAAAGCGGCGTAGCAATTAACCTACGCTCTTTAGCGTAACCGTAGCGGTCTACGAGTTGCGTAGCAATTAGTGCTACGCCGTAGCAACATAGACGCTACGTTACGTAATTATGGGCGTTTAGAACGATGGTTGGATGATGAGGAAAAATTGTTCAAATATTTTCGAAATTATGGGTTTTGATATATATTTTTTAAATTTTATATTATGGGCTTTTTCCGAGATGTTGATTGACTGACTCATTGACTTCACAAGAGCGATGAGCAAAAATGTTTTTAAAAGAAAATGTTTTTTGCTAATTAAAATTGAATAATATTTTTTCATAGAACTAAATCTATCTAATCTACATTTCAATGCAAAATTCAACTTAACTTCATAAGTACAAAAATATTTATTTTGAAAAAAAGAATATCAAAGCCGTCATCAATCACTAAGCGATTCTGAAAACGAAATTAACTCATTACACTTAAGACTGAATAATTATTTCACAGAAAGTGAAATTTCAGCTGAAAATCTTTGCCACGAAATACATACGGACAAAACAATCCGTGCCTCCCCAGGAACTAATCTCCGTAGCGATTAGTGCTACGGTACTACGGCGCTACGGTGCTACGGCGCTACGGCGTAGCGCGCTACGTTAATCGCATACAGTGTAATTGCGCTAGATTTTACCGTGTTAGTGAAATTGTTACATGCCGTTTAGTTATTTTGTTCTTGAAGCTTTGTTTTACTTTTGCAGTGAGAATTTGATGGTTTTTACGGAAAATTCTTGCGATTGCGATAATAGATTTTCATCATCGTCTTTTCCTATTAATCAGGATAGCTCTTTGTCTTATTTTCTTTATAAATAGAATTCGTTTACTTATTGAGTAGGTATAGAGGTTTTTGGTTTTGAGAAACCAACAGGCTAACCTTAATGGACAATAAAGGTTAGCAAATAAAAAAAAAACTTTTTATATTATGACGATTCGAATTAAAAGTCCTTATTATTGAAATGATATTTCAAAAGTCATTCTGCTGTCAGATAGGAAATGTCTACATGTAGTCTATGTATATTTCCGATCTGATTGAGAAACGGCGAAACAAACTAATAATAATAATAGTTTATTTCCACAAAAAACTTAGTACAAAAAACTCAGGGAACAAAGCCTCTTTTAGACTTCAGAGATTAAATATCAAAAATATCGTGTAACAGAATGCAGAGTACCATCCGGATTAATAGCAACCCACAATTAAAAAAAGTCCATCGTCTCTTTTTTATTTTATGCCAGCTCTTCTAACAAAATCCCTAAAACATTTAACAGCAGGTACAGTTAACTATCATGTAATTACCGCCACGTCTGTTCCTACGAACTTATGGGCAGGTCCTAACTTAACGATAGCATTAACCACGTTCTGACGCCGTTAGGTTCAACATTAGACATGGCCTAGGCAGGTACTTCAGTGCAGAAGCACTTAAAACACAATTGACGATAAAAGAATTGTGTGCGGAAGGCTTAGGTTAGGTTTTATGGGTGTGTAAGTTGGTTTTATTTTTATTTTGTTTGACAGTTTAATGTTGGAATGTAAAATTGAGTTTTTTTTTTTATGTGAGTTGGTTTTATGTTAAAAGGTTTTGGAAAAGCGTATTTTTTTTGTTGAAGTGTTTTATTTTATAATATTTCTGTGAGCCTGAATTTGGACTTTTCTAAAGTGAAATCGTTCAATTTTTGATGCAATATAAGGTTGTCCCGTAAACAAGAAATATTATTAAATCGGGTTTAATAATATTCCGAATATGCCAAACGGTAAAACATCGTACTTCATTCCAGCATCTTCATTATCGAACAATTTCATATATTCCACACAAAGATGCCTAGAAAATCTTGCTTAAATTTTGAGCTTACGCAAAAATGACGTGAAAAATTCCTGCTTTCGTCTCTGACAGCTAAAGTGTTCACAAAATCCTGATACCAAGAGATTCTGCCGTATTTTCATAACAGCATTACGCTGGTAATAAAATTTTGTTGGTTGCCAATATCAGGGGCACATAAATTGTCATTCGATGGCACTGAAATTCCACCTTGATGTTGTAAAAATAAATAAGTGAATTTGTTACGTTATGCCCTTTTTGGGGCAAGCGTCGTGTGGGAGATGTTCACTGACTTATAGTTCAATTGGATTACAATTTATATCGAGAGCAGATAATCCTCTATATCTTTTTCTGTATAAATGGGAGGGGCTTGTGGCTAAATAATAACAGCCGCACGGTAAGGTACGCTTGTCGCGGTCGCTTCGTGGGTGGGTGACCATCCATTACATATCCCTCCGTGCCACAGAAAGCACGTTAAGCCGTTGGTCACGGTTGTCAATTGTAGATCTTTGACAGTCATTACGGGTAGTCAGAAGCCCGAAAGTCTGACAACCAGTCTTACCAAGGGGTATCGTATTACCCAGTAATTGGGTTGTGGAGGTCAGATGCAGTCACTTCATGTAGAATACTGGTATTCAGCTGCATCTGGTTATACTGGATGTCGACCCCAACATAGTTGGGGCAAGACTAGGCAGGTGATGATCTTTTTCTATATAAATATCTCTTTCTCTCTGGTAATTTTGCCTCTTGTCATCTTGTTTATTCAATTAAGGTCGTGTGATATTTATTATGTCTTTATGCATTGGTTTATTTATTGCCCTCATGTTGTTTTATTCTTAGGGCTGTATGCCATTTGTCACATATTATTTGTCTACCATCATTGTCCAGGTTGAATCAATTCAATGTTGTTATTTTGATTAAATAATTAAATGCCATCCAATTTATTTCATAAAATTCACATAGGACAAAGATATTTGGCCAGTGGCATACCACCAAGTAAATACAAGTGAGTGATGGTTACTAAAGAATGTCTTAAAAACCTGTAAGAATAAATGTAAAAAAAATAAGCAACGAAAGAATACAGTCCAAGTTAAGTATTGATTTGTGAGATCTGATACGACTGTACTGACACACATCCGCAGATCGTCGAAAGATAGGAGTATTGAAAGATTAGTTTTCTAAAGAAAGTTACTTCTGCATTTTTAATTTAATAGTAAGTAATATTGCTCCTTTATTATTTGATTATTTCTAGTATTAGACAAAGTTCCGAATATTATCAAAAGCCTTTGATAATCTAATGAGCCTACATCTTTATGCTTAGATGGGGCCCATTCTGTTTAATGCTGGCAATCTGGCCATAAAATGTCCGTACCACATAAATTGTGCTAAATCACCACAGATATTTACAACACATGAAAGGTTTAAATCGAATCTTCAAGAAATATGAAAAAATAACCCACATATCTTACCTGAGCCATAAATATGATTCATAATTTAAATAACATAAATGTTACAGAGTAGGGTTCGCAAAAACATTGAGAGGTGTGGGGGCCCGTCAAGTTAGAATTTACGACGTGATTTTACTGCGCACGGTACATAATACTGCAGACCTATAGTAGTCTTATTACTTCTTCGTCTGACATTGTGACAGTGGCATTATTTTTTATGTCTTATTTGTTAAGACAAACAGACGAAACTCTAGTTTCGAGAGTAAAGTGCGTCTAAATCATTTTATTGTCGTGTGATTTATATTTATATCCTTTGTTATCTAGTGAATAACATATGGGATGTGTATTATTTAAGAAATATTTTTTAGAAGTGCTATTTTACTGCAAAAGAAAAGTTTTGGAATTGTGCCCGTAAATGGCTTTTAGCTTGCTCCCGTGGGTCTTAATACAGTTACTTGTAAAATGCGGCTATTTAACAGTTTATCTCTGACTATGCTTTTGCCTAAAGGCGTTCCATGTATGAAGTTATTTTAAACCGTAGCTAGTGGAAGGAGACTTGCTGTGGCCAATTTATTAGTGACTAATCTTCATATAAAAAGGAGGTTATATGAATTTTCTTGATTTTATACCCAAGTCAAAGTGAAAGGGTGAGTGTGTGGCGTATCTTAAAAGTTGAGATCTCGAAATTGAGCGCTCGATCTTTTCTACCTTTCCGTCTTTGATCTTTATCCTTACAACTAAAGGGCAATATGTCACAAAAAGCAACTGTTCGTGCGGTAATGAGAACAAGACTCCTGTACCATTGTCAAAGCTCACACTATCAACCAGAACCACCTTTCACCCAATAAAATATTTTTACAAGTCCTCCCCAATCGTGTGGGAAGGCTGTGTGTAATAAAAGGGCGAGGGTAATGCCTTTGGCCTCAGAGGGCCGTAAATTACCTCTGAACATGGCCCTCTGGCCCTCTGTCATGATTGTCTTACAGTACAGAATATTGGTTACTATTTCTTTGTGCTTCGTTAGCTGTTGTAGTTTTGATAATAAATTAGTCTGCGACTTGGGAGGTGAGGAAAATATGGACGTTTGTTTTATTTGTTTGAGTGTAGTTTTGGACGAAATGTGATTAGATTTGTTGTAGACAGTGACTACTTGTTATGATCAAAATAGTAAAGACATCAAATGGAAGTTCGACTGTATTGTTGACGATTATATCAATGTTACTGAAATTGTCTTGTGATTACGCAATAAGACAGAGCAACAAAACTAAAGTGGAGCCAATTACTCTAGACACTTGGGTATCTCCTATTTATTTGTTTCAAGTATTAAGATGTATAACGTCTTTGTCGCAATGTCAGACGAAGAAGTAATAGTTAAGCTAAACGTAGGTATAAGCGACAGAATTGAGGCAAAGTGATTAAAAAATCTTTAATAATAGTAAAAAAAGGATTGTGTAAAATTTACTAATGTTTGTAAAATTGTATAATAAGCTGCGAAATAACGCAACATAAGTTTTCTAAAATGCACTTTAATCGACGCGACGGCTCGAACATTAATGCAATAATCTCCACACTTGGCAGAGGGAAAACATCCAGATGTTACAAAAACAAAACCACGAAAAATTCGAACTGAAAAGTGTGAAAATTTTGCTTTACGAGCCTGTCAGATTCATGCCCATTTTCGCTTTGCTGTAGTGCTATTCTCTAAGCATTATTTCGAAGCTCTAAAGATGAATTGTTGTATTCGACTCGAATTGTGAATTTCTACAGGCGCCACTGTAAGCCGTGTGGTGTTGCGTTTTTCGAAAGCATTTTTTTCCTCAGCATAATTTCGAAATTCAAAGTTAAAGGCGCGATAATATGCGATAAGCGATTTCGGGAATTAGTGAGTTCGCTTCTTTTGTATTTGCCTCGGTCACTTGAGTAAGATTCGAATTGAATTTTGAACATTTACTGAATAGCCCAACTCTCTCTCTTTTTTGTAGCTGTGCCGGAGTCTGGACTTTTGCCCGGTTGATGAAAATGGACTCGCCTCCTATTACATGAGATTTAAACTGGCGAAATGTGGATGTACTGTAGGTACACCTCTGCCTAGCCCTTCGGGGAATGCAATGTGATATTTTGTTATGTAGCCCAACTATAGTCGGACAAAAACATGATTTCATCTAAAACCTACGCCAAACCATACAATGTTAGACACTATGCCTGACATAACCATTGCTCATGTATGAGCAATTAAAAAAAATTCATGCGATGTTTGAATAGATAACTGCAGTCGCTTGTCGTGCCGCACGCTATGCGGTGACCTTCGGGAAATAGAATGCATTCACATACCTGAGCTATTTTTGGGGCACAAATGTAACAAGGGGAAGCTTTGTTTTTTTACCTTTGTTAGGCTCGCGTTTGAAAACTATCTAGTATAGTAGTAAGCGTTAGTCAAAGGTGCATGGTGCACGCATCATTTGTTTACAAGCCGTTCCCCAATGGGATTTTCTATCGGCACAAATGACGAACTTCTATACAAAATTTCATCCCCTATTTAGCCTCTTTAGGGGGTGAATGTTCAAAAATCCTTCCTTAGTGTTCACCATCGTTATGTAAGGAACTCTTGTGCAAACTTTCATGCTTCTAGACCCAGCGGCTTAGGCTGTGCGTTGTCTGTCAGTGAATTTAAGATTTTTATTAAGTAGTAGATTCGGGACTTCAAGATTCCTTGGTTAACGTTATCTGGAAGCAAAAACTCCGGCAAGGAGTTCCACTTCTTAGCGGTTATCTAAATAAATAAACAAGTTATTAAAGGTTATAGCCTACATATTGTCAGACTGTTATAGTCCTTCAGCTTTTATATCAGTACAAAGAAGGCTAGAATATTGATCACCAAGCTTGTTCTCTATGTTAGCGATTTCATGTTATCGAGCAGTTTTTCCTGTAATATGTGTTTACGTAGAAGTTGGTTTACGTCATAGTGCAACGAGCGTGGTTTGTATGCATGACCTCTCCATCGCCGGACAGATACCCTACTAATATCATATTGCGCCCTATTTATTACCCGTATTGTACAGAAAGAACAATTTTTATTTAAAACCCCATTTACCCTAGGCAAGTTGCTTGCTAGTGACATACAATCTAATTGAAGCAACTTATTACTTGCATCGTCTAAACACTGTTTAGGTGACGCAACTTTTATTATTGCTTCTACATATTGTGGTAAACACACAATTAAATCGCAACGTGTAAACGGCTTTTGTCTCGAGAATCTAGAGAAAACTTTATAAAGTTGAAACCATTACATAAAATAAATGTATTGTATGTGTATTGTACTTATTCATATTTCGAATCAAAGTAAGCTTTTAAAACCAATCTGTAATCCAACTCGTCGCTCCACACAACACTGAAAACTACCCATCACAATGTTCTTCCACAAACTTATTACCGTCCAATCACAGCGCAGCTCATATTTTACATTACAACCCGGCAGCGAGGCACGTAGGTACTACCTACATTATATATAATAAAATGATCCAGATACTTCCATAATAAAAACGGGTCTTGTCGCAAGCGAATGGCAGCGTATGGAATTAAATTACTGTCACAACTCCTTTTACCTGTGAGTATAATATTAAATTAAATTGGCATATAAAGGTTACTGGAGCAGTGATGTATGTACATTGTATAGTCACAAATTTTGATGAGAACAGCTATTGAAGTTGCGTCAATGCGTTTTGGTTGCTTTTCAGTAAGACATTGATTTATTTTCCGAAATACACACGTCTCATGTATTTCGGAAGGCATTCTCTTCCAATGGAATCTATATCTATTAGATCTATTTATATTACAAAGTAAAGTCGCTTTACGTGTCTAACTGTGTGACTACGTTGTTCTCCTAAATTACGCATCGGATTTTGATACGGTTTGCACTATCGTTTAGAGAATTTATCCCGGGAGGTTTCTGTGTACTATTAAACTTACATAATATAAACAAAGAAATCTCGTTATTTTGGCAAGTCTGACAAACCAATGTCAAGCAAGAGGCGAGTAGTCGTAAGTGTGAAAATGTACCATTTCCCGTGACAAGTATTTTTAAACTTCAAGGGGTGGGGATACAAGAAACGATATTTTTTCGGGGTTTAAAAAAATGTGAAGTGTTAAATACTACACGGTGTTACAGAACCCTTCGTGTGCAAGTCCGATGCGCACTTGGCCGCTTTTTAAAAGAACGCATTACGTGCGTAAATACGCCCTCTATTTGTTTGTCTTTTTCGCAACAAAAACAGTTATGTCACCATGACTAGTGCCGTTTCAGACACTTTGGATACTTTCCAAATGTAGCCGCCATCCATTTTATATTGAGCTCGCCGATCGCGGTGATTATCGAAATCGTTGAACAAATTGTACTGATTAAGATATGGGTGGAGTTCGAGATACGTTGGTCGGTATTCAGATGCGTAAGGCGTGACGCATTGCTCGTTTCCTTTTTCGTATATAAGGGTTGCGCGATGAGATAAGAGCCTTTGTTTGTTAGTATCGCATTTTCATTTTCCTTCTGTGTAATTAAAACAAAAATAGCAGTGATTTAGGCTATTTTGGGAGTAAAAGTATTCGTGGGATAACTGTGTAGGCGCTAAGTCAATCTACTTGAAATAAATTCGTTTATGAAGCAGAGTACGTTGAAAACAAATAAACTTAAGTTCTAAATTGATTGCAATTACTTTGAAGTGAAGTTTACTCCCTTGGCTATTTTAAACTTTACGATTATAACTTATGTGAATATTAAACTAGTTCTTAAATAATAGTTCTGTATTTAGGTACCATATCATAGACAACGCGCCCCTTATTTTGCTTTCAGGAGAGGTTAACTTTTTGCACGTAATATTGTCTTACACATTCCCCGAAACCTACAAATATCTTGTATTGTCTACACAATTAAATGAAGTCTTGTCGATGTAAACATGTTTTTGAGGCTGACTGTACTAAATATTTGTAGGTTTCGTGGAGTGTGTAACACAAAATTGATTGTAGCATCTTTGTTCCATAATATTGTAGTAAAACATATTAGACAATCAAATGAATTTTTGTCGATGACTCTTCATGAGGCTGATTGTACCTACTCCTTGACATTCTTCAAACGCAGAGTCCTCAAACAATCTCTCCACACAGAACAGAACATAATCAACAAACATCTGACACAGATAGCTCAAAGAGACAACAATACTCAGAAACATGATTAAATAAACCCACTACAAAAGATTGAGAAACTTCGAGCGTTTAAATGTAAAAATGTATAATATTTGTCTAAGGGTCACAATACAATTCAAAGTGAAGTAGTGGAGCAACTAAGTCTATTATTTGTGGCACAAAGACGACCTCTTTGATACAATGGGGAAAAACTTGTTTACATTACGTACTGCAACTGATGGCCGACGGACGGACGCTGTCGAGGAGAGAGTTGAGTGATAAGCGGTGGCGGGGGCGGGGTGTTTGCAAAAGCGGTTGGGGCGGTGTTGAAATTGTCGAGTTTCATAGCTGTAGGTTATTGATATCTCAATAGCACTCTACTGCAAAATATTAACTCAAAAGAATTTGTTATCATCGCAAAGTTTGATTGACATTTTGCAGTAGTGTAAATAGTGGTTACCTTATTGGTCCAAAGTAATCTATAATATCAAAAATAAATAAAAAGAAGAAGTAGTGTTAAAGGCATCTTCTGGGGAAGTACTGCAACCGCACCTATTTCTGTGATCGAGTAGCATGTATATGTTTCAGTTTAAGAGGTATGGTTGTTATTGTCCACTGTGACTTTAACTTATTATAACTATTCGTGCTTATTTCACCTAATTTTATCTATTTCAATGTCTATTTTGATTAATTGATGAATAACTATGACTGTATAAATTTTTGCATGCCTTATGGTAGAATCACTTGAAACATGTAATTCTTATAACACCATTGTAACAGTGTATTCAGCAAAAAATAAATGATTTGATTTGATTTGATTTGAAATTATGGGCACAGCCAACCGGGTTTGACATGCCTAAAGAGGTAGGCTGGCATTTATTGGCTGTAACTTCTTGCCCCAGGTAATTTTTTGGTATAACAACTAAAGAAAAAGACAATCGATTCTTATAAGTATGAATTAATTTGTTTCACAATCCCGCTATCGCTTACTCCTTGTGACCCATGGTTAAGCGAGTCAGCGGTTGATTGCATTTGTTGTAGAATTTTAAGACGAACACGACCACGTCGTGTCGTTGATAGATGCATTTGCATCCCAGAAGCTTGATTAATTGTTCTGTGGAGCTCAATCTGATTTGAATAATAAAATACACTGAGTGCTAACGAGACTCTCTTAAGTAATTACGAAGAACATTAAATATATTTGCTTGGGGTGTGATATTTTAATGCGAGACGTTTTTATGGTAGGAGAGAAATGCTTTTACTTGCGTTTTTTTGAGGTTATTGATAATAGTTTTAGGGACTAAGGTACTGCTAATAAATGTCAGTCAAGGTCTCATACAGAGGATCATTTCTGATATTTAGGAGATATTTCATAGATTTAGCTGAAAATCGCAAACAGATTTTCACCTGCACTAGATTTGACTGATGTGACCACATTTAGGAATCTTGCTATTGATTTCTAGGTACGTTTTTTGCTTCTACCATAAACCTTTACGTGTCTTACAGTTTAATGTCAAACCATGTCCCAGAAAACCTCCAACCCAGACAACCATCCCCTGTCATCAACCCACAGGTTTCACTCTCGCGCTCGGCGGCACACATCCGAAAATATCAGCTATTACCGAATGCTTATTATTCATTTACCGGCTAGATAATCAAGGGAGTTAATCAGCGGTGCTGCTATCATCATTTCAGCCGATAGGCCACCCCAAGCGTCGCCACATCAATCGGTCCTGTGTTTTTCGCATCCAGCGGATATCCGTGACCCTCATCAGGTCATTGGTCTACCTTGTGGATTGCCTGCCAACGCTGCGTCTTCCAGTACGCGGTCGCCACTCTAGAACCTTTCGCTCATCCGTTCTACAAAAAATGTGCCCCTCCCACTGCCACTTAAGCTTAGCAATGCTTCGGGCTATGTGGGTTATCTTTGTCTACAAGAATTCACGTATTATATAGATTATCAGCTTAAACCATGTCCCAGAACACCTCCAACCCAGATAGCCATCCCCTGGCATCAACCCACAGGCTTCACTGTCACGCTCGGCGGCACACACCCGAAAATTCCGATGTTACCGAATGTTTATTATTCATCCACCGGCAAGATAATCAAAGGAGTCAATCAGCGGTGTGCTGCCGTCATTGGAGCATGCCCGCGGGAAAACAAACGAATTGATTAATCGCCTTGGGTCGGTACGTAATCAGAGCGTATTTGTGCTTCTGCACCGATGGCGGGTCACGGCTGATTGAAATACGAGGAGCTTCTTGGGTATTAAGATTTTCAGAGTTGTGTAGAGTTGTAGTAGGAGTTTGCTGGTTGTTTTTGTTACCAGTTTCTGGAAGCCTGAAGGCTCATTGCCGTAATTAAAATTATTTTAGTCTCAATCTCGCCAATCAATAGGTAAAAAAATGTAGATAAGCGCTAAGTATTGAGATTAGATTGCAAAAGTTCTTAAAATATGTGAACTGTTCCTTTGATTGAGTGTTTGGCCGCGAATTTTATCTGCTAGCAATTATTTTAATGTTTCTTGTTCGATTATATGGGCAACAAAAATCTCATTTTTCAGTTTTTCCTATCATTATTAAAGAAATTTGAGTTGAGATGCTTCAAACGATGTTGTTGTTTAGTTGGCCGGTAAAAATGTTTAGTAACTACATGATGTATGTATGTACTATCTAAATAGTTTCGAAACTTCATTTCGCTCTCAAAGATAAAGATTTAAAATCCTAATTTCGGACAAGATCTTCTCAAGTATAACCCTAACTACCTACCTACCTATAACCTTAACTTCGTTACATCAAAATTGTTTGATCAAACCTTTTGTTCAATAAAAAAAGGCCTCGAAAGTTGACCTAGACGATGTTCTGAAACCTTTTAAATTGCCTCGAGGGCTCTAGTGAAGTCTTTGAGTGAGGGTCGAAAATTTATTTTTTTGAACTGTCTCTGGACGATCATCTGATAACCTTGATCTTTAGTTTAATGAGAGGGTAGTCATTTGAGGATAAAAGTTAATATTCAGATGGTTGGCAAAGTTTCTTTTATGTTGATTTTGTACGTGGAGAATTTATTCAGCTATCAAATTAATTGATGTATCTTTTTATTAATTAATCTTTGTAGCCTGGAGGTTAATATACGACTCTTATTACACAAGCGAATTTTTACCTCACTAATACTGAAAAAAACTGGAAACATCATAAGGAAACATGATTTGATCAGTAACATCTACACATTAATAAATAATAATAAATAAATAACCTTTATTTTCCTTAACGTTCACATGAAACATTTAATACATTTTCATAGGTAGTATTTTATAGTATTTACTCAATTTTATTTAGTGAAGGCCGCGTTTGGGCCGTATAGGCCTCCTCCAAAATTTTTCAATAGTTTCTCTCCTTCGCTTTCTTCGTCCAGCCTTTTCCGGCAATTAGTTTTATTTCATCTGCCCAACGTTCGCTGGGTCGTCCTCTGGCTCTCTTGCCGCTTGGGCCTGGCCATTGAGTTACCAACTGTGTCCATCATCCATCTCTCATTCTTGCTGCGTGTCCAGCCCACTTCCACTTCAGGCGTCTCGTATGTTGAAGAGCATCTATTATATTAGTTTTCTTGCTGTCTTCTGCTTTTTGTTTATCTTTCAGCCGTTTATTTAAAATGCTTCTTTCCATCGCGTGCTGAGTTTATTTTATTTTATTTCTTGTTGTATATCCAGAAGCTGGTATTAAACTCCAGAAGTTATTACAACATCTACACATTAACCTACCAAAAAATATAAAAGTTGTTCGTCAATAATTTTGTGCAGGAAATATTTTAAGTCCTTAATATAAAATAGTGTGGCTGTTAAATATAATGTTGGTACCATATCGGTTACAGATATCGGTCGTTGAGTTGGCAATGTTATAAACCAACGTAGTTACCACACAATAATGGTAACAGGTGGCTGTACTTACCACATAGGTACCTAGCTATGTAGTATTATAAGTAGGAACTTAATTTTTTTATTCACATAATTTAATACTGCACAAGTAAAGTCGACCTCGTAATATATTCCACCTTATGATTGAATGCCATTTCCATGTCATAAAACGTCTAGCTCTTATCTTAGGGTTTCTTACCTCAAAAGGAAAAAACGGAACCCTTATAGGATCACTTGTCCGTCCGTCTATCTGTCTGACAAGACCCTTTTTCTCAGGAACGCGTGGAGATATCAAGTTGAAATTAATATTAAACACGTAGGTCTACGGTCCCTTGGAGGTCTAAAAAATCAAGCTATGCGACATATTTTGATACTCGATAATAAATCAAAAGTATAGAGTACTTCGTATTGACATAGAAACATGAAATTGGGCAAGAAGCACGGACTTACAGCAAAAGTAATGGAAAATGTCCGGAAATTACATCAAAAATATTTTTTGGCGATTACAAACTTACATTTGCAGTTGGAGAATTGATCGTGACGTATATCGATGTAAATTAAGACATTTTTTCAAAAATAAAATTTTGTTTGTTCTTGGGATAAGTTCATCTGAACTACAGAACCCTTCATTGTGCGTGGTCCGACACGCACTTGGCCAGTTTATTTTGCTTGAAGACCATTTTGACAATTAGTTTCAATCTTAGTTTCAAATTTACTGGGAGTTTTTTATCATTCAAAATGCTAAACATGGTTTTTATGAAACAAGGTTTTAAAGAGTACGACAGTAAATTAAACTGCGTATAACTAAGATGCGCGCGGCTTCGCCCGCGTGCGCTTGGCCGTCGGAAAATATCTCACGGGAACGTACTATCGAGATTAAAAGTAACCAATGTTCACTTTTTTTATTTTGTAATTTGTGTTTCACGAACTGTGTCCAAATAAACATTATTCTTTCTTTCTTTCTTTTCTTTCAATGTGCTAATCCAGGTTATAAACTATCTGTATGCCAACTTCAGGCAAATCCGTTTACATCCAGTCAAACGGACAAATCCTTCGTTACTATTTTATTATAATTATTATTTATTACTAGCTTCTTCCAGGGGCTTCGCCCGCGTGATATCTTTATAAATTATAGCCTATGTTACTCAGCCATAATATAGCTTCCACTGGTGAAAGAATTTTTTAAATCGGTCCAGTTGTTTTTGAGTTTATTCATTACAAACGAAAATACAAATCTTTTCTCCTTATAAAATTAGTGTAGATGTATTCCAGATAGCGTAAAAATTGTTTTTTTTTGGGTCTTAAAAAAGGATAGGCAGTCCTGTCAGACACACCCAAAAGTGTCTCAAAACCTAAATCTTGAATAAAATAAACTGTAGGTCTACGGTATGAGGAATACACAATGACTTTTCCTTAGCGATTTAGTCTTTTTGTATGGGTATACAAAACAGTCTTAGTATTTTGGAACCTCTGATTTTAAATTCATGTTTGTCTTGCAATAACTTTTGAACATTAAATATGGTCAAATCTGCATATCCCTGGATATCTGGATGTGTGCCTGATGGCAATCGGCTCGCTGCCCATTACATGGGACTTAAATATAACTGTTCAAATGTAGGTGTCGTAGGTACATCCCTGCCTAACCCTTCGGGGAAAACAACCATGGTGTTATGTAACCCTTACATAAAATATCAATCTCTTACAAAACTAAGCTCAAAAGAAAACCTATACTTTCTATTCAGCCCATGTCGAAGTAGATAAACTCAATCGCACAAATGTCAGAGCAATGTTACTGATAATCTAGACCGGTTCCAGTACTGATTACTGACTGAATCGGTCGCGGGGTCTGTGGGGGTCGCAGGGAGGCGGAGGGAGGGGGTCGTCCTACAAACACGGATTGAGATGACTGGGCCTGACGCCCGCGGCGCGGACGTGGGGTCCAAGATAAGAGTGATGGACGGTTGAAATGAAAAATAGGTTATTTGGGGACAAAAAAAATGGTTTTAGACTTCTTATTCTTAAACATGGTTTGTTCAACTAAATCTCCAAACGGCTGGTTGACACTTCCCGTCACCCAAGGGGTGGCTTTTACCTTGGCCAGAGGCTAGGCATTGCCATACAACGTGGCAATGCGGCCAGTCTCTTGGGTACATTATCAGTCGACAGCGATGCGGAAGAATTTTTCGAGGCCATATTTTAATTTGTTAATAGATTTAATTAGGTTAGGATATTATATTTTTATTTTAATAATCTGTTAGTTAATTTAGAATAAGAAGTTTATCAATTGTATATATTTTAAGCCCCAATAAACCAATAAAAATAAAGTAATAAACCAGCTTGTAGTTGATGTTACGGTAGAAATCATAGATGTAATGTGATCAAGATATCTGATCATAAATGTAACTATGGTAGAAATAGTTGTAATGGTATGTCAGCAAAGTGCTAGCAGGGGACTTGCCCGGGGTGCATCCTCAGAAGTCATATCAGGATACATTTAGGCCGCTTGCACCAAAAATCACTAAATTCATTGACCGCTAAACGTATCTAAAACATCATTATATCTCTATCATCTTCAAGTTATTGACAGAAAGGGAAGATGTTGTTTTATTTATTATGGTGCAAGCGGGCCTAAAGTGCCAATACAAATACCTTTTTTTACTAGTCAGAGAGCAGTGGTGGCCCAGTGGTAACGGCCGCGAAATACGAGTAGTAAGTCATAGGTTCGAACCCAGCCGCAGCAGGTTTACTTTGTGTAAATTATTTCACCACCACTGCTCTCAAAACGGTGAAGGAAAAATCGTGAGGAAACTGGCATGCCCTAGAACCAAAATTTCGAACTCATGTGACATCTACCAACCCGCGCTGGGCCCGCGTGGTGGATTATAGCCCACTCCCTCCCACAGAGAGGCCTGTGTCCCAGCAGTGGGAACATTATAGGATGATTATGCTTATAATGCTTATACATCATGATCATCGACTAGAATCAATTTTTTTTTTTGTAAACTTTGACGTTCATGTGCCTGACAAGGGCCTATTTGAAATAAATGATTTGACTTTGACTTTGACATCATTTTCAGCCGTAAGCCGTTTCACTATTGATCACTGGGCTATGTTACTGATCGTTTTTTAATCAAATAAAAATTTTCGGTTATCTTCACCAAAATTTAGGCGTAGTCTTGTGTTTTGAGAGGCAAAATTAAAAAAAGTTAAGGCTACTCAATCGATGATTCAAGTAAAGCCGTTTAGCAGATTATAATTTAGCCCCTTTAGCCCTCATTGTCATAAAACAATATGAACTTCCAGACTGGTTTGTTTTCACTTACCCCAAGTTATAATCTTCGATCGTATCGCACGTGACCGCTCCACGTTGTGCCTGTAGGCGTCACTATTTGCCTACGAGGAGCGTCTGTAAACATATGGCGGTACAGTACAACTATTTTCTTAAAGTCCCTCGCCAAACTTCGTGTTTCGTCAGTCGTCGAATTTCTATCAGTTGCCCTTTGCACTTGGTGCTTGTATGTATTGACTCCTAACACTGCGCCCGCGTTGCCGTGAACCATAATTACCAAGTGCAAAGGGTAACTGATAGAAATCCGACGACTGACGAAACACGAAGTTTGCCGAGAGACCTTAAGAAAATAGTTGTAGTGTACTTTGTTTAGTTATTAGGTTAGGCTATTTATTTTTATTTATCCTATGTTGTCCCACTGCAGGGCAACGGCCTCCCTTTCTCTGTTCCACTCCTCTCTGTCTTGAGCTAGTGCGGACCAATCCTGTGTAGGCGTCAAGCTGGTCTCCTGGATCTGCCTCGATGTCGACAGACGTTTTCTGGGACTCACAAGGTGGATTTGGCCCATGACTCGCTCGACATACGGCAAACCTGTCCGGCAATCCCACTT
Organism: Agrochola circellaris; assembly: GCA_914767755.1. Taxonomy (NCBI): domain Eukaryota; kingdom Metazoa; phylum Arthropoda; class Insecta; order Lepidoptera; family Noctuidae; genus Agrochola; species Agrochola circellaris. The sequence continues at coordinate 1,411,352 of OU611849.1, forward strand.
AAGCTTGGCTGCTTTTTGGGTGACGTCGGCTATTTGAAATCTTAAAGTACTGGTTAATTATTAATGTCTGCTTTAAAGTAAGATAAATGTAACAATGCATTAATTATTTCTCTTCACTGGACGAAGCACTGTTTTATTCAGCGACCACGAATTGTCACCGTCAATTTTTTATTCGTGAAATAAAGAAACAAGAAGTTGTTTGGATACCATACGTTCCTCTAAGCGTACAGATGAGTTCAGTAACAAATAGTAACAATCCTTCGATTAAGATGGGACTTCCCTTCGTTCATAAAATAGGATTGAGCTGTTGATACCTGTAGTCTTCCCGTAAACTTGATAAAAAATTCCCTAGAAAAGTCTTCTCTTTTTTACTACTGGGTAGCATATTACAAAGCTAACTTCTCATTACGAAATAAGTAGGAACAATTATTTCTATAGATCAACGCTTTCAACGCTCATTGCCCATCGCTTGCACCGCTAAGCGGAGCGGTCTGCTCTCACTTGAGACGGCTTGATTATGTGGGGTCACGTGCGCCCGGATCACTGTGTGCGCTGATTATTATTACTATTTTTATATACACACTGTTTTATGTACTCGCAAGATGTTTCGGAAGATATCGTCTTTTATATTTATCTTTATTTATCATAAAAACAATTAAAATGCACTTATCTTTAAGCTACATTATTACTTTAGAGGCACTTTATGAGACTAGCGAATCGCCTTTCAAATCACTTTTGGCACTTTTCCCTCTGACCGATGCGGAAGAATTCTCTGATGCTCAATGAGCTCTTCCCTTTTTTCCCCTTTATATATTTGTTCATAATAAATATGTTTTAGTTTTATATTGTATTTAAGATTTGTCAAGTGTACACAAAGCTAAATAAAGCATAAGAGAAAATAGTTTTTTTTTAATTTTGTTTGAAAGCCGAAGAGACAAGTAGCAATCGATTTCAAAGCATTTCGTATTTTACAACGACTTTCAACGGGATTATCATAAGCTTTTTGGTGGTTGTTGTCAGTCTCATACATTTTTGGATTTGCCATTACCGTTATAGCTGACAGAATGTTACTTTGTCTCGGCCCTCTGGTGTTGAAGGCTACTTGTAAAATTAACAGCGGGAAATGACAGCGCCATGTTGAAATCGGTGCTTTTGACACTTCATTTCCAATATTTTGAGTATTTGTTTGGTAGATTGTTTTACAAAACAATCATTTGCTCATCGGTTATCAGAAGAATATTAATTCAGTGCTCAAAGTAACATGGATTTCTCAAAATTAACAGCTTTTGTCGCCCCAAAAAATCTGTTCCTTACATATTCTTTGTTGATTAATCTCAGAGAAATGTCGCCATTAAAATAAAAATGGTACCTTTCCTTTCTACTCCTCAGCGTCGAGTTCGTTTCGTTTTACATAAGCCAGAGTTGCAAGAAATCCAAGCTAAGATATTTATTCTGAATCTAGATATTTCACGAGCGCTATTGCGAATATTTTCTTCTGTTTATACACTCGAGAGCAATGAATCCGGGTCACTTAAAGAATGTTAAAAATCTCGGAAACTAAAAATGATAGGTTAATGCAATAAATTGTATTTAATAGACAATGTAATACTCCTTAAATGAAAGTAAAAAAAATATGAGTCACCATACATTTTATTAACACAAAATTACATAAAGAAAAAAACTGCTGATCTCTCCTTAAAACAAAAATAGGAAACATGAAATTTTTGAACTTTATTACGATTTTCTTGAATTTTAATACTTCGTATTGCCTCCTCGTGCTTCCATTACTGCGTTTACGCGGTTTGGCATGCTGTACACCAAGTTCCTTATACGATTTTGGGGAATATTCTCCCATTCCTCTGTGAGAGCAATTTTGAGCTCACGAAGCGTGATTGGGGGAGGGTTTCGTTGTTTTACGCATCTGCCTAGCTCGTCCCAAGCATGCTCGATCGGGTTGATATCCGGGCTGCGCGCTGGCCACTCCATACGAGTAATGTTCATCTCTTGAAGGTAGTCATTCACAATCCTACCTGTATGAGGTCGGGCATTGTCATGCATAAATATAGCATCCTCACCTAAATTGACCATAAATGGACCAACGTGATCATTGAGGATTTCTTCCACATATCTTACGCTAGTTAAAGAGCCGTTTTCTATGATCACCAGCTCTGTGCGACTTTCAGAAGAAATTCCGGCCCACACAAGTACAGACCCACCACCGTAGGCTACTTTTTCTTCGATGCATGCTTGCTTGAATCTTTCCCCTGGTCTTCGATACACTCTGTGTCTTCCATCGTGCTTGTAGAGCATAAATTTTGATTCGTCGGAGAACATAACTTTTGACCAATCTTCAATAATCCAATTTACGTGGCTCTGGGCATATCTTAGTCTTGAAATACGATGCCCACGCTCCAGTTTAGGGCCGTTTGCAGGTCTAAGGGGTTTTAAGTTAGATTCAGCAAGCCGACGTCTTACTGTCCATGCACTTGGGTTACTTCCTCCGAGGCGTCGAAACTGATTTGTGAGTTCAGTTCCTGTGAGAAAGCGATTTCGAAGCATGGTGTTCACCAAGTATCGGTCTTCTCGTGCTGTGGTACACCTGGTTCTGCCCGTTCCTGGTCTGCGTAGGTTAGAACCAGTTTCTTCGTAACGTCGGAGAACTCTTTGTACTGTTGACAGCGACACACCGACAGTCCTGGCTGTATCGCGCTGACTCCGGCCGGTTTCCAGCATTGTAAGTATTCTGGTGCATTCTTCAGGCGTAAGCGACATAATTTCAGCTTGAATAATGAATATAGAGCACTATCAACATGGTTTATGTACCCACATAAATGACAGATTACAAACAAAAGCAAAACCAAATGCTGTAATTTCGTAGTTCCATCTTCGAAAGTGGCCCTTTTTCAAATTTGATTTTTTTATGATATAACTTTACAATAACTAAGAAGTTTTAATACCTTCATTTAAGGAGTATTACATTGTCTATTAAATACAATTTATTGCATTAACCTAGCATTTTTAGTTTCCGAGATTTTTAGGATTCTTTAAGTGACCCGGATTCATTGCTCTCGAGTGTAGTATAATTTAATCCTCGCGTCAAGGTTTATTTGTTAGTTGAGACTTTAGATTCTCGTCTTCATATTGTTTAGTAAATAGAGCTTGTCGTGGAGAGGTCTTGGGGCTTAGTACTATACTTACCTTTCGTACCTTTTAATTCCGTTATGAATTATCGCCAGTAAAATTATAGCTAGCGTTCAACTTTGTCTGTAGGTATTCACACAAACATTTTTTGTTATGTTTAGGCGTCTGGTTATTTGGTTTTTGTGATACATAAACTTCTAGTACAAGACCCAGGGCTGCACAGATGTTTGTGTCTTGAAGTATAAATGAAGAAACTATTTTATTATATTAGTATTGTCGTGATGGCCCAGTGGTTAAGGCGTCGCCTCTGATGCACGAGGTTGTGGGCTTAAATCCGGACAAGTACAAATGTGACTTTTCAATTCATATGTAACTTCTGAGTTTATCTTGGACATTACTGACATCGGTGAAGGAAAACATCGTGAGGAAACGTGGACCTACATTATTTACTCAATTGTAAAAAAAAAAAACTGTAATCTACGTATTTTTTTAAATTCGTTGTTAGTGTTGACAGAATCAACAAAACATAAACATAAAATCACGCCAACAACAACAACAACAATATCAACAATATTGGCGACAGTTGTGATGAAAAAAAAAATACCATCGGTTTTTCGTTATTGGAATGTCACCTCCAAGGTGCTAGAAATATCTAATGTAGGCGTACAGTACAGTGAACGTCCACAAAGCATCACTTATTATTATTATTGACAAGTTACTGTTCATTTTCTACGTTGCTATTCTTTTACGACTGTACCTTTAGTCTCATTCTACGAGCCCCATGAGAAATTATAAGGTCTTCTAGAAGGTTTTGGAAATTGTAGTAAAATTATTATTGGTTTTGTGGTCCTTTCGGTGACCTGTAGGCCCGAAAAACTATAAAATGTTTGTGTACCGGTGGCAAGCTGGACTCCTGGGTTCGATTTCCTAGCCGAGCAAATTGCTATTGTGTTTTTTCATTAGTAAATTCTCGTAAATCCTTGAAACGAGGTATCACAGTAATACCTACATATTCTTTATTTCGGAAAATCGAGTAAGAAATGATAAGAGATGACGCTGTGTTATCACATATAAAAAAACAATCACTTAAACGTCAAAAAAATCCAAAAATTCGAGAACCTATTCTTACAAAAATACAATTTCTTCCCAAGAACGCCACTAGCTATTCATAACTTATTCTTTCTCCAATAGAAGACGGTACCTAAGGTACCCATGTCAACGGTTAGACGGGTCAGGTACCAATATTGGGTTGAATTTGGTACTTCTCCGTATTGATTCAATTGTGTGGAACGGCTTGATTGATTATATTATTAATCTAATTGGGTTTCAATTCAATGGTTCCGCGTGGGAAGCGTTTGTTTTGTGTTTGATATTTCTGACGGCAGATGAGTTAATCAGGGATTATGTTTGTCGGGAATTTTCTCTATTGTTTTCTGGTTTTGTTGGTTCTTTATTGGGTATAAATTTGGAACATAGGTATAATGTGTGTTGTTGCAGGATTTTATTACTATAAAATCCTGCACCAAAAAAAAAAAAATCCTTGACTTGCTGTCGGTCGCTTCTATTAATACTTTAATAGAAGCGACCGACAGCAAGTCAACTGAGGTATCCGTACTAAGCGCAGTTTGTGCGTCAACAGAGGTTGCATATGGCACATGCATGGTCCGCAGTGCGCATCAACCAGATTGTTTCTTGTTTCTTCTTCTGCAGCTGCTAAGATACATAAATATCTTTGAAATGTGCAATTTAGTGAATTTTTCAGAAAGTTTTTGCATGTATTTTTTCTATGCATCAGTCTGGATTTGGACAACGATACACATATAAACCTAAAGCCTTATAAAGACGATTGATATCAAAACTTTTGTTTTTCAAATTGGTATTGAAGTTCTTACCAAAATATCTCCAATTAGTTCTGATTCCAACAATAGTGGGAATTGTTTCTAGAACCTATATCCCTATTTATAGTTTTACCCAACGAAACTTTCATCCATCAAACCAAGGTACAACAACGCATCTATGTGAGAGTTCCACGTTAACCTGCCACCGCGCTACAAATATTCACCTGGCATTTAGTGAAGGCTTTCTATCGCCAAATAGTTGGGTCCGGCGTACGTATTATTCCGTCGGATAAACCGATGGAATTTCACCTACCGCCTACCAACAATCGATCGCATTTGAGGGTTTTAAAAATAACTCTATGGACGAAAAGTATTTATTGTTTTGGTTGGTCTATGTCAAAGCTAGGTCCTGTGTGAATTATTGGTAGTGTTATTTTATATTTTGTTTTATTTTGGGGTCTAAATCATTCATCTATCATGAACCCGCATCGATCCTTTGTCGCGAATAAACCATAGAACCCTCTTTTCCCTTGTAAAAATATATAATACTGGCGTCACATGCCCATGGGCGCCATTGTATGACCTGCCTGTTGTTATGTCACTTTTTAAAAACTGTGCTTCCAATGTAGGAATAATTGAGAAAATATAAGAATGAAAGACAGACATGATATTGAGGTGACTTCATTTATCAAAGCGTATATGAGAGAGCCAGTATGCTGGCCAATTAACTTTAACTTTGACCTAGAAATCCTGCACTGCAATTAACATAAAACACAAAGGACAGGTCAGGAGAGGAATAAACATGTTATTAATAATTACAACGTTTACAAGCCTGGACGTGTTCCAAGGGAAATAAAAGTTTATGGGAGACGGAAAATAAATTCCGTGAAGGATTATAACCCCATTACTCAAATGAAGACGTAATCCCATTGTTGTGCCGGATTATTTTATTTTATTTTTATAATTCATTTTGTTTTTTGACGTTTTTGTTTTGGTGAGAGTTTTTTACGGCGGCTTTAAATGTCCTTAAAATATATTTTTGAGGTGACGGTTGTTATGGAAATTCGGATTTTAATACGTTTTGCAATGGGTGTCATGTCCACCAAAGAAATCTACATGGTTCACTACAACACAACTTAGATATACTATCGGCAAAATTCGTAAAACCGATCACCATCTGAACTGAGTACGCCTTCAAAATCACTAATATTTATTACTGCTTTAGGTGAAAATGATCTTTACGCAAACGCAATAACTTGTGAAGTCATATGACCAAATACATTCGTAAAATTGAAATGAATGAATGCAAATTTTCAAATCTATGCTACTTCTAAGTTGAGTCGTACTGCACTAGGGTATGACCTGAAAAATAGCAAGTTTGGTTATCAATAAGGTAAGCTGAAGATAATAAAAAAACAGTAAAACTTATACAAAAAATAAAGACATCAAAATCTCTTTTAAAACATCTCAAAAAATCAGTTATTAAAACAACAAGATCCAATATCACCGTAATCAATTCTTAAACAACAGTACGTACACCATTATTATTATGTTAATTAGAACAGATTTATGATTAGCTATCGACTCAATAGCCGAAATTACAGGGACACCAAACTCAACGAGGACACAAAGCCGAAAGTGGAAATTCCTAATCCAATATACGGAATTCAATACAAGAAATTCCTGCTGGGTAACAAGACGTAGGGGTTAATTTCACCCGGTTCATTACGAGTTTGGCAACACCGCGAATTTTGTACATACCTTGACACATCAAAGTGTTTGAAGTAAGGACGTGTTTTAAAGTAACAGTGAGATGATCTGATATGATGTTATGAGCGTTTATTCTGAAAGTGGGCAACGTCGCAAATAGATGTCAAATATTTAGTTTTTTCGATTTATTTGGCAGTATTACTGTATGGAAATTAGAAATGTGGGTAACCAGCGAATTAGAATATTTATAATGAATTGCAATTATAACATTGAATTTGATGTTGTAACCGTTTAAAGTGTAAAAAAGGCATTTGGAAAGTTTCCAAATACTTTTTTTACATCTAAAACCAAATATTCGGTGTTACGATATTAATTATTCTTTTCGTATTCATTATTTTAGTTCACTAGTTAGCCAAATTAATAGTTATTAGTAATAGCCAAATTAATCAAAACGGGTAAATATTGACAGCTATTTGCGACGTTGCCACCTTTTAGGATAAACGCTCTTAATCTGAAATAAAGACAAAGCATTGATTTTAAGGCTCTTTTTAATTTACAAGGAGTCGATCAGTTAGTCAGAAAGTGTATGCTAGGTGCCCGTTCCAAAACAAAGATTTCCAAGGAGAAGAAAAGGCTAGAAATTTCAAAAACAACGTTTTAAAAATAATTTATTACAGAACCCTATTATAAAAATACTACTACGGTAACCAGAAATGCACTTTTTGAATTATAGTGTAGAGAAAAATGACAAGCACGGCAGCATAATATATTTATTTATTCTCAAGTAAAAGTTAGAACACACTATTTCTTCCTGCCACACAACAGCACCCACTAAAATACCATGATAGTTGCACAATACCAAATAACAGTGATCGCAAAAGCGTTCTAAATAACAGATAAACTATTAACATTTCCATTCCCATCCCTGCTCTAGGATGTAACCGAATATATTTGACGGTTCACGTTAACATTTGACTGGTTCTAATCCATGGCAAGCTCATTCGTTGTGGTTGAGTAAAGCATATGAGTTTTAATTAAACCGACGTTTGAGTATCGAGGCTTTGTTCGCGTTGTTGTTAATGATACTAGGAGTACATGCTGTTATTGGAGTTCGCGAAAGGAGGGGAGTTGGTACCTATAAGTGATATTCTGTTTTGGAGAAAGTGCGGTAACATAAGAGCGGTGCGTTGTGCGAATGCGGTGTGGGATTACATGGGCTAGTAAAATTGCGCAATTCTTGGCAATTACGTTGAACTATGACGTCAGGGCAATACTGAGCAATTAACGGCAGATGTAGGCAGATGAATAAGATTTAAATAAAAATTTACTCAGTCAGTCTTTCTATGTGATATTTAATTAAATATATATTTCTATGTCTCTAATAGCATGTCACTGAACTCGATCCTCAGCGACTCTCATCAATCTATTTCTAACCTGCTTATTATAATTTATTTTACCATAATCAAGCAAAAATATCTTCATAATAAATTCCATAAAACAGCCATACTTGTACGGAACGGTTTTAGTGATGATTGCAAACAAGTAAATAGTGTAATTACCAACATCAAATGATTTGAGATCAAAGACTGTGTGTCATGGTAGAGAGTAACTTAAGAAGCCTTTAATTTGACTCCAAGGACCGAATTATGTGCTGATAGTAATGAGAAATGTGAGCGTTTGAAATGGCGAATCTAATTTGGTCGAGTGTTTTTGTGTATTTTGATGTAGTAATACATAAATCATCGTCTTTTGGTATAAATTCTCTTTGTTAGATAATCTTTGGGATGCTATAGAGTTACATAAATGGAGTATAAGTTAATCAATATTGTTTTAAGACTAGCATAACAATGGCAGTAATTAGAAAAAAAAAATTTAACCAGACGAAAAAAAAAAAAACAAAGAATACATAAAAAGCTCCATCAAAATCTTACAAAGAATTGAAACAACATAGCTTATAACACATCCGTTTCCCACACGGTAACAGAAAAATAGGTCAGAATACAAAATCAAAACTCTTCGAAAAGCAAGTACGAACAAGTAAGACGAAATAACAAAACTGCGCAAGAAAAATATGACTTCGTCGAATAAAACAACCTTGTTATTATCTTTGAGCAGGAACGTTACACACGTGTGAGTAATTAGTAAAAAAATACAAGAAATGTCGACGGATGGGGGAATAAGGTATTCCTTTGACGAAAATAGAAGGTGAGATATGTTTTTGGGGGGAGTGTTGCGCTGTGTCTTAGAATATTCTGGGCAGGTTTAAAATGTGTTTGGTTATTTTTGGCATGGGACGTGCTTTGTGCTTACGCTTATGCAATGCAAAAAGAAAAAAAACAAAAAAAAATGTTTACTGAGATGCGACTTTTACCCTCTTTTTTTTGCTGGAAACATCAACCTGTCAGATATACATTCGGTTTGAGCGAAGTTCGTAACGCAATAAAATATATGATTTCATAAACTCAATATACAAAATACATAACGCTGTCATTGCACGTGTAGGTACATAATGGGAGTCATCTACCTAGCCTTCAGTGTACTCAATGGGAGTGTCGTTAAAAAAACATCTGGTTTTGAATAAAATAAGTTGATGAAGTTTTACCATTAGAAATTTTCGCGTCGTGAAATTCACACGTATATTTAAATTAAATGTGTAAAGGTGGGAGCTTAGCTGCGGAGTGCGGATGCGATGAGCGGAGCGATTTTTTACTTTCTTGCATACATTCAACTATATTGTTAGATATTTTGTGAAATTATATCTGTTTCGCTATTTTCTGCGGATCTGTTTGTCCTCTCGATTCATATATTGGTGTTTAGTGGTCCTTAGAACTGCACTAGGTTCAGTATGTTATCTTGATGTTGGAGGACTTTTCCATTTAGAATCAAATTAGTTTCGATCATTACGGGTAAGCACCCCACCGATGACATCAACTTCAAAAGCCACATCCGCTCCTCCCCGCACCAAACTTCCAGCCGTAATCACACATCCGTAAATCAACACTGCACCTAGCAAACGTGAGTCGCGAGAAATTCGGGCGCTACTTAATTAGAATGCAGCTCGCTATTTTAACTCCATACAATTGGAATAAAACAAGTTTTTTTCTTTTACATCTCGCATGCAAGAAGGTGGAAGTGTTTTGTTCAGTATAAAAGTAAAAACATTCTTAAAGCGGTTTATTTCAACTTGGTTCTGTTTCGTGTTTATTTTTTGTTTCAGGTGTTGCGTTTTTGTTATAACCTGTTTCGTTTAGTCTGCCTCTCTTTGTGCTTGAGTTATATACTTTTGTGCTGCAATTTGTTTTCTCTCATACAAGAGTTTTTTTTTTAATTTTACCGTAGGATGTTGGACATTATATAACCAACGTCCAGTTTCATTGAAATGTTAGTTTAAAACTACAAAATTGTGACCACGTACAGTTTACGAAATTGTCACTCTAGTCGTGTATTTCTTGCCTGTCACTCAGCATCCACTTTGCAAAAATATGAAACGGATCTGAGATCAGAATTTGAAGCTGCCCCATTTTATGAAAGTCTAGTTCTTATAACCCACAAAAGCCTCACAAAAACAAACACTGTCCAGAATTTTCGCTGAAAAACCTGCCTATTTTTACAAAAAAGTCTAACCAAACAGATTGATAGATACCCGTATTTATTTAGAAGTTCTATCGTGCTCTTTCTGAGCACCTGAGCACTGTAATTAATGCGCCCTCCGACGTTTATTGATGGCGGGTGGAAAGTTACCCCCTAGCTTGAGCTATGAGTTATCAAATAGGGGTAAATAGGGGTACGAATGGGTTTAAATGATAATGGTGCGGTTTGGCGCTAAGGGATGTTTACGGGTATCTTGTAAACTATGCAGCGATCGGTTAACAAGTCATTATTGGATTTTAGTTATTGCTTTTTCGATTTCGCCTTCAATTCGATGATTATTTTGGGAATATTTGTAAATTATTTGTCCCGGATTGTGGATTTGTGTCCGGTGGATGGCAATTGTAGGCTCACCCCCTGTTACATGGGACTTAAACATGACTGGCGGAATGTGGGTGTACTATAGGTACACCTCTGCCTAACCCTTTGGGCAATATAGGCGTGATGTTAAATGTTATGTATGTATTTGTAGATCGTTTGGAACTAATCAATATTTAAATTATGCAAAGCAAGGTCCTCTCAGGTTGGCAGACATAATTAGTTTATCTGTCATTGCTTTATTTTTAATTCTATTCTTCTTTTTAACCTATTTGTGGTATAGTAATTTTATTCTAGGTGCATTGTCTTCACATATATTTATATAATTACTGCATACCACATATTGTAAAACATTTTAAAAGAGTAACGGTGGAGTTTCTTGCCCATTCTTCTTCATACGAAAACTACATTTTGGAAAGGGAGACTAAAAAAAATCTAATTTATTATTCGATTTTTTTTTAAATCTTAACGACCACAAGTACCTTTTATGTGCCTAATTGAAATTAATTTGACTTTGACTTTGAACAATTTTGTACCACCGGCTCGCTCGGCCATTGCTCTTCGCCGCTGGTATCGTGCCCGCAGCCTTAGTGTGACTGTGCCCTGGGCAGGTTAGAGGCGTTCTTCCAATCGTATAAAGTTTTCGCTGCATTGAAGACCAAACTTGTAAATCTAGACTACTAGGACCAAATTTTTTTTGGGTTTGTCTTAATACACATTTAAATTAAAAAGGCTTGTATTTTATCGAACCTCGAATAATTCCTAGTTTGATCAGGATATTCTAGCTTAGTTATGCACGACCAACTGAGAGAAAAATTCAGAAATTTAAAAAGAGGCTCCTTTATAAAAAATAGTGTGCATCATTAGAAGGTTAATAAGTTTTTAGAGGATTAGGTAAATATTTCCCAATAAAGAATATTACAGGAGCTTATTAATTTTGTAACCCGTTTGTGTTGCCAGGGTGATGAAACATTAACGCTGTGTCAAGTACTAAATAAGTGTGGTGTTATTATAATTTTGTTATATCGGATGTCTTTGATCTCAAACGTATTTGATGTTCCTTGTTACATTTATAACTGACGCATGATTATAAGCCTCGGTATTATCATGTGGCAATTAAAGTTATGGGATACTGTAAAATCGTGAGCCTTTTGTTGTTATGCCAGATAGTCTGATAAATTCTGTTGTTTCAGTTATATATTGGTAAATGTACTTTCAGCTGTTATAAATGTTGAGCATATTGTAACATAACATTATGAGAGAGAGATGATGATGATGAGAGATTATTCCCCGAATGGTTAGGCAGAGATGTACCTGTAGTACACCCAGATTTGGCCACTTATGTTTTAGTTCCATGTAATAGGGGGCGAACTTATTGCCATCACCCGGCCACAAATCCAGATTTCGGGCTGCTACTGAGAAATTCCTGATTACGTTTCGTTATGTTATACTTTGGTTAAGTTACTTAAGTTGCGTGCGATACCCAACATGGCACGTATTTAATGTGTGTGCTAGATTGTTCTCCATGTTCTTTAAAGTTATACAAGTCTTGTACTGAATAGAGTTTATATTAATCAGCCTATAATATGCCCACTCCTGGGATACAGGCATCCTCTCTTCGAGAAGGAGTGGGCTGTAATCCACTACGCGGGCCCAGTGCGGGTTGGTAGATGTCATTTGTCTTTGATTTTTTGGTCATGCCGGTTTCCTCAAAATATTTTCCTTCACCGTTTAGAGAGCAGTGGTGATGAAAATATTTACACAAAGTAAAGCGCCTGTTTAGGTATGAACCCATGACCTACAACCTGTAAATCGGGGCGGTTACCACTGGGCTTCCAGTGCAATAGCAAGCTTTTATGCTGTATGTATAATATTAACCAGGCTGCAAAGTGCTAGCGGGGATAACAGCCAAGGATTTTCCGGACGTACATTTATGTGCCGGAAATCGTGGGGGCTATGCACAAACGCAAGCGCACGCGTTGCGCTTCCATTATACGCAGGGTACGCGCCAGCGCCAACAGCATCCTGAAAACTATATCTGATAGGTGGGACAGCCCCATACTGGGATATTGGATACACCTACATGCCACTGTGGCGTAGTAATTAATACTTTGTATTGTTTTTCTGGTAGATGTCAATACTAACGCTAGTTTCTAAGTCGTGTGTATACTAACCAAATAGACTATACTTAGGGTCCTAAATAAAAGATTTTAACTCGGTACTCCATTTTCTGGTATTTATCTTCAATCTTCACAGAGTTGACACCTACTGACTAATCCTCGGCATCGTTTAGGTACTAAACAGCACAGAGGAATAATAATGGGCTCGTTTGTTGAATTAAGACAGTCGTTGTTGAGACATCTTTAATAAGCTTACGGCTCTCGAGGGATGTGGGGTTACGAAACGAGCGGAATTTGCTTGTTATTTTTTTTGGTATTTATTTTTATGTCAAACATGTCATTGTAAAGGTTTTTGGGATTGGTGGAAAATTTTAATAATTTGCTTACATTTTTTTAAATTTTGACTGTAAGGCCCGCCAGCACCACATATCACTAAAAGCGTTTAGCGTAAAACATATTAAACATCATTTTGTCTCTGTCTTCTTCAAACGAACGACAGAAGTAGAGCGATGTTTTAAATATGTTTAGGGTTAAACGTGATTGATTGACTCCGGAGTTATTTGTGATCCAAACGAACCTTAATGTTCTTCGTCCTATATTTTGGTATGAACGTTCTACGATAATAACACTAAGTGCAGATTTTACCAATGAAACTGAACGGGATTGGCACATCTAAACTGCGTTCAAGAACTGTCAGTGTCAATATTTCATAAATTTGACACTGACAGTTCTAGAACGCAGATGTGCTGATCACGTTCAGTTTCATTGGTAAAAGCCGCCTAAAGTTTTATCTAGATAGTCTATCAGAAGATAAGTCTCCTCATAGACTTCAAGCAATTTTGTTGACGTGCTAACATCTGTTTCACCGCTATGCTCGTGGCCACTTAGTAATTATGCAATCAAAAGGAGTATTTAACCGTTAAAGGCCTGATAAACAACTAATTAACGTGCTAATTGACGTGCTTGAGGGTCACCCAGGGCTTTACCGGTTAAATCGCATTATGAAGACAAATACGAAGAGAAGTAGATCTGCATTGAACATTATAGCCTGGATCATTTTCTACACGCTGCCTTAAATATTGTTTCAATTTAAGTAACTCTACTGAATTTGTTACCTAATCCAAACGCAAATTGTTTATGCTTTGATAATTTTCGTTAGTAATTCGCTAAGTTCTATACATTGAAATAAACCCAAGTGCGTGTCGAACCACGCACAATGAAGGGTTCTGTAGTTGGGGCGAATTTTACTAAGCACAAACTTAACTTTGTAGTTGAAAAACATGTTCTCCGATACGGAATGTATGGGACAACATGTTTTTGCAACTGCAAATGTAAGTTGGTCGATTATTACTCGTTAACTTGTAAAGCCTACTTAGCTGTCATAGTTTTTCTTTTAATTTCGTTATATATACAACCGCCATGAATTTTTTCACATTTCCAAAACCAACCATTTAGCTGGCAGGGCGGGCGGACACTAGATTGTAACAAAAATTTACACTTGAAAGTTTAATCTTTCGCAAACGGATCCCTGAATACAAAAATGGTTTACATAAACTCCCAATATTTTCGAACGACTTTTCCATCGATACCCCACACCATGGGAGACCACAATGGAGATGAGAAAAAAAAACATTCCCACTTTACGTGTACCATAAATTAAAAAAAAACTATTTGTCATCTCTGTAATCAACGTCGGTGTCTGTCAAATTAATTCATGTACAATAAATAAACTTTAAAAGTAATTTTACATTCGCGTCAAATCTTAAACCTACTAAATAAAACTCAACCGAACAACATTAACTAGACACAAACAAGTTTTCCATCCAAAATCTTGAACTTCCGAAGACGAAACGAAAGTTCCTAAGCCACATTTCTTCCACAACAGTTGTTTCATACTCACAAAATTTGCGTAATTCTTCGTTCAGACTCAGAAGGTTACAATAGACACGTTACAGCCTGGAACTGTAACTAGATTACAGTGTTACAACGCTTGCTATGTTACAAATAAGATTTGTACTTGTTACAACAAGTTTTCGAAGTTATTGTAATGTTTTATTTATACATTCTTGTTGCTTTGACAAGTTGTATAGTGTTAGGAGTTGGTCGTGTTTGAGTTCTTTTGCTGTAGTTGACAGCTTTTTATATCCGGCTCGTATAGAAGAAAATATTGGCTGTTTCTGTAAGTAAATGAAAGTAGTTTATTGACCCGGTTTTTTAAAGCCGGGTAAGTTTTCTTAACAGCAATTCTGGTTTTACATCTCTTTTTGATTGGAGGAACAAAATTGTTGACTAAGATATTTTTCCACATATTATGTATTTAATCCAACTTTTATCAACCTACTACAAAATTCCCATAAACTTTCCCTAAATAGGAAAAATAGGCCTTCTCAAAGTAAATCAATCATTTACTTTGAGGAGGCATATTTTGCCTATTTTCCACTAAATTACGAAATTAGGACACAATTTGACAGATCTATGTATTAATAATCTTATCATTATTGCTATTAATATCTCTTACCATCTCTCGCTCCCACTATCCCCAGTAGGTACAGGTAGCGGGTACAGCACTGCGGTGCCGCTCTCAATCCGCTAATGGTCGTCTGTCTGTCGGCTCCTGAATAATGCCCCCTTTGTGAAGCGCTACGGACTTTATTGTATATTTGTAGATATGTCATTTGAATATAGGGATGATATCGTGTTGTTATGGTGACTGTACTTGATACACACACATAGACATACAAACCACTTGCTACGATCATTACATACTCCATAAGCTTCGTTTACGTTCATCTTATTGGAATACTTAAAAATTCCTGCAAATAATATCATAACAGCCACATTGCTTTGACATAATATCTTAATTGCCCTTTACACGACGCCCACTGCGAAAAAGTTACACAAGAAAAAGAATACACAACTTTGAAAACTCTCCGGTAGACACGGGTACCGAAAGGACCGAAAAAAGTTAAAACAACTACACGAAAAAAAGCGTATCATTTAAAATATCAGGTACATTTCCGAACGACAAAAATTTTGCGAGCCCCACTTTTTGTTGAAAAACCAACCTAAATGTTATTGAGATGTCCGCAAGTTTCTTTGTTGGCAGAATTATGAGAGAAATCTTTTATTTTCACTAAAATAATGAAAAATTTCTTTCAGCGGACGGAAGCAGATGCTTTTCGTGTTATTTCGACTGTGAATTTTAAAGCATTTTTAATAACAATAAGTATCATTTTAGTACTTAACTGGTTGGTGTGGGTAGATCGTCGTATCAAGGCTGCCGCAAACAAACGCGACGCGGCTCTGGTGAAACAATTTCTGTGAAAACTTCTCGAAAATTGTTTTATCGGTGTCGCGTCGCGCCTGTTAGTGAGAGCCTTCATTCGTGGGGTGTGAGTAACGATAAACTACACTTGTTTATTTAAAGTTCTTTGTCAAGCGATGTTTTTTTATTTAATTCTTAACGAAGGTGACAACACCATACCTAGTTTAGTCACCAAGCAGCACTGTATTTTGAATCTAAACGTGTTGCATTTTTCGTGATTTTGTCCAGTTCTCCTCCATGGCCTGCTATGAGGAAACCAGTAGGAGAACGTTATATCTGATCTTTAATGAGTCTTATGAGATCAAAAATATTAAGTTTAGTAGATGTAGTGACAAAAATTGAAAAGAGTATGCTTTGATGGTTTGGTCATGTTGGAATGTCATGGATGAATAAAAGGCGACTAACAAAATGTATTAACAAGCAGATGTGAGTGGAAACGCCGAGAGGAAGCTCTAGAAGGACATACTGACGTTATAGGCGATGTCCTTCTTCAATCCGGCGTGCGTGTGCGCGTATTTATGAACGTAATCGAAGCAAGAGGAGTATGTATGTCAGGATCGTAGCAGATGGCGTTCTATAGTTTCTGCCTCCCAGGACAGACGGCGAGAGTTTATGTATGTATGTGTGTATAGACTTACGAAATCTTAGTTCCAACATTGCCAACTACTTCATACACTAACCACTATAATCTCCAAACCCAAGTATATACCAGAACGTGTGAATGAACACTTTAGAGTAGTTCAAGAGTTCCGTTTCGCCACAGCAGCATTACCATAAGCACACTTCGAACAATTTCAATTAAACCAACTTGGAGGCATCAGTGTAATGTATTTGCGATTACATTAGACTCGGGTCCAAGACCAACACGAGATCTGGTGCTCGCACCTGACTTGTGTTTGAGTTGCGGAGAGGATGCGGATGCTGTTGTAAGCTCTTTGGTAATTGAGATTTTATTTTTGTTTTGTTTTGAGTTTGGAATGTGTGTAAGGTAGGTATGGTTTTGTAATTATATTTGTTTGAAAAGTGTGCAAGATTGAAGTCAAGAAGTGTGTGTGTGTGTAACTCACACTTCTTGACTTTATCTTCATCACTTAATAACTTCTCCTATATTTGTATTCTTGAAACGTCATTTTTAAATGAATTAGGGCTTACAACCTCCAAAAAGGCTAATACAAAGCTCTGTGATTACCTAAATACATTTTACTTTATTAACCCAAAAAGATATAAATTGCCATGTTTTCTTTCTGAAAAGCATTTCTTTGTACTTACAGACTATTATAAGCATTTTTATCAGAATTGCATTTGTATAATTATTGTATTACTCGTCCTCCATAAATCAAAGCTAATGTATGCATCGTCACGCGCCTCCACTCACGAGATAAATACAACACCATTATAATAACAAGATGGAGTGCCTTGATGGTGGTCTGCCTCATTTATCATAAGAAAGAATATCAGTGTTGCTGTGCTTTGATAGTTTCATTAATGGAAAAATTGATTTTAATATCCTCTACAAAATTGTAAATTTTTTACTTCCACTCATTTACTTTCTTATAAATAATGGTGCCCGATCTTAAAACTAAAGTAACGGATCTATGTCTTATGAGTGGCTGACTCTATTTACAAACTGACTGACTTTATCTACTTTTATCATGATATTCACCTTAACACAACAATATGAACAGTGGACTAACGGCCAAAAACGCCACTAAGCCTCCAGTCGTTTTTAAAGATTTTCTGTCACAACAATACACTATAGTGACAGCGTGATGCATACTGCATGGGACTAAACGATGACTTAAATTGAAGTTACATTTTAGTATTCGGACGTTAATTTCGCGATTAACACAAATCTTAAGTTATTTTAAGACTAAAACGGTTTTCCGATCGATTAACTCCATCATAAATTACTTGATAGCCGGCAATAACTTCCAAAACGAGCAGGAGTGCTTTGACAGCTTCCTGGCAGTTCAAAACTGAGCAGCTCCTGAACACATTCCTGAGTACAAGACGTAATTAAGACCGGCCCTGGCACCTTGCCATATGAAAGTTAAAAGATGAACGATGTTCCGGAAATGTATTTAAGAGACTAGTACGGTGTGAGATACATACAATGAAAAATATGAGGCCGAAATGTACGTAAGGACCAAGTTGTAATTGAAAGCTTCTTTCAATTTTGATTTATGAAAATAGTTAGAAATCGGCCTCCCCCAACCGTTGCCACGCCTAAATATATAATTTTATTTCCATTTTGCGGATAACATTTCAAGTGATATTAAAAATAAAACGAAATTAATGAGTCAATTCGGTCTACTTGAATTGAGTTAATTTCTCTGAGAAAATAATCTCAATGTTTCATTTGTTCTTACTAAAACAAAATGACAACTTTAACATCTCAATCACCACTCCAACAACTTAAAACGCCAAAAAATATCAAAATATGACAAATAGTATGTCAAACGCAAGATCGCCGAAAAATCGGAGAATTCTCTCTTCACCTAGAAACTAGACTTGGTAAAACTCAAGTGCCAGACAATTTGGCGGACCGATCCTAGCAAAAAGTTCTAGGCAAGTACTCAGGATCAAACGAGCGGCGATAAAACGACTGGATTGACACCAGATCTGTAGCCGAGCCTAAATTTTCGACTGATATCTGTAATCTTGTTAAACAAAATTGATTTTCTTTCTTTGTGTGTTTTGATTGACTTTTCTTTTGGATAAAAGGTGTGATTGAAATGTGAGTCTGTGATTGAATTTTTGGGGTATCGGGGAATACTTTTCAAATATATATTTTTCTCATGAGCGAAATATAGGTTTACAAACGTACATTAACTGTTCAAACAAGACAAGCGTATACAATTATTGTAACTTATGAACTTTCCTTTTGTAAAAACATTACCCTCTTTCCGAGGCAGTCGGGTTAAGAGGTGAGGTGCGTAGTACCCCAACTGGCGCGCGATGTATGAACGTAGTTGAAGCAAAAGAAGTATGCAAGGATCATTGCAGCCGGCGTTCTGCCGACCCCCATGGGAAAAGATATAAGCTTACGTCGGCATTGTGTTTTAGGGTGTTTCCACTATGAATTTCTCTGTAGCAGCCCGGAGTCTGGATTTGTGCCCTGTTGGTGCTAATAGGAAAACTTGGAAGATTTAACAGCGGGTCCCAAACTAGGCATAGCTAGTATCTTGGTGAAAATGTATCCAAATATGATAATTATTCAAAAGCAAACAATAATCTTAAGCAACTTGTAGTGAAAGTCAGAGACACATAACATTACATACTCACTAGGCGTTATTAGCCAACTTCTGTCCTTTGTTCCACTATAATGGCAATAACGTCTCTTGACTACACAGAATGGCTTTATTGCTCAAATCTTATTGTTGTTTTTATTACTGTATAGTTCACCTGATGAGATATTACTGTATTATGGCGTTTCAGTTGGGTTGAGATTTGAAATCGAGTGTCTCAATGACCGCGAAGAATTAATTCAGTAACGATGCAGAAAAAGTGTATGTATTGATAAAATAATCTATGTTCAACAAAATTCTCTCCTCGGTACCGTTACTCTATTCTTTTCTTCTGTCTTTATTTATTGGAAACTGGAATTATGTTCTGTAAGCACAGTTAGGTTGGGATGGCAACACCTAAAAAATGTATTAAAAAGCAACTCAGTGACTCAGTGATTTGATTGAATAACCAAATAAACTTGCTCTTAATGTTAGCACATAACTAGTTAAAGCTGTTTATATCTTTGGGATCATTTTATCAGCCTACCAAATTCAATTAAAATCTTCGCAATTTAAATCAATACCCCGACAGACTCATCAAAATTCCTCAATCAAACAAAAGAAATATCGCTGACAGTCCCGAAATTCGTTGGCCCTTTGATACGCCGCGTCGTCGC
Source organism: Agrochola circellaris (assembly GCA_914767755.1). Classification (NCBI taxonomy): domain Eukaryota; kingdom Metazoa; phylum Arthropoda; class Insecta; order Lepidoptera; family Noctuidae; genus Agrochola; species Agrochola circellaris. The sequence goes on from OU611849.1 coordinate 1,431,356, forward strand.
GTCCTACGTTTGGTCCTTCAAGAATCTTTCCTTCATTTCCACATAGATGGAGGCTTTGGCCGAATATGATTAATTCATCAGCCATACATCAGGTCTGGAGTCGAGTCAGCTTCGACTAGTAAGAGGTGATTTGCCTAATAACGTGTGGAGATTCAGTCTTTTCGTTTTTATATGAGAAGAATTCGAGCGTTTGTATGCAGTTTGGGTTTGAGACGGATTTTCGTTTATGACTCGGTTTTGTTTTCGGAAAAGTATATTCTTTTGTTTTATGTAGGTAGTATTTTTTCATACGTTACTGTGTTACGTACTTTATCAGTGTTTTCGAAAAAAAAATCTTAGTCGTAGCACATTTTCCTTGAAAAACAAATCATGCTTCGTCCTGTTAAATACGTAATTGCTTTCTACTAGATTTCTTTAACAAATTATATTTTCGTTTGCTCTAATAATGATACCCAGGTGTTTTCATAGAATCGATAAAACGGTCGTGGGCAGTGCGCGTGCCTAGGTACATGTTGAAGTACACAGTACTAACCTTTATGAAAACGTATGTGGGTTAACCGGAAACCTATATTTTCATTCAATTCTTAGTCAGATAGAAAAATATGACTCCATAGTAATATTTTTGTTCCATTATTATTTGGTGAAACAATTCCACAGGCATTTCTCTTCATAATAAATTGTCTTAAAACAATTTCTTTTTATATTAGTTTATTTGGACGAAAGACATTTAGTGTCATTACTCATATTAGTCATAAAAGTCAGTTGTAATGAAGATTGATGGCGTTTTTCATAACTTTTTATAGTTCTGCTTTACAAGTTATTTTCTCAACTTTTGTAATTAGATGAGAGTTCCGAAAAAATTCAAAGTCGACACTGTCATTTTTTCTTTTGAAAGCTCTGGTTAAAACATAGGGCATTTAGGTGCCAATTTTAATATCAGAAGGATCTACAGATATTTTAGATTTTTGCCTTTATGGACTATACACCATCCAGACCGAATTTTGGGCATGGTGACCAATCTCAGCGGAGACCAGCCTTTGGTCCGGGAGATATTATACTGCACAAGTGTGTGCGCAGACACAGGTGCACTCTCTCTTCCCTAACTCTCATAGTCCGATGGGAAGGCAATTCAACAGGGATCAGGCGCACGACCAACGGCTTAACGTGGTTTCCGAGGCACGAGGGTACCACACCGCCAACTTCTAAACTCCGGGCCGTTACTGAGAGATTCCTAATGGTAAAACCCGAAAACACTTTTGCCTTAAAGAGGAGCACACAAAACACTTATTTATAATTCAACTTCGAATTCAAATTCGTCCTTAGATATCCTTACTGTAGCAGTTCTGTCTAAATATTTACAAGCCTTTTGGTCTATTACGAGCTACTATTATTTATTTAGTCCGGCCCGTCCCATCTCCAACAAAAGAAAAAGCACACAACCGAAGATTTTATCAAAACAATTTTGCCGTCTTCAGCCAACAAATCTCTAGTCATTGATTCGCTGTTTGACAAAATATTATGGAAATATTTTTGGTAGGGTCGCTCGGAAAGTGTGTTAAACAGTTATACAACAATGTCTTAGAGCCCCTAGGAGCGGGACCTTTTTACAGAATCTCTTTTCTTATCTGAAGGTGATTTTCGCCAAAGGGTCGCGTGTCGGGGCAAGTTTTGAGAGGGTGCGAGTACGATCTGAAATGGAAGACGGTTGGATTCTGGACATTGATTTTTCCTATGCGAGTTTTATAATTATGACTATATGTCAAGGTGCATAATGTTTAGCTGACGGTGGTATATCTCACGTAGGTACATAAATTATATAAATTGTAACAGTTAGATTTTTTTATAGTTTATAATTTGCTGCGGGTGCAAGCACCACAGTTCCTTTACCAAGCTGTAAATATATCGCAATTAACCAGGTCATAAGTTGTAATCACTCTTTTGTTTCCTTAATAACAAGAATACGATCACATACCTACCTGATTTTCCATAACTCCATACGTCAAATAAGATGATATCAAAAAGTTTCACGGTACTGCCCGCCGCCGCTCTTCCCTCAACTCCTGAAGTTTGATCTCCGTCCAGGGTCCAATAAACTGACAATTCAATTACAAACAACAGGCTGTACTCCACTGTCCGATATTGAGCTCAGCCGATTGATTCAGACAATGTACCACTTCTGTACCGAGCTTTTTTTCTCTCTATCTGCTACAAACTCGATTTGACATTCTATATAGCATTTGATTTGGACAAACATGTTTGGGTTTATCTTGATAAAAAGAAAATATGGGGTGTGCGAGGTTCGAAGGGGGTCCTATCTGTGTTGTCGCAAAGAGTCGGAGTGATTTGTTTTTGTATTTGTTTGGGCAAGATATTTTTGAAATATGCGCTGTGATTTCCTGGTGGCACGACCAGGAACTGTGACTTTTGAAGAGTAGTCACGGTGATAAAGCTCTTCCAGACACCTGAATCGAGGCACCCTGCATTGATGAAGTGAAGTGAATTCATGATGACACCAAAATGATGTTCAGAATGTCTACTCAAAATTGCATTTTTTTTTTGACTCAGTTATTTTGTTGTTTTAGACCGTTATGTTACCTACATGTACATGTGCCCGGTGGCCCGATTAAGGAGTCCGGGAGTGTATTACGATTTAAAAAACAACTTTTAAATCACAGGTTTGATCTAAATATAAAGATTTATGAACGAATCCATCTAAAAAAAATATATTGAATATTCTTCCACGTGGATACATTTATACAGAGAAGTGAAAAGGTTGTTTAGTCTTCATTAAGAAGACTTTGCGATGGTTTTGTTCATAAAAACCTAGCAATTTACGTCCTAAATGCCTTGAATAATCTTTGACCATTACTCCAACCTGTAAAATATATTCTTAGTATCACATTTTTCATACTTACTCCAATGAAAAACAGTACAAAGGCGCATTCTTAGAATCTAATTAGATAAAAATATCTTGGTATAAAAATAGCTGACCGGCCTACTTATTACATGAAGGCAGACGTCTTGATAACGGAAATATCTATTAATATAGTGTATTATATAAATATCAGTCTATTATGTTATCATCAAGGATCTTTCCTTTCATATATTGTACTCCGAGATAGATTAAAGTAACGTATTATTATTTGAAAGGTGTTGAATATATGGTAGCGAGAAACGTTATCTATATCCTATACTATTAAACGAGCTATATTTGTATATATATATTTAATCAAGTTCTCGAAAACGGGTCTAACGATTTCGATGAAAGTTACAATATAGGGATTACGGTGGCGAAACATCGATCTTGCTAGGTCTCATATCTGGGAAAATTCGTTTTCTCCGTATTTTTTCCCTAGCAGAGCGCGGTCGTCCAAAGTTTAGAACAAGATGTAGAATAATGACATGGCAGCATGGAATTAGTACTTACTTAGTATGAACTATCCCATACTATTAAATGAGCATTCTATATTTTCACTATACTAATAACAAAGGTGGAGAGTTTGTTTTTTTGTTTGATCGCGCTAATCTGTGAAACTACCAGTCGAATTTGAAACATTATTTATGCTTTTGATAGCCAAATTCTTGAAGAAGGTTATTTAACTTCACTCTAAGGCCCTTAGAAATCAAGAAAATGAAAAAAGTCAGAAAGAACGCTAAGCAAAAACGAAGAAATATCGCTTGCGGGCGATGTGATGCGACAGGGTGGGACGGCGAAACAAGAAATTTCACCCGGACGATGTCGCAAGCAGAAGCTAGTGTTGTGATAAGTCTGAAACGTACTTGTACATTCACTTACTGACATATAGCAAGCGTGGTGATATATGCTTGTACCTCCTCTCTATGAGATAAGGCATTAACTATGACATCATTTTTTCCAAGCCAAATTTAACGTAACAATTTGACTGTCAAATAAGATGTTACTAAAATGAAACCGAAAAGTGATTGATTTTAAGAACGAATCAATTAAAATCTTTAAAACCTCAAATACATAAATGAAACATCTATTTAATAGCACTTAACAAAAATACAAACCGCTCACGCCTCCGCTCATGCTGTAACCACACCCAAACTGTTTGAGACCCAACAGGATATTTCAGAAATTCTTTTCCCGGAACCCTTGGCAAGAATATTTAATGGAATTTCATCGAATTTCCAATCTAAAGTAATACAAACCTACCTTGAAAGAACGAGCAGATTTTTCCATGTGAATAGTAACGAACAATGATATTGTAATGATTTTTTTTGTGGGTGCCTTTTGTTGGCCTCCAGTGTATTTGAAGAAAAGAATCGAAGTCATAATAATGGATTCATTTGGTATTGTCTCGTTTTTTGTGTTGTTCATTAATAAAAGGTATCTAGTATTTTACATAATTAGCCTATACACAGCCTCCTCTCGGAGGGAGTGGCCCGCCACCACGCGGGCCCAGTGCGGGTTGGTAGATGACACATGTCTTTTGTATCTAGGACATGCCGGTCCTCACGATGTTTTCCTTCACAATTTTGAGAGCAGTGGTGATGAAATAATTTACACAAAGTAAAGCGCATGTCTAGTGTTCGAACCTACGTCCGACGTACAACTCGTTAGTCGCAACCATTACCACTGGGCCACCACTGTTTCAGGATTTTACAAAGTCGCGACTTCTGGTACGGGTGTTTGATGTGAATGATTCATTCATTGTATGTAATTAAGGGGATGCGCTGAGATAGCTCGGTCAATTCTTACTTAGAGAGTTGTATTGATGATTTTGATGGTAATAATACATATTTTTTACGGTCAACAGACCTGCGAATTGGAAAAAAAGTAAGAAAATTTGAATTTTGGGGTCTTAATAAAGATAATGAACGTAAATTACATCATATTTTAATTACTTTTGACTACTCACAGTTTTCTTCGTGTTCGAATGTACTTGGTTTATTATTTAAGAATTGAAATTCTTGGATAAAGAATATTACTAACCCTTATTTCTCCTTCTCCACCAGGTGAGGGCGACCGCGGGGGCGAGCGGCGACGCGGCGCGGGCGCAGCGGTGTCGCGCGGCATGCGGCGCCGCCCGCTGCTGCCGCTGCTGCTGCTGGCGCTACTGCGCGCGCACGGCCTGCTCGCCGCATCCGGAGGTTAGTAACTTACATAAGAAAGCAGACAATAATTACTAAAACCCGATCACGAGTAAAAACACCAATTGACATTGCTACCATGAACGAAAAAAATAATTGAAAAGTAATCCTTTCAGCGTCCGACATAATTATTGAATTTTCCAAGTCATGTCACCCATACAGTACATGACTCTGTAAAAAAGTGCGCGGGCTCAGTAATACAAAATAATATAGTGAGGTGAAATGACTTTATAATTGTCCTAGACAATACTTTTATGTAAACTACGGGCTGTATTTTATGTAAACTGTACTTTTCTACTACTTTGATGTTACCACTGACTGCGGCGGTCGGTGAATTACAATCACTTCCAATATTTTGCTACACCTCTAAGGTCGGCCACATACATACGGAATTCCGTTTCAAAATATCGATTCGGAATTTCGGAGGCAGCAAATCCATGCAAAATCCGTTCGAAATTGTATAGAATTCGAAATTCCGAAACGGAATTCCGTATATATGTGGCCGGCTTAAAGATCAGGATTTGTAGGGGGTACTGTTCTGTACCCACTACTTTATCCATCGACATCCTAAGCTACCATTCCTCTATTTCTAGACCTCGCTACCTAGATCCCCTATGCCATTCTCTCCAACGATACCCACCCATAGTTAGACGGTAATAAATGATAGAACGTCACCACATCATGCTGACTGGCTATTTCTGTTGCATTAACGTAATTCTCTGCATGACACAGCTACAGATTGTAGATTAAATAATAGATTAGTCTGAGAGCTATTCCGATTATTGTGTTGTATTGGGAGGTTTTGTTGGTGGCTTGGTGTTGATTCTTATTAGCACAGACTGAATAAATAAAACTATAAATCATGGTTCTGATTTTGTTTTGCATCAACTGAACATGTCATGATCTGGGCCCTATTTTAATATAACTGATAATGCAAAATATTTGTGATAATATTAATTGTCAAATTTTCACGACAGGCGCCGTTTAATAAAGCAGAAAACTATGAAAAAAAAAATCGTACAAAATTGGCAGATTATCGCCAGTAACCTGTCGATTTTATTAAAACTAAAATGATGCCTCTCAAAGAGAACAAAAATAGATAAAACTGAATAAGGGTTACCAAATTAGGTTTAACAAGAACAGCTGTCCAAACAGCTTTAGATGTGAACGACTGTAATTCTGAAAACTCTCACCGTCCCTTTCTCGTTTTGTCTGCTCACGAAAATAGTAAAACCCTAATTTACACAACGAAAACAGAATTAACACCTTATATTTAAAATAAACCCAAGTCGGCAGGAGTAAAGACAATCTCCACAGATAAGGGGTTCATGTACTATCGAAGAACTTCATATCTAAGCAGTTTGAAAACAAAATCCCGTGAACACGATGACCATATCTGTTACCTCCCCGGTTCTATAGCCGCCGAGCGCTGCAAGCAGAAATAGTCCTTACGGTGTATAGATATGAAGTTCTTCGATGGTACATTGATGATCTTATGACTGCGACAGTGAGCTGAGTACGCACAGCAAAATTTTGGACCAAAATTATTTGAACATTTTTGAGAAAATCAGTGTGGATTGATTGATTGCTGACTTAGTACATATGGCATCAAAAGAAAGTGATGAAATAGTTTTAGAGTTTTCAAACTAGTTTACATTTCAAGCGTTTCGACATGACGAATAAATCTGCTTGAAAGTTTTATGTAGTTGAACAAAATTTCACATCTATAATTTTCTACTAAATCTTGAAAATTTACGTTACTAAGTTAAGATATCTTATTGCAAGCTGAATATCAAAATCAATCATATTTGACATAAAATGTATTTGCTTACAGTAATTATTGAAAATTAATTACACCAGTTCATCATTGATATAAATCAGTGCTCATGTAGAATTAGCACTAATTATGTTCAATTTAACATTGTCATATCAGGAATTGCGTACTTATTATATGGTTCTGAGTATTGTCAATATAATTTGAGCCTGTAATTATTCCGATTATGAAACTAAGGCCCTTTCCTCACTGATCAGCTTGCTCGGTATAATCGGTACCGAAAACTTAGCGGAGCGCCTATATTTCAATGAGCGTTTCCAGATTGGCCCCGGCATGCGCGGGAACGGGGCAGAATCGTTTCGGTTTACCGCGTCTCGGTAGAAACATCCAATGCCCACTCGGTGTTTTACGACACGTTTTGCGTTTGAACTGAAAATATATGTTTTTTTTTTAATTTACGGGTGTTGCCAATGTTGCTTTCGTTTTTTTCGTAAACGGAGATAAATATAACACGCCACAACATCTTCATCACACGAAGCCGACATTTTCTCGGGAGGATCTAAGCGGTACTGCACAAATTATGTCGAAAACATAACGTCAGGTCCGTAAATGATAGCAGTGCGGTTTTGTTTCCGTATACAGAGCATACTATACCGCACTGCTGCTTATCGACCAATGAGGAAAGGGCCTAAGATAAAACGAACGACTAAGATAGTTCATTGTATTTTAACTATTACAGATAATTAAGTCCAAGTTTTGTCATGATATTTACTTTTAACAATACCTAAGTAAGTCAAATATTAAGAGGGTACTTGAGAATTTTTCCCAAAAAGAAGTGTGAAATGACAGTCAGTGCCTTTGAACTTTTGGTACTGCTTTTGTAAGGTCAAACCTAAAAGTACTAACCCTCCTACTTTCACACACTATCAATAACAAATTCTCGCCGCTTAAATGCCGCACAGCTATTAAAATAATCGTCGAACGCAAATAAAGAATTCACCGAATTTGTTTAACACAAACACAGGTGTCCCAATCAAACAAATGGCCGGTGTCGGTGCAGCGCTGAGCTAAACTGCGGCGCTTCACCGCTTGCGCTGTAAATGCTTTGCGGTACGAGTCGGTGACAAATTGAGTGCACGATGGTGCACGGGTAAGCTTCAGTCTTGGTAGTGAAACGCATTTAAAGCATTTATGGGATCTGCAGGGGTAAAACATGGTGTGGGGGTATTTGAATAGAATATGCGAGTGTTTTCTTGTAGGTTGTATACCAAATTTATATCTATTCATGTGCCTCGGCTGCCTACCTATTCGGTATCTACGTGGACGACATTGTTGCCATTGCGGGCAAAACCGGGATGAGGCTTACACAGGAGCGTGGGGATTGGCACAAGAAAAGAGAGGCTTATAAGGCCTAGCAGCGGATGAAGTCGGGCTGTGGATGACGATGATGATGGCTGGAGTGGAAAGCGAGTTCTGGTCAGTTCTTAACTAAATAAAGACAGCGTCAATCTAGTCAGCTATTTCAAAGTCTCCTAAACCGAGTTTGCATACCAATTCCATTTTTATTTACACCTGCTAAAGATTAATTTTGCAACAATGGGATACGTAAGTAATGATGATAACACATTATCATCATTTATGTGGGAATAAAGATGGGAGTTACGTTTTTGTACTGCCTCAAAAATGTCTTCGACCCCAAATTAATGATGCCTAAAATGAAGCCACTCATCGCATCTTAATATGTGATCATTTATGTGTCCATTTCTCTTTGAAACATCGACATTATAACAATGCTCTTTGCCAATCAATATATCTACCAACATTTTCACAGAACTACCGACAATTCTCCCTTTACTTATCGAAGCTATAACATCACCAGTCAGCTGCTAAGTCACGTCGACTGACGCTGACAAATGAAGCGAGAGCTTGCCAGTCTCGGCGCTGGTCAGAAACAACACAAAGAGGTTACATATCGATTCGTACGTAAAAGGTACTGTTACTTTACTTTATTTTGCTGTTACTGGTTTAGTATGGGCAACAGTTATAGGACCTAGTAAGTTATAGTCAGTGATCAGTCTACTTAAACTAAGTTAAAAAGGGTTTGGGTTCAATTACTTGCCTCGATTCAATCGCTTGTTTGAATCACTGTTCTTAAAAGAACTTAATAGTGTATGTTCCGTGATTTCTGCATTATGCCTTGGTCGTATCTATACATGGTTACGGTATGTACCTATTACCTATGTACATACATTAGGAAGTATAATATTTAAAACATTGGCATATAATTAGTTATAATTCAGCTTCTTTTAGTCAAGGCTGGCTATATTATTTCTGTTATGTTGCTCCGGACGCTCTTGAGTATTTTTATGTGTGGTTCGTCTATATTGCAACCTAACATTAAACATGCTGTATGGAGTACCTATACAGGGTGGATTTTTGGGATGGGGCAGTAAGAGCAGCAACCTTTATCATTTTAGCTACAGGAAAACTATCTTACGACACTGTCCTTAACTGTTTGAGAAATTTTGATTTGCAGTAATTTTGCTACACAATACACAGGTATAGTTGCAGGTAAAACATAAGGCGTCACATTATTGCCACTTTATTTCCAGCAGATTAATGTTATTTTAAATACGTTTAAAACCGTTCAGCTGATCCAAATTTGAATCCCAATTTTTCCGTCCCCCAGGTGATAATTTCAAGCCCAATTTTTCAGGCAATACCAACGAATCATCAATATCAAGTGTAAATTGTGGAGGTTCACGTTCACGCCGTCACGCCGCTGTACAAATGCGGTGGCGTGATAAATGGAGTGTCACGCCAGTGGGAAGTCTTAGCGTATTGGATGTGAGAGCTGTGTGTATGCGTCTTTATTTTTTTGGGGTTGGTAGGAGTCGTGGGTGTGCAGGAATGATTTTAATGAGTAGTGAAAAGGATTAATCATATTGATTGTTTTTTTTAAAAGCTTTTTGATTTTGACAGAGTTGTCATTGAGGTTCTTACTGGTTTTCGAAATACAAGAAAATTATTTTTATTAAAAGCTTTTAAAGTTTTTTGGTGCTATTAGTTTAGAATAAAAATACATTATTTTGTCTTAAAATATAACAAAACAATACTTATGAAAGTTTTTCCAATAGGGGACCCATTACATGCCTAAATCTTCTCTTACGCTCATCCTAACCACATCAGATCTCAGTCCATTAAACACAGTTTTCTAATCTTGCACATTTCCACTGACTAAGCTTAACCCCACCACAGCACTGAAGGTCAATTCTATCAAGCCAACGCCCCACACGAGGTTATTAAGCGTCAGAGCGTGCAGTGTATAAATCTTGAAGGAGGCTGCACTGATAAATGGGGTGAAAGAGTTAAACTTAAGTAGTTGATAACGAGAGCTCCCAGTCTTGGCACATCGACACGCTATCAATTATGGGGAATGGATATGGAGTAGGTTAGCTGGTTTAGAACAAAAAGAATTATTCGGAGTTCAGTTTTTCTTAGTATCTTAAAAATAGTCTCAAAATAAAAACGAGCCGCTACCCTGTTCGAGAATTTATTAAAATATGTTCGAGTGGATTGGTTTGAAAAGTATTATATCATAATAAAGTTGTAACTTAAACGAAACTTACTCGTAGAGTACCTACGTTAACTAAAGAACGTAAGAGAAACATGCTTAGACGCAGTAACTAGATTCAGGTTGAGGATGTTAATGACTTAAACCACTTGGCTTACATTGTATTATATATCGGGTTGGTATTAGCAACTCCACGGCCAATGCGCGTATTTTGCTTACGGCAACATATGTTTCAACCATCTTTTTTTTACATTAACAAAACGCAATAAGTCCATGGTTCAAACTTTAATAGCTGACATAGGAAAAGCTTTTCAAAATCTACTGTCGCAAAACACAATGCGTAATGTAGCGCAAACATTTAACACATGTCCTCATTGAAACCAAACAATGGAACATAATTAGAATCGATCGAACAAACTGCGATCGTACGCGTTCAATTAATACTCAACGCAACGCAATATGTTAAGGTGCGCTTACACGGTCCACTTAATTGCTGAACTCTGGGTAATATTGGGCAAATGTGGAGCAAGAGGAGTATGTAAGGATCATAGCAGGTCTTGTTCTGTAGTTTCTGCCAACCCCCATGTGAAAAAGGCATATATTTATATTTGTATAATGTCGCAGTCAAAAAACTCAAAACTCAAAGTATTTATTTCAAATAAACCAATTACAGGCACTTTTGAATTGTCAAGGGGTCGGTCAGTCAGAAAGATGAAGCTAGTTGCCCATTACAAAGCGTAGTAGGTTCCTATGGAGAAGAACGGGCAAGAAACTCCACTGACACTCTTTTAAATTAAAATATTCTTACAAAATATTGGTTACATCATTCATGTTGAAATTATACATGTGAGAACAATGTAGAAAGACGTGCACGTTAAAAGACGTAGATGATGTAGTAAGATGGTTATAGCTGTGATATAGATATATCCCTAGGGATAAAGCTATATACCGTAATACAGTTATATGAAAACGGTTCATAACTATCTTACTAGGAATATAACTATGATACGAGCACGATCTAGTAATATAATTATTAGGGCATACCGACCAAATAGGTTAGGTTAGGACTGTGACCAACTACGCGCGAGTCGAGCGTGACAAGTGAGCGGTGCCGCGGCAGCGGTCGGCGAGCGCTACGTCGAAATTGGTCGCAGTAACAAAATTATAGAACTCACCACGGAATAGATAAATTTATCTATTCCGTGGCACTCACACTGTTATGAACCGCTTTCATATAACTATATTACCGTATATAGCTATATGCCTAGGGATATAAATATATCCCGGCTATAACCATCTTACTGCGACATATACAATGTCGTCCATGGAATCCAAATCGAGCCAATAGCATCGGAGATATAGCAAACGCTATAAAAAAATATTGAATAACATGATTTGTATAGATTTGTATACCTACATATAAATGTAGAAATTTTACAAAGGGTGACACAATGGGTGGTCTAAATATTGATTTAGGACTTAAACTAGATTGCTGCACTTTCTTCATCAACTGTTGCCGGGCAACAGTAGCCCGTATAAGCGCTGCTTTAGTGAACGTAATACGCTAAAATACGCAATACGTCCGAGCACGCGTTTGTTAATACGCGAACAAATATTCTATTACACGAGTGATTGGAATTAATTTACACAAATCGCGTGTAAGCTGACGCGATTAAGTAAAATCACCTCAATTTGCTTTTGTGACATCTACCGAGTTGACGTATTATTGAGGAAGTCTGGTTGTTCGAGAATGGAGTAGTCCTATTATTATGGTTTTCTTTGGTGGTGATGTTTGAAGGTTGCAACTATTTGCAGTGTGGTAGTTTGAATTAAGTCCACATTAATAACAGATATTGGCGTATGTTGCAACCTTTGTGATTGATGTTTCTGACCCCCTTATTTATAAGCGCGATAAAAAGTGACCAAGTATGTAGTATAAATTTCAGGTTAATCATGCATTTTTCGAAGAGTAAGCTTGGCGTTGGTTTATGATCATAAATAACAAACCAATTGAGATCCGAGGTGTAATTCGTCAAATGTGTTCAGCACACGAAGACGAGTAGCACTAATGAATTAATCTCACCCTGATATGTAATTGACAGCTAATCTAAATCCGTCTTATTACAAAAAACTGCATAAGTAATGGTTTAAACCAAGACTAAAAGGTCTTGGATTGTTACGGTAATAAAGCTAGTTCCAGGCTCAAAATGTGTTCCTATTACAAAACGAAGACTATTCGAGGATCAGTTAGTACCAAAGAAGGTTCATGGTTCAAATAATATCTACAGATAAGAAACAAAAATGGCATTCTTTCATTCGTTCACGCAGGCTTTATTTGAAGCAACGTTCTGTTTCTCTAAATGTTGATATTATAATAACACTTGAAATGCTTAAATAATTATTTATCAATACAAAAATATGTCATAAATAGTTCTTTGTTTAGGTTACAATATATTGAACAAGCACAACTTGTACTTTTGACGCGCTTTTTATAATCACGTTCTCATATTTTGTACACCTCTAGCGTGAAGTGGAGCGACTTACATATGACGGCAGCGCGCGTAATTTGAGATGAATGTCTATGTTGCGTCCTATAATAATAAATAAAAGCACTTCATAGTTGTATTAATTATTGTTTTTAATATTACTGTTACTGTTACGTGGTTTGTTCGTGAGTTGTAGTGTTTGAGCTACATTATAAAATGGAACAACAAAAGAAAAAAAGGGGTGTAAACTGGAGTTCTGAAAAAAAGGTTTGTAAAACATGGAATTTTTTATTATTAGGTAAGCAATGCTTTGTATCATCATATTATCAAATTAGCAATACTGCGGAATTTCCTAATGTTTTCCTCCTGTTCATTTAGAGTAATGGGCATTTTTATAAATCTTCGGAACATCCGTGATAAAATGTCCGCTACCTTTTTACACGTTTTGCTGACAATTGGTTGAGACACATCATGCAAATCAGCTGTATCGTCTTGAATCTACGAATAAATCAATAATATTAGTATATTTTTTTATTTGTCTATAATGTTTAGAATTTTGTCTATAATGTTTAGAATTTTGTCTATAATGTTAGGTTAGCATTGACCAAGCTTACATATTTCATGTCGAGCCCAGTTGCGTAATGCGTAAACTATTTGCACTTCAGGACTCAAAGGGCATCCTCGAGGGTCGTGGGATAAATCCACACGTAAAATAGCCACTATCTTTTCTCCAAAACGTTTTGTGAACCTATACTTATATCTGAAATCTTCGTCACTCAATTCGAATGGATTCTCACGATGACGATGTCTGTAAGATCGCCGAGACGTCTCCAGCATATCCAGATCTTCCAAATCCATCAAGTCGATCATATTAATATCCATTTTTTATGATTTTTATTTAAATAGACCCGCGCAAACACCAAAACAATGACAACGCAAACGTCAAATAAATTAGTACCAAAGATAAACTAGGGTACTCGGCGGACTAACTTTAGTACCATAAATAGTTCTGGAACTAGAGATAAAATTCATTTTATAATAACGTTTTATTTAGTCATGGTACTAAAGCTAGTACCAATCCCAGTACCAAATTTAGTCCGTGTTTTGGAATAAGACGGAATAAGTTAAAACAAAAAATAAACCATGACCGTCTCAATAGTGTTACCCATATTATTGCTCTTTATTTATTATTATTTATTTATTCATATTTAATTTAGGCACATTATCCATAATTTTGTTAGTATTACTTAAACTATGTTATTATAGATAAGTGAGACAAAAAAATTAACCAATTAGGAACAATGATAATAATAATAGTTGTTGACATGTGGAATGTGAGCTTGGGCTGTCAATACGGCTCGCATCGTGAGGAGGTTCCAATCTCTAAAGCTACCGGTAGCTTGGACCCTGCTCGGGTAGCGTGGGTAGGTAGGTGCGCTGCAGAAGTACTTAGTAGTTACGAGTCGAGCCGGGTAAAGCTGGTTTTTTTATTCTTAAATGTTTGTTATATATTTTTTAAGACACATTTAAAAATGTTTTTATATGTAAAAAATAAAGTAAACGACATCTATTATGCCATCCTCTGAAGACACCTGGCACATACATGTACTGCGCACAGGTGCCCCTTCAGGAGACCTCCAGTCATACTAGCAACAATACTCAGGAAACTGCTGTCACTGTCTCGCATCCGACTCAGTAGTGAAGCGGATCTTTTACGCATGATCGCAAAGGAGTCATCTGTACGCGCTGTTGCGAACATCCCTGGCGCGCTACAGAAACGTGGCAGCGATAGCAATATCCTAAAAGCACTGTTGTATTGCACACGCAGGGTATTAAAAGTTTTTTGCGTGTATCTGGTCAACATACTGCAAGTATAAAAAGCCTGGCAATATAAGCAGTGTTAGCTGTACATAATTATCGCACTTTGCAAATCTGCGGGGCAGCATGTTGCATCGTACGGTCAATACCCTGCGCTCTCTTTCCATATCACAGTTAAAACTAAATATTTCTTAACCTAAAAACTCTCACATTTTGTCTTCAATAGCTCTGCTTAGGACATAAGCCTGCTCACCATACACAAAGCCACGACCTTACGTAAAGATTTAATAAAGAACCTTACAAAAGAGCTCATTCAATCCCTAAATCTTAGTCATCGAAACTTTTACTGCTACAGATGAAAAAAAATATACGATCCAGGATTATTTCCAGAGTAAGGGGTTATAAAAAAACGAAAAAGGGATGATTTAATGTTATTGTCTTTGATATCCGTTATTACTTAGGTTTAAACAAAAGATTTTTTCGGATTTATATCATGTCATTATTATATATGGGAATTTTTGCATACCAATGTGTAACGGAAAGCATAGATTTGCTGGCAACGGGATTTATGAGTTCGTTCGGCTTTCGGATGAAAATGACCATTGCTGAACGTGGAGTTTTTCTGCTGAGTTTATAATAAAATATTGATTGATATTTTTATAATAGCGCGGGGTTTTTATAGGAGAGAAGTATTGACAAGATTGGCTAGCGGTTTGGTGAGAGAATCAGTGCTTTATGTCTCTATTTTGAAACAATACTTTTTTGCTCTTCCATTTTTCCAATAATTTTGATGTCTCCCCCTCTCCAATTCTCAAAAAAAATATATTGAAATAGCTAGACAGAAAATGTACTACATATAATACTTGTATAAAACTTAGTTTCTTGGTACCATTACATTTCAGAAAGCAGACTACTTAAATCATTTATTTCAAGAATTTCAACTTCATTGAGCCAGAAATTTTCACAGCCTTTGCCCAACCATGCATGTACCGAACTATTTAACAATAAACCGTTCTACTAAAAGTCCATATTATAAGTACCAAACAAGTCTATTACAAAACTATAATTAAATTCCATCGAACCCGCTATTATATTGGAGCGGCCATTTTAACGGGTATCCTTTGTCCGCGCATACGTCCACATGAACGGAATTTAAACGGACAACTAGTGATGTGCGCAATTTGTCGGATATCGATGGACCGACAATTATGACGTACGATGTGGGACGGTTGAGGAAAATCTGTTATTTTTTTTATGTCTATTAATGTTACTGTCGCAACCAGCGAGCGTGTATGAACGTAATCGAAGCAAAAGAAGTATGGAAAGATCGAAGCGTTCTGTAGTTTTTGCCCGCCCGCATCGGACGAAGGCGTGAGATTATGTATATATGTTTGTTACTGGTTTGATTAAGGGTGCATTTTTTACAAACATTTTTATGTTCGTATAAAGCTTCGAGCAGACCTGCGCGACGCGACATCGGTTATTGTTATACCGTCTAGTTTTCTTAGAAATTGTATTGTTCGAGTCGCGTCGCGGCGTCGCGTCGCGCTGGTCTGCACGAAGCTTAACTCGACAAAATATAGTACGGCAAATTCTTTTTTCATGATTTCAGGTTTGCTCCTATAGTGAAAGTTGTGCATAATGATGAGTACAATATCCTTAAGAGGTTATTAGTTATTTAAATTACAGTTTTTTAATACAATTCGTTCTACATGGTTACAAAAGACTATGCTATGAAACATACCCCGAACAAATTTCTCTACTTCGTGAGGATAAGTTTTTAGTAAAAAGTAGCGCCGGTCACCTGACCTCTCAGGTCAAATGACTGCTGGCTTCCTGTGAAACTAGAAACGAGTGACGTCATACATAAAATAATTACTAGTCTACCTACCTAATGAGGAGCAGCTAGTAATTTTAAGTTCGACAAGCGAGTCGGGAAGTTTACCATGAAGAAAAGTAACAAAAACGACAGAAACAGAAGTAAACTCTAAGCTCCCCCAGCTTAGAGTTTACATCTGTTTAATAGTTGTTCATGTAAAACATTTTAAAACAGTAACTGTAGAGTTTCTTGCCCATTCTTCTCCATATTTCGTATGGAGAAAGTAGAATGGGTAAGAAACTACCATAAACTACCTTCTTGTAAATTTTGACGTTCATATGTGCCTATTTGAAATAAATGATTTGACTTTGACTAGTGCCAGCACTTTAAACTATGATTTTTTTAATTAATAGGTACACATGCGTAAATCACGAGACCAGTCGTGTACCTACAGAGCTCCAGTTTGTTATGATTACTTCTTGAAACTCGATAAAACATTGAATGAGAATTCTTTACGTCGTCAAAGGTTAAAACTAAATGGCACTGGATTACAATATATCGATATAAAAACGAGAACCGCACTAAACACCTTTTCAGAAAACACATTACATTTAAAACCCAAAACGTCTCAACCCATATATCCAGCTTACGCAAAAACAATAAACACCTGACGCCACGTTTCCCCCCAAATCCGTACAGAAATTAATCACACCCTACAAACACCATAAATTACATAAGAAACACTGTATTACACAACAGCAAATTTATATATCCCATCGGTGGGGTTCGGAATCGTCCCTGGTGCCTCACAGAGCCCCATAAATCCCTCTCCACATATTTTATATTTCCCTGGTACCGTGAACGTGCTAAATTGATATTTACACGCCGCCTTGTATCAATAAATATAATTTAATACAGAAATTGATAATAGTAAGGAGGGGGAAAAAGTGGTTCGAAGTATTGGACATGCATTTTTTGTGTAACTGAGCGTTGGTTCTATAAATTTGGTATGAAATTTCAGGTGAGCTAGTTTTGGGTATCTATTTCAATATTGAGACTGACAAAAAATGGAAATATTAAAAGTATTCAAAGTTTTTACCAAGTTTCGACCAATTTCTATGCTTATTTTAATACTATTTTCAAGTTTTTGTAATCCAAAATTATTTTAAATTAAAATCTTTGAAAGTTAGAAAAATTATTCGATTGAAAGACAGCCTGACAGACAGGCATTTTGAAAATACAAATTTTACGTTTACAATCTTTGACTACGGAACCCCAAACAAATGGCACAACGAATGAAGCTTCATAGCCTTCTTTTGTTTCCCTTCTCGCTTACTTCTAAACTCAACCTTAAGATGTCTGAGCAACTAATTAAAAGATAATGAAAAAATGTAAAGTGGTAAAATATGTAAATTACTTGCGGAGTGCTTGAGGCCGTACTAAGTTAACAAGTTATTGTGGGCAGCTTTGAGCAGTTGAGCTGCTCAGTTCATTTGGATCATCGAGTGCTTTTTACTTTGTTGTTTTAAATCGGTAGGGGAAGATAAAAAACAAAATGGTTCCCAAATAATTTAGTTAGAAAACAAGGTGTGAAAGGATGTTTTTTTGGAACGAAGTTATCCTTATCGCACGTTATACTCTGCTCACTTGGCGAATGAGAGATAGATCGAAAAAAGTGTAACATTTTGACCGTCCCGACATTTTGTTACCTAACAAAATTTACATTTTGACAGTCACGACACTTTTGTTACTTAAAAAAAGTTACATTTTGACCGTCCCAATATTTTTGTTATGTAACAAAAGTAACATTTTGACCTTCCCGAGATTTTTGTTACGTAACAAAAATGTCGTGACGGTCAAAATGTAACTGCGTGATGATAAGTTTTTTTACGATTTAATGGAGTTTCGTTTGACCATTTCATCTGATGATAAGCAATGATGCGATCAACTATGGCGCACGCTTGCTTAGAAGTAGCATAAAACGATTGAAGACTCCTACACAGCCCCCTACAGTTCATAGGAACTTAACACACATTAATGTGTTGTGTGGGTGGAATATCCATCTGAGCGCAAGACAGTTGCATGTCTATAAGCTTCAGTGATTCTGTATTGAGTTCTCTATTCTGCTTCCTGCGTATTGGCGAAACTATTAGAAAGTAGCTAAGCTCCCAGTGGGCCACCGATTGCCATGGCCCACCTGGAAATCTCGTTACCAACTAAAAAGCAAAGTGGGCCGCTGCAGGTACAACTTAGTCAGGGGTACTCAGATGAGCCGCAGTGCGAGTGTGGAGCCACATCACACACGATGCCTCATCTCTTGTCATGCACTCTGTGCAATAACACCTGCATTATGCTGCGTTTCCACAGAGATGAGCGAGGATGCGTAGCGAGAGATGTGTGTGAAACTAACCAATAACAACGCTAGCTTAGCTCAAACTATGACAGTGAAGCGAGACCACCGCTAACGCTGTCGAAGTGGCCGAAGTTTTGTCGAAAGTTAATTAAAATGTAGGTATAAATGGAATCATCGTTACGACGAAGCTCACGCAGTGCTATAAATATTCCATAGCCAGTCAGCATTAAGGCGGCAGGGCTCACGGCTCAGGGTACATGGGCGTACGTAAGTATCGCCACAGTGGACACTATTTCGTCTGCGTGAAATTTCTTGTTTTAACATTAAATATAATCCTATAACACTCAGAAAAACTATAGCTTCCCATTAGTGAAAGGATTGTCAGAATCGGATCAGGAGTTACGAAGTCCTACATACAAACTCACAAATTTTAGCTCTTTATAATACATATTTATAAATATATCAATCTGCCTAGCCTTTTCCCAACTATGTTGGGGTCGACTTCCAGTCTAACCAGATGCAACAGAATACCAGTATTTTACTGCCTATCTAACCTCAACCCAGTTACTGGGTAATACGATACCCTTTGGTAATACTAGTTGACAGACTTTCGTACTTCTGACGACCTGTAACGACTGTCAATGATCCAAGCATGAAAACCGGGACCAACAGCTTTCCGAGGCACGGAGGAGTCTCGGTATTTCAAGATGGTCACCCATCCACGGACCAATCCCGGCAAGCGTAGCTTTACCTGTTAAATCGACCCGTGCGGCTGTTATTACTTAGCCACGAGCTTCTCAAATATTCCTCAATATTTATAAGTATAGATAATACAGATAAAGATAATAATGTAAAATGCACCTATTTGTTTTAGCCTGTATGAGTTAATTAACGGCATGTTTTGTTGGGCCCATCATTCTCTATGTATGCAAATGAGAACATGAATTGTGAATTAGTCGAACGAGTTTTTAGAATATTAATCTCTGTTACACAAGCTTCTATGATTGGTATTTTATAAAGGTTTCGTTGAAATTAATTAGAACATAAGTTAAGTAATTATAATGTGAGCTTGACGACTATACACTTTGACTATGGATTGATAGATGTATTAATATTTGAAAAAACCGTGCATGAAATTCTGACAAGTATTATGGTTAACTACCTCGTTGGTCTCGTGGTCGCAAGCGCTACTGCTGAGCATAAGGTTCTGGGTTAGATTCCCGGGTCGGGAAAAGTGTAATTGGGTTTTTCCATCTAGAATTTCTCAGTAGCAGCCCGGAGTCTGGATTTGTGCACGATTGATGGCAATAGGCTCGCCCCCTATTTCATGGGACTTAATCATTAGTGGCGAAATGTGTGCTATAGGTACAGCTTAGCTCTTTAGGGAATCAAGGTGTAATGTTATATATTATTATGGTTAAAGAGTGGAATTTCACGCCTCCTTTAAGGTTTGTCAAATATAACACCGTAATGCCAACGATCTTCACCAAACTCCTTTTGCTTCGCACATCGTTCGTTTAGCCAAACGCGCTAATTTCGAGTAAGTACTAAGTACGCACCTGACCTGACCTTTTTGAAGAACGCAACCAATTGTTGTATACCGGTAACTTTTAGGGCAACCTATTTCAGCACACACTCCTTCCTTACAATGCAATTATAACTTAAGATAGTTAAGGAAAACTACAAAAGATTTTATGTTACACCGTATTTCTTTCATAATTGTATGTTTTTTTTCCCATTAAAGTCTTTCCTTTTGTTACATCGTAATACATTTAAACGCCCTCTAAAACGCCCGTTTACCCAAACACATAATGATTTACATACATTATAAGAATGGGTGAAATAATTTGAGTAGCGTCCGCGGCGGAGTGCGGCCGTCCGTCTGTCCGGATGCGTCGAGCTATGGCGCTAAGTGTGACTTAAGTTGTAAGATAGTAGCAAGTTTTATTGTTTACTTAGCAAATATGACCCTGCGTCTCATAATAAATACATAAGATCTTCTAAAATCGCCAGTATCTGCCTCTAGTCTGGATATGTGCCCAGTTATTTGCAATTGGGTCGCCTCATACTACGTGAACTAAATGAGCAAAAGAGAGTCTACTTAAACATCTCTGTCGGTACATATCCTCTAAAGTAGTCACGGTATTTTGTCTGCAGTGCAAGGCTTTCTTTGGACTTTCAGAGTATGATGTTCCACTGCAGGAATATCCTTTTCTTAACAGGAGAGGCACCCATTACGTGTTCTTCTATCAAAACAATTTGGTAGTGTTGAAAAAACAATGGTTAAACAATACAAAACTTCTAACAACAGCAGACCTTTGAAAAACATCAAGCACGCCCCACATTACAGCCTCACCTCTATACCCTACAGATTAAACCTAAACTTAATATTCCATTCACTTCAACGCTACGCTCACACCTTGTGGCATACAAGCATACCTCCAAGACGTGCCTGGAGCATTGCCAACGAGGGAGTGCGAGCTTGCATGCCAAAATGGAATCCCAGGCATGTTTGCCATGATAACAAAAAAAAGGAAAAAAAGATCAATGCGATTTTTTTTAAATGTACGTTAGTTTTATTCAAATTTATGATGTTTCGCACCTCTTTTTTTGGGTTATGAATTTATTTGGAGCTGGATTTATGGTTAAATTAGCTGGGGTGGCTTATTTTTCTTGTGATAAGTTTGTGTATGTTTTGGGAAACTAATTCATGTAGAAGACTGGTACAAATATCTACACTCACACAAACCTATTTCCCTCTAACTGGCTCATTGTGAAAATCTTGAAAGAGCTTTTAATTAATAATCTTTCAACTTCATAAATACCTACCTTATCATTAGCAAGATTTTTACTAATCCCTCTAATTAGGTTGTAAAGGTTAATGCTTAGAGAGTTCAGAATCACGCCTACTGGCTTCTTTTACCTACCCATCTTAATAGTGTTATTGTGTAGGTAGTATTTTTTTCTGCCTAATTAGGTGCTATTGTCTTTTTTCTAGCAAATTTATTTCATCTAATACAACACATTGAAGATAAAAGTAAAATATATTTACGATCGCCATAACAAAAAAATATATTGGGAAATAAATCCCCATATTCAACCAAATATAGAACCATTTGGCCTCAATATATCAGGCCATATCTAACTACGGCCTCTCGCTGTCAGAGACCATGGGGAGTCTACAATGAGAAAAAATATGAGCTCCTTACTGGCACTATTAATGAAGTTCGCACCAGCTCCGAAGATTTATCGCGAAGGGAGATCGGACTCGCGAATAATGTGCAAGGCCAGGGAATGTTAATAGGCCTGTGGAGGACCGCATTATCTACGATGAAGTTCCTCGGAAGGCCAAGAAAAAGGCCTTGTAAGTTGGAGAGAAAAACATAGGGCGTATAAGGTATATCGGATGGATAATTATTGAAGCTAGAAATATTGATAGATTGTTTGAAACAATTTACTACTAAATATTGGTATTTAAACGCGGGTAGCGTTTAAATATAATATGAGACATGGCTCCTCAATCCATATGGACACTGTTTGCAAGGTTAGGCAATACATAATTTCGTCTAATAAGGCCTAGGTATACTATAGAGGACATTGACTTCAGGTTGAAACAATTTACTACTAAATATTGGTATTTAAACGCGGGTAGCGTTTAAATATAATATGAGACATGGCTCCTCAATCCATACGAACACTGTTTGCAAGGTTAGGCAATACATAATTTCGTCTAATAAGGCCTAGGTATGCTATAGAGGACATTGACTTCAGGAAATGAAAAATCTTATGAGTCACCGCTCCTCCATGTAAGTTTTTTTTTCCTTGAATCTTAATCAATCAATCTTTGGTTTGTAAGTTTGGAGCCTTCTAATAAAGGCATTGTTCGCCTAAAAGGCGACTCCAAACACGATTCAAATGTAATTTTCTATTTTCACAATAAACTATTTGTATTGTATTTCTATTTGTATCTGGTAATTTTAATAGAAAAACTATTAAATGAGAGTTTCTGAATAAATACCAACAGTAACCATAGTGCTACCGAAGTAACAAACACCAATTACAATTTTCATTTAATTAATTTACCTTTTAATTCCACGAAAGCTTTTAGAATTATACATAGAAAAAGTAAAGAAATCCACCGTCATATAAATTCACCATACCCTAAAAAAAAATTGATTAAGAAAATGTAGATTACTCAGCAAGTTCACTGCTGAGTTCACCCTACCCATATATCAGCTTCAACCGGAGCCAATCTCGAATTATCGTATCGACCGACAGCCCCGCTGCGATCCATTAATCAACAGATGGGTTGTAGCGCGCAATGGAAAGCGGCCATTACTTTATTGTCTGCCAGGTGCACCGCGTACCACGTCGTACCCATACATTTATCAAAGTTTTAAGATAAGTAATGATATTGAGAACTGTTATCACTTATCGTCATCTGTTATGATAATACTCTCGAACAAAGAATCCTGTGAACGATCACTGGGAACTGGGAAGCGGTATTTAAATGTCATTGGGTTCTTTGTGAATGGGTAGATTTATCTTGGAGGATGCTTCTCTTTGATGGATTTGACTGTTATTGTTTAATTTCTTTTTTCTTTTCTTCACTATATTTTCCATTCAGCAAAGTTGCTAGCGGGCGGGGTTGACTACCTACTTAAGTACTATTTCTATTTTAACAACGGAAAAAACGTAAGACCGTCATTGACAAACATGTATCTGTGACAGTAAAGTTGACCTTTCTCGAATCCCTCATCATGTCAGATTATGTTTGGAACAGACTGATTTTCAAGACTAAATATATCTTCATACATGTGTAATGATTCGTCCTGTCTGCCTTTTTTCAAAGTTGGCTCTTTGCAAAAGCCCTTTTTCGTTTTATTTTTCAGGCTGAACCTATAAAATTCTCATTTTATCCGTAAAAACCTCAAAAAACCTGCCGTATAGGTGATCTTTTTGTCAGTTTTCACCTCGAAGCTCGTCGCGTATATAAAATGTCGTTGCTAACCATACATTTTATTTTTAACACGTTAACGGCGCGTGCGTCTGACGTCAAATAACTCGATATTATGACGACGACACGAGCTCAAAGGTTTTTGTCAAATTTAATTTAATATCAATATGATAATTAATTTTCAAGAGAATATGATTTACTTTTATCTTTTAATATTTTACTTATTTACGGAGCTGAGTTTATGAAGGAATATTTTGACTCCTTTGGTTTTTATCATTGACATTGCAATTAAGGTTCACGTTGTCATTGCGGTACGTTTTTTAGGGATTTTATTCTTAACATATCAATCAATGAAATTATTTATAAATCTTGCAATCAATCTGCCTTGCCTTTTCCCAATTATGTTGGGGTCGGCTTCTAGTCTAACCAGATTCAGCTGAATACCAGTATTTTACATGGAGCGACTGCCTATCTGACCTCCACAACCCAGTAACTGGGTAATACGATACCCCTTGGTAAGACTAGTTGTCAGGCTGTCGGGTTTCTGACGACCCGTGACGACTGTCAAAGATCCACGAATGACAGCCGGGACCAACGCCTTCACGTGCTTTCCGAGGCACGGAGGAGTCTCGGTATGTAAAGGTGATCACTCATCCACGGACCAAACCCGGCAAGCGTAGCTTAACCTGATGGGTTGACCCGTGCGGCTGTTAATACTTGCCATAATCAATTTTTGTTCCAAGGCGCAGTATTTCCGCAAAATTTCGTACGGTAGTACTATTAGGGTATATGGGACACCTGAGAAAGAAAGTGTTCGTTTGGAAACCTTTTAATTATTATTGAAATTACTACACACTCAACACACCGCCATTATGCAAGACCTAGCATCATAGACAATATAGAAAACCACAGACTAAGTCATCTTAAATAGTGATGCCACATTGTAATTTCCAGTAAGTAGGCACATTACTAAAACTTCTCATGGCTTGACTAACTTCAAAAAGCGATCTTCTTATTAGCATTCACCTATGTACATGCACCATAATTCAACAGTAATGTCTTCACAAAAGCATAGAGATACAAAATAATCTGTAATTACGTTATCCGAGCACGAGATGTCTCATTAAGCTGCCTAAGAGCGCGGAGCTTTGCGATAGGGGTGGCACTTGTTAATAATTATAATTAACATTAAAATCGTTCCTTGTAATTAAAATGTTCAGTTACATATCGACATCGAGTGATAGGTTAATGTTGTGTGTGAATGAAATTGATTCGAACATAAATTATGTGCTTCACTGATACATATCGAATGACATGATAATTTAAATTCAAATTATTTCCGGTAATCATTTTATGTTTACTTCGAATGAATCCTTTAATTGACTAAATACCAGTATTATAATGGAGTGACTGCCTATCTGTCCTCTACAATCCAGTTACTGGGAAAGACTGGTTCTCAAGACTTTCGGGCTTCTGTCGACCCGAAACAACTGTCAAAGATCTACGAATGACAGCCGCGACCAAAGGCTCAACGTGAATTCCCAGGCAAGGAACCCCTCCTTAATGGATGGTCACTCATCCAAGATCCGACCGCGGCAAGCGCAGTCTCCGATCCGTGCAGCTTTTATTATTTACCCACAAGCCTCTCGAAAAATAAGATAACTAAAACGAGTATACTAAGATGACGCGGCTGAATACGTAACAGAAGGTAGAGAGGTTCTTTTTTAACTTTTGGCGGAACATACAGGGTGTAAAAAGACACATCACAAAGCCGTAAACTACGCATACTGTACGTATAGCTAAGTAGCTTTGCGCAAAAATTATTGCTGGCAACCGTAATTTTATTTTATTTTATAAAAAAAACAAGTTTTTATTGCGCGCAATGTAACGCGAACCCACGCTTGAATGAACGGATTCAGTGTTAGTTAAGCTCCGCCCCTACGCTACGTAGGTAGGTACTTGTTGTTCATTGCGTTTTTGTAACTTCAAATGCGTAATCTGTTAAGATAAATCTAAAATTCAGGTAATGTTTGTTTGGAAAAAAGTTTCGTATTATCGCATAGAATTCATTTTCGTGAAAAAGTAAAAAAATAAAATGCGACTTTGACCTTCAATATCTCCAGAACCAGTGGATTCCCAGGTATGGTCTAGTGGAAAAAAATGATGCAAATAATGGGTAGAATATGTGGCTTTCGGCTTCGGAAAGTGTCTTTTTACACCCGATATATAATAGAGACTAGAAAAAACGTTGGTCTTTTCTAAAGTTATCAACCCTGTCAATACCCGTATAATACGACCAGATACCTATATGACGCACTACGAGTATGAGTACCTTATCGAACTAAATTAAGTGGGTGAGCGGAACACTGCATTTTGGCGACATAATCGTGTGGAGAAAGTACTTTCTTTATCCCCTTGGGAGGATAGCTCCTTATAGAAGGAGGATAAAAATGGGGTATGACTTTATTAATGGTATGAATCATAATGTTGAGATAGTGTGTGATTAATGGGAGTCAGGAGAATGCTTCCTATTAAGCGAGGAAATTGATTCTACGTAAGCTGAAGGTGGTCCTGCATACCGTTAACATTAGTAACAAACGAAATCACAATATGACTGACAGATACATTCTTCCTTGACGATAAACGATTAACTATACTAAGAAGATGGATTTCCAAAATATGGGGCAACAACTTATAAGTTTTTGTAGAAATTAAAACTAATTGTGGCTGTGTTTCAGAACGAATGTAATTTTTTTTAAAATTAAAAGTGGGTTTTTTATCCGTACGGATATATCGACCCCAACTTACCTTATCTTTATTGAGGTAACTACTCGTACATACCTACTATGTAAGAGAAATGATCTTCACCACACAACCTCTTTGCAATCGCCGATCTAGGGTTTGCTAAAATGTTTAGAATTAGCCCAACGTCCAAAATGTTCAATTTAAATGGCACTGATTTAAAGCGGCAGTTTTTCATTGAAGTTTTTGTTAATTGAAAATTACAAACTGCATGTTTATAAACAAGGTCGGCAGTAAAAACTAAACTAAATAAAAAAGAATTCTAACAAATATTTAAATGGGTAATTAAATAAATAATTAAGCAGTAAAATGACTGAACGGGCAGTTACGTGTGGGCGGCAGTTAACAAATCGGAATTAGTTAGTAACCAATCTAACTTGGAAGTAGCGCTCGCCGACACCGCTCGCATCGCTTGCTCGACTCGCGCGTGGTTTGTCACAGTTCCAACCTTACCTAACCCATTTGGTCGAGGTGCCCTGGCTTAGTTACTGCGATTAATTCGGCTAGCGCGTGGTTGGTCACAGTTCCAACTTAACCTACTGACTGCCGAACTATTTATCTAACCGCCCATTCCACCATTTTGTACTGACGGTGCGTATTTTTTGTACTGAACATTGGGAAGAAATAACCGACCAATTTTCTTTTTATGTTTTACTGTCACACAAGTTTACCAAATGCCGAAAAATTTAATGACTGCCCATACATTTTTTCAACTGATCATAATAACCTCCCTAATGTTTGAATAACAGTTGTAAAAAATATTCCCCAATATAAATGATCTAATCAACGTACTAATCAATAATTCCCTTTCATGAAAAATTGGTTGTTGCACAGAATCTAGGGCGTAAATGAGAATTGACTTTTAAATAGGTGCATCAACGTTATACGCCAAATAAGGTGTTTTACCTGAGCATAGAAGGATGTCATTGAAAGGTCTAGTTTATATTTAGGTACAAAAAGTTCTTTATTCAATAACACAGCGTATCCGATGTAACTAAGTTACATCCTACCTACTGCCGTTTACCAGGTTTTCCAGATGTTTCTATCTGGATAAATCCTTACGCCTCCCAGTTACAACACCCACGGGAAATTGAGGGAATCCGGGGTATTTTGTATTCCCCGCCGGTCGGGGAGAGCGCAACAAATTGGTATTAATACTCTTTCTTTAAGGGTGCACTAGTCGACGGCTCGAACTCGTTGGTGGGCGTGACTAATATGCATGCTAATTAGTGTAATTATTTATTTAATTAGTTGTATTTATTTATCTAGTTTTTATTTATTAATTTATTTAGTAAAATAGAAGATGAATTAAAACGATAACGAGCGCGTAAAATTTCATGAACTAACGTTTGGGCGTATAGATATTATGGAAAAAATACTGGATGTATTTACTCAAAATAAAATTATTTCAGCTTTTGAATAAATTATCGATCCCTGTACGGTTTATATTTAGCCATTTTTTTACTACATAATTTATTTATTTACGCCCAAAGACGAATTAGTGTTGAAATATGGCAGTTTCGACGCCAATAACTTCCAAACCAATATGTTTTTCCCAATTCTGCTTCCATGCAGGGCAAATAATGACAAGAGAAATTGATATAATTTTTAGTTTTGAACATACACCGTCATACAGACGAGTAAACACAATACTATGTATGTACGGAAGAATTACCGACTAGCGTACCCCAAGAAACACACGAGTTTCTTTAAATTAAACGAGTTTTTGTTAATATTAACATTAAATGGCAACTGCTGTCCTTAATCTTCTGACACAAACTTTTAGGCCGAGATTTGTAACCGTTACTTAGCTCGTGCTTACACTTAGACATGTTCCCGTCCCCATCGTTCGCTTGCAGTTTCCAATTTTTGGACCATCTATGCCAAACGGCCTTCAGCTAGAAAAACGTTAGGGAAAAATACTATTCAAAGCAATAAAAACAATATCAACGAAACAAAGTTGTTTTTTCTCCACATATTGACAATATAAACGCGCACTATGTAAATAAATGTAGTGCTTATGTAACAAATTTGATCATGACACTATCATACATTTGCTATGGAGGCAGTAAAATTTACGACTTGTAGGTACGTAGTGAGCAATTTACTTGGCTATAAAAATACAGACATTCCTATCACGCTTGCGTATAAAACCGACGTGGTGAACTGTTAACCTATGCCGTAGTACAAGAATCTAAATATGTGTGGGTCTATAGACAGTTGAAAATGTTGAACACTACAGTTTTGGAAATCGAATTTTATTTCTGCGGTCTGAACCCTGGTTACTCACCTCCTGAATTGTTAGAACAACAAGTTAGTTATGGGTCACGGCGGGACTTCGCGCTGTCAGAGGCGAAGCTAATTTTTGAAAATAGAAGTCTAGAACAGAGATCGCATGGCGGACGTATAGGTTTTCATATTATTCAAAAAATAAAACAGATTCATCAAAAACCAGGCCTAGTTCATTATTTCCGAAGACACAGCGGCAACAGCCGAAACACTGCCTGCCAAAAATGAACCTGAAGCAGCAGCAGAACTCACTGGTGGAGTATTCTCCTTTCAACTGTTACTAATGTGACACAATATAATTTTAATTGTTATCGAACTTAATGAGCTTGCGTAACAGTCCGCAGAGTTCTTAACAACAACAAAAAATTACTAATTTTTCCATTACTATAAAATAACAAAAATAAAGCTAAAACCTTTTAATTGAACACGGTCATATTACACCCCAGCTATAACATTTTACAGCCAGCCCCAATAAACAGCGAGATGTCACTTAAAAATATCGTAATACCCTCTGCAAACACCTTAACGAGAACATTCCAATAATGTTTAATTAATCACAAGCAGTCCATTTTCCCCAAAATATATTGTACTTTAACATTAGCACTGTAAAGTACAATTTCGCCAAACAAGTTTCGTAGAACGGAAATTGAAATTTAATTGGTATTTGCCTTGTAATCTCTCCAAGGTTCTGTTAAGACGCAATCTTTAAAATATTAATTGAATCTGTTAATTAATGAAAATATTTACTTTGGTCATTTCGGAGAAAAGCGAATGTATGATTTTTAAGAAATTTGGGAGAAGCTTCGCTTTGTTTACGTTTGCCCAAACTTCGTGCGGCATAGCAACCTTCAAATCTATATTTTACTAGCTTTTATCCGCGGCTTCATCCGCGTTGACGGCGGAAATTATCCCAAAGGAACGTACTACTGAGATAAAAAGTAAGCTATGTGTTAATCCAGGTAATAAAATATCTGTGTGCCCATCCGAATCCGTTCAACCCTTTTTGGACTTTTTGCGATTGAGTAACAAGCATCCAAACATACGAATTTTCATATTTATAATATTACTAGCTGCTCCCCGTGGTTTCACTCATATAAGTCTCGTGCCCGTGGGAATTTAAGAATAAAAAATATCTTAAGTCCTAACTTAGGTCATGGTCTACCCATGTGCTAAATTTCATCCAAATCCGTTCAGTCGTTTTAGCGTGAAAGCGTAACAAACAACCAAACTCACTTTCGCATTTATAATTAAATTCAATAGTTAGGATTAGTAGGCAGTATTTTGTCTCAGTATTTTGTTATCTAACAATAGACAGTAAAAGTGAACATAAGTTTTCCAATGTTAAATACAAATATTGAATAGTATTACTTAGGTACCTACTAAAGCTTGTTTAATCAAAGGGGAGAAAGGAAGAGTGAAACTACATAAGTTTAGCATAATCAGCCTATAATTTTCCCACTGCTGGGACACAGGCCTACTCTCTGCAAGAAGGAGTGGACCGTAATCCATCACGCGGGCCCAGTGCGGGTTGGTGGATGTCACATGTCTTCGAATTTTTGGTTCTAGGACATGCTGGTTTCCTCACGATGTTTTCCTTCAATGTTTTGAGGACTGTGGTGATGAAATTAAATACACAAAGTACAAATACACTAAAGTGCCTACTGGGTTCGAACTCGCGAACTACAATTTGTAAGTCGGGGCCGATACCACTGGGTCACCACAGCTGGGCCAGACTAAGTTTATTTATGTCTAACATGACGCATCTACATAAAAAAATAAAACTAACAAACAATATGGTGAAAATATGCGTCATATCCCAGCAAAACGGTTATCGCTCAGTATAATTCAGCGGTTCATGAGCAAAACAGAGCCAGAGCCTTGGTTTTCAGCGAAAAGTAGCCTTTAGCTCAGCGATATGAAATGTTATTAATTATTAAATCGTTTATTGGACACAACAAAAAACAAAATAAAAAAAACAAAGACAAAAATGGATAACGATGATATCTGCAATAGTTAAAAGTGAGGCGCAGCTACCAACGCCAGACGCCTGGTGAGATGGTAGGTTATGTCTTGCCTTTAAAATATTTAAGACGAATTTCCAATTCATAAACAGTACAGAGATATAATATTACTTTGCAGAATCGTTACTCAGTTTCTAAACTTACAGCACCTCAGGATCACTTTCAAACTAACACCTTAACCCAACTCCAGCAGCACAGTTTCACAATCTAACAATCAAACTTGTACCGCAGATCAAATGGACGCCGATTGTTAAGGAAGCGGGCGCAGGGTTAACTGTAGATAACGTTCTGAGACAAGCCGGCAGATAATTGTGAACTGTATCGATAGGGTTAAGAGATCTGGTGATTTGGATGTTGAAGGGTTGAAACAGAGAATTTGTGTGGAGTGAGTCACAAACTCATTGCTTTGGGGGTCAAATAATTTCATAGAGACAAATGTCATGTCATAAAAATATGAACTACTAGCTTATTCCCGCGATTTCCCCCGCGTTCATCCAACGAGAACGTATTACCAGGATAAAAATCCTATGACTTAATCCAGATTATGAAATATCTGTGTGCATTTCATCGAAATACGTTCAACCGGTTTTGCGTGAATGAGTAACAAATATCCAAATGTAAAAACTTCATATTGGCTTATAATACTTTAAAGTAGGATACCGTTGTATGGGTCAAATATTTTTGACCTTAA
Organism: Agrochola circellaris; assembly: GCA_914767755.1. NCBI lineage: Eukaryota > Metazoa > Arthropoda > Insecta > Lepidoptera > Noctuidae > Agrochola > Agrochola circellaris. Next base: position 1,463,055 of record OU611849.1, read on the forward strand.
ATAGATTTGAATATGTTGTACACGATGTGAAACAGATTTCAAACGATTACAGAAATGTTGTATTCTAGTTAATCTATTGCCTAAGAATCTGATTCAGCCAACAGTCATCACAATGGACTACCATTTGTTGTTAACTGTACTTTTTAAGATTTTGTACACAAAACCTGTGAGCCTTGAATTTCATCACATATTATGTACCTATAAGTTTTATTATATAAAGATCCACAATATTATAATGTATTCATATCATCGGTCAATATTCCGCAACATTCACAAACCTTATTAAATTCCCAGCACGAAAATAGGATCACAAAAGAAACTAAAAGTGACTAACACTTAAAACCATTAAGAGCAAAGTAAAAACAAAATGTATCGCTAAAGAGGGCGAGAGAAAACAATTTTACAACATCATAAACAGGAGTTGTTCGCAAAAAGTGGACGTGAAGGCTACTGTGGATATCAGGTCGGAGTTTATCGTAGGATATTTCTTGTTAGAATAGAATGCTCTGTATTGTCCATGATAATAAATTATAAACTAGACGTTTTAGTTTAGTACTTAGAAAGGTTATTTGGTATAATAAATAGTTGTATGACCTTACACATTGTAAGTTCCGAATTTGGGTGTTTATAAATTAATGATTGATGATAAATAAAGGTAAAAGCCTTGATATAAGGCAATGTTCCTGAAAAAACAGAAAATAAAATGATATTGAATATAAAATGTATGTAATTGTGGTAATAATAAATATTTTGTAGGTCGTCCTACTCTGGTTCCTTTATACAGACAGATCGTACAGTAAATTTTTATGAGATAGAATATTAAATAATTCATAACATTTTTTTACCTGACTTGTGTTCTAGGAAATAAAATAAAATGTAACACGTTCCTCGTTGTCTTGCAAATTCGACACATAATCAGCTTTTTATTCCAATCTCATTTTTAGTTTATAACGGTGCGAAATATATCAAAACATAGAAATAAGTAAAACATGGGCGAATACGAAGATACAAAGTACCTTAACAAAATTATCCTTCACTTACTTTAAAAAAATCCCCCATAATTTTACGTTAAACAAAAATGGCCGACAGGAAGCCATTTTGACGTACTTGTTTGCATTTTTGTTTGATCATGGCTTGTCAAAAACAAATTACCGGTACGAATTTTGACATGTTCTTTGATGTGTTTCCCTGTTACATAATAAAAGTCTTTATTTTGATATGAAGTGGGTAAAATTAAATTTACCGGTAAAAGTGAAGGCTATTTATAAGTATTTGTAAAGGGATGTTTTTGGGGAGTGAAATGGCTTGTTTAAAAGCTTTTTTCTGTTCCGCTTTAGACGTTATTGATTTCATTATACCGTAATTTTTTGAGTCAATAAAGGATTTGGGTCAGTCACAGGATCCGTTACTGGAAATGTGTAGCGTGATATGTAGCCGTGTTCACCGCTGCCAGATTATTTTGACGTGTGTTTTTTGAAGAACTTTCAAGTGACATATCCCAAAACAATTGCTCAAATGTTTACCAACAGCGCCCGCCTACGTCATTTGGGAGCAGTGTAATAATTATTGACACATACTATTTCATAAATTTTTGACACAACCCCTAAGCTTTTACTTTTATAGTTACAAAGCTCAAGGAACGTTCAGATCCGTCATACACCCAATCTCTACTGGCGAGCATTATTCGATATAGCCTGACCCGGACTGTCCCGACCGTAATAATGGTCACCCCACAATAGTTTGCGCTCGTTAACACGGTATTATTATAGTCCTTTGTTTTTAGTAAGAATTGTTGTCACAGTAGTAAACACTGAATTATTCTGAAACGGTTTTCCGGTAGCCTTTGTTTTTGTCGTTTTTTTGTAGCTTGGGATTTTAGGCGCTTGTTTATTTATCATTCTTGCGCTATCTTCTATTACCATACATATTATACATTAAAGTCGCTTTATGTGTCTGTCTGTGTGACGATACGGATCTTTTCTGGGTTCGATTCCCAGCACGCGTAGCATGATCACGGACGCATGATGACGGAAGAATAGACAAAATGACAGATTGTGATTGTTTAACTGTAATTTTGTCTATTATTCCGCCGACAAAACCCGTTTCTACGGCGGTCATGCTACGCGTGCAGGTCGGGCAAAGTGTAATTGGGTTTTTCGATTAGGAATTTCGGAGTAGTAGCCCGGAGTCTGGACTTGCCCGGTAGATGGCAATAGGCTCGCTCCCTATTACATGGGACTTAAACATAAATGGCGAAATGTGGGTGTACTATAGGTCAATTAAATTCATTTATTTACTTAGTAATAATTCACATTGCGTTCGAATAGAATCCTGCATGAAAAATAAGTATTAAGATGTACAAATTCATAAAAGAATACATCAAATTAAAGTATATTATTAACATTTATACGTACGAGGTCGACCTCTGCCCAAACCTTTGGGGCAACAGTCGTGATGTTATGTTATGCGGGTACAAATATTAGCCAGTCATGGTGGTGGTGGGGTTGACAGCCTAGGGTACTCAACAGGTATCTTCATCATAGTACCGCCTCTTTTTTTTGGGTGGGTAATTATCAAATAACTTCTCCCGCTCTGGGCGGAGCGGGAGGGCGTGTCAGAATCTTACTGACTAAAACCCACCCGTGTTCCTTTAGTGTTGCCTGTACGTTGCCAGGGGCCACGGTATCCCTTTCGGACTTTCCCGCGACCCCGGCAGGCATCGGTCTTAGGGGACCCCGTCAGTTATGCTGACATCTCTATGAGTCGCGCGTGGAACACAACGCGCCGTCGACCCGGGCCTGGTCCTTATCGGACGACGAGCTACCCATTGCTCACCGTGCGCAAGCCCGCGCCTATGGTGAGCGGGAATAGGCCCGCGATTACCGACGCTCAGGGCGTGTCCTGCGGCGGCTAGAGGCGTGAGGGCGTGAAATTTGCCTCTCCCTCACGCGCTCAGCCTCCTCCTTCGCAAGCATTACTGCTTCGTAGAAGGAGTTGACGGCTTCCCATTCCCTCTCGCTCCGTACCATAACCTGGACCAGGACCGGATGCGGGAGATCACTGCCGCTAATCGCCTCCACAAGGACACGGCGGTACCCCGCCCATGCCGGGCATACATTTACCGTATGCTCCACCGTGTCCTCCGGGCGATCCATACAGTGGTGACTCCCGGAGTATCGCCCCCATAATGGAGGCTTTTCAAATACACCTCAAACTCTAAATAAATATTATCAAATATATAAGATTTAATGGCTTATTATACAGTCGTTATTGATCAAAACCAATACTCTCACTTATTCCCCGATATCGAAACTCAGTCTTCGTAGCCTAGCAAAGGAAGCCCTTTCATCCTTTAGGAGCGTTTAAGGTTCAATTGCTTTCAGACTATTTTCAAAGGGTCAGTTAGACATTTGACCAAATACTACGATTGGTAAACAAGTGGTTCTTTAGATGTAATATAAAGGTTTCGGTTTATTGTTAGCCTATAGTAGTCAAGGGTAAGATTAAGCGTATAAGACCAAAATGATATAGTAATAAATCATTTAATGCCAGATAATACAATCAATTTCGTAATTATGCAGTACAGGCAACCACAAAAATTATGTACACATCGACAAAAAAGTACTTAATTGTCTACAATTTGTTTTCCATAATACTGTATCAATGTGTTATTATTAATGTGTATATATTATATGTTTTGTGGCTTACAAACTAGTATAAATACACACATTCATAAATGTTTTAATTGTAAAATTGTCATGCGCGACTGTTAGTCACTTCCTGAGGTATAATGGGAGCGGTGTTACGGGGGAGGTAGACAAAGGCCAAGCTAACTCAATCCACCAATTTTGTTAATGGCCTCCTCCCCCGTCTCACAGCTCTATACCTGAAACGGTGACTAGCAGTCGCACGTGGACTATATCTTTAATTTGAGTAACTTCTCAGCTGTTCTCGAATTGTGCGCGATTAATTTCAACGGGTTCGCCCTATTACATGGGACTTATAACATAACTGGCAACACACCATGGCAGACATCTCTGTTGACTCCATCGCGAAATACGGTAGTGATATGCAAGATGTTTAATTTTAATGTATTGTTAAATCATTTTCAAGTTCGTAATAGCTCCAATCCTATATTTCTGACTAGCTTTTTCCCAACTATGTTGGGGTCGGCTTCCAGTCTATCCATATGCAGCTGGATACCAGTATTTTACATGGAGCGACTGCTTATCTGACCTCCACAAACCAGTAACTGGGTAATATGGTATCCCTTGGTAAGAGTGGTGGCCAGACTTTCGGGCTTTCTGACTACCCGTAACGACTGTCAAAGTTCTACAAATGACAGGCGAGATCAACCGCTTATCGTGCTTTCTGAGGCTCGGAGGGATCTCGGTATGTATAAGGATGGTCACCCATTCACGGACTGACCTCGGCAAGCGTTGCTTAACCTTGAAGATCGACCCGGAGCTGTTATTATTTCGCCACGAAACCCCCCCAATCGTTCAAATCCTCTACTGTAGAAAATAGCTTCACAAAGCAAACATTACTGTTCCCTTCGAAGACATTGCCATAATCGCCAACCATGATGGTCCCATCGGAAGGGTCAACACCAGTTTACGTTACTTAACTATATATTACTCTTTATTGCGACGTTAATGCGAAGGGTATAAGCAGTTTAGCAGGTAGTTAGTTCTCGTCGATGTTTCTTTGTTAAAAGATTAATGTTGTGATAAATTGTTTAGTAGGTTGTGTGGTTAAGTACCTTTTGTGTTGTGTTGTCTGTTTTGGTATGGTTGGTACTGACAGCAACGAAATTATATTATTTTCTTGTATGTTATTGCTTTTTTGCATAGATATTTAACTAGAAATTATTGAAATTCACCCAGGCGACGCCGGGCACAAACAGCTCTACTAGCTGTTTGTGCCCGGCGTGATATTAAGATAAGATAAGAATTTCCAACTTTTCCGGTAGATTTTCCATACAAACCATGGCCTGAAAATTAGGAACACAACATAAAAAATATAACCAAATCTGTCGAGCTGTTGTCAAATGATGATCTTTCATACATGCGGCAATTGATTTTTATTTGTATAGATTTGACTAATCATAGTCAACGCAAGGTATTTACTAATGAAAAAAGATGATAGTTATGTTGAAAGTATGTTTAAATTTATAAATATAAATAAATGAAAATGTTCCTAATAGGATGCACCAAAGATTTTTTTGAAACTCTTATCATAAGCGAGGGGCTTTAAAGTTAGTAAGCGAACAAAGTCGCGGACAATAGCTAGTTATCTTGCGTCTCGAACAGAACTCAAGATATCTAAAACAAAGATGGAATTTACTGCGTCTCCAATATTATTTTATGATCATGAGAACTGAACAAAACGGATTTGACTTTATGAGTATAGCAAAGGGCAAAGTTCAAATATAAAGATATTTATTAAAATCTTAATCAATATTCATTTTATGGGTCCCATCTCCCAGTTGTCGTCTATACGTTATTCACATCTATTAAAACGTTAGGGTGAAAGACCCAATCGTCGTTTGTTATTCTCGAATACATCTCAAGACCCATAAAACGTTCTTGATTAAAAATATTTGTCTTCCTAATCAACGTTGTAACACCGTTCATTAACTATAGCGTCAATCAACACAATTTATAAAGACAAAACGCTGCAATTGAAACGGGCAAAATAAACTGTAAGAAGAATCTCTCCTCGGACAAAAGAAACTGTTACATTCTACCCGACAGAACGGACCAGCGAGGTAGAGCTCCCGTTCTTCAAGTTTTTCTCATTGGTTGGTTGTAGGGTAGAGGTCTTTCTATAGTAGTGGCAGTCAGAAATGTAGACAATGGTACAGACATTAATAACTTTCTTTGTTTCCGTACTCCGTCCAAGTGATGAGTGTTCAAATTAGGGTACCGAGGGCTTTTTCTTGGAAATATTTTATGTTTTTCATCATTATTTTTTGGATATATTTCCTAGCGTTGTTGGTATATCAGGTGCTTCGCGATTCATGATTGAGGAAAAGGTGGATTGTAGTGATTCGTCGTTTGTTTGCGCTTTTGCTCGGCTTCGAGTGGATTCTTTGTTTGTTTTTGGAGTTACCGAAATGAGAGTCGGTACTCCCGGAACCGACATAAGAATGTTGATTGTTGTGACATGGCACTTACATTCCAGAGGGGTTCACAATAAAAATAAGGGTGATTCATTTTCCTTGTATTATTGGACCAAATATGGTCCCCACAAGAAGTGTTCTTATAAAAATTATAAAATAGGTAGATTCTCAAAAGTTTGATAGGCTTGAACAAACCTCACAAAAGAAATTCTTCACAGACTGGTATGACCACGACTACTTACTATTAACAAAAGAGTGATAAATTATTACGTAACACAATGCAAACATCGTGACCAAACATACATACAATTGGTATCATATTAGCCGCCGACCGCACGGCCAGTGAACTCCAAGCATACATCCACCAAGCCATGAAAGAAAGAATGAAGCATACAGGATGCATGCAAACAAATAAATACGCCATACACACATTCATTTATACCCAATGAATGAACGTATGAAGACAATGAACGAAAAAAGAATGGCTCAGCAAACAGGAGTCACATTCAGTTACTCTTCCATAAATAAAATTAAAATTCGTTCCAGAGGAAAAATTAAATAAGCCTCCCTCGAAAGTTGTGCTTTGTGAGTACTGAGTTTTGAAGTAAGCAAAGGTGGTACGTTGAAGACGGTACAGGAGGTAAGCGAGCTTTGTATTCAGGCTAATAGGAGCTACTTCCTGAGGTTTTTTTGGGATTCGTTGGAGTTTGGTTGGTTTTGTGGGAGGTACCCTAATTTTGTATTTCCGTTACTTTTATTTGAGCCAAAACAAAGATGTTTTACTTTTATAGTTAGTATCGTTACTGGAAATAAAGGGAATATTTTGATCAGTTAGATTCCGTAGAAATAGTTAGAATTCTCTGATATTATCATACCGGGAAAATTCGAAAAGCTGTGGCCGGTCTTTTTTAATTTAAAACATTTTTATGAAATAACTATTTATCATTCAAAATACTAGTACACATTAGTGTAGTTCCATCCTTACAGACAGGGTAATTTTTTTTTTTGAAATTTTCATTCTAAACAAAAAATGCATCAAAGTAAAACTTAGCTATGTTTATTTGCCCCAACAATAAACCTTACAAATTCAGTTGAAATATACGCGAAGGGGAGTTTCTTAGTACACGATTACATGAATAAGTGAGCAGAGGTATCATTGGGTGGCACTTAGGGTAAATAAAATATTATTTTTTATAGGGCAACCCCTTAATAGTGGGCTTGTTTGCTGAAGGATGGGAGAAGAGAATGTAAAGGTATAGAAAACGGAAAAAAAAACATTTACGTAGTCCTGATTCTTAGGCCTGTTTTAAAGTTCAAAAAAGTCAAACATTAACTTTCGTTATATTAAGAAAAAAGGTAGCCAAAATGTATTGATTATTTTTGGATAGATTGGTAATTTTAATGTTTTTATGTGGAGAGGAGAATTTACACTTGTAAGAAAAAAGAGCCTTATTCAGCTTATAAATATTAGAGTGATATGATGTGGCACATTATAGTCATGTTACTAGGAAAGGCTTAAAATAATAAAAATGGTACGGGGGTAATTATCGTGGTCTATAAACCATTTAAACCCAGTGCAAACTGTGCGTCTTGTCTCTGCAACTAGACGCAGAGCTGTCGTTCGACAGACGTCGTGCAGGAAGCGATCATTTTCTTTGAGTATTCGACGCGTTTCGACGTCCGATTTAAAAACATCGAAACCGAACGAATCCTTGTTGAGATTCGCAATACAAACACACGTGCACCTTCCTCAGCGCTCACAGCAAGATTGACGTTGACTAGTCGCTTGCGACGATCGTCAGGTGTGCGCGTGCACCGTGCGTCTTTTCACTGCGATAAGTGGTTAGAGGGTTATACTAGCCTATCGTTATGTCTCTCGACTCGACTTCAAGTGGCTTCGGCCACTACGGCTTTGAACAAAATATATGAAAATTGTCGGCCGCAGCTCGTCAATGCGTCTAGTCACCGAGCGGTCGCAGTCACATGTCGCATAGTGTGCGCCATGTTTTAAAATGTGGTGACTACAATTTTGAAATACACGATGTACTAGATCAATTTTATAATGACGTCATCAAAATCCTCGACTGTTTTGAGAACCTATTGCCCCAATTACGTATGAGAATAGTCCTCCAGACCGAATTTTGGCCATAGCGCTTAATCTCAGCGGAGACTAGGCTTTGGCGCGTTAGATATTATTGGGCACAAGTGTGTGCGCAGACACAGGTGCACACCCTCTTCTCTTACTCTCATATTCCGACAGGACAGCAATCCGCCACGACTGGAGAGAGATCAGCCGTGGGACTGACAGCTTAACGTGCTTTCCGAGGCACGCGGGAATCACACCGCTAACTTCCAAACTCCGTGCTATTACTGAGAGGTTCCTAATGGAAAACCCCAATAACAATTTGCCCGACATGGGAATCGAACCCGGGATCCCAAGCTTAGCAGTTGCGCTTGCGACCACAAGACCTACGGGGCAGTTACCTATGATATCCATCTGACACTGTAATTGTTTTATCATTTACGACAACAACAGAAACAAAATGACTACCCTCTCTTTTTTATTTAGTGCCACACGTTGCGGAAATGTGCCTGAACATGAGCGAGAAGAGAATAATGTAAGAGTTACAATATTTTATGGCTCAGGTGAACATATTGGCCCTGCAGTAACACCCGCGGGTGCAATAAGAACTTACTTTAATGTACCTTCTGCCATTTTTGCGTGATAATTTTATGAGACGGTGGAAAAAATATGAAATGATGCTGAGCGAGGAATGGGTTGTCCTGGAGTAGGAAAAGGTAGGTAAAAATAAAAAAGTGATCGAATGTTTTGGTAATGTAGGTATTATGTTTATAAAATACAATGATTACAATAGGTATGTTCATCTATCTATCTTCTTCTTCTATATAAAAATTAATTGCCGTTCATTAGTCTCGCAAAAATTCGAAAATGGCTCGACCCATTATGATGGACTTAGGTAAGTTGTTGTGTGCGCGACGGAGAAGGTTCCTTCCTAATAAAAAAGGCATTGTAACGCATTAACTAGTTTAAAAAAAAGGTTACATAGTATGTTGGTTAGTTTTATGTTACTAGGGAATTATTTTAACAGAGCAGTTTGAAGAAGATTTTTAATTTGTCTGGCAATGATTTGTAAATCAAAAACTTGTATAACTCAACTGAATATTCTCTTATAAGGTTAATTCCTTTTTTTTTGTATTTACACCGACCAACAAATCACTTGATCTCAAGACTGCATGTATTTTAGGTCAGACTCCCATAAAGGAAGATCTTACCCATTCATCTAATGTAAGTTTAGTCCTAAGGACAAACTAACAGCGATCACACTACCGCAACTTACCTGTTAGGGGTTACAATAACCATTCTGTTATGTTCCCGTTTCCTAATTAAGGTTATCAAGGTGTTAGTTACAAAATTAGAAGCAATTATGTAATGGGCGATGTAATTATCACTGTTAGTGTAACGCTTCAGGACCTTTTTTGAAATTATGAGATTCGTTCGTTTAAGGGGGATGCGCTAAGGTAGCCCGCGAGATTCAAATTTTCTTTAGTTTTTTACTGCAGGTCAGTGCCTGGTTTTATGTTTATTAAAATATGATTCGCGACCGTAACAAATATGGCTTTACTTAATTATAATCATTACAATCAGCAATACAACTCCATAAGTTAGCATAATTGTGAAATGTCATGATTTCATGAAATAGTCATTCAATGGGATTACATGAACTTAGAGAGTTGTATTGATCATTTTTATGATAATAATTCTATAAATAAACATTTGATACGGCCGCGAATCATATTTAGATCAACATAGAACATGATACTGACCTGCAAATTGCAAAAATCGTAAGAAAATTTGAATTTCGCGGGCTGCCTTGACGCTTTCGCCGTAAAGTGATTTTTTAATATTTGTGATAAATGTAAGTCACATACAATAATATTCCGAACACATGACGATCCCGTGGTCTTTGCATAGCGACGTAGCAGAGTGGACGTTGTAGTACTCTGCTACGTCGTAGCTCTGTACTACGGCGTAGCACATGGCTACGACGTTGCTAACAGGAAACTTATCGAGCCGCTCTTGGGTTTTACCTTTTGTATTATGCAAAAAGGATAATTAGAATCAAATAAGACGTAATGAATTACATCACCATCATTATCTTTATTTTAATATTTTCAGAATAAAAATTGATCCGAAAATACACAACACAGTATCCTTAAAAATATAACAGCAGAATGTTTAAAATATACATTACCTACTTACGTTTAATGCAATATAAATTACTGAATTGAGCCCGTAAAGCCGAGCAGCTTAATATTTACATTATCACTATTTACTACAATCACTGGTTTGCAGCGTAAATAGCTATTATCTGTTTTTCAATAAAAATATTGTAGTTGATGTTGTTATCCTCTTTGCTACTCGTATATGAGAAAATATAAATATTTTCCTTGGCAACATCAAATTCTCCGTTTATTTCGAATTTCCGGAAATGATTATTGGCAATACTCTTACTCCTGAATAGTACCTTCTTGAGAATATTTTTGTTAACAAAATAATTCCTTGCCCGTGTTTATTGTTCTGTTATCAATTCTTGCAGCGGTACTGTCATAGTTGATTGATAGATGATTTATAGATTTAAGGAAGCCGAGTTAAAGTATTCTGGAAAAAATATTGTCTGGTTCTTCAAATTATTTATTTATTTATTATTTATTTATTTAAACTTTTCACAGTCAAAAAAGTACAAAGGCGGACTTAATGCCTTAGGCATTCTCTACCAGTCAACCAAGGGTGGTGAAGAGATTACATGGCATTTTTTTTTTTTTCATTTTCATTTTTTTCATTTTTCCTCTCGAATAGAGCACCTCTATTCGAGAGGAACAAAGGAAAAATTAAAAAAATACATTCTAATTTGTTCAAGTTCATTATTGTTCGGCCATGACTAGTAGTTCTTAGGTTCAGTTAAGGAAATTTATAGTCGCAGTGAAGTCGCACTGTGAAAGTAAATTGACACTTGACGTCAATAAATAAACTAATAAAATAAAATAAACTCAAACTCAAAGCATTTCGTTCAAATAAAGTAATTACAGGCACTTTTGAATCGTCAAGGAGTTGGTCAGTCAGAAAGATGAAGCTAGTTGCCCATTCCAAAGCGTAGTACGTTCCTATAGAGAAGATTGGGCAAGAGATTCCACGGACACTCTTTTAAATCAAAATATAAAATACAATAGACGACGTATATTTAGTAACCTAATCCGCGTAACTGTTCTTAAAGAGTCATAAAGAACCCTGTAAGAAATCGACACGTGTTTCACCTCTCAACGAGGCATCCTCAGGATGGCGATTGACTTGTTGCGAACTCGGACCCGACGTGTGGACACGTCAAGCGTCGAGAGCAGTGTGAAACGCGGATTAGGTTACTAAATATACGTCGTCCATTGTATTTTATAATGGATTTCCGCCAAGTCACGCCTGAATCAATTAACTAAATCCGAATATGGTTGAATTTATACATGCACGATGCAGAACGTTAAAACCGTGCGAAAAAAAAACAATTCTAAAATTAAATAAAAATAAGCTGTTCACGAACACGACGCATGGATCAGTACCATTCGGCTCAACCATTTTGAAGGGAGCTAAATGATCCAATACACGCGCCACCGTCAGCGAGACAGTCATTAGAGTGAGCATGACATACTGTCAGCCGCCAGGGCACATTCAAGCCAATGAAAGACGTACCCAGTAAATTGTTGCTTTATAGTCGGTACATAGTACTCACACATGTGCTATGCAGTTATACAATACTAAGAGATTGAATTTAAACTATGCAAAGATAGTTTTTAAAATATTCAGCAGCTCCAACGGTATTTTCAAATGCTAATCAATTAGTTTATGCGCCCTTGTGGAGTGGGATAAATACTTCCACTTCACAATTAACACTGTTGTATTCCATATTCAAAGGAATAATTAAATTATTCCTTTGAATATGGAATGTAAACTCGATAATATCAAATTTTGATAAAATAATGAGTTTTTGGATTTCAATATTTAAATACTTGTTTCCTTGAATAAAAAATTTATTCGTGTTTCAATGTAATAGTGGCTTAACACAAAATCAATAAACAAAGATAAAAAATTCGCAACAAAATCGAACACACAAAACTAAACCATAATGAAAATAAACACATCATTCGCAGAAACAAAAGGACTCTAGAGAAAAAAAATGCAATTCACGTTCCTAATACCGGCCTCGTAAAAACATCCCCATAGGAAAGTCGTTTATGTTTTAATTAAGAGGCTCTAAGAACGGACCTTGTAGGGATTATTAGAAAACAGTATAACCGAGCCGTTTGGACCCTTTATTTTCTGTTTTCATTCGGGAAAGAGGAAAATAAGATTTTTGGAAAAGATTAGGAAGAGTTTCAGTGATATTGTACCTAAGTTGTTTTTGGAAATAATAATAAATTAATATTATTTTTTATTATAAGTAATATTGTAAAGAGAAAAGATTAGATTTTTTGTATGTTTGTATGTTACGCTTTGACGCTAAAACGGCTGAACGGATATGGATAGAATTTGGCACATGAGTAGACCACAACCTGGGTTAGGGCATAGAATACTTTTTATCTCGATATACCCACGGGATCTAGACTTATGCGGGTGAAACCGAGGGGCAGAGTTATTTGGAAATAAAAAGGCAATGGTCGACATGAGTTTCTTATTTACTTTGGTATTTGGTATTTAGGGACCACTACGTAGTATATGTATTTAACCAACTTTTAATTCACAGACAGCAAAAAAACATATTAAAACTATTTATTTTTCTTATAATCTGTCCCGATGGTTTAGATTAGCATTAGAAAAAGTTTTTATTTAATAAAAACAGATTCGTTACATAGAAATTCACAAAAACAACTCCATTTATGTGACTACACACCAAAATATGAAACTAAAACTTTTATCAACATTTTCGTCTCACTAAACACCAACCTTCCCCACTTGAACCCATACAAAACGAAATAAAATTCTGCCTCTCATATAACGTTTAAACTCGTTTTGAAATCCCACAAGTGCCGTGTAACGAATAAAAATTTCAAAAGCGACGCACCGCGCGGTGGTGGAGAGGTCTTAGTACAAATCCCGAGTTAAGGCTCCTACAAACAGGCGCGACACGCGACGCGACACAAAGACACCGCACGTCGCGCGCCGAGCGGTGTCTTTGTGTCGCGTCGCGTGTCGCGCCTGTTTGTAAAAGCCTTTACCGTCGCGACCTGAAACTTCAGGCATAGCAAATGAGTTGCTGAAACGTCTTGGTTGATACTACACTGTGATCTGTGTTTCTGACTGTTCGTTTGAGGAAGACTGAATTGGTAATTTGTGTTCGTTGGCTGCGTTTTTTTGCTAAAATTGGTGTTGTAAATAAATAGGATTACGTAACATAGTCATGATAAACCCGAAGATAAGTTGCTTTTTTATAGTCTTTGAAACTAGTTCTTCTGAAGTGGTAATTTTTAGGCTGAACATCTTAGGATTAAGTGCGTTAGGACCAACCAGGTTACTGGAAAAACTGGTGATTCTGGCATGAACACACCTACCTTTTATTTTTTTTAATTTTCAACTGGGTAGCTCTTGGCCTACATCTCACCTGATAAGAAAAAGATGATCAGGCCGAAGGTGGAAGCTAGCTTTACCCGGAATCATCAACCACACAGGAACTGGCTAACTTACCTCTAACTGCCGAAACACAACGTTAACATTGTTAGTATGGCGACAGACTTAGTTAAGATGGCGGTAGCTAGCCAGGCGGACTTAGAACAGGCCCTACCACCAACCGAATCATTTCATGATGTATTTCAGGACTTTTTCGTCTCGAAAGACACCACTACATAAGAAGTAGTAAATAAAAGAATAAGAGTATAGTATATTTTACAGTCAACACGAAAATAACATATCATAAAATCACGCCGGAATTCCTCCTCATTCCTTATTTTTCCATTTATGTTTAAGTCCCATGTAATAGGGGGCGAGCCTATTGCCACCAACCGTGCACAAATCGAGTTTCCGGGCTACTACTGAGCAATTCCAGATGGAAAACCCAATAACACTTAAAAAATTAAATAAATCCAACAAAATGAATGAGTTTATATTTATTTAGATTTAACAAAACACTACATTTTGTTAGATTTAATCCGTTTTTATAGTTGAAAAACTACAAAAGAGAACAGAACTACTTCCTGTTACTATCATAAGTATTCTCACCATTTACCTGACATTCGAGAGGCTCCTAAGCTCTTGCAGATAACCCTTTTGTATGAAGGGTGCTTGCTCAAGTGGCTACTTGTGATACTTGCAGCTTTATATTGGCTACGAATTTTATTGGAAAACTTGTAATTTTTGAGCTAACATTTTTTGTTGTAAAGTGGTCCAGCTTTTTTGAGCTTATTTTGTTATGATGTGTATTGAAATCTACTAGCTGGTGCTACCGTGCCGCCCGTGCGAGTTATATTCCAACTTAGTTTTCGAAATCATTTGTATTTTGGTAACAATAAAGCCAGTCAACAAGTATGCTGCTGCAGCTAAATGCTTTGACTACCAGAGGTCTACATTACCTCACCCCTCTTCTTCTTTATAACAGGAGTCAGGTAATGTTTGACACTGACTTAAGGTTGGGGCTCTTTCAATGCAAACTAAGTACATATGTCAAATTAATAAACATCGTTCGTTCAGTAGTTCCGATGTGAAAACGTTCCAAATACAAATTACATTTTTATCAGTGAACTGACATAACTCAGTATTGAAAAAGCTATTGACAATTAAATTTATTCTCGTTCAGAATAAAGCATCGCCATTTTATTTTATATTTTAACGGTTTAAAAATATATCCATATTGAACGGGAAACATAAATTTTCAATTTATTTCTCTTTTCATCCCGTCAGCATCGTTGTTATCAATAAATTTATTTTTGTCCAAACTTCTTTACATTTTCCTTAATTAGAAAGGCAATGTATTTATTTCCTCCCTTTTCAGTTTTCGTTTATTCAATTGACTGATTTTTTATCATTTATTACGTTTCTGTTTGTATTTTTAGTTGCTTGGATATTTTAATAGCAATTAACTTTGATTGAGAAATCTGTTAGTGTTCTTCGTTCGTTCATATTAATTAAATGTAATTATTTACTTTTTAAATTGTAAATATTTTTGGATATAATTTTTAATTCGATAATATCTGACTCAGAAGTAACAGATTAAGTACTTCCTGGTCTACAATACGTAAAAAATGTAAATAAATAAAATGACATTAAATGAACACACTTGTTTTACGAATATTTCCGCACACGAATATTTTATTACACGTTCATATTTTTTAAATTACTTTTTGCCGCTCCTCTTCGCCAAACAGGAAGCCCACCACTTAATCAACATAATTCGTGCATAAACCACCCAGGCACCTAATTCCGGCCGCGGTAATAGCGCGGTACAGCGCGGTGCGGCGCGGTGTGGCGCGGTGATTAGTGGAATCGCCGATAATTTGCTGACCGGTATCAATTTACCTGTGCGACCAATTTGTGAGTTTAAGTTTATGTTGTAAAGTAAATAATTTTGTATCGGTACGGGAGGTTTAAGGTGAATTTTTAAATGAGGCTGTTGTAAAGATTTAACATTAAATAAATACTTTGTTTTTGTGATAATTAGATATCAAAAATATCATAAAAGCTGAAAAAACCTTTTGGTCACGTTTCATATTTATAAATTCAAGGAAGACCTAAAAATTGGTTTTGTTTAGTTTCGCCAATTTCTATACATTATATATTATTCTGCTTTAACGCCTACCTAGAACAAATCGTCTGTTCTAAAAATACGCTTACTTATCCACGATATATTCTTATAAACCCCATTTTTCCTCTGGTACAAGAGAATGGTGTCCACTTAATCCAAGCCGTGTGGTGTTACATTATCGTAAGCTGTGACGTGGACAAAGATGCGCGATACATCCGAGATACTGCTTTGAAGGCGAAAAGTATATAAGTAGTATGTTTGTATCTGACCTATTAGTATCTTTGCTGTCTGTATCATGGACATGAAAATATTGAGCACTTTGCTAAATACGGTATTTGAATGTTGTTCCTCAATCACACATAAACGGCTGAATGGATTCAGATCAGATTTTTTGTCACATCGATAAACTAATAAATGTCATGGAAATCATGGAATCACATTTCATGTCGTGTTGTTATTTTAGAAGTAAGTTTAAAAGTTATTTTTCTATTTCGTGTGTTTAGTGACTGATCTGGTGTCAGAGTTTTTATGCCGCACATGTGCCACTGACTTGGCTTCACATACCGTCGAGCAATATCTCTCTCTCTCTCTCTATTTACTTCCAAATACAAACGGGTAGTAAAATATTTATTATTTGAAACATGAATTAAGCAGTTACTTTGGTGGTTATTCTTTACAAGCCAAAAATCTTACATGATGTAACAGTTGTATTTGTAGACATAAGATGAATGAAACGGTTCAATCATATTCATCCTGACTCATATCAGAATGCACCCGCGTGTATTCAATAGAGATAAGCCGGTGTGAATATCGCCTTCGATACCCAGTTTACCAATATTATGCTTCAATGTAGGATAAGTGGAATAATATAGATACAATAAATACAAACTATCGTGTTTCAGGGTAAGTTTGCAATTCGAGGTTAAGTAGACAATTCTAGGGTTGTTTTTTTTTAATGCAGTTCAAACTAGTTTAGTAATTTGTCGCAAAATCCTAGAACGATTGTGTGTTGCATACAAATATTGGTTCTGTCTGTTCTAATCAATACCTACACGTGTTTGAGCATGCGAGAAATAATTGAGTCTGAAACAATATTGACAAAACCGTACCGTTTCTTTAAAAATTGCTCAGCCTGTGTACGTACCAACTTTTGCTAAAATAAAATTGTCTTGCCAAAGGACGATTCGATTCCTACACAGTATCGAATCGTCCTTCAGTAAGACAATTTGACTAGTTACTAGTATATTATATCCCAGGTACCTAATAAAGGGCAAGTATAGCTATTGCCATTAACTGGACACAAATCCAGACTCCCAAACCCGGGGCCCCGAGAATGAATAAATAGAATATACTTCATTGTACATCAACATTTTAACTCTTAAATATTGCTAATTCGTCATAATAGTATCCCAATTTGCGCTTTTATAATTTCTAACGTGCCCTGATTATCGTGGACGTTCACGGCATCACGATAACACAGGGAAGTAGAATTTATGTAAATATACAAAGACGCTTTTAAATTTCCGTTCACGATAACGTACGTGCACCGACGGTTCAACATCAACGGTAAAATCGTAAACGTCCACGTCAATGATAACGTGACGTGAATTATGAATGTGCACTATCTATCGTAAGACCGACACAGGGCTCGAACCAAGCATCAATATAGTCGCGCTTTTGTCTTTCCGATCCACAACGAGGCCGTAAATAAACTACCACACGATAAATTGGGTGTATCCGGGAGCTTTAGTCATCACTACGATAGGTCGTTCTTTAAGTAAAAGAAGCAATTATTTCCCCTACTTACGTAGCCCAGATAAGCAGTACCTACACATTTACCTGCTTGGCTATCTCTGAGTTTAACAAATTGTTCTCTTTCACGCGATTGTGCACTTAACTTGGACTTGGGTTTATTTTAACTAAATGGGAGAAAGTGCAAAAACCCCCTGACAATTTTACCGAACCA
This sequence comes from Agrochola circellaris, assembly GCA_914767755.1. Taxonomy (NCBI): domain Eukaryota; kingdom Metazoa; phylum Arthropoda; class Insecta; order Lepidoptera; family Noctuidae; genus Agrochola; species Agrochola circellaris. The sequence goes on from OU611849.1 coordinate 1,480,942, forward strand.
TTTGACAGCCTTCCACGTTGGGACGAGTTACCGTGGCCGAATTGGAAATCTCTAAATAGAGTTGGAACCCAAGTAGGCCGGAGCAAAGACAATCTCCATAGATGGGGGTACATGGACGGCTCAGATGTCAAATGCGTATGCGGCATCTCCCGCAAACAATGGCCCACCTTCCATTCTGCGCTGCATGTCCAGTCACCTGGGCACTTGAGGATCTTTTGCCTACGTCAGTAAGCGGAGTTCGCGGAGCTGAATTTTGAGCCAAACATGTTTGAACTTCTTCTCATCAATACGTTAAAAAGAAGGAGAGAAACTCTGTCTTGAATTTACGTAAATGGGTCAGTATAACGCCGTATAATGATAATGTTGTTGTTATTTCTATCAAAATCAAACAGAATGCTGACTTTAAAATAAATATTTCTACCGAAAACTGAAAAATCAAGACCATTCATAGTTTGATTATACAATGTTTTTCGATAAAGCTATTACTCACTACGGTTTTGCATCAATCAAATATTTCTATAAGAAACGGTAGCAGTTGAGCCCTTTCTAATTAATATTGTATCTATTATTTTATACTCGGTTCCGATATTCTTTTAAAATAAATCATACCTAAAACCGATACTACTTAATTCGATATCTGAACAGTCTACAGTAACAAAGAAAGAGTACTTTCGTTATGAGAATGACAATCAATCTGCCTAGGCTTTTCCCAACTTTATTGGGGTCGGCTTCCAGTCTAACCGGATTCAGCTGAATACCAGTACTTTACATGGAGCGACTGCCTATCTGACCTCAACAACCCAGTAACTAAGTAATACGATACCCCTTGGTAAGACTGGTTGTCAGACTTTCGGGCTTCTGACGACCCGTAACGACTGTCAAAGATCCATGAGTGACAGCCGGGAACAACGGCTTAACGTGCTTTCCGAGGCACGGAGGAGGCTAGTTATGTAAAGATGGTCACCCATCCACAGACCAACCCCGGCAAGCGTAGCTTAACCTGACGGATCGACCCGTGCAGCACTTATAACTTAGCCACGAGCTCCTCGATATGAGAATGATAATGGATAGTTAATTCAAACATAATCATTAGACTAGGACCATAGTAAGACAAGTCAATAACAACAGATTTTTCCAATAAATTAAGAAAATAAAAGAAAAAATCAAGTGAGTATCTTTTCCTATTGCTCTGAAAAGATTATACATACCGTTTACCTTTGCTGTCCATTATTAGTAATTCTTAGTAAACACTTATTTACTTCATAGTTATATCATAATTAACTGAAATAGAATATATTTCAGTTAATTATGATATAACTATTAAGTAAGTAAGGTGGTGGTTCTGGTTTTATTATATTCTTCTGGTGTACAATAAAGTATATATAAATAAATATATTATAAGCTGTCTCGTTGATCTAGTGGTAGCAAGGGTTACTGTTGAATACGAGGTTTGATTCCCGGATCAGGCAAAGTGTAATTGAGCTTTTCTATTAAGAATTTCGCAGTAGCAGTCCGGAGTCTGGATTTGTGCCCGATTGATGGCAGAAGACCCCTATAACATGGGACTTGAAAATTACTAACGAAATGTGGGTGTGCTCATAGGTACACCTCTGCCTATCCGTTCAGAGAAACAGGCGTGATGGTGGCCGTGAGCGAGCAAAAACGGCATAATTACATGTTATATTTAAAAAAAAATTGTGACCCTATCGTCACCGCGCCGTCAAAAATCGGTTTCTAGAAGCAAAATGGCCTAACATTGATTTTCTTAGCCACCAGGAGATAGCGTTAGTAACACGTTTATTGCATTTAAAATGTTATTCAATTTCTTTGATCCACTGAATAAGACAAATTATTAGTAGGCCATTCTTGCTTTCGCGGCCTCTTATGTATGTATATATGTATATAGCACGTCCAAGAATCAATAGGTAATTACATGTTGTGTATTAATGTCACATGTGTACGTGCGACATTATTACCTACGTATGTATTATAATAATGTTTGATACTCTAGTAAGCCGGGATCAACTGATTGATGCAAAAACATTGTTTGCCTGTGCATTGGCTATCAATCAATTACTGATTGCATTGATGTCATTATGTGTTTGGACATCTAAATTAAAATAGGTTGTGACATGATGGAGCGGTACATTGCGTAAAAACAGATAATGACGAAATTAAATAGCGATTTTTTTCTTATAATAAAGTATCAATTGGAAATATAATGTACTGTTCTCGTTCGAGTTCTTTAGCACGTAACTATTATGGTTTCTTTAACATTAACGGTTTAAGTGAAAGTGAAAAAATAGCACTGTCGCATAGGTGCATGCAGTCTTTAATCAACACGGCTTCAAAATGTCAACCAAAAAAAATACATTTATTTCAACCAAAAATAGAACCAGTGCGAGGTGAAAAATGATACCTTTTGTCTCGGCCTGTAGAATAGTTTCAGATTTGAATTTCAGGACATTTTCAAATTTGCCATGCGTTGAAAGTCAGTGGAACGGAAAATCACATTGTGTCGGATCTCCATGTGGACACTGCTTTATAGAGATATGGACTAGAGTTCGCCACGTTTTATGTTATTTCATTTTATTTCAAATTGGACCCTGAATCGAAATATGGGTTGGATTTGGAAAAGTGTGTTAGTTGGGGACCGGAGTGGTGGTGTGGTTTTTGAATGTATGTCGGGCATTGGAAAATGGACGAGTTTCGACGAAAAAACTTTTTCCCTTTTTTTATGTGTTGGCCGGATGCGTGAAATATACATAGTACATAGTATTAGATAAATCGTATAGGCAGTAAGTAATGTAGGTACATTTTTAATCCCCGCAAAAATAGTTGTCTTCATAAATAAGGATCTAAAATAAGAAACAGCATTATTCAAAATTAACCTAGCCAAAGAATACATTCATAAATAAAAAGCAAAAGGCTTAAACATGTTCCATCAAAATAACAAAAAACATACAAAATTGATTCAGTTCACCGCTTGCTGGTAATATCGCTCAAACTCTAAAGCCCATCAAAGTCTTCGAACACATAGATTTAAAACGTAATGTATTAGAAATTCTCCTTTTGATCGTGGAGACAGCTAAAATCCTTCGTGTGCGCTTTTGTATACGTCTATGAGACCCCAGGTAGGGTTGCCATCTTGGAAAGACGGTACGGGATAGGATTAAATGTTCTGAAATTAAATTTCGTTTTATTGGTTATTTCATGTTTTAGAATAGTTACTGTTAGTAGCTGTTCTATAATCTGGAATTTTTTTCTATATTTTTTCTTCTTTCTAAGTTCTCGATAAAATATTATCGCAGAGAATTCCATACTAAGTTTAGTTTGGTAATTTTTTTTGGTAAATAAGTTGAGCCATTCCGCAAACTGAAACTGACTCTACGAGTATGTTTCTGTATTTGGTTATTTTTTTCAGCTGGAATAATAATAATTAAATTACTTTGTATGCTTAAAAGTATATAAAATATTTTAACAATACTCTCTGGAATATGTCGTTGAAAATAAGCTGAGAGGAAACCACAAAGGAAAACGAATGAAATCTAAGAAAAAACGGTCTGGTAATTTGTTTAATGATTTTCCAAGAAACTTGAAACTGATTTAAGGAAAAACGAAGCGTTTCAGTACTAGCCGTATTTGCCAGGTTATTAAAATTAAGGAAAATACTTAATTTTACTATCCCGGGAGTCTGGTAGACATTTTCAATTACTTATGCAAAAATCAAATTTTTAAACTTGAATGTGTTCACATTTTGGTAAAACTATTTTTCTTGAAAACAAACGTTGTATCATACAAATCGTCTCGTTTTGAGAAACATTTTCATAACGTCACAAAATTATGAGTTGTCTCTTGCACGCATGACTTACACCTGTTCTATGTCGCTAAATACGCCGTATTTAGCGACGGCTATGTGCCACAGAGTAGCCCGTCATGTGCTGCCGTATTTGCTAAGCGACAAAAAAACTTTCCTTGGCGACATTTAAGTTTAACCTCACTTCACAAATCGCAGATCCTTCCCAGTTTAAACTCCATTCAACGAGGTATTACCATATAAAATGCAGGACAATCCATTGACTCCTTACCGCGTGGACCGTCTACGTTAACAGCGATGCGGGTGTGGTTTGTGGGTACTTCCACCATCTTTGTGACGGGTATTTGATGGCAACTTGTGTTTGTACGATTAAGTACTCGTGAGCTTAGATTAAATTCATGTGTATTCTATGTTTATATATTGCATATGGTGGGAGGAGGTTTTATTAAGAAGTTAGACTGGTTTTCAAAAATATAATAATTTCGCAAATGTATCTAAGTTCCTTATTTTTTTCACTTAATAATAATTAAATATGATTGTATCATGTAGATTATGTCACACACAAAATTAGATCGATGGAAATTTTAAAAGCAAGCCCAATAATAGGGCCGTGTTAGAAATGCGTACAAATTCAAAACTATTTTTCGGCACTTGAGTTCTAAGGTGGCTCCTCAATTTACGTCTGAATTCAGGAGCCACTTTAACCGTTCTGTAATTGACCGAGCGAGCGAAGCGTCTTTGCTTCAAGTCTGGCAAAATTTGTTTACGTGTGTCAGTTTGTTCGTACTACAAGTGGTATTTTACAACTGATCTGGACGAAACTTGGTATACGGGTTTTACTCCTTTATAGTTTTTTTTTGTTGTCAGGGATTTTTAATTGCACGGAGTACTTCCTCCAAAAAGGAGCAAAAGGGGAGTTACTAGATATCTCTGCCTTATGAGATCCAATTTCGATGGGTGTTTTTATTTAAAAGGTAGTTACTTTAAATTGGTCTAATAAAAAATGATTAGCAGAATAGCTCCTCAAAATACAGTAAGTTGCTCATTTTAGATTTCTACAGGCTATATACTAGCAGGCCCTTTACCTACTAGGTAGGGATGGATGGAGCCGCTGGGAAACCTTCTCATCACAGACCTGATAATTCTAAAAATATTTTTTAGAATTCTCATAATATATTTTACAATAAGGTCACTAGATGGCGCTACCATGCACCGCTGGATCGCGCTGTCGTTGTCGCTCGCCAAATGTTTAGGTCCCGTCGCACATTTTGTGTGACAGAGATTTTAATAAGTGTAAAGTAGCTTCAGAAGTAAAGTCTCGTGTTCACCAGATTGTAGTTAGTTAGTTTTGGATTAGTTCATTTCTGTTTAATTATCGTCTTGCCACCATATGCTTTTAGTAACCTCCAGCCGCAGTCGGGTTTTTCTTAAGTCCGTAAAGGTATATTAATTATAGGATTTTAACTGTCATGGTTATTTTCACTACTATGGTTATTTAAAACGGAATATTTACCATGTTCAAAAAAATTAAAAACATGGTTTATATCTCGTTTTAAATAACTTTAGCGGTACCTATATTAACTTTTGAAAAAAAGTTTGTGCTCGCGAGGTTTACTGTTCGCAGAACTACTAGTTTTTTAAGGGTTTTACTGCAAATTTCAGGACTTGGCCTACTTAATCGGAAAATTTACTGCTAAATATTGGTATTACCTGCGATATGAGACATGGCTCCTCAATCCATACGGACACCATTTTATATTATGATTATACAATCGTCCTAATTCGTCCAACTCAAAAATGTTTTCCCAACCAAAAAATAAAATCTGTATGAAATTGCGCGACATAATTGCTCAGTAAATCTTTGTAACGAGATATTTACGATAAATATCAAGTGCCCAATTCTGTTTCCCTTAATTACTGTTATGGATGAAAAAACGGCCGCTGGATTAATAAGACGTAATATAATTCTGTTATTATGTCGGTAAAAGCCTTCATGTAATGACTACAATGAATTGTTGTTATAGATGTTTTGTGGAGAACAGAAATGATTAAATATTTATGTTATTGATCAATGTTTTTGTGACTATTAATATACACCATTTATATCAGGCTACATAATTGCTAATACCCTAACCTAAACATACATATTTTTATTATATTCAAAACTTATGTTAATAAATCCTAATTTATATTATTATAAATGCGAAAGTGAGTTTGTTTGTTACGCTTTCACATTAAAACTGCTGAACGGATTTGGATGAAATTTGGGACATGAGTAGACATGATCTGGGCTAGGACAATGAATACTTTTTATCCCTACATTTCTACGGCATCGAGACTAATGCGGGTGAAACCGGGAGGTGCAAAGTCAAAGTCAAAGTCAAATAATTTATTTCAAATAGGCCCTTGTAAGGCACTTTTGAACGTCAAAGTTTACAAAAAATTGAATTGATTCTAGTCGGTGCAGCTATTAAGGCTGTAAAGATAGTGATGAAAATTATGTTTTACTCTGGGTCATTTTATTTCTGTTTGTTGAAACTGTAACGTATACAGCCAATAATGTTAAATTTTACGAAAATCCATTTTACCATCCTCACTTTCAATTTGGAGCGTGTCATTCGTAATCAATTCAATCCGACATTTTTGATAAAATCCTGCATTTCGAATAAGTTCCAATACCACGAAGTAATTTATTTTTTACTTTTTATTTAATTAAATTGGACTGCAGATAATTAAGCATTTCCTTAAGAACGTCCTTATTATTTTCTATATCTATAAATAATACAAAATTGCGTTTCTTATCTGTCTGCGAGACCACTTACATCTTAAATCTAAGGATCTAAATGCTGTAACGAGCAGAACATTCTAATTCAGCGCATTTTTCTGGAAGTGTTTACATTCGGAAATTCTGAAATGTTGATATTTTGACGTATCGCCACTGCACTCGTGCGAAGCAGGGGTGGGTCACTAGTTATATTAATAAGTATAGACCTAATTACTTAAGACTATTACCGAAATATATTGCCAATTTCTATCGTGATGGACGCCAATTATCCACGATTTTCTTCCAAGTCTATTTCAATAAGAAACACTATACATTTGATTAGGTTTAGGAAATGGATATTTGCCACGCGATGAAGTGAAAGAAACTGAGTTATTATATCATTCGGTGAGTTCTGTATTCAATTAGAACTAATGACGAACTTTCTTGTTTCAGGTATGTTTGATCATAAATATCAATCTGTTTTTCGGGCGTCGGCTTCGGAAATATACGGTAAGTGTTAATTAAGAAAATACGTAAGATATGTTTTAGTTGAAGCCATTAGGATTTTTTTCAAACTGTTGTTGTCTGTTGTTTATTTTTTTATTTTGTGTTAATATTTTGCGTCATGTTTATCGGAAATAAACGTATTTTCTTTCTTTCTAATCTTCATAGTCCTCGGCTTTGATCACCCTTAAAATCTATCATAGTTTTAAAATGATGGTTAACCTATTCATAGTAAGATACATATATCATCGTAATCTAAATACAGTTATTTATAACAGAATATATAAATAAAACGTACACCTTTCCATAGTTATACCATACGCAACTAAACCTTATACAATCACAGCACTCTGTGTATCGTGTATCCGAATGCATCACAAAAAGAAACGGGTATACGTTTCTATTCCATTCCACTGGATGCAAGATAAATGGTCCGTCTTAGATGAAAGCACCCTATATCTCCGACTGGCAGCAGTTTGCCAATAAATTCAAAATCAATCTAAATGGTTTCCAGTCCTCAGAGGCCATGACTATTCTAAAGTTTATAAATCACACAGCTACTCTCTATTTTCTTTTTTAGAACATTTTTGAATTTGAATTTTTGTACTGGCTTTGGATTTGTATCCGAATGCAATTCGATTTGATTTATTTGAATAGATTTGTGATACTTTTTGGTCGGTTTTTGTTAAAATTGTGCTCTTCATTACTTTTGCTTCATGATGTCATACGAAGATTTCGTTAGGTATTGAAGTGATTTTTAAATTGTTTTGATATTTGTTTGTGAACTCTAAAAACAAAGCGGAACCTTCCATTTATTTTTGATGTTAAATAGTACTGTAATTTATTCAATCAATTACAAAAACAATACAGTTCAAATAAAATTTTAATCAAGAGAACAGAACGACAGACTGAAGGTGACACCAAAAAAAACCTTATTTTAATGTCATTAACGAAGACACTCACTGAAAACTCAATTTAAATACAAAAAGAAAAAACATTTTTTAATCCAATTTGTTGAGGCTACGTTCCAAATATTACTATGTAAATATATACAATTAGTTTTCGAAGATATCATTGTGAGCTGCAAAAACGAAGTGAGGCAAGCTCTTTAATTGTTTTTCTTAAATTGGACCGATGCCAAACTAGAGTCGAGACCCATCGATCCAAAGTGAAGAATTAAATTGTTTTCTTTTTCGCTTGTAAAAATAACGATTTTCAAGAAAGTCGGTATTGACAACTCAAGGTTAGATCAGAGTGCGATTTAAAATTAAATTGATTAATTTAATTTTAAATTGGCTGGTGTCCGATAAATTGAGTTACATTTTTAAAGCAAATGTGGATGTTGTTTTTCATGAACGGATTAATCTGATGTTTGTTTTTGACAACAAAGATTATCAAGTAAAAGAATCGGTACTTTTTGGAGTTGATATAAAAGTACAGATAAAAAAAAATGAAAAAAAAATAATTGACGCGCTGTTTTTTTTTGCTGATTTTTTTTAGATTTGTCAAAAGCTTTCAAAAATACACCAGGATAATTATGTCCCGATGTATTGTTATTGCTTTATGCTGGTCTAAATAAATAATGCTATTGCCTCAAATAAATAGGTTATTTAATCGACAATTCTGAATTTTTGCATATAAAACTCTAACTACTATTTAAATAATTAAAAAAGTTATAGAAAAACGTCACTAGACGGAACCAAAAAGAATTATAATTTGTTATTCTCAAACCGTTTCTCTTTGAGAGTAGGCAGAAAATAAACACAGACTGTCCTATGTCATGCTATGATTAGATACAGTCACGGACTTTAATTAATGAGCCACTTTAAAAATTTGCAGTTTTATACATAACGAGATTACACGATTTAACACGAACTCAAACTGTATGCTCGTCAACAAGATGACAAATTACTAATAATCGGAAATAGTCTTATCCGTAGATGTTGAAGTTGACTAATAAGTTGTTAATGATAAATCAATGGTGCATATCTATTTGATATTGACCTCCTCTGAATTAGAGCTCTTTAAATACTCGTTATTTCTGAAAGACTATCCGAAGATAGTGACGTTCGGATAAAATCGTGGGTCCGAGTTTTTCCGATGTCGAAATGACCAATCATAATTTCTCCTTACTTTAACGTTACTATCGCTACACCTGCAATTGGTTAGCTTTGGGTAGTCACTCTGCTGTCAAGTTTGTAGTTCTGGTTCTCAGGTTAGCCAACCGTTAAACTTGCATTAAATTTTCTTCTTCTATAATACCAAGGCGTATGACTCCATGTCTGGACCCAATTTGCATTACACGGCTGAAATACAAACAGTGGCAAGTGGCTCATCAATTAAAGTCCGTGACTGTACATACTCTTTTTCCGACACAACGTCTTTTTATTTCATATATTAAAAAAAGACTTCAGTAAATTACAACTCATTACTAAAACAGACTAGCTGGATCCTGGCTTGGCAGACCCTTTAAGACCCTCTTTACCTTATATTATAACTCCGGAAGCATATTTTTTTGTACATAATTTTATTTTCAACCCTTCCCGAGTTCAGGTTATCAATTACGGTAACCCTTTTCTCTCAAAACAATATAACGCACCGAGCCTTTTTTATGCCAATTGGCATAAAAACTTGGCATAGAAATTATGTTATTATGCGAATTTTATACGAGTGTGCTGTTCGTATTGCAAATATTTTTCTTTTATGTTTAATTTTGGGACAGGCGGTAATTTAAATTTCCTTTCTTATTTAGCTTTTTTTTAACCCTCAAGTCTGACCTTGCTAATTCTAAAAAAACCTTTTATATTTCATAACAATGTAGATTTTATTGGATACCATAAAATAAACATCTGTTATGCCCCCGCCTTACTTCGAGAGAAGTAGATCACCCGTAGCTTTTGCTCTTTGTAAATGCCTTTAGTTTGTTCTGGCCTACTCAATGGGTGCACCAACATAAGCCACCATTTTTATAACTCATTGAAGTCCTTATCAGTGTTCTACAATCCTTCTCAACTGAAACGAGCTCATACTTAAATTATATCTGCAGCTACAAAATGTAGTCTTATTTAATATGTATTACGTCGGCTCACTGCTCATCCCCCTAAGCCGTGGTCGCCACGCTAAATCCAGTTCGCCGTCGCCGGCTACCGTACTATCCCTTTGTAATCCACTTCTTTAATGTTTCCTAGAAAAATCTAGCTTCACGATATTTCTCGAATTACTGCTGTTAGGTTTTAAAGTTGGTCGAGTGTATAGATTTTAATAGATACGAATATTGTGAATATGAAAGTGTGTCTGTTATTTGTTATTTCTCGACTCTGTGAATCTTTTGACGATAATTCTAATAGTCTAGCTGTCACAAAAATATAAGCTGGAATAACTAAAATGCGAAACAGACATATTTTCCTAATTTTGCTGTTCTTAAGTAACAATTTGTCTTAAAACTCCAGCTCTTTAAACTTCACAAATGTAATCCTACATCAAAAATTATAAAGGAAAAGCTGGCAAATAGTGTTTATTTCGCGAAGCTCGTTGCATTTACATGTTTTTATAAAACTTGTTTTATCAACAACTCAACCAACAAAATGGACACTTTCGATCCTCCGCCACTTACTTACATCATAATAATTATTCAAAAAAAACCACCGAATCGATAGCACTTCCGAGAGCGAAAGAGACAGCATGCATCACTCAGGCCACCCTTTAAGCGATCTTGATGGCCCCCATTAACGGGGCGAGTTATCGTAAGTGACACTTGCTACATTAACGGGGCGAACTGTCGTAAGTGACACTTGGAACAAATTGGGCGGGAGAGGATCTTGAGGAACGCACGTGTCCTGTTGCCACCATAAATTATTGGAGCAGAGTCTTATGAGGAAATTATTTCTGGTTTTATTTTTATTTGCTGTTGAAATGCGTTGGTCATCTTTTATTTTTAGGGTTGGTACTCAAAGGGTGCCAACGGGAGCCCATTACTAAGACTCCGCTGTCCCTCCGTCTGTCACAAGGCTGAGTGTTAAATATTCTGCGGTGTTGTGCGCGTCCAAATCGCTTATGACCGCTTTTTTATGTTGACATCTGCGTCTGCAGTATTAAAGGGGAATCCAGTTTAACTAAAGTTATTTTATTAATGAAGTATTTACTGACTGCATCAGACCTACCGATAACCATATAAAAGATCGCTGGCTTGTATGAATAGTAAATTATTGGAATATTTCTGATGAACTTATTAAAATACTGACCTACTTTTACTGCCCACATTAAATTTTCCAACTTATAAGGATAATTCGAGCTTAATGAGGTATCATTTTACCAAGGCATAATCCAATAAATAATATTCATGAACGTAAGTACCGAGGTACTTAGTGAACTACTTCTTAAGTAGACTCAAATTAGACGTATTTGTCATTACCATTAAGTGCCTGCTTTGATAATAGATTATGGTAATATTATGATAACAGCTAATATGTGGTTCTTGTTGTACTAACACTACATTCAGACGCTAAATAGTAATCTAGTGAATTAATTTAGGCTCTACTTAGTGTAGTAGACAGTTTTAAGTAAAGTGCTGCTATTAAGAGCGTTTATTCTGAAATCGGAACGTCGCAAATATATGTCAAATATCTCGCTGTTTTGATTAATTTGGTAATACTCGTATTACTGTATGGAAATATGGAATTTGGCTAACTAGCGAACTAGAATATTAATAATGAATTGCAATCAAAACACTGTATTTGTGATGTAAACTAAATATTCGGCGATATTAATTATTGCATTTCATAATCAATATTTTAGTTCACTAGTTAGCCACATTTCATATTTCCATACAGTAATATTGCCAAATTAATAAAAATAGGTAAATATTTGAGAGCCTTTTGCGACGTTGCCAACTTATAGGATAAGCGCTTTTAACTAAATTCTGTAAATTTTATGATGATTGACTATACCTACATGTGATGACGTAGTAGAGAAGTATGGAGGACAAATACATGTTTTGTGTACAATAATTGTATTAAGGGCAGTAGAATGATAATGATATATATCTACATGTCGCTTAGTTGTCTTATACTTATTTATATGTCGTCGGCATATTGTAAGATTCGTCATTATACAAACGGCACCTTAACATAGGACTCTCGGCGAAATGATTACGATTAAATGTAAAATCAATTTGCCTTCGGCATTTCACCACATATCAAGCGTTTCCAATCAGACATTGCCCAATTGCCATCTGAGTAGTGACGAACCAGATAATCTGCCTACGACATATACATTACCCCTGCATAAAAAGTCCTAAACTCAAACGGACTAAAATCTAATTGAGTAGTTGTGCAGTTACTCTAAAAGCAAATGTATTTATTATATTAAAACCAAACTTTTTCATAACAAAAACTTTTAATATCTAGAACACCAAAAATTCTGGCATATTTTCAAAATTACTTCCACAAAAACTTAGCAGTTTAACTTCACCACTTAAAAAATAACTTTCAGATTCACTGAACCAAGAAGTATAAAGTTAAACTTTATTTTTAAAACTGCCGTAGGTATTCTGTTCTGGAGTTTAGTGCAAAACTTTGCCTGGATATAAACCTAAGTGCAACAAAATTCACCTGCCTGGATTTTAAGTGCATCTGAATTCTTAATGCCTGGACTTGGTCAACAACAAATTTATGGACAGTGAACTTTTTATTAGATTTAAAACCCGACTTTATATTGCCATGTTCTTGGATCTGTGTCAGTCTGTAAAGACGTATAATAGTGTGGCGGTTTAAGTTAGTTTTTTAGTGAGGAATTACTTTATTTTCTTCGGTTTTGATGTTGAGGTTGAGTGCCCAGATTATTAAAGTCTTGGTCATGGATTCTTCTGTATCGATAGTAAGACTAAACATTTAAATACACATCATATGTTACACTTAGCCTTGATTCAAATCCAATCAAGGCTACGTTTCTGGTGACCTGAGACAATCTAATCAAATTCTTTTCTAATTACCTAAAGAAAAGCAAGCGTTGAGAATTTATAAAATTATAATATACCACCGAATCTATGGGAAAACTTCATTTACTGAACTCGGTTTCTCTAAAAACCATAATAATTAATCGTAAACTTAATCCAAAACCACATGACGTTGCAAGTAAAATCAAATTAGCAGTCTGTACGGTGTCTGTCAATATTCCCATTTTCTCTTTTAGCGCCGGCGAAATTAGAGCAGGCTCTCGAACATTCTCCAATATACCAATTTTTATCAGTATAAAAGCTTGTGAAAATTCAATTATGGATCCAATAAAGTTGTCAAATATCAACACGAGGGGGCGCGGTACGTCACGATTAGGGCAGCCATCCGCTCTCCGTGTTACAGATTTGTCCTGGGACGATAGAGGACGAATTATATTTGGTTCGATCAGTGGGTGGTCTTGGAGGTGACGGTTTTGATTGGGTGAGACAGGGCGAAGATATTTGGTGAGGCGATGTGTAGTCTTAAGATTGAATCGTATGTGCAAGGTTCTGTTTGAAATAGAGCTGGAGGTAGTCATTTGCAATGGACGTATCATAACGTATGTAACCTAGATTCAATAAAGTGGCAATAAAGCCTAGGCATTACTAATTCACTTTTCTTTTGCCTCAGGTACTAAAGTTCAACATCTGGTTTTAAATTTATAATTTATTACAATTAAACCAATAAAATTATCCAAAAAAAAATAAAACTCTCACCATTGTTAAATATCTTTTTGCTGATAAATTGTCCAGCTTTCACAACATAATCCTTAACAAAAAAAATCATGCTACATTTCCCAACTTGTCTCAAATATTAATTACACACATTAACACCCTACTCACAGGCGGCGTGCGGGCATTTTTAAAAGAAACATTTTTTCGCCAACTTCGGTAAAGTTCGGAACTTTTCGTATTTTATCCACTGATTGCGTTGTCAGTTGCCAATCATTTTGGTTTGAAACATTTTGATAAGTTGATGTATCACCATTGAGGTCTTAACTTTTAAACTCGGTTGATAGGTATTGGTGAACTTGCAAAATTATTTTGTAGAAAAATCGAGTGTGTATTTTGGGAGCAATTTCTTATACGAAGGAATTTTGATGTACCTACTGCCTCATCGGTCTAGTGGTCGCAAGCGCTGAGCATGAGAATCTGACTTCGATTCCCGGGTCGGGTAAAGTGTTATTGGGTTTTTCCATTAGGAATTTCTCAGTAACAACCCGTTTTTTTTTTGGGTGGAAAATTATCTTATAACTTCTCTCACTCTGGGTGGAGCGGGAGGGCGTGTCTGGCTCTTACTTACTAAAACCCACCCGTGTTCCTTCAGTTGCCTGTGTATTACCAGGGGCCACGGTATCCCTTTTGGACTTTCCCGCGACCCCGGCAGGCATCGGCCCTAGCGCGCCCCGTCAGTTGTGCTGACATTTCTTTGACATTTTCCGCACGTGGAACACAACATGCCGTCGACCCGGGCCTGATCCTTAACGAACGGCGAGATACCCATTGCTCACTGTCCGCTGGCTCGCGCCTACGTTGGCCGGAAATTGGCCTTTTTTTTTTTTTTTTTTTTTTGATGATGGGAAATTATCAAATAACTTCTCCCGCTCTGGGTGGAGCGGGAGGGCGTGTCAGACTTTTACTGACTAAAACCCACCCGTGTTCCTTCCGTTGCCTGTGTGCCGAGGTCGCGATATCCCTTTCAGACAAACCCGCAACCCCGGCAGGGGCCGGAAATTGGCCTGGGATTTTCGACGGCCAGGGCGTCTCCTGCAACTTCTAGGGGCGTGAGGGCGCGGAATTTGCCTCTACCTCACGCGTTCCGCCTCCTCCTTCGCGAGCATTACTGCTTCGCAGAAAGACGTGATGGCTTTCCATGCCCTCTCGCTCGTACCATGGCCTGGACCAGGGCCGGACGCGAGAGGTCACCGCCGCCGATCGACTCCTCGAGGAGACAGTGGTGCTCCGCCTAAGCCAGATCTCCACCGTGTCCTCAGTAATAGCCTTGAGTTTGGATTTGTCCCCGGTTGATCGCAATAGGCCTTACACATGACTGGCGAAATGTGGGTGTACTAGAATATAGGTCACCTCTCCCTATCCTTCCAGGGAGAAACAGGTGTAATATTATGTTTATGTAATTTTGATGTAACATTATTTTGTAAAAACATAGAGCACAGATGTGTTAGCCACACAGCCATAGATTGTGACAAAATAAAATAAACACATAACGAAAGATCGTGCTGACACAGGAGAAGTATTTGAGTATTGAAACTATATACAAGACTCGCCAAATATATTCCAAAACAACAACCACCTAAAAACGAAACAATACATATTCCGATACCCAATGAACGCCCATTCGCCTCCATAAGCAAATTCGTCGCCGATCCCGTATACATGAAGCCTCCCAAGCAACACCTGATTCAATAAAGCAAGACAGGTAGGACCCTTGGATAACAAGATTCCTGACATCTCCGTCCCTTTTCTCATAATAAAATTGGAAATCCCACTCAATAAGGTCCCGGAATTGGACGGACGGACTCAAAAACTTGGTCCAATTAGACAAACTGACGATAGAAAAAAAATTGTTTCAAACGTTAATTCCCTTTTGATGTAAAAAGGATTTTTATACGGCCTTTGAATTATTTATTAGCTTTCGAGTATTCTTTGTTTTTTTTTCAATTTGTAAAGGTCCTTATTAAAAGTAATAAAGCGATGGATCGAGTGGCTTCACTTTGATTTGATGTCAGTCAACGTTGAGTGGTGCTGGCTGGATGGATGTTTTGGTGAAACTAGCTTTTGATTATAAGAAATTGTGAGTTTTAGTAGTCCTCGACTTAGTATAGAGACATGGCATGACTAACTATCTATCGGTACTTGTGTGAAACATACGACCTTTTGTCACAAAGAAAAGTGATACCTGAAGCCTTATACCGGGTTCACACAGTTAGATTTTAATTGATCAATTGCTAAGTTGAAAGCAATATGAACCGTCTGAACAGACTATCAATTAAATTGAATTTATAATTCAAAGTATTTTTTGTTGAACAATAAAAGCCGAAAAACTTAAGAAATGTAACGATAATCTTAAAGATATAGAGCCTTCTTTGTTCTTCCTTTTTTTAAACTAATTATTCCACCTATCTCAGCCAGGAAAGCCATATAAATCAAAATTCAAACAGCCACACTTGATTTAAAACTGCGAACGATGTAAAAGACGCCAAAAGTTTCTGGAGTGTATGAGAATTTCTTAAAAATCTCTATGAACGTTACCGAGGAGAAGTGGGTAACTTCGTGAATTGGCTAGCAGATGCTTTAGAGAATTTTTGATATAACTTGCAATCTTGGTGTTCTGTGAGTTTGTGACAATATTTTATTTCGAGATGGCATTGTGGTATGATATGATTTGAATTTTTCTGTAAGTTTTGTAGGAAAAAGGAGATACTTTTGTCTAGTTTCTTTATCAGAAAATGTTTTAAGTGCCAATCGTTTTCTGGTAGCGTGTGATTTTCTCATCATCTGCCTAGCCTTTTTCTAAACTGACAGTTGAATACCAATATTTTACACGGAGCGAGTGCTTATATGACCTTCACAACCCAGTAAGTAAATATGATACCCCTTGGTAAGACTGGTTGTCAGACTTTCGGGCTTCTGGCGACCCGTAACGACTGTCAAACATCCACGATTGTCAGCCGGGACCAAAGGCTTAACGTGGTTTCCTAAGCACGGAGGGGTATGTAAAGATGTTCATCCATCCACAGATCCATCGCGGCAAGCATAGCTTAACCTGTTCGATCGACCCGTGCGGGTGTTATTACTTAGCCACAAGTCCCTCTCTGAATTGCATTCAGCTTATATTGCTATAAAATTGATTCTCAAGTAAATATGAGTAAGGAATATACTATGTCATGCTGCAAGGTGTAGGCTTTGATATTGGCAAAGTGTAGGACCCACACCAGTGGTCGCTTAGTGGTCGAAATTCGACCATAATTCATTAAAATTTTAAGTTTTGTAGGATTTTTCATACTAATTCCATGTATATTACTCGTACATACTAATTCTATGCTGCCATGATAGTAAATACAAATTCCATGCTGCCATGTCATTATTCTGAGGTAAGCCAACCTTAACCATAAACAAAAGAGCTTTTGTGTGTCAAACGCATAGTAGTGTGTGTAATTTTTAATTTATTTCTAATTCATATTATATAAAAATATTAGCTTTGTACACTAATTCTCCATATAAAATTTAACTGTGCCAAATTTCATACTCTTTCCGCGTAATTTTCGTAAAAAGGGGTACAAAGTTTTTTCTTCACGTATTAATATGTAGATTAAAACCATTAAAATAGCTAACAGATTGTAGGTACTCTCCTAAATAGGAATAAACGTAGTTGGGTACCAATAACTCAAACTAAAACTCAAAGCATTTATTTGAATTAAATCATTTATAGGCACTTTTGACAATGAGTCGGTTAGTTAGTCAGAAAGTTGCCCCTTCCAAAACGTAGATCTCTATGAACGGGCAAGAAACTCCAATATGTTCTGTGTAATAATAACAATGAATAAAGTAGAGTAGAATAGTAAGAATACTCGTTATTATGTGCACCATGCGAATTACAGATATAAATGTCGAAATTTTACGTAGGGTGACACCATGGGCGGTCTTATCTCTAAAAGCGATCTTTTAAAAACAACCTTTCGATGGATTTAAAGGAGAGAGAATACTGAAGGTAGTCTGTGGTGTACCAGTTACATAATACTTTATATACATAAAGTATATGTATGAAAATAAAGACACAATCTAGAAAATAATCAGCCAGCAAATAATAAGGAGACAATTTATAGCAATAATTATAATTACGATCGTGGTAATATGACGGTAATGAGCGAACGGCGCCTGATGCGTAATCATAGCTATAAATAATAATAATTAACTTATTTCCCAACGCGTATGTAAGAATGAATCAGAAAGTGTATTATTTCTGCGTTATTGAGAATTATTGGTTCATATGTTATTGTTTGAGGAGCTCGTGGCTAAGTAGTAACTGCCGCACGGGTCGATCAATCAGGTTAAGCTACGCTTATCGGGGTTGGTCCGTGGATGGATGACCACCTTTACATACCGAGACTCCTCCGTGCCTCGGAAAGCACGCTTCGCCGTTGGTCCCGGCTGTCATTCGTGGATCTTTGACAGTCGTTACGAGTCGTCAGAAGTCCGAAATCCTGACACCAGTCTTACCAAGGAGTATCGTATTACCCAGTTACTGGGTTGTGGAGGTCAGATAGGCAATCGCTCCATGTAAAATACTGTTATTCAGCTGTATCCGGTTAGGCTGGAAGCCGACCCCAGCATAGTTGGGAAAAGGCTAGGCAGATTGTTATTATTGTTTGATAACTACAACAGATTGTTGTTGTGTATAGTATTTTTTTTTATGAAATACCTGCAGTTTGGTTAAACACCAGATTATTTTCATACACAAGTACAATAACTAACTACATACAATTATCATAGTATAATGTTGATATACCGCCAGTTTACATACAAAACTACATTTTCTAGTTTATAGGTATTTATAATACAAAAACAATATATTCCTATAAAAAATAAAAAAACTCATTTCTAAACACAAAAACATTTATTTATTTTGTGAAGTAGAACTGAATGGTACCACTATGTAAACAAGCATTTTAGTAATAAATAACAAATAGCTTATCATGTAATTAAATTAACCACACATCCCTACTCTACTGAAAAACGTTAACATGTAAATGACACACTAACCTTAGGAATACCAGTATTTTACATGAAACGACTGCTTATCTGAACTCCAAGCCCCTGGTTACTGGGTAACACGACCCCCCCCCTCCTTGACCCCTTGGTAAGACTGGTTTTCAAACTTTGGAGCTTCTTATTACCCGTAACTACTGACAAAGATCTACGAATGACAGTCGGGACCAACGGCTTAACGTGCTTTCCTAGGCACTGAGAGGTCTCGATATGTTATGAATGCTCATCGATCAACGAACGGACCGCGCACCATGGACCCAAACATTATATCGAATCTACAAATATTCGATTCCACCGCCAGCTGTGCCGTGTTATGCCGAGTCGAACATGTGTGCAGGACCCCTTTTTTTTTGGGTGGGAAATTATCAAATAATTTCTTCCACTCTGGGCGGAGCGGGAGGGCGTGTCAGACTTTTACTGACTAAAACCCACCCGTGTTCCTTCCGTTGCCTGTGTGCCCGGGCCACGATATCTCTTTTGGACAAACTCGCAACCCTGGCAGATGTGTGCATCACCCCTGACATAGCAACATCTAAAACTCAAAGCAAATAGGACAGATACCTAATTATTCCGAATCAATATTACCTATCTGAAATTAATTACATGTATTATACTACTAATCCTTACCTGAGCCAATTCACCTGCATTTAGTTATAAGAGGCTCATTGGCTCTTTGGGATATAACATTAATCTTGGCATTATAATTGGGTGTTGGGATTGGAAGAATTTGGGGTCAGTTAATAGTAATTAGTATTCATTTCATGTTGAAGTTAGCGCAAAACTAATTATTATAGAAAAAATAGGCAGTCATGGGGACTGCCGGCAGAAGTAAAAACTTAAAACTGGTATTAGCGCCATCTAGATTCTATAGTACAGCACTACGGCGCGAGCATATCGGTGACGCGAATGCATAAGCTTATTCCCTACGAAAAATTGCTCAAGGTGCTTATAGTTGTTTTTACTTCAAAAATTGGTATTTATTATTATTTTCACCCGTCACGAATGACAATTATTACACTTACTAGTTTCTAGTTTACGTTTGATTTAAAATGCTTGGTTAGGCATTTAGGCAAAAACCGCAAAAAATCCCCTTAAACGCGTTCTTTCATTTCTTGAAAAGAGTAATAACTCTTTTTAGAGCTTAGGGATAAAAAAAAATCAATAGTAGAATACACAGCATGCCAGTTTTATCAAGTTATAGACAACTAGCTTATGCCAGCGGCTACGGTCGGAACTTATCCCACGGAAACGTACTATCAGGATAAAAAGTATCCTATGACCTAACCCAGGTCATGGTCTGTGCCATGGTCTGTACCCAAGTGCCAAATTTAATCCAAACCAGCCATTTTAGCGTGAAAGCGTAACAAACATACTCACATTCGCATTTAAAATATTAGTTAGGATATTAAATAATATTCAAAGACTATAGTAATGTGTTATTAACTTTAAATAACATATTGGTACACACGGCTACACATCAAGTTATCTCGCATTGTATAGGATTTCCCTACAATGCGAGGTCAGCTTATTCTGGAAATGTATAGCTTGATGTGTAGCCGTGTGTACATGTCAGAGCAACACCTTCAGGGCAAATCAAACTCAAACTTAAATGTTTTATTATTCAAACTCGAAATAATAAAATCATTCACAGAAGCAATTGACGTCAATTTTACAATTTTATGCGATAAAGCGCCACAAGGAAGTCTTACATAAATAAGAAAATACTGCAATAACCGACGACGTACACTCGTGTACACTTGTACAGACGCGCACACGACTCATTCACGTATAAAAATCGAGATCGTTACATGGAACTTTCTGCACCAGTAGGTACAATCGTGAGGAGCAGTTCTAATGAAATAGAAGTTTTCATGAATGAATAGACAAAAATAAATATACGTGTATTATAAATAACAGGGTCTTGGCATAACCGGTTTTGAATAAAGGTAACAGTTACATCCATTTGGAATGGCAATGAAATAAAATTTTATGTTCACGATGGACCCAGAATACTAGCAATAGCTGGTTTCTTATTGACACACAAATAGTGTTCTTTTAGATAATACGAGTACTAGCTGCGCCCCGCGGTTCACTCGCATAAGTCTCAATCCCGTGGGAATATCGGGATAAAAGTAATTTATACGTTAATCCAGCTATCTAATTACGCAACACATTTTCGTTGACAATTCCGACTAATCTGTTTCAATTTGACAGGTCAACAACATTAATTGTGTTAATTACGTTGTTGAGCAGATTTTTTTTACGAACGTACGAATCAATGGATTAGCAATCTGTTTCAAAACGATTCAAATTCTGATTGATCGTGTATTACGTAATCAGGGTACATGTTATCTGAGTGCCAAATTTCATTCAAATCCGTTCAATCGTTTTTGCGTTATTGAGTAACAAACAACCAAACACACAAAATTTCATATTTATAAATTACTAGCTTTTGCCCGCGTGTTTGTCGGAAATTATCGCATGGGAACGTACTACCGTAATAAAAAGTATCCTATGTGTTAATCCAGGTTATAAACTATCTGTGTGCCAAATTTCACGCAAATCCGTTCAGCCTTTTTTGCGCGATTGAGTAACAAACATCGTTTGGTTTGTGCAGAATAAACACTTTTTCTTTCTTTCTTTCTTCAGACATACAAACTTTCACATTTATAATATCATATATATATAATATAATATATAGTAGGATTATTATTATATATATCCGTTTGGGGTCGAAAGTGGGTTTGGAAATTTTTCGTCGATGTCCAATCGGCGAGAAATTTCCAAACCCCGTTTACACTTAACGTGACGAGAGGGCTGGCTAGTTCTTTGCCCAATGAATTAGCATTGCCATTCAACGTGGCAATGCTGCCAGTTTTCTGGGCACGTTTCAGGATGACGGCGATGCGGACGAGCACTTGGATGCTTAAGTGTCCTTTTGTTATTGTATTTATTGGTATAGTAAGTTAGTTGTTTTATTTTTGTATAAGAATTTATATGCATTTAAATAGGTGTTTACAATGTGAGATTGAATTTTTTATACAGTCTTCTCATACACACTGAAAAAACGTCGCTTAAACGTGTCAATTACACCCTCAAACGCTAACTGTAACAAAAACACATCATATCTGTCCGCGACGATACCATGAATAAAGAAACCCATCCAATGGAAGAAACTATTATAACCACCTATGAGAAACTCGGGTACAGTCGCGCACACAAGCGTAGACGCGATAAAAGCGCCGCGGAAGCGCAGAGTGCGCGGTAAACGACAGCCGGTGTCCGCTTCCGTTACAGTGCGCGAGGTGACGCTGTATGCGACTGTACTTTTGTTAGGCTCCTGAGTTAGTTGTGGTGCGCGCGATTGTATGTGTGGTGGATGTTTATGGCGGTCTCTTTGTCGTGTGAAGTTTTAGGAGTTACTGCCCTCATCATGAATAAGGTTTTTTTTTTATTTACAAAAGCAAAATTCTCTTAATGCAAGTATGGAGAAGAACTAGTATTTATATGTATGTGATCTAAAAGTGAAGGTTACATTATGCCAAGTAGCAATGTGACTATAGTCTAAGTGTTTTGTATTTTTTATTAGAGTAAAAGTTAGGTTTTGTGCCTATGTAAACGTAAATCCCATCAAAAACATAACTTGTAAAAAAATGCAATTCTCGCAAAAAGATGTGAGATCTAATGTAAAACCAAGTCTATTCATTTATTCAGTACCTATCTATTTGTCATCTTTATTTTTTAATAAATATAATGACTTGGCAATCGCACGGCAACATAAACACAAGAATAATCGACTATTTCAAATACTCATTTAGGGTACTTCTAAGTACCATAGAATTTTGATGATCGGTGAGTGAGTATGTCAGTGACAAAATTAAGGAACTTTGACCTGCAATAGTTCTTAAGCTACAGGTTCAAATTGAATGTAATTTGGGAATAGGTATACCTAGTTATACTAAGCCCTCTTGGTCACTGAAAATTTAGAGTTCTGGCTTTATCCACAACGAAGTTACAGGGGGTCGAAAATATCCTGAATGGCTTCAAGAAAAGATCGTACGGATGTGCGTGTGTTTGTTTTTCTCGACTTGGTGGAGGTACTGGCCATGCCCCTCGATATTCGTATGCCGCTTTTAGCGGCGGATGTGTCCTGAACTTAATAATACTAACCAACTTTGTACTTACCATATCCGACGAATAAATGTCTTTGTCTTTGACGTATTCAATGTCATAATATGTACTTTTAAAGTTAATCTAGGACGTGGTGTCTTGTAAACATCGTCGGTGTGTATCGTCGTGAGTTGGAAACATCGTTGTGAAAAAATACGGTCTAAAATCATCAGCGAGCACTGAGCTAGCAGCTGATCATTCTTTCAAGAAGGCTTTACAACTCAATTGTCTTAAGACAGTCTAATCAAAACAAAAAACTCGATTTTACACCTTTCCATCAAGCAAAAAAGCGCTTTAAAAACTGGAACTTTTCAGCCACAGCATCTCATATCCAATTCTCAACAAAACACATAACGTTTATTAGCGATACTAAGCGCTTTAACACGTCAGCCGTACTTCGGTCGCTCCGTCCGTATCAAGACTTAGATTTCCCCGAAGACGAGTTGCGAAGTTGTCTCACTTACCCAACTACGAAGAGGTGCTATATGTATGTCTGTTTATGTATGGAAAAGTGTAAAGTACTTAAAACTTTGGCCTCAGTTGATCTTGGACACGGATGGATGGCGGTGACGTGGTTGCACCGGTGAGGTAGATTGTGTTTATGCATTTTAGATGGTTAATTGGCTTTTGGAGGTGTTAAGTCTTTGGTTTAAGTAAGTACTGTCAAGTGAATAGCCAGAATGTATCGAGAAGAGTTACAGTAGTATTCAGTCAAATATTAACGATGTTATCCGCGTTTCTCAATCCATGTGGTTTTGTAGTGTTTCCATCAAGTAAGAAAACGTTTGAAAGATGTCATATATATCAATGAATTTAGGATGAAAAGTGGCCGTAGATAAATTTAAAACAACCTAGGCCGAAGGTATCTTTTGTCTGTACTAACCTAAAATATAAGTCAAGCAGGATATTCAGACTCTTCCCGACAAACAAATCCCTCCATCTCACTCATTACACCACGCACTAATCATCTTTAATCAAGCCACCTTTTGATCCACAAATCCGACTCACAACAGCAGTAATCATCCGTAATCCACAGCAATTATATCACAAAGACCAAGGATTTAATAGACAATCAAAGGGAATAATTTCGGACGCCGATTATTTCAAGTGAAGGCACTAGGGCAGCCCTTAAGGACGGAACGTCAAGCACCAGCGTTTAATTAATGAAACCCTGTGATGGTACCCCGGCAGATTTAATTGAAGTTAAGTTGGTTGAAACATGCGCGAGGCGTTGCCCGGGTGGTGCAAAAAGAGGGGTTTCGGGTTTATTATGGGTCGTCTTAATCTTCATTTAAGATGTTTTCCTGGTGACGTTTTTAAAAGGGAAGTTTGTAAGGCGACTGCCAGTTTCATAAACTATCTTTCTGTGTAGAATAGCTGTAGTATCTGTCTGTAGACAGCTGTGCTGCTGGGGAGTTTGTTGCGCCACTTCTTCTTCCCAGCTAACGCACAAGTGGTGAAGGGTGGGCGGTTTGGGGGACTGTCTTATGTAATTTTGACGTTCGAAAACTGCTGATTCTCAGCCTAGTTTGAATAAATGACTTATGAATTTTGAATCTTTTTCTGCTATTAGTCCTATTTTTGCACTAATTTGTATCTTGCTTATCCTTTAAAATCTGTCACCTATGTAAGTGGATAACAAACTCGGACACTTTTTTTTTTTTTTTTGAGGCTGGGAAATTATCAAATAACTGGCAAAAACCCACCCGTGTTCCTTCCGTTGCCTGTGTGCCGGGGTCGCGATATCCCTTTCGGACAAACCCGCCACCCCGGCAGGCATTGGCCCTTCCGGACCCCGTCAGTTGGTGCTGACATTTCTTTGAGGCGCGCGTGGAACACAACGCGCCGTCGACCCAGGCCTGGTCCCTATCGGACGGCGAGCTACCCATTGCTCACCGTCCGCAAGCCCGCGCCTACGGTGGCCGGAAGTCGGCTCGCGACTCCCGACGCCCGGGGCGTCTCCTGAGGCGACTAGGGGCGCGAGGGCGCGAATTTAGCCTCTCCATCGCACGCTCCGCCTCCTCCTTCGCGAGCATTACTGCTTCGCGAATCTCGGTGACTTGAGGGGCGTTCGCATCAGTCTCAGTCTGACAAAAATACCTCTAATTTCCCTACATTTTTGACATTGATTGTCGTTGAGATGTGATTGAGACTAGATTTTTAAGGCATTAACTTTCTTAGGGAATAGGTCTTTTGTTCACCTTTGATCACTAAAATCTGATAGGGAAATCAGTACATAACATCAACACGAATATGATACTTGATAGTTATGCAAATACGATAATGCACAAAAATAGTTATGAACAACATTATTTACGGAACGTATATTTTACAAGGAAATTAAATTGCCATTTCAAATCGAGAGCGGGGCGTGCAGAATATAAAATAAACTAAATGATATATTGGTGTTTATTTCGCCAACCAAGTTTGGTATCTGGTGGTAGCCTCATAAATCGTTACCAGCTTAAAACCGAGCCGTGTTAACACGATTTAATATATTATATTATAGAGTTTAGAAAAATGTGTCTGTAAATTATATTTGTTGGGTGCTATGCGCGATTGTACTTATAATGTTTGTGGTTTAACTTTTAATCTTTGCTGCCATTTTCGCATTAAATGAAAATGTTGGTCCGCATAAAAGCTGCTTAAAGTATTTATTTGAACCTTGCGTTAAAATCATTAACCTGAGCTTCGAACGACAAAATAAACTGTCTTTATCTTTAGAGTTTTATATCCTAAGTTTAATGACGCGAGTCTAAAAAATATTATACTATCATTTAGTGATATTTCTAAAGAAATCTTCGATTCTCGTGCCGCTGCTTTCAAAAAACATGTATGTACTCTTTCGTTTTGATCTTGTAACACTTTAAATACTGTTTTCTTGCGTGTTTGGTGTCCTACACATTCCGTGGAAGGGTGTTGGAGGGCAGACGCACGAACCTTGCAGCTGTAGTTTTGTGAACTAAGTTTTTTACTGCAGTTATCATCTTTATTATTATTGTTGCTAGTCATGTTGTGCGATTTCGCTTTGGGTGATAATCAGGTCGAAACCTATAATGTGAATCTACTGATATACTGTGATTGTTACCTGTTGTAGTTGCCTATTTAAGCAAATAGTTAGTACATTTCAGTCTCATTAAGTTTATTAATATTTGCATACTAAATACCTTCAAATCCATTCTCAAAAAATCTTATCTTATACGGCGAGTAATATTTCGTATTCATGAAAAATTTTGTTGAGCCGTTATTTTTCAAGCTCTGCCGATGACACAAAACATAATATTTTTACACCGGAGCTAAAATAACAGAAGAATATAAGAAAATCCTGTTTTTATGCGGTTTAAGTTATGAGCGGGCGCGGTATAAAGTTATGTCGATACAGTGGTGTCGTAAAATACGCCAACACAGTCACTTAATTCGCGATACAGCACTTTAATTCGCTGTTAAAATTTTGCAAAACACGTTTATTTGTGGTGACGCGGTGTAAATATGCTGTAGTATTAAGATTATTACAGTTGTTGCTATGGTATTCATTAGTCAGTAATAGCGTATTTGGGTAAAACCTCAGTGAATTTATTTAACAACAGCAAAAATAATAAGTGTAACCGTAATTCTTTTCTTCGGTACGAGTTATTCAATTGTAGTGAAAGTTGTCCTCATTTACTGTCAGAGATGCTACGTGATTGGTACGGCGTAGCTCATTGCTGCTACGCCAGCTACGCTCGTAGCCAATTTCATTTCCCGAATTGTATTGCATCAAATGTGCAGACAGATATTTTCGAGGGTGTCATAGTAATTATAAAGTATTGGTTCAGGTAAACAAAAGTTTATTCCTTTATATCTCTTTTTACTTAGGTAAGACTACCCTCATAAAGAACCAAAAATTTTTTAAAGAAAATTTAAAAATTTTAAACTTCGCTCCCTCCCATCGCTTGCGGCACCAGGTCAGCCGTGGACCTCAGACGTGGATTCAGCGCATTATGGCGTTGACACGGGTCCGCGCAGCTTACTCGACGTTATATAAATGTTGCCTCTTACTTCTCATTATTGTCAGTTTTTGCTTGCAAGCCGAATATTTTTATGACGGCTGTGACAGTTTATAGAACTTGTTTGTTGATGAAGATCTTTGTGAATATATTAGTTTGTTTGTCGTAGTGCTATATAGGTTCTTATTCAATGACATTGTTTTTTTTTCTAGATGTAAGTGTGGACACTGCTTTATGGAAAACAAAAGTCGATTATTTTCAGGATTTCAATTTAAAAAAAAAATGTTTGCGTAAGTTGCAACGTCGTATCGCAATCCAGAAAAATTGTTCTGTGTTGAATTTTGACTTAACACTGTCAGATTTCAACTCGATTCTACAAAAATGTTTTTTTAAATTAATTTACTGACCTCATCAGAAAACCAGGTTGCTGGTGCATAGCTTTTCCTAATTCATAACTTGCCTATCGCTACATCACAACAACAAACTGTGTGTTTTGTGCTGTGAAAACGTGTCATATTTTAATATTTGTAATATTTTATTTACGGAAGCGTAAATTCTGACTTGAAACTAGCTTGACATACGGCTGTCATTTTATAGACGTCTCTTTTAGTTTAGTTTTACAACTCCTCCTTAGCGTTTTATCTCTGTTAGTTTTTACGATGTTTTTACTACTTTAAATGTAAACTATTCACTTGGGACCTTCCATATAGGTATATTATTATGGTGTCGAGTTATAAAATCTTTGCGTCATTTGTCTACCGGTCTTAAGCGCTACTGCTAAGCATGAGGTTCGCTTCCCAGGTTGGGCAAAGTTTATTGGGATTTTCCATTTGGAATTTCTCAGTAGCAGCCCGGAGTCTGGATTTGTGCCCGGTTGATGGCAATAGGATTGCCCCCTATTTCATGGGACTTATACATAACTGGCGAAATGTGGGTGTACTATATGGACACCTTTACCTAACCCTTCGAGGAATACTGGATTGATGTTATGTATGTAATTGCCTAAGGTCAGAAGTTACGTCCTGCCGACTACGCAAATCAACTAATGCTTTCTACGCGGCAATGCTGCCAGCCTTTTTTGCACTTTTCCCACTGACAGCGATGCGGTCGATTTTTTTTATGCCCAATGAGCTCTTCCTTTATTTTTGTTTTTTTGTTTTTTGTCCGCTGTATACTTGTACATAATTTATATATTTTAGTGTTAGATGTATATTATATTTAAGATTGTACATTGTATTTAAGATGTGTCAAGTGCCCTGGTGTATGAACACCAAGGAGGAGCGAATCGTCTTAAGACGGAGAAATCTCCGTAACTTAGAAAGCATCTATAGATTTTAGAATGTAGAATGCAGCAGATTTTATAGGTTTAAGACGATTCACTCCTCCTTGGTGTTCATACACCAGGGCACTTGGATCCATCAAAGGTAATTAATGGGCCACAACCTCTTAAAATCTGCGGTATCTAGTTATGATTAATACTTAAAGCAAACCGAATATTTAGAAGTAAAAAAAACCTGTATTTTATAAATAACTTTTGTCTATGGCCGGAAATATCTGACAGTTGGTGAATAACAGTTTCCTAAAAGCTATTAGATTTTAGCATAAATCTGTCTAGACTGATTTGTTGGAGTGGTCTGGAAAACAATATCAAATAATTCTTTATAGAACAAAGCACGTAAAAACGCCATACACGTTCTGTATTTTGAAAAACGTCTGTAATACGAAATACTATACAATTTTAATGCAAATATGTATGGATGTACAGCCAGAGAAAATAATTGTTTATGAAATCGACACTACGTCTTTGCCGTGCTATAGCTATTTCTTACAACTGTCAAAGAATGACCAGCTGTGATTTGAATATACGCACAATTTAATTTGGTAATCAATTTGATAATTAATTAATTTCCCTGACATGAAATATTTTTAGTTTTTGTTATTTTCTTTTATATATTATGATTTTATGACAAATGCCATTCAACACAAAGACAAAATGTCCAGAAAGTGCAGAGCCAGTCATTATTGCCGCTTGACTTCTCGCTGTAGAGTCACGGTAGAGCTGCATAGAGCTCACTGCGCTAACCCGCGTTACTGCTGCATGACGTCACACAGCATTGTCTTTGCTTTATATTCGTCACCACATTTATAACAAAATATTTTGTACCTGTGGATAGGTAATAGTCAAAAATATGATGGTCACGATTGGGTTTCGTTTAGGGAGCAACTTTGCCCCAATGTTGATGATTTGTCCGGTACTATTAGTGCCATTAAATACACTGATCACTAGAATAAATAACCAGAATTGGAACAAATATCAGTAGGCTACGAGTTAAACAGACACAAAACAATATCAAATAAACACGAATAACAACTGTAATATTAAGTTGCACACAAGAATTGAAAACTCGGCCATGAAGCACCACTGGTCCGCGATGTGGCGACATCTACAACGCCACATGCGAACTACGCATCAAAGACCTGACATCATACAAATCCTGCATCGCGCAAGCAGGGTTTACCGCGTGATCAGCATATTTAACTTTTCGAGATCCATCGTTGGGCAGTTGCTCACAAGACACGACACCTGTCTGGTCGGAGGACCCTCCCTTTTCTATAGAAGATGAGTGAACTTTACACCCTGTTCCTCACACCTCTATAAACTTGCCAATTACGAGACAATGTCTCAGTAACTCCAATTTCCAAGCAACTAAAACATTGTTTTCGGCTGCCAAAACCATGTACAAGCGATAAACTCACAGTACCCACAACCAAACATACCTAAACACAGCAATAATGAGAGGAACACAAGAAACACATAAAAAAATCAACGCGCGTCCGATTCGTAACAAGTTTGACGCGGGTCGGCCATGACAGCTAGCCGTGACGTCACAAAAACCCTTAAGAACCAGGATTTCAGCCGACTTTTGGACGTGGAGTGACGGGTTGCATGCTGCTAGTTGGAAAGTTAATGGAACATAATGGAATATTCCTGTTGTTGTTGACCATTTTCCTGGAGTAAGATTAACACCTGTTTTTAGGCATTTTGTAACTTGTTTTTCTAGGTCATCCACTTAATAGCTCCTACAGCATTGCAGCACATAAATAAAACGTAGTAGATAGGAAAATGTTTCATACTGGGCTAATTGATTAAAAATCGCTGTAGCAAATATTTTACTCGTAACGAAATCCCAGATACTTCTGGTACAAGAAATAATTGTGGAATTTGTTAGCAAACCGAATTTCAAAGAACCTTGACAAAAAGCTTAAGAATTATTTACCCAATCTGTGTATCCATTACTCATTTACTCAAACGTTCTTGAAACCTCTGAAAAACAAAGATTCCCTTCCACCACAAACGTTTGTTATTCAGAAACTTTCACACCTTAAAATTATAATGTTTCCCAAAATAGTCGAAAGAACGGCCATTAAAGAAACAAACTAAACCATTACGGAGTTAGGGGCAGTACGTTTTCATTACCTCTGTGGAGAACGAAGGGAGGATTCGATTCTGCCTATTATTGGGTCTTAATGGGTAAATTAAGCTTCTTCTAATACAACATGTGCAGATTGCGTTATGTTGGTGAATTTAATGGAGGTGAAAAGTAATTCTATTTTGGTATCACATATTACGGTTTTAGGATTATTTTGCTATCTCATAATTTCGTTGGCTCAACCCCTATTACCTAGGACTTAAACGTAACTGGTGAATTTAGGGTGTACTATAGGTACAGCTCTGCCTAACACTTCGGGAAATACAGGAGTCGTTATGTTATGCGTGTGTTATAATTTCGTTGTTCTGTATCACTCTCTATAGTTCCCCAGCTACATATTTTTTTCTTAAATTATTACATTGATGATAGACAGATAATTAATTAACCTATAAACGCCTACAGCTGAAACAATATGTGCCTCCTCAAACACCTTAAAGAAATATTTGCTTAAATTATAGAATTTGATCTGTTTGGTGTAGTTATATTACTTCTAAATCTATTATTATTTTCTTGTTAATACTAATCTTGTAGATGTATACATCGACAAGAATTCATCTTATTGTCTACAATCTTTGTTCTTATCAATGTGTACCCACAAGAATTATTACACATTGGGTACTTAGTTGTTACACATTGATACAGTATGGGAAACAAATTGCAGTCAATCAAATGAATTCTTTCGTTGTATACTTCTTTCTGAGGCTGACTGTACTAAAGCGTGGACAAAATTTTAAAGAACATAAAAGAAAAGTCATTTTCATTCTCAAGAACGACGCGGAGCTTAGTTTATTCATCAACAATCACATTTTCCATTACAAAATAATACATAATTGCAGCACACAATAATTTTGTTAGATTGCCTTCAATTACGGCGGCTATTAAAACAGACGATATTTAACAACAAACTCCTAATAACCAGCTGCATTTGTTTACGAAATTAGACCATAATATCGTGTGAAATATCATTGTTTGCGCACCTGGCCGCTATTTGGAGCAAATTGAGCGTGAGGCATTGAGGATTAGCGCTGCAACTTACTGAGCTTGTTTTGGATAGTTTTGGGGTAATATTATTACGTGCCTTCCTATTTGTAATAATATGAAGCTGAGTGTAAAATATACCTGCTAAATATCCGGTAGGCATATTTTACTGTCAAAATGGCTGGCGGCTGCGGTGAAACTCGACGTAAGATAGTCTCACCTATCCTATCAAACTTGCTGGTTGACTTAAATCTCTATTACATTATGGTACATGAGAATTCAGTGCGATTAAGTATTGAACGTGAAATGAGACGAATTACTTTGCTCTTGGTTCCATAATCCTAAACGCTGTAATCTATAGAGATAAGATTATGTTGAAGGTATTCCATGCATTTGTAAGAGCTAATTAAGATTAATAT
Organism: Agrochola circellaris; assembly: GCA_914767755.1. Classification (NCBI taxonomy): domain Eukaryota; kingdom Metazoa; phylum Arthropoda; class Insecta; order Lepidoptera; family Noctuidae; genus Agrochola; species Agrochola circellaris. The sequence goes on from OU611849.1 coordinate 1,512,850, forward strand.
CAGATATATTAGGTAGCAGTTATATTTCATGAATTGGTTGGTGGATCTTATGGTCACAAGCGCCACTGCTGAGCATGTGGACCTGGGTTCGATACCCTGGTTGGGCAACGTGTTATTGGGTTTTTCCATCTGGAATTTCTCATTAGCAGCCCGGAGTCTGGATTTTTGCCCGGTTGAAAGCAATAGGCTCGCACCCTATGAAATGGGACTCAAACATAACTGGCACAAATGTGCATAAATGTGGGTGTACAATAAGTACACCTCTACCCAACCTTCGGGTAAAATAGGCGTAATGGTAATACCAAATTTCAAATCGATCAGACCTGTGGAAGACGCTCACATCCATTTATCGACTAGAAAAGAGCTGATAATCTTCAAACGGCTTAACCGTTTTTGATAAAAACATGTCTAAGAACCATCGCTTGGAAACTTGCTTTCAAATAAAAAAAACCGCATTCAAATCGGTTCACCTGTTTAAGAGCTACGTTGCCACAGACAGACACACACAAATAGCGGTCAAACTTATAACACCTCTCTTTTTGCGGCGGGGGTTAATAAAATACACCCCAAGAGCCAAGTATATTGACGTATCATACATCGCCTACCGTCCCACGCAAATTAAATTATCCTCCTACCCTCGAATATTCGGTGATAATGTGTAATTTTCAATAATACGAAAATCAATACGAGCTACGTAGGCTATTACGTCACTAATTGAGTCCCGCTCGGCCATTGGCTGGTTGCCAACAGTTCAGCTTTTCACTTCAACGGGATTATGCGGTTCTCTATATTGAATTCGATTGGTATTTTGTTTCCCAGTTTTCGAGTTAGAAGTGAATTCTGTTGGCTCTTGTGGACTTTGATCCGGAATAGGTGTTTTAAGAGTTTTGACACTGCAGGTTTTTGTGGAGTCTGTCAGATTGATTCTACTTCTAATTCAATTTTTTTGTCTTATTGATGATGACCAGAAAAATAATATCAGTCAGATGAATATTTGAGCAGTAATTTATTTATTTTAAACATTATTACATTTAATTATTTCTAACCGAGGAAATTCCTATATCTTGGTTTCCTCAGATCGAAGATAATTATGGTTTAAAACAACATACACAAACATCAACAACATTGTGAATTATAACATCGCTTTAGATGATTCTGTAAAGGTATTATAATTGTGGTTTCAATAAATAAAAAAATAATATAAGTAAAAAAATCTGTCCAGAACTTAAAAGTCATACAACTTGATTATCGTCTTTGACGTCACCGGATAAAAATATGCAAGACCAAATCCGTCAAACGACATTACCCAAGAATTTTGCGCGCCAACCGTCCAAAGCGCAAAGTCAGCACTTATAAATTCACGGCCTACCCCGGATTAAGCTGAAGACGAGATATCTTCATTGTGTTTTATTGTAGCCTTCTCTGAGGTTTTGACGGTATATAATTTAAATTATTCCATTATGAAGACGACCATTCCTCTTTGGATGAGCTTCGGGTAATATCGTCGTTTGCTTTATCTTTTCTGGTTGGCTTCTGAGCTTGACGGTGGTTATATATTTTCTGAAAAAAAAAAATGCCTACGTAAACTTCAGAATTACAATTTGATAGGATTTATAATACCCAGTGCTAGTAGTTTGACTGCCTCGTTAGTCTAGTGCTTGCAAGTGCTAGTGCTGAGCATGAGGTCCTGGGTTCAATTCCCAGGTCGGGGAAAGCGTTATTGGGTTTTTCCATCAGGAATTTCTCAGTAGCAACCCGGAGTCTGGATTTGTGCCCGGTTGATGGCAATAGGCTCGCCCCCTATTATATGGGACTTAATCATCACCGGTGAAATGTGGGTGTACTATTAGGTACACCTCTGCCCAACCCTTCGGGGAAAACAGGCGTGATGTTATGTTATAATACCTAGGTTGATAAGGGATATCAGCTACAGCCTATGACTCTTTTCTTTTATCGCAACCCAACATCACCCGCTGCAGCCCAGTATATGAATAAACAAAATATTTTTGAAAGAATCTGAGGGGCAATTCCCGTAATTTTTAAGAACGTTCGCATTCGCATCTCTCAATACTCAATACTCAATACTCAATCTCTTTATTGCTTTAGCCATAATGTGTACTTAGGTGGTAACTGTATAATTTTGATCATTATGGACCCACCCTGTAGGGCACAGCAAAAGGGTAGGAGTCATTTTAGGTCAGGATCTCATTTGCAATCTGTCAAAAATACAATCAATTTAGCAACATTTTTGACAAGTTTGACAGATTGCGACTAGAATGTGAACGTTTTTTAAGTACGAGAATTGGCCTTCTGGTAGGTAGTCAAAAATTTGTTTGCGTTACCGAATTAGAACTCGTATACCTGCTCCCAAAACGGTGAAGAAATCATCGTGAGGAAACTAGTTTGTCATAAAATAAAAAAATCGTAGACGTGACATGTGGCCCGCGTGGTGGGTTACGGCCCACTCCCTCTCACAAAGAGGAGGCCTGTGTCCCAGCAGTGCAAATATTATAGGCTTATTAACAATACCATAACCACTGTTCTAAATCCACGTGGCCAAAATATCAAATTTTCCGCAGCACTAAAAGTAACTAAGCAAAGATTTTTGCGGAAATTATTTTTGCACGTTTAATTTTTATTAGACCAAAAGAATTTTCCGCTCCATAAATTGGGTTTAAACAATAAAACCTAGACACTTGCTCTCATCGTGGCGACTTTTTAGTATAAAAAGATAAATCAGGAGCTTTGTTTGGGGAAAATGAGTCGTGTTGCCACAGGGCACTATTTTAGGTCCAGTGTTATTTATGTCATTTGTAAAGATCAACATATTTAGTAAAATTTATGAAATTGTTGGATATTAAAAATGTTATAAGTAACATTAATTACACATAATGTTGTCAGTAGATACTGACCAAGAAATTCGAAGAATAATTTGAGGCTTGTAACGAATGCTTATAAGACACAGGTTAATAGTTTGGTAAATATGAATGTGTCTTAAACCACAATATTTACCAAACTACTGTTGCGACCCCACCATTGCCAGGTGGCGCACGGCCGAACTTACTCCATGCCGCTGAAGAAAGAAAGAAAACAATCATCAGACATCGCATGGCAGACGATCTTCAGATTGATTCAGACAATAAAACAGATTTATTAAATACCAGGCCTAACGTTCACTATTTTCGAAGCGGGATACACAACGGCAACTGCCGGAAAAAAATATAAGTACAAAAATTATATCCAGATCCATTGCAGCTTTAAAAGGAATATTATTTATGTGTTCACCAATTGCGAATGCAGCAATTTGTTCCAATCCTATTACGTTTCCGAAATCAAGTCAAGCGTCAACTCCAATTTTGAAACTGTGTTTGTTATTCTCAGTTTTAACAATAACTTGTTTTGATTGGAGGCGTGTTGCGATATCTTCGTTAATTGCCGTCGGCTGGCGTCGTGCCAGCTCCTGCATTGTAACAGCGTAAAGATACCGAACAATATTTTTATTGTTTCAGCTTTTGAATGGTGTTTTACTAATATGGGTGTGGTTGTGACCGTCTGTATCTGTAGCTTCGCCATTATTTGGATTTTATTCGTCTGGCCTATGTTTTTGTGTATCTTTATTTTCTTTGTTGTTACGTTTTTGTGGATCAGTAATGGCGTCTGCTTAGAAATGATTTGGTGGATTCTTTCACTCATAGTTAATTGTTGATCGATTACTATGTGAAAAAATACAATAAGGGTCTGTCTGACAGTAAATAATTATCTAGATGACGATTGAAATCAGTTTTTGCAGAATATTTGCAACTTATCCCAAACTCAGCCTATTCACAATTGGAAACAACAAACTTCTTAACACCATTAATGTTAATATACCTATATTCGTCACAATGATATCCGCTATGGGTGGAACAAAACTAACAAACTCATTGACTACTATATGAGAAAAGTGAAACTGCTATTAACCTGCTAATTGAATCTGTTATACATAGTCGATACTTAAACTTTTACCATGAAAGCATTGATACGGGTAAAAGCTAATACAATAAACCTAGATTTGGAGATGAAATATTATGATTATCAGTAGAATAACAGTGTCACAAGTTATGAAATGAGATTACTGAACATCAAGCATTTGTGATATCTTATTGTACTAAAATATAGTTTAGGAAATTTATTTCCTTGCTCTTTCAACTTAATCATTGATTTTTGTTTACTTATATAAGTTAAACAATGGAGTGATTTTAGACAAAGAGATGGTTTTTTTCTTGTTTTTTTTTTACACAAGTTCATAAGTCAACAAAATCTGTCATTTGTTTGGACCATAATCTCTCTCTGAACAAAAATTACAACCAAACCAACCTTACTTTCCACCAAAAGTCTAAATTACCTTCAATTTGAAGGCATGCATGCTTTACCCCAAAACGTTCCTCACTTTAACTCACCTTATCCCTACTATGAGTTTTATAGCTTCTCGTTGCTAACTTTTGATAGCGGTTATAAACGTTACGATAACGTTTCACGCGGCATACTCAGCGAAATGATGCTGGATGAGCGTACCTTTTTATTTGGCAGTTTGTCTTAAAAACGTATTATTTTAGTATGAAGGTGTAATCATTTCTAGTATTTAATGGTGATGGTCCGTGGTACAGGTTTATGGTGGTAACTACGTCGATAATGTTTGGGTTTTTGTTTTGATCGTCAGTGCTTTTATGCTTCGGTTTTCTAGTATTTTTAGGGTTCCGTACGTCCCAATGAAAAACGGAACCCTTATAGGATCACTCGTGTGTCTGTCCGTTTGTCACAGCCAATTTGCTCCAAATCTACTATATCAATTTATTTGAAATTTGGTACACATACGAATTTCTGTGACCCAAACACGGGCCTCTTTTCGGGGGCAAATTGGAAAATTACAAAAAAGTTTTGCAAACTGTACCCGCCGTGTGACATATTGAACAGAAGGGCTTGTCTCCGCTACGTTGAGTTTTGTATTCTTTTGATTCTGGATGAAAATATGTAGTGTGTAGTTTAGTTGAAATATTACTCTTTTCTTTTTTTTATTAAATATAAATGCAGGTTCAAAAAGATAATCTATGTTCTTAGAGCTGGCAATGATAACCCCATTTAAAATCAAGAAAATAGTTTATTTTGTAACGCAATAAAATTGCCCTCGAAATAAAGATACTAATATACATTCGGCTGTATACCAGTCATCTGAATTCCAATTCCTTAATGCAAACTCATTTTGGGTTTGTTTCCAATTAGCAACCAGAATACGAATCCCGCTAAAATCTATTTAAAACAAGGTTCTCATCCAAGTAAACAAATCATGTTAATTCAAAACTGTTTGGAACCGCCAGATCTGCTCACCTCACTTTCATTGCGAACAAAAGACCGGAATTTTGACACCAGCGGATATAAGTACTGAACTCCTAAAATTAATTCAGAAGTCATTTCAATGGCTTAATTATTTTCAGTAAACTTTCGCGAAATTATATTGTTTGGCTACCTGCTGCTCTCTGGAGGCGAAGTTGTGTAGTAAGTCTGTAACTCGATTACGTAAAAAGCAGTGTTTACAGATTGTTATTGATGGAGTGACCAAACTTCTGACCATAACGCTCAGGTAGTGAAGGAACATTTTAAAAAGAATCCGAAAATGTTCTAGGGAATTGCATAGAAATAATTATGTCGTAAATTACTTAGCTCTCCTTTAATGAATTAGCTGCTGTCTTGTTATCATGACTTGATAATAATCATTGCAATATTTTCTTTTCGGTGTTCGCCATGAGTTTCTGGTAGACCTGACCAAATCTAGTGACTTAATTCATTAATAATTGTATTTCTATCTTCAGACATGTCTTGATTTAACAAAGACAGTCTATATGAGACGCCAATCGGGATCATTCCTTTTATAGATGCCTTCTAGTAACAAAAGTACGGTAATTTTGTCAAAGACCCTCGTGACATGACCTAGATCGCACAAAAACATCGAAGCGAGCCAAAATCACAACAACATCCAATCACTAACTACGGCTAATATCGCCAATCGATATGAGAACCGGATATAAAAGCACTTTCGGATAAATAAACAACGGATATTGGGTTTTATCAACTTTGCCCGGGTGGAGTAGGCGAAGATAAACACGATACGGATAAATTTGAATCTCCAAATGTTTTGTATTGTCCCGTATCTAAGAAATTTTTGGTAACATTGTTGACCCGGAAGAGAAAGAAAAATAATCTTTCAGGTGTATCAGCCCACAAAAAAGTTCAAGGGAATCCGCATTGCAGGCAATGTTAAGCAAAATAATGATAACATGTAGCTATTCCACCAGGATTTCACAATTATCCCAAAGGAACTAGTTTAGGCGCCCGAATAAAAAGTATTCTATAATATTAATCCACGGTATGGTCTATAATTATGTGTTCATCTAATTTTGTTCAGCTGTTTTTGAGCAAAAAAAACGTCATCAAAATAAACCTCCAATCCATGCGTAGTATTAAAATTAGGTAAGATTCGCAAACTTAACGATTGACTACTGAGCCAAAAATTCTTTGCACTTGCTTCTGGAATCGGTGGAACTCCTGTCCCTTTGATTCAATTAATTAGTGTAATGAGAGATAATTTTAATCGATGGCAGGACCCGCCACGGTCACCTACTATGTTAACACGTCGCAAAACGAATTAATATAATTATATACAAAAGAATACATTCAATTTCAAAACCCAATTTCGTAAATTTCCTTTAATTTGTCAACGCATTTATCCTAAAACACCGTTCAAAAGCCATGACCTATAAACTTTTCAGTTTTAATACAGCAGATTATCTGCACGTGTAAAAGCAAAATACAAATGTCACATTACATCAAACATGACATTTGACTTCACCTCACAAGTTTGAGCACGTGTCGGAATACATTACAAACAAACAACTGGCGAACAACTGCGAACATGCAACGAACATAAATAAAAACACAATATTACGCGCGGAAATCCTCCGTGATTACTGAGCACATGTTTGCATACAACAATTGTAACATAAGTTGCGCAAACAAAGCTTGATCCCCATTTAAACTGTGTTTCGCGTGCAAATATCGAAAGTTCGAGATTTCATTTCCTCTTGGAACGATGGGCGCTTTTCATAACTCATTATATCGTCCGGTATTGTCCGTACGTGTTCGGAAAACATCGGAGAAGTTCGCTGTTTTGCGTGGGATTGGGAGGTTGATTAGAAAAAGGTTGTTTTGTATTTACTTTATACTGAAAATAAAAGTCTACGTTTCAATTGTGATGGGTGTCGTAGAAGTAATGGTTGAACTATTTCAGAAAATGTTTCTTGATAATACTTGAAAATAATCGTTTACTTGCCAAAACAATAAAATTAGAACGTACTGGCCTTGGAGTAATAGTCCATCGATCAATCCCCATTTATCAATTCCATTTCAAAAACTCTTCGGTAATAAATTACTTTCCATTTAGTTTTTGATCAACATTAATTGAAGTAATAAAGCGTGTTAAAAACGAATTAAATATTTTAATGAAACAATTCCATTGCTAAGTAAACGTTTTCTCTCTTATTACAACTGTTCGGTAAATTCCCGATTATGCCACCCGCCCTGCCAAACCGGAAACTGCCGAAGGGCGGGCAGGAAGTTATCATCTACAGAGTAACACCTCGACAGATGTATAATGTAAATTAATAATTCAGTTTTTTCGTTGCTTTTCACAGTAAATGTTTTCCTCTTCTTTGTGGGTGTGTACCGTTGAGGTAAAAATTAAATGATATTTAAGAAAGAAAGAAGAAAGAAATCATTCATTTAAGACTAGTCTCACAATATTAGAATAATATTCAAAATTTTTAGGAAGTCGTACAATTTCCTTTTTAAAAAGGGATTATTTTTTGGGAAAGTATGTTCACTAATTAGGACTCTTTGATTAAAATTCAATCCTCTACTACTTGGGTACGAATTCCATTTTTCTGTTTCACTACATTAATGAAAAAGTAAACACGATGCGACGTTCATTAGATTCTCGGTAAACCAAAAACGTTCGAGTAAAGGAACACGTATACTACTGCGAGACTTATTTACATTTACTTAACTATCTATACGGATACGATTAAGCAATACTACACCTCCCACGTCATTACCATAAGACTCACAACACACGCAAAAATATCCTTTATCTCTTGGCCCTAAAGATAATTTTCTTGTGTGTGACCCCTTGGAAGTTCCTCAGAATCCAAGAACAGCCTTAGGCGAATAATCTGCGCTGTTGGTTTACCCCCTTTTACGTCAAAAATAAGTTCCCGTCAAAGATAGGAAGCTGACTTGGGCCGTTATTTGTCAGATGCAAGGTACTAATTTCCTATTGTTCTGACGACCTTATTTCCGTAAGCTGTTTACGTCCGAGGAATAATAGATAATTTGTCGTAATTAGGTCATTCTGTATTTCGTTAACCATGTTTCTTGGGGTATTGTGTGCCTTGTATTCAATGTTGAAACGTATTGTAGCATAAATGATTGTCTTTCATATAACATTTTCCCGGAAAAGTCGAAAGTCAAAAAGGTTTTGTGAAACCATTCGGGATAATTTTTTCGTAATTACCTGCCTTGGCAAGTTTATTTCATAATCATGGACTATGTTATCATTTGTAGAAGAATTCTGGATTCAAAACTCTCAAAAATAAATGCCCCTGACCTACGCGTACGTGTAGTAAAGGGTTAGTGCCAATCTTAATAGTACGTTACTGGACTACGGAGTTTCTGTTACTTTCTAAGTTATATTTAGAGCTCAATGAAGCCATTTCCAATTCACTCAACATAAATCGCATCTTATTCAGTAAAAATATTAGCACCTAAAAGGAACACGTCACCACTATCTCAAACCGTGTCTATTTCTACGTCAGTGGCTGTAACGACACGTATACGGAACATGTACGACTCGTAATGTATTTTGGCGTGCCGCCAGGATTCCTGCAATGCCTATGCGATCGGCTTTCCATCCGATTTGCGGGCCGATTCAACCCGCCAGGTCTATTCCGAAAGCTCCACGATTGGTTTCACTCTGTGTTAGACGTGACCTAAATCTATTTTGAGTTTAATTATAAAATGTATCTTCCTGTATCGGAGAGGTTCTTAGGATTTATTTCTTAAATATCTTTCAAGAAACTTTTATATTTCTACGATAAATCTTTTAAGCCGATATTCTGTGGACGAGTCACTGTGTATTAAGGTGTATGTCTAAGATTTATAAATTATTTTACCTGTTTTGAGGCACATAGTCAAGGTCCTAAATTATATCCTAAATCTTATTTTAAAATATGAATTACGTTCTTAGCATTGACTAGACCAACTTGCAAAAAACACTTAGCCTTAATCAACTGTAGTAACTTATACAAGTTATGATCCTTTAAAGCAAAAAGTTAAAGATATACACAAACAAATAAATGTTGCCAAGAATTGCATTTAAAACTTACTCTAATGACCATTTTCCAAATATGTCGTCCAGATAGTTGCAAACTTAGTTTTATAAAATGTCATACAAGAAGTCGCAGTAAAGTTGTAGTGGAGTCGTTTCGAAGCAATACGCGCCAAGGGAAATCATAAGGATCGACCTCTTGATATAAGAATCCATTTATAAGACGACATGCTTGCTTGCTTACATAAACAACTACTTGGTGATATCCATAAGCAGTATCAAGGACTAAATTTGTATTCAGTAAAATGTTCTATTGTTCCTGACACTAAACAATTCCGTTATGATGAAGTGGTCACAATATGGAGATTATGAACGGATTTTGCGTAACTAAGAGATTCTACTTAGGACAAGATGGCCTTATTATGACGAAACGTATTGTTGAATGTATTATTAGAGTCTGGAAGATTAATTTTGTTCGAAGGATTCGGAGCCTTTGATTGGAAAATATTCCTAGGAAATTCAATACAAAAGTAATGTTCCTTTTTAGTACAAGAAAATATAAATGCTGCTTAGTCGTTTGTTTTGCAGGCCAAAAAAGCTATGAAACGGACACAACTAAGAAGATGGCTTCCTAGCAAGTCGTAAGCACCCGAAATATGGGAGGCATACAAAGTGATTTTTATGTTAAAAGGGGAGCGTCATAGTCTTATGGTAAGTACCATGCATAGTCATCCAAATTGAGGGAGTTACGTAAGTGTTGGCAATCTTCTAAATAAGCCCAGTATTCGGGATACTGTAGTGCTGTAAGCTATGATATTAGGCGACATACTTTAACACGAGGGTTGCCAAAGAAAATGAAATGTAGGGTTAGGACAAACAGAAACCTATTCAAACATATTTTTTCAAGTTGTGTGATTTGCAACAGGTCCTGGGTCTATTTCGAATTATGAATTTGCTTGTGACCACTAGGATTTGTATTATAAGGGATATATTTAAAAAGATAAACAAATGTTTTTTGAAAATAACAAACAAAACAAACAGAAATTTTTCGTTCAAGAATTAGGAGAGCACAGAATCTAACGATTGGTATAATCGGCCAAGAAAATAAAACAAGCCGAAGTAAAACCGGATTAAAATGGGCTTAACGAAAAATCTGCAATGCGCAGTGACTTTTATAATAAAATTTTGGCTATATACGTTTCAATAATATAATGTTATGTTATTATCTGTTTAGCTTTTCCCTAAAGGAAAATACTTATCAGTGTATCTCACAAAATAATCTGTGCCAGTGGCAAAATATATAGCCACTTTCCGGGTCTATTTCTTCTACAATTTATAACTACTAACATAAAAGCTAATGACGGCAGTTAAAATAATAAAGAAACGATATTACTGAGATAAGCAGAGTAATGATAGAATCGGCTTTGCTACGAAGTTTATGGTCCTCTTAATTGAGCTCAAGAACCATTCCCGACCCGAACTCAAATTCTTAATACATTATAATGGAAGTGTCCATGTTAATGGTGAAAATAAAGTTGCCGTACCGAACATCATCTGCCTCGCATTTTTCCCAACTATTTTGGGGTCGGCTTCCAGTCTAACCGGATGAAGCTAAATACCAGTATTTTACATGGAGCGACGGCCTATCTGACCTCCACAACCTAGTGACTAGGTAACACGATACCCCTTGGTAAGACTGGTTTTCAGACTTTTGGGCTTCTAACTACCCGTTACGACTGTCAAAGATCTAGAAATGACAGCCGAGACCAACGATTTAACGTGCTTTCCGAGGCACGGCGGGGTCTTGGTATGTAAAGATGGTCACCCATCCACGGACCAACCGCGGCAAGCGTAGCTTAACATGATCGATCGACCCGTGCAGCTGTTATTACTTAGCCACAAGCCCTCAGTTGCCGTACCGATCAAAATGGTAATTGTCGTAAAAACTGTCAGCAAAGCTGAGTGAATCATTCACCACTCCACAGCAATTTAACAAAAAGCCGAAACAGATATGTAAGTGGATGATAAAAATTGGATTCACTTTCCGTAATCGTCGGCATGCTCGGGGGAAATCACCAAGTATAGATTCAATGTATACTGCACAGTGTAAACTTTCAACTGATGTAAATGGGTGAGGGATTCGAAGGCCTTAGTAGAATCCGTCTGAGTAGCTCCAATTGTATTAATAAATACAAGCTCGTCTTATTGAGTGCTATTTTCGTCACGGCGAAAATCTTTTTCGTTTATCTATAAGAAATTACTACCTATAATATATTTATTCTGTTTTTCCTCCTAGGTGGGCTCAATAGACGGTGTATTAATATTTTATGACATAACACTTATCCAGCGCTTGTTTTCCTTATCTGATTCGGATACACGTGTCTTATTTATTGATCTAGCTTGACAAGTAGGGTATCGGTGACAAATGTGTCCGAATTAAATACACAAAACTGCTACTCATGCACAATTTACAAACGTTCATTGGTGAGTTACCTTTAAGATCTCACATCAAATCAATAGCTTCGATTGTTAACAAAAACAATTAATTAGAGGACCATGTTATGAACACATCCATTACACTTCACAGAACGAAAAATCCAAATAACATTTGTTGACAGTTAAATCTCTTTTATGTAACTCGACACTTTCCGCTCGGATGCCAATTCTGGTTATTGTTTCCACGGCACGTTTACACTGTCATCTGATCGGCTGTAGACAGGTTTAAGCAAGGCTGTAGCCAGAAACAAAAAGAAATGCTTTTCTGATGTACTTGTGATATTGATTCCGATCCGTTGATATTAAATTTTTCTAGTGGAGTTTCGATGGACTTCTATTTCATAAATTTTCCTTTTTCAGTTTGTCCTATGGCATAAATCAATTTTACACATAAGTTATTCCTGTGGGCAGTTTTGGTAGCCAAACTTGTTTGGCTTTCAGTAACATTCTCCAAAAACAGGTTACAAAAAAAAAATGTATTCAAATGAGTAAGTATGCAATTAACTGCTCAAAGAACTGAGAATTCTCATCTCAACTTACATTTACCTATCTCGTAAGACATTTCAGCAAACAATGCAACATTGTTCCGAGAGCCGTTTATGTTCCAATATTAATTAAGTATCTCTGTAGACTGTGGGGCCAGTACAAAAGAGAATAGAAGACGTTAATTGTGTACAAAGCTAAAGTTTAATTTGAACCCGGACGGCCAGTGTATTGGTTAGCACCTTGAGTAAGGCGGGGTTTCTGTTCTAGCGATTTTAAAGTCTATAGTCTATTTAGGTGAACAAGGATCGTAATGACAGTTATGCTGACGGTTATAGATAGAAAGAGGTTTTATGTTAGACATCAAACTGATCATCATTATTTACAGCCCAACTTAACCCACTGCTGGACATAGGCATCTCTTTTCTTGTGCCAAACCCCATGCTCCTGTGCCATCCATCTACTGTTCTAAAATTCCTAAATAAAAAAATAAAAAAGTCATAATTCCCTGTCCGATCCATGATGGTGTTGTTAGGTATCGTAATGGGAGTCTATTTATGTGATGACCCCTGTTGAAAATTAGCAATTTTTTTATGGATTTGGTAATATGGTGTTTCTTAAATAGCAACATTTATTTTATTTTAAATAATAATAAGATTTTTATTACTTCTAGGTAATGTTATTGTAGTACCAATGTGCCCCTTTCGGAGCGGGCAAAGTTTTCTTACATATTGTATAGATCAACACATAGACAAATACTGTGTAAAGTTGTAACATATTGATAAAAATCTCCATTTAGTACTTTTAAAATTTTTCTTAGCAATTATTGCTAAACAAGAAGTCTGTCAACAAAAAGACTGTAACATGTTGAGAGCAGTGGTGGCCCAGTGGTAACGGCCCCGACTTACGAGTTGTAGGTCGTGTGTTCGAACCTAGGCAGACGCTTTACTTTGTGCAAATAATTGGAATTATTTGCACAAAGTAAAGCGTCTGCCTGACTGTCTGTTTTGAAAGCAGCGGTGATGGATCACCGCTGCTTTCAAAACGGTGAAAGAAAACATCGTTAGGAAACCGGCATGTCCTAGAACTAAAAATCGAAGACATGTGACATCTACAAACCCGCACTGGGCCCGCGTGGTAGATTTCAGCTCTTTCAAAGAGAGGAGGCCTGTGTCCCAGAAGTGGGAACATTATATGAGGCTGATTATGGAATTATTGCTAGCTGTGAGATTTTCAAAACCCTCAATATAATCATTAATATCAAAATCTCCTGCTCCACCAGCTATAGCCTCACACATCCTTTGTACCTTCAACACCACCGCTCACCATCGCACCTCACCCATCCCGTTCGTTAGCGTGTATCAGTGCTCCCTCATTGAAAGCTGCCGTCTTTGTTACGGCGCCAATTTCACCGGATATCCGGAAACTGATCGTAGCCTCCAGCCCTTTGAAGCAAGCGTTACGTAGAACTGACCTTTAGTCTCTGGGTGTAATGATGGAGCTGGTGTTTGATTAAAAGGCTATAAATAGAAAATGGAGGCTTTGGAGGGCACTGTGTTGAGGGTGTTAGATAGAGTTGAAGGTGAACTGACTCTAGAACTATACGGTGCACGTGTATGGTGTTCTGTATGTTCCTATGCCCACTAAAAGATTTCATTTGATTTGTAGTTTATATCTACTCCCACGGGAAAATGACGAGAGTTAATTTATGTGTACCCACTGATAAAGAACATAGGTACACATTTTGAATATCTCTAAAGACATTTCTAATCACGGGGTACCCTAATCAATATTTTCGTTATTAATATGTAACAAGGAGGTATATACCAAGAAGAAATATCTGGAAATTATAACAATAAATATACGTCCCGATTCAAATAAATATACGTCCCGATTCAAATGTTAATTTACCGCCCGGTTCGCTTTATTGCCACAATTTCATTTATACACTTTTTCAATTACATCTCCTTCCCCATATTGTTAAAGAAACCCCTTAGACCAAATTAAAGCCCTCAAATCTTTCCGCTTAATTCTAAACCTACTATCTCCTCTAACACCGCCTCTCTTCGCAAAATATTTATCCTTAAAGAGTGGTAGCCAATCTCCCCTGATTATTTCATCCCCCCAAGGCGAGTACATAAATTGTGGCGTCCTTAGCACCCTGAACACCCCTACGATTATACTCCTGCAACCACTTAATATTGATGAGCCAAAATAACCATTACTGGGTTGGAATAACTGGGTTAATTTATTATTACGCTCGTTTCCAATTTGGATAATTTAAGATGTTTAACGCTGGTTAGAGATAAAGTTATATACCTAATAAGGTCTCTTGGTGCGGATTGATTGCGATGTGACTTTGCTAAAGAAAATAATGCTGTATTTTTCTTCCCCTGAGAATAATCTTCTAGTTCTGTAGATCATACTTAATGTTCACCTGTTACAGGTAGGTAAAAAGTCATATTTCTATGTGTGTTTGTGTGTACTTGGCTTGTGGACGATTCTAAAATGTATAACTTGACAATTTAGAGTCGGCTCATAGATACTCAATCTAATTTGTATCTGATTTGAATTGGGATTTCAGATCCCAAGATTTGAAATCCCAATTCAGAAACCCAACTGAACCGTAGGGAAAATACTCCAGTCCACGCTAGATTCGATAGAAATGATAATTGTGACCCTAAATTACGTCAGCATTGCCTTCGCGTTTGACACTTCATTGTTCTCAGATCATCATAACTCAAACTTCAGTCGACTATCTCAAACATGAATCTTTTGACCAGCATCTGTACACAATGGCCCACTATCTCTCCACGAAACTGACAAAGTTGGGTTTAACGCTACAAATGACTTCCAGGCAAATAACTCAAGTCTGTGGTCACAAAACGGATAAGAGCTTGAGCCGAACGGTGGACTAAAGTTTAGTGAAACTTCAGATGCAGTGGCACGTTTTAATAGACTAATGATCTTTAGGAGAGAAGCGGAATTTCGTTTTAGTAAAGAAAGTTACGACAAAGTCCACTTCTTCTTCAACTTCACGTCCACATCTTTTACAGTTGAAGAAGTGGATGAATTCATTAGAATAAAGACCAATTTTAAAGTAAACAAAGGGTAAGTAAATCTGACCCCCACGTACAGAATATCAGTTTCTGTACGTGGGGTACGCGTTGTCAATAAACATACGAAAATTTATTCGAATGTTTATTGACAACGCGCAGGACTATTTTATTGTACATAAATCTTCAGAAGAAAGTTTAACTCGTATAAAAAACAAGAATACTCCCGCTAAATCGAATGTACTTAGATATTAAAAGCTTCTAGAAGTTGACATAGAAAGATCTCCAGGTACACCAGAAAATACAGGTACCAGATCCGTCACGTCGCTCAAGTAAATTCACATTGAATAACACAGATCGTAAAGTTCACAATACTTTTTGACTAAAATCAGATCCAACTGACTCCTATATCTACTAAGCGTAGCGTACTCCGTAACTTTAAACATGTCTGTTACGTTTAGCTATTGAATAATAAACGTAGTGCCAGCCAGGCTACGTGACGTACCCGACACAAGACGTGAGGAGCCTTCAGAGACCACCCTTCCCAAACAACCCTCACACGTCAGAACCGACCCCAACCGAAAATGCACTTTATCATCCCGAGAATTAAGCCCATTCTTATCCAAAACTAATTCGGACTTCCATCCTTTTGTTAGCGCTAAAAAAGTTTTTTCAAAGCCGTGGTTTTCCCAATTTTCTGGGTAATTTTCTGTACGCTACATCCATTGTCATTTTGAAATGTGTGGTGGAAATAGTCAAATGGGAGTCGTAATGTTAATTTATTACAATTTTAAGGGGAAATGCTTAAAGTTTGGTGAGGTAGGAAGTTTTGGAAAAATGGGACGGATGTCCATGTTGTTGAGTTTTCTCGTTTCTTACAGCGTTGAGATTAGATTTACGATGTACTTACGTAAGCAGGTGAGACAGTGGACCATTATCAACGAACGTAAAGTAACACTTCATACTCATAATTAGACTAGTTACAGCAGCAAGGTAATGTGACGCGCGCCCGCAGAATGGTCACTTGCTTGCTCCCGCCCGAACGATCCAGACGTGTAACCTGGTTGTTGTGCAGTGAATTGTGTTTATTTTACCTACTCGAATACTTCCTATAACGTGGTGAACACCACATCTATGTAGCATGGTACTTTCAAGAAAATGAAATGAGTACCCATATTTGGATCATCCAATTATTTTCCACTAATTAACTATACTAATTAATTGACAACGCAGGTTGGAGTCTGCAGTGAACTTGTTAAAAGCATGGAGCTTTATTAAAAACCTCTCTAAGCAAAAAAAGCAAGCCAACGTAATGGTAATCATGAAAAAAATTTGGTCGTATTACATGTCTGTAAGGACTATGTTCAGAACCGGATATAGGCTCTACTATAGGCTGATATAATGATGTAAGGTTTAACGATAACGTGACCTTTCCTTTTTATTGACCTTTGAACAAGACTACCTAGATCCAATAGGTTGGCTTAAAGCAGAGAAGACTTCATATTAAATTCTTGGTTGATAG
This sequence comes from Agrochola circellaris, assembly GCA_914767755.1. Lineage (NCBI taxonomy): Eukaryota > Metazoa > Arthropoda > Insecta > Lepidoptera > Noctuidae > Agrochola > Agrochola circellaris. The sequence goes on from OU611849.1 coordinate 1,529,822, forward strand.
CCTGACCAAGATTATGTCTGGAGTTTGACCCCTTTTTTTTTTTTTTTTTTGAGGATGCGAAATTATCAAATAACTTCTCCTGCTCTGGGTGGAGCGGGAGGGCGTGTCAGACTTTTACTGACTAAAACCCACCCGTGTTCCTTCCGTTGCCTGTGTGCCGAGGTCGCGATATCCCTTTCAGACAAACCCGCAACCCCGGCAGGCATTGGCCCTTCCGGACCCCGTCAGTTGGTGCTGACATCTCTTTGAGGCGCGCGTGGAACACAACGCGCCGTCGACCCGGGCCTGCAGTGCTATTCTGTAACCATCTCACCGTGAAAACTTAGGTGAAGTGAGCGTGGAGTGAGCTGTCATTCCACAGGGATTGACACTATTGACAGCTCACTTCACCCAAGTTTTCACGGTGAGATGTTTACAGAATAGCATGGCTGGTCCCTATCGGACGGCGAGCTACCCATTGCTCACCGTCCGCAAGCCCGCGCCTACGGTGGCCGGAAGTCGGCTCGCGACTCCCGACGCCCGGGGCGTCTCCTGCGGCGACTAGGGGCGCGAGGGGGCGCATTTTGCCTCTCCCTCGCGCGCTCCGCCTCCTCCTTCGCGAGTATTACTGCTTCGCAGAAGGAGGTGACGGCCTCCCATGCACTCTCGCTCCGGACCATGGCCTGAACCAGGGCCGGACGCGAGAGATCGCCGCCGCCGATCGCCTCCGTGAGGACACGGCGGTGCTCCGCCCAAGCTGGGCAGACCTCCACCGTATGCTCCACCGTGTCCTCCGGGCGATCCACACAGTGGTGACACCCGGGCGTTTCCTCCCGCTTTATCCTGAACAGGAACCTCCCGAAACAACCATGTCCGGTGAGGACCTGCGTCAGGCGGAAGGTGAGGACGCCGTGGCGCCTCTCTAGCCACTCCTCAAAGAGGGGACTTATCGCCACAATTGTGGCGTTCCCAGCGCTGGGTTGCGACAATCGCACTCTCCATGCCGCCATGAGATCCCGCCGGAGCTCTGTCCGCTGTGCCGCGATTTCTCGCGGCAGCGGAGTTACGCCCCGGCGTTTCGCCTCCTCGCGCAACTCCCACATGTGCGCGAGGACTTTTGCCTCCAGATCCCATGGCGGTAGTCCGGCAAGGAGGCTCGCCGCCTCACGGGAGACCGTGCGGTATCCTCGTACCAGCCTGATAGCCATGACCCTTTGGGACGCGTTCAACCGCTGGGCTGGTCGCAGCCTCAATGAACGCGCCCACACCGGTGCCCCGTAAAGGGCCATGGACCGCAGGAGTTTGACCCCTGAGTTTTTGTTTCGCTATTTCTTCCCAGGAATAGTCAGATAAGAAATTTCGACTCAATCTAGCTTATTTTTTGGAACGAAGTTCATTAACGCGGCTTGTAAGCTTTCAGGAATCGTCACGTTAAAAAGTGATAATACTTGCGACTGTCTTCTTCTAATTCAAAGAGAAAGAAAAAAGAGAGACAGAGAGAGAAAATCAAAGGAAAGGAGTAAAGTGATTACAGTGTCGTGGGATAAAATTGTACACATCGGCCCGAGTACACTGCATGAGAGAGAGAGAGAGAAAGTGTGAATTTGGCCAAAATGAAAATGCAAGATGGCGGATGCAAAAAAAATAAAATTGTTTTAAATCATACGTGAGAAGGAACTTCGTTCTTGACGGGGTCCCACAACCGCAAACGCATAACGTTAAACGTGATTCCAGAATCCTATTAATAGAATAAACAATTTGATAGTTATAAGACCTTTTAGATTCTCTGTCTTGTTCACTAACTTCAAAATTATTAAAACCACACTCATACACAAATTAATATCTGCCAAACTTATTTAATTTCCGAACTCCTTTTGAAAACAATACCTGCCAATGTGTGAGAGTTTTAATTAATTTATTAAAGTTAATACTCGCAATGTTTAAGTTTCTGGTCTAATTTGATGCTCAAGTTAACATGAATATTGAATGAAGCTTTGATGCGTATGTTTTTGGTAAAGGATTATTCAGGTATTATGAATTGAAGTTTCCATCTGCGGGACATATTAGTTGGCAGATGCTGTAATTAGATGGTTATTCATGTGGCAAAATGCAAAGAGATTTGTCAAAAGGAGATTCAACAGCGATCTTCACTGATTCACTGTTCCAGTGGTTATCTACAAACGATCATTGATATTTATTTCTGTAAATTCGTTAAAAAAAAACACTTTTACACTTCAATTATAAATAATATTTTATTATAAATTAGAGTTCGGTGTTTTTTATACGACTACTCTGTGACGAAAGGCTCAGAGTCTATTTTAAAGTCCAGACATAATCTTGGTCTGGTCATTATGAAGTCCATGCAGATTAGTCTCTGAGATGGTCTTTTGATGAAAGAACCACACAGATTTGAGTGGACCTGTCCAGTTAGTGCGGTCCTCAGTCAAGATTAGGCCATATTTTATTTTTGAAAGTATATACCTGCTATGGAAAAGCCGCTCATAATTTTCTTCAAATTACAGGCCGAAGGCAAACGGTACAGAGAACTAATTAACGGTAATATGACCAACACATTTTACCCACTATAAAGAGAAAGAAAAAATAAATAAATTTAACACAGACTAAAAGGAACTCAACAAATTCTGAAAAAAGAAACCCGTTGTAATGAAAAAAAAAACCCGTTGTAATTAAATATTTCTTACTAATAATTCCTAAATATCTTCACAGTATTGAAAAAACAAAAATCGATACCGGAAGAAAGATTGATTGGGTCCCATGGCGACATCGCGGCAGACCAAGACGAACATGGAGGTACGAACTTGACTCCTACCAAAAGAACTGGCCGGCAATGGCAGTTGACAGACATGTATGGAAAAGGGAAAGTGAGGCCTTTGCCCAGCAGTGGGACATGGGCTGAATAGATACATAAATAGAAAGAATAGGGTGTGTGATCGGTCTAGATACCTTTAGAGAAAGAACAATGACAGTTTGATAGCTATTCTTACCTACTAAACAACTCGTATGGTTGAGCTCCTGATTTCCCAAAGGATTGCATTTACACCACTAGAAGTTAACTACGCTCGACAAAAAAACCGACAGCATTAGTATAGAGGTAGATACTATTATGTACTTACAATTACAATACACGTTCAATAGACACAACGATTTGGGACTAATGAACGTGTATTGTTATTGAATATTGAAGAGGAACAAAATGTTGTTTGTTTGATATTAGAAGAAGCATGCATGGCCAAACTGATATAGTGAGCATAGGTTGGGATATTTAATTCCACTCAATGCACTTGTGACGTCTCTCCACTTCTAACTCACATAATATATTCAGCATAGCATGACTAAAATAGTCTTAATAAAATGTAATATTTACAAAATATTGAAAAGAATAGTCTGAAATAAACGTTTATTTTTATAGTAATCTATGCTAAATATGAGGGAGTTAGATGTTAGTACTGGTTTGCAGTAAATGTGTAATCCACGTTACTCGTAAAATTTTATAACATAAAAACACGTTTTTAATAATAGTTCTTTCGATTACAATTTAATGAAATATCAATTTCCGAGGATCGAAGACTTTTATTTGTATTAATTACATTTCTTATACCTAGAATGTCAAAAATATTATGTTTTCGAGAACTGATTTGCTACCGGAGATTATCTTCTTTAGACAAACAGTCAAGTTTAATTGGAATTTCTAGACAGCTATAAAATAAAAACCAACCCTTCGAAAAATAGTTTCTTTATTTATTCCGCTCCGGATATCAAAATCAGTTTGTTTTTACAATAGGTATAAAAACAAATGGGTATATAAAAATGTTAGTCATATCGTAATCTAGTTAAATGAGGCTGTAAAACTTGTTTACGTAGCCGACGTTTCATGGCTACTAGTGAGTATTTTACTATCTAATCACTAGGTTTTTTGACATCAAAATGTTCTTTTACGAGACTATGAACGAAGCGTTGTTGACGAGATAGTAAGGTATTTAGGACATGGGCTATCTATTCTTGTGGTTATTCTGTTAGCAAGTAGGTACGTGGTCTCATTTAATATGCTTGTCAGTTTTTTCGATTGTTCGGATTACCTCGTCATGTAGGTAATAAATCTTGCCCGGGAGTTTCTTCCCCGTTCTTCTTCATAGGTACATACTACGCTTTGGAATGGGCATCTAGCTTCATCTTTCTGACTGACCGATCCCTTGACAATTCAAAAGTGCCTGTAATTGCTTTATTTGAAATAAATGCTTTGAGTTTGAATTCTGAGTTACGTCCTGGGTTCGATTCCCAGGTCGGAAAAGTGTTTTTGGGATTTTCCATCAGGTATTTCTCAGTGGCAGCCCTGAGTATGGATTTGTGCCCGATTAATGGCAATAGGGTCGCCTCCTATTACATAGGACTTTAAAAATAACTGGTAAAATGTGGATTTACTATAGGTACACCTTTGCCTAAGGCTTCGGGGAAAACAGGCGTGATCTTCTGTGTGTGTAATTTACACTGAATAAGCGACATGACGCTTAGAATTCAAACCAACAACTTTGTAAAAATTGCGCCTAAAAACCTCCCGGCCATTACTCGTACGTCTCTCCTAGCAAGATCAAACACATTTAAAGATTTAAAAAACACGGCTCCTATTTACTGAAGAATCAAAAAACACCTCGCAGTCTAAGAGACACAACAAAGAACGCGATTTCAAAGCAAACGATAAAATAACGTCATAATAACGCGTTAAAACACAAACAATCCGGGGACATGATGGGCTTTCAGTTAAACAAATATTTGCCCAAGTAATGGCTGCCACCGAAAAGGAAAATAAAATATAAATAAAACACGAGCATGTTTTCAAATATCTGTATACGCTAAACAAATATTGGGACGGGATGAAATTATTTTGTCTTTGTTTTCAATTGATACAGTATTGTTTTGGTGTATGGGTGATTACGAATCGAAGTTAGGCTGAAAAGTTTACGTAAGATATGAGCTGTATTTCTCAAAGGGTTCGGTATAAAGTAGGTAGGGTAGGATGAAATGTAGGTTTGGGACTTGTGCCATGTCGTAGCGGAGAGCTGTATTTTTTATTGCATAAGATTAAATAAGTTTTTTTTTTTGCGTAATCATTATTTATTAAAATTGCGTTTTTAAATTAATTAAGTAATCGTAAGTACCTCATATTTGGTTTTAAACGTATTGTGTTTGCAAATTCGTTTAACGTTTTATTTTACAATTTTGAACTTAGCAGTTCTTAATTGAATACAATATTGTAAACTTTATATTTTATTTTGGGTTTGGAAGAGAGGTAAAATTGTCGCCATATTAGTTTTAAAGGCAGCAAACAGTCAACGAAAGCCTTTTCCATCACGGGTTTGATTTTTTTTAACTTAATTCAATTGGTTTGCCCTTTAACTATTTATTTCACTGATCCCAACGGCCATAAGTATGAATAATTTTAAACAAGTTGGTTGTAGCAATATACAAACAAATTTCCTTTAAAAAAGAATGACCAAGAAACTCTTTGGTTTCGGAGGAGTTATGCGTAAGGTTGACCACAACTTGTCAGTTTGATGCCTCAATGTGTCTATTGGCAAGCTGTATGTCTATTAAAATTCAAAAGTCATTTATTCAAACTAGGCTGAGAATCGGCACTTTTCGAACGTCAAAATTACAATGACAGTCCTCCAAAACGCCCACCCTTCAGCACTTCCTAGTGCTGGGAAGAAGAAGTGGCGCAACAAACTCCCCAGTAGCACTGCTGTCTATTCAGTTAGAAAAAAAATAACTTGATTCTATACAATAGTATGCATAATAATTTACATTACGCAACACAAAATAGTACAGGCACTAGAATGCCTACAGCTTGAAGCAGCACTTCGGGGCTTATGGCCGAGAGCGAAACGCTTGACAAATAGTGAGGTGAAGACGTTAGGGATGGCCCAAGCTTTAGCCTAATGGATACGCGTTAGTGCTCTCAGGCTATGTTCTAACAGGCTATCATTTATTTCGACGCAATCGTTCTACATTGAAGGTGATGATGAGCTCATGAGGTCTACTACATATGTTCGTCCTCATATAATAGTGTTGCTGTCTAATCCTATTCAGTTGTGTAAATAATAAAGTCATCTTGTTCTTTATTATTGAAAAGAGAGATCTATACGTAGAATATACTTTATTATACACCAAAATTTTAACAAAGCTTTTCAGAATATTTCTTATTCTATGGGTACAATGGCAGTCTTATCGCTGATAGCGATATCTAGCAGACAGCCGAGCCTTAATAATATTTATAGCCGATATTATTATCACCATCCGGAGAAAGGCTACCAACTGAATACCCAAGGCAACATTTGCATGTATTTCAGTTAAACCATTTACAGGCACTTTTGAACTGTCAAGGACGGTCATTCAGAAAGATGAAACTAGTTGCCCATTCCAAAGCGTAGTAGTAGGTTGCTATGACTTCTGGACGTTAAAAGAGACTGTAACCTCTGAGTTTTTTTCGGCCTTTCTTCTACGGAAACGGCGACCTCGTCTAGTTTAAAAAAATATGATTTACGTGTAAAAGTGTTTGTAGAAACCTAGATACGGAAATAAAATCATTTATCATTTATGGAGAAGAATAGGCAAGGAACTCCATGGATATTCTTTTAAATTATATTGTTACAAAATATTGGTTACTTTATTCATGTTTAATTTATACTTATATGTGAGAACTATGTATAAAGACGTGCACGTTAAAAGTGTCCAGAGTAAAAAGTGAATAAAATAAATTGTTCTATCATATAAAACGAAGTTGAGAGGAAAGAGTTTCTCGTTAAAAGTAATCCTAAGTTGGCATTAAAATTGACATAAAAATTGCCATAAATCTATTTCAATCTTTTTAACTTCAGCAGTGCAAGCTAACAAAATATTGAATAAACAAGTCGAGCTGTCCTCAAAGCATGTTGTAGTGAAGTAAAGTTATGCTAACAATGGCTCTAAGGCTTACATTTATAGTAAGCCTCTTAGAGCAAGCGAGACGGCCGATGCAAATGATTCACTTGCATTATCAAATGCGCTCGCAGTTGGCTCAATTTCATGCTTGCGTTTTATTTGTGGTTGTTTTAAAAGGTTTATAGTATTATGGGAGACGAGTGTGTTTGGTTGTGGAATATCTTGATCGGGGGTTTTTTGTACGGGCAGTAACTTTTTCTTGCATAAAGTTCCGAAAAAATTAAAAATCAGAACATTTACAATAATCTCACTCCCTTGTCCGTCTATCACAGAGGTTTGTCTTAAAATCTATGCAAAATCAAGCAACGTAGGATTTTGTTATGAAATTTATATGGACAAAATAAGTGTAGAATAAAGCGATCCAAATAAAAGGTATTTGGAAATTAAATAGGTCGGTTACAGAAAGAATCTACATCCGATCCATAGAAACGGGATGTCCAACTATTGTTTGTACTTACAAAACAAATAATTTGTCACATTTTAGTAGGTACCTTGTAAAATAATTAAAACATTTCGTATACTAAGCGTTTTGACCTAAGATAAATGGCAATATCCGCAGGAATGGGTCATTTCAGATATTTATGGGAAGGTCTGAACGCTATAGTGGACATCTGCAAACTGTTATTGATATTATAATCACTGTGGCCGATGTAACACTGACATTAGGGTTCCCTCCAAAGAATAGCCCTGAAACCCTTTTCTGTGGTTCATTTTTAACCAGCCATTGATCTTTAATAGAATGTAATATGAACTAGGAAGAGAAGTCATTTTGGCTTTGTGACGGGCATTATTGATTTTTCTAACAAGATGAAAATACTCATAGTATTAATATTTTTACATAAAATTGACTCCACTCAACACACATATTGATAGAAAGTATCTGGGCAACCGAGCTCTGCTCTGGTGAAAATAGAGGATGCTCATTTAATAGTTTATACTATTAAATGAGCATCCTAACAAATAACTAAATATGAAAAAAAAAAAAAAAAAAAAAAAAATATGAATTAGTATGAACTTTCTTATGAAAGTTCATACTAATTCCATGTATGGTACATACTAATTCCATGCTGCCATGTCATTATTCTAAGGTCTTGTTCTAAACTTTGGGCGACCGAGCTCTGCTCGGGTGAAAATACGGAGAAAACCAATTTTCCCAGATATGAGACCTAGCTAGATAGATTTTCCGCCCCCGTAAACCTGTAAATTGCAACATTCATCGAAATCATTAGAGCCGTTTTCGAGAAAGTGATTACAAAAAAAATAAAAAAATACAAATATTGCTCATTTAATAGTATAGGATCTAGTATTAAAATCTATCAAAAAAAAATCTAAATAAAAAAATCTGACTTTAAGTAAACTAAAACTAGATAAAAATACTCGTATCCAACCTTTGCTAGTCTATTACGTTTGATACAGATGGTAAAGTTTACCTTCGAAAGTTATATATCAGTACAGTGAAAAGTTTTCAATTCTCTGGAATCTTCCGCGTGTGTAGAAAGTTGGCCTGTATTGAGTGGACAGCCGATAAATTAGCTAGCTTGCTGTTTAATTGATTAGAAACTCACTGCATTTCTCGGGAAATCAGGAACTCAGAGAACGAGGTTTCAGTTTCATGAAATTCGTTTAAAATTCTGGAATTAAACAAAATTAAAAAAGAAATACAAAAAACAACAACTACAGAGTGAAAAGTAACTTTAATTTTGGAAGTCGGTGTCTTTGGATTTGAATTTTCGTTAAGTTAATTAAATTTATTTGGGACCAACTTGGGAGCATACCCTTTCATAAAAAAAAAACAGAATTTTCAAAATCGGTCCACAATTGACGGAGAAATCGTCGGAAATAAATTTAAAAAAAAACATACGCGACGAACATACAACTCCTCCTTTTTGGAAGTCGGTTAAAAACTACTTCGACTTATGTGTTTCAATGACGCAGAATATCTCATGTGATCTCTTTTTTTACATGGAAAGCAGGGTTTTTATTAGAAAAATGTTTTGGTTGCTTTTTAATTGTTTAAGATGTGGTGTAAACGCCTGATCAAATGCTATACGTAGCTACGAATTACACCCTTAGCCCCTATTACATCAGACTTCAAACAAAACTGGCGAAATGTAGGTGTATTATAGATACACCTCTGCCTAACCTTTTGGGGAATACTGGCGTGATATTATGTAACATGGATAAAGTACTCATTACCAAACTCTCACGCCTAATCTTTGTAATCTGGATCAAAACACTGAAACATCTCACAAAACTCACATAACCACCCAAATACAATCCAGCATTAAAACTTAACAAGTCAGTTAAACTACGTTTAGCTGGGCCAACAATGTTTTTAACAGCCATTCAAGAAATTACGTCGTTAACCGGTACGGCGGCATCATGGCGGCAAATTGAAATTTCGTGACAAGTGCAGATACATCGCATGTTTGGGGGGTCGTAAAATACATAGTTGTTGTTAGTGCTGGGGAGGGCTCTAGAGTGCTGGTTTTATTCATGTTGATGTATGCTGGTTTTGTTGGTGACTTTTAGGATTTAATTTTAGCGTTGGACCGAGTGTCAAATAACGTAGTGTTATTTTTGGGATACGTTGAAGGTCCTCTTTTTTGCTTTAGGCTAAATTCTAAATAAACAATACACGCTATATTCGTATTTTTGTACAAAACTCAATGTTTTTTTCTGGGCAGGTAAATTGAAACCACAATTCATTTATCTAGAGGTCATAAGTAATAGCTAACTTATATCTATAAGACTCCAAAAATTAAAGGATTTTCCTTCAAACCACCGTCCTTACCCAACTGTCGGGAGTAGCCCTTAATTCATAGGTTGCTGGAGTTTATATAGCGTTCATTATTGAAAAAGTTTGTTTGGGCGAAGATTGGCATTTAGAGACAATGATTTGGGATTTCATGTATCACTAATTATGTGCGTAGTTTTAGCACCCATTTACATTTTAATTATATTCAACTCGTTGCCCAGTAATTCAAGCATTCTCATTTCAATTCCTTTAAAATTGAAATTAGAATGGGTTTAAACATCTTACAAGAATTGCACTGTGCTCTTATTAAAAGAAGCATCCGCGATCAAACGTTTTAAATTCGTGACTATGACAAATACATGATACATTCAGAGGGTAGTAAAATACTTTGTAGTAAATTACGACTCCTTGGTTGAGGGTTAAGAGGTGATACGCGACGTAAGTGTTTCTATTAAGTTTATGGTCAGATTTAGTATGGCGGAACTGAAGATTTAAAGTTTATCGTAGAAATTGCATGAATGCAAAATGCAGTCCACGATATTTTTATAAGACATCAATTAAGGCTTTCATTTTTTATTTAATGAGTATAGTTACTTAAATAAGTACCTATAAGTTATTATTTGACAAATAAATTGTATATTGAAAAAATATCACAAAGAAAAATGTGAAATTAAGCAAATTAATTAATTAATTAAGCAAATAAAATTTCACTTTCCAATAGCTTTAAAACCTTTACTCTTAAAGAATTTATATAAATTATTAATGATACTTTTAGCATGTCACAATGGCATGTCAATTTTCACAAGAGCACCCCAAAATAAACAGAACAGCAAAACACTCATTTAATTTTATTGTCAACTTAAAACAATAGTTAGTTAATACAGTAACACTATTATAAAGGTAACTGTAGTTATAACCTTTACAATTGGCTTCACATAACTGTGGGTATGAACGTGACTGCAATCCGAGATAGATCTCACGTTCGTGTCGCAGGATATGTCTCATGATCTCGCTCGTTTAACTAACGAGATGATTTTCAGGGAAATGGTTATTGTATGCATTGTTATGAATCATAATACAAAATTATACTTGTTATTGAGTGTATTATGGGTCGGATGATACGTGGCTTCGAACTGCAGTAGCATGGTAATTGTGGTATGGTCTTTAGAGTATCTTATGAGTAAGGTTCTTGCAGAATTCTTGTGAGTAATTCACGCAACCAAAAATTACGAACTACCATCCTCTATAGTAACCTTTTTAGGGAATGAATTTTCAAAAACCCTTTCTTAGTGCTAACGTTCATCATATATGGAAGTCTTGTGCACAATTTCATGCTTCTAGATCCAGCAGTTCAGGCCGTGCGTCGTTGTTGTCTGTTAGCGAAATAATGATTTTAATATTTTTTTTAAGTAGAATGTAATAGAAAAGATATGTAATACGTAAGAAGAAAAGATTTCATGAAATACTCTATTAAATAAGACTTTTATTAGTGCTAAAATCAGACCAACGTCTATTGGTCTGATTTTAGCACTAATAAAAGTCTTATTTAATAGAGTATTTCATGAAATCTAAAAAAAAAAAAATGGATGTTCAGTTTCAAAAAGCTGTCAGAATGTAATTTTCAAATAGTTGTTGGTGCAGGTACCTTATATAAAAGAGTCTAAAATTCAGATTACTGCTGGATAAAGGCATCACCACAGCATTCATCAAACGTCATACAACAAGAACTCACTCAAAAAATCGAACGACCCAGAAAGACCATAAAAAATGCCTCTAAAAGTCCAATTATAGGGCACATAAACTCGGGAGTACATTAACAATACATTCAGAGGTATAACAGTAAGTTTATGAACTTACAAGAGGCCCGCATAACTGCGGCGGTACGTGCGTGTGCTACTAATGGTGGACAATGTACCGATCTATGTGGTACGTTTATGGGGAGTTACTTTAATTGTTGCTTATGAGGTCGTGAAACGGCTTTTTTTAAAGGAGTTTCTATTTTAAGGTTTGGTTAATTTGGGGTGATCTTACTGTAGCTACGTAGCTATAGTAAACACAGACTGCAGGCAAGGCAGGAAAGATCTGTACCTGAGAATATCATATTTATATCATTTGCCTAGTCAGGGTGTTACGAAAAAAAAAAAAAAATACGTGTGGCACTCGAGGACTGCCGCGGTAAAGCTATTGCATAGCATATATTCAAAAATAAGAACATAATATTGTTGATTTAAAATATTTTTTTTAAAAAATACCCCTATACCCCCCCCCTAAATCGCAGAATTTACACAACCGTCAATGACGTCTGCCCTCACGCGTCTGCCCGCGTTCGGGTCGCGCACTCGGCGATCGCGCGTCATTGCCTATCCCGCCCCTCCACCCTCGTTCTGCGCGCCCGCCGTCGACTCATCGCAGGTCATTCTTATCGTTCTAACTTTTAAAATATTAGTCCAAATTACTTAGTGTAAAAGACAAATTTTATCTACATTAAATACCAAAAGCGATGAAGGTATTTATTTTGATACGAATTAACTAAATACTCTAAAATATGCAACTTAAAAAAAGTATTCAATTTAAATGTATTTATAGCTCACTATTTTGGCTATAATGGCTTCCACATAAAAGGTAGATATATGCTGTCGCGGACTTTTATTTAGAACTCTTTAAGACAAACAACCCCACAATACATTCTTTTCATGTAACTCCAGCGGTTTAGGCAGCGCACGCAAAGATAGATCTCAGAGGGCAGGATTTTTTCCGACTTACTGGATACTTATCGTTATATTATGGCTAAATCACATAAAATCTTTATAAATTGTAGCCTATGTGTTATTCTGATATATAAGCCACATTACTGTAAAGTTTCATTCAAATCCGTTCGGTAGTTTTTGCGTGAAAGAGTAACAAACATCCATCCATCCATCCTCACAAACTTTCGCGTCAGGTTTTTTTTTCGTTACGGAATTTCTACATTCGGTCGCCGCGCTCAGAGTCTCCGATAAAAGCTATGCAATAGCTTAAAAAAAAAAAATGGTTGTTACGAATACTATTTTTATTTTTTATCGGCTTTTGATAAAAAAAACCTGTAATATTCTTACCAATTTGATTGCCAAAACACAAAAACTGCTTCATTACCCAATAAACAATTTCCTCAAACACGTAAACACTCCAAAAAATAATATCAACAAAATCATTAATATCAGACACAGAGAGTGGTAATAAGGAAGGAGTCGCAAAAAATTGAGGATAAAATTTCACATCTTGGAACGTCTACAAGCCTATCTTGAACTTTTTCAAGCCCGAAGCGGTCCAGCGGAGGCAATTTGAGCGAGATTAAATCCCGAATCCTTCCGACCGTGGCCGAATGAGCAGAGCCCACCCGACCGATTTGCTTCTGTCTTTAAATTCCACCACTTACCTTTATTCATAACGTGATATTGGTTCGGCTCGGAATTCGGTATCTGTTCGGGAATAATTTGAATTTGGAATAAGAATTTTTGAAATTGGAACCGGGGGAGGTTTTCGCTTTGGATCTTATGGCGTGTTTCGATTTTCTGGGTATAAGCAGGAATCGTTTGAATAGAGAAGTGCATGCAGATAATTTTGTAACTCAATTTACAATTCGATCTGAAATTGTATTTGATTTCAGTGCACATGCACTCATACATACTGAAGCAAAGAACAGAAGGTAGTTTGTAATAGAAACTGGTCTCTTATTAAAGTGAAAACAGTGCACAAACATGAAAAGATTTGAATGTTAACCATGTTCATCCATAATAATATAATATCGCTCACTGATTAAAACCAAACTGGACGTTTCTAATTCTTAAACAATTATGTATCGTCCTGTCCAGTCCAGTATCCTCAATTTTCACCCCTATCGTTAATCTTAACCAAAACTTCAAATTGTCCCATCTAAACTTCTTAAACCCCAAATGGTCCCTTTTCTCAACATTCAAATGACCACTACTCTACGTAACACCCAAGTTTGAAACTCTATCATCCTTTACTATATCCTAGGACATTTATAATCCGCCGCAGTTTGGGCAGGGCTTTATTAAGGCCGTCGTGGTATGTAGAGCGTGTACAAAGGAACCTTTGAGTGGCAACTCTACAATGTAGAGGTAGGCTCTACATGTAGAGTGAAGGTTTTGTAAGAATTTGTGTTGGTATGCGGTTTTAAGTTCTGGTGTGATTTTTTTAATATAATTGTTTTAGTTTCTTATGGTGAGAAATTATGTTTTAGGGATGACACTTAATAGACAAATAAATTACATTCTTTTTTCAATGCGTTACGTAATGATATTGCATAGTGAAATAAATCTAATAATAATCAGTTGAAAGCAAACCCAGTTTATTTATTTATACATCTATGTACTAATCTACCTCATCACGTTGAAGCACTAACAAATGAAAAAATATTGACAGTTTCCTACTATTAACAATTGACTTTGCCATTGAGAAACGATATGAAATAGTACACTCACTTTTTGTTACCCACTAAAAATGCTTTTTGTGCATCTTCAAGATTATTTACGACTACCTACCGTTCTTCATAAGTTCGTGTATTTAGTATTAAGATAAATTTGTATTTTTTTAAAGAAATAAATGTCTTAACCCGTAATCCGTATTTATTTATTACTTTAAGCACAAAATTGTACATGACTTAATGTCATAGGTATTTTCTACCAGTTAACCTCAGTTTCTGATTTGTTGAGACATAAATAATTTAAATTGTATTATAAGATATAATTTAGAATAGTTTATTATAAGGTGAGGGTGACGTGTCATTGTAGACAAAAGCGTAAAAAAAAAACTAGCCAAGTGCATGTCGGACTACGCACAATGAAGAGTTCCGTAGTTGGGACGAATTTATTTTGAGAACAAACTTAACATTGTAGTTGAATAACATGTTCTCCCATACATTCCAACTGAAAATCTAAGTTTGTACGCATAATATTGAGATACGTATTTACCATGTTTGTTTTTAGACCATAGACTTCTTATAGGTTTACCTGTAATCTATGAGTAAAGAACCATTCTCTGTATAAAAAAAAAAGATATAGTGATTTATAAAGTGCCGAGCTTGAATTTTCTTTAAATAGTGCATGCTACACGATTTAAAAGTGAGGAAAATTCTCCTTAGAAATTCAAATGGGAAAATACTGAAAGCAAAACTTTGCGCGTAAATTACAGACAGATTATGGAGTACAATGCTAATGCTAGAATATTATATCTAAAAGCTATTAGAGTGATATATGAACGGCCTAATGTCACTATAGCTTAAACACAAAAAGATTATTTTGTCTATTACACAGACTAACACTCTATGCAAAAAAAAGGCCACACCATAAAAAAAAACCGGCCAAGAGCATGTCGGACCACGCACAATGAAGGGTTCCGTAGATGGGATGAATTTATCCCAAGGAAAAACTTAACATTGTAGTTGAAAAACATGTTCTCTCATACATTCCAACTGCAAATGTAACTTTGTACACACAATATTGGGAGATTTACCATGTTATTTTAAGACCATAATTTTAATATAGGTTTTCCTGTAAAGAATCACACTCTGATTTTTTTTTTTAATTTTGACTGACCCCCATATTCAAAATTCATGTATTTACATTACACGTCCATGTTTGGGTTACAGAAATACATAAGTATACCAGATTTCAACTACATTGGTTCAGTAGTTTCGGATTCACACAAACAGATAAACACACGAGTGATCCTTTAAGGGTTCCGTTTTTTCCTTTTGCGGTACGGAACCCTAAAAAACTAATCTGTGCATACAGCTTTCATATTTTTAATTCACAATAAAGCGACAGATTGCCAGTACATTTACCAAAATAAACAACAACAAAAAAATACTCACCTGTACAAAAATTAACGTTTACGAAGACCGTGACTCAAGTCCCGATGTTATCAGTGTCCGCAATAAATACCTTTTTATATAAAATTATAATTTCATTTAAACGCAGCTTTGTAATTGGCGAGCTCCGTAAACGCTCCCTTTTTTTATCTGTGCCACTGAATATTATCTGTGCACGTAAAACGTGACAAGATGGTATTGTCGTAATGGTTTATTTTATTATTTAGCGACTATTTTAAGAGAAATGTTTCTAAAATTGAGCTATATTTTTCAAGAGGCTGTTTTATTTTTATGTTTCGGTGATGAAGATTCAAGTTTTATGTTAAATCTGGTGATCTTGAGTTGTAATTTAAATTCGATTTTCGTAGAGTTACTATTAGACAATGGATTATTATTGAAGAAAAAAATAAAGATTTAATTCGAATCGTATATTGTCGCTGAGGGGAGGAGCTCGTGGCTAAGTAATAAGAGCCGCATGGTCATCACGGTCGTACCATCAGGTTAAGCTACGCTAGCCGGGGTTCGTCCATCGATGGGTGACCACCTTTACATATCGAGACTCCTCCGTGACTCGGAAAGCACGTTAAGCCGTTGGTCCCGGCTATCATTCGTGGATCTTTAACAGTCGTTTCGGGTTGTCAGAAGCCCGAAAGTCTGACAACCAGTCTTACCCCTTGGTAAGACTGGTTGTCAGTTTTCGTGTTATTCAGTAACTGGGTTGTGGAGGTCAGATAGGCAGTCGCTCCATGTAAAATCGCGGTATTCAGCTATATCCGGTTAAAATGGAAGCCGACCTCAACATAGTTGAGAAAAGGCTATTGATTGATTGTAGAGTTATTATAAGACATTTATTGAAGAAAATAGAAAGATTTAATTTGAAGCGAATATTGTGTCGCGTTGTGTTGTGCATTTTGGTATTTATTTGCTTGAAATATCAAGGGGCACATATCACAAAACATCACGCCTGTAGTCGTCGAAGGGTTAGGCAGAAGTGCACCTACATTTCACCAGTTTTCGTATTTTTTTTGTTATATTAAAAGAAGTCCAACAATAGTGTCTGTTCATTTTAAATGGTGTAAATAAATTAAATATTATCTTTAAACGAATTTAATAATATACTCTAACATTTCTCTAAAAACACGTCCTTAAAACACCACCCAAACTTCAACGACCTTTCCTATCTAAACAAGTCTTAAACTCGATTAAAATCTATTGTTTCTTTGTTTCAGGTAAGGACGGGCATTGACCCCGACACAATTCAATATCCTAGAATTACCTTATTAAATAAACAACATCAGAAGATAAAGAAGAGAGAAGAAAACCAGTCTTTTGGTTTTAGAATTCCTACGCTTTACCGTTGCCAAGTAGTTGGGCAAAGCGTTTGGATTCTAAAACCAAATAACTGGACAACCATCTGAAGATGCTACGTTGCTACGCGCTACGAGCTACGCGCTACGAAGTGCTACGAAGAATGGATTTTGGTGAGTTGTTTAGGTTCATAAGTTTTTATAATATAGTGATTATCAGCCGGTTTCTGAAGGGCTTAGGCCTACTTGCACCACCAATCACTGAATGAATTTAACGCTAAACGAATTTAAAACAAGGTTTTTTTTTTCAATCTTTTGAAGATAACAGACACGTAATGATGTTTGAAATACGTTTAGCGTTAAATGCATTTTTTGTTATTCGTGGTGCAAGTGGGCATTAGAGCCATTTTTACCAAACTCTGATAGTTATAACATTTATCCCACTAAGCATTTTGACTTACTATCACTATGAGCTTTGTTGTCGTTGATATAAGGCTTCTTTGAAAATAACTGTGTAAAGACTGTATGTACAACAGTCCGTCAAAATGCTTAACGAGGCAGTTTAATAACTAACAAAGTTTGGTGTAATTGGGTCTAATCAATACAAAAATTAGACAACAGACTGTTAAATTGATGTGAACAGCTGTGTTTGGCTGACTGAAATAACGACAGTCGATTAAATCACTAGACATGAGTTGAACAGTCTTAAAACTTATTTTTGTGTTTATAATATTGCCTTTCAGAAACCGGTTGTCAGTGTTTTAAAATCCTTTGTTCGCTAAAGGGTAAAATATTGTTATTTAATGTGATGTAATACGATGTAATCATATACTATTAAATGAGCAATATTGTTTGTATATAAAGGGTGGTCCAATTCGAAGTTCCTATATTGGCAACACTGTAATTTTCACAGCTGTTAGTAATTGCGCGTGTTTCAAACGTCAAATGTAAGTTTGTAACAATATATTTACAAAATTAATTGCTTTGGATTCAGC
This sequence comes from Agrochola circellaris, assembly GCA_914767755.1. NCBI lineage: Eukaryota > Metazoa > Arthropoda > Insecta > Lepidoptera > Noctuidae > Agrochola > Agrochola circellaris. Next base: position 1,547,729 of record OU611849.1, read on the forward strand.
AAGACGGCGCAACTTGCCACACAGCGCTTGAAAGCTTAGATGTTTTGCGTGAAACGTTCAGAGGTCGCATTACTTCACGTTTCGCCGACATCAACTGCCCGCCAAGATCGTGCGATTTAACGCCGTTGTATTTTCTTTTTGTGGGGTTTTCTTAAGAGTCTCTTCTATACCAACACACCTGCAACCTTGGAGCACCTAAAAAGTAACATCCGCCAAGTTATTGTCGAGATAACTCACGAAAACGAAAACCTTATCGAAAATTACCTCGAAAGAATCGACTGCAGCAGAAGGTCCAGAGGCGGCCATTTGCCTGACATCATTTTCCATAATTAATGAATAACATTAAATATTCGATTATAGAAAAAAATATTAAGATATTGTTCCATTTTGCGTATTTAAATTAAATTAAAGCTAGGAACCTCGAATTCGATCAATCTATATATTTGTAATCACGTTCTCGAAGACGGCTCTAACGATATCGATGAAAGTTTCAATATAGAGTTTACGGGCGCCAAAAATCGATATAGATAGGTCTCATATCTGAAAACAAATCATTTTCTCCTTATTTTCACGGGAGCAGAGGTCGGTTGCCCAAAGTTTAGAACGAGATGGCTACTTTAGAACAATGAAATGGCAGCATGGAATTAGTATGAACTATACATGGAATTAATATGAACCATCCTACACTACGAGCATTCTCTATTTTCACCAAAGCAGAGCTCGGTCGGCCAAATACTATGATGTAATGTACTGTCAAATGTGTTTTTATTAAAGTTATTTATGTACTGACTGACAGACACACATTAGTTGTAACAATTTTACAATGACAACTTTTTTTTTTTTTCGCGTATATTATAATTTTGTTTCTGTTATACAGTTCATTTTCACTGTTATTTAAGGTCCTGATACTGAATAGAATAGAATATTTTTTTGTGTTGTTGTAAATTAATTTTTTTCGTTTGGAATAAAAATTATATGCTGTTAAACACAGCAAAAACGAATAATAAAATCCTTTCCACTCCACTCAACAAAAAGGAATTTACATACAAAACCAAATCACAAAACAAACAGTAAATCTTTAGAACGCAGCTCATAAAATGGCGTATCGGTCTAACGATACTTAAACTCGCTTGCAGGCGAAGACGACGAAATGGTGAGCTTTACCGCAGAATAAGCCAATGTACGGTTTATAGGGAAGGATTAGAAAATGGTTTGATAAATGCCCTTTCTGTTAGAAAAATCGATAAAGTTTCGTCCATGTCCGTGCTTCGGAAAGCACGTTAAGCCGTTGGTCCCGGCTGGCATTCGTAGATCTTTGACAGTTGTTACGGGTAGTCAGAAAACCAAAAGTTTGACAACCAGTCTACAAAGGTTTTCATGTTACTCAGTAACTGGGTTGTGGAGGTCAGATAGGCAGTCGCTCCATGTAAAATACTGGTATACAGCTGCATCCGATTAGACTAGAAGCCGACCCCAACATAGTTGCGAAAAGGCTAGACAGATTTTGTCCACTGCTAAATATTAGTAGCCTTAGGACCAGGTTTGTATGTTGTGTTTAGCTGATAGGAGCATCTGCTGCCCATCCTCTTGTGGCAATATCTGAATCGTCTCTCATTACACTCTGCAGTGGAATTATTATGGCTTATTTATGCCGTCAATTTAGAACGTCATGGGTTTCTGTATGATGATAGGAATTTGCAGTTGGAATAGACTGTCGTTAAGGTTAAATTCTTCTGATATCATCAACATTACAGAGTTTGACGAATCAGTGGGAGGTATTCCACTCAGAGCGTGGATTTCAACAGCACTTGTCCGAACCTCACCTGAACACTTACATTAATCGCACTGAAACAAAATTTTCATAAGTGCGGTTCGGTGGAATAGTTTATTTATATTATTTTCAGTCCCCGAACAGCACCTGCATACAGGCAACTGCTGGATCTCTCCAATTGCCACTGAGCACAATCCTCGGTCAGTGCCCTTCTCTCTAGTTAGGAGTTAGACGTACCCCTCCCCAAAAGGCGATAAAACAGTGAGAGTTCCTACGAATAATCGACTAGGTTTCAACTTAATGCATTTAAATTTCTCTTAGAAACCTCGCTTCGAACATTCTCGATAAAAAGTCTTTGGTTATAAAACGAGGCTGTTTATTTTGCTGTAGTGTTTTCGAGTGTTTTAAATGACTTCTATTCTGTTTTGTTATTGCTTCTCTGGTAATGGGCACATGGGTTTTTATGGGCATTTGAATAGGCTGTGGTTTTGTATGTGACCTTTGTTGTTATGTACCTAATGTTTTGGAATGGTATTGAGAGTGGAGATCTTTTAGATTAGTTGGAAATGGGTTTTTATAATGGTATATACTCACGTAAGGAATGCAAGGGTTTCCATTTTGAAATGCTATCCAATTCTCGGTTATTTTTTTAGATTTTGTTTTGCGTTTTGTGTAACAGGCACATTTCAACCGAGGAATGATTTGAAAAGCGGGTAGTTGTTAGATTATTCAATATATTGCTTTCCTGAAAGAAGCATTATCTAATTGTTATTCTGACTTAGTCGAAAATAATACCAGAATTATCTGCAAAGTATCAGTAACAAAAATTATCTACAATTCAGATTTAAATAAATTATTACCTCCAAATAAGCACATTGCACAATTTCTTAACTCGAAAAAAATGCGCAACAGAGACTAGCAACTCCATAACTCAATTACAATCATCGCTGTGCACTTAATTCATGACTACAAAAGAAATGTCGAAAACTTCCAGAAGGTTCCACAGACTACTCATTAACGTCGTTCTTCTAGAGTATAATAATTCATTTAATTCCAGCTTGAAACACTGGCTCTTATCTCGGACGAAGGGATCGGATTTTGAGCGTCTGTGGCCGCTTTACAATTTTATGTTTTAGTTGAAGTTGTACTTTTGAATTTTGTTGAATCACTGTTTATCAAAATTCATGAGGTTTGCTGTTTGCGGAGAGAAGATAGTATTGTTTGTCTTTTGTCTTTTCAAGAAAGTATGGAGGATGGTTTGTTACTGAGGTAGTGCAGTTTGAGTGGAATAGGTTGTTAAATAAGTGATTTTTATGAGTGCAAAATTAAGTAAAACGTTACCTTTTCCAAACACGCTAAAGATTACGTTATAACGTTATCGTGGTCGAAAAAAAAGCAATCAATCAATCTGCCTAGCTCTTTTCCAGCTATGTTGGGGTCGTCGTCTTTTACATGGAGCGACTATCTGACCTCCACAACCCAGTAACTGGGTAAAGCGATATCCATAGGTAAGACTGGTTGTCAGACTTTCGTGTTTCTGACGACCCGTAAGAACTTTCAAAGATCTACGAATGATAGCCGGGACCAACAGCTCGTGCTTTCCGAGGTACGGAGGAGTCTCGGTATTATAAAGATTTCACGGACCAACCCTGGTAAGCGTAGGTTAACTGATGGATCGTCCAGTGCGGCTGTTTTTACTTAGCCACGAGCTCCTTTCTTAATCCCCCGTCCCATCCCGTCGCATCGCATCGCCCGCCCACGCTATTATTTCGTTTTCGCTTAGCGTTCCTTCTGTTTTATTTACTTTTTGCTCGGCTCCTAAGAGTCGTAGCTATCAAATACAAAAAGTTTTTTTTCCAGATTAGCGCGTTCAAACAAAAAAACTCTTCAGCTTTATTATTAGTATATAGATATACCCAGTACTGTTCAGCACACGAAGCTTGACAACCATATAAAGGAATTTTGTCGACGGAAGAATAGACAAAATGACAGATAAACTACAATCTGTCATTTTATCTATTCTTCCGTCGACAAACCCGTAGAAAACCCGTTTCTATGGTTGTCATGCTACGCGTGCAGTTTAAGAATGATCGCAGTCAGAAAAGAAAAATACTTCCATACCTTCCTATTAATTTAACCAATCACAAGCCATCCACTAAAGATCTTTCTACTGCATTAGCTTCTTAATACTTTCTTTCACTAGAGCAGAAGATTCTGTACATCAAAATAATATTGTCTATTCATAGAATTGTACAAAACGATTGCACTGTGGTGTTCCGGCCACGGTCGGGTTATAATCCCTCCTGATTGAAGGATCACGGAGCTTATGCGGATAAAATCGGATGATAGCAGATAACGAATATCATTTTGAAAATGTTGCTTTAGTGTTGTTTATTTTTATTGGTATTGTGGAGTTATTGTTCTCTATTTTCTGTTTGAAGTGAATGTTCTTATTTCCAACCAATGATAATCTTTTTTTTTTATTAAATTGCTTCTTAGAACGTTTGAATAGCATTGAAAATCGTTTGCCTGAATTAGCGCAGTCGTATTTAGTGATTAGTTGCACTGATTGGGTTTTAGTTGATGGAAATTTGGTGAAGTAGTTACTTGTATGATGGGGTTTAGTCTGGTGGGAGCTGAGAACATTGATATGGCCTTAATTTTTTTTATAGCACTAAACTAATACTATTTTAGAATTAAATAAATGGGGATTTGGTGCCTGCATTGAACTAATATTATTTTGTATTACGCATGGTCAAAAGTTCCTTTTTCAGATTTGTGAATGTATCCTTTTAAAAAAACCCCTATCTATATTTTACATTTTGAGGTCCACCAAATTCCCACGGTCTATAAAACCACTAAAATAAAATACATCAACTGCTTCTACCGTTAATCAGGGAAATTGCATTTTAATCTTAATCATTTATCAATTTATTACACCCAAATGATGCTATAGCTAATAAAATGGCGAATAGCGTTTCATCTATCTCTCGATCGTAAAATTTAAAAGAGATATTAGAGAGAGGAGAGTCAGTAAAGTTTATTTGATGTAACTTGGGGGTCTCCGGAGTATTTTTACGTTTGCCCATCATCGATGTTTATGGACTTTTATTTATCATGTAGGTATAGTTGGGTATTTTATCTATAGGTAAAAAAACCAGCCTCGTTGGTCTTACGGTTGCAATCACGACTGCTGAGCATGAAGTCCAGGGTTTGGTCTGGCAAAGTGTTCTCTCTCAATAGCCTGTGGAGTCTGAATTTATGCCCGGTTACCGGCAATGGGCTCCCCGTATTTACAAGGTACTTAATTGGCAGAACTAGCTTAATTTTGGGTGTACTATAAGTACCCCTCCTAAGTCTAAATCACCTCTAATAAGTGCCGAACCTTTGCGGTATACAGGCGTGATGTTATCAATTTATAAAAGATTCTTATATTAGTTTTTTAGGGTTTCATACCCAAAGGGTGCAAAACGAAACCCTATTACTAAGCCTCCGCTGTCTCATCTGTCATCAGGCTGTATCTCATGAACCGTTATAGATAGTCAGTTGAAATGTTCACAGATTGTGTAGTTCTATTGCCGCTATAACAAAAAAATAAAAATAAAGTAAATTTATTCATACAAGAAGCGAGTTTTTTTTCGGCATTTTTTGCTAAAATATTTTACTATATTACGGAACCCGTCGTATGCGAGTCGGCCTCGCACTTGACAGGTTTTTATTACAATTTAATTTGTATCCATAAACCTACAGTAATTATGATACATTAGTTAAACGGTATAAAAACATCAACCGCTCCTCCCTCGAAGGGTTAAAGAGGGCCTAGGCACTCCCTCCCTCACTGTCAGATTCATTGTAATGCTCTTAGTTAGAATTTAGGCACGAGTGGTACGTTTTAGTGACATAAAGTACCATTACGGCCTTGTTCTGGGGTAGGTAAGGCCTTGATTGGGTGTCAATTGATGGAAATTTTGATGTTGGTACTGATATGATGGGGCTCAGTCTTGTGAAGGAACTGAGATGATAGAACGCTTTATTTTTTTAAGCAGCACAAAAGGTAAGCTTCTTTTAAAGTTGTATTAGCAGAATTATAACGTTGATTTTATGATACACTTACCTTTTATTATTAAAACAGGTCAATTTATTTTACTTTAACATGTAACGGCAGTCTGCCAATTACATTAGCTAAAGATAAAGTATTTAAATACATAAAATAATTATTACTGTGGAGACTTGTAAATGGCTTGTCGTCAATTACCTCACTGTTACTTCTGTACTGATAGCTGTAAGCCACCCAAATACAATAAATAAATAAATAAATAAATAAATAAAATAAAATATTCATACACCATTTTTTCTTAATACGTTATTTTTTTATCAAATGCAGTCTCGACTCAAGTCTGATCATAACCTTAAAGCTATTAAGAAAGTTTTAAAATAGCAAGGAATACAAAAGTCTATAAAATTATATACCCACACAAAATAAGACGGTAGGTACAAAGGAATTGAAAGTTAAGAATAGTGTACACGAGCGATTTAAGGCTATAACACAAAAGTAAGAAAGCTAGTTGGCACAGTCGTTTTGTTGCAAGCGTTTCGCGCATATTAACTGGTGTTTACGACCGTGTTATACGCTATTTTAGTGTTTTTACGAGTTTCGACTCCGGTGGTGTGCACCGTCATAATGACTTTCAGAGGTTTGTCCTCTACTTTTGTTGAATTTTGATTTTTATTTCTGTTGGTACTTGGCAATAGAATGAAAAGTGAAATGGGATGATATTAATTGAAATACTTTTATATTGCAATTTGTATGCACATAGATCGAAGCAAGTTTGACTCAGCTAGTAGTATCACGTCGGGGTCACCAGTATAGAGGTATGAGGAACAGGCTGTAAAGTTTACTCAACCCCTATAGAAAAGGGAGGGTCCTCCGAGCTGACGGGTGATGTGTCTGTTGGGCAACTGTCCGACGATTGATATCGGAGTGTATATGCTAGTCGCGCGGAAAACTGTGCTTGCGCGATGCAAGGATTTTGCGTGACGTCAGTGTGATGCGTAGTTTGCATGTGGCGATGTAGATGCCGCCACAGTTCGCCGTCCAGTTCACCTTATCCGGTAACAGCGACCCTGATACATTTTCATTCCTTTCGTGAGCTCTGTGATGACTTGCAAAACTATATTTGGTCTTGAAAACCCGGTCTCACCTTGTACAGAAGAGCTGATCAGCATCATTGTATTTATTATGGGTAGGTATATGAAGGATTTGGGAAATTTTTGCGTATTTGGGGCTTCTTGTCTGGGTGTTCAAGACGATTCAGCTAACACACAAATCCTCGTTCTTTGGTTTCAGTAGGTATTTTATTTTTACTCTAGTTTTTTTCGGGGCTTTATCACTCAGTCTTAGTAAAACAAATAACTGGCAGTGAGACACTATATTTTTTGTCACATACCACGCAGCATGTCCTCAAACCCCGAAACGACTAGACCCGTAATAAAACATTGTGCCTCTCAACAAAAACTTTTTTTTGAGGCACAGATATGCATACTTTCAGCCATCAATCTTGGCTGGCTCCACGCCAAACTTGTTCGTTGATATGTTAATGATCCTCATGTTAGATATAGATCACCCTGTATTTTTTAAGTTATTTTCCTAAGAACACATTTGCATGGGAGTATGGTAATATTTTTGTTACAAATAATATGTGAAGATGAATAATTTATGAGGTTTTTTTAGTATTGTTCGTGGTATACGTAAAAGTTTATTGCATAATGATTGTATTTTGATAAGAGAAGTAGGTAGCGTTTGGTCCTTTATAGGTACCGTAAAGACGTAAAGCGCCTTTGTTTTTGGTCCTTTGGGACAAGTTAACATCCCTAGATCGATAACGTATCTGTATGCTACTTTTTTTCTTTTTTTTATCCTACACTGTCCCACTCCTGAGCAAAGGCTTCCCCCAAATCCTTCCAGGCATCCTTTTCTAGAGTCACCTCGATGCAACCCTAGTAGTACGCATCAAGGTCGTCTCGCCACCTACGATTCTTAATCTATACATTTTCTTTAAATTCTCTATTATGAACAATTAAATTTTAAGACATTTTACCAAATATTACGTAACCTTTGCATACCCGACGAATAAATTCGTCCCAAATGAATAAAAATGGCCGACACAAAATCTTATGACAAGAGATTTTATTCTCAGTTTCCGAACACATTTTAACACAGTTTACAGTAGTCAGCTGATTGGTGGGGCCTGGCGCTCTGCCAACCCTCTTTGTCGTAGTGGATTGAAAGTTTTCACTAACCACCTAGCTACCGATGGTATCAGCTTGCTCTTTTTAGACTTAGTAGGTGTGAATGCTTGAAATATTATTGCTTTATTCTTGTGGAGCTTTGGTGCTGTCAGAGAAAATTGACAATATTTTATTTCGGTTATTCCTCTTTGGGGCAAGCCCGCCACACAATTTCCAACCACTCCGACTCTTAAAAGTGCTGTAAGTTAACATAAAACAGAGCGATTATATTTCTTTATTTATTGGTCTGTCTCGTTAATCTAGTGGCCGCAAAAGCAACTGCTGAGCATGAGGCCCTGGGTACGATTCTCAGGTCGGGAAAATTGTTATTGGGTTTTCCATCTGGAATTTCTCAGTAGGAGCCCGGAAGTCTGAATTTGTGTCCAGTTGTTAGCAATAGGCTCGCCCCCTTTTACATGGGGATTAAAATTATCTGGCAAAGTGTAAGTATATGATAGGTACACCTCTGCCTAACCCTGTGGGGATTACAGGATGTTATGTTATGTATAAATGCTTACCTACCATCTAAATCAGCAAGCAATAAAGTAAGTAAGTATATAAGTGAGTGAGTGCGTGTGTAATTTAAGTATAGTAGTGTGTGTATGTAAGTGTAACTATATTCTGTAAGTGCAGCAAGCAATTGAAATAATAAATAAATAATAAATACATACAATACAATTTGTAGATCATTTTCTATTTTTTAAAGTATCTAGTCCTTTCCTTTTTCTTTATTTATTTAAAAAAGGTTTTAATCTAGACAGATTATGTCACCCTCATCGTTACAAATCGACTTTTACATACTAAAAAAAAACATTTTTATTTTGTTTTTAAACAAAAAAATATCTTACACTATCTCGATCAACGATTAATCCCAATTTTTACGAGCTTGTACAGCATCTTGGCTGCTTTCGAGGCAGGAGCTGCAAGGACACTGTTACATACCCCCCCGCACCCCCCCCCCCCCGCCCGCACATATTACATACTGGTACTTGTTAACAGACCTACACTGTCCTCATAGAGCTATTAACACTATAATTTAAAAACGTTGTAACCAATTGGAACTATGCACCTAGCTTCTGACGTTTCATAAGTGCCCATGCAGGTTTATGTGAAATAAAATATATTGATTTTGATACAAAGCATTAACCCAATTAATTATTTTTTATATTAGGACATAGCAGATACCTACATAAAATCATGGTCATTGTAACAAAAATTCATAAACTTCAAAAGTAATAGAGGTGAAAATCTACTTTTAATTATATAAGAACTAGCTTTCGCCCGCGTGGTCGAAAATTATCCCACAGAAACCTACTCCCGGGATAAAAAGTATCCCTTATATTAATCCAGGCTATAAACTATCTGCTTGCCAAATTTTATCCAAATCTGTTCAGCCATTTTTGCGTGATTGAGTAACAAACATCCAAATATATACACTTTTATAATATTCGTAGGATGAAGAAAAAAGTATCTCAAAAGCCGATCTCTAGTTACATTACTTATTAAAACTTGAAAAGGGTATTGAAATATTTATATTTTGAAGGCTTCAAACATTTGATCCTGGATCGTATTGCAAAGCCATAGAAAATGTTTTTCTTTGACAAGGTCTTCTGCGTAATTAAATTGTTTTGAATTTATTATGACTTGTTATCTTTATTAGAGCAGTAGGACTTTTATGATTGACGGGGTATCTATTTTCCACTTATAAGCGTCAAGCGTAAGTAGGCTTGAAGTACCAGCGAAAACTGTGCGTCTTGTAGCTTCCAGCCTGCAACAATACGCAGAGTTGTCGTCGGGTGTGTGCGTGCACCATTCATCTCGACAAGTAGTGTGAGAGCGTGCGGTTCTAGCCTGTAGTTGCAACTCTGCTACTCGATGCCAAGTATGCGGAGCTTTGATAAAAATATGTATATGAAAATTGTCGGCCGCAGCCTATCGTTGCGTCTAGTCGCTGAGCTGTCTTAGACATTATGTAAAGACTGTAAGCCTAATCCCGCGCGTATAGAAGCTGCGATACTTCTTTTCTAAATTTTGTAAAACCGTTGGTCGCAGCTGTCATTCGTAGATCTTTGACAGTCATTACGGGTAGTCAGAAGCCTAACAAGTCTGGCAACCAGTCTTACCAAAGGGCATCGTGTTACCCAGTAACTGGGTTGTGTAGGTCAGATATGCAATCATTCCATGTAAAATACTAGTATTCAGCTGCATCCTGGAAGCCGACCCCAACATAGTTGGGAAAAGTCTAGACTGATTGATTGAACAGAACATGACCTAAAAACCCATTGTTTTTAGTAAATTTTAGTGCACACAAGTGCCTGATTTATCTATTGCCGGTTACTATATCTAGAAACGAATCATAACACTAACCAATTATAGAATTGTATTACAAGTTATATTTACCTACACAACCATACTGTCATAATTTGACATTACGGAACATATTACGACGGTGTTAGATTCAACTAAACAAACCACTGAAATCAGGTCACACATGAATTTAATCTTCAGCTGAATCGCTAACTACGACACCAAATGTGACCTTCATTCATAACCAAGTTACCCCTTAGCAACAGAATCTAGCTATAACTGAATGTATTACATAATATTCATCATATATTATATCACGTACTCCATCTTTGTTAAGCCTATAGTCACCGCTCCCCACAGTAAATTGGGCGAAGTAATTCAATTTCACTGCGTCTTTGAAATAATTTGAAGCAGTATCGACGTGGGAGGTACAAGTACCTCTGAGGTATCAATCAGGATATTTGGGTCGATCTTGGATGAATAATTTCTGTGTAGTTGACCCTCCTAATGTAATATTGCTTAGAGTTAAGTAGGCGTGCTCTTGTTTGATATTTACGGACCTTTGTTTCGGTTCTTAGAAAACTGCTTGAAGCTTGATTTATAAATTGCCCTTTTCCTAACTCAGAAATTTCTAACAATATTATTCATTCTCAATATTTAATCTACATGTAAAAATAAAGAGTTTGTATAATGATAAAGTTTCACATGGGTAAAAGTAATAAATAAATTCCTTGAAACACACGAAACGAAAACAGTTTCAGATAATTACAACAAAAAAACGATCAACATTTTTAAACTTAATCGCCCGATCGAGTTGAATTACTGTTTCGTATGTATTATGACGCAACATCCAATGACGTCATCTATTTAATGCCTCTCTATCTCTCATTTGCGAACACATTAACTGTGTAAAAAATATATCGTGCAAGCTAAAGAAAGTGGACTCATTGCTTGTACATATACGGTCTATTTTGCTTTGAATATAAAATAAACAAGAGATGGTAGGGGAAAATCTATGAACCCTTTTTTGTATGGAACAAAGTCGGTAATATGTATGTAGGTTCATCCATTAGGTACCCATGGAAAAGTAATGGGGAATTGATTCGGTATGTTATGATCCTCCTTTGCATGTTTAAATTATTTTCGGGACGGGATATAAAAATAAAGGCTCTTATTTAACTTAATTTATGTATTGGTTATTTAATTTGCATGTATTTGCGTTCAGGATCGGATCCATCATATTGCAGACTATTTATTATTTGATCAGCTCGTTCCTCTGTTTCTTCTTCTTCTCGTTTATTTCAGAGAGGGGACGAATACGTAGTGTATTCGTTCGTTGGATGTAAAATAGTTGATTCTTAATTTTCATTTCCAATAAACGCCATTGCACAAATATATTCAGTAATTTGCTGCAGTATCCAAAGTCTTTGATCCCAAAAACTATCAAACAACCCACTGGCCCCAGCTCTAATAGTTTCCCATCCCGACGGACATTTTAGTATTCAAAAAATATTTCCTGCTTTTACCCCCAGGCGCGGCAACCCGTTGTACACTTCCAACATTTTTCAATTATGGCGGACCGAAAGACTAAAAAATATTTGGCCATTATAACGAACAGTCTCCTCGCCTAATGAGTCTCGTTAACATTTACCACTAATCCTGGCGTATTCTAAAAAGTCTTTACTACATAATACGTGCTTAGGAATTTAAAACTTCTTACTTCACTATAAGGTTGAAATTGCTGCATTGTTATAATATAGCGCCATGATTTCCAATTTGCATTGTTGAAAAATGTGACATCTAGTGAATTTGTGATGAACTAATTAGTGGAACAAAGGAGGTCTTGTTGTTTCGCGTGTGTACTGAGAAAGGATATATTTTAAAAAAAAATTGGGTACCCTGCCAAATGGAACCCTATTACTAAGTCTCGACTGTCCGTCCGTCCGTCCGTCCATCTGTCTGTCAGCGGGCTGTATCTCATGAACCGTAATAAGTATAGGCAGTAGAAATTTTCACAGATTGATATTAAAAATTAAATGTGTGCGTTTTTTGTTAAATATTGTACGGTGGTACGGAAGCCTTTGTGTGCGAGTCCGACTTGCACTTGGCCGGTTTTCTTTAAAAAAAAAGAAGATAATTATCATAATTTTGTTTTTGCATCCCACAATATGGCCAGGCACTAGAAGAGAGTGCTCTAGGTAAGATAGATATTTGATGAGATAAATGGAATGGAAAACATAACTAGATCTTCCCAGCCAGATTTTCCTTATTTCCTTGCATACTCTAGCGTTTTTACTTTTCATTATTCTTAAGTATCCATCAACTTTCAAGCACCGCTTTGCTAATTACTATACCTAATAAAATTTATAATTTATGATCCTTCAAAACGACTCTCACGAGCTTAAACTAAATCAGTAAGTCTCAGAAATAAATACCCAACGATACAAAACACCTTCAAATAAACAACCCCTAAAAGATCAACCAAAAAAATTCATAAAATATTATAAACCGGCGCCATTCACAGCCCGGTCAGCTGCATAAAGGCACCAACTATTTCAGGCTGCTTACCAGCGTTTTCAGTTCTTGAGGCGGCAAGCACGTTGCGGGTACGTCTACAAAAGCCCTCTCCAACCGAAACGGGGCCTGGCAGAAAGCCAGCAACGCTTTTCTTGTATCAATTTGAAATTTCCCCATGCATAGTTGTTTGTTTTGAGAAACTGTGCTGACTGTGTCCGATATGTGTAGTGTTGAGTGCGGGGTTCCGGGTGCTGAGTTGTGAAGTGATTTTGTGAGAGATTGAGGTGTCCTAGCGTGTTGAAGTAATTTATTTATTTGCTTTTATAGTGTTCAATTTGTATGGTCTTTAGAGTAGAAATATGATGATAATCATTGAATCGTCATCTGAATTTAGCAGTCCACTGCTGGGCCTAAACCGTTCTAGACGCACTTAACCAGTCTATCAAAATGTGATAAAGGTAAAATGTCTACAAAAACTTTTGTGAAACTAAGTTAATACTAATGCTTCAATATGCTGCTTGACACCCCAAACGATATTCGCATCATGAGCAAAATCTTAAGTTTTGTGCTATAAAGTTTCCTTGTTCTGAATAAATTTGATACTTACCAAATATCACTATTACATTTCCTCTGTCCGTTGTTGAAAGTTGAATTCCGATTTCCGAGTTGTTAAGTGATTTAGTGAGAGATTGAGGTGTCGGACCGCGATATAGTGATTTATAAAGTGCCGAGCTTGAATTTTCTTTAAATTGTGCATGCTACACGATTTAGAAGTGAGGAAAATTCTCCTTAGAAATTCAAATGGGAAAAATACTGAAAGCAAAACTTTGCGCGTAAATTACAGACAGATTATGGAGTACAATGCTAATGCTAGAATATTTTATCTAAAAGCTATTAAAGTGATATATGAAGGCCTTATTTCACTATAGCTTAAACACAAGAAGATTATTTTGTCTATTACACAGACTAACGCTCTTTGCAACCAAAAAAGGGCGCACCATAAAAAAAACGTTCTTGTAAGTAGTAAAAGTTGTATACCAAAAAAAATGTTTAATAATAGACAACTAGAGACTATTCTTTCATCGACTTGGTATCTAGTTTTAGTGGTCTTAAAACACAAACTAACGCGATTTATTGGTTTCAGGGCCAAGTTACACTTTGCACTGTCGCAATATCAACCCCCACACCGCATTTAAAAACAGAACCGCATCACGGACAGCCTTAAATTCGGTGTCGCATATAAATAAAATTAACGGCCACATTCAAGGGAACTTGTTTACACCGAACACAATAAATTTCACACAAGCATTGGCTCAATAAAGTGTGTCACTAGTGTGATGTTCATTTCCCGGGACGTCCCGGAATTTGGAGTCAACTGTTCTGTGGGACAAGCTTTGTGTCTGTCAATAGTATGTTCTAGAAGGTTTATTTGCATTTGTTTTTAGCAACTAACAAATTGACGTAGTCTTTATAAAGTTGCAAGAGAGTACAGTTTTCATAAATTAAATATAATAGCTGTAATAGGCATACATACCAGCACTTTTATTTGGTTTAGTTTTCTATTAATTACTGAATTACTGTATGTACTACTGTTGATGGACCAAAATATAAATTAATATAAAATAAACTTTAAAATGATGCTTTCTTGAAACAATACATTATTTAGTTTGTGTTTAGAAATATTGAACGCATCTAATTATGAATACAATCATTTGTCAGGTGGTTTTACCTGTTTAATACGAAAATCCCGGAATCTTACCACTTATTTCTTGACTTTTTTCAATCCCGTTATTTTCCCATGCCTGTTAACATCACTAAAGTCTCCCAAGAATACGTTTTACACAACTTATTTAGGATTCTTGTGGGAACATACCCTAGAATACTCCAGGGCGTTTTTCTTCAAGTGATCGATACCGCGGTACAAATTGTTAGTGATAAATCGTATCCTTTTCCTCTTAAGTGAAAAGCGTTTCAGCCAATGCCAATCAGTTGGTTGATGTTGTTTTTCGTACGAAATGGTCGGTTTCGTGTGGAATAAATTACTGTTGGTTTATATTGTGTTTTTAAGGGATGACTTGTAATGTGCATTCATTTCATTTAAAGAAGTGTTTAGGACCATAGTTTAAGTTTGTTTTTAAACAACAGCTATCTTTGTCCTAACTAATATTATAAATGCGAAAGTGAGTTTTTTTGTTTGTTACGAACAAAGTTTCACGCTAAAACGATTGAACAAATTTGGATGAAATTTGGCACATGGGTAGACCATGACCTGGATTCGGACATAGGATACTTTTCATCCCGATATTCCTACGGGATCGAAAATTACGCGTGTGAAACCGTGGGGGCAGCTTGTAGTTTACAATAACTATGAGACCCTTGAAAATATACATGTCTGAACATTTAATGCAATACAATTTGGGAAATGAAATTGGCTACGAGCGTAGCAGCAATGAGCTACGCCGTAGCAATCACGTCACGCGTCGACAGTCAGTAAATGAGGGCCGTTTTCACTACAATTGAATAACTTGTACAAAAAAAAAATACGGTTACATTTATTGTTTTTGCTGTCGCTATATCAGTTCACTGCTGGAGAGTTTTTACCCAAATTCGCCTTTAACCGTTTTTACCCAAATTCGCTTTTTACCGTTTCTACCCAAATTCGCCTTTAACCGTTTTTACCCAAATTCGTTTTTAACGTTTTTACCGATTAATAAATACTTTTTAAATTTTTTATCCAGATCTTCCCGCCGGATCGAGACTTAAGCTTGTGAAACCGCGGGGCGCAGCTATTTGTTTATACTTGTCACTTGGCTTAAAACAATCCACGATTAAGTTCAGTACTGCATTCATAATAGACTGCCTCGTTGGCCTAGTGGACGCAAGTGCTACTGCTAAATATGAGGTCCTGGTCGCGATTCCCAGGTCGTGCAGTGTTACAGGAATTTTCCTTTTGGAATATCTCAGTAGCAGCCCGGAGTCTGGATTCGTGCTCGGTTGATGGTAATAGGCTCGTCCCCTATTACATTGGGACTTAAACATAACAGGCGAAATGTTGTACACCTCTGCCTTATGCTTCGAGGTAACAGGCGTGATGTTATGTTAAAATATTGATGTTCATTATACAGCATTTCCACGATTGAAGTTGGTCAGGACAAATTCTGTCTGCATCCGATATTTATCCAGCATTTGTAGAATAGCAGAGCCAAAAAAAGCTATTTTCGCTAGGCTGAACTGGCTTGTTTCCAGTGCGGATTGAAGATTTCAGCTTTGTCATAGTACGGTGTAAAGCAGGTGGTCGAATGTTGTTTCCAGCTGTTTGTTGAGATATTTTAGTTTAAGCTTCAAGTTTGCGGATGGAAGGACCAGTGAAAATGCTAGTTTATTTTTTTTTATTTTTATTGTTCAAAGCGTTTAATCCACTATTAATATTTTATAGACCTGAATTCATATCGTTATTAACTAATTATGTTTGTAGAATCAAAATCAGAAACACATGTAAAATTAGGTAAGGTAGGTACTTTTCACACAAATGCTTTCATCGTAACGTAGAGATAAATAAAGCACTCGATACTATGACCTAGTCTTAAACAATTACTACAACATCCAGAAATACACAATTTCAGAGCATTAAGATCATCTTTATTACAATATAATATCTCATGTGCCGTAATGAAGAAACCGATGGGACGTACCACCATCATAACAAGACCCCTCGAATACTGTAGGGGAGCTTTTTAACCACATAGAACTGTTGAGGCAGAGAGGGGTGGGGGAGGCCTTAGTCCCTGGTCATCAAACACAATACATTTGGTATAAAAGTTTACATGATATAATATATCCAGAGCAGTTGGCCAACCTAACCATTTTTTCTCTCTTTTCCCCCGGAAAAATGTCCCCTATTAATACGAATGAGATATGATCCGACAAAATGGGATATTTTACCTCTCTCTAGGTAGTTTATTTTTAGTAGTTTTGTACCTTAGCGTGGGGATTGGAATAATGGTTGAAAAACGCATTCGTTGTCCTGCATTTATATAGCCTTTTGATGGTTCATAACAAGTTTGTATAACAAATACTTTGATGACAAGTCCGTTTGTGCGACTAACAGTCTCCGTCAAAACCATGAAATGAAATTGTTTATTCTGTAAATAGGATATCGGAATCACTTTTACATGTCACATTAAAAAATATTGAAAACTAGCTTTCGCCCGCATGGAGTCCGGAAATTATCCCGCGGGAATGTACTACCGGGATAAAAAGTATCATAAGTGTTAATTCAGGTTATAAACTATCTGTGAGCTAAATTTCATCCGATTCCATTCAGCCGTTTCTGCGTGATTGTGTAACAAACATAAAAACTTTCACATTTATAATATTAGTAGGATAAGCTAGATGAGGTCGGCCTTTCCTATCTGACTACTCTTAGAAGAAAGGGTGAAACAAACTCAGAGGTCGTAGTCTCTTTTAAAGTCCAGACAAAATCTTGGTCAAGCCATATGAGAACCATGTAAAATAGTGTCTGAAATGTCTTTTGAGGAAAGAACCACACAGATTTGAGTGGACCTGTCCAGTCAGTGCAAGCATTTGTCAGTAATCGTGAAGCTTAAGTGAGAACTTAAGGAGCTCAACTCCAAGCAAAGGTGCTAGCATTAGGTCCTTTAAGAAACGTTTCTTAGAGGATCTAGTTGGAGGTCATTAAGAAAGTACTTTCTGAAATTTTACCCTTAATAAACATGCCCCCCTGAACTTATAGTTAATATAAGTTTTAAATCGCCAAACCGTTTTAAGCAAGTGAGGTGATCAATGCTCATGCCTTCTCTGTATATGAAGAGGCCTATGGTCTGCAGTGGTACAGTAATAGGCTGGTGGCTGGTGGGTGGCTGGCTGGTATTATAATCATGTCTCCAGTACAACGAGGGGATAAAGTTATGAAAATGAAACAAAATCGCAAGAGCAGCTGCTCTACTTGAACAAACAAAATGCCAATTTTATTGCTACAGTAAATCACGTATTCACCAGATTAATATCGAATTATTACCCTCTGTAATTACTACCGCGATTATGGTTATCGAAAATTAACTTAATTAGCAAAGCAAACCTGCCCAATGGTATTATTTTCATGGGAATTGGACCCTCGTCATGGGTAACATGGGTAAGTGTTGTAATGGTTTTATTCCCCATTGGACGCGATGTTATCTGGATGTTAAATTTAATATATTGCATAACGTGTCAAAAGTCGTTGGTGCGTTAGGTACTTATTTAATGAGGCATTTAAATAAGGCTAGACACTCAGTAGAACCATCGTTAAACACGTTAGTTATAATGAATTCGGTATAACAAACTACATTAATATTCTTTTATTTACATCAAGCACACAAATGTTACAGAGGCGGGCTTAATGCCATAGAGTGCCCGCCACGAAAGAAGGCCCGCGGAAATACTTTTTTTTAATGCAATGACATAGACACTAGCACCGCATCAAATGGACTTCAGTGGTGGCGCGGACTCTAGGTATATTCTACCACTTACCATAGAGATAAAAACCTTACACTTTATCAGTAAGAAAGAAAAATACACAGAAATCCATACACATAAAAATATAAGTAAGATAATCGGATTGAAAAAAAAACAGAACGGATCTATAGATCACACAACCGCAATAGTCGGCAGCTTGAGTTGAATTATATTATAATAACTAGCTAGCATAAGTCTCGATCCCGTCGTTATATCGAGATAAAAAGTACCCTATGTCCTTTTCCAGGTCATTGTCTGCCCATGTGCAGATTTCATCCGAATCCGTTCATCCGTTTTAGCGTGAAAGCGTAACAAACACCCTGACAGCAAGCAATAGATAAAATTTGTCAAAATTTTCTGTGTCAATAATGGATACGAGGCTTTTGGCTGATTTGTAAAGTGGTATTGTTTTGTTTTTTTTTTTTGTAATGTGCGTTTAGTTTGTGCAGAATAAACACTATTTCTTTCTTTTCTTTAATCAAACACAGAAACTCACTTTCGCATTTATAATATTAGTTAGGATGTAGTTCTAGTTATTAAGTATACCTACGTAAGTCTTTAGAAAGATAAACAATTTAGTTAATTTATGGTTTTGCACATGGGTAGACCTAGGTCTACCCATGTGCAAATTATCCTATGTCCTAACTACTACTACTTATTATCCAGGTAAACGCAGACGAAGTAGCGGGGAGAAGCTAGTTAGCCATAAAAATAAACCAAACGAATATCTACACGCTAAACCTCAACACATGACATTTAGTATCGATATTTCCAACCCTACAAATGTGACGTCACAAGAATACGAATTTTATTATTTATTCTACTATGTGAAGTCGCGCGTCGCCTATTCGATTTGTCGATCTCGCTTTACCCTATTCGATTTTTATAATCGATATGTTATTCAATATCGAGAACTCGATCATTTTATTCGGCACACCGTGAATACGATAAATGAATATGAAATAATTGGTTCGGATTTGTATTGTAGTTTTTGGTTATTTTCAAGTTTGTTTATCTGTCAAAGTTGGAAAAAATATAATTGGTATATTCAGAATGAGTGGGTTTGATATGTTATTGTTTGGTTCTGAAAGATCTCACGTATAATTATGTTATTTAACTAGGTAGTATTCAAAACCGGCTAAATGTGAGTCTGACTCACACACGAAGGGTTCCGTACCGTATTAAGATCGAGAAAAAAATGATGAAAAAAACACGTTTTTAGTTTGAGATGTAGATGACCCTTTAATTAATAACTTTGCTAATTTAAAAAAAAAAATTGTTATATCGGTAATAGAAATAGACAATCCGTGAAAATTTCAACTGTCTATACCTATTACGGTTCATGATATACACCCCGCTGACAAACAGACGGACGGACAGTGGAGGCTTAGTATTAGGGTTCCTTTTGGCGCCCTTCGGGTACGTAATCCTAAAAATACGAACACAGAACAACTTAAGGTCTTCAAAAATATGCTTTTTACTTCTAAAATTGGTCCTTCTGTTCGGAGTTCAAACACCGAAACATCAGTATTTTGGGCCCAGTTTGATCAGTCTCGTTAATTGTTAAAATAATTTGAGTCCTCGACCCTAAGTCCTAACGTCTTCAACTTCTATAAGTTTGTTGGTTGATCTCTTAAATGTTATAAAACATTGTCCATATAAAATTCGGTGCCAAAAATCCCAATGCAACTAAGACGAAGCAAGAGGGATAAACAGAGAGGGACAATACCCGACGGTTCTAAATGAAATCTGGCCGAGATTCTGTCCATTGTTTGAGCTCCAGGACGTAGCAACTTTATTGTGCCTGTAATGAGACGTCTGGGGGAATTGTGAGCTGTTTTCTACTGTATCATTGCAGTTGTAGCTGGATTAGGGTAGGTAGGGATTTTGGTCCTTGCAGTCGCTGGGTTCGGTATTAAATTCGTGCCAAATTGTGCATCTTGTGTGGTCGACATTTTTGAGTTGAATATAGCCAATAATATGCAATTAGGAAATTGAGAGGTCAAAGTTTGAAACCCACCTTAGATCCAGGATAGGTAATTATTATTTATCAATGTGCGCTTTGGCTCGCGGCTTCGCGCGCGTGTAGGCCGTAATTATTACATGGAAAAAATACTACCGGCATAGAAAGTAACCTATGTCCTAACCCAGGTCATGGTCCACTTATCTGCCAAACATCGAAATCCGTTTAGCCGTTAATTAATTAATTATTTTTAAATTAAAACATTACACATTAAAGTCATTTCATTAAAAATAAATTTAAGTTAAAGTACAATTTTAGTTAAAATTCATTTGATTACATTTAATTTTAATGATTAAATAATAATCACTTAATAAATGGTGACGAGCTGGCATGCAGGTACATCCAGACAAAGTAACAAACAGTCAGATAGGCAGACAGAGTTGCTTTCCGATATACATATATTACTCATTTCTAATTATTACTAAATATTATAAAGAGAAAAGACTTGATTTTGTTCTATGTATATTTGTTTGTTACGATTTCACGCTAAAACGGCTGAACGTATTTGTATAAAATTTGGCACATGGGTAGACTATGATGTGGGTTGGCTCGAATATCGCAAGTAACCCATAAAACAGTTTTAAGTTCAAAACCAAATCTGTTTAAAGAACTATTTTAGTCGCTTCTGCTTAAAGCGAGTGTGACAAATATTTCTCAAATTCATCAAATAATGTTAAACGTCTCACTGACTACCTAACATGCAAATTGTCCAAATAGTTGTAACTATTTTGAGATAGTTTGGTCCTTTACGGTTAGGATTTAAGGCGAAAGCGTCAGGGTAGCCTGCAAAATTTATATTTATGTTCATAAACTGCATTCTATATTGTAAAAAAGATGTTACATAAAGCTTAAAGCTGGGTACAAACAACCCTATAAGGGCACAGCATGAGGATAAAATTATAATTAAAAATGACACAAAACTAAATTAAAACTAACATTAGGTATAATATATGTAATATAAAAGTAAAAACACCTAGGTATTTAAATTTATTTAATAGTACAATAAGGATATAAATACTTAAACTTTCCTTTAAAACATTTATGTGCTGTTTTCATTGCTACCATTTTGCCGACATTTCAATACTCCGTTCCACAATGTAACCTAGGTGGTGGGTTGTACAAAAACATGGTAATTATGAACCCTGTTGGAAACAGCATTTGTTACGGTCGCGAATCAGATTTCAATCAACATACAACCTGACACTAACCAGCTAACTGCAAAAAACGTATAATTTTAATTTCGCGGGCTACCAACGCATCCCCCTTAAGAATGACCTCTAACCGGTCTAGTCTAGATTGTCCAGTTGGCACTGCAAGGCTAACTAACAGTCGCCATGATTAATGACGTCATGTATCTTCATTCTAAGAGGTTTGGCATCAACACTTGCTTAGCATATCACGGTATGGAGGTATCTGCATACAAATAAGTTTAATTTATTATATGAGTAGGTTTACCGGTTTATTCAAGTAATGTAAATATTATGGTAATATGTTTAGAAATAATTACAGACTTATAAGTTCGTTACTTATAAGGCACTCGGAATTAATACTAAGTAGGCAGAAACTATAAGGAAATTCCTAGTTTCTATCGTAGTGAATCAATGTTCGGTTTTATAATTTCTAACGTGACGATATTATCGTGGACATGTACACGTCCACGTCCATAAAATGTATGCAAATACGTGTATATTGTAATGTTATCTTGGACGGAAATTTAAAAGAGGCTTCTATTATTTCCATACATTTTACTGCCCTGGATGATGCCGTGAACTGGACGTGACGTCCACGAAAATAACATTATGTTAGAAGTTATAAAAGCGCACAATAAGCCAGGTAAAGGTAGAGCCAGAGCCAGAAATACGTTTTATTTGTCCCTTTAAACACGAAACATTTATCCTTCACAAATATTAATTTGTTCCGTGCAAGAATTGTAAAAAACTGGAAGCTCAACTGCAACAAAAAAACCTTTATAATCTTTACTGAAAACGTTTCACTCTAAAGTTAAGACCAAGACCAAAAGTTAAGTACTCCACCACAATGCATAACCCAAGTTATACTTAATAAAAGCTGATATACAGCAAAAACTTGAAACCACTAAAGTCTGCAGCGAACTATTCCAAACTACATCCCCTTTATTAATTTACCGCTAGCTACTAACTATGCCACTACTTCCAAACAATTTCTTAAAGACCGTGCTATTATCAGACACTACAAACTTTTAATTTTAAAAACCTTTATAAACGTAGAAAATCCCGGAAAAGCGAAACTGTCCATATGCCGGGAATCGCGGGGTAAACACTTTTAAGAAAATAACGTCGCGTCGTGTACATCTTTATATCGTCGAGGTACGACGATGCGGCGTAGAGTTCCGTATGCATTTTGATGGCAGTTTTAGATGTATTACTTTTTTTGTGTGTTGGTTTTGTGTATTGTGGATGTGAGGACAAAAAAAAGGATACGTTTTGTAGACGACCTACGTCTGCAAAACGTATCCTCACATTCGAAAAGCGAAGGCGTAGAGATGTTTGTATGATTTTATAGCGTTTGAGCGAAGGAGTTTAAATTGTAAGATGATACTTTTCAAATGTGCATGATAATCTCCTAAATTCTTTATAAAGTACTTATGACGATTTTTCAGAAAAATTATGTAAATAAGATTTTGTGATAGTTTCGTAAGCGTGACCTAAGAAAGAATCACTGCGTTACACAACTTTTCTTACATGACTAAATTGGCAAGGAAAAAAGCTACATAATTTTACATAAAAGAATTATTACTACCAATAAATTCAATGAATTTGCAACATACGGCGCTTAATGGTGAAAGTTCTTTTATTTAAGCCATTATTCTTTAAGGAAAAATATTATTTGATTTACTGTTTGCCAAAATTAATGTTGCAGTACGTGATTCTCACGATTTTGACAACCGTCGGGTTGGTTTTGTTGAAAGCTCTGCTTCAAAGAAATAATGTATTAGGAGTAGTTTTTTTGTGAAAGAAAATTCAAACAATTCTATTAAACTTAGGTAGCTTTTTACAGAGTTTCTGATGCTGAGGCTGTTAATTACAAAGAACCTGATGACATTTTTTAAACCGTCAAGATAACTACATATAATGATCAATAATCAAATATTCAAATGTATTAAAAACATGCAATCGCCATTGAAGAATGCGTTCTCTTATGAATCGATTAAAAATGTATTAATGTTCTGCAGAAACGATTTTCTATCCATTATTCTCGCTCGACTAACCGTGTCATATCCCCACTCGCGGATCCCTAAAAATCCACAGCGCTGTACAATGACAGAAAACAATCGGTAACAAACAAAGGGAACGTTCTGAGGCATATCGGCACTGTCTTCACTTCGCTAGCCCCTCATAATATCTCAGCTCCCACCCTTATCCTAACCGCATAAGGTTCAATTTGCAATGGATTTTCTTATAAGGTCTGTAATCGAAACTGAAGGTTTGTTTATTATGTTTTATCCTCATAAATATGTAGTTCTAGCCTGTGGGTTACTGTTTAGTTTACGATTTCGTTCGCGTAATGGCTCGGAAAGTTGGTTGCATATTTATATTGAAGTTAGTGTTTGGTAAGGGGGCTATCTTGGGGTTATTTAGGTTTCGCTGTTGGTTTTGAGAAGAATATAATTTTGTTTGCGAGTGTTTCTAGGTATTGTTGCAGCTTTTTGGTGGACGATGTTTTAATTTTGTAATAGGGGTACCTATTTTGTTTTGTAGATGCTGCTTATTATTATAGTTATTTGCTTAATGTTTTAAAAACATACTATAAACAATGCCTAATAATAAATTAGAAAGAAGTAGCGCGGAATCGTGACTGTGGGACAGTACGAGCTAATAACAATAATTTATAAAAATGCCATTTAATACACATGTTCCCTTCCAATTTGGCTTCTAAATTTTGTTATCTGAGCCAATATGTTTATACAGGGTGTCCCTGGAAGTATGGTTCAAATCGAATACGGGGCGTGGGCAAGGTCATTTCCAAACTTTTTAACCCTGTGAATGTTGGTTAATTTTTTTACAGTTCAAAAGTTATTTTCAGTTCCAATTTTTGTTTTTTTTTCAATCATTTCGCATGCATAGTGCTCAAAGAAAAATATCATAAAAAAAAGCTATGATTTTTTTTTTCAGAACTTTGTTTAAGAGTGGGCCTCTCCAGTGGTAATACTTTTACGCAGCTAGAAAACATGTGTTCAATAATAAAAAAACATTTACTGCAAAGGCTTCGGTCTAGCAAAAAATTTACTCAAATTTCGAGCGATTTTCATGGGAAAAAGTTACACTAGCGAAAGTTGACTACGTCCTAGAAAAACTTGCCCAAGTCATAGAGATTTTATGGACGTATGAATCACTGAGATATTATTAGTATAAAAGTTAAAGAATTTTATTAACGACGGTCTATTTTTTACGATTTTCTAAGTTTGTTTCAGCTTGTCTAAACTAATCTTATAAAGAGAAAAGATTGTTTTTTTTTATATTTGAGTGTTTGTTTGTTTCTTACGCTTTCACGTTAAAATGGCTTAACGGATTTGGATGAAATTAGGCACATTGGTAGACCATGACCTAGGTTAGGACATCGGATACTTTTTATCTTGATATTCCTACAGGATCCAGGCTTATGCGGGTGAAACCGCGGGGCGCTGCACGTATAATAAAAAAGTGGACTCTATAATTTGCTAATTATTTTCTAATTTCGACAACGTACCATTTTATTCCATTTTTCAACCTTATAATAGTCCAGTATTCTTCCTTTTAGCTATAGTTAAATATAAACGTACAGATACCTATAGAAACTAGTTCTGTTACTTATACATTTTGTTGGGCACATCAATTTGAATGGAATCTATCTGAATAGCGACCGCCACGCTTTCAAATGGACTTCCGAACCGAACGTATTTCACTATATTATGTAACTATTAAATATTGCTGTAATAATAGGGCGTCTGTGTGCAAATATTTCAGAATCGTGTAATAATAGGGCTTCTGTGTGAAAATATTTCAAAATTGCTGTTTATTTGTACCTACACCGATTATATTATTAAGTTTGTGGTACTGTCGAATAAAATGCGTTGCTTTGTTGATGACTTCTTTTATTATGGATTGTGACTTATTTTTTTTAAATTAGAATCACGTCTGTCGATGCACTTTGATGTTTTTGTATTTATTTTTGAGTGTGTTTAGTCGATTAAGGGTAGATTATTCTTCACATTTTAAGAACTGTGCACTTATCCTTCTGAAATACTATTATAGATGCAATTAAAATCATTCTAAACAACTTTAAAGTTCTCATCCTATCAACTCAGCCTATCGCAGTCCACTGCTGGGCAAAGGCTGCTCCCAGGCTGCGCCACAACACCCTGTGCTCCGCCTTCTGCATCCAGTCTGTCCCAGCTACCTTTTTAAGAGTTCCACTGTCACTGACGAGTAACGACACACACTAGAATTTTTATTGATATCGCTTTCCAAAGGCAAATCGACAGTTGAGCGGTTGACTCATCCTATAAAAGTATAAAATGAAGAATGCCTTTTCAACACCATTCCTTAACATTTATCGAAACAAAACTGCGATCAAACCCGAAATTCTTTTCTTACAAACGTCACCCGTAAACGCCCGATCTTCACCGAGCTACGCCGAACCCGTCAACTGCACTTGAACGATCAAAGTTTTTCCCAAATGCTTCGTCCCACGCGAGGAATGTTACAAATGTGATTTGAATTTGTCATACTCGAAGCGATATTTTTTATTGCTAGCACGCGTCTGATTCGAAAGCGTGTGTCGAATAGCTGGCTTTTTCTGATCGAAGAGTTTTATATTTCGTCGATTCTTTTGGTGTTTCATTTTTGCCATAGTATTGCGATTTAACACCCTTTCGTCTAATCTTTGTATTTTACTTTTGCGATCTTTATATTTTACTGTGTAAAAACGTCTGTACCTATGGTTCTTTCCTCAAAACTTCATATAAACTGCATGGTCCTTTTTCTTTTCGTGTGGTTATTGAATAACCTGGTGGCAGAGTTTTAAAGCCACCCATGGCCCTCTGACTTGGCTTCACATGCCATCGAGAAATATTTCTCAGGCATGCCGGTTTCCTCACAATGTTTATAATACGAACATGAGTCCGAAAAGTGAGAGGTGCGTGCCTTGGCTTCGAACTCAAGACCTATGACTTAGCAGTCCGAGGGTCACACCATTAGGCTATCATATGGCTTGACCAAGATTATGTCTGGACTTATGACTAAAAAAGAATGTGACTTTTGAGTTTGTTTTGGTCTTTCTTCTCAGAGTAGTCAGTTAGGATACACCAAACTCGTCTAGTTTTTTTTAACCAACTTACAGAAATAAATATCATTATAGCGTTTCTTTTATTTTAAGCTAAAAGAGTGGTTCTCTTAGAGAACTCTGATAAAGGTATTGAAAATGAAAGAAAAGTTAATTTCGTATCAGCCCGAATTCAAATCAGACCAATATTAAATGTTTTGGTCTGATTTGAATTCAAGAATCTCCAAGTCTTTTCGATGTTTTTATTCACTACAAACCAGAAGTAGATCTAGTAGTTTGATCTGCAGGACGCACCTACCATACACACATGAACTAATGCAGAGAGAGGAAGAACTACAGAACGCCATCTGCTACGATCCTTGCATACTTCTTTTGCCTTGTTTACGTTCATACATCTGGTCATACACGCACGCCGGTTGCGAGTACGCAACTGACCTTTCTGAAGGACACACCTATCTTCTGACAAAACTCGACCACTAATTGTTTCTTCCAGAAACCAACTAGCACTTCAGAATATTTTTTTCTGCAAAAAAAACACGTTTATGGCTCACAAAAACAAACATTCTAGTAAAAAAATAACATTACAGAAAAAAGTGTATCGTTGGTGCCTGTACTAATGAAAAATCATTGTATCACAGACACCAGAAATTCTCTCAGTATCAAAAAATCTACCTTATGACAGCAACAAAAAGCCCTCACATAAATTACACCCGAATCTGCCCTCGCGCAAAGTTTAACCATAAAAATTGATTCAACATAATTAGGTTACGTTCCCACTGTATAAAAAGGTACACTGACATTTAAAGCCCGGTTAAAACGCCTGGAAATTCGTCCGGGCGTAACCAGTCACAACCGGTAATCCGGGCGAAGCGGTCGAATTAAAAAGTTGGAGAAATAACCGGGTAACCGGGTATTACCAGCGACCCGTTCTGCTGAAGGCTTAATGAGAGAATCGGTTTTTTGAACATATTATTAAGGAAAGTGATGGGCTTTTCTTCCTGCAGTATTTTGGGTAATAAGGGTAAAATAGCTGTAATTAAGGCCTTGTTGCATTTCCAAACTACTTATGGGAGAGTTTTGTTTTCTGTCTGTCTGGTATCTTGCGGCTACACTACCGAGTTCTACCGCCTCCATTTTGATTTTGCCCAACTAAGAAATGAACCCTATATCAGCGTCGTACCTGATTCAGGGCCCAAGGGAGACTTTAGAAGTGTTAAATAGTCCTAATGCTAGAATTAATGAGGCTTCTGAGTACAAAAGGCAAAAGCTCTGACAACAACGGACCAATTTTGATAAGACATGAATCGGGCTTAGTGGCCCAACTTTTAGAGACCGCGTCCAGTGATTGGCAGAGTTGATTGATTAGTAAAAGATATTAAAGAATAATCAAGAAACACTCTAAGCCTGTTCCTTCATTAATCATTTCTACGAGATAAGTAATAGTCAAGGTACTCAGGTGGTACTTTCCAAAACCAGTCCAAGTAATTAAGAAAAATGGCCTCCGATCCTCCTGATGACGATTTAATGACCGCGATGGGATTAAGGGACATAAAACTCCATACAGCGTTTTTTCAAGTTAATTATGAAAAACGGTGTTGTTTTGGCTGAGTTTGGTAATTATGGCAGCCGTTATACCTTTTAAGACTTGGGGTTCCCATTACGAGTGGGTTGGAGAGACAAGGTGCTTCAAATCGTGATTAGAAAAAGTTTTTACGGCATTTATTAATTCTTTAGTCCCTGGCTTTGGTATAAAGCTCAGCTATATTAAGACTTGTAAAATAAAACAATTTGGGTTTTATCTTGTGAGATATCTACCATGATTGCTGATACAAATTGTGTCCTTAAATTCGAAGTATCCAGCCAGTCCTGCTACTAGCCTGGCTGACTGGCTTGAACTTCTTACAAATCTAGCTTGTGGTGGCATGGAAGAAGCGGATTTAAGCTATACATTAATGTAGCATAGGAAATAAAACTTCATAAGACAGATACTAAAAATATCACGAAAGTATTTTGTCTTACCTTTGTTTCCTTACCAAAAAATATACCAGCTACAGCTGTCACTATGGATCTAAAAATCACAGTGACAAATGTGAGAAGCTGGACAGGACAGTTTTGAAAAAATATTATAAAAGAGAAGCGATTATTTTTGTCTTGCACGAGTAGTTTCAATAGAAAACAAGTATGGAGAACTTAAATCAGAGTGTTTTCATAAAAATGCCAACAATAACAAAACGATGAGAATGGCGCAATAAAACACACCCAGGGGAATGATTGCGTGAACAATACCATTCGTTCTTCCATTCATTTCATTTCATTCGTTCAAGTTGTGTGCTCCGACGTTTTATATTTTTGTTAAGATGCTAAGGCCCTTACAGTGGTAGGTTTTGCTCGTTTTGTTTAGGTTATCTGAGTCTCGTTTTTTATGAGGTTTTTTCATTTGTTAATCTGCTGACGAACTGAATACATTGTTAGTCAATTTATTTTCTCCTTTTTTTGTTGTTGTCGTGGTTAAGATAGTTTTTGGTCAGTCTGTCTGTATATCTAGAAAAGTGAGCACTGTGTACTGTATGTGACATTTTAAATCATTGTTAAGATGCGTTTTCTACTAGTTATTCTTGATGATGTTTAATATTATTCACATTTTTTCTAGTCCTCTTCTAATATAATGTATTTAAGGACCAAAAAGTATTAAAAGTAAACGCTTGTGGTTTTCTTCCATTTTATGTTTCTCATAGAGTTATTCATGCAATGCAAACGCTCCTGCCAATACCATGAAGCGCAAAAACGTTTCGTGCGCCATTCTAGTTAGCGCGCATCGTTATAGGGCGCGTCACGACAGATAGCGTGTCGTGCCGTTTGATTAGCGTAAGGCAATTGTGTCTGACGCTCAACTAGCGTTTTTTTTTGTTGTTTTGGGTTAAGTAGCTGTAGGAATTGATGGGAAGAACCCAAGATTTTGATAGTTTTAAAAACTTTCTAGCTTAACATTCTTTTGTCGGAGTCAGTTTGTCTGCTTACATTTTAGTAATAATAGGGCTGAATGCTTATGAAATCACTTCACCACCGTACCTATTTCTGCTACCAAGCAGTATTTACTGTATATCAATTTCTGTATCTCAATTCTTCCGTCGAATCTAAATATTTTGGAAGTTTTAGTTGTAGCTGAGCTGCTATCTAATTACGTAACACATTTTTGTAAACGATTATCACTAATCTGTTTCATTTTGACAGTTCAACAACATTCATTGCGTAATTTCCGTTGTAGAGCAGATTTTTTTCCAACTTATGAAGCAGTGGATTAGCAATCTGTTTCAAAACTATTCAGATTCTGATTGATCGTGTATTATGCAATTCGGGTACTGCTCTTAAACGAGTTCTCCTCAAGAGTCACTCCCACCGTACCTACTTATGTAAACTGTGCTGCAAATCCGCATTTATGTTTTGCTTTGATAGATACATTAGACGTGTTTTGACCTTTTCTCTAGGCGTCTGATGCATTATTAATGACAATGACATTGATGGTACATCCAAGGCAGTAATAACTTGGAGTTAATTACATCAGCTTTTAATTCGTAACGCAGAATTCTTCTGCTTAGCGTCGGTCGAGATATTTGCTAGCGAAAACGATTCTAGGAGAAAGTTAATCATAAAAATCATTAGCTAATTAAGGCCCGCACAAAAAAACCAGACATCTTCAATAAACTAGTGACATAACTGCCTGAATTCTGTCACTTTCAGTCTCTTGATAGTAATTCCACTAATTGAGCAAACTAATTAGGCGTTTCAATCGAATTAATGTAAGAAAAATGTTCCTCTCTGCTTCATTACTTGATGTCATCTTAGGGAGAGCTACTTATGTCTGTGTAACTGTAATCTATGAGATTAGAGTCTGTGTCAAAATACACAGACTCTAATCTCATAGATTAC
Organism: Agrochola circellaris; assembly: GCA_914767755.1. Classification (NCBI taxonomy): domain Eukaryota; kingdom Metazoa; phylum Arthropoda; class Insecta; order Lepidoptera; family Noctuidae; genus Agrochola; species Agrochola circellaris. The sequence continues at coordinate 1,578,376 of OU611849.1, forward strand.
AGTTCAGAGAATTAAATACAATAGTAATGATTTTTTGTTTTTATGAGTGTCTTTTGTTTTGTTAAAACTGAATTGACGATAGATTCATTTTTTATAGCTTAGATAACTACAAACAATGGTTTCAATTATTTTGTTGAACTAGGAGTCCGACGTGTGGATGATGAGTCGCTTAAATTAATTTATATTTTAATTCTTCTTATTGAATTTCTGGGGAGTTTTAGCACCAACTAGTTGGTAATCTGTCACATTTTCTTTGGTCACAAAGAAAATGTGTCAACGAGAATATCGATAAGTCACTCAAAGAAGATCCTTCAAAACTGTCAAGCTTTTGCGGCGGACCCCTCTTTTACATTAAATTACTCACTAAACTATAATTAAATTTATAATTACCAACTAATAATTGCTGGAACCACATCACAGGGCCCGTTACACGATAAAGTCACAAGTTTTAATGAAACATCGCATTTTGCCCCGGGTGCGTTTACCCTAACGAAATCCAATTTGGAAATTGCTTACGACCGGCCAAATCATCCTGTGTACATACGATATTGAACCTGCAATCAAATATAGACTTTATGTTAGGAGTTGTATGATTTAGTTTCGTTTAGCATGGTGGCGTGCTTGCTACCTGATTTAGTAGCCCTATTCTGAGAGCTATAACGATGATAATGGTCATAATTTCAAGATGCGAGCGTTCGATAGTAGAATATTTTTGGTTTTACGTGAAGGAAAATGAACTAATTTGTGTGAAGGCGAGGTCGTAGACATAATTAGTGAGGACTCCTCATAAGTTGCGGTAATTTTAGCATTTTAAGTGGTTAATTACAAGATGTTTAATTTGGTCTTAAGGTCCGCTTGTAGGAAGAGGCTATCTTTTCCATTTTGTCATGTCTAGTTAAAGATGGCTGCTAATAAAAGTGAAGAAAAAGAGTACATTGACAGCAACTATCAAAAACATTATTTGCCAATAGGATCAGAAAGTCCTTAAAAATACGAATATCAAAAGTGACTGTAACTCAAGTACAAAGTTAAGATTTCTCCCTAACTTAAGTTAGACGAAAGCATGAATGCCCATGAAAGAATTATATTAAAAGTTAATCTCTCAATATTTACCTGACGTGTTCGATATTCAGAATAGAACCATTAAAGGTCAGCGAATCCAAAATGGCGGCGAATGTGACCTCCAGCGATAATACCGAGATGTATGGAGATATAATGTGCCGATATTAGATTTAAGGAAGTTTAATACATTACTATATTGCCTGTGCTACATCAGAGTTAGACTGTACAAGGTTGTGTTTTAAGCTGTTATGTTCTCATTGTTATAAATGCAATATATTTTGACGCAAAGAAGTGGTTTTATTAGGCTTTCATGATCCACAGCTATACTAATATTTTAAAAAGGTAAAATTTGTGAGTTTGTATGTAAGTAGGTAATCTTCGAAACCACTGAGCCGATTCCAAAAATTCTTTCACTAATGGGAAGCTATGGGGCCAATAAAAATCGAATGAAGGGCTATCTTCCTTTAACCTTCAAGAGAAGACTCATCGACGTGTGTATTGTTCCCATACTCACGTATAGTTCTCAAACGTGGTCTTTCACAATTCAGCAGAGGTCCACATCAGAGAGCTATGGAACGGAGTATTCTTGGTATTAAACTTGTGGACTGGGTTAAGAATACTTATAACAATCCGTTCTATCACTAAAATAAGAGATGTCACTCGGAAAGCTGCCACGCTTAACTGGAATTGGGCTGGACACATCTACCGCATGACAGACGATCAATGGGCCAAACTTACGACCCAGTGGGTCACGCTTAGTGGCAGACGACATCGCGGCAGGCCCAGACGGAGATAGCGGGATGAGCTGGACTTCTTTAATAAAGATTGGTCCTTGGCAGCTCTGTACAGAGAGAGGTGGAAAGAGAGTAGGGAGGCCTTTGCCCAGCTGTAGGACAATAATGGCAAATAAAAAAATAATTTAACAAAAATAATGAGAAGCTACTGTAACAGTAAAAAAATACATATATAAGAACGCACCTTCTGAATATAACTGCCATGCCAACTCACATTCGTTAACTTCCAAGAGAAATATAAAACTACAAAAGGTCAAAAGGGAAATCGTCTCCGAAATTCTCTCCCAAAATGGATTTTCAAAAGCGACCCCGATAGATAACTTTCGGACCTCAAAAGTTTGATTAATTGTTATGTAAGCGTGCCGGCTAATTAGGGTCTACCTCGACTTCTGCTTACATCCTAACTTTTAACAACCACCTCCCAAAGTTTTTACGTTCTATTGAACAGTTCGAAACTTTTTCCGGTTAAGGATTTTTAGATCTGGGACTTGGGATTAAGGTAAAGCAACATAAGTGTACCTACGTGTCAGCGGATTACCCGAAATTGTGCACCATTTTTTTTTGTCAAAATGTTCGTCATCCTGGTGATGTAAAACTAAAAACCGACAAAGTGCGATTCGGAGTCGCACACGAAGGGTTCCGTAACACCGTATAATATAAAAACAAAAATATGCCAAAAAAAAACAAGTTCAAGTTAAAAATTAAAGAGGGGGAAGCCCTTTAATTTTTAACTTTATTATTTGTTGTTATAGCATTTATAATAGTACTCCACCACCGTGGGAGTCGGTTACGGTTCAAAAGATACCGCTCTGTGACAGACGGACAAACAGTGGAGTCTTAGTAGTAGGGTCCCGTTGGCACCCTTGGGTACGGAACCCTATCATTAGTGACCCTGCAGTGTGTACAGCCGATATTGGCCAGTCAGAAATGCAATACGTAGTTATTAACAGAGGGCAGGACGTTGCTGCCAATCAAAAGAAAGAAAGAAAGAAAATACATTTATTTAGCACAGACTAAAAGGCACACAACACAACATATAGTACAACAACTAAAAACAAAATTAAAAAAAACAAATAAAAAGTGTAAAGTGCGTTGTAAGATATTAGCAGGAATGTGAATCACTTTAATTTGAACTTCGATATTTTTGGGGGGTATAAATCAATGGGAACTATAATTATTGATACCACTTTCACCCAACAGTAAACGTTTGAAGATGAAGACTTTCTCAACCAAAGTTGCTCAATTTCAAAATATGGCCTTTTCTACCTGACTTCTCAAATCAAGATAATCTTTATTACAAAGCTGACATTATCTCCAATAACCCGATAAAGCAGATTGGAACTCGAAAGGTCTGAAGGATCAACCCAGGTCCTAATCATCCGTCAGTCCGCCCACCTAACAATTATAGAAGTTATAGAGTTCTGAGGTCTGAAAAGTTAATCTGGATACCCGTTTGTTAAATCCGTTTATAGAATCAGAAGTTTCATAAAGGGTGGTTCGAAACGGGGCTGTAGATCTATCTACGCTGTTTTGTGGAAGTTTAGCAATGCTGTTTGAATGTTGATAATTTGATTATGGTGTTATAGTGCGGGTAGAAATAATTAGGGCTTTATTAAACTATTTCAGACATATTATTATATTTTAAATGTCAGATAAATAAATTACAAAGACGTGTTTTGTCGTAAAGAACAATTCACATCTGAATGCATCACCTTATAATCATTATCAAAATCAATACAGGTACTTACTAAGAATGAACAGCGAAAGCGTCAGCTTTCAGTCAAACTAAAAACAGATAAGCCTTGTTTATACATAATCTAGGAAATTGGTCTGTAGGTACTATCGGATATCTATCTACGACACACTCGAAACGGCACTAAAAACAACTTCCATATTCAATAACCCTGCCGCTGCAACCCACCAAAATTCGGTACCTAACAAATCCAAGCCCAGGCCTTCAATCCCAAAAACGAAGCAAAAACCAACCGATTTATCGTTTTGAACAAAAAATCCGGGGAAATATTGACACATCTCGTACGATAACGGAGAAAAACCGGTCGCAGTACCGGTATTCTATCACGGTGATATCCAATACGTCTTTTGTCATTTCATATCCGTTCCCCCCGCCCCCCTGTGACATAATTACGGACTTCGATTTCCCTAAGGAATAACCGAATATCGCATTTGAGGTATTTTTGGGTACAAACTTGGGCAACAACACAGTTTATTCTAATAGCTCGCATCGAGTTTGCGTACCGTTTGATAGAGTGATTCATTGGTCGATGTTCGTTAAGATTGTTTAGACGGGATTGTAGAGAGAGGGTAGTTCAGAAAATATATTTTACGGAGTGATGAAGTGCTTGCAATTTAAATACAACGAAGGAAAATGTTTTCAGAGGAGCGGAATTTATTTTTGTTATAAAATCGAAGGAGGATGGTGGCGCCATCTGTTGTGTTGGGTATGTGTGAACTAGTTGAGTGGACACGGACGTCGAGCGGCACTTCAGTTGAGTGATGGTCGATCGTCAAGCATTACAATATGTAGTCAATTAAGCAATTTCGACAGGTAGCCACTGCTCTTGTACATATATCCTAGCATTTATGCTGTGTTGGTGAAAGTAGGTGGAACAATTTCTAGAATATACACTAGCATAATAAACTTTCCATAAACTTAAATTCTCTAATAAAATTCTCATATCCACGCTATTATTCAATTTATAAAAGCTAACCCCACATTCAAACACGAAAAATATTAAATGGCCGTCCATTTTTATTTGCACTCTCCGCTTTTAGTTCCCGCTTCATATTACCAAATTTTTCACAAGTAAAATAAGTGGTTATAAAACAATCGTAACTCAAGTCACACATGATACCGACCGTAACGGAATCCAAACTCGTTTTTGTAATTATACAGCGGGTTTCGTGCACGTGACACGATTTTGAGCTAAATGAGTGGTGTTGGGGGCTTGTGACGTAAGTGGGGAATGGAGTAAGGGGTCCGTCCAGTGATTTGTTACCTGATCCACGTCGAGGCGTTGTGAATTGAGCGGATTTCGCGGGAAATGTATTGTTCGGTCTTTTTGACACCTAAGCGGCAGCGATAGGGTTAGGGTTTATCGGTTAGGTTTAAGGGATTGGATCGGCTGTTCTCGGATAAATTGAATGGCTTAGCGGCGTTCACACTTAGTGTTAATTGTTGAACAGTTGGGTTAGAAATAGTGGCTGCGTATTGAGTGGACAGTGTAGGAATAGAACGGAGCAGAATATTAAGTGTCGGGGTCTACCTAATTGGGATTGGGCTTGGGTGTGTAGTTTCGTAACTAAAATCATTAAAGTTCTCTATAGAGTATTTAGATTAATATTAAATCTTAATTTCATTCACATTCTTCTGTATGTGTACTTTTTATGTCAAATAAATAAATTATTATTATTATTCTCGTTGAGTTATTTCACCCTTTTAAATGGGACCAGGAGTCAATTCAAAATACAGTTTTTGTGCCAATATTTAAGTAATTCCGGGTTCACACGGTTCCATTTTAATTGATCAACTGCTAAATCGAAAGCGATTTGAACCGTCTGAACAGACTTTAATACAAATTGAATTTCAAATTTCTAAGTTTTATTGCTGAACAAAAGTTGTTCAACGAAAATCAAACCGTGTGAAGCCGATATTACACAAAGTATAGTTTGAGGAAAAATATAAAATGAGTGCAAAGCTTAGTTGAAAATCAATAAAACATACCTACGAGTACATACTGTATCCATAATTATAAAATTAATCATGTTCCCAACTCTATTTACCCGTACTTAATATTTTAACCCAACATAAAATTAAACACACTTTAAATCCGATCCGAATAAAATTTAATCATAGAAATTAAGTTACAATTTCGTTGGGACACGTTAAAATAATTAAACGCAGACGTGACGTACGAGGCGTGACCACTAGGGACGAACCGTGGCTGGTAACCACGTGTATAGGAACAGGACGTTTTCACGGTACGATTATGGTGAACTAAACTAGATATTTTATTAATTTACCGAGTCGCTTAATTTATATTTAATGATGGGAATAGACTGGAATATTGCCCACCTGAAGTTTAAAAAACAATTTAAAGGTCTCCAGGAGCTTTATCAGAATAAGTTCTATACCCTAATAAAAAAGATGTGTGACAAACGATTGCTTCGTGCTGTAACCTGCGGAGGTTTTTTACTGCACCTCTCATTTTATTATCAAATCAATCAATAAACCCAACCTTTCGCACACCACAGCTACACTTCTCCGAAGTTGCACTATAACACCCGGTTCTCGCCTTCTACATCCAGTCTGTCCCAGGTACCTTTTTGACGTCATCACTGTTGTTCTAACTGGGGGGCCTTCCACGCTACGCTTGTCATTATATTTATTAATCAAAATAACAATAACAAAAGGCTACATTGAAACCGTACCCTGCCGTCCGCCATTTCGGTGACGTCAGTCGTCACTTGACAGCGCACTCCGTTCAGAAATCGAGTTACGATGTCCAATATTGATACAATTGTGCCAACAAAACGAACTCGACATAACTACAGGATGGCCGGTAACTCAATTTATAGTGAATACTCCTTGATGCGGCGAAAGGAGTTTCCGATTTTAGGGCATTTTTTGTGTATAGGAGAATTTACATATTATTTAAATTACTGGTCTTACCACTTAATTGACGTTTTTAACACATAATTTTATTTAGAATCTTGTAAATGAATTTGGTATAAAAGATGAAAAACTCGTGTTTTTTCAGTTAATTCAAGTAAGACATTGTCTTGTTATTTATATTGAGTGAGGTGAGATTTAAGATATCAAGAGGTAGGTAATCTTCTTCAAAGAATAAATAAATAGGTAGGTACGCACAAAAAAATATATCACCAACCATCAAATTACTCTCGCAATAAGTGGCGACATTTCTCAAAACATTCCCTACACAATATTTCATCAAGAAATGAAAAACGAGGGTATTATTCGAAATATCATTCTACCCTCAAAATCACGCTAAGATTTTCATTTTTATCCACAACACGGCGGAGCCAACAATTCTTTTAGAATAATCTCCGTTTGGAGGGCGCGTCAAAATATATAAGATATTGCTTGGAACGCGGGAACCCGGAAAAGATCTGTTGCTCCCATCACCGGATTGTTCCTAGTGTATTGTGTTTTGTGAATTTAAATTCTTTATGTCTTGCTGATTTGAGTATGAATGAAGAGTGGAGCATATCAGGTGTTGTGAAGTGAGGTACTGAATCAACAATAGAAATAGATGTCGTTCCAAGAAGGTAACGCTGTTTTTCTGGCTTGTGCAAAATACTGGCGTATTTCGTTGCCCAAAACTAGACCAATAGTGGTGCGTGGCTGTTGAAATAGAGCATAAAACGAGGGTCAACTGCAAAAAATGTCAAAGGCCTGTGAGTCTTTGAACTTTTTGAAGTGCTCTCTACTCTACGCGTGATGGAAAAGTAAAATAGTCATGAAAAAGTTATACGTGTGTTGTCTATTAGTGGCAGCGTTTAAAAGATTTTGAACTGTGTCGATGATACGAAAACAATAATTTTTTATTGTGTTTCAAAGTTGATGACACTGAAACATTGTTTTAATCCCATTTCAAACGAACCCACAAACAGCTCGTTCCAATTCAAACAACCGAATTACCATAACATTTAAAATACAGTGTCATCGAAAATTATTCATAACAACGATACTTAAATTCGTAATCAACAGTCTCATTGTAAAATAACAATGTGTCCACTTAATTATTGGACAAACTGCAACAGATTAGCATTTCATGTGCTAAAATTTTGCATATTCAGCACACGTAGACGTCCAACGGCATCATGACACCGAATTATGTACGTATTAGATTAGTGATTGCCGCGTAAACGCAAAACCTCATCTGTATTCAGAGCTGACAGCTCAAAATGTAGGATTTTGCAGTTACCACCGCATTTTATATTCTAGTGTGTTGCGCTGAGCTTAATACTATTTTAGCTTGATACGGACGTTTGTTTTAATTAGGGAAATTAATGTACTTTCTTTTTGTGGAGGTAATTATGTTCAGAGGATGGGTAATAAAGGAGATTTGTTTGAGATTGTGTAGTAGAGATGTTTAATGAATACCTACGAGGAGTTTACTTTCAGCTATTTCAAGCAACATAAATAGACGTGGTGCATTTGCAAATAAAATACTCATGAGCTTCATACACAATAAAATATTGTAGCGTTATCAATACTGAACACCAAAAACATTCACATAACAATAACCAATCGAATTAACCCATTCAAACCGTTAATCCTATCATTCTAAATAACCGTTTTACAATCAAACACGACCCTCCTTCATTGAACCAAAATGAACAAATTAGATTCACGAACAGTATTGAGCTGTACAAACACAGGTTTTCGAAATCCTTTGAAGTGCAATTTATCAGGTCACAATCTACCCCCCATTTCAGATTTATTAACTCGACGGTAGCATAACAAATTATAGGGTGAACTAACAAATAACGGTCTACTGCGTCTCCATTTGTTACTCAATTTATGTTCAAACGTTCATTCCCCGCTACAATTAACTTCTTCGAACGCAATTAATTTTAATCAGAAACACTTGGGGGGAAGAAAAAAGAGAAAAAAACAACCTGAAGGAAATGGGTACGCGTACCAAACTCTTGAAACAATGTACAGGAAATTAGTTTTGTGATACATTTTTCGACGGTACCTACTTACTATTTTTGAACAATAGGTATCGTTTGCGTTGGACGTAGGGTAGTTATAAATAAATCCTATTGTAAAGTGAGAATCTAATATTGATCGAGGGCTGGCGATAAGAAAAGCCTCCCGTTAATAGCAATTTATAACGCTTTGTTTATTGTTTGGCTCTCGCTTTTCTGAGAAATTTGTTTGGGAATATTATTATTTAGGAAGGCCCACGCGGGCGCCAATAACAAATATTGTTTTTATTTTACAGATGTAGTTTTAATGGCTTTTAAAAACAATTGTTAATAGTTCAATAAATACTACTTTGTACGAAACACATCACCAACAATGCAATGAAGCATAGATGAGGTCCCACGTTGGGCGCCAATGCCACCTACCGCTCTAAATCACTTCCGGTGTCCTGCAATAATGGTTGCCGCACTTCCGATCTGACCCGCTGTCTGGCCTGGGAATTATATGTCTATGAATTGAGTTTCAACCTCAATTGACTATATTATTATGACATCAATAACGAGAGTAGTGTTTGTGGGTACTTTAGATGTGTTTAAGGCGTAATGATAGTTCTCTATGGAATCCATAAATATTGCGATTGCCAATCAGTCTGCTAGGTCGGTTCTTTTGCGTGAATATTTTTGAAGCTCGTCAGTTTTAGCTACGTATTCGTTTGTAGCTTTCTGATACCAAAACATATATGAAAAAACGATGGTCAATCAAGCTGTAAAAACTTTTTGGAGTAGTTTTAAATATATCGACTTGTAAAAATAGTCACAAAGGTATTTTTAACCTTTCCACAAGTTTGAAAATTATAAAGCGTTTGCCAGAAGGGCTCGTGGCTAAGTAATAACAGCTGCACGCGTCGATCGATCAGGTTAAGCCAAGCTTTTCGTAGTCAGTCCGTGGATGGGTGACCATTTTAACATACCGAGACCCCTGCGTGCCTCAGAAAGCACGTTAAGCCGTTGGTGCCGGCTGTCATTCTTGGATCTTCGACAGTCGTTACGGGTCGTTGGAAGCCCAAAAGTCTTACCAAAGACTATCGTGCTACCCAGTAACCGGGTTCTGGAGGTCAGATAGGCAGACGCTCCATGTAAAATACTAGTAATCAGCTGCATCCGGTTAGACTGGAAGCCGACCCCAACATAGTTTGGAAAAGGCTAGGCAGATTGATTGAGAACTGATTGCCATAATTCAGTGGGTCCCGTCACTGAATTGTGTAACAAACTAGAATCAAAAACATATACCTATAATTAGTTGTCCCAGGCTACCATCTGTCAAATTTCATAACGATCGGTTTAGTCGTGAAAAGGTAGGTAACAGAGAGACAATTATTTTCGCATTCATAATATTAAAGTATGGATAAGTATGGATCACTCACCTTCTTTACTGTTAGTATAAATAATAGCTACGCGTGTCTGACCTATCTGTCTCAATCAGTCGAGTATGGAACTGTTTTATATGTATTCAAGAAGATAATAATATATTAGGTTTTGCCTTCTACTTTCCCCAAACAGTTAACTCTCTAGTAAAATATTTCTGCTTTCAAGGATCCTCTATTAAACTCGAAACGCGAAGTATTCATAATATCTAGTGCAGTTGCTAAGTTAGTCCGCGATGCTTGTTGATGCATACGCTTGTTGTTAAGTCAAAGTTTCAGAAATATATCCCGACAATGCGTAACGAGATGTTGTTATGACTTCAAAAGTGCAGCTTAGATGATATTTTTATAGATGTCGTGTTTCTCTGCAGCTTTGTGCGATGAAAAATGTGTGTAGGAAATAAATTGTGTGTGTTTATTTTTCTTTCTTTGTTTGTTGTTGGCAGAGTTGCCAGTGTTGGTGTTTAAACTTCCAAATTCTACGTTTTTGGATGGTCTTCCAATTCGTAGGTACTAAATAGTTAGGTTATAATCGTTTTATTTTTATGTTTTCCATCTAAGTACACGTTGTGGAATACAATACATAATTGAGTTTTTTGTTTATACAGGTAGTGTCAATCATCATGATATGGTACCCGTGTGTAGTCTACCTCACACACGTGGGTTCCAACTTTTAGCTGTCACACATTTGTATAAACATCACATTATGTTAAAGAATAACACATTTCTTGTCTTGAAATTGAAAGTACTTTCTTAAGAAGCGACTCGACTCGGTAAAACAACATTATATAAAATAATCACATTTCAACATTACACAAAAGCCTAAACATTCAAACTTAATGCTCTTTACTTCGCAAACGATACAAAATTAGAAAAATGTTTTCATAATACAATTTCAAATTCAGGATGTAATCTACTTACGTGGCCCGCAATATTTGTGGAACAAACTCCTCCCTTGCTCCCTTATAGTATCGTAAAAGCTAATGGTGGCATTCCCTGTATCATTGTTTAAGTCCCTTTATATTGCTAGGGACCGTTATGTATGATAGCTCACTTATTTTGAAGCTGTTTTTCTCTTAAATTGCCGTGAAGAATTTGGGTCTTCGTGTGTAGTAAAGTGCAGCAGCTGTTTTTAAGTTGGCAGAAATGGTTGCCGTTTAATACATTGGGAATTTTGGGAAGGTGTCATTTAAAAAAATCCTCATGACAGATCTTTTATTCAACTATAACAATACATATCGATTTATACTCCTCGAGAAAACCTTGTCAACTTTGAATTTTTAACTTCGCGTGATGAAGGTTTTCTGTAAAACTTGACATCTATATAGATAAGTAGGTAGGTAGTTGCTTTGTATATTTGCTTATAATGTTTTGCTTTGGGATTGAAGGTTACATCACCTTCTTTTTGCCAATCTCTTAATATATTTCCAATTAGAACTAAACAGTCTTAAGTTCTTATTAACAATCGAGCAGACAGTATTGTTTTGAAAATCAATAGCTTCTACGCCTTTCACTTTGTTTACAATAAATAGTAGACCAATTTACACTGTATTTCAATACAAAACTCTAGGGTATCCACCACAAATGGACCTCCGCCATGAATAATAGTCCCACGCAGTACTTTTCTTTGTTACTGGTTGTCAGACAACAAATTATCAGACACTGTTTTTATTAATAATGATAATGTCTCTGTAAAACTGATAAAGACATTTCACATTTTTGCAGAAAAGATCAGCAGTGTTATTGACATCTCATTTTTTTTTTTATCTACGGTATTCATATTACAATCAAATTAGGTAGTCCAAGAGTCCGGTTTTCAATTTCAGACCTGGCGACCCTAACATTATGTATTTTTTTTTTACTGTACCTTTTGTCTGAACTTCAGCCGCGAAAAACGAGTTAATTACAATAACAATGACTGTATCCGCGATGAATGGGCGAAAAAACCAGCCCCTTGAAACAACCCCATTGTATAATTTATTTTTGTGGCTATGTCACTACCGGTAATTATTTATTTTTGTGTTTGCATATTTTTTGCTGCTTCGTTTGATTTATGATGTTCGTTTCGGTTCTGATCTGTTAAAAGAAATGGCAGATGTTTTTAAGGTTGTGTTTTAAAGAGCGTGACTTGGCTGTATTGCTGCTATTTTACTCTTCTGTTCATATTTTATTTGAATAGGTCCTGACGCCAGTGAATGAATGAATTAGGCGTCAAATTACTTCGATTTCAAAATTTGATATCATACGTATAAATCTGAGTTTCCTTAGTTCATCCAATGGAGCACAAATCATTGAACAAAATGCCTAGCGTCACCTCTTTTTTCCTAAACTACCTCTTTTATATTTCCACGCTTGGCATCACGTCAAAACCCGGAATCCTTACATAATCATAACTTACACAAGCCATGATTTAACTTCAATAACGTCAATTTCAAAATGGGTAATCGCTTGGAGGCAGATTATTTCGCGTCGAGCGCAAATTTGACAAGCTCCGTAACAAGGGCAGATAACGTCGAAACTTGTAAAATTATTACTTGGAGTATCACGCTAACACGCTGCCGCCGAGAGGGAAACACGCTTGTCGGCATTATAGATTTTTAATGTGAATACTCGCTAGTTTAGATAAGTAGTATGTCTTGTACAATTTGTGTAACGGTTTAGTGTTCTCTTCATGTGTCACGCTGTCACTGGTTAAACACGCTGTTAAATCATAATAATTGTTTGTTTTCATAAGTTTGTTGTTGATATTTATACGGTAGATATCTGTTTATATGTTAATTGTGCCCTTTTTGGTGTAATTAATTATTATTATTATGCCAGGCTACTGTATTCTTCGTAGTTTTAAATAATGTGGTTTGTTTCAGAATTCTTAAGAGCGTTTATTCCAAAAGTTGGGAACGTCGCAAATAGCTGTCAAATATTTACCTGTTTTAATTAATTTGCCAATATAACTGCATGGAAATGAGAAATATCGCTAACTAGTGAACTAGAATAATAATAATGAATTGCAATTATGACACTAAATTTGATGTTGTAACCGTTTTAGGTGTAATACTAATTATTGCATTTCATAATCAATATTTTAATTCACTGGTTAACCATATTTCATATTTCCATACAGTATTGCCAAATTAACCAAAACAGCGAAATATTTGTCATCTATTTGCGAGGTTGCCCACTTTCAGAATGCACGCCTTTAAATCAGTTTCTAACTACTTATTTACAAGTACCATTCTTATTTGAGTTTTATTACTGTACTCTGTATCTCTAACCAATTGTTGTGTCACCCAGGAATACACTTGTGTTGTGTGATAACGTTAGTAATTCCAAAACACAAATATTACTGATATAGCACGTTGCTTCCAAGGAATTGTCGTTGCTTCTAATTAAACAGTTTTAGATTTTTTTTCGATTACATACTCGTATTTGATAAAATATTATGGATATTTTGAAGAGTTCATACTAATGAAACAACACGTTAACTGCAACCTAGTTTATTACTATTCATTGACTATTATTGTGAAATGCTATAGTAGCTCAATGTCAAGAGCACACATATGTCAATTATTACATTTTAAACCTTATATAATTGACATAGAAGTCAAATGATGCGTACTCGTGATTTGCAAAGACTATGCCCCAAATAGATTTCATAACAATAATTCACTTTACTGATATTAATTTATAGCCATTAATTTGTGTATTGTGTCTGTGTTATTATATTTAAATAATTTCTGTTGTAATATTATTATTTATATTTAAATAATTTCTGTTGTAACATCATCCAACATCATTTTTTTTACTATTAATTCAGCTGTTTAAATCATTGTGCATTTTACTGAAATCCATTTGTTTGTTTGTTACAGAAGCCGATTACACACTCGACGATTCGTTTTGGAATGAGGAAAGCCCAGTTGGTGAGTGATATTAAGAAATGTTGGTATTTTATATAGTGTATATTGTTTAAGAAAAATTTGTGTTTTCGTAATTTTTTTTCATTTAACGAAAAGGCATTAAAAGTATAAATGTTTATACAATTCTAAACGAAAAATTGGTATAGCCACTTCAGTTTCTCTCACTTAGTGAAATATAAACTACATTTTCCGACGTGTTAGGGTAAGCAGGACGTTTGCATATTTTCTAAGCTTCATCAAAAATAATACTTTAAAAACAAATAAAAAAAATAAAAATTACATTTAGTTCAGGCATACATAAAATTTAATTTCACAATACTGCAACAGAATTAATCACAATAGAGTAAAATGTCAACGCAATTGAAATAGATACAAATTATAAAGGTTACAGAGTTGAAATTATAATTAAATGACAAATACAATTAAAATAAACGAGTGAGTCATACAAATTATAAGCGTCCCAGAATCAAATCTCAACTAAGGCTTAAAAATAGCATTAGTTCAGATTTCGGGATATTACAGATATCGTTGGTATGGGAGGCAGGGAAATCAAAAAACGGCTACAAAAGTTATCAATTGTTTCTACCGCAATCCGAGATATTATTAAACGTCGCTTTCGAAATATTCTCATTGCTTCTTTGTACAACATAACCTCAAAAAACATCGACAAAACTAAACTCCATCGACATCGGTAGAAGCCAACTTTCCCCGCCATGTTTGTCACTAGCAGCGAGATGTAAAAACGCTCGTCAGCCGGATTTCCGGCGGCGGGCGTACATCACAGCCATGCCGGGACCGGGCCATAACCATTCCAGTTTTCGACTTCAATGTTTTGAGGATTTTTTATGGCCATTTTTTACGTATACTGTTAGTACCGGTTAATTGATTTCGATTTTTCGTTTATTAATTTGTGTATGTAGAAATGTTTCAATTATATAAAGTGCTGTTTTAGCGTGTTATCCGTTTTGGTGCGAGGGTATTTTTTTGTTGTTTACGATTGTATCCATATTCACGATGACAAATTGACAACACGTTTAACGGCAGTCGCAGGATTTTTCTTTAAATCGACTATGAAGAAAATTTTATGTAAAACAAAGTCATATAAAGTTTAGGACGACCCTCATCTCGTCAAGACGTCTTCTACCATGTACAAAAGAGAAACTCCTTCACAGAGTTTTCTAGTTTTTTACACATACAATATTTTCGTGACATATCAGAGCTTACTCTTTGACATTTAGATTTGAAATTGCGAAACAATTTTGTGTGTTTACTAAATTCGCAGTCACAAGGCGGGGGTCAACTGCCAGGACCCACAAATACAATCGCGAGCTTTTGTTTGCAAAATTGTGTTTGATCATTCTATTATTCATCTCTTACATGAATGTAGCCAACAAAGGCATACTCAACATAGTTTAATAACTCATTCGCTACAAACTAAAATTGCTGTCACCACATCAAAGTGTATTGAAGCATTTTGCGAAACTAGTTTCAACTGGTTTGAAGCGGTAACGATTCCGGTTTTCGCCGGCTTCCTACGGTTAGAAACGTGTGGTTATATGATGTGGGAGATTTTATTTCGTTTAGAAATTGTTTGTTTAGAGTTTCTCGACGTGTTATGTAAAAGCAGTGGCTTCTGGGAGTAGTCTGGTTTCAAATACGTAGTTATGTATCGTGGAATGTTCTCGACGTATTGTTCGTCTGTTGAAGGAAACCTTAGCATGTCAGTTGCCAAGAGAATTGATCCGAGTATCAGTTACTGTTTATGTTCAGTGCCTTGGAGAAAATCCAAAGGTATGAAGTTTGAAGACCGATCCATCTACTGTTACATAGGTACGCATCAAACTTTATTTATTTTATAACTTTTATTCGTATCAGATAATAATAAAAAACAATCTGCGTAGCCTTTCCCAACTATGTTGGGGTCGGTTTCCAGGCTAACCAGATACAGCTGTATTACATGGAGCGACCTATCAAACCTCCACCACAGCCCAGTTACTGGGTAAGACTTGTTATCAGACTTTCAGGCTTTTGACTAGGTACTCGTAACGACTGTCAAGGATCCACTAATGACAGCTGGAACCAACAGCTTAATGTACTATCCGAGGCACGGAGGTGTCTCGGTATATAAAGATGGTCACCCATCCACGGACAGATCTCGGCAAGCGTTGCTTAACTAGAACGATCGGACCGTGCAGCTGTTATTATTTAGCCTCGAGCTCCTCTCATCATCAGATAGGCTTCTTTTTTTTTTGAAATATTGAATGAATATATTTAAAAATTATGAATATTATATTTTTATAGATATACAAAATTATATATATTATGTATTTTATTTTTAAAAATTATATATTTTTTTCAAGATTATTTAATATTTAATTAAAATATGTTAAGTTTACGTTATTATGAAACAATTGCTGTGTGCTTTATGTTTCTGGGATTGTAAGAGATAAAATAATAAAAATTAAAGATAACTATTCCCTTCAGAATTCTTAGCATCTTACAAATTCTATTATTCGACATGAACCAGGTCATGTACGAGGAAAATTTATGAAACTTGTATCGGGTGGAAGCAGAACACATTCTATTCCGATCATATTATCTTAGAATAGAAAAGTAAATAAACTGCGCCCAGGTCTATTACAGGAAAATTGCATAGATATATGGAATGTTATCAAATAATGAGGATCAGGATCTACCTTTGTAGTGGCATACCATACCACTTTAAACCGGTTTCCTTACAAATATAGAGATGTGACGTCACTCAGTTTGAGATAAGGGATTGTATGTATGCTTACATGAGACGTACAAGTGCATTATCTGTTAATAATAATATTAGAAGGAATTCAAAAAGGTAATGTATATTTAGTTTCTCTTCATAAAGTGATGTGCTTAGTAATAAACATTAAATCTTTAGAGATACACTACTGTAAACGTACATTTAGCTTCTCGTCATAATGGGCTGTGCTTAGTTATAAACATTAATTAGAGAAACACTACTAATATAGTTTGACAATTTTCATGAAAAATGTCAACACATAATTTACGACGGAAGATAAATTAAAAAAAAAAACTAAAATAACAAAAAAAACAAGTACGAATAATTCGTTGCTTGTTCATCAAAGTAATATCCTTGTTCTAGATGCCAACGTACACGTCACAGGTCATACAAAGACGTGTGCGATTGATGGACAGGCAGACAGATGGACAGACGCCCAGATTTTTTGACAAATGTTTATTTTCGCCACAGTGTACCTAAATGTTTTTTTGATGTTATCTCTCCTCTTGCCTCAGCCGACCCCAACATAATTGGGAAAAGGCAAGGCAGAGCCTTTTCCCAACTATGTTGGGGTTGGATGCAGCTGAATACCAGTATTTTACATGGATTGACTATCTGACCTCCACAACCAAGTTACTGGGTAACACGATATCCCTTTGATAAGACTGATTGTCAGAATTTTGGGGTTCTGACAGCCGGGACCAACGGCTTAATGTACTTTCCGACGCATGGAGGGGTTTTGATAATGGATGGTCACCCATCCACGAACCAACCGTGGCAACAGTAACTTAAGTTTCGAAGGACCCGTGCAGCTGTTATCATTTAGCCACGAGTGCCTCTTGCATTCGATTAAAAACTTGACAAATATTTGGTGAATCAAGCTGTATGCGATTCCATAATATTCACCATAAAATCGAGCCTACATTTCCCTTAGAGGTATAGGTAAAGTGTGTTCAAACTCCATGTAAGAGATCATTAGCAGGTCATTAATGCAGCATGTAAGCTGCTTTGTCTCCTTTACATTTATATCAGTTGTCATTAGGAGCATAATCAGCCTATAATGTTCCCACTGCTGGGACACAGGCCTCCTCTTGGTGAGAGGGAGTGGGCCGTAATCCACCACGCGGGTCCAGTGCGGGTTGGTAGATGTCGAATGTCTTCGGATTTTTGGTTCTAGGACATGCCGGTTTCCTTACGATGTTTTCCTTTAACGTTTTGACAGCAATGGTGATAAAATAATTTTCACAAAGTAAAGCGCCTCTGTCTTCAAACCTACGACCACCACCTCGTAAGCCGTGGCCTTTACTACTGGGCCAGCACTGCTCCTATACATTAGAGGCCAATGGTCAATAATCCTTACATATTATAAAAAAAAGTCCCCCGCCGCGTCTGTCTGTCTGTCTGTCTGTCTATCTGAACGCGATAAACTCAAAAACTACCAAATAGCTTTTCAAACGGTTTTCACCAATAGACGGAACGATTCATGAGAAAAGTTTAAGTGTATAATTCAATCAATAATGATGATTATCGTTGAAGATGTCGGAAAAAAATCAAGCCAACTGGGACTCACTGGGCTTTACTGGCGTGCGCCGCGTAAACCGTGAGAAATAAATCAAATGTATGTTCTACAGGACTGTTTATCTTAAAAAGTTCAACAAAAAAGTCCGCAATGGCATGTCTATCTTGGATATAAGCATGACCCACAGTAAACATTTTTATCTTTTAAAAATTTCATTGATAATTCCGAAGCTATTTTGACCGGTACTATATGAATTCTTATCCAATAAAATATATTATTAAATTAGGCATTTAATTTAGATTAAAATATGCCTTGATATCATGTAAATGGAAATTTAAATGAAAAGTATAAAAGATACCACAGATTCAAAATTACGCGTAATTATGGTTGACGACAACGCGGGCGCAGCGGTAGGAGTCAATGACCTTTTCCTCGGCTATTAGGGATGAACTCCCCGTAGTACGTTCCCGTACTTCCCGTTGGATATTTTCCGACATCTACGCGGGCGAAGCCGCGGTCAAAAGCTAGTTTACGATAAAAAATAATGATTATAAAGATACAACATTTTGAATTTAAACAAAATGTCATGCAACTTCATAAGTGAAATGAGCTGTTTGTTGAGATTCGATTGGGTCTGCCTGAGAGGTGAATCAAGTCGTTTGCATGCGCGCGACAGTTCCGAGATGGGACATTCCAATACACGGCACAGCGCGAACACGGGACGGGGATGGTACAAGTTAGAGGTAGGAGACGTTTTGTCTTCAAGAAGTATATTAAATGAAAGTCAATAGAGGTTTGTAACTTGTACATGGTTATTGAATAAAGTTGTTCAATCTCAAGTCGATAATTTGTCTTGTCAGTTTTTGGATAGATTTTATGATCATTAAAATGAGGCTTCTAAAATCTTGGGGTTACTTTCATTACGATAGTGTTATAATACAATTTTTGTAGTAACTATTTAGTTTAAAATTTAAGCTGATAAGCAAAATTTCATTTCTTTTCCATACATTAAAAAAAACACAAAAGATTTATTCTTCAAATATTTAGAAATAATAGTACCATTTGTCTCCCTAAACAGCTTTTACTGGTATACCGTACAATTTGGAGCCATGCATGCACAACGGGAATAAAGCTAAAAGCTGCTTCTGTTGCATTCCAAAATGTAATAGAATTTACCTCAAATACAAAATACCTTAAATTTAATTCAATTAGTATTCTTGCACGTAGCTTTGCAGATGCTACGAAATGCATATTACGGCGTAGCTGCTATGGCGTAGCGCGTAGGTTAGTACAGCTACGCCGTAGAGGCTGCGTAGCACACGTAGTGCAATATGCATATTATTAGAAAATGGCTTACAAATATTTATATGGCTCCTAATTCTAATAATGCTGTAGGCTTATTAAGGTTTTATTATGCTTTAGCACTGATAAATAAGTATTAGATTACTTTTGAGCTTCTAAATCGCCTATTGCCTTAACTTAAGCCCGCAAACAGTACATATTATGAAAACTGAAAACAGCACGACTTTATCGGATCTATTACGTATCGCATTACCTACGAGGTTGTCTCGGAATCGGATCTACTCCTCACACACATGCATACAGAATGAAATTGAGTATTGTTTAGAAATCTTGTTAAAATTCCACCGAGCTTTCGGATGGTTGTTCTTCTACGTCGTATCGATGATACCAATATGGTTGGCGAGTAAAAATGAGACTGAGGGTCTATTTATTTTTTCGTGACGGCAAGATTTTTGCGTAATCTACACTAATATTATAAAGAGAAAACAATTGTATTTATGTTTGTAACGAATAAACTCAGAAACTACTGGACCGATTTATAAAAATTATTTCACCAGTAGAATGCTATATTACCATTGAGTAACATAGGCTATAATTTATAAAGATTGCACGTGGGCGAAGCCGCTGACAGAAGCTAGTAATTTATAAGATTAGTAGAATCCGACCACAAATGATTTTTATGTTTCGGCCGAAAACGTAAACGAAATTCGGCCTGATTTGCATTTTCGGTCGAAAACCGAAAATAAAAACAGTTCAAAAATATTCAAAATGCAAAATATTTAATTTCACATAAACCTACAAGGGCACTTATGAAATATTAGAAGCTAGGTGCACGGTTCCAATTCTTATTTTTGCTTTCGATAGGTTTTTTATTTGTAAAAGTAAAAGAGTGCAGCAGCGTGTTTGTGAGCAGTGTGTGTATGTGAGTCCTATGTACACGAAACCTTGTAATTTTCTGAATGACTTAACTATTAATAATAATCAATCAATCTGATATTATTGAAAAGCAATTATTTCAGCATGTCTCAGTTATTGTGCTTTTAGTTGTTATGAATCCATATTCATTATTAAGAAAGATCATCAAGAATCAATGAATTGAATGTATGGATTTGCCAAAAAAAATAAAAAATAAGAAAAAAAAACTACTACTACGAAAAAAGCCGATAATGGATATTTCGGCCAATAATTTCGAAAAACCGAAGTAATTCGGTCGGACTCTAAAAAAACTAGTGATACTATTATTTTATTTTATTTATTATTTATCGTCGGTAACGAGGTGAGCTGTCCAGTCCCTGGACCTACATATTTAAGCTTTCGCTCTTGAAGGCCTTGTCAACCCACTCCTATCACAACTAAGGTCCTCCCACATTGCTTTTGATCTTTTCTTATTCTTCATTGAACACATTAAATACATAAGCATTTTATTAATAAAAACCGGCCAAGTGCGTGTTGGACCACGCACAATGAAGGGTTCCGTAGTTGGGATGAATTTATCCCAAGAAAAAAACTTAACATTGTAGTTGAAAAACATGTTCTCCGATACGGAATGTATGGGAGATCACGTTTTTCAAACTGCAAATTTAAGTTGGTTGATTATTACTCGTTAACCAGTACAGTATATTTAGCTCGGATAGTTTTTCTTTTAATTTTGTTATATATGCTACTGCAGTGAATTTTTTCACAAATCCAAGTACAACCATTTAGCTGGCAGGGGGGGGACACTTGAATCTAACAAGAAATTTCAGTTAAAAGCTTAATATTTTGCCAACGGATCCCTGAATCCAAAAAATGGTTTACTAAAACTCACAATATTTTTCAACGACCTTTCTAACGATACCCCACAACATGGGGTAGATGAGGAAAAAAAACATCCCCACTTTACGTGTAGGGGACGTACCCTAAAAAAAATATTTTTCTTGATTTTATTTTACCACTTTGTTGGCATGATTAATATGTATACTTAAGCAAAATTACAGCTTTCAAATACTAACCGTCTCTGAGCTAAGCCGCGGACAGACAGACAGACGGACATGGCGAAACTATAATTGTTCCTTGTTTACTACGGAACCCTAAAAATGATATGTACAAAGGCGAGCTTAAATCGACTTTAAATTGAATTTCTGACATCAAACCTTTCAAGACTTGGGAACAAATTGCTTCGAGGATATTATAAATACACGTACTTATGCTGAAACAACAAAAAATTCGTTATTTTTATATAGCACTTAAATTGACAAGAATCGTTGATGCGCAGAATTCGTTTTCGCTTGTTTTTCATAACAGACATGTTCAAAAATAAAAATAAACCATAGAATAATAACATGCAATAAAGTGTATTTTTTTTTGTTGCAGTAGTTGTAGTACATGCGCAAACTTATTACCAATCTCAGACCAATTAAAAAACCAAGACAGAGCGCTGCGAACAATACAATGCAGCATGCCAAAACTACACCGCCGCTCTGTGCATACACGCTCACACGCACACATTTACAACCTTTTACAATGACACATCAAACTACGCCACACAAAGTGCACACATGTTTACGAAACCGGCTTCACTTCACTGTTGACAGCGCTTATTTGGTCTGAGTTCCCAATACGCCAAAACCTTGCCAAGTTACGACGACTGTAACATTAGGTCATCGTACGAGACACAATACCCACGCACTATTTATTTCTATTCCCAAGAACTCCCTACAACATAACCCGCCCGACCCTTACCATACTAGATCAATGAAGCAACTTGTAACACAATTACAAAAAAATCGCTTACACATAATACGTCCTTATTCCATTCTATCCGATTCGAAATCGATTAGGGATCGGGTCACGTCCACCAGCGCGTGGCAGCGTGTATGAATGTTTGAATTTCCATGCGGAACGCATTGACATGTAAATTTTCGTTCAAGATGGCGAACGATGTCGCTAGGTGATGTCGTGCGTTCTATTATGGAATACCGATGTTTTTTTTAAATATGGAAGAGTCTGAAATGAGTTAAAAATTGAAAAGTTTTTTTTTTTTAACAGCTTTCATTCTAAAAGTTGGCAACGTCGCAAATAGCTGTCAAATATTTACGTGTTTTGATTACTTTGGAATCTGTATCAATCGAAGAAATGTATTTATTTTAATTTAAACGTTCTATTTTTTTTAAATCATGCACACTTGTTTTTCCAACTCACTTTAGACGTTGGCAGAATAGTCGACATCGGCTTTGCTTGCCATTTATTAAAAATACAATAGAATAGTTTAATTTGGAAATTACTGTTTGCAAATATGAAATATCGCTAACTAGTGAACTAGAATATTAATAAGGAATTGCAATTTTAACACTGATTTTGATGTTGTAACCGTTTTAGGTGTACAAAAGGCATTTGGAAAGTTTCCAAATACTTTTTTTACATCTAAAATTAAATATTCGGTGTTACAACATTAATTATTGCATTTCATAATCACGGTGTAAAAAAAAGAAGGCAAGTACCTATTTGACTTCACATTACTCTTTGATGGCCAAAGTAATGACTTTGTAGACAACTGACATTCCTCACTTTACAAGAACGAAATAAATAAGTTACTTCGTTAAACAAACAATATCCTTATCTAATCTAATCTCAAATTACCTTAAACTGTCGACAAACCTATTCGAAGACATAATTCGTCCTTTTTGCTAGGTACATAACCTGAAGATTACCGGAGACGTGGCAGCGCCGAGTGGCGGAAAATCTCGTAAAGCGACGTCCACGCTCGGCTGAGTTTCACGCATTTTGGTTCAGCTCTGTCTTTACCCCACTCTGTATATATGCGTGTATATAGTATGTTCGTTAAATGGGTGCTCGGTGCAAATATGTTATGTGTACTGAGCAGTGAGGAGGTTCGTAACGTTTTGGGGGTTTCTGAAGTAAAGGACTGTTTGTGAATATGTTAGGATTTGGATAATTTAAGGTCTGTGAGTTTGTATGCAGACTTGTGACTGCTTAATTTATTTTGATACGTAGGTCAAACTCTTTAAACATCTAATGTACCTCATATACTAGGAATTTGCTTAATATTGTAGTAGGTCTTCTACTACCATTTCTAACCAGAATCAAATCAAATCATTTATTTGCTTATAATGGATACGGATAAGATGTAATTAATCCAGGTACTTTATCTAAGCGAGGAACCACCAGCAAGGCTTTAACCAAGGCACACACCTCTGACTTGTCGGATTTATGTCCGTATTGTAAAATTATCACTTGCTTTAAAAACGGTGAAGGAAAACATCGTGAGGAAACCGGCATGCTGGAGAGATATTTCTCGACGGCATGTGAAGCCAAGTCAGAGGCCCATGGGCGGCTTTAAAACTCTGACACCAGCCGTGCTATTCTGTAACCATCTCACCGTGAAAACTTAGGTGAAGTGAGCGTGGAGTGAGCTGTCATTCCACAGGGATTGACACTATTGACAGCTCACTTCACCCAAGTTTTCACGGTGAGATGTTTACAGAATCGCATGGCAGGTTAGTCACTAACCACACGAAAAGAAGATCTAAGCGAACTGTTAATAGGAAGTAAAGGAACGTCAATAGTGTTACGAACGACACAAAAAAAGTTCGAACTTACGAACATTCCATTTAAATTATGTTCGCTCCTCGAAAAGAAAATATAGGTATCGCAGAAAACTAGCCTACATTCCATATCGAAACCAACCAGTAATAATTTTCCCACAATCTTGCCGATTGACCATCACGTGTCCAAAACCTTCAACAAAACCATTCACACTAAAACATACTCTATTCAACCAAAACAGAGTACAAAATCCTGCAGCAGGTATATAGTTAACTAAAATTTATGTTGTAAGATATCAGTATAAACACATAATATATTATAGACCACAGTACGGCCACACTATGGCTAAACGGCCACACCAAGGCTATACGGCTATTCCAATTTCTGGCTATCTATTTCCGAAAATGTAGATCCGATGCGCGGAGGTTTTAGGTGGCATAGATAGCGATAAATGGCTTCGGTCCGTGGTTTAGTGGGTATCTTATCTGGGTCGAAAGAATTATGGTAGTTTTAGGTAGATGAGAAGACTTTTTAGCTAATACAACGAGATAGTGTGGGATTTGATGCATAAATCTGTAAGAGAAAAACACCTGATGAATTGATTTAGTTTACAAAAGCTCTGAAAAGTAACAATTTCATAACAGCTTAACGCTTTTCGAACCGTATTACGTTTGACCACTTTAACCTGAAGCCTTATTCCCGTGCTTCATTAAAAACGTTTATAAAAAATAGCCGCAATTTCATCTCAGCGAAAATCAATGTCAAAAACTTGTCAAAAATGTCGGAAAATTTGAGGTATTTTTGACTGATTCAAACTGAGATTATATAGTCCTCCAGACCGTATATCGGACACTGCGGCCAATCTCAACGGAGACTAGCCTTCGGCACCGGAGATATATAGTGCACAAGTTTGTGCGCAGACACAGGTGCACTCTCTCTTCTCTCACTCTCATAGTCCGATGGGACGGCAAACAGGCTCGATCGACGGGAGAGATCAGGCGAAGGACCAACGGCTCTACGTGGTTTCCGAAGTACGGGGTTATCACACCGCCAACTTCCAAACTCCGGGCTTTTACTAAGAAATTCCTAATGGAAAAACCCAATAACACTTAGTCCGACCCGGGAATCGAACCCAGGATACCATGCTCAGCAGTCGCGCCACGAGACCAAACTGAAACAGAGATTAGTATCTATACGAACACTCTTAAAAATACGGGAATTGCCCCTCTGATGACAAGCGATAATCATTATTTTCTCAAAAAAATGTATGACAACTAACTTTTTAATGAGCGTCTTGTTTGAGCAGAACAAAATTTTTTTCTTTCTTTCTTTCTTAACTACCTACTGACCTACGGTCTCGTCGGCCACTAGTTGCTAGGCTGTGGCTGTCGGCAGTCACCTTGTGTGAGGCGGTACTTACCCAAAATGCCGGTAATAAGTCGTGATGGAACATTTTCTACCCTAAAATGGCGCATGTGTTGGATCATTTAGCTCCCTTCGAAATTGTTGAGCTGAATGGTGCTGGTCCATGCGTCATGTTCGTGAATGCGTGTCGCCGTCAGTTGGGATTTGGGATCTTGTAGCTGTCACGGCTTATTTTTTTTGTTTACGTTTTGTTTTGAACACTTTTAACGTGCACGTCTTTCTACATCGTTCTCACAATACTTAGGTACTTAACATTTCCAACCAACTAACCAATATTTCGTAACAATATTTTGATTCAAAAGCTCGTGGCTAAGTATTAACAGCCACACGGGTCGATCCATCAGGTTAAGCTATGCTTGCCGGGGTCGGTCCGTGGATGGGTGACCATCTTTACATATCGAGAATCCTCCGTGCCTCGGAAAGTACGTTAAGCCGTCCCGTCCCGGCTGTCAATCGTGGATCTTTAACAGTCGTTACGGGTTGTCAGAAACCCGATTGTCTGACAACCAGTTTCACCGAGGGATATCGTATTACCCAGTTACTGGATTGTGGAAGTCAGATAGGCAGTTGCTCCATGTAAAATACGGGTATTCAGCTGCCACAACATAGTTGATTGATTTTGATTTAAAAGAGTTTTCATGGAGTTTCCTGCCCGTTCTTCTCCGCTTTACAATTGGCATTCAGTTTCACTTTTCTGACTGACCGACTCCTTGACAATTCAAAAGTGCCCGTAAATGGTTCAATGGAAATAAATGCTTTGAGTTTGAGTTTCAAAAGGGCGAGTCCAAATCCGCTAACAGTACTACCACAAACTATTCACCGTCGAAATCACGAAGCGTTTGAATTTATTGATTTCGTGCTCCCCGCTATTGAGATGCTAATACCCCGTCATGTACACACACACGATTAACGACCTTAGCTTCATTACAACAGGGCACGAATTGATTCACACGCTACTGCCGTTGGTTGGTGAAAATTCTCGTGTTTGTTGAACATGACAGGGTCTTATTACGGTGGTTTTTAATCGTCATCGGTGGTCGGATGGTTGGCATTTCGAAAATGTAGGTTAAACTTAATAAGCTGTAAGATGAGTTAAATATTAGAAAAATATTTTTAATTTTATTCTTTTCTGTTTTAACGCTTAATAAACGTTGCGACAACGTAAATAAGAGTAATAGGGTAATAGAGTAATAGGTCAGTAATAAATATTTTAATTATTCTTTTTATTGTGTACTGGTTGTGATTGCAAGTGTGTTACGCAATAAGAGTGCTGGTTCTCATTTTCTGAATCGTCATCCATTTGATTTAATTCAAACAAACCATACAGGAAAAGAAAATGCTTACACATAACACAATTCGGAGAAAAGACGTATTGGGAGACTCACATAAGGTCCGCAACATACTATCCACAATCAAAACATCACTCACAATTATTACACCCACCACAAGGAGCTTAGTCGTTAAAATTTATTCGTAACATAACCGATTCCGACGTCGTAATTCGCAGCGCATCGTCTCTTCCCCGCATATAAATCGACGTTTAACGCGAACGCGCACGTTACGCGGAACGCGGCGCGTTACGTTACGTAAACGTTTTCTTTGTTAAGCTCTAATTGGTATATTTCCATTGTTTCGTATGTGCATATGTTGGGGATTTATTTCTGCTGACGCGTCGGGTATTTTGGGGCTCTTATATTGTTTTGTAAGTTAAATTTTAACTCCGTCAGTCTGTCATCAAAGTAAACATGCATTCAAAAGTTTTAAAGAACACACTTAACCATTTACTACTGTTAACCAAAAAATAAAAGCCCAGCCAAGTGCGTGTCGGACTACGCACAATGAAGCTGACATATAGCAAATAATTTAATTTAATGTTTTGTGTTGTGTAATGTACATTATTTTGCATAACTACTATTGTATAGAATCAAGTTTTTCTAATTGAACAGACAGTTGTGGTGCTGGGGAGTTTGTTGCGTCACTTCTTCTTCCCAGCTAAACCACTAGGAAGTGGTGAGGGGCGGGCGTTTTTGGGGCCTATCTTATGTAATTTTGACGTTCGAAAAGTGCTGATTATCAGCATATTTTGAATAAAGAACTTTTGAATTTATGATTATTTTGAATTTTGAAGGGTTCTGTAGTTGGGATGAATTTATCCGAAAAAAAAACTTAACATTGTAGTTGAAATACATGTTCTCCCATAAATTCTAACTGCAAATGTAAGTTTGTACGCATAATATTGAGAGATTTACCATGTTATTTTAAGACCATAGATCCTCGCAATAAACTCAAAATTCATTTATTTATGTGTACCAAATTTCAACTTATTCGGTCCATTACATTCGGAGCAAATTGGCTGTGACAGACGGACAAACAGACACCTAGCCAGCCAGATTCACGAGTGATCCTATACGGGTTCCGTGTTTTCAAACTAGCATACTTACTATATTACCACTAGTACTTTCTTCCCCTAGCATCAACTGCGGCAAGTTAGTGTAATGGCCCTTTTTTTTTTTTTTTTTGAGGGTGGGAAATTATCAAATAACTTTTCCCGCTCTGGGCGGAGCGTCATGGCCCTGGATTTCTAACCGGTTGATGGGAATAGGCTCGTGCCCATTCCCATCAACCGGTTACATGGGACTTAAACATGACTGACGGGATGTGGGTGTATTACCTACACCTCTGCCTAACCCCTCGGGAAATACAGGCGTAATTTTATGAGATGTGTTTTTTTAAGCACACAGGAAAAGTTTTTAAATTAAGCCTATATTGTTAAAGAAGAATGTAAATGAAAAAGAAACTTATAAGGAATCCATCCACTCAATATTGCGAGATTTATTTATAGCAAAAAAGGGTTCTTCGCCACCCTCTGCTAAAAAACCGGCCAAGTGCGTATCGGACGCACAATGAAGGGTTCCGTAGTTGGGATGAATTTATCTCAAGAACAAACTTAGTATTGTTGTTGAAAAACACGTTCTCCCATACATCCCAACTGCAAATGTAAGTTTGTACGCACAATATTGAGAGATTTACCATGTTATTTTTAGACCGTAAACTTCTTATAGATTTTCTTGTAATCTATGAGTAAGAACCATTCTTTGTATTTTTTCAAAATTTTAGGATCAGTAGTTTCGGAGATAAGGGAGTAATGGTAAATTTTCATAAATTTTCTTAAATATCTTTAAAAGTATTCTTATTAAAATCATGAAACAAATTATTGAGATCTTCATTTGATATGTTGCCCCCAAAAGTGACCCCATATTCAAAATTAATTTATTTACGTAACACGTCTGTATTTGGGTCACAGAAATACAAGTACCAAATGTCAACTAAATTTGTCCAGTAGATTCGGCGCAAATTGGCTGTGACAGACGGACCGACGAACAGATAACCAGCCAGACAGACACAAGAGTGAGGGGGGAGTGGGGGTGTTGGGTAAAAGGGTTCAGTTTTTTCCGTTTGAGGTACGGAACCATAAAAATGTGTTCAAAATCTTCAAGCCCAAAAAAATATAGGTACATACCCGTTCTTAAAAACTGGTACATATTAGTAAACCACTCAATTTGTCCCACATAACTTGGCAATACAAGTGGAGGGGCTCACAAAGGGCTGCAGAGAAAGCAGGCTCTTGACCGATCACTTTGTTACTGCCCTGAAAGCGACTGGAACTCATAAAAATCCTGTGTTAGATGGTACTTTTATAAAGGGATTGTAATGTATCGTTTGATTTATTAAGTAGGAAAATGATTTAAATATTTTCTTGTTTTTCATGGATAGAATGAGAAAACCTACTTCTGCATTCCAAATGAAGTAGAAATAAAAAGCGGGAAAGTGTGAGTCGGACTCGCACTTGACGGGATACTACCGTACAATATTTAACAAGTACATATTATGTATTTGTTGTATGGGAACCAACTTAAATTTTTTACTTTATTTTATTTTTATTATTTGTCGTTATAGCGGCCATGGACAGGACACACTCTGTGAAAATTTCTATTGTCTACCTATTACGGTTCAAAAGATACAGCCCTGTGGCAGACGAATGGACGGCCGGACGGACAGCGGAACCTTAGTAATAGGATCCGGTCGGCACCCTTTTTTTTTTCTGGATGTGTAATGATCAAATAACTTCTCCCGCTCTGGGCGAAGCGGGAGGGCGTGTCAGACACTTACTGACTAAAACCCACCCGTGTTCCTTCAGTTGCCTGTACGTTGCCAGGGACCACGGTATCCCTCTCGGACTTTCCCGCGACCCCGGCAGGCATCGGTCCTAGCGGACCCCGTCAGTTGTGCTGACATCTCGTTAAGGCGCGCGTGGAACACAACGCGCCGTCGACCCGGGCCTGGTCCTTATCGGACGACGAGCTACCTATTGCTCACCGTCCGCAAGCCCGCGCCTGCGGTGGCCGGGAATCGGCGTGCGATTCCCGACGCCCAGAGCGTCTCCTGCGGAGGCTAGGGGCGTGAGGGCGCGAGATTTGCCTCTCCCTCACCCACCCTTTGAGTACAGCCATGCTATTCTGTAAACATCTCACCGTGAAAACTTGGGTGAAGTGAGCTGTCAATGGTGTCAATCTCTGTGGAATGACAGCTCACTCCACGCTCACTTCACCTAAGTTTTCACGGTGAGATCGTTACAGAATAGCACTGCAGAACCCTAAAAAAAGTTACTACAAATAGGGCGGTCTTACCACTTAATGTTTTGTTTCCCAGCTATAGGTACGATATAACACTTTTTAGTTTTAAAATATTCAAATTTATTTCTAGTTTTGTACATTACAGATGATCGAGTTTTATTTACAGTAGCCTAAGGAATCTCTTCGGTATTTTTCTGTCACAGGCTATTTTCATAGAAACTATACGACTTATTCATGTGAACTGTACCGTGTGCAGCGGTAAAGCGGGATGACCCAATTCTACATACTTTGCATATTCTATATAATAGATCCCAATCCTTTAATCTGAATTTCACAAAAATGGATACAAATATTGACAGTGACATTTCATGCCGAGTTCATAAATCTAATGAAATAATCTTTCTTCATCTAAAGCCTGCTCCAACTATAATTGATTATTCTAGGTATTTCACTTTGTCCCTACAGTTTGGCTAAATCCATAATAATCCCTTACTGCTTGATAAATAACCCAAAACTATTACTTATAATGTAAAGTTAGGGAAATTAATAGAGCAATGATAGCCTAGTGGTGTGATCGTTGGACTGCCAAGTCATAGTTCGAACCCAAGACACGCACCTCTGACTTTTCAGATTCATGTGCGTATTGTGTAAATATCACTTGCTTCAAAAACGGTGAAGGAATACATCGTGAGGAAACCGGCATGCCTGAAAGATATTTTCTCGACGGCATGTCAGAGGCTCATGGGCGGCTTAAGAAGAAGGGAAATTAATTGTTTACCAAATTTACAATCAACTTAAATTGCCCGTATGTACAAATCACAACCGTCATTCTTTGATAGTTGACGTAGTCCATTTAATTTTTTACTATGAAAAACAAATAGCAATAACACACATTTAGCCATCGAATCGAATAGTGAAATATTTGCAGAATGATCTCACTAAATGTCACAAAAAATCTGTGCTAAACCTGTATCTATTCGCTCTGGGTTTTATTTTCATACTTGATGAGCATTTTCCTTTGATCCAAATCCGTTCACCCGTTTTAGTGTGAAAGCGTAACAAACTAACTCACTTTCGCATTTATAATATTAGTAGGATAATTGGGATTAGGATTTTCCTGACTCTATAGAACATATCTGTTTATTTCGTTCAAAATAATGAAGCGGACAAAGTAGTACTCCAACAGGGATTATATGTTTCGCGACAGGTCAGTCGAGTTTGACTTGTGGACCATATCGTCCAACTTTTAATCGCTGTTTCGGGAGCAACACAATTTTTGGCAAACAAAACTTTCATAGTCATATTATAGTTAGTTTTCAATAAGAGTTTTTTCTTGTTATTTACGATCATGCCATTATTATAATTATATAAACAAGCGTAAAAAAAATTTGAAGGAAAACAATATGATTCCATAATATTATGCAGCTCGTCGATTTTTCTAAAATAGCAACTATAGATATTATTATTATTAATTAAAATCGCTTTTCGTGTCTGTCTGTGTGACCGTGTTATTCTTCTAAACTGCGCAACGAATTTTGACGTGTTTTTCACCATCGTTTAAAGAATTTACCACGGAAGGCTTATGTGTAAAATACATTAATATTAAACCTGGTATCGAGCGACCAAACTCTGCTTGGGTGAAAATAGAGAAAACGAATTTTCCCAGATACCAGACCTCGCTAGATCGATTTTTCGCCCTCGTAAACCTCTACGTTGCAACTTTCATCGAAATCGATCGAGCCGTTTCTGAACGCGATTAAAAATATACTAATATTGCTCATTTCATAGTATAGGATGTAATAAAAAAATCTTGACGTTTTTTCAAATCGTGAAAACCGTGCGTATTAAGCTGGGGCGGGTCGCTAATTTATTATCTATCTTGATAGCGTAGGTTCGCAATTAACCACTATCGCACTCCGCCTAGCGTTGGCTTGCTTGCCTATAAGTAACCTATTCGCAACATTCTCGTGACCCACACAGTAATAACAGACAAACAACTCCTCAAGCTTCCACAAATTCTCAACCGTCGTAACAGGAATTCAAGTACAAACATAATATTATTAATTTAACCCTGCACCGGCCACGTCAATGTCACGCAACAATTTTAACTTTAAATAGAGTAGAAGCAAGTTCGAGACCCATTCAATGTCTCGTACGAACTTACACGAAGTAACACGAACTTGAATGAACTTTAGCTAGCTTTTTAATCTTTACGTTAGGAACAGACGTTCGCTTAGCATGTTTTATAAGTTAGAGCAAAGGAGTTTGGGTTGAAGTGAATGACTGTTCATGGTGCATAAAGAAGAATAAGTTTGACTTGACTATATTTTTCGAGATAATTCATTCACACAACGATAAAAAAGAATATTATCTCGTTTTTATCTTATGTCAAGGATTATTTGAACATCTTTCTTGCGAAGTAACTTTTGAATTGAAAACAATCTTAACTTTATATTTTTTGAACAGTTGTTTTGTTGTCATCATCAAACGCCAAATGCCAAATTCAGTTCTTGGTATCTCTTTGGCGACATTTTAAATTGTAATTGCTAAGCAATATTCTAGAGTTTGTTTCTGTCTCAAACGTCACAAAACCAGCTAACCCCATAACACCAAATACAATTCACACCAAAATTAAGGCTCAATTCCTGCACAAAATTCCAGCACCTTGCACCCTACAATGCTTACTTCGAACGCAGCACGCTGACATGAATAACAATATACGTACATACATACATACATATGTAGGTAGGACCACAGGCCCTATCGCTAAATGCAGCCCCATGCATAATGCACGCGTCATCTGCGCGGTGCTTCGGGCGTTGCAGGGTTGAGCGCGCGTTGAAGCGGGCAGTGGGGTGCGTAGAGCGGGTGTCGTACTTGCATAGTAGCAATATCATTTGGAACTAGGTACTGAGACTTTCATCGTCATTATCCTTCTGACTATACAGAGCAACACGACTATTCCCGAAAGCGTAGATAGTTGTTTCAAAATTCACGGGCACGAGTCTATTGCTATAGACTGGGCACAAATTGAGACTCCAGGCTGCTACTGACAGTGTTCTTGTTTGTTTAAAGTCATACTTCCCGGTTTTGTGCCAAACTTGGCAGTTTTGGCGGCATCAGCGTCGCCACATACGAACTACACATCACACTGACGTCACGCGAAATCCTGCATCGCGCAAGTCGCGAGTTTACCGTGCGATCAGCATATATATAACTTCTCGATACCAATCATTGGGCAGTTGCCCACCAGACACAACACCCATCTAGTTGAAGAATCCTCCCTTTTCTATGGAGTCCTCATGCTTCTTTATGGTTTCCATGAAAATCTTTGTCTTTTTAACATTGACTATTAATAAAAATGCTTACCCACTTACATTTTTGTCTGTCTCATAATTCTCAGTCCTTTCTGAAATCCCACAAAACCACATCACTGACATTCCCAGTAGAGACATAAAACGTAACTGGCCAAAGATGCATTTGTTTTATAGGACTCAATAGCATTCCACTATCGACTATAAAAATGGATGCAACGTTATTGCCGCTGTAACTCAGACCAGACCTCGACGATTCATGCGCTCAGCTTTTGTGTGCAACGTTTGGTTCAATCTAGTGGTTTTACGGTTGCTTTGCTGGTTTAATACCCTAGTAGATGTCGTCAAACTGTCCTGTAACTCTTAGCGATTAGGTTTACGTGAATCTGTTGCGGTCTGGTTCTGAAATAATCGGAGATTGGGAGTTTGGAACAATTTTTTCAACAAGGAATGAATGATTAAAACATTTATGGACTTCAATTTCTGTCAACATGGTGTCTCCTTACTTATTAACGTAAAAATGGAAGTCAGTTCGAACCCTTTTATCCCAAGATTAAAAAGTCGAAAGCAAGGTGAGAGCAATGAATTGGTCGAAACGATGTAGTGCGAATGATGTCGAACTCAAACTCAAAGCATTTATTTCGATTAAATCATTTACAGGCACTTTTAAATTGTCAAATGGTCGGTCAGTTAGTCAGAAAGTTGAAGCTAGTTGCCATTCCAAAACGTAGATCTCGTCGTATGGACATAGCTTCTCTAGAATAAGATATTTGATTTGGTTCAGTATGATAAAGGCTCTTTTAAACGTTAGTTATCCATATTTGCAGAAACTTTAGAAGAGTTATCGAATTAAAATTAGAATCATTAATCGCAGATTTATCAAATATTTTCAATCCTAAATAAAAAATGCACCTCTTTACCCTTTGTTTTCTTCTTTTAAATACAGTTTAACTTTCATTCAACCCATAATATACGTATAATGTGTACATTTAAAATCATTACCCCATTTTGGATCCGTGATATTCGCGTAAAACTCTTTGCTGTTGTCAAAAGCTGTGCAAGCGAGAGATGATAATGGAAACCCATGAAAGTATGTCAGAAGTATGGTAATGCGTTCAGTTTGAAGCTGAAGTACTATACAATGTGGCTGCTACAATATATTGCACTACTATTTTATAAGGGTTTTTGTACAAGGATTTCTGGGTTACAATTATAAGTAGTCGAAAACTAGGATCTTATTTGGGATTTCGGATGAAAGGTTAATTTTCATTAGAGTGAGCACTGTACTTACCAATTATTGATAATGCTGCTAGTAAGCACTTACCTAATCTTGCGAAATGTTTACGTACATTGATTCATAATCTCAACCTTTTCCCCATGGACATAGGCAGAAACTAACGCACGCCACGCCACTATGAACGCCACTTGCTGTGACTTTCAAACTTCTTCTACAAAATCGTTACTGACAGTAAATTACTGAATAATATTTTTGATTCTTATGCTTTTCGCACCTAGTCTCGACCGTAACTCATAACTAGCCATACACCTCCGCCATTACCAACCAAAAACACAACCACACAAAAAAGGTTCTGACTCGACAATTTCCCACAAACCAGGTCACCAGCGACTCATTATAATTAATTAAAATTACAGCAGCTAAGCACTTCAGTACAAAACAGTCGTTACATTGTTCAAGAGCGGTGATTATGTGACGTCATATAGCAAGAGTAATTATACTGTGACGGTGATGGTAAATGCTCTAAACTTGCATACTATTGTTACTGGTTAGCAATTTGAGTTGGTAATAAGTAGAAGTTTGATTGCGGGATACGTGAGGTGAGTTGGCAGTTGGAAGGTGTTAATAGAGTGGTTTGATTTGTGAAATAAATTTATTTATTTGTTTTGTTAAGGGGAAGGAACACACCTGCGAGCTGCGGTGCCTCTAGTATTGAAGCTGACCGGTGACTTACACTAGTGGGCGGTGGCTCGTACTTACGTTCCTTTGGGCGCAATATCAAAATTTATTTTAAATTACTAAAACATCTGAACGAATAGGTACACAATAAATAAAAAGTTTCGTAACTAATGGACGACGTTAATTAAAAACATTACTATTAGGTACATGAAATAATTAAATCAATGTCAACTGTCATAGTTTGCAAAGTTACCAAATGTCGATGTGTAGACGACTAACGAATTAGAACAAAAATAATATTCTAAATGCCAGGCGCCAAAAATGTAGCGCATCTTGCCTCGTAGTTTAGACATGTCTTACGACACATTTCGCTCCACAAACATGAACCTATTAGTCTACCAAAAACCTTAACAAAGCACAAATTATTCTAACAATGTCATCAACATATTAACTTTTAAAATAAACTTCTAACATAATGTGATCAAACAATGCCTTTCAAAATGTATTCCGTCATGTGCGCTTGCTTTTCATTGGTGAATATTGTCGAAAATGGCTGCCGTTTTAATTAATGTTTAAAAGAGCTATTGAAATAATTAATAAAATGATTAATTATGGTGGTATAAAGGTGCATAATTTATATATGTTACACAATTCGTTGAGCACGTGAAAGTTAAAAAAAAAAAAACTATTGTAGCACTGATGATTTCGTCAGTTTTCAGTTTTCGCTCAAATCATCTTCATCATTTTAGTCTTCTCTCTCTCTCTCTCTTTACTTTATTAAGAAAAAAAAATACCATAACTAATCAAGATTTCATATTTCTAATTGCTTGTTTTGTAGTTGCTTATCTAACTTAAAGTAATATTCATAAGAAGGAAAAAGCAACCAGTGACAGCACAGTACAAAATAATCATCTTCATCATTTTAGTCTATATGCAGCGAAAGCACAGTAAATTCCTCTTCTCTATAATATCATTCTAAACGGTCTTTTCCCTCCATATTCAGAAACTAACATCGCCATGTCATCTAAATTCAAATAAATAGTTATATCCTTGAAAAGGCCAGCACTGTTGACTCAAGACATTGCAACCGGATACAACCAATACATTACCAATATATCGACTTCTTTAGCGGGATACTGAAATGTCATCACCTCTGCTCACCCTCTTCTTCTTTCTTTCTTTCTTTTCATGTGATAAGTGACTAACCTGGTGTCAGAGTTTTAAAACCGCCCATGGGTCTCTGACTTGGCTTAACAAGCCATCGAGAAATATTTCTCGGGCAAGCATTTCCTCACAATGTTTTCCTTCACCGTTTTTGAAGCAAGTGAAATTGAAAAGTCAGAGGTGCGTGCCTCGGGTTCGAACTCGAGACCCATGACTTGGCAGTCCGAACGGTCACACCTATAACATTCAACATTTATAGCTCACCCTCAAACCGCATCGATACCGCGCCGGCGCCGCAATAACATTTTGTTCCACCGCTTATCTTTAATTAAGCAATACATCATAGCTAAGCAACACCCGTTTTAAGTTCGCAAACACACCGATAAAACGACCAAATTAAGTAGACCTCCACCTCCCCCCTTACACATATAAAAATCCTACGAAAATCAGGAACACACTGCGGCTCAAGAGGTCTCCGTAATCTGGCCGTGGTTACATGGCAAAGATTTAGGGTAAATGTACATGTTTTCGGCTCCATCTGTTTAAAGTTAATTAAGTCGCGTAAGGGGTTTTTGTTGTACGCTGACTTGTTAGTTTTTAGACACTTTTCGTGTTACGAGGGCGTGTGAGATGTGGGTGAAAATTATGTTTTCCATTAACGTGTGTTGCTGTGTATGAAAAAATTTAGTCATTTGTTAGTAGAGAGGCGCGTTCTATTCAGGCTTTAGAAACAGCAGCAGTTTCAAAATAAACCATTACTAGATACAATCCCTCCCATATACCTCATTGCAATTTCCGAATCCTTATATTTCTTTATTTTTAGAAAACGCTTTCAAAATTTCAATTATCACTTTTGATTTTTGATCTCAGCTGAACTTCATCCAACCAATCTTCAATTCAATAAACACAAACATTTTCAATCAAAACTTTAATTTAAAACTAATAAAGGCAGAGCTCACACCGCCTCGCGCTCTACCCTCGCCTCCGCCTTTCTGGCGCCTCTACGCTGTCTTCACTAATTATTTCCATACGAGGCTAATTGGCTCAGTTTAGTTTCAATTATGATATTACTTCTTTAGCGATGAAGTTTGTACAGTTTCGGTGAGAATATCATTTAGTTTGGGCGCTTAATTTCATCTTTGCACGGATTATGAATATGTATTTGGATGGTTTCGTTTAGGATTTTCAGTTAGTTTTAGTAATACTGATAGCTCTTGTGTCTCGTTAAAAGCTTATATTATAATTATTAATGAACAAAATTTGGTCTGGTGAATATTAGGGTTCTCGCGCACTCAAGAAAATAATCACTCACGGAGTAGCTTGTGGCAAAGTAATGACAGCCACACGGGTCGATCCATCCGGTTAAGCTACGCTTGCCGGGGTTGGTCGGTGGATGGGTGACCAACTTTACGTACCGAGATTCTTCCGTGGCTCAGAAAGCACGTTAAGCCGTTGGTCCTGGCTGTCATACGTGGATCTTTGACAGTCGTTATGGGTCGTCAGAAGCCCGAAATTCTGACAACCAGTTGGGTATCGTATTACCAATTACTGGGTTGTCGAGGTCAGATAGACAGTTGCTTCATGTAAAATAATGGTAATCAGCTACATCCGGTTAGACTGAAAGCCGACCCCAACATATTTGGGAAAAGGCTATTAGGCAGATTGACTCAAAAAATAAAACAATTTCAAAGACTGGCCATTGTCGAAAGCGATAAGGGGGACCATATATAATATTTATCTGTACTTCATAGATGCAGCCTTCCAATAATTAGATGTGAGCAATACCTATTTGAAATCACGTTCTCGAAAACGGTTCTAACGATTTCGATGAACGTTCCAATATAGGGGTTTACGGGGGCGAAAAGTCGATCTAGCTAGGTCTCATATCTGGGAAAATACGTTTTCTCTATTTTCCCGAGCAGATCTCGGTTGACCAGGTTCTATTTGTATTATTTGTGTAACTGATCATACCATACTGTTTTTCATACAATCTCTTAAAATATTTTGGGGTTGCTCTGCTTGTGCCTACGCCATAGAGATTCCGGTTTATAAGGATTTCACCTATTATCAGATCAATGAAACATAAACATAGACAAAATTATTCCTCGCTGACTGTGGCCCGCGATTTCACCCGCATAAGTCTCGACCCCGTGAGAATAACGGGGTTAAGGTATCATAATTATGTCCTTCTCCAGGTCATGGTCTACCATTTGCCAAATTTCGTCGAAATCCGGTCAGCTGTTTCAGCATGAAAGCGTAACAAACAAACAAACAAATACTCTCACGCATTTATAATATTAGTTAGGATTTATAAAGATTTTTGTCAAAACCAAATCAATTTAAAAATATCTTTCATGTTTGTCACCTATACAAAATCGACCATTCTTCAATTGTGTGACTAAGTTGCCGAAGACACGTGTTTCAAAACGCTCCAAGGTGACACGTTCCTTTCACAAAAGATTTATTCGCCTGTTCGAGCATTCAAAGTTTAATTGAATCCTATGAGGACTTAATTGGAAGCACGGCGAATATCCTCCTTGACATTTAAAACTTAAGCTTCGTGCAGACTAGCGCGACGCGACAGCGCGGCGCGACACCGGCTATTGTTATACCGTGAAGTTTTCTTAGAAATTGTATTGTTCGAGTCGCGTCGCGCCGTCGCGCCGCGCTGGTCTGCATGAGCCTTTAATGTTGAACTAACACGTGGAAGCGTGTTGATTTTTGAATTAAATACCTATTTCCGAGGATTTAGATTTTGTTGATAGTTGTTATTATACAATATTTACTTTTAAAGCCCCGTTCCTCCTCCGTACAGTTCACAAACAGGTCTATGACAACAATTTCACATTGCCGCCTTTATTTCCTAGCACCAAGGGTGGTTTTCGTAGTACTAGTTATGCGGTTGACCGCACTAATAGGAACTTAAGATCGTATTGTATTTGCGAGGGAACAATATATTATTAATTCGATGAGCCGGGTGATGTTAGGAATTGGACAGAATCGTTTTAGATTCACGTGTGCCTGAAAAGACGTCATAGAAATTTATAGGAATTGGTGCCATAGTAATTGGTTATGTGAAGTTATTCGAAGCTACAACTTCTGCGTATGCTGAGAGAGGAGAGGAGAGGGACAAATGCCAAAGTTGCCTTTGACAAGATCGAGAAGAGAGAGAAGAAGAGAGATCTTTCATTTTAACATTGAATAAAAAACATATAATGACGTTCATCATTCATTTAATTCATTCGTTCATCATTCAGTAACGCCTAAGAGAAATACAGGCGCATTGACACTTTTCACAGGTCCGGACTGACGTCTCAGTGCTACCACCTAGTGAACTTCAATTCAGAAAACCCTCATTCCAAATTAACAACAAAAAGAAAATCAATTTAATTGAGACAAAATTAACACTCGGACCAATTCAATTTTAATTCAGGAAAAATTCACATTGTGTTTGAAATCATAAATAAAACAATAAAAACACGTTCATTAAAACAAACACATTCATAATACAATAAAGTATAGGGACAAAACAGATAACAATTTTTTTATTATTGATAAAGTCTGTCTACTATTTTCGATTACCGTTGATATGTTGTAAAGACTAGTTACCAATAAAAAAATGTTATTTAAACATGTCTGTTAGTCTTACCAAGGGGTATCATATTATCCAGTAACTGGGTTGTGAAGCTCGAAAAGGCAGTCGCTCTATGTAAAATACTGGTATTCAGCTGCATCCGGTCAGACTGGAAGCCGAACCCAACATAGTTGGGAAAACGCGAGGCACATGATGGAGATGTTACGATGTCGGTCGCAACGTACTACGATGTGACGTCGTGTGTTTTTACACTAGGTACCTAATGATCTCATAGGCATTCAGATCAGATGTAAGACATTATACATAAAAAAAAAAATAAGTACGAAAATTGGCCTATCGATTAGTGCGCAGAACCGTTTGATTTCATAAATAATTTGCCCAATATCGGTATCGCCTACCACGCCCACATCGATAACACAAACACCTTACTAGGCACTCACTTTAACCACAGTTTGCTCCAAATTAAGTTACGGATTACCCGACTTTACTATTAGTTCGGACTTAATGTAAAAGGGTGTTGTGTTTACGAATTTCGTTTGTTTTACACCCCTTTAATCCTGGGACTGATTTCGTATTCGAGGTGGACCAAATTGCGTATCAATATGCCGGTTTCGTTTTTAGGTCACATGGCTAAATTAGGTGGGATGCACGAAACCTGTGGCGGAAATTAAGTGATGTCGTCGAAATCTATTTAGGATGGCAGAATTTTATGTTCTTGATAACCGACAAGGCTTAAAAAAAAAAAGAAAATCACTGTTTTAGGGCTGATTTCACCAATGAAACTGAACGCGATCAGCATTTCTAAAACGCGTTCAAGAGCTGTCAGTGTAAAAATTGTTATGGAATATTGTACACTGACAGCGCTTGAACGCGGTGAAATATGCTGCACGCGCTCAATTTCATTGGTGAAATCCGCACTTAATCTTGTTTTGAGTACTGTAGTTCTTATCAATTTCCACGGATTCAGAGGACTTCTATATTGCAAGAAGAAAAACAATGTAGTTCTATCTTTAAATCTGTTAACAACCCTAATTGGTTTTCCTAACAACATCTTCTCAAGTTTCCCAGAAAAATAAAATAGCACCACCGAATAAAACTTCATAATTGCTTTAATAAGGTTCCAAACGGTGCCACCTCTTAACTCCACCTCTACGTTTTGAACTCCAACTATGAAACAAGCTCATCCTCTTCACAATATGGTACAGAACACAGATAATCCCCACAATATGTAACATACTCCCATGCTCACATGAGTGCAGCAGCCAGCGTCAATTTAATTACACATCAAAACATCAAGATGGCGTATTCTCGTAGTACGCCGCGTTTGCGTACGCCCCAATTCGCGTATGACAATGTCGGCGTATTCCAGTCACTACGAAATAGGGATACGAGAGACTCACGCCCTGATTATTGCGGGCGTAACATGCTTTTTGTTTTGTTCTGTGATTCCGAGGTTTTGTGTTTTAAGTTCGCCGGAGCTCAGGTGTGCCGGAATTGCGTTTTTGGTAATGAACTGTTGGGATGGTTTAGTTTTTATCAAATGCGGTTTGCGTGTTGCTAGATTAAAGGTATTCTGAAAAGAAGTAGGTTAACTGAAAGAAACTACTCTTAATTTTTTTTTTATTAGGTCAAATAAAGTTCTGTTTGGTTCAATCGAAGGTACTCGTATGCCATCTTCAACCATTGGTATAAGGTATTCACTCTGTATAATATTATTATGTTTTATCAACTGTTATTCGTTTGAGTCAACACACTCTTTCAATAAATGGTTTGACAACAGCGTCTTTCTTTAGAAAATACAAGAAAAGAGACAGAAAGTATATATTGGCACTGCACAGGAAGAACACAAACTAAATAGAATGATATATATCATCATCATACATCATCATTCTCCTACCCTTATTCCAATATCTTTGCATGGTGTCGGGGTAACATGTCTTTTTGTTACATATATGTATATACTTCTCTATTAGTCGTCATATCGGTAGTCACTTCATTTCTAGCCATATCATATTTCACACCGTCCATCCATCGTTTCTTCGGTCTTCCCCTACTCGTATCATCGCCATCCTCATTCATACTCAAAACTTCCTCACGACATTTTCCTCCGTCCTCATTTTCCTCCTCTATAAAGCAGCGTCTTTCTCTGCGATGATTATTATGTTAGTCAACTTACGAATATTAACTTTCAATGTTTTCTTTCGATGTCGATTTAAACATAATTATTATCAACAATGAATATAAAAGAACTAAAGCACTATAAACAAACCAACAAAATACCCCACAGTCGATCCTTCATTGTAAGTGCCATACTCTGATTCATAACAATCGGACCCCAACTCAAACATCACCATATACATATACATTATATGTATACAAATGTATATGTGAGCTCTCAATAGAACCAAATGAAAGGCCGTCCCAGAACTGCCAATCATATATTAATAATTAATTATGGTGGAATGCCGCGACATGTTATATTAATTAAGTGAATGATAGGTTTTGTTCGCTAGTGTCGATAGAAATATAGAGTACTAGGGTACGATAAAGTTCGAAGAGATTGAAATAGGGGAGAAGTGTAATTAGATTGAAACGAAGGCGAATAAGTTCATAAGAAGCTGGGGAAAGGTTTTGTGTTTTTATTAGATACACTTTGGAAATTAGTCTTACAAGTTTTCCTTTAATGCTAAGGCAGTCATTTTTTATGACGTAGATATCTTATAGCAGCTAATAATATACAAAAAAATCTTAGCAATAATGTAAGAAAAAATGTTGTGTATTGTAGTGATTTTATTACCATAATACATCTATAGCAGAAACAAGAAGATTTAGCAGGCAAGAACTTTGTGTGATGGGAACCAAAGAGTGTGATGAAAACTTGCCAACATCTACAACCAAAGCTAGAGTTTTAAGACTAAATTGACGGCCAATCCATAATAGTAACACCCACAAGCTCGCTTAATTTGGTCCCAATATTCTTTTAATAGCTTTAGCCCTCGGCTTCGCCCGCGAGGATGTCGGAAATTATCCCATGGACACGTACAACCGAGATTAAAGTATCTTATGTCCTAACCCAGATCATGGTTTACATTCTTCGTCTTCTTTTCGTGTGGTTATTGACTAACCTGGTGTCACAGTTTTAAAGCTGCCCATGAGCTCTGACTTGGCTTCACATGCCGCTGAGAAATATTTTTCTAGGCATGCCGGATTCCTCACGATGTTTTCCTTCACCGTTTTTGAAGCAAGTGATAATTACAATACGCACATGAATCCGAAAAGTCAGAATCTAGACCTATGACTTGGCAGTCTGACGGTCACACCACTAGGCTATCACTGTTGTACTACTACTGCGGGCTGTACTTTTGCATTTATAATATTAGTTAGGATTTCCTCAAAACTATCCTCCAAATAAATAAACTAGGTAACCTAAAATTGATCCCTCAAAGGAGAGACCATGACCAAGTAATTGAGCTATTCGTCCATTATCACCGAGCACATTATCCGTACTCTTTGAACCAAAAACGTCTTCACAAAGGTGCCTCGAGGACCATTCAGTGACTGTGCAAATGACAGCGAATACAAATGATGGATCGAGTTTCTTCCGTGGTGAAGTTCAGGAAACTATGCTTTATATATTTAAAGGTATGGCAGTTATTATTGATGAAGGTGGATATATAATAAAAATATGGAGTTTGATATGGTCGATGGAAGAATGTATCTATACTTCTATACTAACGAGGTAAAATTTGTTTGTTTGTTTGTTTGTATGTAGGGGGTAATCTCCGGAAGTATCAGTTGGATTTGAAAAATTATTTTTCCGTTAGAAAGCCCAATTCTTGAGGAAGATTATAGGCTCACAGACAAAGTCCCAGGCAGAAGCTAAGCTAGTTTTGATTAAGTTTAGTGTTTGGTTACTGAATGCAGC
Organism: Agrochola circellaris; assembly: GCA_914767755.1. Classification (NCBI taxonomy): domain Eukaryota; kingdom Metazoa; phylum Arthropoda; class Insecta; order Lepidoptera; family Noctuidae; genus Agrochola; species Agrochola circellaris. The sequence continues at coordinate 1,622,377 of OU611849.1, forward strand.
TTCTAAAGAGAATGCGTGGAAAAGAAATTGTTATGTATAATAGGACTACTATGGGATCAAACAAAGTGATTACCTGGTATACATCCTCTAGATGTAAGATAAGATCATTAATTTGTCCAAAACATGAAAACACACAATGGCATGCAAGATACAGTCATGTTGAGAGTGCTACGTCACTATTAATAACAATATTATCTCTGTTTCTTTGCTCTCTTTCACTTATTTTGCTGACGTCATCCATCCATTTACTTTAAAACTTGATACACTGTAGGTACATATACTATCGCTTTCAACGTATAAAACCCAAAAGCACACAGTTCACAATAAAAAATCTCAAACTTCATATAAAATGTCAAGTTGAACCGAGTTGGCGAGTAGCACTCATGAGCTAAATGAGTTCCAATCTAGCCGCTGTTGTTGGGTTTAAGGCCAACATAAAACGTGACCTGTGCGCCGTTTATAGCCGCCGATCTTAAACTTAGAATGCAGGTGGCCGTTCTTTTTATTTTTGGGCGCAAATTGAGTTTTGTAGGTTAGCGGTTGGAGTTTGAGTTTACTTTTTACATTGTTTTATTTTTCGTTTTTTTTTTTGTTAATTTTTTAGCCTTCAATATTAAAAATTGAGATGGCAAAATCTTAGTATATTTGAGGTTCAGTTGTATGTAATGAAATTGGGATTTTGGATGAAAGTTCATAAAGAAAACTAAATGAGAAATGTACAAAAGATTTCTTGACGAGAACTCCTCGTATGAAAAACCTAATGACAAACTATTGTTTTTCAAAGACAAGACAGGAAATTAAAGTAGGTATTAGTACTCTCTCGTCCATTACTAGTAATGTCTGACCGTTCAAAAGAATATGTATTCAATAATATCTGAAAATACGTAGGTACTTAATGATATATGTATTATTATGTAGCAATGTCAAAACTTATTGACCCATTTATAATATAAAATCTTGTTGAAGACAGTTACCTCATAATGCACCCGTGAGATGCTATACTATATATCCACCACCCTTGGTTGACTCCTAGAGAATACCTAGAATACATTTTGAAACATGAATGTTCATCGATCTGCCAACGCCGTCTAGCGAAGGCGGCGTGAAATTGTAACCGGCCGGAATGCGGCGCTGACGGTGGCGCCTTTCTCGGCGGACGGGACCGCCGGCAAACGTGACAAGTGACGTGAAGTGCGCGCAAACAATTTTGAATTGTCATGGTGGAAGGAAGAGTGGAACTAGATAGTAGATATTATTGTCGTATATAGAAACCTATTGTAAAGCCATTGTTAGTCTCAATATAGCCTATAAATTGTACTTGTAGTCGTTATTGAATTTTCTCCACCTCACACACACTCGTCGCATAAGTATACGAGTTTCAAGAAAACCAAAAAGGGACGCCTAACAGCCATCGTAGGTCGTGCTTCATGGAAGTCGCAAGGCTTATCAAGGTGCCCCCCCAATGGATATAGTTCAATTAACAAAACTTTCTCGTTGTCTCCAGGTGAAGTTGAGCGGCTGTTACGCGAGTACCGACAGAATCAGGAGCTGGTGCGGAACATCGGCGCGCACTACTACCAGATCATCTACCCGGTGCAGCTGCGACACCACGAGAAGATGGGCATCTCCACGCGCGAGGTCAACACTCCTAAGGTAAGTGTTGATGGAAGAACATTTAACTACGATTAGGTCTTTTTGCACAATTCTACGGCCGTATGCCGAGTGCTTTTCACCAACATACATGTTCAGAAGATGATGCACCTTCTCATTTATTTATATAGGATCTCCAACAAAAGATGTACACAATACAAGACACATAATTAAAGAACATCATCGGGTATTAAGTAGGTGTACTCCTTCACTTATAGGAGACCACAGTATGCACAATAAACTCAAAAACTAAGGTAACAAAGTTAAAATATTAATCATTGTAATTTATAAACAACATACACAAGAAATACATACATAATTAAGAAAATAAAACATTTAGAGATTCTTAAATTAAATTTAATCTAATAAACACTTATTATATTAACTCATCAAACAGTATCTAAAGAAGAATAGCTACCATGTTTGATCCAGTCATATTCCGAATGCATTTTTTCCAGATAGTTTCTGAACATTGCAATGTAAATAAAAAATCTTATCATTGTGTTAATTAAAGTTATTGCAATCTTCCGTATCCAATCAACCATGTTCAATCTGTTTGATTGCGAAATGTCTGTGCCGATAAAAGAAAATCTGAGAAATGTCAAATTCCCATTATAGGACCTTGTTAGGGTTCCGTACGACCGAATGAAAAAACGGAAACCTTATAGGATCATTTGTGTCTGTCACAGCCAACTTGCTCCAAATCTACTGGGCCAATTTAGTTGAAATTTGATACACATATGAATTTCTGTGACCCAAACACGGACGTGTAACGTAAATAAATGAAGTTTTTGGTCACTTTTGGGGGCAAATATGAACACTTTTAAACATATTTAAGAAAATTGATGTAAATTTACCATTCGCATTATTTCCGAAAATACCAAGCATAAAATTTTGACAAAAATACAGAGAATGGTTCTTAACTCATAGATTACAGGAAAACCTATAAGAATTCTATTGTCTTAAAATAAAATGGTAAATCTCTCAATATTGAGCATACAAACTTACATTTGCAATTGGAATGTATGGGAGAACATGTTTTTCAACTACAATGTTAAGTTTGTTCTTGGCATAAATTCATCCCAACTACCAACCCTTCATTGTGCGTGGTCCGATACACACTTGGCCAGTTTTTTCAGTTTCGTACACCTTCCTACCAATCGAACTAAAAAAGTTCAAAAATCTGATTTGTTTCAAAAATCAATTTTTTGTAGCTATTTGGGTATCTACAAACTTAATTTCACCACCATCAACAATTCTGTCTACAACATCTCCTTCGTCAATCAGTTTCCAATTAACTACAAAACGGGTCTTGAATTTTTAGGGATTGGCCTAGAAGTCCAGACCTAGCCCCCGGGTGATTTCAACAGACTTTTAATCTACTTACTAAGTTCAGGCAGGTTGTCTCGAATTCTTGCGCTGTAAACTTTGGCAGACGCAAAGTTGTGTTATGTATTTAAAGCGATTCGGGATAAGAAAGTAATTTTCGGTAGATGTGTGTGTTTATCTTTTTGGGGATTTAGTTTTATATCTTTTTTGGGAAGTAGAAATCTGGAGTTGAGCTCCTAATAATGGTATTGCTTTTGTTATTGATCCAAAAGACAATTATCTGTACTTTATTATATACGAGTACCAGTCGGATTTGAAAATATATTTTTTCATTGGATAGCCCGATTCTTGCGGACGAAGTCACGGGCAAAAGATAGTTTTAGTAGATATAAAAAGCGAATGTTGTTACTTTTGATTATGCAGTTGAAATCTTCAAAATATGAAGAGCGAGCGTAATTGATAATTTTGCAAATAAATAACACATATGTTTACAAAATAATATCAACAGATAAGAAGGTACTTCCAACCATTATCATCGATATTATTTTTTATCATCAGCCACATTCGCGAGTAAACTAAAGCACTTTGAGCATCTTGAAGGCCTGCTATATCACAATACACTCCCATTTAACGGCATCCTTCGTTCTTCGAGCTCTAAGGCGCGAAGGCCTAAAGTATCTCGGGTTCAATTACTCGCCTTTACGACGATATAAAGATCATCCAACGAACATTCCACCCCCATACGGTTGAGCACACAAAATATCGGTTCTGGAGCCAATTTAACTTTGCTTCGAACTTGTTTGAAGTTGTGAAAGATTGGTCGATCGGTTCCTCTGCCTTTTAAAGGTCCCAAGTAATTATATAAACATTCTCTCTCCGCTATATTGAGACCCGAACTGGTGGGATTAATAAGGAAATCGGGGAGATTGGAAGTAATTAGGGTGCGTTTCCACTGAAGCGGAGACGTACGGAGCTGAGCGCAGACGTGCAGGAATCGTCCAATCACAGACGAGACGAGAGACGCGATGAAGATTTCAACCATTGTGATTGCACGTCTCCGCTCAGCTTCGCTCGTCTCCGCTTCAGTGGAAACGCACCCTTATGCTTTGTTTACGACGGTTGCTTGATAGAAAATTCGAAGCATGTGATTTAAAAAGTAAAAATTGGCAAAGTTTATTATGGCTGGTCTGGTTGTAAATTCAGTTGAACTCAAGGGGTAACAACGTGGAAGTTGTTTGGAAACGGTTGTATTAATTTTGAATCTATTTTTGACTTGTTAGCGCGTGTGGGCGCAAACTTTAAGGTTGTTTGTTAATTCTGATTGCTTTATACAAGTTGGGTTTTTGGAAAGTTTGACGGTGTTTACCTCATTTCGTGTATCATTAGAATTGGTTACGTACACGAAGGCTGTGTTTTCTTTGCTCTCCATTAACGAGCCTGAAAATGATACTTTTTGGATATAGACATGGTAGTCATAATTTATGTAAGCGTGGGAATACAATCCATTCAACAAACGTAATTTCTAAGTTAGTAAAGTGGTACGCAAAGATCAGTTTTATTGGACAGAGATATTAAAATATTAATAAAACATATTAAAATCTCCACAATATACGAGAGCGTTTACCTACAGAATCTACAAGATGTCTCAAATACGAAATTGAACCACTGCGATCTTTTCGATGAATGCTAACATTCAACCTAATAGAATGTGTTCGACAGTGCGGGAAAGTAAAATAGTCTAGGTAAGGAATATCTCAAGAATTCCCTCGAGTTAAAATGCAATCTACAGAATGAAGACGCTAAAAGTGTACGATTCGCTTCAGACGTCAGATTAAAACATAGAGAAGATAAGTTAAAACTTATCAGATCTTTTATTTACGAAAGGAAGTTGGTTTTGTCGCATGGCGAAGAGATAGTGAAAGCAGAGACTTTATAAAGGATTTTTTTCTAAATTGTTAAACAAAAATTAAAATATTTCTCTCATGAAATGAAAGTTTTTGACCATTGAAACAGTGCTATTCACGAAAGTTTCATGTACTGCCGAAACATTAATATTGAACCATGCGTTCACTATCCATATACCAGTGGCTTGTTGTTTCTATCTTCTTGCACTTCTGCTACAGAACCTCTGCCTAAAGATTCAGCGATGACATGCGTTGTAATACCTACCTACTGTTATTTATTATTAATCTATAAACATATACTTAATTTTTTTCAAAATTTAATATTCAAAATGTTTTATTTCATATAATCCTACATGGGCACTTATGAAACGTCAGTAGCTAGGTGCATGGTTCCAATTGGTCGTTTCCTATGGAGAAGAGCCGGCAAGAAACTCCACGGTTACTCTTTTAAAAATAATTGGTTTTTTAAATATTTTCAAATAACGGTATGGAAAGACAGTGTAGGATTTTCAACAAGTACCAGGTAAAATAGAAAATGATCAACAAATCTACAGTCCACTAAGCCACTACAACGTTCTCACATTCACAAAATATATAAGAATCTAAGTATATAAAAGATAAACTAATTAATAAAAATAAAAACCTATTATAAACCAGAAAAATACCAATATATTAACCTATTTCGCATTTGGCATCTCAATATTCCTAAAACCTCAATAATCAAGTACAAAATATAAGCACTAACTGTTTACAACATCAAATTCGCAAACTAAACAAATACAACCGAATTGCTAACGGCAACCCACGTATATTTGACTATCAAAATTTTGACAACTTCCTAACTGCCTGAAGTTTTGGCTTCGAACTGAAGTATTTTGCGGATTATACTATTCTAAAACTTTAATGTATACGGCTAAACGGCCTGGGTAATGGGCGATTTAATTTGTCTTTTTGTCATGTAGCCCCAGGCAGGGGACTCGAGCCCAAAACTTTTCTGGGTATTATAAGACCTATAAATTTATGAGCATATTGTATTAGGCTTAAACGGATTATGTGTGGTGTTGATGCCAGTGGAATGCTGGGTTTTGGTACTTTGGGAGTCTTAGTAATGAAAGATAAATAGATTAACGAAAATGTATAATTTATAAGGTTTTTAAAAATAAACAATTCTGTAGTCATATTTTCCTAGAGGCCTCTCTCAGACTGCGCAACACCTTGTCCTCCGCCTTCCACATCCAGTCTGTCAGCCACCATATTTAAGACTTCGGTTCATCTAGCTCAGGGACGTCATCGGTCTTTCGACAAACATGGCCAGTCCACTGCCACTTCAGATTGCTTACTCTGCAAGCTATGTCGGTAACTCCGATTTTCCGGTTTCAAGTATAATTAGGTGCAAGTTCTCTCAAGCTTTGGTGAAAACGTTTACTTGCTTTATACTTTGCCTGATTGAACACATGGACCTGTTAAGAAAAATACTCGCCTTCCCTCTCTTCTAATTCTTTAGTGTCCAATTAAGTAAATAACAAAATGCTGTGTCCAGCATTCTATATAGTTAGGCTTGCCAAGATTCCCTAATCAACATATTTTTTCCTTATGTTTCTACGTGTCAATCGTATATTCTCTGATATACACTTGAAGTTCTTAGGCAAAAACTACATTTACTTACATGTCCTTTCCTGAGACCCGTCTTCTATTATGTACCTACTCATTTATTTACTGAAATATTATTCATCTCTTTATTAATATTTTGCCTGACAAAAGGAATTGCTTCCGAAACATTTATGGTCAATATTGTTTATTAGAAAAATATAAGTCAGTAATTATCAAAAATATCAACCGAATACAAAATAAAGATCACTTACAAATAATTTCTAAGCATCATAAAATAACAGTGAAACCTTATAATTTTCTAGAAGCACACTTATAAGGTAGGGCTTGACTTTAATTATTATTGTTCTCGAAAACACGAAAACAATATTGACAAGGAAAACTGAGCCTTATATAATTGTAATAAGGTATGAAATTGTACGTATTTTATTCCAATCACTGCTTATACCAATATTTCGCCCCATCCATAATGCAGAAGCGTATCTCAAGTATTATGTTAAGGCGGGTATATATTAGGATCCTAACGATCGCATGACCAACAAGAATCTACTCATTGAGGACATACATACATAAAGAATATCAATAATTTACTCATTGAAGGACAAACAGACAAAGAATATCAATAATATTAACTCACGTTATGGACGTTTGCGTCTTGAAAACAATTTGTATGCAAATGCTGAGCTTAGGCTTAAGGATTTTGCTGACTAGGAGAAACAGGAATAGTCTGTCCTTATAGAATATTAGTTATACATACAATTCGCTTTCTTTTTTTCTCGAAGGTTTATGTTAATGACTGAATGAATTTAGCTGGCATGGCAACAATTTCTTCTTTAAAAGGTTAAGAACTTGGATTGATTGACAATGGAATGTATATCATTTAAATTTTAGTCAATGGCCATACATGGAATTTTAGTACCAGTATACCTAAAAATACTAAATAATCTTCTTCTTTTCGTGTGGTTAGTGATTAACCTGGTGTCAGAGTTTTAAAGCCGTCCATGGGCCTCTGACTTGGCTTCACATGCCGTTGAGAAATATTTCTCAGGCATGCCGCCTCACGATGTTTTCCTTCACTGTTTCTGAAGCAAGTGATAATTACACAATACGCACATGAATTCGAAAAGTCAGAGGTGCCTTGGGTTCGAACTCGAGACCTATGACTTGGCAGTCCAACGGTCACACAACTAGGCTATCACTGCTGGTATAATAAATAAATAATAATTTACCCATAATGTCCCATTGCAGGGCACGGTTCCCTTTTCGTTTTTCCACTTAACTCTATCCTCAGCAAATATGGACCTATTCCTCCTACAAGCGTCAAGTTCATGCCGCCATCTACGCCTGGGTCTTCCGTAATGCTGTGGGACGTTTTCAGGAACCCATGTTGAGGTGGTCTTACCCCACAATGTATCCGACATGCGGCAAACGTACCCGGCCCAGTCCCACTTGAGCTTGGTAGTAGCTACCGAATTTTTCTGCAAGATATCGTTACAGCTTTTCTATTGTAAAATACTTCAGTGGAGGTTTAGACAGCATCAAATATTTCATGTTCTTACTGGCTGAAAATAGCTTCCACAAAATATGTGCCTTTCTTCTTTACCCTGTCATACCTTTTTATATTTTCTTTGATGACCATTACGCCTAGATAAAAAGGTATCAATATCAGTTTTAAAGAAAAAAATAATCTGGGCATGACTTTGTACGTATTTTTCCATAGGTATAAACACATGAAAACCGATTCCTTTGTACAACGCATCGTTTGTTCGAACTATATTTATAAAAAGCAAATAGCTTTCGGGTCGGATCGTTTGAGCCGAAAACATAACTGAACATGGAAAATAGTCTCCTTTTGATGTCTGAAATCGAACTTAGTATAGGTAAATACGGTCTATTTTGTGAACGGAAAAAAATTACCTACTACGTTTGTTACTATGTGAGTGATATGGATACAGAACCGTTATTTAGATGGTAATAATACTCAAGTTTGAAGTAAAAAAAATAGTTATTCACTTTTCCGTGTAGTCAGAAGCCTGAAAGTCCGATGAACAATCTTTCTTAGGGGTATTGTGTTACCCAGCAACTGGATTGTAAGGTCAGATAAGCAGTCGCTTCATGTAAAATACTGGTATTTAGCTGCATTCGGTTAGATTAGAAGTCGACCCCAATATAGTTGGGAAAAAGCTAGACAGATGATGATCATGTAAATAGTTATGGGTAACGCAACACAGATCTTTTTAAATCATAAGAATGCCTCTACTTTATCATCACCGCTATTGTGTCACAATTTTTTATTTGTTACTTAATAAGTAGGAATTCAAACATTAATGTTCCAATAAAAATACCAAATTAAAAACCAACAGCGCTGAGAACAATACAGTGAAGCATGCCAAAAACCTCCTTCCGCTCTGTGCATACACCCTCACACGCACACATTTTCAACCATTTACAATCAAACTACACCTCACTAAGTGCACACATGTTTATGAAATAGGCTTCACGTCACTGTTGACAGCGCTGTCTTTTTTTTTTGTCTTGCTTTTTTATTTGGTCTGTTCTTCCAATAGATTCACATACATTTGTCAAAATAAACTAAGCTAGCTTAAAACTAGAAAAGTGCTACCTACTACTCGTATACCGTTAAATAGATCCATAAAATACCCGTGCTAGCTGCGCAAGAGCAAGCACTACCTATTCGTCTTCTGCTAACCAAGGTCCTTAAAGCTAGTTTTATCTATCCATTTATATATTTTTACGATCCCATTTACGATTTTTCATAGGAACATAATCGCAGAAACCCGCGAGCAAATAATTCTAGTTGACAGCAATAAAATTCTGGGAATAATATGGAACTTTGTTCGTGGCTGCACTAATGGTGGTACACTAAAAGAGTTATGTGCACGTGCTAGCATTGGTTGCATTAGGAGATTTAGTAGATCACATAACTGTTACTTTAAAAATGGCTATGTATCATGTTTATGGAATGGTCTTATGAGCCGCCCTGTGTCGTGAACTCGTGAATGGCAACAATTAATACTGTTTAATAACCGGCCTGGTGCGTGTCGGGCCACGCCCAATGAAGGGTTCCGTAGTTGGGATGAATTTATCCCAAGAACAAACTTAACATTGTAGTTGAAAAACATTTTCTCCCATACGGAATGTATGGGAGATCATGTTTATCAAACTGCAAATTTAAGTTGGTCGATTATTAGTCGTTAACCTGTGAAGCCTACTTAGCTGTGATAGTTTTTCTTTTAACTTCGCTATATATACAACTGCTGTGAAGTTTTTCACAAATTCAAGTACAACCATTTAGCTGGAAGGGGGGGCACTTTAACAAAAAAATTCACTTTAAAGCTTAATATTTCGCAAACGGATCGGTGAATTGAAAAATTATTTTCACACACCCTCAATATTTTTGCAACTAACAAAACCTTTTTTTATTATCTTTATTATCCTACTGATGGGCAAAGGTCCCACAGCTGTCCATTCTTCTCTGTGTGTTGCCTTCTCCGGCCAATTTCCCACAAATCTTAATTCAAACTATGTATCAACTGAAGGCCTAAGCAAAGTGACGTTCCGTCAGCGATAACGATGAGGGAAAGGTCAAGAATGTATGGGGCTGACATAAGCTACCGAATAGCTTAGGGTATCAAACCCGTTGTGGAATTACAAAACGCTTTGAAAGCAATTTCCACTTGTCTAGACCCTCTGTACGTTTCTCTACATTTAATGCACTTCTTCCATCAGCTTAATTTATTCTAAACAGAATTGATACTTCAAACTAGTGCACCTAAACTCGACTCCGTGCACCCAGAGGTAAACAGAACTAAATAAATACATATAAATATAAATGTAGGTCTGTATATACTATTCCATTTTCTCCTAAATTCCAGTTCAGAAGCTTCAGTAATTACACTGGCAAGATAAACAAGGCAAGGAGGGATTCGTTTACTGAAGACTAATTTTGTTTACATAACGTCTGGATCACTAATGCGTCGATTTTTTCTTGGGTACCAAGTGTAGAGTGCAGGCGAGTTTAGTGGAGTGTTTAAGGTCAAAAAGAGGGTTTTATTTATAAAAAAGGGTGTGTGCTTATGACCTCTATGATAGATATGAAAACTTTATGATTGTCAACTGATGACGACTGCAGCCGAGTATACCCGATTCAGCACCATCGACCCGAGCGTGACGGTTCTGTTTCGTAAAGAAGTTTTCACTTCAAAAATTATTTGTTACGTTACTGCTTTTGAATCCTTCAAGTAAATTCACAGTAAAATGAAAACCAAAAACTATATTTCTGATGATGTCCTTGTATCATTGAGCTATCTTAAATTTAGTTTGTACAGTAGCAAAGTCTCTTGTAAAACGTCTTAAACCGTGGACTATAATAACAGTTATTAGGATTAGTTACAAAATTTAGTTATTTGGTTCTTCAGCACCGCTCTCGCTTGTAAATGAAACTCTCCTCTGGGGAGGAATAAATTGCGCCTCCAAAGACAATTTTCATGGATTTACAATCATTTCTTTTTCTAACACAAAGGACGACTTGTTTGCTAATTTTTACATAAAAAGCGTAGAGACGTGTTTTTACAAAAGTCTCCGCAAATAGATTTGAGCAAAGTTTTCTGAATATTTTTGTGTACGATTTTCTTTTAAATCGTTTTGTTACGAACGAAAATTTCTTTATTTCTAGAATTAATTTCATTTTCAGTTTGAAAAATTAGCAAACTGATTAACAAAAGAAATCTAAATTTGTATAAACGAAAATTTAGATTGCTGTTATTTCCAAAAAAGTATGTACTTAACATAATCAGCCTATAATGTTCCCACTGCTGGGACATAGGCGTCCTCTCAGCGAGAGGGAGTGGGCGGTAATCCACCACGCGGGCCCAGTGCGGGTAGGTAAATGTCACATGTCTTCAAATTTTTGGTTCTAGGGCATGCCGGTTTCCTCACGATGTTTTCCTTCACCGTTTTGAGAACAGTGGTGATGACATAAAGTACACAAGATAAAGCACCTGTCTGGGATCGAACCTAAGACCCACAATTCTTAAGTCGCGGTCCTTACCAATGGGCCACCACTCTCTTGCCTGGCTTTAAATAAAAAAAACTGTGCAACAGTTATTATTGTTACAAATGTAAAAATATACCTTACAATAATGCCTAAAACAGAACTAAATCTTAACTTCCTCACTTCCTTTTCATCAAAGTAAACTGTTTCGTCTTAAACGTCCCAAGTTACCGGTTTCTAAGATTTTGAAACAAAAAGGCACCAGTAAAATACAGAATCAATTTAAAGTTTATAAAACACGTTAAGGCTTGTGGTGAGAGCCCCTGTTTACGGCTAAAAGTTGCCGACTCCATGCAAATTGCATTAGGCCATCGTCTCACAAGGACAGTTACTTGTACAGCCACCACAATCTTAACTTGTTTATATTTTACAATTTAACCGGAATTTTACGAAGTTTTTAACTGCTTAATCTCGGTTGTTAAGGTTAAGCAACTGTTATTGAGGTTTGGATGATGGATTTGGATAGGTTTTCGAAAGGGTTTTGATATTTTAGTGGTTAAAGGGTGAATAAGTTTGGCAGTTATTTTTAATTTTCTTACGTTCCTAACTCAATCTTTCTCCTCCGTGAATGTCGAAGGGAAATTATATTTTATTCAGACAGTAAAGTAAGTTTTCTAAACACTTGTTAACGGTGAATGTTCATCAAAGTGAATGAGTTATCGGGTAAAGATTATGGCAACGGTGACGGGAGAAGGTTGCATAACGTTCTTGCTCTCTGAAAAACACTCATTCGCACTAACTACTCTTCTTTCCAAGTTGAGTATATAATTATAGTCATTGGCAAACTTTTAGTACCGTTTTGTGAGATGAGGCCCTGAATCCATTTTTAACGCGGTTTAAAAGAATTATTTACTTCCAGTATTTAAACTGAACACCTTCCACTCAGCTTACCGACTCATCAACAATAAGTCTGAAGACAAACAGATCTCAGATTGAAACGCTACCATAACCCGCGGTCACGCATTCCACTAGGTAGGCTCGGTTACGGATTATCAGGCTTATGCGAGTTACAAGTTTGTTTAGTATTACCTTACCAAAGTAGGTGTAGGTACTTTGAGAGTTCCAATTATGTGTGTTTACGTATGAACTGAGATTTAGCCGCGTAATAATTGTTTTAAGATTCAAAATGGTGTCGGGTTTATGCTGTCTGAAATCAAAAGGTGTTTAAGTCGTTGTTGATAATTAAATTGTTTGTAATTAAATATTCTTGAAGTCTAAGTGTAGGTCTGGATTTTAACGTTGAGTGTCGTCTAATTAATTTGTGTCTGTAATGAAACGTTCCAGATAACTCTAAGATTTCTTGGAAAACAAATTCCATAAGTATTTGAATCTGTATAAATTAGATAACATAACATCACGCCTATAATCCCAGATAGGTTGGGCAGAGGTGTACCTACAGTAACACCTACATTTTGCCAGTTATCTTTAAGTACCATGTAATAGGGGGCGAGCCTATTGCCACCAACCGGGCACAAATCCAGACTCCGGGCTGCTACTGAACCCAGGACTTCAAGTTCAGCAGTAGTGCTTGCGAGCAAGTTATAAAAATACTAGAATAATCAAAATGTCCAAAAACTGCTCATATTGTAGCTACGCTGCACAAGGACCCGATTCTTAAGAACTGCGGATTTTAATATTCTAAGTTAAAAGTGGTAATATAGTTGTATGTTTATTGTTACAGGGCAGGGGATACGACTATCAACAGGGCACGAGATCACGCGCAAGGGTAAGTCAAAAATTATTCTAATTTAAACCATATGTATAGACAGTGAAAAGTTACTTTGAATTTAAGATTTTTTTTGCGTAGATTTTTTTTTCACTACTTCGATAGTGCCCAAAAAGTGGGTTAAATTTACAAGAAATGGAATTGAGTTTAAACAAACGTCTCATAGAAACGATATTGCGGTCAGGTTTAAAACTGAAGCGCGTAACAACGTTGGAAAGTTATTCTAATGTTAACCTTTTCATCCAAAATAAGTATGTACGACAGTCAAAATTAATTGCGGCTATCAAACTTCTGAGTTTCCGAATTTGTATAATATTACGTTCCCTAATATAAACAAAACAACAATTATGGTAACAAAATGGATGCTCGAAGCCAAATAAATAAGGCACGAAAAGACGTTATATTCCCGAAGTATTTCCCTCAGGAGCAATTCGAAGTAATTACCAAGAACCACGTATTCTTGAGACATACTTATAACTTGATATCATATAGGAAAGATATATTTATGTCATTAACTTCTCGTCTTATAACACTTTAGTGAAAATTGTGCCATATACACTTTAGTGAAATATGGCACAATTTTGTGAAATCTGTCAAAATGCGAAAATTGTGGGACACATTAAATACTTAATGCGTTTGAGAAAGCAAAAACTGTTGATAGGATAAAACTTAGCTATTGCCAGTAATAATAGGTTCCCAAAGAACCCTCTCCCTCTCACCTATTATACCTTATATTCTTTTAGACTAACTTTTGTCCGTGGCTTCGTCTGCGTGGAAGTCGGACTTGATCCCACTGAAACGTACTACCGGAATAAAAAGTATGCTGATCCAGGTTATAAACTATCTGTGTAAAATTTTATCCAAATCCGTTTCGCCGTTTTTGCGTGATTGTGTAACATAAAAACAAATCCTACAGAAAACTCAAACAAGCTGTACAGACTAACCCTAATAGGGTATTAATTTTCGTTTCTTAATTTTCAGTATTTTCTCATAAGTTTTAGCCAGTTCTCCAGGAAACTAGTAAACAATGAATTTAGTGACAATAGAGCTTGATTCCATGCATACAAGCTTGGTTTGTACATCAAACAAACTCGCAAAAAAGCAACCAAAATATTCTTAACAAACCAGTATTTCAAGCCATGCGGCATTTAGAACGGAACGCGAACTATAAAACGCGTAATTTTCAAAGAGAAGTCACTTTTCCCCTGTTTTTAACGGAACATACATGGATTCATGTTTTGCATGCTGTACTTTGCATTCTGAGGCGTGCTACTCACATGTTCGGTAGGACATGATTCGGCACAGCCGGGAAACATCGAAAGTAGAAAAGGCGATCGGTGTAGTACGAATTGTGCCGAGCCGACCCTAACATGACAAAGCGAGGGTACCTAGATAATAATATTACCAGCCTATTATTGTCCCACTGCAAGGCAAAGGTCTCTTCTCAGACAGAGAAGGCACGAGCATTGACGCTTGCTCAAGACGGGTTGGCGATTTTATATTAAATATAAGTCCAGCGATGTTTATCCTTCACCAATGTCAGTTATGTAACGGTAGGTTCCGAACGTAATTTTCCGATCGGCACGAGACGATCTAAAGTCGAATATGTGTAGTAATTGCTTTGGGTTGGTTTTGTTGTTTAACAAATACTGCCGAATCGAATGTGCCGACCCGAACATATGTGTAGCACCCTGACAGCGTTTTAGTTCACAAATTAGCAGAGCCAGTGGGCGGCTTGTGAAGGTTCCAAATTAAACACTGAGCTATATTATAGAGGCTTGGAAATATGCAGCTAAGTTTATAATTATATTGTTAATTTTGAGGGTATTATTCTTGTTAGTAGTGTGAAGAGAGAGTAAATGATGCATTGAAATATTGTACACTACAAGTGAAGTTATATAAAAAAAAATTAAACACACATTTCCCAATTTCTCTTTCCTACTCCATCACCAGAAGCAGTGGTGGCCCAGTGGTAACGACCCTGACTTTACATTGTGTAAATAATTTCATCACCACTGCTCTCAAAATGGTGAAGGAAAACATCGTGAGGAAACCGATATATCCCAGAACCAAAACTTCGAAGTCATGTGACATCTCTCAACCCGCACTGGGCCCGCGTGTTAAGTCACAGCCTATTCCCTCTCGAAGAGTTGAGGCCTGTATCCCAGCAGTGGGAACATTATAGGATGATCATGACTTCGTCACCAAACCCTGTTCATCATCTAACTATAACGTCTTAATTAAGACCATTCCAATGAGCCCAAACACGATACCTATGCTGTAAGTTGGTAAGGGAGTTCGATATCCTGCAAATTCCAGATGATGTAGCATCAGTTCAAGGTTACTATGTTCTTCTAATATTATTGAAGTAACAGAATACCAAATTACAAATCGATAATACCTGTGGAAGACGTTCACACCCATTCATCAATAAGAAAAGAGCTGATGATCTTCAAACGGCTAAACCGATTTTGATAAAACATGTCTAATAATCATCACTAAAAAACCTGCTTTCAAATAAAAAAAACCGCATTAAAATCGGTTCTCCCGTTTAAGAGCTACGGCGCCACGGACAGACACATAGCGGTCAAGCTTATAACACCCCTGTTTTTGCGTCGGGGGTTAAAAATTGAGTCGCAAAAACACTTTATGCATACTGATGATTCCTACACTGTTAAACACGTTAATAAAATAATCTTAAGAAGTTAACTTTAATAGTGCATGAATACTTCACCACCACAACAATAACAACTCTCTCAACATTACATTTACAACAACTCATACCCACATTCTATGAAAATAACGTTTTCTATTCTATTCACGTTTTAAACTTGGTCCTAAGAGGCGACAATCTTCTTGTAAACCTCTACATAATACATTTTTAGAGACGAGAGTTCATGAGTTCGATGTCCACCAATTGAACATTTGATGCCAAATAGCTCCAGCAAGTTCTGCATACTTAGTTATAGGGGTCAATTAAAGGTCGCTGCATACGTAACGTGTTTGACCCGCACGGAACGTGACGACAATTTTTGGAAACATCGTTTTGTACGAAAGAGCATTACGTCACAGGTGCACGGACGGGACGACGGCGTGGCACCCAAGTGACGGGAAAAATATCGTCGGTGACGATGTTTAGCTCGTCTCACTCCGCGTCAAGCTTCGTGCAGACCAGCGCGACGCGACGCCGCGACGCGACTCGAACAATACAATTTCTAAGAAAACTTGACGGTATAACAATAAACGGTGTCGCGTCGCGCTGTCGCGTCGCGCTGGTCTGCACGAAGCTTTACGTTCTCGTCCGTGATGCTACTGTGTATATGTCGCAGGTTTTTCATAAAATTAGGCTTTTGATAAAAAACCGGAAGATGACACATTTTAAACTCAATTTCATCTTAAACCGGTAACAATCCAGATTTTTGATCAAAAACCTGAACTAGTTTGGATTTATAAAAAAAATAAAATAAAAATAAATAAATAGTGTTTTATTAAAAACACTAATGAATGATGTGTGTTTATGATAAAGTTCATGTCAAAATCACGGCTTTGCTTTGTTTTATGACAAATAAATCAATTTAAATGAAATAAATAAAACAATTCATCATCATTTTGCAACTTAGTAGAAAACAATTATTTATATAACAAAATTTTACATCCATGATCCAATTAATATTCTCCTCCTTCAATCCAATTGTGAAATGAAATGTTTCAATTTCACGTACCTATATTAATCAGATTTTGATAAGCCGCGAAAATGAAATTTCGTAATTATTAAATACGACTAACCCGAGTCAAAATTAAAAAAAGTAGTAATGTAATAAAGAAATGTTTACCACGTGCTTGCTTTTTTATAAATCTGTTAGTATGCTTTATTTATTATGACAGTTTGTTGACTTGTGACATCTAGAGTTGCATAAAACATTTTTTTTTTATAATTAACCACCAAACACCCCACAATACATACACATACAAAACATTTTTACTATTATGTATAAAAAATTGTTTATTTATTAAATTAGATATATTGATTGTGGAAATAAATTGTGGTCACTTTACAAATCTACGCTCGCACACAGTCGCACAAGTATATTATTATGGGTCAAACTTACAGTAGGTGCTTCGTCTTTTTGAGATAAAAAATAACCTATACAAAAAATTCAAAAAATCGATGCAGTTAACGATCCTTAGCAAACTACTTTCATAATATGCATTAATTCAATTACACATTGTATATCAATAATGAACCGCAATAACTAGTTAACCCATCCACGTAGCCAATAACATGGAATTATGATAAATATTCCATATAATACCCGGTTAAAGTAATAAATTACACCTGTGACGTCAAAACGTGTATTTAGTTACAACTTCATTATGATGGCACAGGGTTTTGACAAATTAATTTCAACTTTGTTGTTATGTTGTTAGAGTGTACAATTGTTTGGGAGGGCTTTTCAGTGATATAGCTGATGGGGATAGGGTTGTGAAGCGATTAGTTATGCCATTAAATCATTATTAAAGTTTCGGTTCAAAACATTGATAGTTTTCTCTAAGAACATTACATGCATACATAGTTATAGTATAGACAAGGCAATTTGATGCAGCTGGTCACTACAGTATTTTTTTTTTCTGGATATGTGTACCAAAATGTAGATCTGTGACATCATGGTCAGTTATGAAGTTTTGCTGAGAACACATTATACTTTCCGTTAAGATCTCATGTTTATTTCAGTTTGTTTATTGTTTATGTCTTAGTCTTAAGTAATTGCAATATTGTTCGTCTTGTAAATTTATTTTTCCTTATTTTATTAATCTTAAGTTTAAGAAGTATTTTGCCATAATTTCCAAATTATTAATTCTAGTACCTACCTTTAGATTTAGTATTATTATGTGTTATCAACTATTTCTGGGATTGCTGATTATCCTGCAATTGGCGACTGTGTAAGTCCGAGGCTATTGTTACTAAAGATATATACAGAAGTTGTTGGTGTACCTTTATAAATAAATATAATATTATAAAACACGTTGCAAACAAACGATCATAAAACCCAGATTTTTGTAATACACGAAATTTATTTTGATCCCAATTAGTGCACAAACGTGAATGTTGAACGTTGCCTTTTCACATCATTCGATATAAAAACCTCCTCTGAAATATTGTAACATACAAAATTATCAAATTCATTTTTGAACACTTACTAAAGAAAGTATTAAAGTAAAAAATATCCAAAATTATCCTCCACGTCTTCAACTCAACGATCCCTACAAACAAACTTCAACCATGGTTTCTAAGTTCAAGCTTTAAACAGAATTAATGTGGCTAGTTCCAGACTGGTTTCATTAAGCATGCAAGCCGCTGCCTAGGCACAAGCTTTCATTAGACAAGTATACCTGTGGATGAGAACATGCTTGGTATCCACAAATAATGGAATCTTGTAGTAAGGAGTTCGGGCCTTTAATTAATATTGTTTAATGGTTTTTGCATGGTTAGAATTTATAGCATAATGTTCTAAATATTAATCAAACTTCCTAACATTATGCCTAAGTCGGCTTGAACTCTAACCGGATGCAGCTGAATACCAGTATTTTACATGGAGCAACGGCCTATTTGACCTCCACAACCCCGTTACTGGGAAACACGATACCCCTTGGCTTGGCTTATTTTTTTTATCGCCAACGGGAATGTTCTTGTCCTGCATCTCACCTGATGGCAAATGACGATCAGGCCGAAGGTGGAACCGAACTTCACCCGGAATCCTCACCACAGAGGAACTGTCTACTTACCTCTAACTGCCGAAACACAACAACTGTTAACATTGTTGTTATGGCGACAGATAAAATGGTGGTAGCTTACTAGGTGGACTTAGAACAAGCCCTACCACCAACCAAACCGAGCAGAACATTTTCCCCCACTGGGAATCGAACCCGGGACCTCTGGGTCTAAGACAAATGGTCTAACCACTAGATCACAAGGCGGTTAAACTATTAAAAAACATTATAGCAAAGCAATTACATTTTTGAGAATAAAATTGAAACGAGACCATTTAATTTTGTTTCTGTGATGAACTCAGTGAGCAAGTGTGATTATCATTTTTGTTCCGTCTATGTATAAAATATAGGACTTTGTTCTGCACTGAGATAATTACGGAACATTTGCTATTTACTTCTTCAGCACTATAATGAATGAAACTAAAATATAACGCAACATTCTGAAGATTGCTGTAGTAATTCTCTCCTCTACATCTCAGTATATTACTCTAGCTAATAACTTCTCTCCGACATACAAAGCAAATTCATCTAGTTCAACACAACACCCTCCTTTTAGCTGTATAGTTGGGTACGTACAATACAGTACATATATCACTGGAGTAGTGGCGGGAGTCCTTGTTTGTGGTTAGGGTTGCCAGATTGAAATTAAATAAGTAGGCTGCCAGATTGCAAAAAAAAGCTTCAATTGTCAACTTACGGTCAGACAGCATAGTAATTAGTAGTTCCTAATATTTTGCGACTAGTTGTGCCCCCCAGCTCCACCACTCATTTGAACTAATATGCATTTAAACCTATCCAGATCCATAACAAAAATCAAGATTATTGGGTAAGTGGTTCTTGAGTTACAAGCGCACTAACAGACAGACAAACAGAGAGCCGTTACGTTATAATTAAGTTTTAAACTACTCAAATTATCTATATGATTTTAAATAAGATACCATACGAAACTATGTTTTGGAAGGGGCAACAAAAAAAAAATGTTATTTTGACGCTCGCAAATCATTTATTTCAAATAGGCACATAAAAGGCACTTGCCTTTTATGTGCCTATTTGAAATAAATGATTTAACTTTGACTTCGATACATTTGAAACAACAAGCAAAGATAGTAAATCTGGAAAATACGTTCAGAGAACCTAACGTCTGCTTACCCTATTATTTTATAGCACATGGTTAGTAGGTCTATTTTAAACGCTTAGTATTCCCCCACACGCTTCTGTAGGGCACGGAGCAATTTCTTCATTCCTATTCAGGAATATTCCTATTTGTACATAAATAACTTTTCTTTTATATTTTTTATACCAGCCTTTGCCTCTTTTGTTACATTATTTAAACTAGCTTTTGCCCGCGGCTTCACCCATGAAGACGGTGGGAATTATGCCACGGGAACATGCTACCGGGATGAAAAGTATACTATGTCCCAACCCTAAAAGCTAAAAGTCACCCAAAGGGCAATGGAGAGGGCTATGCTTGGAGTTTCTTGTAGTGGTTTTTTGTAGTGGTCAGGGCACATTGCTCGCAGAATAGATGGCCGATGGGGCCGAAAGGTTCTGGACCGCGTACCGGAAGAGGTAGCGTTGTAGCAACGTAGATATCTGGCAAAGCCCTTATTGTTGCACTTTCCATCGGGTATATATTTCAACCTATTATATAAAATGCAATCAATAAATTAATACTCTTAACGAAAACTCACCAAACTCCCCTACGTTATGGCGTATCGTATCGTACAGCTACGAGTATGTACACAAACAAGGGTCGAAAGTGACGCGTGTTGTCTGTTCCCTTTAACTTTACCAATCTTTTGTTTACCGATTTTTTTGCATCTTAGTCCAGACGGATTTCCTTACATGTTGAGTAAACATTAGAGACCTGTAGGGACCTGTATATATATTACCTGTGATAGATAGATTGGTATTTGATTGGGTTTGCTAAAGTGCACGGTGAAGTGAAGTTTCAGTTAGTCCCTATATGCGTTGAGACTTCATTAGGCATTATATAACATCTGTTGACCTTTGGATTGAAGAAAAACGTGCCCGTTGCCTTATGTTAATAGTAGATTATGCACTAAGGGGATAAAGTAGTGTTTTATGTAGCGGGCGCCGTATTGAATACCGAGCAAAACGAGGGATTCTAGCGTTAACTGCGAGGGAGTTAAGACAAGGAATCCTGAGTGCAGCGTGGGATTCAAGTTCGCCCAAGACGAAGGCACCTTTATCCCCGAGGAGAATACTTTACTTTTCACACCATCTACGAGACAATAAAAAACAATAGTACTATAATCAAAGTATTTATTAAAATTACAATTACAGTTAGTAGACCTATTTCAGAAACGTTTCCACATTTTGAGCTGTGAAAACTTTTGATTTCGTAGGATGATACTTCTGATTTCCTTTTTAAAAATGCCAGAGATTTGGTGTATGTATTATAATTTGTATATTATTTTTGATGCTTACTGTTGACCCGAGCATCGAATAGATGCACCATAGGCTACTTAGCATGATAAATGCTGGAAGTAGACTAAAAGCGCTGATTCAGATATAGACTTGACTTGACGATTTTTACAAATGGAATACTACAAAGGGCGTCTTTAATGTACGATTCCTTGGACTTTTCTGGGGGTAGATTGTTGACGATGCCAATGGCTTCGGATTTAAAGTACTACGGAGTCACATCACTATCGTCACTCGAAATTTTTGTGAAAATTTGTATGTTTTTATGTAATTTGTTGTATAACAAAGCAAAGCAATTTTCAGTATTAGCGCCTCTTTTTAATTTGCGTTCTATTTTTCTTTTATTTATATTCTACTCGTGGTGGCCAGTTCGATTTTCGAACAATTTATTTTTTAGTGCAGATTTTAATGGTGACTGCATGGAATTAGTATGTATCTACTACCTATCGTAAATGTTCGTATCCAATTTTTACTTTATGTATGTTCCAAATTCAAATCACATTAATGACCAGCGGGTCATAATGAAATTCAGTACAATATTAATGCCCTGCAAGACCTCAGATTTTAAATGACTTATTTTAGGTTAGGTTTGCATGACATATAATTTGACATTGTCGAGCAGGTGGTGTGAAAAATATTTTTACAGGGCAATAAATTTTCTCAAATGATTATATTTTTAATACAGGTTTATCGCAGTATTTTAGTAAAACCGTCAGCTTAGATCATTCAACTGCTGGAGAAACACCTTTGCCCATGAATTTCCAGACCTTTATACCCGTTTTCACTAACTCTAGGCGAAACCTAAATGCATACCTAAATAAAAGTGTGCTGTAGGATTTGCAACGCTCGGTTTAGCGCCGAAATTTGAAAATCTAACAGCGCGCTAAGACCATATGAGTCTAGATCTAATATGAACTATACATATTTCGTCCAGCCCGTCCCACCATCTTCAATTATTCTGATTGAGATGTAAAGCCACATAAATAATTTTGGGACTCAAACGAAGCATACCTTTTACAATAATACATTATATTTATTACCCCAAATTAAAATAACAAGAAGCCAAACACAGCCTGAGGGAATAATCCATTAATATGAGCACACAGCAATATTAATGAAGTATTTCTTAATTGTGGTCTCGCGAGGGTGTGAGGCCGTATTATTTAACTTATTTTGGACTGAAATTATATCACATTTCCTTGACTTGGCTTTTTGGACTTTGATCGAAGACTATCTTGATCTAAGTTGTAATTGATTGAAAGATAAAACCTTTGCCTAGGTTTTATCTTTCAATCAATTACAACTTAGAGCAATATGAAGAGCATGCTTTAATAGTAGTTACAAGCAACTTAGATATCGTTCAATAATTTCATTCATTCGTTTTCTATTCCTTACATTTTATTTGAAAAAGCATTGATTTTGACTAAAGAACAGATTAATTTCGTAAGTTACCAACTCTCATGGATAACTGAACGCCCCGAAAATAATTTCTGCATCTTTTCATACTTAGTTTAAAAATACACTATTGCTCAGAAATATCACACTACAAAAATAATAAGAGTGTGAAGTGTGTCTCTTCAAGTATTTTCCAATTTCTGAAAAATATCCAGCTTCTAGAAACTGCTGAAAGCGGAGCGCTGTCCTAGTTTATAATTGACGTTAATAACCCTGAAATTATATTATATGTATAACGAAAAATTATTTTTTCATAAAATATAATTAATTTCCTTTATAGCTGAAACCTTTTTAGTAAAATTTCCTGTGCTGATATTAATTATAATTTAATTTTCTTCGAGAAAGGTTTCCTTTCGTTCAAAGTAGCGGGCAATTTTTTTATATTATTCATCTTGTTATTTTGTCTTTGGTAACTCGTCTAAAAGTTTCGACTAATGTTTCGAGCTAAGTTTGTTTTTATTACAAGGAATTTGGGAGCATTTTAACGTAATAGATTGCCATAGTTATGACAGGACGTTACAGACAGGATTTATTGTCTTTCTCAAACGAGGAGAATAAAAAACTTGGCAGTTCGTCTTGTCATAAAAGGGAAGAACTCCCTTGAGTCTAATGTAGCGGTAGGTTTCTTCAAACCATCATTTGTATACAAATATAACTGTAGGTACTAAATCCTTGGAAGAATAAAGAAATAAAATATTGTTGCCACGTTTCCTTTGTAATGTAGTACTAAGTTTTTTGTGAAAAAAAAAAAAAAAAAAAAAAAAAAATTGAAAAATTCAGCTCTGCTCTCAATTAATTTCAAACTAAACCACCTCCCAACATGTAACAGAGACATGATAAACAAAGAAACTGTCAAAAAGGTACTATTTTAATACTACCTACAGAAAATATTTCTCTCATTCCTAAATCACTAAGCCAAAAACTCACAAAAACGAAAAGCAAAGGCGCAAACAGTTTCGGTCTAGCATATTTCTAGCCACCACGCAAGGCACAAAAGCACACCTCTAAGAGAAAATGATCCTACTCCCCCCTCCTTAATTACGTCCCCCTCTGGGGTCAAAGCCCCTTCGGCCGTAATTATTCCTACCCCCCATTTCTACCCGTTATTTCAACCCCCAGTTATTTTGCTCTGAGAGGGAAAAAAAGACTTTCAATCATAGATGTCTTCACGAGTTGAATCATTGATGATTGTGTGAGCGAGACGTTCAAGTGAGTGTTCGCACTCTTTCCCTGGGGGTTAAGCAGGGATTAATCAGGGGTGAATTTGTGGTGTATGGTTGGAACTCATCTATTCGTTGACCAGATAATACACGTATTATGACTTAATTTCATGCTTTAGTGGCGGCGATGATTATGTTCTCGCGCCTAATAACAATTTTTGCAGAGGAAAGATAATTGGAGCTTTTCCTTCTCATAATTATGTTTTGAAATAATACTCCCAGCCAAGTTAAATCGATTGGTGTTGGTATTCAAATTTTTTTGGTGACTATAATAGTAATGCAAGGTAATGATTAGACATGAAGAATTGCAGGAAATTTTTGAAAAAGAAAAAAAGAAGTTAGTAAATTCAATTTATTTGACCCAAGTTAAGGGACAAAACATACACACAACTTAATAAAAATTGTTTAAAAAACTGTTAAAAAAACCTAACTACGAAAATCCGACTACTGCTGTAAAAAAACCCGACTACGAAAATATTTAAGTGATCTAAAAAGTACGAAACAATAAAAATATATCGGACAGAAATCAAGACTTATGTACAAAAATGGTCAAGGTAAAGCCGTCGTGGCATGCCATTATAATTTTGTAGATGTTCCTGGCAGCATATAGTCGGTTATAGTTATAGTAAATAGCTATGTCGTCACCAACTTCACAAAAAAACCATTTAACCCTACACCGTCTTCAAGTGGTAACACACCGCCTAACAGATCTATGCCTAAACTACCTTTTAACTAAAAAACCGTCGAAAGTAGGGTACTACACAAAAATGTCTGGATAGAAGCGACAACTCAACTCGCAACTGATATAGTAGTGCTTCAACAATTTACTTAACATTTCTTGGCAAGGTAGCACGATTTACAGAGCTCTAAAAGAAAATTTAAATTATGTCTCTCAACGGATTTTCTTTGTAAATTCTTGTTTAAGTAAGTGGATGTTTAAATGGGTAGGAAAGCTTGTGGAGGTGATCGTATGTGATTTTTAGTTTTGATTTTAGAAAAAAGTTAAATGAGTATTTAAGTAAAGAGATATTGTCTGTGATTCCGTTACGATGTTAACTGCTGATTGCTAGCACAAGCTCCCAGAGACTTCAAACAGAAGTAGGCACGGTAATATTATTAAAATGCAAACAAAAATGAGTTCGAGGATCTACAGTGAGTTGAGTAGAGTATAGCAGGAGCAGCTGGACCTTCTATTATATAAAATCATATTTTTTTCTAACTGAACAGACAGCTGTGCCGCTGGGGAGTTTGTTGCGCTACTTCTTCTGCCCAGCTAACGCACTAGGAAGTGGTGAAAGGTGGGTGTTTTGGGGGACTGTCTTATGTAATTTTGACGTTCGAAAAGTGCTGATTCTCAGCCTAGTTTGAATAAATGACTTTTGAATTTTGGTAGATAGTTAGACCATAACCTGGTAGGATACTTTTTAATCCCTCCCGGGATTTACGTTCCCATGGAATAATTTCTGACTTCCACGCAAAGTGCTAGTATTGGTAGATTTTAACATTATCTCTAACCATTTTCATAATAGATGTCCTACAAAAATCTTCTCATTTTTGACTTAACTCTCCGAGACCATAAACAGTTCCATAATAACTAAGTGACGTCTAGCCTATCTTCATTGCAAGATAATAGTAACCGAATAAATAATAGACATATTATGAACGCCGAAATAAAGATAATTACATGACAGATTGCCTTAGGGATTTGTCGACTCGCTCGAATGATACTACACCGATTGTAATCTACGATAGTAAGTACTGCGGCATTCCGGGAATATGGCCACAATATTTAGAAAGTACAAAAAGATTTTACCTTCTAAACATTATTTCAGTTACCATATTTAGAACACCAGAAAAGCAGACCCAAAAAATTATTTACTTTTTATTTCCCGAAATTGACTTAATAATATACATACATAAACTCACCTGACCTTTCTGAAGAACGTCTCGATTAAGATGAGTAATTATGTCCTTTTAGGTCCTAGACTCTAGGACCTAGAGGCTGTTCTTCTAGACCGGGAGGGGACACCCTAGAATCTAGGGTGTCCCCTCCCTGCTTTTTTATTTACGAAATAAGATGCAGTATGTCTTAATTTACCCAACTTTAGGCGAAACAAGCAACTATAAAAATTCCAGAAGCTAATAAAAAAGTTATGAAGCTACATTTTTCCCGAACTATATCCTTTTTTATCCAAAAACTCAAGCGAACCGGGCGAGTAGTGTATCATATATTTTTCTTACAGCGCACACGAAAATCTTATATTACTGAGGTGTAGGACATAAATTACAAGCATGACAAGCTAATTTATTGCCTTCTCCTATAAATTAGTAGGTTGTTATTTTACGTAATAATGTAGTAATAATAACGTTCTGTTGAGAAAGGGTCTACGTGGTTACGGCGTAGCTGTCGCCCACGACGGCTACGGCGTAGCTGCCGCCTACGACAGCTACGCGGTTCGTAGCAGATTGTTTTTACTTGGTGTTATTATTTGTTCTGGCGGTTTCAATTATATATTTTTTTGTTTCCATAGCGTTGTTTAGTCTAGACAAGGTTTAAAGAGCAGGTTTCTGAATTCTATCAATCTATTTATTTTGATACCGTAATTATAAATTCAGTTCGATAGAATTGTCTACTAATTGGTGTTTCATCTACACATACTCCAATATAAGCCAAATGATTATCATTTCAATTAGTTCTAATTGAAGCGTTTTCCCTGCAACCGCCAACACGCCAATTAACCTACTACAGTGATTGATTCGTTAACATTGTAAATGTTTTATCGTATGGTTATTATTACTTAGGCATGTGTTTATTTCCGGTTTAGTTTAGTCTGGTTTGGTTGGTCTAGTTTTTAACTCGGAAGAAACGAAACAAAAAATATATATATATAACACGTTGCGTTTTGAACCGACTTTAATAATGACAAGAGGTTACGTATTTTTTTTTTTTTTGGATGCATCGTCTTCACATATAATTATGTACCTGTACCTACAAATACAAATATTGTAACACTTTTTAAAAGAGTAACGGTGGAGTTTCTTGCCCATTCTTCTCCATACGAAAACTACCTTTTGGAAGGGGCGACTAGAATCAATTCAATTTTTTGTAAACTTTGACGTTCAAAAGTGCCTTACAAGGGCCTATTTGAAATAAATGATTTGACTTTGACTTTTGACTTTGTTATTAAGTTCAGAATTTTTTTATACGCATCATATAGGTACCTATATTACAGTTATTTATTCAGTATATTATCAAACTCAAAGCATTTATTTCAAATAAACCAATTACAGGCACTTTTGAATTGTCAAGGGGGTCGGTCAGTCAGAAAGATGAAGCTAGATGCCCATTCCAAAGCGTAGTAGGTACCTATGGAGAAGAACGGGCAAGAAACTCCACGGACACTCTTTTAAATCATGATATGGTTACAAAATATTGGTTACATCATTCATGTTGAAGTTATACATGTGAGAACGATGCAAAACGTGAAAAGCGTCTGTAAGAAAAAAAAAAAAAAAAAAACAATCCAAAAAAAATTAAAAAAATAAGCCGTGGTAGCTAAGAGATGACCAATCCCTACTGACGGCGCACGAACATGACGCATGAATTAGGACCATTCAGCTCAACCATTTTGAAGGGAGCTAAATGATCCAACACACGCGCCACCGTCAGCGAGACATTAGAGTGAGCATGACAGACTCTCAGCCGCCAGGACACATTCAAGTCAATGAAAGACATACCCTGTACCTAAATGGTAGCTTTTTTTAGTCGGTACATAGTACTCACACATAATATAATAATATAATATAATTATGTATACTTACCAACTACCACCAACATACCATTAAAGTATCTAACTACAAGGGTAAAAAAACCTTTCCACATCTTTATCTAATAATTATAGAGGTAAAATTTGGCACCCTGGTAACGTACAAGCAACTGAAGGAACACGGGTGGGTTTTAGTCAGTAAGAGTCTGACACGCCCTCCCGCTCCACCCAGAGCGGGAGAAGTTATTTGATAATAACACACATTCAAAAAAAAATTGGTAAATTTTGGAGTTTGTATGTCCCGCAATTACTAATAATACTTAATAGTGGGAAAGTGAAGGAGCTAAGCAGGATGTATAGCTCCATCTCTTTCTGTCTGTGAAATAATATTCAAATAATATTGTGTACTGATCTGATTCCGAAAGTTATAAAAATATAAGCTGCTATTAGCTGTTATTTCTTAAGAAATAAGCAGTACCTTTGTACTCAAATTATAATTATGTCGTAACTCTATGTATTTTACTGTGTGTACATAAATAATAAAATAAATAAATAAATAAATAAATAAGCATGAGCGTGTTTTTTTTGTATTGAAATACGTTGCGTTGCGGCCTGATGCGGCAGTAATGTGCCTCTAAGAAGTTTTTGAAATTTTACTATGAGACCAACACAGAAATCTAGAAAAAAACAAATCGGCAGTTCCATACATTTACATTATTCCACTGAGCCGCACTTACAAATATTTTGTTCCAGTGCGGTTAGTGGAACACCTCAGGTGCCGTTCGTTCAAGTGCCATTAAAATCAGTGCTCAAAGTGGAATACCCGGAAAATTCTTTTACTAATGGGAAGCTACAGTATTGCCGAGTGTCATAAGTTATATATATTTTATGATAAAACAAGAAATTTCACGCGGATGAAGTCGCGGGCAGATACTAGTGTTAAATATTTATCTTCACGGCTTCTCGAGAGCAGATCTCTTATTCGTATGGATGCTGCAAACGTCTCGAAAGCCCCTGGAACACGTAGCGGTGATGCGTTGAATTTAAACATTAGTTTAGTGCAATACATTTCTATTGTTATCGGTTTTGCTAGAATTGCTGCTGGTTTGCTGGGAAAGTTTTTGTTTTGGTAAATTTTTAAGATATCTTGTTTTAGTTGTAAGGTTTTTGTGAGAAACACAACTAAAATATAAAAATATCGTTAAGTTTCCTGTCTTTACATAAGAATTTATATTTTTGTTTACAACTTCGTCAGAACTTCCGGGAAAATTTTGTAATTTTAGGGCCGATATTTCAGTCTTCAGATAATTTTTATTAGAGCAATAAAAATTGCGGTTCGAAAACCGTTGTATAACCGATGTAAATATAATAAATACAATAATATTGGTTAATTAGTTGAAAAATGAGTCCTTACTCATCGTCAGTCCTATTTAAAAGCGATGGCCGCGCTAATACGCGATCGTTGCGTCCATATGTTACTCTTTGTTTGGAAAACCGGAAAACGCCCTCTGTCGGCGCGACCACGCGTTCAGATTCACCGAAAAAAAACCGACTAGCCTATAAGAAACCGCGAGTTTATGTCTCACTCAGTCAATGTTTTTGTACAAATTAGTATTGTTTTATAATCAAAATTTATGCTGATAGGCTAATGATAAACTATGAAGACAATATTTACTGGGTTCCAAACCAGTAAATATTATATACGAGTAATCCTACGTGATTTCCATTAAGTATGGATTTATATACATTAACATACCATTTTAATATTCAAATATTCATTTACGTAACGTAAACACCATTGAAGAAACCCCATTTTTTTCCTCCATTCTTGAAATTTCTGATTGCGAATAATTGAATCAAAACATCAGAACTTCGCCTCTTATCCCAAGAAACATGGTACCAATCCATCTTTACTATTTCCTCGAAAATATTTAAAAAGGCAAAATGTCAAACAAAAGACGAACGGTATCAGTGTTCAATATCCATTGTGTCGGGGGAATGAAGTCTCGACCTTATCTCAGCTATCGGATCGCTGATTGAAATCGACTAGTTCGATGTTCACTGCCGTGTTTTTTCAATATTTCCCGAGATTGAAATTTGTTGGGAAAGCAATGGAATGCAAATATTTTATGTGCTCGTGAGATTTTTTAGATTAAGTGCTGGATGGATTAATTGCTTTTTTTCTTTTATGTTTTCTCAGGCCGTCTTCCATTGGTTGTTTACACTACTTTCATTTTAACATTAGGAAGGGTATCTATTTATACTTTTCGTTCACTTCTATATTCAAGTTTCAAGGTTCGTTTTAGGGGTTTTGCAGATTCGATAAGATAAGCAAAACCTAAACAGCTGACACGTGAAATAAGTGATACTATAAGGGGTTAAATAGATTGTCTTCAATATTATTTTGATTGCATGTCATTTTTGTCAAGAAAACTCATCCACTGATGCACAACATTTGCTCTGTGGACTATGTTTACGTACCCTATTTACAAACAATATCTACACTTCTTCTATAAGATTTATAATAATCTCACACTGCACACTGCATCTAACCCTCGATACACAATACATCAACAGCGTCTAAATCCCAGCACATACCGTCCGTCACGTCAAAGATGTCAGATCACGTCAACGTCATTTTCTGCAAGATTACACTTGAGGACATCGCGAGCGGTTGCTTAATGAAGCTCGGACGGTTTGCACTCGCTCCGCTAGCCCATGTAATTGGATGTGTTAACTCGCATGTGGACATTGGCTTTAGAATTTTACGTGTAATGTGTAAGGGGCTTTGAAGATTTGAATCGCTTTTTATTTTTCAGGGTGTTAAATGGCGCTTAATTTTAAAGATCAGTTGTGCTCACAAATTTCAGCTAAACAGAATTAATTTTAAATTGAATTTCGGATTTAAAACACTATAAAATGGTTGAGCTAGATGGCGCTGATCCACCCGTCATGTTCATGAACGGCGCCGTCAGTTGAGACTGGTCACCTTTTAACTGCCAGGGGTTATTTTGAATTGATTATATATATATTTTTTTTACATTGTTTTTACTTATAGAAGCTACAAGAATAATGTACTCATGATTTTATTATATCTTATTTCAAAAGTGTCCTTGGAGTCTCTTGCCCGTTCTTCTCCATAGAAATGGGTAACTAGCTTCAACTTTCTGACTAAATGAACGACTCTTCAAACAGACAGTGACAGTTCAAAAGTGCCTGTAATTGTTTTAATTGAAATAAATGCTTTGAGTTTGATCATCACCGGTTATTAAATTAAATTTTAGTTTGATTAGAT
Source organism: Agrochola circellaris (assembly GCA_914767755.1). Lineage (NCBI taxonomy): Eukaryota > Metazoa > Arthropoda > Insecta > Lepidoptera > Noctuidae > Agrochola > Agrochola circellaris. The sequence goes on from OU611849.1 coordinate 1,653,622, forward strand.
TTTTTCAAAACATGCCCCCGATGACATGAACTAATAAACTGGCTAACACTGAGTATACTAAACAATCACATTTACCCAACTGCCTAACTCTTCGGAGAAACACAAAGGTGTTGTTACCATAATGAGTGTATTTTCTCTAAAACATTCCTCTAAGGAGAGCTTTAGAGTTTGTTTAGAGCGTACCAGATTTTGATACTTTACTATTTTATGAAGCTTACTTAAAACCAATTAAATTGAACAGCAAACGCAATAAATAACAACATAAAACACAGCTTCAACTTTCAATATAGTTCAGCGGCGCCTCAAATCAGCCAGTGAGCTCCTCCAATTTATGTCTCTTTGTGATGCAGCTCCTAAGCCTGCCATTGACGTTGCAAGACTTCTGTAATCTCCGAGTGAGCCGTCTCTTTATATTGCGTTGTAATAATAAAATAAGAGCTTGGAATAAGGGCTTTACTTACTAGTAAACCTGATGCTTCATCCGTGAGAATACAATTTTATTCAAGGAGATTTAAATTAAAACGCTTCTTTATACAGCTTTACAAGTAAATAAACTAAACCATACGTCAAAATTACATACATGTGGCGGCATCTACATTGTCACGTGCGAACAACGCATCAAAGAACCGACGTCATACAAAATCCTGACGTCACAAAAATCTGCATCGCGCAATTATCATTTACCGCGCGAACGACATATAGGTATAAGACTATCCGAAATCAATCGTTGGGTAGTTGCCCGCAGGACACCGACACCCGTCTGGTCGGAGGATCCTCCCTTTTCTATAGAGGATGAGTGAACTTTACACCCTGTTCCTCATACCTCTTATATGTCAAATTCTTTTTCTTTAAATACGCACTTAATGGACTTAGAAATTCGATTAATATATAATTCAGAGCTGTTTTTGCTGTTTGTACTGTATTGTGTGTATAAACACCAATATTTACGATTGTAAAATCTAAACTTATGTTCAATGAGCGTACGAAAATAATTGTATTAGGAGTTTTTAATTATTATTGTAGCTAAACGAAAACTCAAGACACACCAATAAAATATAACCCTTTCTTGGCAGTCGGGTAAAAAGTAGCCATACAAAAAAAAAAAGACGATTAAAATGATTTGAGTATGTGCGCTTCTTTTTGTACATACATTTTTATTGACATGGACGTCCAAAACGATATCGACACGTTAGAAATTATAAAAGCACACATTGCCGAAAACTGACGTATTTACAAGTCTTTCCACAGTCATAAATTAGTAACTGATGATTATAAAAACTATATTAATGAAGCCAAAACCAAGTTTACTTTACCAAGTCACATGAGTAATGTGTGATAGTGAGTGACGGCACCGCGTCTGACCTCATCACGTCACACTCATCGCTCGCTAGTATGATGAATGGGTATGGTTGGCAAAAACAGCGTACTAGATTAATTATTATTCGGTGTACACATTACGCTTCTGTGCCTGGCTTTGTGATGATATCGATGACTAAGAATTCCTTGAAATAGAAACCGTCATAAAACCTGGATAATATACTAAAATAGGGATTATAATTTTTTACCGTATTTCTAAAACATGTCATATTATTTAGAATAATTATGTAGGTATTAAGCAGAAGACTAGCCGCAGAGCAATGATAACCTAGTGGTGTGACTGCCGGACAGCCAAGTCATAGGTCTCGAGTTCGAACCCAAGGTACGCACCTCTGACTTTTCGGACTCTTGTGCGTATTGTATAATTATCACTTGCTTCATAAAGTGAAGGAAATCTTAGTGAGGAAACCACCTGCCTGAGAGATATTTCTCGACGGCATGTGAAGCTAAGTCAGATGGCCCATGGGCGGCTTTAAAACCCTGACACCAGGTTGGTCACTAACCACACGAAAAGAAAAATAAGAAGCAAAAATTATTTAAAATTAAATTGTAAGTCGAGAGAATGTGCTAGTGGGACCTACTGGGCGTTGTATCATTCGAAAAAACAAGCATACTGAAGATATTTAATTGACCTAGATGTGACTTTGCGGAAATCCATTATAAAATACAATAGTCGCCGTATATTTAGTAACCTAATCTTAGCTTAACTTAGCGTCGAACCGCAGCTTAGCGCAGAACGCATTGTAACTCACTGCGTTCGGCGCTTGGCTTGGCAACACGTCGTGTCCGGGTTCACAACAAGTCAATCGTCATCCTGAGGATGCCTAGTTAAGAGGTGAAACACGTATCGATTTCTTACAGGGTTCTTTATGACGCTTTAAGAACAGTTAAGCGGATTAGGTTACTAAATATACGTCGTCTATTGTATTTTAAGCATACTGAGCTGCGCGAGCTGAAATAATTATGACAACAGGTGAAACAAAAAACCATGATAAATACCAAACTGTTTCCAGCACGAAAGATTTCGTTGAAATATACATACATACATAAAACTCACATCTTCCCATGGTTGCATACAGAAACTACAGAACGTCACCTACTACGATCTTTACATACTCCCTTTGCCTCGTTTACGTTCATACATCTGGTCATACTCGCACGCCGGTTGCGAGTACTACGCATCTGACCTTTCTGAAGAACATCACCAATAACTTTATGCCCTCCTAGGGCGCCCCTCCCGGCGTTTCGACTACCTTTTGTTAGTCATCTTTCTATCATCCTGTCAACATGACTAAACCTTCCAGCATACTCTTTAAAATATAGTGTTGGGTATACGCAAGAGACGTTAAAGTACTTACATGCATAAGCCCATGCTTTTTTAAGGCAGAAACTATGTTCCTTTCGCGTTATTATCAATCTTAAACCAAATTTATAGCTTCCGAAACAATAGCCCGGTATGAGTGATGGAACTCCAAATACTTCGATTGACCCACTGCGTCACCGTCAAATGATGAATGGGTACAGCCTGCAAAAACGCGCTCACTAACTATACAACGTGTATAAGAAATGTGTGGGTCATACAAACAAACCATCCATCCATGTGTAGTATCTGACAGAACAACTAACTAACCACCACCACCATCATCACCATTACCACCATTAACACTATTAACACCATTAACTGTTGCTAGCTAACTGTTTTTATGACAGCTGTTGCTGTTTTTCTGTTTTTGGGACAGCAATGTCCCATACAAAACTTCAATAACTACTCGATCCAAATGTATGTACCACACCCTTAAATATAGCCACAAATTTTTTAAACACGTATTAATGATTTAAATTTACGCCAGTAATGCTTCGTGCTTTGTGAATAGTTTCTAGGTTATACACTAGAAATGATTAATCTAGATTCAAGGTCAAGTAGAGTATAATGGTTACAAAAGAATCCTTGTGTGTTTTGTAGTTATTGATATTTATTTTTATTGTAATTGAATAGCCTTATTTTTCGTGTTTCATCAATTGGTTTGGTACGAAGGTTCTCTTTGTGAGGCGCGTACATCCATTGATATTGATTGACTACTTTATTTCACGAACCGCGTGTTTTATTAAAGATTTTTTACTTTTATTCTTATGTATCTGTCGCAGCCAACTAGTTTAATTAGCCTTTCAGTTAACAGCTTAGTCTTTTTATTAAACGGTGCCGTTCAACTAGTGGCTTGAACGAAGGTTAGGTTGGAACTGTGACTAACCAAGTGCGAGCCAAATTGGTCGCAGTAATTAAGCCAGGGCACCCCGACCAAATGGGTAAAGTTAGGTCAGAACTATGACCAACCGGCCGCGAGCCGAGCGAGCGAAGCGAGCGCTACTTCTAAAGGCTAGGCTATTAACTAAACGGCTAATTAAGTTAGTTGGCTGTGACATATAAATGAAGAAACGTTAATTGGAATACAATTCTAAAAATATAAAGAAGCACTGCAAATAATACAGGGTAGATTTTTGTTAATTTTTGGCCAGTCTTTATTGTAGCGACTAGTCATCTATCAGTCTAATTTCCTATGAAATTTATGGGAAGCTTTTTGTGGTTTCTGACTTTTCTACTACTCAAATCTCAGTTGTTCCCTTAGAGATTTTTTAAACTTATAAGAAACAGGATCAATTGGCATCATAATTTTTTTTTGTGGAAATTGCCAGATTTTTTGATGTACTTATGCATTTTTTCTTCAATATCTGTATGCACATCATAATATCTCAAAAAGTTAAGGCCAGTATTTTGAGACTGTTTTCCCATAACAACAATGGTTAAGGTACCTGCCCTAAGTGCCCCATCTCAAAAATCAAACCTGTATATTCCGATGCACTTACACACATTGTTTAGGTAAAACTTATCTGCTGTAAGTTGAAAGCCTTATTTATCTCTACAAAAAAGAAAACGAGCAACACCCAAAATTAAAGCAAATTGCGCCCATTACTTACAAACTGCATTCAACACTGCAGTGCAAAAGATTTATTAAACATTTAACAGAAAATAAGCACTTTTTTGCCGACCATCCTTTTGTCTGAAGAATTCTGTTATCATTCGTCTTAATAAACATTATTATTTATCCTTATAGGTGGATGAAGGGATGTGATTGACGTACCGACCATCCTCCATCCTTTTAGCAATTATGATTAATACGGATGGGTCTTTTATATCTGATATAAATAAGGTTATAGAAGGTAGTGAATAGCACGTGTTTTATTATCGTTTCTCTATTGGTTGGGGTGTATGACTGATAAGTAGGTACCTATCTTAAAGGGGATGCACAAAGGTGGCCCGCGAAACCCCAAAAAAAATCTTACGTTTTTTGCAATTTGCAATTTTAGATTCACTTCATATTTTAATTGTTTTTCGTGTGCGTCGTGTGAAGTGAGCTGTCAATAGTGTCAGTCCCTAGCATCAGGTAGAATTACAGCTCATTTCGAAGCTCAAGCTCACTTCACCTACGATTTCACGGTATGGTGTTTAAGAATAAGTCGGCTGTTGTTTGTCATTGTAGTTTGATTGAATTGGTTGAGAAAGACTTTGTGATCCTTGGTCAAATCATCCTTTTTTTTTTTTTTTGAGGGTGGGAAATTATCAAATAACTTCTCCCGCTCTGGACGGAGCGGGAGGGCGTGTCAGACTTTTACTGACTAAAACACACCCGTGTTCCTTCCGTTGCCTGTGTGCCGGGGTCGCGATATCCCTTTCAGATAAACCCGCAACCCCGGCAGGCTGGTCAAATCATCCTAAATGTACCATTTCGTAGCCAACCATAGAGGGTAGCAGCAGGTGACGTCGCCACGACAGTCGTGTCGTGATTTCTATGAACGCGACGGAAGGTATTTCATAGAAATTCATAAAAACCATTCATGTCGCGGCGACACGTCGCCTGCTGCTGCCGCCTGCAGTCGGCTTAGGAATGGTTACCTAAAAGCCTTTATTATTACTTATGGACTAACATAGTATTAAGTACTTAACTAAAACCAACACAAGGAGCAATTTAAAAAGAAGAAATAGCACCCTCATGAGTTAACGATGGAATCAATTTATTGATAGACATTACTAATTGGCCCCTCTCTGCTCACAATCGCCCTCACAATTCCTGAGAAATCTATTTAAATAAAAAGAGAATAAAAGCACCTTAGTTTTAATAAGCCCGTGATAAATGTACTCTCACATCATTTTTAACAAGACAAAAGCGACAAACACAACCTGTAATAACTCACATGGATTTTATTATACGTCGGTAAACAAATATCAAATATAAGGAGCCGACCTTTGGATACTTTACCCTAAAACGATACACTTGATAATGTACCTTACAACTTATAAAATAAGGTTACAATTCCCGATTTTTTTTTTATAGTTCAGCCTAGCGGAGTTGTCAGCGTGATTTAGTACTGGCAGGCTGGATGAAAAATTGTCGGCAAAGCGCACAAATCATCCGCGCGCCTATACCGATAGACGGACAGACAATAATTTAGAGTTTGCCGATATTTATCCCCTGTCCGCCGTTAGATTGGGACTATAATTGGTGTTGCTACACTTTCGTTTAGGATCATACAGATTATCGGCTTTAGGATATTTATTAGGTTTTTCTTTGTATTAAATAGCAATTATTTTGTTTTATTCTAGCTAGACTGGGAGCTTAGCCTTTTTCACTATGACAAGAGGTAATTCTAGAGAGATATTTAGTCTGACTTATTTGTAACAGATAAAGAAGATGATGTTTAGTATTTGTGACATATTTTCTTTTTAATAAGATTTAATACTAAGGAATATTGACTAGGGATAATTGTTTTCTTTTCCTTTGCGTTTAATTAACCGTCTATTTCTTTATTATTTCGAGCGAACCATTTTTCTCATTCTCTTTGAATTGATTTTAGGATGCCTCGTTTTATTAAAAGCTATTAATTGAATAAACCTTGAAAAACAACTAAAAAAATAAAGAAAGACAATTAACCAACTCAAAAAATAACCTGCCTTCACAACTTATATAGATATACAGGCTGGCAGGGACATCGACGCGAAAACAGTTACCATGGATTCACTACATGACTCTGAAACTGCTGAAAAAAATCTGCTGTATCATAGAAAAGTGAAATACCTACGCGGTCAAAATTAATGGAACAGCTGTCTTTTTTTTAATAACCGACGAAATATGTCAACGCAGTGGTATTCAAAATCATATACTACATCCATGGTAACAGTTTTCGCGTGGATGTCCCTGCCACCGTGTATAGATAACATAAGCTTTATTGTACGTCTCTGCTTAACCCCTCGGGAAATACAGAAATGTAGAATATTATCAACTGTACACTGAACAAACCGACATAGTTGCACTGAACAGCTACACTGCCTACCAAAATAACAGTACATGCTAACATAAACTGGACTATGTACATTCAAGCCTAGTTTACATTACACACGTTCTCAGGTTGTTGCTACAGACCAGCTGCCGAGTGTCGTATGTTTTTATTATAAACACGAGGGTCCTATGTCCCTTGTTTCAGGCTGAAACCTTAGCCTACCTTTGCACTAGCCAAGCTCGAGATAACTTGGACTGTGTATCCTAACTTAATTTAATATAAATGCAAAAGTGACTTTGTTTGTTTGTTACACTTTCGCGCTAAAACGGCTGAACGGATTTGGATGAAATTTGGCACATGGTTAGACCATGACTTGGGTTTATCTCGGTAGTACGTTACCGTGGAATAATTTCCGACTTTCATGTATATTTAACTAGCTTTTGTTTAAGAGTTTATGTAATTCGTAGTATATGTGTAGCGTAAATTATTGACTGTTATTTACCTGGATTTGCAATTTTTATTTGTATTTTATTAAGGGCTGATTTGACCAACGATGTCTTTTATCCGTGTAATAAACATAGACGTCGGACAGTTTTTGTATGGAAAAACCTGGAAAATTTGTGAAATATTCAAAATTAATTTCATTTCGACAGTTCAACAACATTCATTGCGGTATTGTTGTCGAGCAGATTTTTTTTCGAACTTATGAAGTAATGGATTAGCAATCTGTTTCAAAACGATTCAAATTCTGATTGATCGTGTATTACGCAATTAGGGTACGGACCTCACAATCTTAACTTATCCTTAAATTAACACCTTTTTGCATACAGAATAATAAAAAAACGAGGCAGGACAACACAACTACCCAATGTTTGTGTCAGGAGAAAAATCAAAAAGGCTACCTACTATAGTAAAACGATACCCACTCCGTCCAATACTTTCAATGGGCTATTAAAAACCGTTCCCCTTATTGCCCCGAGTACGAGCAATATGTTTGCAGTGTCCTGTGCAAACTGTGTGTCATGTAAACAGGGCCTTATAGCCTGAAATGTGGCCCCAGTTATTTGTTTGAGAGAACTTTTTAGTTGATTTCGTGTCGTATACGTGATTTGACACTAGTTTTCGTGTTTCGGAAAGAATTTCAGGGCCTATTCTACAATCCCCTGATATGGAACAGAATTGACGGGAAGATAAGATAACCAGAACTTATATGGAGGTATTATAATAGCCGAGGCCGTATTTAGTTTTTTTTTATATTCGTGATTTATACTATAGATGATAAGAGTAACTTTATAGAAGAAAAAGTTTGACCGGGAAAAATCTTCCGCTGTAGCTGCGTTCTTTTCCAACATGCTGATAAATTTACAAATACATAAGGTTCTCAATAAAGGGTTGGATGTGAAAAGGGTAGAGACAGGTGCGGCAGCAGGCATAGAGGTTCAGTTGCTCAGTTGTTCCGCTCCAATTCACCAGTTATTGAATATGCCTGTAAGGTGAAACGAACCCGTTCAGGCACGCATAATATCTGGATAAGGCTTAAATTATGTGAACAACTAATAGAGTTACGACTTATAACTCTAACCCCTTGTTAAGATCCCCTTATAAGGATTTAAGTTATGCCAAACATAAACCTCGAAAAATGTATGGTTAAACTGATAATAATACTGTTGTAACTTCACTCGCATTAATTAATATAGGAGCAAGGGATTAATAAATCCCTTGCCCTAGGTTTTAAGGTTCTGTGGCTACTTTTTAATTGGTCAACAGTTGTATATTACTTATCTATTTATTTATTACATAAAATACTGATACAATAAGTATGACCCAAACCCACTAATTATATACGTATGTGCAAACACAATTCACTGCTAAGCGAAGCCAAGATTTTCGACCATGACAATTACTACAATTTACTGTAGAACATCATGATTAACTCAAAATTCAAGTCTTTTATTCAAACTAGGCTGAGAATCAGTACTTCTCGAACGTCAAAATTACATAAGACAGTCCCCCAAAAACGCCCGCCCTTCACCACTTCCTAGTGCTTAGCTGGGAAGAAGAAGTGGCGCAACAAACTCCCCAGCAGAACAGCTGTCTGTTCGGTCGGAAAAACTCTATTCAATAGTATGCGAAATAATTTACATTACGCAATAAAAAACATTCAATCAAATTACAATAAACCTTATACTACCAAAAAACATCACCAATCCCAATTTCATTCTCAATTTCAGCAAAAAAACCTTAAGAAAAATCGCTTCTCCTAACTAAGTAAAGTCAAAAGTTTCAGTATACTCAACGTAAAGTTTGCATACGGGAAGAACTCGTGAAATGTGAGCCGGGGCCGCCTCCGATGTGCTCTTATTAAAACTTGATACTACCCTCCTGCGTTGTTCAATGTAGGAGGTACTAGGTTAGTAGCTTGATCATCTTTACGTTCAAACTTGTGTTTCAGCCTATGTTTCAAGACGTTTCCTCATATTAGGATAGGATTTGATTTGATTTTTACATTATATGAGTTAATAGAGCAGTAGAGCAGGGGTTGCCATGTGGTAACGGCCGTAACTTAGCGTTTATCTTTAAGTAAATTATTTCATCACGCTCTCAAAACGGTGAATGAAAACATCTGGAGAAAACCGGCATGTCCTAGAACCAAAAATTCGAAGATATGTGACATCTACCAGCCCGCACTGGGCCCGCGTGGTGGATTACGGCCCACCTCTCACCAAGAGGAGGCCTGTGTCCCAGCAGTGGGCATTATAGGTTGATTATGCTGATGTGTGTTGATAGATACTGTTCTCACTGTGTGCATTTATAATTTCTAACGTAGTGTTATTATCGCGGACCACATCATGATAACACAGGGAAGTAAAATGTATGAAAACATAATAAAGACGCATTTTATAACGTAATAACGTGCACGTATTTTCATACATTTTATGGACGTAGACTTGGACGTCAACAATAATATCGCTACGTTAGAAATTATAAAAACTCACATTCTTTCTAATATTTAACTAAAAGACAAGCTGTAGGGCAGCATAGAGTTCAAAAGATAGAGAGAAAAGTCAGAATGTCTAATGCTCTAATACCCATAGAAGAATGAATATAACACAAACATTATATTAATCATTTTAATAGATATAGCCTCCAGAAAAAAAAACTGTATTGACAAAACAAACGCTCGCGAAGCTGCCTAAAAACTAAGCTAAACTAACCTTAAGTAACTGAAACTATAATTATTACCTAATAGAAATCTTGCCTCGTATTCAATAAGGCTTAAAATATTACTGAAGCAGTGGGTGCATCATAATACAACTGCCCACTCCATCAGAGAAGACTGCCATGATGTTACTTGATTATTAGAACAGTACCTGAGCGACCGAGCTCTGCTTTGGTGAAAATAGAGAATGCTCACTTAATAGTTCATGATAATTCATACTAGTTCTATGCTGCCATGTCATTATTCTAAGGTTTTGTTATTCTAAGGTTTTGTACTTAACTTTGGGCGACCGAGCTCTGCTCGGGTGAAAATAGAGAAAACGATTTTTTCTTGATATGAGACCCAGCAGATCGATTTTTCGCCCCAGTAAACCCCTATATTGCAACTTTCATCGAAATCGTTAGAGCCGATTTCGAGAACGTGATTACAAATATACACACAAATATTGCTCATTTAATAGGATTGCTTATTTTATAGGATACTAATACTCGTTGGTCTACTGCCGAGCATGAGGTCCTGCTGGTTCGATTCTCGGGTCGGGCAAAGTGTTATTGGGTTTTTCCATCTGGAATTTCTCAGTAGTAGCCCGGATTCTGGATTTGTGCCTGGCAATATGCTCACCCCCTATTACATGGGACTGAAACATACCTGGCGAAATGTGGGTGTACTATAGGTACCCCTGCCTAACCCTTTGGGGTTTACAGGCGTGTTGTTAAGTATGTTTTAAATTAATACCTCACCACTTCCAAAATGTCATTACCACATTCGAATTCAACAGAAACTCACATTTAATGACGTCATACACAAAAATGGCGCCCTCTATTCGTGCGGACGACCCGTGCGACCGCAGCGACCACTAGTTAATGAATTTAAAATTAAATACACATTAAATTGCGGTCGCCTGCTCACTGCATTGCTTTAAAACATGACTTCACTGAACGATACAGAATTATTCTATTCAGTGCAATACTTTATCTCCCTCTCTGTTTAGCTTATGTTAGAGGGAAATAAACAGAGTAAGAGCCATAATCTCGTACTGCAGATAAAAGGCCTTTTCTCTAATAGAGAATGATCGGGCGTTGATCAACTCGCTTTTTCAGTGTTTTCATGACTTCAGACATTTCACAAGAGACTTTTTTGATGCACAGCAACCATTTTTTAAATTATAAGGCCGTTTCCTCATTGGTCGGTGCTATATCGTTTGGGTATAGTAGCTCAGTATACCGAAACGATACAGCACTGCTTTAATTTTTCCTCATTGGTCGGTAAACAGAAGTGCGGTATACTCGTAGTATGCTCTGTATACCGAACCGATACCGCGCTGCTTTCATTTACGGACCTGACGTTATTTTTTCGGTATAATTTGTGCAGTACCGCTTAATATAGGCGCTCGGTAAGCTTCCGGTATGGAGTATACCGACCATGCTGTAAAACGCGTGACGTGAGCGGGTACCGCACTGGAAGTTTCTACCGAGACGCGGTAAACCGAAACTATCCCGCCCCGCTCCCGCGTATACCGAGCCAATCAGGAAACGCTCATTGAAATATATATAATGGCACCGCTGGCGTACCGATCATTGAGGAGAGGGCCTTCCGCTTAAAAAACAGTTTACTTCAAACATCATTATTGTGAATTTAGAGCCTAATTTATCTCAGATTTGTGTAGCTTCAATGCTCTAACGTAGCTGAAATGAGGTTTTAAATAAAAGTATCAATTTCATACGCCGCTAGCAGCCACCAAAAGATATAAATATCTTCACATAACATCTCCAAAACTCCTAAAACTTTGCCAAACACAATATTTCGAAATTTCTAAACGATGATTGATGAAAATCCAATTGTGTAAACAAAACAAAATCGCCGTTTTGTACAAACAAAAAATCAATAAACGGCCGGTTAGCGATTTAAATTAAAAACTTGTTAGCCAAGTAACTTGGAAGCTGGAGATTTTGTTCTACGTCAATCAGTTTCCATTTTATTAGATCGTTATGTATTACTTATATATAAATAAACTGGTATAATAATGGAAAGTTGTGAACAGGGGAACATTCTCTCTTGTTATTTTTTGTAGAAATATTTTGAAGACGATCAGTAATTTCTTGTACCATCATTTCTGCAGAAAAGGGATCTCTGCAGCATGATTATCTAGGAACTCATTTACATGATCATAGAACTATAAAAAAACACTACAGTACAGTATTTCGTTTGCACTTATCAGAAGCAACGAAAATATAAACTACTAAAGTATTTACAACTTCAATTACTTACTTACTCCCATACTTTATTTTTATTATTAATATTAAAATGTTTATATACAATATATTACACAACTAACTATCACACTAGGTACTAAATTAAATGACTAACTATACAAATAAATACAAAAACAAAAGAACAATTAGAGCGATGCCACGCGGGCGTTGCCAATTCATTGCGTCGGCGCTGCCCTAATCGAAATGTGCTCACCTGTCGCACCACACACCTATTAAAATCACTGCGCTGCGATGACGCAACGCATTGCAACACCCGTATGGCATCGCTCTAAGTGTCGTTTTGTTTTTTGCAGTGTTTCCATACAAAAACTGTCAGACATCAATTTTATTCTACGGATTAAAGACTTTGGAAAAATCTGCTCTTAGGCAGAAACTCATACACTTTGGTAATTAAATTGAGCAAATGGATCTTTAGTAGGTAGTTAAGTTTTACCCGTACAGTTTTCTCCTCACACAGCATTTCTTCCCAACCTCCATTCCCTCAACGTTATACAAAACACATTTCCATGCCATCCTCGAAACGAAATGCATCGATAATCGCAACCGCATTCGGAAAGCGCATCCCTGTTTGGTAAATCGGTAACAATATTCGATACGAACTATCGAATCGGTACGACGCGACCAATGAAACTCGCTCGTACTGGTTGAATCGAAATCCCTGATTGGTATCGACGTTTCTAGGATACAGTCGTTTATTTTATTTTTATGCTGATCTGAAGAGGGAGGTATTTAGATCTGTTTATATGTATATGGGGGTTGTCTGTCTAGCCGTGAAGTTGCTGGTTTTAAAATGGCACCCTATCTTTGCATTAGTAAGTAAGCATGTGTGACTATAAACGTGAATTTGTTTCACGAAAGTTAAGACAGTAAACACAAATGGTGATTCCAGATTTCGTCTTCAATTTCTTGGTATTATAAGTGATGTATTCACAAGGTTCCTTGTATTTATGTAAACTACTGGTCGCCCAGAGATCGAAATTCGACCATAATTCATTTAAATGTCATGATTCTAAGGTAGCCCCATCTTGTGTCAAACGCATGGTAGTGTGTGTAATGTATTTTTATTCATTTAATTTATTTCTAATGTAAATTATATAAAAATATTAGCTTTCTGCACTCCTTCTCCATATAAACTTTAAATGTGCCAAATTTCATACTCCTCCGGCCGCGTCATTTTCGTAAAATTATAAAAATATTTACGAAAAATAAGCCGAAACTGTAAAGATCCTACCTATTTGACTACGGAACCTAAAAGCCTAGCGTTATATTTTTTATATCATGTCAGTCAAAGACTTGCAAAGCGCAAAAAATCAACTGCCATTGCGGGGCTCTAGCGGGGGATACGTCAGAACAAATCCTGAATTTCTAGAGAACCCTGCACAAGTAAGCTCATCCCGAAACAATGCACTATCATATTTCGAAACCAATTAATATTCAGTTCCCAATACTAAAATCTCTATGCCCAAAAACCTATTATTTTCAACATAGAGCCATATCTACCGTTATCAACCACCTATTCAAACTTACCTTATGCGTAAATATTAACTTGTTACCGATATTTTATTACGGTAACCGTCAGGGGTTACTTTGAAAGGCATAAAATTTGTAAATAGGTTATTGTTTGGTAAATACAGTATCATGTTTCAATAATAAATGTGTTTTATTTAGAAGATAATAATTTATATTTTCTTAGAATCTCCAGTTCAGCAAAATTCGACAAAGTTTAGATGTAGTACAAATCAAATCAAATCAAAAGTCATATAATGAAATTAGGCTAAGAATCAGCACTTTTTGAACGTCAAAATTACCTATGACAGTCATCCAAGACGCCTGCCCTTCACCACTTCCTAGTGCTTTAGCTGGGAAGAAGAAGTGGCGCAGCAACTCCCCAGCAGCACAGCTGTCTGTTAAGTTAGAAGAATTTGACTTTATACAATAGAATACAAAGTATTTAACGCTACAAAATAAAGGAACACAAAACATTGCATTAAATTGTTTGCTATATGTCAGCTAGCACAAGTACAACTCCTTGTTGAAGACTTTATCAAGAAAAGTGCTACCTATGTACTTCCAAACCATTTTTCCTTCTAGCAACATTTCTGTCTTGGTTTGCGTGTGGATACTTCTAAAATTACAGGGTATATTAAACCTACTACTTTGTCTCAGTAGACGGCAATGCATAAGTTATTTCCTAGTTAGGTGCAGCCATGCTATTCTGTAAACATCTCACCGTGAAAACTTGGGTGAAGTGAGCTGTCAATAGTGTCAATCGCTGTGGAAAGACAGGTCACTCCACGCTCACTTCACCTAAGTTTTCACGGTGAGATGGTTACAGAATAGCACTGCAGATCTCACATAGCCTAGGTAAAACCACTTTCTTACCTACCCCGGTTTACATTATGAAACTAGTGTCGTGAAACAGTAGCTTGAATGTTCTGTTTCAGAATATTGCAAACTTACAACTTACTCTTTGAAAAGCTGATAACACGCTATCTTAAAGAGAAATAGTAACAATTATTAGCAGTTAACATGAAATATGACAGCGTGTTAGTTGACTTTATAAGCTTTATGCCCAGTACACTAGGTAATATAATGACTTAATATTTTTGCAAGTTGGATTGTCAAGTCTCGGGACTGACGTCAGCGTTGGAAATCCAACAGAGTGCTTTTGTTTAGGTATAACGTGTTGCCCAGTTTTAGTAAAAATGGGCATTATCTTTGATGTTTCCATTACAGCTTAATATATATTTTTACTAGCTCAGCCCAGCGGTTTCATCCGCATAATCCCTGTGTATATCGGGAGAAAAGGTATTGTATGTAGCCCAGGTCATGGTCTACCCATGTGCCAAATTTCATCTAAATCCGTTCAGCCGTTTTAGCGTGAAAGCGTAACAAATAAACTAACTTTCGTGCAAAATACATACACTGTAGTAAAATTTGGAACCCAAAACCTCTAACGACACAACTATTTTAATTGCACGTACGTTGATAGCAAATTATTGAAACTATTTGCGGGTAGTTGTGCTCCCATAAATAAGCCGTCACGGGATTACATTAAACCCAGTTTATATAGCGGATGACTTTAATACTTTAAGTTACGCTGACAATTGAGGGTGTGTTATTCTGCAATGAGGTGTAATTATAATTTTGTTTTAAATTGTGTATTTATTTATTTATACAGTTTATGTTAGATATTGAAGCTCATGAAGGAACATCCTTTTCGGTAGGTTAGGTTCATATTTAGAAGAAAAAAAAACGCATTGGTAACGAAATAAAATGCTTTCTGAATCCAAAAAATGGCTGCATGTTAAAGTATTCAGGATAATAAAATGATATTGAAATTTTGCTATAGCTTCTACTGTTAATTTCTATTTGCAACTAAGTAATTACTTTAATGCCATTTGCATCGCCAAAATTAAAAAAGAAAAACAAATGCTCAAAATATTTAATCAAATTTTATCCTACGGAGCCTGAAATGCCCAAATTCTGGCCTCAAAGTTGGAAACAGTCAAAAAATAAAAACACACAGCTCCCCAAAGATGCATTATTCGGACGGTCCGGACCTGAATCTCACCCAAGATGAACATTCAAACCATTTTGGGTAAAAACACGTAAACTGTTTTGGGTTACACTTGAGGCCAACGAAAAGGACCTACAGACTAGAGGTGAATAAATATTTCGGTTTCGGTATCTTTTTTAATGAAATATTTGGTATCAGGTAATAAGTTCTCGATACTATTTTTATAAGCAAAAATAAAGAATTGTTTTTTAAATAACGGTGCGGCCTTGGCCTTCCCAAAAAGAGGTGGCGAGATGACCTAGACGCGTACCACGAGGGCTGATTCGAGGTGGCGTGGGAAATAAGTTCTTGGAAGGACTTGCCCAGCAGAAGGACAGTATAGGCTATTAAAGAAAACTGTCTAATCTCATATTAAACTTATCTTAGGCAGATATAATAATTTAAAGCTAGCAAGTCTACATTTCTCACTATAATGCAGTCATGCGTCATATTACACATCAAAATGACACCTAAACTAGAACGGCGGTACCAATTTCAGTACCGGTCTCGACGTTCCTAAAATTGGTACCACATATCTGGTAACGTGACAACACTACGCGAGGACGTTTATTGTTTCAGTTCCCGCACGATATCTTGATGATTTATTACTTGAAGATATTGCAATATAGTTTCAAAGTTGAGTTATTATGGCGAGGACGGCGACAAATTGTTAGTGCGTTATTTTTTTAGAAACAGAAATATGATTTGTGGGTTTTGGCTACGTTTTTAGTGGGAGAAATTAGTTTTAGTTTTTCGTTAAATGTGGTTTTGGGGGCAAAATTTAAACGTATTTAGTTTAATTTGTAGTCTTTGGTAGGTTGTGTCAATTAGGATTTTATGCTTAAAGTTATAAGAGACTACAGTGTTTAAGTTTTTTTGATAGAATACTAACACAATTTAAATCTGAAACGAAGGAAAGATCTTGTTATTTATTCAGTTGTTAGTCGGCTTAATAATTTATCTTTTACCTTTTTTATAAGAAAATTTATCAGACATTCAGGATCCCTAACAAATACCTAAAAATATTTTCACATTTATGTTATTTTCATCATCATCGCGATCCAATATTATGAAGATTCACTCTGTTTATTTTTGACAATGTTATCGAAGGAAGCTTGCCTCGGTGAATTTTACGCAATCGTATCTCAGTAACTCCTACGCATTACGAAAGCACGTCTTAAAATAATAATAAATCTTAGTGCGCTTGATAAAGTTTGGGAAAAAACAGTATGTACAGTACCACTATTTTCTTAATGTCCCTCGGCATACTTTGTGTTTCGTCAGTCGTCGGATTTCTATCAGTTGCCCTTTGCACTTGGTGCTTGTACGTATTGACTCCTACCGCTGCGGCCGCGTAGCTGTCAACCATAATTACCAAGTGCAAAGGGCAACTGATAGAAATCCGACGACTGACGAAACACGAAGTTTGCCGATGGATATTAAGAAAATAGTTGTACTGTACAGCAGAAAGTTCTATGTAAAAGCATCAAATTATTTTTTTCTTGTGCGTAAAAATATTAGAGTAAAATATGTAAGTTTTTTTTCGACCACTTGAATTTATTTTTTATCCTTTGTAATTTTAGACAATATTCTAAAAGGAAAATAACAGCCCAACCTTAACACACCTACTCACAAACTTAAAACAATGTACAGATACGTAAATCCTATCCCCCAACAAAGAGAGCAACATTATCTCGGCCGCCACTACACTATGCATTAGCACAGGCAATATATTATCGCTAAGTGTTTGTTACATTGCCGACTGTACTCTCGCAGGATTTCACTATTTACCGCCAGCTCGAACAACACACGCAATGTATGCTTCTCATTCGGAAATTGTTTTCGTGCGCTTACGAAAGATTTATATTCAAGTACTTTTAGTTTATTTGCTTGCTTGAAAATGGTGATTAATTTCTCTTGAAACTGGGTATGATAATCACGGGAAAACGTTTTTGTGTTGTGGGAGTTGGTAGAATATCATGTGGTATGAAGATTTAATACTATTATGTGGCTCATTTAAGTTTTTCATTAATCTGTAATCATTTCAAAAGTCATCACTAAAAACGGTACAAGAACATGGCGTTGTGGAATTCACCCACAACGCCATGGAATTAATTGGCCCACAGAACACGCTTTATTTTTGTTTTTCTAATTCATATGTTAAATCAGTTTTTTAAAATACTCGTAATAACCCCAAAAAAAACAGCATTATTCAAATGCCGTCTTAACAATCAAGCCATACCTACAGCGTAATAAAACGCCACCAAGAAAGTGCCTTCAAACAAATTACAGAAAACTTTGAAGCCATACTTCACTGGAACAAAAATACCCTCAACACATAGCTGGAACAAAAACACGACTTGATACATAGGCTCTTTGCTAATTAAAAAGATCGTAGAGAGACCCTGCTTAAATCAGTATGGCTCCCGATTGTCCTGACCCCAACTGGGAGGCGTATGTAGAAATGTTACTGTGGAATAGATCGGATTTGAGACCGGGTAGTTTTTCCTGTTATAATTAGGAACTTTTTTTATAAAATTAGCTCATTGGAACTCAAACTGTCTGCATTACTTGAGACCTTTATATACTTATTAGTTACAAGCTGCGACCCGCGGTTTCACGCGCATAAGTCTCGATCCCGTGGGAATATCGGGGTAAAAAGTTTAGTATCCTATGTCCTAGCCCAGGTAATGGTCTACACAATGTGTCAAATATCATTCAAATCAGTTCAGTCGTTTAAGCGGGAAAGCGTAACAAACAAATAAACTCACTTTCGCATTTATAATATTAGTTAGGATATTAATTAGGATATTAGTTAGGATACTAGTTAGGATATTAGTTAGGATATTAGTTAGGATATTAGCTAGGATATTAATTAGGATACTAGTTAGGATAAAGAAATGATTACTCACTTACTTACCCTAACCGAGTTTGCTTGAAGTAACATTCCCAAATACGCCCCGAGGACCCAAAGTTTGAATAGATGCGGATATTTCATTACGTTTTGTGTTAAATGTGCTTGCAAATTTTTTGGTTTAGGGCCGGGTCAGATTGTGGTTGACCGAAGGGCCCACGTGTACTTAAGTACTTACGTAAATATGAAATACAAGAGAGAGAAGTTATTATATTATTAGCATTTAAAAAAGCAATCCAAGGGTATTTTATTTTAAACAACGAAATTGGATAATAGGCGGCCACACATTATATCCTATACTATTAAATGAGCAATTAGTTAAAAAGTTGCATTATAGAGGTTTACGGGGCGAAAAATCGATCTAGCTATTTTAGGTCTCATATCTGGGAAAATTCGTTTTTTCTATTTTCACCCGAGCAGAGCTCGGTCGCCCAGGTACTGTAATATAAGATCATCACCAGTTAGAACTATCACATAATTTATGTAGTCCACACTAATACTTTACCTTTATCAAAGATTATAGCAGATTCAGGTAACAAATCGAGAGACCACGTAGAAAATCACTTTCTTCCAATAAAATTTATAAACTACAAGAACAGAACAGCAATGTTTTATTTAAAAAAACGGTTTGCATAAGAGCTCAAAACAAAACTCTCAACTGCATCGGATTTCTTGCCAATATTAAGCATAAATTCCTTGAAATTTATAACTTCGCTTATACATACCAAAAAACGTATTTACTGTGCTTAGCTGATGGCGCTTGGTAGCGTTAAGCTGTATCTAATCCTTAGAAAAAGGTTCGGGGCCCGAAATCAGTTTATTTCCTCTTGTTTCCCATTTTTTCCAAAGCCTGGATTTGGGTCTTGACGCTCTGTTTAGAACTCCTGTGGTAGAATCGATTAGCGATTTATCGATGTTTGAATTATAATTAAAAACGGGTTATTCGAACTCGTACGACTTTTTGCATGGTTTAAATTGAGAGTAAGTTATTATTATCACATGCACTGAGCATGACGTCCAAAAGTGCCTTAGGTATAGGTGCCTAATTGAAATAAATTATTTGACTTTGACATTTGTTAATAATAACTTTGGATATCACTTTTATCATTTTCATGCTAATAGTACATCTGAAACTCCCACAAAACTACGTCTCTTGTCTTTGTATAATTTGTTTCTCACGCAATCAACAACAAAGTAATGTTCTTATACCCCAGTAACCCACATAGTAGCCACAATCATTTCCATTCTTCATTGCACCCTACTCTAAGGCATGCTGATGCACCACTTCCTTGCATACAAGCCCAGAAAGACCGAATTATGTACCTAATTTCTCGGTTACACCCGAAAGGGTACCGTTTACACAGGACGCCGATAAAGAGGCATTTAAAGTAGGCGGTACCTACTTAAATAATGACAGAGATTTTAGACCCTTCGAGACGCATCCAAAATCTACCTATAGTCTATAGCGGATCAAGTGGCTTTGAGCAAAAAATAATTGCTGGAAAACTGCTTTTATATGTTAGCTTTAAATATTGCAAACCCGTTTGAGTAAATAAATAAAAAACTTAAAAAAAAGAACAATAGAATTTCAAAAAAAAAATACTACAGATAAAATAACTTTTCTTTTGTAAGTATTTTCGTTTTTGCCACCGACTTCCGAAATTAAAGTTATTTTTCACTTTTAGTGGTTGTGCCTACCCCTCACAAATTCTTTTACCACTATTTTCTATGTAAACGATATTAACAGGAAGTTTTATAACATCATTAACAAACACAAAGTGGGATTAAGTGGGAAGTTAATAAAATTCAGTAATCACGGAGAAATCGATTAACATACACACAAAAAAAATATACAAACGAACATGTGGCGGCATTTACATCGTCACATGCGAACTACGCATCAAAGACCTGACGTCACACAACATCCTGACGTCACTCAAATCCTGCATCGCGCAATTAGAGTTTACCGCGCGATGGACATATATACAAGCTCTCGACTTCAACCTCTGGGCAGTTGCCCGCCAGACATGACACCCGTCTGGTCGGAGGATCCTCCCTTTTCTATGGTGGATGAATGAACTTTACACCCTGTTCCTCATGCCCCTAAAAACATACAGCCTCCTCTCTTTTTTAAAGTTGGTAAAAAGTAATTAAATTGAATGAAATTCTTACCTTAAATATCATCGTAACCAGTTGGTTCCCAGGCACAGAAGTATATCCTATCCCAGCACAACAAAATCATAGCAATAATGGGAAAAATAACTCCGCTTCGTAAAGGAAAGTTTAACACCCATTTTATCAGAGAACGATTAAACATCCAAGGATGACACAAAGATCTTGGCAACGATATAAGTGATGTATAGTGAAATTATGGCAACGCAAACATTTGAACGTGAACTGTAATTGCGAAATTAATTACTTTCTATAATAACCTGTGCCTCGTAGTTTGTAGATGCTGGGTAGTTTGGACATGCAATTAAGTGTAGTGTGACCCAAGGGCATAGCGTACCCTATTTCTACACTACGGACCAGAAAAGTATATCTCGTTGAAATTTTTGTGACATTGAATAAAAGTTTGTCGTTTTCAATTGAATTTGTTTTTAACTTGTTATGTTTGAGTTGTTTTGTATTTGACTCTTATAAAATGTTTTCGCCTTTAATAATATTTGACAATGATGTAGGTTATTTTATTTTACGTGGTATAATATTGTTAGGTTCTTGATAGTTTTGAGCGATAGTAGTTATGACAGGCGTCACTTAGTAGTCATAAAATTATAACTCACTTTGGCATCTCTAACTAGAAATTACTGTAAAGGAATATCAGTCATTTTTTTTAAATATAACTTGGTTCTTGTTCTTATCTTTATTTTCCATATTATATTGAGTTCTTTCTCCAATAATTCCTACCCAGCTATTCACATTCTTTCCAAATTAGTGACCCATTAAATCTATCCTCTCAGAACTGTCAACAAATTTCAAAACTACCCTACAACTTTGCTTTACATGTTTACCTACATGTTTTCTTTGCTTTTAAGACAAATCTTTTACAGTTCAAGCAGTATGGTTATGGAATGCCTTGCCCGTGTCGATAAGGCGTACTCAATATTTGTCCACTTTTAAAATTCTGGTGAAAAAACACTTCCTCTTGTTTCATGTTTATTATTTTATATAAATCGTATGTATATATATATTTATATGGATAAGTTTATGCTTCATGTATTTATTGTGTATGTAAATGGTACACCACTGACTACCTGCAGTATTATCTCTCCTTCCTTCTCCCTTTAATCCATCCAAAGGTTATCTGTAAAAGATCGCTTTTAGCGACAAGACCGGCCATTGTGTCACCCTATGTAAAATTTCTAAATTTATTTCTATAATTTGTATGGTGTGCATAATAAAGAACATTCTATCTATCTATCTATCTATCTATCTACGTTAAGGCAATTAGGTACATGAAAATCTATCAGTAGCTGTCAATTGGCTAGTGACAGCACATTCTCATTAACCCTCGCTAATTGTGTATTAAACCAGGACCCTCTTCCCAATACTGTGTGACATACGCATTGACGGCCGGACTTTGGGCTGTAATAATGTTCGGGTTTTTAGGGACCAATATTTGTTTAGGCGAATTTAAAACGATTTTCGGCAGCGTTAGAGGGTTAAATTGAGGATAGAATGGGTTTTGGAGTAGCTGTTCGTTTAAATATTGAGTGGATATGGAAGTATTAAATTAAGCTACACGAGGATAGGGTCACGTAACATATTTTTCATATAATACCTATATTATTGAGGTACATAAATACAAAATATTATCCATCCCTTTATTTTAGTAATGTTTCTAAGATTCAATTGACTTTTAAGACAGAATTTATGACGCATGAATAGGCTGCAATGAAACACAAATCCTGTCCAAAGGTCCTATCTTTCCGAATACTGAAGCTATAACAGCGATCATGTCTTGTTTGAGCTTCAGTGTGGTAACTCGAGCCAAATTCCCGCTAATTATCTCTCGAAATCAGTCGTAATTCATCTTTGAAATACGCTTGCATTGTGGCGGCATCTACATCGCCTCATGCGAACTACGCATAACTACGGACCTGACGTCACTAAAAATCCTGACGTCACACAAAATCCTGCATCGCGGTATTAGAATTTACTGTACGACATATAAGTATATAACTTTCCGACATCAATCGTTAGGCAGTTGCCCCCGTCTAGTCGGAGGATACTTCCCTTTCCCTCATACCTCTAAAGCATTAACTGACTACATTTGGGTATGTTATTGCTTAAAGCTACAGTTCCTAGAGGAGCGAAGAGAGGAAGTATGTGGCTGCCGCATAGTGTCCGCCATTTACCGACGAATGACGTCACTGAAACGTAGTTTATGATAGTAATTTCGTATGTTTTCCGAGAGAGCGTTTTTTGACACTATAAAATCAACACCGCAACCGCTCGTCTAGAAAACCGTAACTTAGACTACAAGAACCCAATGATATTTTAAAACTTCATGAAACGTAATCCAAACAAAATTTTTAATAAAAAATCATGTTCTAGTTTGGGTATAAGCTATTCCCAGGAATTATTCATTGTTCCCCACGTCTCGTACTGCAGAGTATACTTCAAAATCATGCCGATCTCGCTCTAACTCTTAGTAAAACACGATTATCTCGCTCTAACTTCTAGTATCAAGTGAATAAGTTTGTGCAATTTGTTCAACTTTCACGATATCGACATCTTGTTAGTATATTTTGCCTTTGTGAGGAGATATCAAGTTCTTTTACATGTTTAGGAAGGAGTTATTTTAGGAGCCTGTCACCTTGTGTTGTGAAAAACCGCTGCGGCCGTGGCTGCATTGGATATCATAGTCATGTTTTGAATAAGATTTTATATTAATAAAGGAAAGATTACTCAATTACCAAATTTAGTAATCAGTAAGTAATCAAGAGCACCTGCTCTTGATGATTTATTATTCGTTTTTTAATACCAATATTCCTAAAAAAAATCGGTAAACTTGTCGTGGGCACGCGGTTGGAAAGAAGTACGACGAAGTTTCGTTTTTGTACACTTGGCGATTGAGAGCTAGACCGAAAAAAGTGTAACATTTTTTTACGTAACAAAACTGTCGTGACGTTCAAAATGTTACACTTTTTAGGGTTCCGGACCTCGAAAGGAAAAACGGAACCCTTATAGGATCACTCGTGTGTCTGTCTGTCCTTCAGTCACAGCCAATTTGCTTCGAATCTAATGTACCAGTACCAGTTGAGGTACACATATTAATTTCTGAGACCCAAACACGGACGTAAAACGAAAATAAATTAATTTTGAATACTTTCTTTTTAGGGGTCACTTTTAGGGGCCGAAAAGATTTTTTTTCAAAAAAAAGTTGTGCAACCTGTTCTGTGTGACATATCAAAGGAAAGGGCTTGTAATTAGGTTCTCAATAAAAAAATAAATCAATGCTTATAAAAATATTTAAGAAAATTTATGAAAAATGATCATACCGCCCCTTCCTTATCTCCGAAACTATTGAGCCTAAAATTTTGAAAAAAGTACAGAAAGTAGTTCTATACTTACCTACCTAGATTACTGAAAACTTACAAGAAGTCTTAAAATAACATGGTAAATCTGCCAATATTGTGCGTACAAACTTACAACATATTTTTCAACTACAGTGTTAAGTTTGTCCTTGGGATAAATTCATCCCAACTACGGAAACCTTCATTGGGCGTGGTCTGACACGCTTTTGACCGGTTATTTTGTCTCATTCGCCAAGTGTGCAGAGTATAAGGTGTGATAAGGAAATTCGTTCCAAACGCGTTTAGAAAGAATGTGATGTTGCTACAACCCGCAAGCCAGTTAAAAAAAAACAAAAAGAACACGTCGCCAAATAAATTAAAACTCTTCCCTTGCGTTATTTTGTTGTACAAGATTTATTTTTGACAAAACTGACGCGTTAGTGCATCGCCCGAAGCGAAGGTTTATTAAATTTCTGTGATGCTTGCAATAATCCGATGCATCGTCCACATACTCCCACACCCGCGGGGTTACCCCCGGTTTACCCCCTGTTCTCCTGGTTACCCGCTACCCGGGTAAAATCATATTTTTGTTACAACGTGTGCTTTGTATGGCAGTAACAATATTTGCTTATTAGCCAAATATTGAAGCACGTAGGTAACGTATATTATCATACCATACTACATATTATTTGAACCTATTGGTTATAATAACATTGTGACATTATTATTGTTTGATGAACGTGAAGTTTTTGTAGTACGATATTTATTTTGAAACATACTTGTAGGCAAAAAGTTTAATATTGTTTTATTAAACGGTGGTTTTAGTTTACCAGTTAAAACCCACAACAATACAATTTAAACTACTTAATTTGCACGTCATCATCATCATCATCTAGCTAGACTTTTCCCAATATGTTGGGGTCAGCTTCCAGTCTAACCGGGTTGCAGCTGAATACCAAAAATACTTTTCTGTTTAATTTAACTTTATTGTTGTTTTGTGTTTTATCCTGATATAATTATAATTAATACGTGAAGCAAAAACTTTTTTGTACCTACCCCTTTTTACGAAAGTTACGCGGACTGAGGAGTATGAAATTTGGCTCGAGTTTATACGGAGAAGGGAACGCTAATATTTTTATATAAAATGAATTAGAAATAAATAAAAATAATTAAAAAAATCATTACACACACTATGGTTAAAGATTAGAAATAAATGACATGGCAGCATGGAATTAGTATGACCTTTCCTAAAGTATCCTATGAAACTTGAAATTTAAATGAATTATGGTCGAATTTCGATTACTGCGCGACCACTAGTAATTATAATTATTTAAGAGCCCTCAAACACCTAGTACTGAACAAAACCACAGCAATAAACAATGACTCGTAAGTTATTTCGATGATCACATGATTACTTTCTTTTTACCGCACTGAGCAGACTGGTTGATTCTGATGGCGTCAGTGGTTGTCACAAAAAACAATGCTGCTACTTGACATATCTAAACAAAATTAGTTTGCAGCATTAAAAAAATCTCAACAAAAGCAATATTAAAATTCTTGAATACAAGCCCGCAGGCCAAATATAGTCTCAACAAGTAGCCCCATTTTAATTATACATATATAAAATAAGACCAACAAAAATTCAATAATATCCCAGCTTAATTAAATAATGTAAGGGAAAATATAAGGAAAAACTTGGGCCACAACAATAAATAAATATGTACGAAGTACTTCGGGAAAAAGTGAAGAAACGATTAGCGAGGCCCACTGTACTTCAACGATGTTTATGAAGACAAAAAAGTTTTTGATGTTTTATTGCTTTCAATTTCATGTTTAATATCCAATTTAGAGAATTGCCGAGTTCGCAGAGGTTGGTCCGCGGATGGGAGACCATTACACATCGAGACCCCCCGTGCCTCAGAAAGCACGTTAAGCCGTTGGTCCCGGCTGTCATTTTTAGATTCTTGACAGTCGTTACGGGTAGTCAGATGCCTGACACTGAAATCTGACAACCAATCTTACCAAGGGGGTATCGTGTTACCTAATAACTAGGATGTGGAGATCAGATAGGCAGTCGTTCTATGTAAATTACTGGTATTCAGATGCATCCAGTTAAACTGGACGCCGGCCCCCAACATATGTAGTTGGGAAAATGCTAGGCAGACTGATTGATCTAATTTAGAGGGTATTAGAGGGCTTAGGTACGATATTGTGCCCATAAAACTCTTGTTATGACCTACATATTTTGATAATAAAGAGTTGTTATCCTTTCTTTTGTACCTTTGTGAGCGGCCATTGTTTCACTACAAAAGCTCCACAGCATGTGTAAAATTCCCTCATTAGGAGGCGTTTGTATAAAATTATGTTTGTCACAGTTTCATGTGTTCGTAATTGTCATTTGATTGTGAAAGATTCGGGTTACTTGGATAAATAATACTCACAAAGAAAATGAAAGACAAATAAATATTTTGTCTAGAGAGTATTTATGGTAGTCTAAACATTGTGTTTTCTTTGTTTTGTACGTTTATGTCTATAAAATATTTGTTGTGTCAGAGCCAGGACTTCAAACGTGTATTATATTATAGGATCATCAAACAACATAGTATCTTATCTATTTAAAACACTCTCCATAATAAGTATAAAGAACTACTTATTTTATTTTTAAATTTTCTTTTATTATTAAGTACCTTATTTAAAGCGCTATTTCTAAACTTGTAGTCCTGGATTTGATTCCAGGGTCGGGCAAAGTGTTATTGGTTTTTACATCTGGGATTTCTCAGTAGCAGCCCGTAGTCTGGATTTGTGCCCGGTTAGTAGCAATAGGCTCGATCTCTATTAGATGGGGACTTAATACAAGCGTGAAGTTATGATTTAAACTAACTAGTTCGACTAGTTAGTTTAAATCATAACTTCACGCTTAATATATAATAATCATGACTTAATACAAGCTTATTTTCTTTTAAATTTTGTGAATGAGAGAACGTTGTAGACATAACAGACTGTAGATCGGTGGACCATTTAATATTTTGCTAAGTACCTGGTACTTGCTGATGGGCCTACACTGTCCTCTCATACCTTTTAACACTGTAACTTGGAAACATTGTAAAAACCATTTACTTTTAAAAGAGTAACCGTGGAGTTTCTTGCCGGCTCTTCTCCATAGGAAACGACCAATTGGAACCGTGCACCTAGCTTCTGACGTTTCATAAGTGCCCTTGTAGGTTTATGTGAAATAAAAATAATTTGATTTTGATTTTGATAAAAACCCCGTGTGCGGTAGTCAGCTACCGCACACTTTAAATAACAAGTATTAAAATTGAATAACCTCCGAACAAACATTCCCTCATTTCTCTTTCCTACTCCATCACCAGACCCTATTCATCATCTATCTATTACTTATTCATCGAGCCCAAACACGATACCTGTGCTGTAAGTTGGTAAGGGAGTTTGGTATCCTGCAAATTCCAGGTGATGCTGCAGCATGAGTTTAAGGTTACTATGTTATTCTAGTATCATTGAAGTAACAGAATACCAAATTTCAAATCGATCAGACCTGAGGAAGACGCTCAAATCCATTCATCAACTAGAAAAGAGCTGATAATCTTTAAACGACTGAAACGATTTTAACCGTAGCTAGAAAACCTATTTTAAAAAAAATAACCGTATTCAAACCGTTTCACCCGTTTAAGAGCTATGGTGCCACAGACAGACACACACTCATCGCGGTCAAACTTATAACACCCCTCTTTTTGCTTCGGGATAACACCAAATTCTAAGTTATATTTTTTATACTCCTTCTTGAAAACACCTCCGAAAAAATCTGGCAAGAAATAATAAAAAAGAAAATGGAAATCACGCCAATCGGACTGGCAAATTCAATCACGAAGTCAACCTTATATAATTATGTTTGCCTCCTTGCTTTTTCTGGCGGAATGGTGACGTCACAGCCAACTGATATAGCCGTGCGGTTCATTGACCTGTCACAACTTATTTTTCCTATAGAATGACCCATTTGTTTCACCTCCTTGGCTTATATTCTTTAAGGAAGTGTTGTATGAAACGTTAATGTAATCGTGTGCGGATTTTATGGGGGGGTGTCTTTTGTTTTCCAAACTTGTTAGGGGAATATGAAAACAACAGTGTTTTAATCGTTTCGGAAATACTGTTCACATTCATGATAATTATTATATTAATATGTGAAGCAAAAACTTTGTACCTACCCCTTTTTACGAAAATTACGCGGACGGAGGAGTATGAAATTTAGCACAGTTAAAGTTTATATGGAGGAGTGCAGAAAGCTAATATTTTTATATAATATACATTAGAAGTAAATTTAATTAATAAAACAACATTACACACACTACCATGCGTTTGACAGCGTTTGACACAAGATGGCTGACCTTAGAATCATGACATTTAAATGAATTATTGTCGAATTTCGACCTCTGGGCGAGCACTAGTAATAATAAAACCTTTATTATAAGACCATAATGAATCCATACAGTAGTGTTAGTAAAGAAAATTAAAAAACCGGCCAAGTGCGAGGGGACTCGCAATCGAAGGGTTCCATACTGTATTAAAATCGAGCAAAAAAAAACGCAGAAAGGAACACGTTTTTTGTATGGGGACCCCCCCCTATTATTAACTTTATTTTTAATTTTTATTATTTGTTTGTGTGTTATAGCGGCAATAGAAATACACAATCTGTGATTTCAAATGTCTACCTATTACGGTTCATGAGATACAGCCCGCTGACAGACAAACGGATGGGGGTGGTGGGAAAATTCGTTTTCTCCGTATTTTTAACCGAGCAGAGCTCGGGTGCCCAAATTTAAAACAAGAGTAATGACACCTTAGAATAATGACATGGCAGCATGGAATTAGGAAGTACCTACTATCATGGCAGCATGGAATTAGTATGAACTTTCCAATACTATTAAATGAGCATTCTTTATTTTCTCCTGAGCAGAGCTCGGTCGGCCAGGTACTGTAAGTAGCACGTACTCGACGTATGAACGCATTGGAAAATCCCACCTACCGTACAACGTGCTCAGAATGCTGTGAGAACTGGCAGACATTCTGCTGAGGATCGAGGCACACCGCTTTCGAAAGATGGTATGAAAGCCATCAATCCTCGCCTCAGCAAACATCCCCGAAACATTACAAAAACGCGGCAGCCCCGCCACCATCTTGAACACGTAGTTATACTGCACACGCACGGAGCATTGCTATAAATAACACCATCTCAAATCTAAAATCTAAACAAACTCTAATAAAAATTCAAAATACCTAAGTAAAACAACTTAGCGAGCTTCAGTAAAGTTAAAACAAAAAATAGGTACCAAGATTTATCGGAGTTTTCAAATGTAGGGACAAAAAGAATTATGAAAGATCCAAAACTTATTTTATTGCTTTAAAACTGAAATTCAAAGTAAAAGGTAAAGCTGTATGGCTTCATGCCAAATCGATTGACTATAACTTTCATAAAAGATCTGTAGTTTTTTATAAGAGCAAAAGGTACGTGTGTCAGCTCTAACGGACGACTGGAGTTTACTCCTTAATACGATTATCTTTGAATATGCAATAGGCAAAGAGGGTCGACGCGAAGAGATGCGTCCACCTCCCAATCCCCGTCTGTATACAAGTATACATACACAATCCTCTCCCCACCCTAATATAACTTATATGAAACAATAATTAGATCATAATTTAAACTTCTGTTTGTGATTTAATTGGATGGAGTAAAGTGCAAGTAATCGAGTATTGCACGGCCGAAATATCCAGATCGAAGTTTGAAATATGTAATATGTTTTTTTTTTTAATATTTCCGTGTTATTTACGAATAAAACAATACAAAAACTTAACGCTTGTATAAATTTCGCTCCTCATAAAAAACCGGGGCTTATAAGAAAATCGATTCTCAAGGAGTAAACTCTAAAAATGTTATTGTTTGATATTGGAGTCGACAACTGAGTAGGTAGAATAGTCTTGTAACCTTTACGCTTAACACAAAAAAAATCAATCAATCTGCCTGCCTTTTCCCAACTATGTTGGGTTCGGGTTCCAGCCTTACTGGATGTAGCTGAATACCTACCAGGATTTTATATGGAGCGAATGCTAGCACTAATCACTACTCACAAAAATTTTACTGTGTCCAGTAAAAACGAAGCACTAGGTAACTATCCAAAATCGGTGTCTAAACAATGTAACTTCTCTACATCAGAAGCCTTCTGAATTTGTCACCACCTTCCATTTAAACAACAACTTGAGTGAACATGAGCTTTATGAAGCAACACTCCCATTTCCTGCGGTGTCCCAAAGTTTTAAACCGTTTATAACGCGATTGGGTCCGCATGACACATTGTGATTAGTTCCACCCTTTATCAGGCCCAATGGGGACATCATGAGGAACCATTAGCATGTTGTCTTTGCTTTGACAGATTCCTTGGAACGGATTGGCGTGGCTCGGTTTTAATGGATATTTGGGTAAGATGTGTTTTAGGTTTGAAACAATGTGTGTGCGTAGTGGGCAGCATGTCGGTATTAAATTAGACAGAAAACTATGACAAGATAATTTTCATGTTTTGTTTGATTTAAATCATAGAAAGTTATAATGTTCAATGGATATTTATTATTTTTAAACCCTTGACTCGGTTTTTTCAATGATTGCCAATACAAGTTTTACAGAATTCTGTCTTTAAATTGATACGTCCAAAATTTTTCATTTCATTGACTTCTTTAGACGTTCGATTGGCTTTCAAAAGATGTCAAAATCATAAATCTCTAAAACGTATTTTATTTGTATTCCAGAACAATAAGCATAAAATGTAAATAATATTCAGACAGGCGTTTCAGTCGCAATGCGTGGTAGTCAAAAATATTTCATTTGTCTGAAGTCTAAGTGGTTATCAAGACTTCAGAATTGCAATTTCAGGCCAAAATTTTGGCTTTATATATTCCTGTGATCGTTATTATTCTGAGGAGATGACTTTTAAAATAATCATTTGGTTAAAATGAAAATTCTTGTATTGTGACTGATGATTTTCATATTTTTTCATGAAAAATAACTTAAAATACGAGAGTAAAAATATAAAAATGTAGCGATCAATTTTCAGGAGTAAACACAATTCTGTATTTTACTTACCTACTTTAACGAACTAAATTAAAATTTTCACCGTACTCAATCTCTAAAATTAAGCAAAATAAATTATTATTTTATAAATTATATATTTATAAAATAATAATTAATTTAGCTGTTTACCTAAGTATCTTCTTACTTACCTTTTTAGTTGGTACATGAGAACTTCGTGGAAAAACCTGTTATTTTGAACTTTTAATGTGTTGGTAATATTAATTTAAGGTAGAACATTACTATATAAACACAGATACTAATAATAAAGCTGAAGAGTTTGTATTTTGTTTTTTTCAAGCAAATCTTAGGAACTACCAGCCGAATTAAAAAATATATTTTTGCGTTTGATAGCCTAACTCTTGAGGAAGGTTATACGCTATTTAACATCACGCTACGACCCTTAGGAACCGAGCAAAAATAACGCTAAGCGATAACGAAGTAATAGCGCGTGCGAGCGATCGGATGCGACGCGGTGGGTCGGGTGCCAAACACGTGAACGAAGTCGCAGGCAAAGCAAAGCTAGTAGTTTGTCTGTAGTTCGGAGTGCCCATAGGGTCTGAGTGCCCATATTCTGTTTAAAGAAATCTTGAAACGATTGGTTGACAGTTCCCGTGACCAAATGGCTGGCTATGCCTCCACCAATTTTTTTATTAGTCCTCAGTGATGCCGAGGATTTTTTCATTGCCGTATTTTAGTTTATTGTTAGATTTTGTAAAGACAACAAATAAGGAAGCATAACAAGACAAGACACAAAACTATCACTATATACAACATGTAAAAAAACCCTATCCAATCAATGAGGCTGTTGTTAGGTATCGTACTGAGAGTCTATTTATGTGGTAATTTTCAGGAAATGAAAATAAACAAAATTGTCCCATTTTTTTTCCAATGGGGAATTTTACCGGGTTTATTACATGAGGAACGGGCGGCCGTCGTTTAGCGGGTGTCTACAAGTCATAACTTATGACCCCTGTTGAAAATTTGCAAATTTTTGATAATTTGTGAGTATTTGCTGATTTTTAAATAGCAATAACTTTTTTATTTTCAATAATTATTAGATTTTTTATTACTTAGAGATGTTATTGCAGTACCTTTGAGCCCCTTTTGGATCGTAAAGGGTTTTTTTTATATAAATTGTATAACAAAGGCAAAGTCAAATAATTTATTTCAAATAGGCCCTTGTATTTTTGAACGTAAAAGTTTACAAAAAATTGAATTGATTCTGGTCGCCCTTTCCAAAAGGTAGTTTTTGTATGGAGAAAAATGGGCAAGAAACTCCACCGTTACTCTTTTAAAAAGTTTTACATTATTTTGTACGAGTATATGTAGGTACATTAGTTACGTAATTATATGAGGGATATATGTTACGTATTATATTCTTATATTAGGTGCACATAAGACGATGCACCTAAGAAAAAAATACTATACCACAATAGGTAAAAAGAAGAATTAAAAATGAAGCAACGAAAGATAAATTAATTACTTATGTGATAGATACATGGTTCTCGCATATTACAAACATTGTAAAAGTAGACGATTTTCCTAAAATGTTTGAGGAAGTAACCACGGGGGTACTGCTACTTAGACAAAAAAAACTTGAATATAAACTTTTATTAGATTTTAATATTGTGTGTTTTCCTTTGTTGCAGACTGGCAAACACTTTCATAGGACTTCACTTCTCATCAAAGCTTTCAACCACAAGTTCCGCCTGGATCTTGAGCTTAACACGTAAGTCATATTTTTGTCTATAGCGAATTTTTATTTAATACAATAGACGTAGATATATTTAATAATCTATTCCGCTTAACTATTCCTAAAGAGTCATAAAAAACCCTGTAAGAAATCGACACGTGTTTCACCTCTCAACTAGGCATCCTCAGGATGACGATTGACTTGTCGCGAACCAGAACACGGCGTGTTGCCACGCCGATCGCCGAAAGTAGAGTGCCACACTGTGCGTTTAATGTTTGGTGACGCATGTGTTATTTTTTGTAAACGGTTTCAGGAAACGATCATCCATTATTTAAGAATCGAGTAAATGTCAAGATTTATGAAAACAGTGTGGAAATATAAAACAAAACTAATTGCTTGTTTGCAGCATAAGTATATTCCATAAACAAATATAAATGTACATAAAGTATTGCAATAGACTCACCCCCTCTTACATAGGACTTACATAAACTAGGGAAATATAGATGTACCTCATAAAGGTACCATCGAAGACGTTCATATCTAACCACCGTAAGGACTATTCTTGCTTGCAGCGCTCGGCGACTATAGAACCGAGCCGGTAACAGATGTGGTCATCATGTTCACGGGATTTTGTTTTGAAACTGATTAGATATGAACTTCTTTGATGGTACACCTCTGCCTAAGACTTCGGGAAAACAAGGCGACATGTTGTGTTATGTAATAAAATATAACCAGCCATAAATAACGCTCGAAATCAATCACCCAGACTTTTTCATTCGTAGATAATATCAACAAACTGAAAGTAAAAATTTCACAACCAGCATTGATACGACACAATTCATTGAACCGCACTCTTATTTATACCAAACCCGTACCTAGGTACTAAGAACCAAACAAAGAGATAAAAGAAACTTTCCAATTTGTTGAAAATAAATACACCAATCGACCAACAAAAACCTGAATGGTACAAAACGCTAACAAATTGTACCAACTCACAAGGGAGGACTTCAAAAACAGTTTGAACCAACACCATAAATGAAACTGAAACAGAAATGTTCTGATGGGAACTTATGGAGGTAACACTGACAGAGATAGACATATAAAAACACCTTAGTTAGAAAAAGAGGGAGGATCTGAAGACGTTCAAAGAATCTCTATTACGGGGGAATCGCTGAGTTTCTTTCGCAGATAAGCTGCTTATAATTCTGTAAGAGTTCCCGTATTGCAAAATTCATATTATGGTTCGGGCTTGGTAAGTGGGGTTTTGCGGGCTGGAGGTTGATTTGGGAGTTAAAGGTTATGGACAGAAAGAACCTTGAAAGTCTTGAAAATCATCGTTACTTACGGGAATGTTGGTACGAATTATCAAAAAGTTTTTAAATAATTCGACCCCTGCCATACAGGATCAGTCTCGACCCCTGAACTAGGACAGTTCAGGGGTCGAGACCTCATTGATGTAATGCGTACAGAAGTTTGGAAAAAAAAAATACAAAAAAAGAAAAAAAAAATGCGTGGTACTGGTATACACTACGGTGTGCTATTGCGCAGGTATTTCAGCAGTATAATCACATTGACTGCCTCGACGGCGCTGCGCTACTACTGAGCATGAGGTCCTGGGTTCGATTCTCGGTTTGGACAAAGTGTTATTGGTTTTTCCATCTGGAAGTTCTCAGTAGCAGCCCGGAGTCTGGATTTCTACCTGGTTGATGGTAATAGGCTCGCTCCCTATTACATGGGACTTAAACATAACTGGCGAAATGTAGGTGTACCTATACTAGGTACACCTCTGCCGATCCTTTCGGGTAATATAGGTGTGGTGATATGTTAATCACATAGAATTAACAAAATCACTCGCTCTGTCTCTTTTTTTACGTGTGTTTTTTTTCTCGAATAATAAACAACCGTACCTATCAACATTTTTCCTTGTCACTTGATTACCATAGAATCCCACTTCCATCGAATTTGCTTCGGAAATCAATATGGAAATATGTAAAATATTTACATACGGCCGGCCCTTAGGGATTTCGTTCGTGGGTATTTTATTTCAGCCGTTCGTCTATTGACCCACTTCTCAATTGAGATGGATAGGTATCCTTGAGAGGGCTTTGTACCTAAATGGGTTCCGGACATAATTACTTATAGGTACTGCTTCTTGACTACGTGGGGGCCTTGACAATGTGACATTCTATGAGCGATGTCGTTGATGGAAAAATCCAAAAATTTGCTGAAATAACCTTATGTCAATCCCTTTGAAAAGTGCTATAAAATTCAAATTCAAATTCAAAATTCAAAAGTCATTTAAATCAAACTAGGCTGATAATCAGCACTTTTCGAACGTCAAAATTACATAAGACAGTCCCCCAAAACGCCCACCCTTCACCACTTCCTAGTGCGTTAGCTGGGAAGAAGAAGTGGCGCAACAAACTCCCCAGCAGCACAGCTGTCTGTTCAGTTAGAAAGTAAAAAAAAGACTCTATATATAATAGTATTCAAAATAATAAACCTAATTTAAATTATTATCCATATGTTAGCTAGCACACGCCAATATACCAAACAAAATCATCGAGAACTATACTCGGGCAGAAATAAAAACTAAACGTAAACAAAACTTAACGTGTTAATAAAAGCCTCCAGGCATAAAGGGCGTGCCCGCTAACATAAAGCTGTAACTGGAAGTTAATGATAAACTAGGACCATCGAGGTAAAATAAATAAACAGTTAATTACTAATAACAATAAATAATATGATCTATTCTCGAGGTCACTAGTTACATATTGCAATACAACTCATTAAAAAAAAACATTGTAATAAGAAGATTATGTCAACAATAAATTAAAATAAACAATTATATGAACTCATATAACCTGTCAGTAGGTAAGCTAATTCTGGAGAAAGAACATAAAAATTGTCTTGAGTTAATCACAGCGACCAACTATTCTTATCATTTAAGTAGTCGTTGATAGAATAGTATGCCTTTGAACAAAGGTTGGATTTTACTTTCGTTTTGAACGCATTCAAAGGCAAATCTAGCAAAGAAGAGGGTAACTTGTTATAAAAGGTTATACCAAGCCCAACAAATGAGTTAAACTTTATGAAGCCGGTGAAAAAATATATAGAAATAAGAAACGCTTTTAAAGCTATTGCCATTTCATAAGCTCTCTGGTTGGCTAGTGGTCGTCAATGCAACTGCTGAATCTCGGTCCCTGGTTTAAACACCGGGTCGGTCAAAATGTTGATCGTATTTTCTATTAGGATTCACAGCAGCAAGCCGGTCAAGTCTGAATTTGTGCCCGGTTAATAAAAATAGGCAGGCTCTCAATGTTCCAATTAGTACAATGTAATGGACATTGTACTAATTGGAACATTGTAATGGTAGCGTATGTATATAAATAAAAAATTAAAAACGAGCGGCCTTACAGTAGTCGCATATTATGATGTGTAATATCTGACATGTTGGCTGACTTATATATTATATAAATAGTATTCAACATCATCATCATCATCTCTCAGAAAATGGGTTGGTACCATCTGACGGCCAACTTTACCACCACCGCGCTCATTGGTCAAATCAAATAGCGCGCGCTTCTCCGGCTTCCTGTTACACACTTCCGTCCCTTTTCACGAAATCACTCCCACAGATTGCAGGATCCCACGGATTGCAGATTGCAAGGTGGAAAAATGTTATACATCAATAACATAAGTAAACTGGTACAACTGACAATACTCTTTCTAAGAATACAAGCACCATACTTTATAAAAATATAGTACGATAAAACGTCGCTTTCCTCCAAATACTAGCTACCTCTTTAGTTCAACATTTAGCTTCATAATAGGGTTGCCCGTTCAAAAGTTCGCAAGCTCGTTAGATGTTAAAACACACTGAACTAGCGAATGTTCTTCTTTGTACGTAAAGGAAATTCTTCTCCATGCTGAAGAAAATTTTACCTTTAAGAATACGAAGTGTGCCTTATTAGGCCAGGACACTAACGGTTGCAGGTTGTGACATTCTGTGCTGTATTTATTTGTCGTTGTAAGACTACGCTGACGAAAATAAAAAGTAATTGTGTTCTAAAATATGTAGTTCGACTTTCAATACGTATCGACACGACCTTATTTTAAAGGGAAAACTAACCGGTTTTTTTCATGCAAATCATTAAATCTTATTATTATTCCTAACGATTTTGTTAAATTGGTTAACTTACTTCGTTAGATATAGAGGAGCTCGTGGCTAAGTAATGACTGCCGCACAGGTCGATCCATCAGGTTAAGCTACGCTTGCCGGGGTTGGTCTGTGGATGGGTGACCATCTTTACATACCGAAACTGCTCCGTGCCTCGGAAAGCACGTTAAGCCGTTAGTTCCGGCTTTCATTCGTGGGTCTTTGACAGTCGTTATGGGTCGTGAGAAGCCCGAAAGTCTGACAACCAGTCTTACCAAGGGGTATCGTATTACGCAGTTACTGGGTTGTGGAGGTCACATATGCAGTCGCTCCGTGTAAAATACTGGTATTCAGCTGCGTCCGGTTAGACTAGAAGCCGATTCCAATATAGTTGGGAAAAGGCTAGGCAGATTGATTGATTTTGTTAGATATTTAATGAGAATAGGAACCGATGGCTGGTCTCTGCTGTGAAAGATGATATGGCTAGAAAGGGCTTGACTACCGAGATGACCACTAATAGAGAAGTATGGAAGAAAAGGCCATGTTGCGCCGACCACTAATATATTGGGGTAAGGGCACGAGAATAATGATGATAATTTGAGATATGATAAAATCAAGTTCAATTCGTTCAGGAGAACTAGATACGTGTGTGCAACACCCCTGACTCCTCATAACACCTTATGTCCGCATTATGTCCCGGCGTCATTTTTCCGCAATTGTGTTCTGTTTTCAATGTCCAGCTTTGTACCGTTACTTCTGTTAGATATTCAACATGTCCAGCCAGTGATTAATGCGCACCCGCTTAAACATGTTCGTTTCCATTTTTAAATTTACATTTCGAAATGAAAATGTTTGCGGACATGTGGAGTGTTATTCCGTTGTTCGCGTGTCCAGTTGTTTTTTAATTGTTCATTGATGTGTTGTTGTTTTTTATAGTGTTCCGTGGTTTGTGACGTGTCAGGTTAATCAAAGGTGGAATTTTGGTTTTTCGTTTAGTTCGCCACTTTTTTGGATTTTATAATTCATATCATTTTATAACAAATCAATGGATCAATTAAACCGTACTATACCAAGCCGAGCGATTTTGACCAAGGATTTTTATAAAGAAACCTGTTTGAACATCCAATCAATATACCTTTGCTGAAAATAAAAATATACTGAAGCACGATAACAAATTTTTGCAACACAGACCACACTCCGGACAAACTACACCAAAGGCACAACACATTGTTACACCAAGATAAACTCCACAAAGAACACGCGATGCTTAACACGCTGACAATCACAGAACAACAATTTCTACGTGTTTGCAACAAAAATGTTGATTGGCACACAAAGAGTGTCGCGGGCGTGTTGCAGCTGCGTTTTGTTTGCACACCGCTTTTAATGAAGTTGTCGTGCGAAGCGACACGCGGACATTTTACTAGCGGGTTAAGTTACACGCTCCTAGAGAAATTGCTTGAGAAGCGTGCTGTATTGTGGTTATTTCAATTAATTGGCAAAGAAATTTCTAAGTTAGGTACTTTAAGTCTATCTTGTGTACATTCAATTTTCGGAGTTGGTATCAAAATTATTAAAAAATGACACCCTGTAGTAGAAAAATAATACTGTCATGGTTTTTGATATCTGCATGAAATATTGTATATTATTGGGAATTGTCAGGTTTCATTTATTTAATTGACGTAGTCCAAAATACTAAAGTTGATTGGCACAAAGAGTGTCATGAGCGTATTGCAGCTGCTTTTGCTTGCGCAGTGCTTTTAATTAAGTTGTCGAGCGGAGCGACAGGCGGCCGGTTCTCGAGCGGGATAAGTTACACGCTGCCAAAGAAGCTTAGTGTTATTTAAATGATATGAGTAATATGGCTAATAGTAGCATAGACTTTGCAACGTGACAATTCTCACCGTTACGTGATAATTTTACTGTCATGATCCAGAATCCCTCAATCAGTGACTGAAACTCGCGTGACACGCTCTTTGATCCCCAATGGTTACGTGTTATTTATTATTTGTTGTGTCACTGCTACGTGCTGCTTTATTAAAATATGTTACTTCCGGAATCAAAGTAACACTGTGTATGAAGCAAAAATGTTGATTGACATACAAAAAGCTTTTCAGGGCGCGTTGCAATGCCGCGACATTCACGCGTAGCTTTTAATAAAGTTGTCTCGGCTTGCGAGACTTTTTGGAAGTAATGGGATGTTTAATAATGTGTCACGCTCTGTATCTCTAGCAGCATGACGAAATTTTAAAATAAGCGTGATACATATTGATGTACCTAGTACCTACATCGTGACGTACACTGTAACTTCATACCAAAAGCTGGAAGTTTTTATAATTGCAGCACAGTATTACTAACGTGTTGAAAACTAAAATATCCAAAAGACACACTCTAAACGAAATACAAATATTAACGAGGTCTTCTTCTGAAAGTTCACAGAAGATTTTTAAAACAAATCGCCACAAGCGTGTAACCTTACATTTTGTTTGTACTTTGTAATTAAGCTCAGAGCAGAGAGAGGGACAGAACAAGTAATAAGCATGAAGCGTGTCGCACGAAATATAGGAGAGAGTATTTAAAATGTTGTTGCACGAAAACAAAATCGTTATTACACAATATTTAAAGCATGCAAAACGTTACACGATGCAGACGGTGTAATTTATTTAAAAGGCACTTTTAATGAAGTTGTCGTAAGCCGGTGGAAATGTGTTTGTGGGACAAGTTATTGGAGGGCAGCGGGAACATTATTGTTGCGTTTATGTTCACATTTCTGAGATTGTTTGGTGCAAAACAGCAGTTCTCTTTTAAAAATGTAACGTTAAAAATGTAATTGTAATGTGTAAAAAATGTATGACAATTTCAGAAAAAAAAATCTTTTTCTCTTTTTAATCGGTAAATTTTGCAAATAAACTTAGGGCTATAGGTAGTAGGTACATTAATAAGATAACACGCCATAAAGTGAACAAGACAACATTATTATTAGGAATAATAATGAAATCTAATAAACTTTGAAGCTAGTCGCACTACCCAAATATAAACGTATGAATGGAAATTACTCAAAAATTACAAAAAAAAAAAACATGCAATTTAGTTCAATAATTAATTATTTCTATTTCTCACACGATTATTTTAAAGATAAAACCATGTCTGTACATGCACAATCAATATTACAATTTTTAGAAGTCGCTCTGCTCATACGTTATCCCACAACTCAATCTAGTCGAGTTCCCACCGCGTCTGCTGCAGAAAGCGAAAGGCTCAGAATTTGGGACTCAAATTGGAACATGCAGGCGACACAACCAGGTTGTGCGACACAGGAAACGTTTCTGATTAGGTCGTACACTACTGAGAATTACATTTTAATTAGTGATAGAAGTAATTGAGTTTGCAATCTCTGTTTTTTTTTCTTCTATATTTTATTTTTTTTGTATATTGGCACCTTATATTCATGTATTTAGTTATTATTTAATCGTGTTTTTGTATTTTATGCCGTCTTTTGTGTGCACCAAATAAACGATTTATCTTTCTATCTATCTATCAATCTTTTTTAACCAAATGTGGTCAGGCTCTTTTTTCCAGGGTCTCAGATTGTCTTTAGTACAAAGTTTTTTTTACTGATTATCAAACGCTATGATGGGTTTTATGGCTTTTAAAACCTTTTATGATACTCACCTTTTTAATATTTAATCAATATTATATATATATATATATACTCAAGGTTTAAACTGCTTTGTTTATGTGTTTAAAGAAAGATTGTTTTTATATTTGGTACACGCACAGGAAGTACAAGCAGTAAAGGAACATTTAAAACTAACAAAATTAACACTAACTAATCCGAAATTAACAATATAACACAATATTCATATTATCTGCATGTAGCTGACTGCTGTCCAGGTCTGAACCTAGAATATATTATATTTTTGTGAATATCGTAAGTCGCACCAACAATCATAGTGAATTCAGTCTCTGCGTAAATTGAGGATCCATAGCGCATGAATGCAATATTAATTGCCCTCAACCCGAGGCTAAGACGTTCTAATTAACTGAGTCAGTTGGTCATTGAGAGTCCTCTCTCGCTGACATTTCATCGTAATAATGGTAGTGGCCTCAGACTCGGGCCCTGCCTCAAAATGAATCACGTACTTCAAACGCTTTCGAGTTAAATATAGCGACACTATCGATTCGGGATTATAATTAAAATATATTTAGCTGAAACAAAAAGAAAATAATACTCCCAGGAAACCACTCAATCAGTTTAAAAAAAAAAAGCTCCGCAAAATGCAAAAAACTTAATCTCAACTTAAAAAAATAATCACGAAAAAAGAATCGTTACGTCATCCTTCATTTTGGGTTAATCTCCGAAATGTTACCGTGTAAGCGTAATTCTGCGAAAACAGTCTCGGGCCGGCGCCATATTGTTTACGGTGACGTCATCTCTCCCTGGGAGACAAGGGTGCCGATTGAAAAACAATACAGCGGCGGTGGCGGCCATGTAAATAGCGAGAATGATGGGTTTGTACAAGATTTTATTATGTTTGTCAGTGCAAAGTACGGCAAATGCTTTTCTTTTGTCGTTACCGTATTTATGGCTTACGGAGTTTTAAGTATTTAGGACCGCGTCGAAGTTTGATGGATTAGTACTGTTTTTCTTCGTTCTAGTTATTCTTTGAGGGTTGTTTTGTTCTTTAAGTATGTTATTCTTTTCTGTATGGGAAGTAAAAATTTCCCTGTAGTGAGGAAGTTACTGGATAATATTGTATTATCTAAATACTAGCTTCTTCCCGCAACTTCGTCCGCGTGAAATTTCTTGTTCCCCCGACCCATCCCGTCGCATCGCATTGCCTGCACGTGCTATTACTACGTTTTCGTTTAGCGTTATTTCTTTTCTCGGCTCCAAAGGGTCCTAGCATAATGTTAATATAGCCTATAGCCTTTCTCAAAAATTGAGCTATCACATGCAAAATGATTTTTTCAAATCCAACTTTCCAGAGATTAGTACGTTCAAACAGACAAACAAAAAAACAAACCTTTCAGCTTTATTATTGGTATAGATTAAGTTTTTTCTTTCAAACATGTGAGTTTAATGACCTTTTTCAGAAAAAAAATTTATTTACTCATCGTCGTTTTATAATTATTTAATACGCGTTCAGGGCTGTATTGGGGCTGCCTCGCTACTGCAGCGCCTCAAGTATGTTTGCTGAGGCGCGTACCGATTGCTTCCACGCAACAATGCGCAAGCGGAGCGCGTCTCTGGTGCGTAGGGTGTGGGGCAGCACCAATGCCGTCCTGGCGATGATCGCGGACCGGATGGACTGCTCATACTTACGGCACTGCTGTGATAGGCATGTTGCCGTCAGCAGGGCCGGGTAGAAGTCTTGGTGTGTAATATTAGTACTATTTTTATTGTGTTTTCTGTATTTGTGTGTACTCCACATATGAGTTAAGGTTGCTCAAAATAAATATATTTTATTTTATTTTATTATTATTACATTCTTTTTCATTTCCCATTTCAACATCAAAACCATAATTCCAATAAAATTTTCATTACTACTATGCAAACAAATTTTAATAGAAGCCTTTTAACTAAAAGCAACGCACAAATTACTTAGGGCCCGCAGGAAATTGAATTTGTCAGCCTCTACGACTGTCAGTTCTGTTTGATTTAATACTCTTTGGTCGTTAAGGGGTGCTCCCAAAACTATGACCTCGACAAATGAACTTGATTAGTTGGAAAGTGTAATAGTGATTATATTTAGGACTATGAGTGGTTTATACAAACGTTGGTACCTAAATGATTGGAAAAGTTTTGTGAATTTGAGTTGTTGTTATTGAAAACATGCTGTATATGTAGCATCTAATTTGTCTGCGGAATGTAAATTGATCGGTAGCTTCAATTGAAAACACCAAAATTGGTTTACTTTTAATTAACATAGATGATGTCTGTGTTGTATCAGTCTGAATAAACAATGCTGCTGATCAAAGTCTCCCCCATGTTAATGTTGCACATTTTTTTATATTTGTTTTAATTACAAAGCCAAGACCAGCATACCAATCTCATCTACACCACGCAAAAAAGAACAAAAACGTGGACTCGCCAAAAGCACATACACGAAACACTTGAACGATGCCTCTCTCTCT
Organism: Agrochola circellaris; assembly: GCA_914767755.1. NCBI lineage: Eukaryota > Metazoa > Arthropoda > Insecta > Lepidoptera > Noctuidae > Agrochola > Agrochola circellaris. The sequence goes on from OU611849.1 coordinate 1,696,937, forward strand.
CATTCCCATACAAATCCCCAAAAAGGGAGCGAGAGGGAATGTTGGCAGGGATAATAAACCATTTTCGCGTGTCTTTCATAATTTATTCGGAACAAGTGGTCGACGGGAACACCGTAATGAGATGAATTCAAATTAATGCTCCTCCTTATCTTTAACAAGACGGGGATTATACTTTGCTTAGAAATGAAATTTATTCAAAGGGAAATTTTCTGCGTCATTTTGTATATTTGTTAGTTACGGTTGCGAGAACTGAGCTAAATTGTAAAAATAAATTTAGATTGTAATGATGTGTCCGTGTGGACTGGTCTGGGATTTAAATTAATAAGGAATTTGAGCTTTTTTCTTGCAAATTAGTGACTGCTTCTGACTTAGTGTTGTAATTTTAATACTCATTCATTTACAGGTTTTTCGGTTTTATAGACAATGGCTAAACGATTAACAGAAGCGTTTGTGGATTACTTAATTTCATTTCATTTACAACTTAATTACTTTATGCCGAATCTTAAATTTAAATTTTTAATTACTTAATTAACTTTTATAAAGTCTTCAAAGAATCCTTCATTGTCATGAAAAATTATACAAAAATAACTGAGACAAACACATAACAATTTCCAAAAAAACGGTACTTAGTTGTTCCTCACAATAAAACAGCAACGGTTTGCTGACAAAAACCCGTATAATAACCGGTTTCAAGGTACTTTTATTTATTATTTCCGCAACTTGACAGAGTGGCCACTCTAGGGGGAAGTAAATACCCCACCCTACTCGATTGTACTGTTTTGGGTACAGATGAATTACCCCGTATCCTTTCGTGACGTACAATCATGAAGAAAATGTTTATTATTTTCATTAAATTCTGGACTAAATAGAGCATTGTAGTATTATTTTCATAATAATTGTTGGTCCTTTAGAAACCGTCGTTTTGCCATGTAAACGTTTTTACTTCGGTATAATTTTATTGTGGTGTTTAGACCCGCAGTTGAGCTGACAGAGAAAGAAAAAAGGAAAAATTTTTTTTTTTGCGAAAAAATAATTAGAAATTGTTTATGCACCGAGAGAGATGTAATTCATGATTCTAATGACAGTTTTATTTTATTTTATTATGTAATATATGTTTATTACGGTCGCGAATCATATTTTGATCAAAAGTACCTTGGTGACCGAGCTCTGCTCTATTGAAAATAGAGAATGCTCATTTAATAGTATAGTTTATACTAATTCCATGTAAGTACATACTAATTCCATGCTGCCATGATAGTAGGTACTTACTAATTCCATGCTGCAGTAATTGCTTTTTAAAACCTAAAACTGATTCATAAATCACTAAAATACACAAAGTGAATTGAATAGGGAAAAAATAAGGTAGTTGCTACTGTAATTAGGTTTATCAAAGACCGCCTTCGAGATCAATTTAAAAGTAATTAAATTGACTTTAAAACAAAAAGCACAAACAATATTGACCGTAGAAAATTATGAATATTATACTAACATCTTTCAGTTTATTTATTTAATAGTTTAATTAATTATGCCACCCAGTTTCTTCGACTACGGAAATCGATAAAAGAAGTGAATAACAACTTATTCGACCGCATACTACGTTCTATACATAACTTTGTTATATGAACACCTTTCTTGTATTTACTAAAACAAAACGTAGTCTTCATGGGCGAAACCATAGAAGAAAACGACAAAAAATAACACCAGGGAAAGTGGAGAGAGCTTATCATACAGCCCATTTATCTCACAGAAAAGTCTTTAAAAACCACATCAGACAGGAGCATGTACAAAAAATGGACCATGCCGAAAATGGTCCGTGACGAAAAAGAATCAATTTTTTTTAAATTTCAATCCATTCAAGCTAGGTGCCATTTAGGACTTTTCATGGTAACTTAACGTTTATGCGCCCTGACACAAACCCGTGCGCTACCTACAATTTTTTTGGGAATGAACACTGGACGACGTAGTGCACAAATCCAGTAGGGACCATAAGCAAATTTTTTGTTAAGGTCAGTTGTCAGTTACTGCTTTACGTGAAAAATGTGTAGTTAACGTGAATCAACGTTATTGAAAATGTAAACGATTGCCTCAAATGTAGGAAAGTTTGTTTTTGTAAATTTGCTAAGACATTCACAATTTGAAAATAGAAAAATTAAAAAAAATGGTTAATTCTGCACAAACAAAACGCACTTAAAGAAACAAAGACATAAAATACTCACATACAAAAGTAGCCAAAAGCCTCGTATTCAACCAATAAAAGTTTGACAATGTTGTTCATTGCTTGATGTCGAGGCCAAGGACCAAAGACAATATTGCGTAATTACTGTTGCGACATTGGCAAATGACAACAAAAACAAAATGCCGATTGCAGAGTTAACTACTTTTGTAGCAAATAATAAGAAAAATTAAGCTGTGCGTCGCATCTCTGCAAGAACAGGTCATTGCTCAGCGAAACGCTGTGACTTCGGACGAACCTAACGTCAACAGCGCAAAATGTGATTAAATTGTCACTGCCGTAACTATTGGTTTAATAACTAAGTACATACTAGGAATACAATTTTCAATAAAAATACGCATTGATTAATTATACATTCAAAAATATAAAACGGAAGTAATCTACAGTATGAAAACTACCAGCTTAACATTCAGTATTCTGTATTTTATTTGTAGCAACATTCAATATTTTTTCACTGCACTTTGTAATTTATTGTCAGTACGATAATTGAACGAATGAGTGAATGAATTAAATGAACATGTGGACAAGAGAACTTAGGGTTGGGTTTGGGTAATAAAGTAAGCTATTGAGCGATCTCTGACTGTTGAATTTGTTGTTATACTCGTAGCAACAAATCCGCTGAATGCGATAAGCACAGAACTGGTCGAAGTAGCAATGCTTGGGGGCGACCTATGTCCATCAGTGTGCGTCTATCGGACCACAAATTATGGAAAATCTGGCTGACTAAGTATAATTATAACATAAAATAAATCTGTACTGCTACATGACTGTTGCTTTTTTACCAGATTCAATCTTTTACCAAGTTCGATGAATATACAAACCTTCCTGCCAATTATTTGGAAAACAGTGTAAAAAGTAATCCCTTTGTCAAGCGTGGTGATTATGGGCAATACGAGTATCCTTTCAGACGGCTCACTGCACTAGTAAATAGGTTATGTTCAGCAGTGGACGCTACGCAAGAAAGAAAGAAAATATCTTTATTTGCGGTGAAATACGCCGCAAAGATAAGACATAAACACAGAAAAGAACAAATTGGAGTAAAATATGCGTCACATCAAGGTAAAACGGCCATCACTCAGCATAATGCTGGGACTCAAAACAAGCAAGTCCATAGGAAAGAAAGTTGAATATCTATAACTTACTAAAACCATACGCCATCTTCCCGTATAGCTCTCAAAAATATATCACTTTACAAACAAACCCGCTCATCGCTCCGCTTATCACCAATATCTCAGCGTCCCGCAATAAATCATTTTATTTACTACACATTAATGATTGAAACGTTATTTCCCATTCGCTACGTTGTGACGTCATTACTCAAAATGAGTAATTGTTTTCCAATTTATTACGTCATCGGATTATAATAAATAAGGGATTTCAAGTTTTTGTAACAGTACGGAAATGGAAATGCAGTATGCATGCTCGCCTTTTGAATTTTTAATCTCGCATTTTGCGAAGGGCGTCGTGTGACGTCGCGAAAGTGAGTGGAACGTTATGAATTTAGACCCTAACTGTTATGCTGCTAGGAGCTCGTGGCTAGGTAATAACAGCCACACGGGTCAAACCATCACGTTAAGCCACGCTTGCCGCGGTTTGTCCGTGGATGGGTGACCATCTTTACATACCGAAACTCCTCCGTGCCTCGGAAAGCACGTTAAGCCGTTGGTTCAAGATACGCCCGAAAGTCTGACAACCGCAGTCTTACCAAGGGGTATCGTGTTACCCAGTAACTGGGTTATGGAGGTCATATAGGCAGTCGCTCCATGTAAAATACTGGTATTCAGGTGCATCCGTTAGACTGAAAGCCTACCCCAACATAGTTGGGAAAAGGCTGCACAGATTGATTGACTCTACAAGCTGTACACTTGTACAGTACTAAGTTCTGTTTTTGCTTTGCAAACTATTTAACTTATTTATCAGGCCAACCCCACCCTGGATAACCTGAGCCCTGATGACCTGAGCTCTTCTACTATGTACCTAGGTACGTAGTAGAAGAGCTCGTGGCTAAGTAAAAACAGCCGAACGGGTCAATCGATCAGGTTAAGATACGCTTGCCGAAGTTGGTCATACAGAGACTTGTCCGTGCCTCGGAAAGCATGTTAAGTCGTTGGTCCCAGCTGTCACCGTTGGTCCCGGCTGTCATATGTCATCATTGACAGTCGTTACGGATCGTCAGAGCCCGAAAAACTGGCCGCCAGTCTTTCCAAGGGGTATCGTATTACCCGTCATTACTGGGTTGTGGAAGTCAGATATGCAGTCGCTACATGTAAAATACTGGTATTCAGCTGCATCCGATTAGACTGGAAGTCGACCGCAACATACTTGGGAAAAGGCTAGGCAGATGTTTTGACCTAGGTACATAGTAATAAGAACAACAGATCGATTCACGATAACGTTATTTGTATGCTACGTGCCGAATACAATAATTTGCAAAACAATTAATTCAAACAATTAAATTCAAAACCAATAAAAAATGATTGCGTACTCATTACATCGAACCGATACAACGATACGATACGACTCGTAATAAGAATCGATTAACATAAATTTCGAGTCGGATCCCGAATTTGAGTGGAACGTATTTCACGATACAGTAATTAAGTTACAAAATGTGATACGGGATCGTATGGAATTGCTCATTAAACAGGGCGAGAGATCGATTCGACCAACGCGGAATATGATTGTGTTACGCACGGGAATGGTAGAAATGTTCTGCGTATTTCAAATTCAGAAGAAACATTAATGTTTGTTTTTTTTTCACACCAAAACCTAGAAAGCCTCTAAGCTTAAGTGGGACTAGGCCGGTCGGTCAGTCAGAAAGATGAAGTTAGATGCCCATTCGAAAGCGTAATAGGTTCCTATGGAGAAGAACGGACAACGGGATTTTGTTGTGGGAAAATGCAGCCAACATTGAGGCTATATTTGTGCTGCAGAAACGAGCCATTCGAGCAATTTATAACCTTAATTGTAGGCATTCACTGAGGGATAAATTTAAGGAAATAAACATAATGACGGTCTCATATGTATATGAGAACATGATTTATGTAAAAAATAATATTATTTTTTATTCTAAACACAACGACATTCATAGCATAAATACTAGAAACAGATTTATTTATTGTGCCCAGGACTAGGCTCAATTTTTTTTAAAATTCATTATACGTTTTTACGACAAACTCCTACCCAAGCCATGTTAATAAAGAACTGCGCCTCAATAAATTTAAGTCATGTATAAAACAGAAAGTATGTCAGGTTTCTATAAAGTTAAAGATTACTTAGACGAAAAAAAGGCTTGGGACTAAGTAAGCTACTCCAATGTTAAAGCAAACAAATAAGTGTTTTAGAATCTATAATAGGAGCTCATATAATTGTTTAGTTTATTTTATTTGACTGTAAAGTAAATTTATTTTAATTTTATTTTCATTTATTATTGATATAATCTACTCATTACAATGTTTTTTTTTCATGAATTGTATTGCAATATGTGGTGGTAATGTAAATTATTTTTGCATAAGTACTATTATATAGAATCAAGTTTTTCTAACTAAACAGACAGCTGCGCTGCCGGGGAGTTTGTTGCGCCACTTCTTCTTCCCAGCTAAAGCACTAGGAAGTATTGTAGGGCGGACGTTTTTGGGGGACTGTCTTATATAATTTTGACGTTCGAAAAGAGCTGATTCTTAGCCTAGTTTGAAGAAATTACTTTTGAATTTTGAATTTTAAGAAAGTCCACGTACACTGTTCATCTTCATTATTACTACCTATAGTGTCAATGAAGAAATATTAAGATTATCAGTATAATTTTCTTTCTGTCTTCAGATTGTGTTGTGAAGGTAAAAAATTAAAACAGTGTCCGTAGTTCTATTTCACTATCTTTGCTTTACTTTTCTACACAAGATAAACATGTTATGTTGCTCCAAAACTTATCAAGGCACCTGTCTCAGTACTCAAACAATCCTGAGGCACAAAAACATTTTTAATGCAAACAATACGATTTCTTAATACTAATAAGAGAAGCAAATCGCAAGAGCGATAGTCAAAACAATGATCTACTTACCCATTTTGATAAACGACGTAATTTCACTACTAACAAAGAAAACACTTTATAAAAGCATAAACAATTCATTCTCAATCGACTCTTAAAACTCAGCCACCACAGAGATTAGCATAAAAACAATTTATAAAAATGTCGAAAACCGGAACTCCCATTGATCTACCAAAAATACCCGACTTGGACCCCATAATTCACCCCGAACAACCCCTCGAAACTACCCCTTAAATGTAAATGTGTCCATTAATATCCTTTTGCGCTTTTACGACAATAAAATCGCGCGATTCGATCGCACGACACCGATACTATCTATTTTTATCGGTGAATATTTGCATAATTGCCGTAATGGTCTATAATTTTTTTCGATATGATGTTTTAAAGTGGCCTTGTGATGTATGAATGTAAAATGGGGGCTTTTATTCGAGTTACAAAGTTTTATTAACTAGGTACTCGCTCAAGAACTAGCAAGCGAATCTTTATGTAGATTGCAGAAATGTTTTGAAGCATACAAGGTGTAATACAAAGTTACAATAAAATTGATATCAAGGGAGCAAATACAATACCTGAAAATAACTACAATGTCATAATTAATTAAAAGCCTATCGCAGTCCACTGCTGGGCATAGGCTGCGCCGCAACACTCTGTTCCGGCTTCCGCACCCAGCCACCATTTCCAGGTTGTCGGTCCATCTGTTATAATTAGGTAGTAAATTATTTGAATAAGCATTTGTGGTTTCATAAATTAGATTACTTACTGTAATTGAAACAACAAATAATTGAACGCAATCCCAATTATTCTATTATATGCAAAATAGTTATTTTGCATGTAAATAAATCAATCCAATCCAACACACAAAAACATGACGTCCCACATTTATAACCATAAAGCAATGTAATATAGCATTTCAAATAAAATTTGAAAAGCCAATTAAAAGTTTTCATCAACTTCCTCCGAACTCGATGGAGAGAGATGACGCATATGAGCTGATGTATATGACTGAGGGAGACAGCTATATGTGGTTTCCTCGCTCAGGTCAATGTGTTGAAGTTCTAATGGCAATTACGTTGGAAATTGAATTAATAAGTTGTATTATAGCTAAGGTGCGGTTCGGGGACGTGTTAAGACGTTATGTATTGCGTTTGAAGAGCGTTTACGTGATCTCGTGTAATAACGGTTGGCGTATATAAGTTATATACGTGATACGTGATCTGTTATGAACTTAGCTCATTAAACTGTAACATTAAGAAGAATATGATATGCACTGTTGTTAAAATTACGATGATTGACAAATAACTGATAATTATCAATGGTATAAGTAAGTACCGACTTTTATTTATTTATTTATTTATATATACTTTATTGTACACCACAAAAATACATAACAAGAAATAATAATTAAGCACTACAAAATATACAATGGGCGACCTTATCGCTTTCTGCGATCTCTTCCAGGCAACCTTAGAATGGACAGTGATTTGCCTGGACATAAAAATGGGGCTGTCGTTGGTGCAAATAATATGTATACAATATACTAGAATAGATAGACAGATACATATCCTAAATAATAGATACATAAATACATACATACTAAATATATAAGCAACGAAAATAAATGAAGACTATAGATCAGCGTTTCCCAAACTATGGGTCGCGACCCACTGGTGGGTCGCGAGTGACTATTGGGTGGGCCTTGAAAAAATTATTTTGAAATACTCAAATAAATTGGACGTAGGTATCAAACATAAGGCGATTAAAAGTAACTAAAATTGAAGTTGATGCTAAAGCTCTAGTGAAAAAAAATAGGAAACAAATACATCCTTCTCATTGAAATAGCACTCCTTGTATTTAATTAAGTATTACAATTTTCGATAGTAACTGAATGTATTTCTTATGTGTACAGTTCTTCATTCACAAATAAATAAGCCTCTTTTTTTCTCCATGACGGCTAAGAGGTGAGTCCCGAATTTATTAGTTTTTGTAAGGTGGGTCTCGGTTTAGGCAACTTTGGGAACCACTGCTATATATAATTACAGTTACTACTGTTTTATTGACTTTGTCTGATCTTCTTGTTATCGTGTGGTTAGTGATTAACCTGGTGTCAGAATTTTAAAGCCGCCCACGGGCCTCTGACTTAGCTCCACATGCTGTCGAGAAATATGTCTCAAGCATGCCGGTTTCCTCACGATGTTTTACTTCACCATTTTTGAAGCAAGTGATAATTATACAGTACGTACAATAAATCCGAAAAGTCAGAGTAACGTGCCTTGGGTTCGAACTCGAAACCTATGACTTAAGAGTCCGACGATCACACCACTAGGCTATCACTACTCTACTTTGTCTGATGAGAGTAAATAATTTCTACAGAGCCTAGACATAGACTTCGTTATAGTCACAACAAATATTAGATTACATTATTTTGAGGTATAAAGTGAACAAATGATCAGAATATAATGATATTGTAACTAATCTCAGTTTTAATTCGGGTTTCTCTATCTATTTTCGTAGAAAAATATTATAGACCGTGTTCCAATCAGTAGGTGAGGCTTGGATAACATAATAATTACGTTTATTAATTAGATATGTACCAGATCTGTTCAATTAATAAACGTATTTCCGTCAATTTCCTGTTCACAGTGATGTGGACGAATTTTGTGATGCCTTGTGATTCTTTCCCCTCCTGTTTTATATATATGTACCATCGAAGAAGTTCATATCTAACCACCATAAGAACTATTCTTGCTTGCAGCGCTCGGCGGCTGTAGCACCGGGCTGGTAACCGATGTGGTCATTGTGTTCACGGGATTTTGTTTTGAAACTGGTTAGATATGAACTTCTTTGATGGTACATATTATTATTTTAAAACTGTTTGCTTGTTTATTAAGTATGTACATATAATATAGTTTGATTTTTTTAAAATAATAATTGAAATTCAGATGAACATTAACATAATTGTTATATTTCTGTTTATGACTTGCGATACACCTACGATCATAGCTATATAAACATAATCAGGCAGTGGTTTAATCCCAAAAAAAAATTAAAAATCTGCCAAGCCTTTTCGGCCTCCAGTCGGCCTCCAGTCGGCCTCCAGTCTAACCAGATGCAGCTGAATACCAGTATTGCGAATGCCTCCACAACCCAGTTACTGGGTAACACGATACCCCTTGGTAAGTCTGACACCAGGTCAGACTTTCGGGCTTCTGACTACCAATCCATGCTCGAAATTCCTTGTTTATATTTTACAAAAACGGATACCTAATTTTCTTTTCCAGCTACTCCCGCAAAGTTTAAAACCTCCACAAAGAAGCCGTAAACATAAAAACAAGGTGTAAAGTTGCTAATCAATGCTGTAGCGATTGAAACTGTGAACAGCGATCAATACGCGCCGGATCGTGTCAAAGGCACGATTCATGATTGTGTGGCCTGACGCATGAGCTTTTGCGTGTAAGGTTATTATGTTAACGCAATGTTATTACCAGTGGTGACCCAGTGGTAATGTGGCGGCATCTACATCGTCACATGCGAACTACGCATCAAAGACCTGACCTCACACAAATACGACATCGCACAATTAGAGCTTACCGCGCGATGGACATATATACAAGCTCCCAACTTCAACCTCTGGGCAGTTGCCCGCCAGACACGACACCCGTCTGGTCGGAGGATCCTCCCTTTTCTATGGGGGATGAGTGAACTTTACACCCTGTTCCTCATACCCCTAAAGTAACGGCTGTGACTTACGACTCGTAGGCATCAGGCGCTTTACTTTTTGTAAGTTATTTCATCACCACTGCTGTCAAAACGGTGAAGGAAGACATCGTGAGGAAACCGGCATGTCCTACAACTAAACATTCAAGTCATGTGACAACTACTGAAATCGGCATGTCCTAGAACCAAAAATTCGAAAACATAATTGACATATACCAACCCGCACTGGGTGGATTACAGCCCACTCCCTCTCACCGACAGGAGGCCTCTGTCCCAGCAGTGGGAACATTATAGGCTGATTATTATGCTAACGTAGTGTTAAAAAGCTGATTAGGTAATCAAAGTCAAAGTCAGTCAAATCATTTATTTCAAATAGGCCCTTGCAAGACAGTTTTGAACGTCAAAAATTACAAAAACTTGAATTGATTCTAGTCGCCCCTTCGAAAAGGTAGTTTTCGTATGGAGAAGAATGGGCAAGAAACTCCACCGTTACTCTTTTAAAAAGTTTTGCAATATTTTGTATATGTAGATACATTAGTTATATAATAATATGTGAAGTAAAATAAAAATCCACAGATGATTCATAAAAAACAAGAAAAAAAAACATAAATTAAAAAAAACAAAACAAAAATTAAAATCATTTCTTTTTATTTATTTTTATTTTATTATTCTTTAAACATAACAAAATTCATCAGACGATTAGACTCCACGGTCCTCATCTTTTATATCTATATACTATAATATTATTAATATAATAAAGCGGAAGTTTGCTTTTTTGTGTTTGTTTGAACGCGCTAATCTCGGGAACTACCAGTTGGATTTGATAAATTCCTTTTTCATTCGATAGCCTTATTCTTGAGGAAGGTTACAGACTATTTAACACAACCCTTAGGAGCCGTGCAAAAAGAAAAAGAGTCAGAAATAACGCTAAGCCGAAACGAAGTAATAGCGCGGGCGGGCGATGCGATGCGACGGAGTGGGACGGGGGAATAAGAAATTTCACGGGATCGAAGTCGCGGGCAGAAGCTAGTAATATATATGACGTCATGACAGCAACGCTATAATTTCATTTTCCGCTATCTCTTACACCCAACACCACTAGCCATTACAAAATTAAATCCCGAGGTCGGATACGATTTTGTGGGCCATCGGGACGCACCTGGCACACTTCACAGCGGCCGGCAGAGGGCGCTGTGTGGTTAGACCTCTTTTGGCTGTGACGGAGGGCTTGAAAGCAATCGGCGCTAACCACACGTCACAATTAAGTTTTAAGCCCTACGTTATGTTGGTTCAAACTCTGGTTTTGTTGTAAAGTTGGTTGGTTTTATTGCGTTAATTGGTGTTTTAAAATGGCGTAATGAGGGTTGAAATAGATTGCAATTTAGGCCCATTATTATGAACTAATTGTGTTCAAAAAATTTCACACAAGGAAAACGACAATAAGAACTTTACCTCAGAAAAACATAATAACATTTTGGAGGTCATGTTTGCCACTACAGAATGACAATAATTTTTTCTATTTAAGTCTCCAAATTACAACTATTAAGTTAAAATTTAATTTCTGAAAACTCTTACAAACAGCTAGTTTAAGATTCTTAAAAGACTTTACGTTTTATCATCAAGAAAAGTGTTCCAACTAACACAAGCCAACAAAAAAAATAACACACGTACCAAACAGTAGCACATCTAAATTTAGATTTTCATTAAGGCGCGCACATTGGGACGCACGGCGCGGCTAAGCCACACAAATTAGATTCGATCCCGCGGTTTGAACACAAACGAACACTGTGCAAATGTTATTGCCTACGATTATTGCCGTAATGCCGGTTTTTTTGATACTAAGCCCTGGCTGTGGCTTGGAAGTGTTTTTGTTTTACTTGTGCAAAGAAGAAAAGTAAATGGAAAAAATTAGGTTTTAAATGAAAAAGTAAGTTTTTGTTGTAGAATTGGCAAAATTAGGAACTCCTACCAATATGATTTTGACGTTCGAAAAGTGCTGATTTTCAGCCTAGTTTGAATAAATGACATTTGAATTTGAATACCCATGTTTGCTAAGAAATAAAAGATTTGATTTTCCAAAGTTCTGAATGATGAAAGCAATGACATCAATAATTATCCAACTGCTTATTAAAAAGTATCCATCCATGTTGACAAAATTATCCTTATCCTGGAATCACATTTACATTGAACTTATATAAATCTGAAGTAGCAATACTTGAACTTAACATACTCGTCTAATCCGAGTAAACGAGAAACTGTTCCTTGACGTAAGTAGATTTAAAAAGTTACTTGCCAAACTGTAACTTACTCAAAAATACATAGAAAACCAACTCCCTCTCTAGAAAGTAACGTACCTACTCAAAATTAATGACGTTTTAATGAATAAACAGGATAAACACCATGTTACTGCTCGCCATAAAAACGCAGAAAGGATAACGCTGTTCCTAATAATGATCATCTTTAATCTCATTAAGGGGACCACAGGACCTAAACGTGCCTAAACGCAAGTTTTATAATGCGTAAAAGTATATGATCCACTGCAGTAAACAAAATCAGAAAAATATATGATATTCTTCAGGATATATGCTAGTATAATAGTGTGTTGAAAACATAATACAACTAATTTGATACGATAGAAAAAAATCATGAAGACACCTCTAAAAATTTCTTTTAACGATTAAAAATCATATTAATTTACATGCAGTCATTCTGATTTTTGTCAGATTATTCTACAAGCTACATATTAGCATAATAGTGTTTTAATTTTCCAGTCCAATCAATAGATTTTTTGTAAATCGCTAACTGCTTCATATTTTGCAATAAATTACCTGCGTCGTGTCATCGCGCTTCTCTTTCATTTCTATGCAGTCCGACAGTGTCCGCGCTTTAGCTGTTGTAAGCCTCTTAAGTTGAGATTGTAAACAAGATAAGTGCTTTCAAGTTCGTTATCTTTTTTTTCATGGTTGATAGGCAAGTGTTAGACTACTCTAGAACCTGATGAGTAGGGATGATGTGATCAATGTTAGAGCACACTATTCACTAATGAATGAATTAAAGAGCAGCAGTAGGTTGCAAGTAATTCTTATCCTAACTAATAATATAAACTCCAAAGTGGGTTTGTTTGCTTGTTACGCTTTCACGCATAAACGGTTGATCGGATTTGGATGAAATTTGGCACATCGGTAGCCCATGAGCGGGGTTAGGATATAGCCTACTATTCTGGATCGCAGACGAAGTCGCGGGCAACAAGCAAGTAAACTAATAAAGTTTACACAACTAAAAGAAAACACATGACTCTAAAACATTTTATTACCTACAGATAGAATGCTTGTCGCCAAACCAAGTTTTGCTGCTGAGCTGAGTGAATGCATGGGCTGTTACTAGCCTTAAAAAATTACCATTTAATATTGTCTATATTTTTATTGACAAGAATGACACGTATCACAGCAACAAAAAACGTATTTAATTATCTTGCAACCCTAAAACTTCGAATGATAAACAAACTAAGTGCTCACAAATTCGCGCTCTCACGGACGACATCATTTTTCAAACATAACTTTTGTATTACGTTAAGCAAAACTAAGTTTGTATCAAATTGATGTTCCATCTACTTTGGCCCGATTTTTCGCAAATGTATTGTGATTGATAACCTTAGGGTGGAACTTTTGAGGAGTACAATTATTTGTTTTTATCTTAAAGTAATAGGAAGAAAGGAAAAGTGAAATATACATGGTGGATAATGGTTTTGATAAAATACCCATTAATCGTCTGCCTAGCAACTAGATATGTTGGGGTCGGCTTTTAGTCTTGATACAGCTGAATATTAGTACTTAACATGGAGCGACTGCCTATCAGACCACCACAGCCCAGTAGCTGAGTAACACGATGCCCCTTTTCAAGGCTGGTTGTCAGACTCCTGACTGTTGAAGATCTATGAATGAAAGCCGGGACCGAGCCCGAGGGCTTTTTTAAGTATTTCAGATTGTATATTTCTGCAAACTGTGTGACGTCGCTTGCTGAACAGTTCCGCTTTTCGCTAGTGATTCCAGATTCGCGGCGGTATGGCGAATGCTGTATAGACTCTTGTATCACTTGTTTTTCTTCTTTTATAAAGTAGGTATTTCAATGTTTCAGTGATACCTAAATAATTCAGGCTAATACGTACAACAGTGGCTGTGCCCGTGTTCCAACAATTGACACATCTCGGTATCCCCCTCCCAGTTCACAAAGCTCAGAGGTGTTCCAAATCAAGTGGGTACATTGAATAAAGGTTCGCTTGACAACGTTCATAATTTATATTCCTTCTCGACTTACCCTCGGGCGCCATTCTTTCGATCTTACACCACATGGGTTTATCGGCTTTCGAAATAAGCTACGATTACGGTTTGAGCGTTTTTTCTTGTTTATATTTTGGGTATTATCTTTGAGGATGACGTAACATGAATTTATGATGATTGAAGTTTTAAATAATCGTTTATTTATGTTTGGTGCCTGTAATGAGTCGTTTTGATAGCCATTTATATGCTACTAGCTGCATCCCGCGGTCATCTGCTTAAGTCTCGATCCCTTGGGAATATCGGGATAAAAAGTATTATATGTTCTAATCCAGGTCATGTTCTACCTATGTGCCAAATTTCATCCAAATCTGTTCAGCCGTTTTAACGTGCAAGCGTAACAAACAAACAAACTCACTGTCACATTTATAATATGAGATTGTCTTTTAGAAATAATAGTGGCTTTTTCATTTTATTACTGAATTAATAGACATGGTAAAGAACATTGCGATTGGACTGATACTAAAACACAAATTTCATTTATGACTTTAATATTGCGACATGATACAAAAAAAAAGTTCAGAATTATTTTTTTAACCATAGTCAAAACAGCATTTAATTAGATAGGTACAGTCAAACTCCCATAGTGGTAACACATGCACTGTAAAAATCGCCATTATTCAATGTCAAATTGCTACTGAAGTGCGACGTATGTGACTGTACCTAAACAGACAAATAGTAATAAATTCTTCAAAATTGTCATACTTTGGCAGTCCAAACGATTTTTCTCTACGAATAAACGCTCCACCTGCAAAGACTACATACGTCTTTCTTTAAAAAATGCTTTTTCAGAACCCGACGTAAGATATCTGAGCATTGAGTACCGAATACCTGTAAGGTATGTCGATTCAATTTGTCTCAAAGGGTTTACCAGTGTTCACCCCTATCTCATGGGGGTAGACGGGCAGGGGGGATGGGGGGTTCAGATTGTGTTTAAGCAATATGGTTTTCGGATAAAACGGAATCAGAGGCATTGGGGACGTCGAAACTCAATTCGTGGAATAGGTGGAATTGTTACTAATATTAAAATTCGTTGAGGGCTGTCTATCTGTAGGTTTGTATGGTATAATTTTGGCTTTGAAACAAAATTTTCAGGAATTTTGCAGATTTTTATTTTACATAATCGTACCTATTATACTCGTTGCAGAGTCTACAACTTACATTCAAAATAAAATAGGCGACATAAATTTAGTAACCTAATCCGCGTAACTGTTCTTAAAGAGTCATAAAGAACCCTGTAAGAAATCGACACGTCAAGCGTCGAGCGCAGTGTGCAGTGTTTCACACTGCGCTCGACGCTTGACGTGTCCACACGTTGGGTCTGAGTTCGCAACAAGTCAATCGCCATCCTGAGGATGCCTCGTTGAGACGTGAAACACGTGTCGATTTTTTACAGGGTTCTTTATGACTCTTTAAGAACAGTTACGCGGATTAGGTTACTAAATATACGTCGTCTATTGTATTTTATAATGGATTTCCGCAAAATCACGCCTGAATCAATTAACTAACTTACATTCATAAATGGTCTTTTAGGATAAAGCTGCGCAAAGACAAGAACGGATGTGCTTGTAACCTAAATGCTAAGGATTATTTTACGCCACTGCTTCTTCCCAGCTAAAGCACTAGGAAGTGATGAAGATCGGGCGTTTTGGGGGACTGTCTTATGTAATTTTGACGCTCAAAAAGTGCTACTTCTCAGCCTAGTTTGATTTCGATGTCAATATTACATGACAATTAAATGGAAATATACGTAAATATCGTAATAAACACTGCGCGCGCTCTGCCTCTATCTCGAAAATGGTTCAAGATGTAAAAAAATGTTTAAACAAAAGTTGTAGAGAATTTAATCCTCTACAACACTTATAATAAATACAAATTGCATAAAACCCATAGGAAGCGAGATATTTGCAATAAATGTGTACAAAATTGATTTTTTGACCTCTGACCTTGGAATATCTGTAGTCGCGGACGCCCTTTAATAAGTAAGTTTTGAGACAAGTTTTAGGGTGCCAAAATAAAGCCCTTACTTGACTAATATTCCAGGACTAGTCACCTGGTAAATTACGATTTTACTAAATATTATTTTTGCAGCTGTATGTCTCATAACTCTATCGCATTATATATATCAACTGCTAGTATATAATTTACTTTCTCTTTCCTGTGGACTAGCACTAGATTGGTCATTTTCATTACTAAGACCCAGCAAAATGTTCACAATTAATTACTTTTTTAAACGGGAAAATATCTTGAGAACAACATCTGATCACTCCCATAACCTGCACTTTGAAGCCTGTACCTCACAAAATATAGCAGCGCGGCCATCAACACATTGTCCATATGGCGAAGGCTATAAAATAGGCTAACATGCCAGGACTCTGCTCAGCTGTCATCACTCGCTTCACCGATGCGCAGCTTAGTTGTCAAACGGTTTTCCAATAATCCAGGCCAGATTCTGATCATCGGGGACCTTGGACTCAGTGTGAAAGCTGGTTGGTAGTGACTGCTGGTTAGTTCGTTGTTACTCAAATACTATGCGAAATATTTAAATTTTATGTAAGAACGAATTACTCAGAAATATTATCAAATATTAATTATTCATATAATGTAGATTTTTAGTAATTAAGTTATATTAAAACGATGTAGGATGGTAGTTTGTACTCTCGTTTTCAAATTAGAACATTATTATAATGCGCGCGTGGCTGGCTCGTCCAAAAATATCTCCAAATAGAGCATTAAACGTTTTCCCGTGATTTTTGATTACTTAATAAGTATAATACTTTCCTGAAATGAAACCGTTTCTGAAGAGCCAAGCGCAAGAAAATTGTAACTTGGCAAATATTTGATATATTTTTTCTAAAGAAACATACGATCTTACTTATATTA
Organism: Agrochola circellaris; assembly: GCA_914767755.1. Lineage (NCBI taxonomy): Eukaryota > Metazoa > Arthropoda > Insecta > Lepidoptera > Noctuidae > Agrochola > Agrochola circellaris. The sequence goes on from OU611849.1 coordinate 1,714,146, forward strand.
AGAAACTTCGGTTTGGTTTCCAGAATGATCGATGAAGATGTTACTAAACTTCCAACTTTACTTTGAACATGAGATGTTTGATCATTTATTTCTCAGAAGCTGCTCAACTACAAATGTAGTGCCTTTACAAACTTATGTTATTAATATATAAATATGAAACGAATATTAATATCACTAAAGCCCATTATAACAGCACCGCTCCAGCGCAGTAACGACTCGGCACCGCCTCGAAAAATCTAGTCGCCAACGCGCCGTAAGTAAGGCGACCGCTAGTCGCCAACGCGCCGTAAGTAAGGCGACCGCTAGTCGCCAACGCGCCGTAAGGAAGGCGACCGCTAGTCGCTAACGCGCCGTAAGCAAGGCGACCGCTAGTCGCCAACGCGCCGTAAGCAAGGCGACCGCTGGTCGCCAACGCGCCGTAAGTAAGGCGACCGCTAGTCGCCAACGCGCCGTAAGCAAGGCGACCTCTAGTCGCCAACGCGCCGTAAGTAAGGCGACCGCTAGTCGCCAACGTGCCCTAAGCAAGGCGACCGCTAGTCGCCAACGCGCCGTAAGGAAGGCGACCGCTAGTCGCCAACGCGCCGTAAGCAAGGCGACCGCTAGTCGCCAACGCGCCGTAAGTAAGGCGACCGCTAGTCACCAACGCGTTGTAAGCAAGGCGACCGCTAGTCGCCAACGCGCCGTTAGCAAGGTGACCGCTCGCTGCCGGCACGCCACCGGTAAGGTGACAGCTTGTTGTTCATTCACATTGCGAGGCGTCACCACAAGCACAGCAAGGCGTCAGCGCGCGAACAGCAAGGAGTCACCCCGCAGACGGCGAGGGGCCGGGGAGCGAGCTCCTCGCTTGAAGCGTGCTGTCGGCGCAACGTGTGACGGGTCGCGGGCCGGTCACTGCCCACGAGCCATCCACTATTCTGTATAGCCATCGTAAAATAGACTTTAATTCATTTGACTTAAAATCCTAACTTGAATGACAAGATATTTGCCGTGTCGGAGCCGTGCTTGTATAATGAGCGATGTCCTGAACAGTGTATATTACACGACTATGCAGTCTCATATTAGTTTTTTGAGATATAAATAGGCGCATAGTTAATAGCTTCGTTGGTCTAGTGGTCGCAAGCGCTATTGCTGAGCATGAGGTCCTGGGTTCGATTCCCAGGTCGGGCAAAGTGTTATTAGGTTTGTCCATCTCGAATTTCTCAGTAGCAGCCCGGAGTTTGGATCTGTGCCCGTTCGATGGCAAGGCTCGCCTCCTATTACATGGAACTTAAATATAACCGGCGAAATGTGGGTGTACTATAGGTACCATCAAAGAAGTTCATATCTAACCAGTTTGAAAACAAAATCCCGTGAACACGATGACCACATCTGTTACCGGCCCGGTTCTATAGCCGACGAGCGCTGCAAGCAAAAGTAGTCCTTACAGTGGTTAGATATGAACTTCTTTGATGGTACACCTCTGCCTAACTCTTGGGGAAAAAAGACGTGATGTTTTGTAAATAGTTACAATTTCAGTCGTTTTAAATAATCTAGTCGTATTCACGCCACTATTCAATAGAAGGGTTTCCTATCAATTGTTTAAAATTTACATTTCAAATTTTATTTTAGAAATTCAATTAAGTTTCTGCTGTTAATAGCCAACTTAATAATAATATTCGTACATTTTGTAAAGTTACTAGGATTTCAATAGTATTGAAACCAATTTCAACTTTTATAATCAAGTTTTTTACCACCTCATTGTACTTATACCTTTTTTCTAAATTCAAGAACCTTCTTATATGGAAGCAACGACACCATAATTATTACCGTTAAGGCAAAAGCGTCAAGGCAGCCCGCGAAATTCAATTTTTCTTTCTATTTCAAATTTATGGATAGGCAGACTTTTATCATAACTCAACATTTACGAGTATATTCAACCCATTAACGCAGTATCTTGGCATCGACATTACACACATTATGAAAAAAAAAATTGTCGATTACACCTTTAAATAATGTAATGGGATATTGTCATTTAATCTCTTGTGATTTCGAGAGGTAGTAAACTACATTAATTCCTGTTGCTAATACTTACGTGTGAATATTATAATACACATAAATCAATCAGCCTACGTTTTCCCAACTATGTTGGCGTCAGCTTCCAGTCTAACCGGATGCATGCTGAATACCAGTATTTTACATGGAGTGACTGTCTATCTGACCTCCACAATCCAGTCACTGGGTAGTACGATATCACTTGGTAAAACTGGTTGTAAGACTTTTGATCGTCTGACTACATGTAACGACTGTCAAAGATCTACGAATGACAGCCGGGACTGCTGGGGTAGCAGGGGCTATTCATATAGGTATAATTAATCCCCTGGTTTTTGCTTTCAAATGGACTTATGGATAACGACTTCATAGTCGTTATCTATAAGATAATTTGAAAGCCAATCACGGAGCAAACTTTGAGGAACCAAATTTCAGCATAAACAGTTTTAAACAAAGGACGTGTTTAGACGCGATTAGCGCGCGGAGGTAAACGAGTTTAGGTACTTGCCTATGCTGTGTAGATAGTATCATACAAAGTTAGTAGAGGATTAGAGAGTATAAAGATTAATATGTGTTGAGATAAGAACATTATAATAAGTATATTATATTAGTGTGGAGAAAATTAAGATCTTTCTGTGAGTTCTGCACCCCTATTGCAGAACTAAGTTTTTTTCACAATAAAGGAATTCCTTATCATTGCTTTGTATTGTATAATCATCACTTGCTTTAAAAACCGTGAACGAAAACATCGTGAGGAAACCGGCATACCTGAGAGATATTTCTCGACGGCATGTGAAGCCAAGCCAGCCGCCTATGGGCGGCTTTAAAACTCTGACACCAGGTTAGTCACTAACCACACGAAAAAATTAAGAAGATCCATCGCTGCATGTTTATAAAAATCGTCTGCTCGAGAACATAAATAACAATATGTTGTCTAATTATAACTTCATGAACCTATTCACAAATCACAGGCTGGCATTGATTGCTTGCGGACGGTGAGCAATGGGTAGCTCGCCGTCCGATAAGGACCAGGCCCGGGTTGACGGCGCGTTGTGTTCCACGCGCGCCGCAAAGAGATGTCAGCAAACAGAAGGGGTCTGCTAGGACCGATGCCTGCCGGGGTCACGGGAAAGTCCGAAAGGGATACCGTGGCCCCTGGAAACGTACAGGCAATACTGAAGGAACACACAATATGTATCCGAAAAACGTGAAATCATTTTTGGCGTACCACAGGGCAGCGTATTAGGACCGCCATTATTTTTGGTTTACATAAACGACTTCCCAAAACATGTCAGTTTTCCTATGGTTCTTTTTGCTGATGACAGTACGATCATTGTTAGACAAAATAAAAATAGTGACTATGAATGTGACATCAAAGACTCATTGCAACAATCAATTAATTGGCTTGACCATAATAATTTGAAATTAAATTTAAGTAAGACAAAAATTATGCAGTTTAGACAGAGAGTAACTACTCCTGACATAAATATATTAATTGACGATAACAAAATTGAAGAAGTAGAACATATAAAATTTCTAGGTTTGACTATTGACTCTAAACTGACTTGGAAAGAACATGCATCAATCCTCATAAAAAAATTAAGTCGCTTCGCCTTTGCTCTATTCAAGCTTAAGAAAGTAGTAAGTCAGGCAGCTGTTATAGCTGCATATTATGGCTATGTAGATTCCACATTACGATACGGAGTAATTTTTTGGGCAAATTCATGTGAGAAAAATAACGTTTTTAAAGCTCAGAAGAGGTGCATTAGATCGATGTGTAATTTAAAACAAACAGATAGTTGTAAACCTCTTTTTAAATCCCTTAGGATATTGACATTACCTTGCCTTTATATATACGAGACTGCATTGTTCGTCAAGAAAAACAGTAAATTATTTAAAAAAGCTTCTGAGGAACGTTATAGATCAACAAGACCGGAATATCGACACGAACTATGTCTAAGAGCCTCAAAGACGGCCCTTATGCATAAAAGCATTATCTGCATGGCACCAAAAATATATAATAAAATACCAAATGCTATCAAAGATTTGAATTTGATACAATTTAAACGAAAACTGAATGATTTTTTAATTGAAAAATGCTACTATACCATTGGCGAATTCCTTCTTGACAAAGTGTAAAAACTGACAATTATATATTTATGCTTGACTAACTGATTGTATTTTAATTTTTGTAATAATAATTAATTGTAGGTATTCTAATATGATGTTATCTCAATTTTGACATTTTTATTTAATATATCAATTCTCTTTTGTTTGCATTTCAATGTAAATCAATTTTGACATTTTTGTTTTGTATTTCAATGTAAATCAATTTTAATTTCTGATATTGTTAAAACGTGTATGCCTAATGGGTAGCTTTTTGAGTTTCCATAAAATTACTGTAAGACCTGTTGTATCACCAAAAAGCACACGAATAAATACTTTGACTTTTGACTTTGACTTTGACTTTGACGGGTGGGTTTTAGTTAGTAAGAGTCTGACACGCCCTCAGCTCCGCCCAGAGCGGGAGAAGTTATTTGATAATTTCCAACATTAAAAAAAAAAAAGGCTGGCATTATTATAAACATTGGCTGACTTTTATTAGAATTATTATCTGATCTTTTTTCTCTAGCTTAAACTGCCAATCTTAATTTTTTTTCTCTAGCTTTTACTGCCAATCTTAATATTTTTTATCTTAACCTTGTGTGTAGCTTCAACGTTTGGACTTCACTCTTACTTCCTTCAAATAGTCTCATCTACAGAATTCAAACACAAGCAAACATCTCACACAAAGGCAGCACTCTCCTCACCTGAACCCGCCCTTACCTCCAACTAAAATAATTAGCCAAGTTGACAAGTTGGTGTCACAACGTACCTACAGTAACAAGTTAATTTACGTTGAAACTGTACAAACGAAGCACCTTGTTTGAACAAGCATTTATTATGGAAGCTACACGCCGAACAAGTGCTTAGCGTGACATGTCGGTAATGTTTTAATAATAGAAGCTGATCAGAGATGAAGGTGGGTTTAGATTGGATAAGTTTGTGAGATAGTTTACGGTTTGATGGTTAAAAATGTGATGTCGCGCCTGTAACTAGCGTAAGTTTGGTAATATTTTGTTCCAATCAAATCGAAAGCTTTTATTTCTGTATTTTTAAGAATGTACGCAATCTAATCTTCAATCTGTCAACATTTTATAGCGTTTACTTATATTTCATACATGGACTGTCGCCGACATGAGTTGCGACTCGATTTTGAACGTTTTTAATAAAGGGAATTGGCCAAGAGAAGCTGTCTTTAAAAAATACTATCATTTCTAATAGTGCTATGAATTCTTTATGGTATATGCGCAGTCCAACTTCTGTAATTTATAGTTGCTCTTCAACCCAACCAAACAACTGTCTGTTCTGTCTTTCTTAAATTGCTGGTTGGTTAATCATTATTATTATCAAGAGCTATTCAAAATCAAAAAATCAAAATCATTATATTTTATTTCACATAAACCTACAAGGGCACTTATGAAACGTCAGATGCACGGTTCCAATTGGTCGTTGCCTATGGAGAAGAGCCGACAAGAAACTCCACGTAATCTCGGGTCATTCCGACAACACAATACCGATGGAGTTAAATAAGCGTAACGCGGTTATCGTTATTCTTGATACCTATTTTCCGTAGTAAAATAATGTAAATAGCACGAATTTCTACCACTATTTCCATAATATTACGATAACTGACACTAGCACACTTCCCGCTTCTCATAAAATAAAATTGTTAGTATTAAATCAAAAGCGATGGACGTCTTGAGCGTACTGTGCTCACAAGATAAATGTATCTTGTGAGCACAGTAATGCTGTGTATTACAGTGAACTATTATATATATTATGTATAAGTAAGTAAAGGAAAAAATAAGAAAATAAAATAAAGGGTTGCTCATTGGGCATCAAAAAATTCGTCCGCATCGCTGTCAGCGGGAAAAGTGCCCAAAAGGCTGGCAGCATTGGCACGTTGGATGGCAATACTGAATCTTTGCCCTAAGAATTGGCCAGCCCTCTGGTCATGTGAAGAGTCCAACCGCTTGGCGATTTCCCGAAATATTCGATGAGCACTCGGACCCCACGGCCCTAGTGTTTCAACCCCAAACGGCCCAAAAATATAGCTACCAATAAGGTTGTTATATTTGCGCCGTTTGAGGTTTTCTTAGTATGGTAATGCTTGATTGTTTTATACATTTTATTACATAAACTCACGCCTGCTTCCCACGAGGGTAGGCAGTAACTACAGAAGGCCACCTACTACGATCCTTACAAACTCCTTTTGCCTGGTCTACGTTTATATATCTGGTCATACACGCGCGCCTGTTGTGAGTACTACGCACCTGACCTCTATATGAAATGGAATTTACTGTCTCTTTCTTCTTCCCTTTTCTTTTTTTTTTTTCTTTTATTGTTGCGTTTTATTACTTTTTAAATAAAAGGTTATATTCTAAAACTATTTTCTAGTGTGCTAATAACGTAGAAAATTGCATACAAACTTTCAGGCCCAATAAAATCTCTTTGGCGGACGAATCTTGCAAACATCCTTTCTTAGTGCTCACTTTCATAAGGAACTCTTGCGCAAAATTTCATGCTTCTAGATCCAACGGTTTAGGTTTTGCGTTGTCTGTCAGTAAATGAATGAATTTAAGATTTTTATTAAGTAAATACAATCTCAATTTAACAGTAAGTATCCTGGCATTGATCATGAGTCTCTTTAAATTATCAGAGACTCATGATCAATGCTCGATTTACTGGTTTACATAGATAGAATAGGTACTCTTTTGTACCTACACCATACAAATTCGACGTTTTATTTTTAACAAAATGGCAACTCCTTTTCCCCGCGTCGCCCCGCTGACACGCGACGATCGCGTATTCGAGCGACGGTCGCTTTTAAATAGGACGCGGCCTTATATTTGAACGAGCAAGCAAAGCGTCTTTGCTTCAAGTCTGGCAAAATTTGCTTTCGTGTGTCAGTTTGTTGGTACTCCTCTCTACAGGTCGTATTTTACAACTAATCTGAACGAAACTTGGTATACAGGTTTACGACTTTATAGATTTTTTTTGTAGTCGGGGATTTTTGATTGGAGGGGATATTTCCTCCAAAAAGGGACAAAAAGGGGGCTACTGGATATCTCCGCCTTATGAGATCCGATGTCGTTCTTTTTTATTCAGCGTGTTGAGCAGAATAGTTCTTCAAAATGCAGTTAATTGCTCATTTTTAGATTTCTACCAGTGAAATGGGGCCTTTAACTACTATATTTGTAATGAGAAGATGGTCCCAAGTGCTCCATCAGTCTCTTCACTGATGGAACATTTGGGACCACCTCATCACAAAAATAAAGAATTCTGAAAATTATTAATGTGCTCGCGAGATCTACTGTTCGCAGAACTACTGGTCTTAGTATGCGACCTCACGAGTCACATGATGTGTTATTACTATGAAGCTAAAAGTTTTATGAATAAAACAAGACTTGCATGTTCCTCGCCACATATTCTGATTTCCTTATTCCATATTCTAGGTCCCTTGTAGCCGGGTAGTATTAAAGCAGGAACTCTTACGATATTATACTTGAGAGCTAACATACGCGATCTCCTCAAGATCAAATATTTAGGTTTTGAAAAGAGAAAGTCTCCTTTTTTTCTATATCTATGTAAGGTTTTAATAGCTTTCGGTACAAATAACATGGACAAACTAAAACATAGTGCAGTAGGTACAAGAAATTGTATATCATTATGTTCCATCGCCCGCAGCGAGGTGCTACGGCGTAGCAATTTAGCTACGACGTAGCACGCACTACTAGAACATTTCCATTCCAGAATGATTTAGAAAATGTTTAATAAAAACATCAATCTATTATTGCTCTAAAATCCACTTGAATGTCTAAATTACTCCCTTTTAATCTACTTACGTAATGTATGTTTTGATTGTAGCTATTTAATTAGGCTAATCACTGTTTAGATAACTGCACTCGACCGTATCAGACGAAGATCAATCCCTTAACTGAAACACGGGAGGTAGAGCTTTTGTACCTCAAAGAGACAAGTAACCTACATTAGTAATACATCTCTTGAAATGTCTTGTGAAGTTAGACCTCTTCAAAGTAAGTTTAACTACTCTTTATACTTTGTTTAAACTTATAAAAAAAAAATATAATTCATAAGCGAAATTTCTCTACGCAGACCTTTAATTATCTTGACTTTACATATACTAACAAATGTACAAAACATTTGTTAGTATTTGTAAAATTTTGAAAATTATAATATTTCTAAAATAAATTCCCCGAAAGTCGATAAAGTGAAATTTAATTTGTTGCAAATACAGGTTAAAGTTTCTACTTATACCTGTATTTGCTGCTGTGGAAGAGAAAACACCTAGAATTTTTGCGAGTCTGCATGCAGTACTGCAGAGTATTCTTTCTCCACATATTTCCCGATAAAAACAAAGGCAGCACAAACAAAAATACCTTCAAACATTCGTTTGAACTCAAACAAATTAAAAATAGATTAAATACGCAAACGGGTAAACTGCACCGCTTAGCTCTCACTTATTTGCAAGCTCTTAATCCAAGCGATAGTTCTGTTTTTATTCTATTCTCGTTTTGCTTCATAACTACAATAGGGTTAGCACGTATTTTCTTATCATAGGGATGGCAAATTAAATCAGAAAAAAATTTAAACTGCACGCCTGTAATCCCAGAAGAGTTGGGCAGGCATGTACGTATCCTTTTTACACCCACATTTTTCCAGTTATTTCTAAGTCCCATGTAAAAGGGGGCGAGCCTATTGCCATCAACCGGGCAGAAATCCTGATTCCGGGCAGATACTTAGAAATTACTGGTGGAAAAATGCTATAACACTATGTGGGAATCCGGGGTCCGGGAATCGGACGCAGGACCTCATGCTCAGCAGTAGCGCTTGTGACCGCTACACTAACGAGGCAGCTAGAAATGTAGTTAAACTAAATATGTGAAAAAGAATATCTTTCGATATAGTTATTATTTAGCATGCTGCTGCAACACGGCGAAGCGGTGCAGCGCTGAATTTCAGCGAAAACTTGCGTCGACTCCTCGAATGTTACTATTTGAGTGCAAAAGCACAAAGTCCGAAAAGGTTTTGTGCTCAGTCAGTGTGAAACAAAGGCATTCACACTTACATGCCAACTGTACTTCTGGTTGGGGCTTTGATTCCCACACGAACCAAATATTTGTGTCCTATAAATAGTTGGTACGAGTCCTCAGGAGCCCTATTTTTAAGAACGTTCGCATTCAGAATCAGAATCAGAATCAGAATTTTTTATTTTTAAAACATAGGTAGGTTAAGGTCAAGGTCTAATAATTATTATACATGTCGCACTATGTTTTGTCATTGATGACATACTAATATTAGTGAAAGCTATTTTACATACACAAAAAAAAAAAACACAAAAAATGATATCAAAACTAAAAATTAATTTAAAAAAATATATGCATGCAATCAATTAACTTATTTTAAAGTGGTAGTGTTTTATCATTTAAATAATCATCAAGGGCATAGTAACATTTATCTAATAATAATTTATGAAAACACTTTTTGAATTTTTGTAATGGCATGCTTCTAATAACATTGGGTATTTCACGACACACATTCACTTCCTGTTTACTGTTTGAAACATGGCTTAGAAAAAAAGTAACCGTAAACTCATACGAACGAAGCAAGTTATAAAAACCTCTGTTTCCCCACACTTTTGTCAAGTTATTGTTTGTCACTGAGATGAGATTGCGGCTTGGATTTGAACGTTTTTAAGTACAAGAATTGACTTTCTGGTTTGTTCTTCTGGGATTTGTGAATAAAACTGCAATCTATATTGGAAAATCCTACTAATATTATAAACGTGAAAGTTTGTGAAGATTGATGGATGGATGTTTGTTACTCTTTCACGCAAAAACTATTGAACGAATTGGGATGAAATTTGGCATACTTTTTATCCCGATATTCTTACAAGATCGAGACTTATGCGGATGAAACCGCGAGCCGCTGCTAGTAAGTACTAAATCATATTTATCTAACTTTTATTAGTCACAGTAATAACAATACAACACATTTGTCCTGGAGCAGAATTGCTCTCAATACTCCATTATTAAGTATCTAGGTTATATGAAGGTCGATTGGGATCAAACTCCCATAAATACAACGAATTCGCAATTTACCACTCGCCAACCCTGCGAACCACTTGTTAGTTTCGCCTCGGTTGCGTCACGGAGCAAGAAAATTCAGAATGCCCACTGACATGCTTTAAGCAAAATAGCGCAAAAATATGCCACCCAAGATTAAAGTGCGATACTTAAAAATAATAAAACAGGTGTCACTCAACATACTTTAAAGCAGGAACGCGCTTTTTTCTCGATTGAAAGCAACAAAACTACTCTAAAGGGTAACCCTGCATCCATTCTAAGGCACGAAAAATTGTATGCTTCAGAAGTGGATATCAAGAAAACAAACACGTACGTACGTTTAGTATAGCACTGAAAGCCTATCTTCGTAATTAATAATGTCCAATATAGTTACAATCTCATGTCAGCGATAATAAATATTAAAAACATAGGTAAATATAAGTATACATTTTTTGACAAATTGACGCCGAGATTACATTATGAACGTTCTTAAAAATACGAGATTTGCCCTCATGACGACTGTTGCTGAGATAAGCTTGATTGGTTGACCATATCATTAATAACAATTGATTAAAATATTGGTACTCAGCTGCGTCCGGTTAGACTGGAAGCCGACCCCAACATAGTTGGAAAAGGTTATAGTAATAGTTTTTTTTTTATGTTAACATCTTGCCTCTCGCCTTCCTGTAATCAAAATAGAATAAAAATCTAAATAATCAAATCTGTGGCAGTGATTTCCTGAAAAGCTACGGAATTGTGTAACGGAAAGCCGGGGAAGCGCGCTATTTGATTTGACCAATGAGCGCGCTCGGTGCTAGCGTTAGAAACGACCTTGACGACGCCCCGTCCCTTTAATATTGCTTATTACCTTAACGTTGCTTATTACCAAGGTGAGATGACAGATGTTACACATCAGCCGTGCTATTCTGTAAACATCTCACCGTGATAACTTGGGTGAAGTGAGCTTGATGTGAGCTGTCATTGCACCTAAAGCTAGGGATTGACACTATGGACAGCTCACTTCATGCTCATTTCACCCAAGTTATCACGGTGAGATGTTTACAGAATAGCACGGCAGATGCGACTACGGTAAGGCTCACTCGTTTTTTATTAAAATGGTCCTTCTGTCTTATTATTACGTCCGTGCAGTAAACATTATTAAAAACGGACTGCGGTATTCGCGGGTTCTTGCACTGAGCTCTGAGTACCGCGCCTAGCAGTATTATGTATGAAGCGGTATTATGACGTACAGGGCTTCTGATTGCGATTTCAAATGCTTGTGTTTTGAGGAGTTCCTGAATATTCAATGTCACTTTCTTTTGGAGCTGTGGTGGCCTTGAGGTTTATGAATAATTAATTCTTAGGTATCCTGTTGCAAATTCAACACTCGGTCAATTTAAGTATTATCATTTAGAGCTTCGTATCCAAAGGGTGCCAACGGGACCCTATTACTAAGGCTCCGCTGTCCGTCCGTCCGTCCGCCCGTCTGTCATAGGGTTATATCTTTTCAACCGTAACAGGTAGCCACTTGAAATTTTCACAGAGTGTACTACTATAGCCGATATAACAACAAATAATAAAAATAATACTATAATTAAACATACAAAAAAATAAATTAAAGGGAGTTGCCATACAAGAAACATTTTTTTCACAACTTGAACACTAGTTTTGGTATAATGGTCATAATGTCAAAATCATCAATAACACAATAATCAATTTATACAATAGGTATAATAAATATGCAAATTGTGTGTTGAACAAATTAACAACTCCCAATGTGTTTCATAATCAATTAAAAGCCTCCCTCCTACCATTACGGGAACAAGTAATGCATACGTCACTGTGGCTCGTTATTGGCGCAGGCTCGCATCGCTTTCAATGTACTCGTGCGGTCTGACGTCATACAGCCGTGATGACGTGGCTCACAACCGCACCGCACTCTACTTGGTACGGAACGAGGCATAAGCGACAGCGGGTTAAGCAAAAGAAAAATGGAAAATTTTCATCTATTTTTTTTAAGTTTATTTCGCCTTCATCTAAGTTATTTACTAGCACTAGTCACAAAAGCTGACCTTGTATAAAAGTGCAAATTGACACTTTTCTTAGGTATAAAGTCTATCTCGTAAAATATTGAGTTAGAATTAAATTACTTATTAGTCTATTACGCTAGATTGTAATCAACTACTAAGAACGTTAGCTTTGATTAATACAGAAATAAAAAAGCTGCAAGCAATAAATGATTATAATCTACATGATTTCATCATAATTCACAGACTCACCCGCTGCTAAGCCTAGGCTTTTTTTATGGTAAATTATCAGGGTGATAATTTACCATATTTAAAGGCACGGCAACTACTCTCCTCAAATAAAGAAAGGAACGAGTAATCGTCTGATCAAAATCTAATTGTCACACCGAAGCTTTCACAATGATTATCACCCTGATAGGCGCAAACAACAAAAACCACTACATTTCCTACACAAAAATAACGCACTTTATTGGTTGTACGCTCGCGGTCGCTTCCAAAGAATGCAAATGATTGGCTACTCGCTAGCTCACTCTGACACAAACATGTACATAGGTGTAATATCTCTCCGTTTCTAATGTAGGTGTGAGATATGACGTCAGCGCTGATGACGCTGTGGCTGCAACTACACCGCACTCAGCGTCAGTGGTGCGGTACAAGTTATAAGCTAACGCGATCTTCACTACCATGATTGAGATAGATAAACGTGACTTGGCATGAGCTTTGGCTTAGATATGTTCCTGTCTTTATCGTGCACTTATAGTTTGACAGTTGTGTGACTGTGACAGAAATAATGCAAAACCAAAATACCGTTAATTAATCTCGACTTAATTAAGACATGCTTTGGGATGTATTGTATGCTCATCGAGCGTGTTAGGTATAAGCACATAGGTATAAGTGTAGGGTACACATATACCTGTATGGCTTGTTTTAAACACAGGAACGTTTTTGTTACAAAACACATTCAACGACCTCAATGAAAGAGGAGGTTAAGAATTAGAGGAGTATTTTTAGGATTCCGTACCCAAAGGGTCCCCGGGACCCTAATACTAAGGCTCCGCTGTCCGTCCGTCTGTCATAGGGTTGTATCTTTTAAAACGTTCTGGTTAAAGTTATACACTTGAAAATTTTACAGAGTGTGTATTACTATGGCAGCTAAACAAAATAAAGTTAAAAATTAAAAGGGGTTCCCTTATAAGAAACTTTTTTTTTTTCTAAAGCGTAAAAACGTGTCGTGTGTTGCTCGCACTTGGCCGCTCTTTTTTAACACACTTTTATTAGCTATCTATCTATGTAACGGAATCTTTCAACGTAATTTTCACCAACTTCAAGACGTTCGATTAACTTGAAAATTTGCACACATATCATGGACCGATGACAATACAATAATTTAGTATCTTGGAGCTGATCTGATGATGGAGCCAGGAGGTGGATAGTGGATTTCTTTAGATTGATTGATTTTTTAAAGCGCCTGTCTGGGTTCGAACCTACGACCTACAACTCATTAGCTGCGGCCGTTACCACTGAGTAGTCTCATACCATTGTGTTCTGATCTAAACTAGAATATTATCATTCTATTTACGATCCATCCACAATGTATTCATCCCACCACACAGCTACTTACGGCTTATAATCCAACCTCGCTACAATTTCTATTTCTATTCGACTCAAAACATATAAGAATCTCAAATCCCGAAGACGGTTACCGACTGCCCTCACCTCGGGCCGAGTTATCCTCGGACCGTTGGGCTCGAAAGAGGACTGTTGCTATGGTAACGGACTTTGATATCAAACCATGTGAGAGGAAGCACACTATTGAATTAGATGTAAAAGTATCTCTTGAATTCAGTGTTATAAGCCAGTGTTTACGCTACGCTAGGTGAAGTAGTGCTATAATTTTATTAACCGACTTTTAACCGACCGACCGAAAGCAGTGATAGCCTAGTGATGTGACCGTGAAACTGCCAAGTCATAGGTCTTGAGTCCGAACCCAAGGCACGCACCTCTGACATTTCGGATTCATGTGCGTATTGTAAAATGGTCAATTGCTTCAAAAACGGTGAACGAAAACATCGTGAGGAAACCGGCATGCCTGAGAGATATTTCTCGACGACATGTGAAGCTAAGTCAGAGGCCCATGGGCGGCTTTAAAACTCTGACACCAGGTTAGTCAGTAACCACACGAACAGAAGAAGACCGACTTCAAAAAAGGAGGAGGTTATGTACTAGTTTTTTTATTCGCTTTGTTCTAAAGCCTAGCAGGCTATTTCAATGTATTATAATTTAAATTGAAAGTGGTATCCGCGTTGTGCTGGTGCTGGGTGGTGATTTCCGTTTAGCACCCTTCGGGTACGGAACTCTAAAATAAACTTCTCAAGTTGAATAGTAGTTTTATCAAAAGTCCTTTCTTCTATAAGAGGAAATCAATTATATTAAAATCGAAACTTTTTTACAGCAGTTTCGGTCGCTTTGAAAATATTATTTGAAAACTTTGATAGTTTTTCTGTGAAGCAAGACAAAGTTTCAGCAATTTTTACACCAGTTAAATAAAACAGTTACGTATGAAACAGTAAGTAGCCAATCTAAGCGGATGGCTCTATCACTGATCTCGTAACGTTGAACATATTATAAGATATTGCCCGCAACTTCGTTCACGTTAAGGTCTGAAAAGTGTTCTATGTTCTAACCCAGGTCGAGGTCTACCTGTGTGCCAAATTTAATTGAAATCTATTTAGGCATTTAGACGTGAAATTTTAACAGACAGACAGAGTAACTTTAGCATTTATAATATTAATAATAATATATAGTATGGAACAGAGCTCTTTCTTGCCTTCAGGCCGGTTTGAGTGGAGATTCGCAAGAGCAAACGTGCTCGGAGAAAGGAAGTATTTCCAGTAAGAGGCTGGAAGGGATCTTCATCGTACTGCCAGGATTCTGATAGCCATGGAATACCTCTCCACTTCTCATAAACAACTCAGGATATGTGCTAACGACTGTTTTCGGGGACCCATTATTGAGTATGCAAGTCACCCCCTGCCATTTTATCGGAGTATTAAATATAAAACATTGGTCAGACAGTGGCCCATAGTCTTTCCATAGTCCTAGCTAACCAGTTCGCTTTCGCCACCCAAACCCATAGTCCAATATCTTTGTTTCCATTATGCTGCAATAGTGCTATACCAACCGAGGTCCTTGGGTGCACTTACATAGTGTGAACAGGGATAATCGTCGGTTAGTGCCTCACTTCAATATTAACGTCTAACGGGCCTCTGCGAGTTGGCTTCAGCCCCGCGTACGCCAAAGATCCGGAACCCCAGGGTCCCAAGACATTTTTAATAATATAGTATGGAAGTATTGCCAATAACATAGTTTTACATAATATAGTCACCTCTGGATATCCAACCTAACAATTCGGTCATCACAGAACCGGATAAACTTTTTATAGGTACTTCATGTTTTCGCTTCTACGCGTTCAGGGATTTTTGACTCAAGTAAGCAGTTTGTCAAAGGATATGCGTGCACGTGTCAATAGGTTCTTACCCGACTGCAAAGAAGGGTTATGTTTTCACAAAAGGTTTATTTAGGGTTCGCGTGAATTGACTTATCCAGAAATAAGGCTGTTTTGTAAAAGGTAAAGGATCAGATTATATATGGCTTAAGACTTATAGCTTAGCTGTGTTTGTGTTCTTACACTATTTTAGTACCTGCTGGAGGATTGTATACGTTGTGACGTGATTTAAAGTTAATGCTTTTTTTTTAAAGTCCAATATTATGATTGAAGCATTTCATCAATTTGGAACATTGTTATCCTATCCTTTCCTATACTATTAAATTAAATGAGCAATATTACGTTACGTTATTAATTACGTTCTCGAAAACGGCTCTAAAGATTTCAATGTAGTTGCAATATACGGGTTTACGGGGGCGAAAAAGCGATCTAGATAGGTTTCATATTTGGGAAAATTTGTTTTCTCTATTTTCACAGACTGGGGAATGTGATACAACGGGTATACCTGGACGATATGTTTATCTATTTTCTGAGCTCGGACAACCAGGTACTAATATTATAGCAGTAAACTTCCTGTTTACATACAACTATATGTATTTTTACATATATTTTTTCATTTCTAAAGTATATTGCAATGTAAGTCCATATTTGTATAGTAAACTTGTTCGACTTCAACCCTTCAGAACACAATGATATCATCTTACAGTCACACAATAGTTTCGTTCTATTTTCATAGTTTATAAGCTATATAGTTTAGTTTAGATTTATTTTAACTACGCCCCCGCTTTATAACCACTTGATATTTAAAATAAACAAGAGTTAGAGCAACCTTTGTCTATCTTAAAATAGAACGTCGAGTCTTAAGATACCATCTCTTCGTAAACAACAAAACGAGCTCCCGGTAAGATCTACCAAAAATAGACTCATCGCAGGAAAGACGTAATTAAATTAAATAAAGTCTAAAATAAAGGACACAAAACAAACGCCTTGAGGTAACTTAAAAACTTTCTGTTACTGAAAATTTCCGACAATCGTCACCTAACTAAGTATTTACTTAACTGATTACCTCGCCAAGTCCGCCAAGTTGCGCCAAGTCACGCCAAGTCGGACCAACTAGCGCCAAGTTTCTCCCATACACATTTAAAGGTGTTTTGAACCAAGTTTTTTATAAAAGTTCTCTTTTTCTGCTTCCGCGGTGCCTAACGAAAAGTTTCCAGTTGATCTGATTGGGACTCCACTTGGGAATTTTCGGTCGTGATTTTTTCACACCGTCAACTTTAAAAAAGCTTGGTTACGGAAAAAGTATTTTTTTGTGTCTTTTTTCCTTCTTTTGATTTGTTTCGTTGAGTAATTCTTGCTTTGTGGGCAAAGGGACGTGCGAGACAGGTGCCTTTGAGTATGAGTACTTTTGTAATCTTTTGTTAGAGAAGTTGCAAGTCAACGGTTCTCGAGATGTTGTAAAATAAATCCAAGGCTGTAAAAGGGCGAAAAACAATTAAATTACATTGTGACTGTGTCTTGTCGATTTACTTTTTCCTCTTTTTAACTGTTAACACTGTTTTGTATGATGCTGCCGCATGCTTGCTTAAACACATGAAAAACAACGTTCTGGTCGATGAATAATGAAAAATATTTTTTCAAGTTGCCAGTATAATACGCCATGGTTATCATCATAATACACTTTGGCAACACTGACCGACTGTTCACACTGACCTGCGCTGTGGTTGACTGTGGCTCTGTGAGGCATGTCACGTCCTGCCCTGTCATTACATTTGAACGTCAAACTTTTGCAACCTACACATCCTTTACTGCATACCGTACGGTGTGTAGCGTCGCCTTAGGCTATTGCAAAAACGATGGTAAAGCCTAAATGAACAAGCTGCAAATAATCTGCTTACAAAAGTAACCCCTGCTGGTAAAAGCATTTTTCAAATTAGATAGATAGATAAAATTTGCTTTATTGTACACGAAAAGTTTAACAAAGCTCATTATTAAGCTTTAATTATCAGATAACTGAAATGGGTCTCACATTACTGTTACCTACAAAATTATTACTTTTGGCAAACTAAGGCCCTTTTTACCCACACGTTTTTCTTGCCGTGAAAAGCTACGGTTTGTTCGCCGTGTGTAGGCACGGTCGTCAGTGTCGCATAGATCGCTAAGGAAGCTTGTTGACAGAGACGTTTTTTATACGCCGTACCTTAAAGAAACCGTGCCGTGTAAAAAGGGCCGTATTCCTTTCCACTGCATTCTAACTAAATCGTTTTTTACGCCATCCTTAGTACATACCACTACTAAAATATATATCTACTCACATAGTTTGGTCCTCCGGTCCGCACCCTCTTATCATTATTCAAAAGACCGCGAGCGCTTACGGTAGCAAAAATCTCTGGTAACAGCCGCAGACGTACAGACGTACATCTCATCAAGGATATATGGGGCTCGCACTTTTATTTGCTGACACACGGAACCTGGGAGACGGATACTTGGAGTTTGATTCATATGCTTTTTACCATTAAGTTTTAGGTTGTAAATTTTATATAAAAGCGACAAATGCTTCAGCTCGGTTCTTATAAAAGATACTTGATTTTTTTAAAGATAATGACCTACGTTGTTCGGTTTTCTTCTCAGCCATGGTTATACCAACCAAATGGGCTTACAATCTTATATAAAAGATTTTTATTTATGCCAGATATTTACCATGAGGAAAGGCACCGAAAACTCAGCCATGTAGGCATCGTAGACTGTGCTTCAGTGTTCACAATACGTAGTCATCTCAATTACTTACGTCTTTCCCTCAAAGTATGTATATACCTATATATAATGAAGGTATATTATTATAGTAAATATGAATGTACGTATTTGTATTATAAGTTAATAACCAGTTTATTTACTTGTGTACCTGTTATTTATAATTCATTATTTTATCTCTTTAATATTATGAACTCTCAAACAGACAACCTGCACTCTTATCTCTTCACCACCCATGGTTGACTGGTAGAGAATGCCTAAGGCATTAATTCCACCTTTGTACCTTATTGTTCCAACAAGTTTAAATAAATAAAAAAATAAACAAAACCAGTATGAGCTGGTGTCTTATTCTTGGGAAACTCCGTACTACGCTAGGCCAGTTCAAAGTCAAAGTGTTGCCACCGAAATGTGGTCGTCTGTACCGTAAAGACGTGGTTTAAATTATGGTAGTTTAGTCAACCTCGTAGTTGTAACCCTAAGACTTGTCGCCTTAAGATTGAATGTCACTTGAACGTCATAGAACGACAAGGTCTTATGAGACTGAAAGTTTCAAACTTAGTGAAGTTTGAACTTATATGATAATTAATCATATTTATTTCTATAATTGGTTGTATATGTATGGTAGCATTATATTATAAGTATTATTTATTTTATTTGTTACCTATTTATGTATATTTTATTAAACCTGTCTTGGTTTCCGTACGTCTTTTTCGGGTGACCACTGAAAATCCCTACAAAATGGTTGAGCTGGATGGTGCTGATCCACGCGTCATGTTCGTGAACGGGCGCCGTCAGTTGTGACTGGTCATCTCTTATCTGCCAGGGCTTATTTTTAATGTTATATTTTTAATTTTGTTTTAATTTTTTTATTGTACATTGTTCTCACATATAGAAGCAACAAGAATAATGTACCCAGGATTGTGTAATTTTCTATATTTAAAAGAGTGTCCTTGGAGTTTCTTGCCCGTTCTTCTCCATGAAGATCTACGTGTTGGAACTGGGCAACTAGCTTCAACTTTCTGACTAACTGACCGACTATTTGACAATTCAAAAGTGCCTGTAAATGGTTTAATTGAAATAAATGCTTTGAGTTTGAGTTTGAGTTTGAAATCAGCGCTGTGCTGTGGGCCCATAGCACAGCATCATGCTGAGTGGAAGTCTTCTTGTCACAGTCATGACGTGCCAGCAGCTGCCAACTGTTTATGTTTTGAGCTTGTGATTATATTGAAATTGTTTGTTTTTTTATTGTTCTTCTCGAGTTTATTATCTTTTTTATGCACGTGATTCTGTGACAATTAATCCTATTTTTCTTTCTTGTTCTTTTCATTCTATTGTCAAAAGTCCTAAAGAAATTACATTACTAGGTATGGGTACGTAGAAATTAAAAACTTGCTATTACAGACATAGCTAAAGACACTTTACTTTTCTCAATAATAAACAGTTTAAACAATAACATAACATCACGCCAGTTTTCCCCCAAGGGTTAGGCAGCATAATCAGCCTATAGTGTTCCCACTGCTGGGACACAGGCGTCGTCTCTGTGAGAGGGAGTGGGTCGTAATCCACCACGCGGGCCCAGTGCGGGTTAGTAGATGTCACATGTCTTCGAATTTTTAGTTCTAGGACATGCCTGTTTCTTCACGATGTATTCCTTCACAATTTTGAGAGTAGTGGTGATGTAATAATTGACACAAAGTAAAGCGCCTGTTTGGGTTCGAACCTACGACCTACAACAAGTCGCGGCCGTTGCCACTGGGCCGCTACTGTTCTCAGGCAGCACACCCACAATTCGCTAGTTAAGTCCCAAGTAATAAAAGGGCGAGCCTATTGCCATCAAACTGGCATAAATCCAGACTCTGGGCTGCAACTGACAAATTCCTGATGGAAAATCCAATAACATTTTGGCCGACCTGGGAATCGAACCCAGGACCTCATGCTCACCTGTAGCGCTTGCAACAACTAGCCCAACGGGGTAGCAACAGTCTAAAATTATCATAATTTCCCTTACCTCTAAAACCAGCTCAGTATTCCTTTCAGTTTGCCATCCTACTTGGTCGTAAGTCACGCCACGACCACGCCTCCTCGATTTCTCATTAAAACCCATGTATTAGAACTAGTAATGTCTTGATTATCATATAAAGTGTCGCCCTCTGCACAGAATTAACATGGATTCTTGGACAGGTACCGTCTTCTTACTTTATACTTGGCTTAGATATAATTCTGTGTTTATGTAAAAACTTGCCTATGTTGTGAAGTGTTCTGAGATAATTAGGCAAAGAGGAAATGAATTGTTTATCACATGGACTACCAAATTGAATTGTCCGTATATTCAACCGCCTCTGTAGTTTAGTGGTTAAACCACCTGTCTCAGACCCAGAGGTCGGTTCAATTACCAGTAGGGGCAAAAATTTCTTCCCTGGTTAGTTGGTGGTACGGCTTGTTCTAAGTCCGCCTGGCCACCATCTTATCTAAGTCTGTCGCCATAATAACAATGTTAACAGCATTGTTGTGTTTCGGCAGTAAGAGGTAAGATAGCCAGTTCCTATGTGGTTGAGGATTCCGAGTGAAGCTCGCTTCCACCTTCGGCCTGATCATCACTTACCATCGAGTGAGATGCAGGCTAAGAACTTCTGCGTAGAGGTAAAAAAAAAGAAGAAAATGACTGTAATTCTTTGACAGCTCTGTAAAATGCGTATAACTCGACAAATTGACGTAGTGTGCCAATAGTATCTTCCCTCCTATGATTGTATTAACCGCCTTTGTTAATTATTCAGGCTTTTTGATTATCTACGAGTGCTGTTATCAAGCCAGTAAAGTGTTTGTTACCCATATAGTTCACCCTGTTACTTGAATAATAAGTGCGCGGGGGGTTGCACGGCTGGTCCAAGGTTTAAGGCAGCAGCAAAGAAAAACAAAAAAATCCAAGCCAAAACAAATCATCAAAAGCATTACCTTCCTCAAAGTCAAAGTCAAATAATTGATTTCAATTAGGCACATGAAAGGCACTTTTGAACGTCAAAATACCTATACAAAAAAATAAAATTACCTTCCTTTTGGGCTTCGCCGCAATAACGAGATAACCGATCCAATTACAAACCTCACTTTACCTCACAAACAAGGTAGGCATCTCCCACGGTCCCCCCACGACCTGAAACCCCGTAAAACTCACAGATTTATTCCTAACTAAAGACACATAACTCTTCGTTACAAGCACTCTTTATGATTTTCTTTATTGACATAGGTGTAAAAGGGAATGCAGCGAGTATTTTTCTTTCCGAAACATAAATAGCACTTATCTTATAAAGGAGGTTGAACGTAATTCTGATATGTGTACTGTTTTAAGGAAAGTGCATCAACTTGAGTGCTTGTTTTAAGTTGATTGGGTTGCATACCTTCTGATGTATGCAAATTGTTTTCACAAAGGGGAAGAAGGAAATTTAAATATTTTATATTAGCTACCCGCAGCGTTATCTGCGTGGTAATTATCGGTCCAGCCGTTTCGGAGATTAGCCAGAACAAACAGACAGACAGATAGACAAATATTTAAATAAATGTTTTTTTGTTACAACTATCTTTAAGACTTTTTGCTGACATAAAAGCATTCAATTATGCACAATATTTTGATTTAGTTGAAGTTGAAAGAACTACTACAATAAGCCATCTCATACTTAAAAAATGGACTAAAAGTCCCTCTTTATATATTTCCATTCAAGAATGTATTAAACGTATATATGTAGTTCTTTAAACACTTAATCAATTCTTCGCTGTTTTAACCGAAAATCTCATCCACCAATCCACAGATTCATCGCACTACCCAATAAATCTAATCATCCAATAACTTATCAAATCTATCGGATAAAAACTGCGTTACCAACAAAATGGTCGTTCCCCGAACACAAATCGAAGACTAACGCGCGGATATGGCGTCATAAGTTTAAAAAAATCGCCCGAAACCATTTACATTGGGCATCAATTTAGCGATTTCCGTACCTTATGCATCCCTCCGGCGACGAGGGAGGAATACGTGAAATATGTATGACAAGCAGAATGATATAAAGTATAAGCGGTAGCGGGTACGAAAATTCTGGAGCATCTCCAATGCTGGAGCCGCACCAGCGCCAGACCGCATTTTTGTGTTTACAAATGAATGTCACCCTTGCGCCGCACCGCCACTACACCGGCGCCGCACCGAAGCCGAACCGCAAGATGAAAAAATCTCAGAATGAGTGTAAAATCTACGCGGCGGCGCCGGTGCGGCTCCGGCGTCATGTAGCCTTAAAGTTCAGCAACAAACCTTCCTTATTCCCTTCTTATAGTGGCGATCAACGAATAATGTTATAAGTTCTATGTCCTTCCATCAACTTAGTCTTATTTTAAAAGACCTAAATCGATGACTGCCTTCCTCAATCAGCGAGCAAGCAATGGTTTAGTATTTCTTTCAAAGACTATGAGAATATCAATGTTTCTCTTGTCAATAGGTGTGCATTTTGCACACCTATTGACGAATTAATCACGGTTAGCATAGCTTTACTTCTCAGTTCAATCAATCCGATCCGTGACCCTCGATCAATACTTCTAAAATGTCTTGACCCTCTAAAATATACTTTAAATCTTATTTCGTATCTCTCATAACTTGTACCACAACATCCGAAGCACCTACATTTTGCTATACACGAAAAATATGTTGTCGAAAATTGTTTACCGCGTCGCGTCGGTCGCGTCGCTCGCATGTGTCGTATACTGGCTGCTTTATTACGTTCTTGTTTCTGCACTGATTTGTGTGTCAAGTTCCTTCGCGCCCGTTTAATGGGCTAAAATTATGGCATGTTAAAATGAGGGTGTAATAAGCTGGGAAGAGTATAATAAAGTACGTACGAATTGTGCTCGGAAAATGGAGTGATGGATTATGAGTTGGGAAGAAGTTGCATGGTTGGTTGTTTTGAAATGCTTGTCATGTCGTTTATATCAGCACGTATATAGTTATAACCTTACATGATGCTCACGAAAGTTGGTACAGTAAACGGTAGACGGTTAAATTGCCATAATCTCCACGCTTTGTATAAAGGTTTATTATTATGAATAATGATCACAGTGCAGTGCTGCAGGAGAACGTAAACTTGTAGTCGCATAGGCTTAATTCGATGGATTTCTAGATAAATGAAAATAATAATCTTGACTCTGTCTTTGCATCACGCTTAGTAGTCTTAGTATTAACGCTTCTTGGCATTTATCCAAAGAAGCCAACACGGTGGAAAGAGGTGATAGGATCACTTTTATTACCCTCCTTCTTTGATTTTTCGACTATAGTATGTTCCAAAAGAATCTGATAAAAATGTCAACGCATGCATCAGAAAACGTACCTGTGGATGCCAATTTGTAGTGCCACTTACAAATTGAGTGCTTTGATTTTAATATTTAAACCCAAAATTCTAATTTTAAATCACCGTAAAGATGTTTTCCATTTGACAATTGAGGTTTTTATTTTATAATCTCAATTTTGTCGTTATTTTTTCAATTACAATTTATTAATGTTATTCAAAAAATAATTGTTGGAAAGAGAAACAATGTTGAAAGCTTCTAATCACAAACGTATGTGTTAATACCCTTTAGTGACTGATTGCGTACGAATTTAACTTGAACAGGGTTTGTTTACACTTTTATCAGATACTTTTGGACCCGACCATTATTTAAAATATTCAGTTCAGCAAAATGTCCTAGATAACTTAGAAGTACCCTAAAAATAAAAACTAATGACACACTACATTTCCTAGCTCAAACGAGAGTTTATCATCCGCAAACAGTTGGTATACAGGTAAACAGAACCTCACCACAGACTAACACAGAATGGTTCAATGCGCACGGCACCACAGTAGTGCTTCGTACGGATGCATGCACCGAATGATGCACTGTGGTTTGAAGCATCTATAGTTATGTGACGTCACTATTTTGTAAAGGACAATGAACTCGACTAAATAGAATGTACTATATTGTATAAAATACCTGCCGATAGCATTGTTTGACATGGAATTTCATATTGTTTACTGACATCGATATTCGATAATAGATCGATTTCCGATAACGATATCGATTGTACATTGTATTCAATCAGAACGATAATGCTTCTGTTATGAGCGTTCTGTGAAACGGTAATTGCTGTAGTCGGATTATAACAGTACCAGGCAGTAATTGAAAATGAATAAACAAGTGTTTTTGTGTGGAAATCAGTTGTAATGGTATGGGTATGTGATGCAGAGAATGAGAAAAATGTCGTGAGGATAGATAAAATTTGAGTATGAATGTCGATAGCTATAAGCTTTACGTACTGTCAGAAGACTATTTAGGTTTGCTTTGTTGGTTGCTAGGCAACGGAAGAGGATCGAAGTTGGAAATATATATAGATATTATATTAGTTAGTTTTTATTATTTATAATTAAACTACTTTTAATAAAAGAGCCATTTTCAATAGAGTTCCTTCTATGGGTGATACGAATCTATTTAAAAAAAATACTCATGTTTTGAGGTTTCACACTTGACTGACGGGAGTTTTTTTTTTAAACTACTTTGATATTTTTTTTCGTTTCTGATGCATTAAATAAAATTTTGAGAAGTACAGAATTAATCTCCATTAAGTTATCTATATAAATTAAGTAGGTTCTGTGTACTAGCAGGAGTGTAACAATAAAAACAGTTGCAGAAAGGAGAAAAATAAATCTTTCGATCGCAAATCACTCTCAATTTCTTCGCATTATCAGTCGTGCAATTATTCGATTTTGATAGTATCAAAATCAAATCGATCACCGCCGATGGATTCAAAGAATCGGTTTTGTATTGTATATAAAATCACCTTAAGGTTGAATGCCACTTGCACGTCATAAAACACCAAGATCTATTTGTCTAACACCCGAATACTGAAACGCCACTCAAGACTTAAGCATTACTTAAAACTAGTGTCAACCAATCAAAGGGCTTTAAACGAGTTTTAAGTAATGCTTAAGTCTTGAGTGACGTTTCAGTATTCGGGTGTATGTCACATAGTTTCAACCCTAATGTACTTATCAATCAATCAATCAATCAATCAAATATCTTTATTGTGGATCAGACCAGATCCAACACAGAAATTAAATTATTAAAAAAAAGATAAAAATAAAAACACAGCCAATTTAGGCAGGTACACAACGGTGAGACACTAAACGCATCATGACTGAGGGGGACTGCATTGGAGAAGTGATTTGTCTGTTATGGAGTATTTTATAGAGTAGTAGCTCTTGTTTACTAACAGAGTTATCCTTTTTGTGTTTGGATGCTTTATTTTATATCTATGTGTCACCTATCTTCTTTTCATTCTAGTTTCTATTTATTGGCAGTTGTTGTCAAACGTGGCACGACACATCTTACTACATGTAATCATCGGCAAAATTCGTAAAACCGATCACCATCTGAACTCAGTGCGCCATCAAAATCACCAACACTTATTACTGCTTCAGGTTAAAATGATCTTTACGCAAACGCAATAACTTGTGAAGCAATATAACCAAATACATTCGTAAATTTGAATGCAAAATTTTAAATTTATGCTACATCTAAGTTATGGCGTACTGTAAAACAATAACGAGGTCAACTATACCTATAACGATGTGAATGTATGTTCGATCTCTGTCACACATACTCGTGTAACTACACGGGTGCAATGACACAGAGGTGCTGTTTGCCTTCGGACTCGTGCAGCGAGGCGCGTCGTACGGCTCATGGCGCGTATTGACAATCACGTTGGTTGTGCTATATATTTGGTTCAGGGGTTCAGCTCTGTTTTGATATCGTTTTGTGATAAATGATTTTATTTCTGTAAAAAATATACAATATTTTTTAAGAGCAGTAGTGAGCAGCCTAGTGGTGTGACCGTCGGACTGCCAAGTCATAGGTGTCGAGTTCGAACCCAAGGCACGTACCTTTGACTTTTCGGATTTCATTATCACTTGCTTCAAAAACGGTGAAGAAAAACATCATGAGGAAACCGGCATGCCTGAGAGATATTTCTCGACGGCTGTGGAGCCAAGTCAGAGGCCCATAGGCGGCTTTGAAACTCTGAAACTTTTTACACTAATCTAAACTTGATGCCATTGATTAGATCATGAAAAACTACATAATACGATAAAAATATATACATTGGATAAACTTCTTACTCAAAATTAACTAACAAACTATTTAGTTGATAATAAAAATTTACAATAATATATCCTCACATAACAAAACCTATTAAAAAATTAAAATATGTCGTTGAAAATCCTCCGCATCGCTGTCGACTGGTCATATGCGCAGAAGAGTACTTACGTTCAATGTTTAGATTTAGATGTTCATAACTAAACTTTAAACATTGAACCACTCGTTACATACGAGTGGTTCAATGTTTCACAACTCAAACTTAGTGTTTCTGGAAAATTAAATGGGGATTGCACTATATCTAAGTATATCCCACCCTAACTTTCTTCATAAGGATAAATACGGCACACGGATCTCCATCCTATAAACTTACTAACAAAAAAATATTAACCTCAGTTAGAAAAACACAGAAAATCCTTTACAGTTTCTACAGACTCATATAAATTTAATGTACGAATAAAACGAAACTTTTTCATATCCCCACGTCGCTACGTCATACGTTTTATAAATATTAACTCCCGACCGAAAGCTGTTTACATGTAACAACTTTTTATTTATGTTTATGACGGATAAATTAAAACATACAATGACTTTGTTCTTTCATACAAAGTTGGTCGCTTTCGCGGCGTTTATTCAAAGTTGGTTATTACTACAGGTACACACGGCTACATAATAATTATCAAGCTATACATTTCCAGAATAAGCTGATCTCGCATTGTAATGGGAGCTCGTGGCTACGTAATAACTGCCGCACGGGTCGATCCATCAGATTAAGCTACACTTGCCGAGGTTGGTCTGTGGATGGGTGGCCATCTTTACATACCGAGACTCCTCCGTGCCTCGGATAGCACGTTAAGCTGTTGGCCCCGGCTGTCATTCGTGGATCTTTGACAGTCGTTACGGGTCGTCAGAAGCCCGCAAGTCTGACAACTAGTCTTACCAAGGGGTATCGTATTACCCGGTTACTGGGTTGTGGAGGTCAGATAGGCAGTCGCTCCATGTAAAATACTGGTATCCAGCTGCATCCGGTTAGACTGGAAGCCGACCCCAATATAGTTGGGAAAAAGCTAGGCAGATTGATTGAGAGGACTAATACTGGAAATGTATAGCTTATTATGTAGCCGTGTGTACCGACGTACTGTTTTAACGGAAATTACTGTTTTTTATTTTATTATGCTTTTGAGACATTGCGCTGCTTATATTTTTAAATGGTACTTTTACAATGTTTCGTTTCAAAGGTAAAAAAGACTTTTACAAATCAAAAAGAACTCCTTGTAAAAAATCAGTACTTTTTTATGAAACAACAGATCTTTTTGCAGGTTCAGAATCATGTACTGAATCCATGGTAAAACGCGTCGCGTTCGCGTCGATGTCCCTGCCACCCTGTATATCATATTATCAAAGTAAATAAATATGTTAAAATTGTTAAAAACAAGTTAAAGTGAGACTGCGATACGTACGAGTTCGGGTGACCACTGAAAATCAGCGCTGCGCTGTGTGGGTCTCCATAGCACAGCATCATGCTGAGTGGAAGCCTTCTTGTCACAGTCATGATGTGCCAGCAGCTGCCGACTATTCCTGTTTTGTGCTCGTTATTGTATTTAAATTTAATGTGTTTTATTTTCTTATTTTCTACTCGAGTTTATTATCTCTTTTTTTATGCACGTGTTTCTGTGACAAATAAACTTATTTTTCTTTCTTTCTTAAGGCGCGAGATGATACCAACGCGCTGTTAATCAAATCTTAATAAATAGCCTAACTATTTGCAATTCCACTCTTAAGAAGAAAAACAAGTAGGTACAACGAAATATTTATATTTTGGATTTCTTCGAATCTCGATAAGTAGTGTGGGCGTCGAAATAAATCGCGCTAAGGTTTCGTTCAAGGCACTATGCACTGCTTTTGGAATTTAAATTAAAATAGGTTAATAACTGACTAGTATTACTCTTATTAACGTTTATCAAGCGTTAAAACGGAAAAGTATAAAATGAAAAATTCAGTTTATTAGTATAAACAGTACGAAACAACAAAATATTTCAGACAGAAATCTTTCTATCTGAAATATTTACTTGTTTCGTAGTTTTTAGATCACTTTTATTTTCCCGTAGTCGGGTTACAGTTTTGTAAACAGATTCCAATATATTAGTTCACTAGTTAGCCATATTTTTTATTTCCATATTTCCAAATTAATCAAAAACAGCCAAATATTTGACAGCTATTTGCGACGTTGCCCACTTTCTTTATAAACGCTCTTTAAGCATTACGTTCAACCAATGATGTGAAAAGACTTCAACACAATATTACGCTGAAAAACCCATTAATGAGCTGAAAAACGAGATTATTGCTCTGTTCCACGAATAAATTGTATAATTAGACTTAAGTAGCTTAATAAGTACCTACGGCGTCATTTACTGTTTGCCGTTTTTCGATCTAAAATTATACTGAAATTCGAGGTTTTTTGATGCCATATTGTACGTTTATTTATTTATTTTATTTATTTATTTATTTGCTAACATGTACAACACTGGTTAGTAGGCATGCATTAAAATTTCATGACACAGTATTAAGACATGCACCCTGTAAGGGCACTGCAAATGTTTCATATCAAATTAATGATTAAATTACATAATATAATATTGATTCTAATTATTACAATACATTACATTTTAATAAACATTAGTTACTTAATTATTACATTTTATTTCAAATAAATCATTATTATTAATTCTTTCATGCATTTTAGTCATTATATAAGCATAATACAGTAAAGTCATTTATTATTTTACATTCACTACGTCAAGCATATTGTCACAAGGTCAATCGATTCACAATTTGTCAGTTTTAAATTCCTCAACGGTATAGTAGCCTTTTTTTATTAACAGAGATTTCAACTGTTTCGAGAAAATTGAGTCATCTGGTAGGGATTTTAAACTTTCCGGTAGTTTATTAAATATATTAGCTAGTCTTGAATATGGGCTTTTCCCGATAACTTTTAAGTTTGTGATGGGCAGTATTAGTCTATTCTTGTTCCGTCGGTTATAGTTTTCGTTTAGCTCGATATTAGATTTGAAGAGGTGCCTATTTTTCCTAACGAATATACAACTTTGCAGTATATATATTGCTGGTAGTGTGAGAATTTGTTGTTTAATAAAGTGTGGCCTACAACTCTCTCGTTGGTTTATGTTCATCAATATTCTGATACATTTCTTTTGCTGGATGAAAAGGTCAAAAAAGTCAGTACTGTCTCCCCACAGAATAATACCATAACTTAGCCAGGAGTAGGCGTACGCATAATAGGCAGATAAGGCGGTTTTATAGTCTGTGTTGCATTTCAATATGCTTAGTGCATAAATAAATTGGGACAATTTTGCTCTTGTACTTTCTACATGTTTCTTCCAATTTAGGTTTGAGTCTAACGTTAGGCCTAAAAGTGTAAATTCGTTTACTTCTTCTAATTTCATTTTTTGTGTTAATGTATTTAGATTTAGTGGGGTTCTTTGGTAAGTTCTGAATTGGCATATTTTAGTTTTAGTTAAGTTTATTTCTAAGTTATGTTCGTTTAACCATTGCTCAGTTTCTGTGAAAGTTTTTTTAATAGCTAGATGGTCAACATTCGCGGGCGTTTTAAATAATAAAGAAACATCGTCAGCGAATAAAATACACGACGAACTTAATTTTTTTGGCAAGTCATTTATGTATAATATAAATAAGGTACATCCTAAAACACTTCCTTGGGGTATTGAAGTATTAATGGTAGCCATGTCTGATCCCATGCTGTACATTTCCTGGTCAACGCTATCGAAATATTCAATCTCTACGAACTGTACTCTGTCTTGTAAATATGATTTAAACCAATTAAAAGCTTGTCCTCTAATACCCGAACCGTAAAGTTTTTGTAATAAAATTTTGTGTGACACCTTGTCATACGCCTTCGTCATGTCTAGGAATAGTCCAATAGCGTACTTTCGTTCCTTAATGCAACTGTAAATTTCTTGTACGTAGTTGTATACCGCTAACGTAGTTGAGCATTTTTTTCTAAAACCGAATTGGTTTTTATCTAAAATATCATATTTTTCTAAAAATTTATTGACACGGTTCGCCATTGATTTTTCGAAAATCTTTGAGATAGTGGGTAACAGTGCAATAGGCCTATAATTACTAGGATTTTCTGAATTTCCTCCTTTTTTCGCAATTGGGCGTACTTTCGCAATTTTAAGTTTTTCTGGGAAACGTCCCTCGTCGAAAGAAATATTTATTAGTTTAGTGAGAGGCGGTGTCAGCTCCTTTACGCATTTTTTCACTAATAGCGGGGGAATATTGTCCACTCCGAAGCTACGTTTATTTTGCATACCGCGTATAATCTTAAAAACCTCTCGCTCGGTTACCGGTTCGAGGTACATGGAGTTTATTGCGGGCGTATGCACCGAATGTAACGATGGCCCACACGGCGGCGGCGGCGCTGGCGCCGCTGCTACCGTACTTTTGTTATCTACACCTACCGATACGAAATAATCATTAAATACGGTGCAAACTTGTTGCGGTGATTTTATTATTTGATTGTTTAATTTTAAGGTAATGTTCTTAAGACTTTGTTTACTTTTATTAGGTTTAGTAATTTTATTTATTACTGACCACATCGTTTTTGTTTTATTTTTTGAGGCATTCATCTCTCTTATGTAGTTACGTTTTTTTGAAGTTTTAATGCATCTTTTTAAAATTTTCGAGTAATCTTTGTAGTGTTTTTTAAATATGGCACTATTGAGCTGATTTGAGATAATTCTAGTCAATCTTTTATTTTTGCATGATTTTTTTAGTCCTATAGTAAGATAATTGTTTGTTTTATTTTGTATTGTTTTTATCCGTTTTTTTGGTATGTATTTGTTCAAATTAGATTGTAAAATGTCATGAAATCTATTATAAGTTTTGTTTATGTCAAAGTTTTGATCAAAAATTTCATTCCAGTTTATTTTATTTAATGCTGATTGGAAATTAGTCAAGTTAATATTGTTGAAGATTCTTTTAGAAACGTAGGGTGTCCTTTTAACACTTTGCGTTTCCGTGGTGCTAAGGCCGTAAATTAAGCTATTGTGATCCGAGATACCATTATTGTTAACATTAATTTCAAATTCTGTGCTACTATTATTTGTAAATAAAAGATCTATACAAGTCGATGTTAATTTTGTGGTTCTTGTAGGAGTTTTAATGATTTGGTGTAGGTTTAGTTCTGTCATGATATTGTTAAGTCTCTGGTATTCCTTTGCTTTTTTAAAATAATCAAAGTTAAAATCTCCGGTAATTATGAGACGTTTGTTTTTGTACTTTAATGTAATGAGCTTCAGAAGTTGATTTAAAAAGTTAAAGAACTGTTCTATATTTCGATCGGGCCTGTATACAAGAATAATAATTAATTTTGGTGACTTAATTTCTATGGCACAACATTCCACAACATATTCGACCGATAGATTGGTAATGTCGGGTAGTTCTTTGCAGTTCAATCCCGTTCGTATCAGAATGGCGGCTCCACCACCTCGGTGATTTTGTCGGCAGAAGGTCGAACTGAACTCGTATCCACTGACTGTAATTAATTCTTTTTGATGATTTCTAATCCACGTCTCGGTAAGGCAGACTACATTATATGATTCAAGATCTAGTAGACTCTCAAGAATATGAGTTTTGTTTTTGAGACTTTGTACGTTTTGTATGAATATTTTAAAGTCGAAAAGTATGGTGTTTAGACTGTTTGTGACTTACATCACCGTAGCTGATTCTACACTGTGGAGTAGCGGATGTGGTTTGTGGTGCAGTCTGGGTGTGGTTCATGAATGTGTTTTCAGATGGATTTTCGTGGTTTCTTCGCGACAGGTTTCGTTCTTCTCTATATTTTCTTCTTTCTTTTAGTGCGTCCGAATCGAGGTATTCTGAAATATGAAGTCCTTGCCCTTTCAAGAATCTTGCCTGTGATATGATATACTTTGTCATTCTTTTGCTGATGAGCTCTATTTGTATTGGGCGTTTTAGTCCATTTCTACCTATGCGGTGAAATTCTTCAATATAACCAGTTAAGTCAATGTTCAGCGTGTCTTGGAATGCGTATATTATTCTGTCCTCAAGATCTCTTTCAGTTTCCCGATAGTACTCATTTAGGCCGTAGATAACAAATCTTTTTGTATTGTCGTCTTTTTGTGTAAATTGGTCGTGTAACTTTTCTATTTCGTTCTTGAGTTTGTCGTTTTCAATTTCCAGTTTCCGTATCTTTTCGCTTACGTTTATCATTTCAGTATTTATGGAAGTCTGTTCTAAGAGTAAGGCCTCTGTTGTTTGGGTTATTTTTGACTGTAGTTTATGTATTGCTGCGTTTATTTCACTCTGTACTGTGCCTTTTATTTCGTTTAATATTGCTGTTTTATTCTTTTCAAGTTTCTCATCTAATAGTTGGCTTATTTGTAGTAAAGTAATAGAATTTGTTGTTTGCGAGCTCAAGTGTGTGTTTGCTGGGCGCGTAGGAGAGATACTCGTCCTGGTATGGCCTAATACACTGTGATCTTCTTCAATATGATCGTCAATGGACAATGTAGTGTCGTTCAGAGTATGCAGCGTTTGGCTTCGGACGGGAGTATCATCATTTCTAATAGATTTTTTTGCGTTTGCACATGATGGGCAGCTCCAAGACATTGTTAATTTGTGTTTGTTTTCCATATAAAAAGATGTCGTTATGTTTACGCATCGATAATGGTATACATGCTTACAAGTGAAGCAACGTAGTAGTTCGCCGCGTGCTATTTGCTGTTTACATGCTTCGCAATTCATTTTATATAAATATTACTTATAGTCGTCTTAATCTTTAGTCAATCTTCTTTGTGTTGTTCAACTTAGCTAGGGTGATTTTTGTTTAGATGTGGTGAAGTTGGAATAATAAAGTTATGCAGAAACAATCTCAAAAAGACTTATGTGTGACGGTGGTTCGAACTTGGGTCACTGGTATCTCAATCTCGTCACACAACCGTAGGGCCAAATGGTACTATTAATTTGAAACAAATATTTAGTGCTCTTTCGTATCGATAGAGTCTATGGATATAGTGTGCGGTGGGTATTCGGGTTTTTGGAAAAGTACAACAACCTTCCAAAATTTTCTTGATTAACAACTTATTTGATTAACTATCAATTAGCTCACTTGAATTTTGATATTGTTTATTGCCACATGAACAATGAACATGGAGGTGGTTTCTTTGCACTACAATCCTTCTTTATTGTTGGTTGGTTTTTTGCCGTATTGTCACTGATGTTGTTGGTGGTTTGTAGATTAAGAGTCTTGATCTTGTTTTAATTGCACAGTTTGTGTATTAAACTCGTAGATAACACTTTCACGTAGTTATTAGTTGATGGTTTAACTGGTACACTTAGCTTTAATTTGTTTTACGCAGTAATAGTATTTTTTAAAGGTATTTTATAACACAGCGTTTGCTTTTACGTTAAGCTAGACCTGATTACCGGTTTTTTGTTAATGGCCCATTCGCAGTGGAGTTAAGATATAGGTACCTATTTATATACTGTAATCTTCTTTATTTTCTGGTGAGTTTTCATCATAACTATTAGCATTTGCTTATAGAAGTATGGAAGAAAAGACATGTTGCGCCAACCCCAAATAAATATAGCATAATTATATTAGCATTTGCAGCAAGATTTTCAAAAAGTAGTGTATGACTATACTTCATAAGTCGTCACAATACCTTCATGTGTCGAGTTTGACTATTGATAGTCTAAACTACACGTAACGTCACAAACACGATCGCAAAACAGCGCCAGTGGCGCGGTTTCCACAAAACGTCTAAATCCAACATGGCCGCCATACACAATCACAGCTGATCGCAGCACGGAGCGGAAACAAAGGCGCGCAATAATCACATTTAAACTGAAGCGCTTCGGACTTCATTAATACTGCTTGCAATGAGGATTTTGAAATGTATAGCTGTTTTATCTGTACCGAGTTACATTTTGTAATGTTGTGAGCAGTTGAATTCAATTCATTCAATTAATGATGACACGTTGGTGATTTGTGATTATTTGATCGGTAAATAAACATTAGAAAAATATGTTTTGACCAATAAAGTTTATTATTAGGGTTCCGTGCCTCAAAAGGAAAAAACAAAACCCTTATAGGATCACTCATGTGTCTGTCTGTCTGTCCGTCTGTCACAGCCAATTTGCTCCGAATCTAATGGACCGATTAAGTTGAAATTTGGTACACATAATATGTATTTCTTTGACCCAAATACGGACGTGTAACATAAATAAATGGATTTTGAATATGGGTCACTTTTGGGGCAAATAAGAAAATTAATAAAAAAAGTTTTTCTAACGATAGCGTGTGACATATCAAATGAAAAGGCTTGTTGCTAAGATCTCAAATATATATTTGTTATAATTTTAAAATAAATACTTTTAAAGATATTTAAGAAAATTGATGAAATTTACTCGTAAATTACAGGTTAAGTAAAGATAAGGTCTATGGTCTTAAAATAAAATGGTAAATCTCTCAATATTCTGTGTACAAACTTACATTTGCATTTGGAATGTACTAACATGTTTTTCAACAACAATGTTAAGTTTTTTCTTCGGATAAATTCATCCCAACTACGGAACCCTTTATTGCGCGTGGTCCGACATGCACTTGGCCGGTTTTTATTTAATATGGAATTAAAGAAACACGTATTATGCGGAACAGACTGAAGTCATTGACTTGATATAATTATTGATGTAAAGGTAGCGGTTACTTAATTCAAATCAGATTCAGTGGCTTGCTTGTGGCAAGTGCGGGTCAAATGACAACGAAAGAGAAGTGTGTGTGTAGAGTGATTTATGCACCGTATGAGTGAACCCGAAACCATGCAAGTAGCACATACCTTCAATCGAATCTGCCTAGCCTTTTCCGAACTATATCGGGGTCGGCTTTACATGGAGCGACTGCCTATTTTGACCTCCACAAGTAGCACATACCTTATTGAATGGCAAAAATTGAAGTCCAAGTACGTGATACAAGTTTGTTGCCTGTGACATATATAGAATCGAAGCAACAAATAAATTATTTCGTCTGAACACTGTTTAGAAAGTGCAATTTCTATTGTTGCTTCAACTTATGGCATGCCGTAGGCAATTGAACCCTAAACGATTGAATACCATTTGATGGAAATCGTACGCGTGTATACACTTGCATTCGATTCCTGAACGGCAATAATTGAACGTACTTGTTGTCATATCATGTCTTGAACGTTCCAGAACCCGTTCGAACGTGTAAATCATTCTCAAGTTAATTTAATATACTAATTGCAAAAAGTACAAATTCCTTAATGCCCAGTAAATTGGCTCGTTATTTTGCCTTGTTTACTATCAAAGGGTATAAACACTTGCCCCACAAAATCCTATATAGCCATAGAGATCTATACTGACCCCAAAAATCGAAACGCGCCTGTGCCGGGCAGTTAGGAGCGACCGTAAAACCGGCGCCAAATACCGAAAACTTTTGCGTCGGCTAACAAATTATAACAAAAAGTGTTTGCGTACAAATTAAAGTAATCAGCTAACCGACTGTGCGGAGCGAGTACTTTGTTGTGTAGCTAAAACGTTTTTGGTGTATATTATTTTATTTTTAAGGTCGGTATTTAAAAAAATATCATGGCTGCTGAATTTATGGTGGTTTTCTATTGGTTAGTTAAGAGCGTTTATATTGAAAGTGGGCAACGTCGCAAATAGCTGTCAAATATTTCGCTGTTTTGATTATTTTGGTAATATTACTGTATGGACATAAGAAATATGGTGAACTAAAATATTGATTATAAAATGCAATCATTAATATCGTCACACCGAATATTTAGTTTCAGATGTAAAAAATGTATTTGGAAACTTTCCAGATGACTTTTTTACATCCAAATAGGTTACAACATAAAATTCAGTGTTATAATTGCAATTCATTATTAATATTCTAGTTCACTAGTTAGTCATGTTTCTTATTTACTGCCAAATTAATGAAAACAGCGAAATATTTGACAGCTATTCGCGACGTTGCCCACTTTCAGTATAAACGCTCTTAAGTAACGGATGATGTTTTCAACAGATTTTATTTTTCTAGCTAATGTCTCGCTTGAGTCAGTACTTTACGCATTTGTCTACGGTGACCATCATATAAATCTGTGTGCACGAACTGTTACGTACCTACATACTATTACTATTCGGGAAAATCTGTGTGTTTGAACTGTCGAGATTTTTATTTGTATTTTAATGTATTCTTTTCTCTTTTTCTCAGGCAACTGCTAGCGCCAAATCTGAAACAAACACAATACTTAGCAAATGGTGCCGAGAGCGACATCAGAACTGTAAGTACCAGTAGATATATTTCATTTGTAATTAGCGTCAATGCAGTTCATTGACGCTCCGTGTCCTTTAGTGATTTTAGTGATACAATCACAAAGCAAAACTATGCAGTATGAAAAAAACGTCGCAATTAATTTAACTATAAACGAATAAAAGCACTTATATATTGGTTTCAAAGATGTATAACAACATTTTCGTGACGTGTCTATTTGTTAAGATAGTTAAAAAAATAGTACTTTCATACATTCGAAATTACTCGACGAATATTAAACAACTGTTTGCCGAAGCCAAACTAAGCTTAAGATAGTCTTCTCAAAACTGTTGAATTTCAATAAATATTTCGATCTCTTTCCCATATTTTTATGGAAATACCATCCGATATTGACGCACAGTTATTTTTAACTACAAATATTTGACTGGATTCCAATTTCAGTTCAGTTCAAAACGAAAAACAAGATGGCTGTGCTGACATAGTTATAAATGGGGCATGTCAACATAGACTGATTTGAAAAACCGTATATATTTTATGTTGAAATTGGGAATCAAGACCCGATTCAGTATAGGCTTTATTTAGTACTAGTTTTTGATTAGACGTTGTAGATATAAACAAGCTCATCATTTTCAAAATAAATTACTATAACAGTTAAGTCCAATTTTATTATTCCGGTATGTCATCGCCAATCTACATACGACTCCACACCAACATAACACGTTTCACAATAAATCTAGAACACAAACCTACATTTATTTCTCACACAGGTAAAATCTAGCTCAAAAGCCAGCCCATTTCACAGCCGAAACTAGAAACAAAGTTTCGTGAACGAATAGAAGTGAAAAACAAAAATTGCCTAGATTTCAATGCTGGTGTCGACACTGCGAACGCTGCCAATCTCTCTTCAACCAGCGACACTGAAGCACGTCTATTTTGACAAAACAAAAGCTTTTAGGAATTTAAAAAACATTGGTTAAATATCCGAGGACAATTGGTTTGACTCTAGCAACATTTAAACACTGATTACTTTTACGCACGTCAAATAAATTAAAAATAAAGGTAATCCTATAATTTTATAAAATTTTGATATGACAGTGTCTAAAGGTGTAAAACTTATAGGTACCATGAAAAATTATACTTTTAATTTATTAAGCCAAATATACACACAGTAGGTGGTGGTAGGGACTCATAAAACTGCCTACCTACATGCTTTATTGTACTTGTGCCCTATTTGAGGTGTTAGTACCCCATAACATTCAAGTTCGGATACCTACACTAACGGATATCTGCCCAACATTGTCACAAGTCACCACCGGACACACCGCGATCCGCCACGGCGCCATCTCGCGGATTTATATCAAAACTTTTTAAACAGTGCCGGCGATTCGCAGACAGTTTCAACTTGGAGATTAAGTGGGCAGCGAATGAATTGTTTCCCCTAGTAAACTTGCAAGAAAACTGCACTTAAGATAAAATAGTGCAGTTTTCTGTAATTGCAAACTTACTACGTTGCAACCAAGTCGGATACAAAGTTGTAAGTTGAGCGCTCAATCAAACGATGCTTCTTGGAAAGCCCTGTATGTTTAAGCTTCGCGGAATTTGTAGTATAAAATGATATATGTTTACTGCTAAAGGCGTATTGCAGTTGAAGTGGAATTGATAACTATTTCCTCTATTTGTACACTCGGGTCTACTGAGCTGAATAATTTTTCATTACCTTGATGCCTTGATGTGATGTACTTCCGAATAAAAATGAAAGTCAATTTAAGAATATAATACTTGCCCTT
This sequence comes from Agrochola circellaris, assembly GCA_914767755.1. Taxonomy (NCBI): domain Eukaryota; kingdom Metazoa; phylum Arthropoda; class Insecta; order Lepidoptera; family Noctuidae; genus Agrochola; species Agrochola circellaris. The sequence goes on from OU611849.1 coordinate 1,752,947, forward strand.
TTGATCACACTATAATAATAAAACACAAAAAAAAAGTTACTAAACCAAAATAAGCAAATTTTTAGTGTGCTGTGTGGCTACGAGTGAAACCATGCAATGGGGTTGGAGCTTACGACCTTTCATTCATCAGTCGAATTATACAAGGCCATTGCTTCTTTATTCCCCACACCTACATACATGAGGTACACAAAAGACGAAATTCAAAAACATTTCAACGCAAGAATATCTTACAACACAAGAACACAGAAATAAAATAAAAATGTAAGCGAAAATTATACTATTTATTTTACAGCGGTATAAAAACACCGTCTCACACAAAAGATAGGAATATATCGGAGAAATTCAACAAGATTTGTGCCACAGAAATGCTTGGCTGTATATTTTGCTCTTTCTACCAACAAAATGTATGAGAAAGCGGAATCGAGAACTTTGGTGAACGATAACAGAATCGTCGGAATTTGTCCTACACTTGCTTCTCGCTCGCGACTTTGTCTATAAAAAGGGAGCTTTTTGCTTATCTTTTTGCTCGATTTCTCGTATTTAGTGAATAGAAAATGTAACGTATCATGCGAACCTGATACTTATGTTTTTGGATACTTGTCCTATTAGGCATATTATGAGACTATTGTCTCTTTGAGGCATCATAATCACGTTACAAGTGGCGGTAATATCACTCTTCATCAGGTGAGCCTCTTTCTTACTTATCAATAGATACCAAGACCAAACTTGGTGTGTTCCTATTTAGGAAAACACTACATCATTATGTTCTTTGCCAACGGCTATCACAATATAAGTAGGTACAATACTTCTCAGTAAACATTTACACCTAAACAAACTATTTAAACAATCTTGTTTTCCTACAATACAACATTTTCTTACTAAAAGACCGCGACCTTTTAACTTCTACAGATCTAAGCTTTCAGTCAGTTGTAGTGACACGTAGAAAAAAGCCTATAACAAACCTTCCCCAGGCCTAGGACTAACTTCAAGTATAATAGAATTATAATATCAACATTATTAACACACACATGAATCATAGATATATAAACTTACACGCTTTTCACAAAGGACAAGCAAAATCTATACAGAACGCCAAATACTCCGGTTTTATTCTTCCACGTACATAAATACGTTCATACGCGCATTTTTCAAGAACATTATAAACTGCAAAAATATCAACACATCCTGCAAAAATCTAATAAAAACCTCACAGCTATTTTCCTTCTCAAAATCAGATTTAAAAAACAAACGTTTGAAATAAATAAAGAATACTGTATATCCGTCTTCAAAACGACTTCGGTCGAACTGACGGGTAGTATTCTGTTATAATATCAAACGCAAAGCCCGGTATAGAGGTGGACCAAGCTGACAAATCCTTGCATTCAGAGGTCCCGGAAAAATATTACAAAATCTTTCCCCCTACTTTATACAACTTTCTTATTGTGGGATCAGCCCCCACCCCCGAAGGAAATGCGTGAAATTAGAATTTCGCGATATATTTGTAAAGGAGGGAATATTTTTGGAATGAAATCTTCCTTTTTTTGCTGTAAAAGGTCTAATGTTGGAATATTGGTTCGGTTAAGGGCTGTTATTTAAAGGATTTTTGTCTACCGCTTTCTCCTATGTATTGAGTTTATGCTACATAAAACGGTATAAGAGGTATATTCTTTTCTATTTATGTAATAGAAATGAGATTCATATTACCTATTTCAACCTTATCTTAAAATTACGTCACGTTTTTTTATTATAACAATATAAATTGAAAACCGAGAAGCTCCTAAAACTTCAAAAATAGTCTCACTTAATTTCAACACAAAATGTGGAAACATTATATTACCCAAGTGACTTTTCTTGAACAGAATTTTAACAAAAACAAATGTTCCTTACAAAGTCGAGGCCCATCAAATTGTAACGGATTTTCAACTGAAGTAGCACTAGCGGGACTCAAGGCTTCCGACGAGGCCACGGTCTAAGGAAAAGCGAAGCGGCAGCGAAATAATAAGACAAACATTATTGTTGTTGGTCAATTGAATTTTATTAACTAAATGGAGACGTTATTAGTATGTTTTCGGTTAGGCTGTCAAGCCACGACTTATGAAATGAGGTTGAGTTGCCAAAATCTTACAAAGCAACCGACAAAATGAGATTGCCAAAAAATAAAATAGAGCCTCAAATGGCTGTCGTGCCGAAATCACTTGTTTTGACAGTTGACTGTTAGAAATGGCGGTCACTATACGACATGTGACTGCGACAGCTCGGCGACTAGACGAAACGACAGGCTGCGGCTGAAAATTTTCATATATTTTGTTCAAAGCTCCGCACACTCGGCGTCAAGTTGCAGAGTCGCAACGACAGGCTAGATATATGCTCTCACTACTTGTCGCAGCGTCTTAGAAACGCACGGTGCACGCGCACACCTCGCATGCGACAAGTCAGCGTCTTGTCGTCGAGCTGTCGCAGTCTCATGTCGCAATGCGCGAGGTGGTTTATTAAAGATAATTTACGTAAAACAACGAACGGTAACAAGACACTAAATCAAGGTACAAGTTACAGGTAATGCGTCATAAATTCAAAATTCATTGAACACAATGTAACCACGGGCCGCCATTGAGTCGGTAAGGTACATAACTCAGACGAGGAAGTTGCAGCGCGACTGCAAAATGACATAAAGGCATTAGTGGCTCATAAATCCAAATTCCGATGCACGTTATAGAGTGAGCTTAATATACTTACTTTGTAGGTTACGGGCTAGAACAAAGGGGTGTAGGTACGGGACGTTTCTTTTATGAAGATCTATTGGAATTGTTTTTTCCTGATAAATTAACATTTTCAATCTAAAAATCCAGATTAAGCCAGACAGCCAAATTGCGTAACACACTCACAATGGCAATGCCTTTCATTTTTTTTTTTTTATAATATTCATTGCGTTAGTTACATTGTTGAGCAGACGAATATTTCAAACATAGGAAGCAATGGATTATGAATTTCCTTCAATACCCTGTGGATTGTGATTGTAAGTGTGATTCGCAATTGGGGTGCTGAAATATCTATGTAGTAAACGATGACAAACTAGCTAATAGTGTGTAACTCTACAAAAAAGCCCGAGTTTGACTGGGGACTGTTCGACAAAATTCAGGCAAGCGGAGTCCACAGGCAGGACCCAGATAGAGTGAATTTTGGACGATGATAATTACGATAACCCGATTTTATAAATCCGATCGTATCGTTATGTTTTTAGCTAAGTTTTGACCTATATCATGTTGTTGAGTCCCATCACTTCCCCAAATAATTGCTTTGCCGTTCGGCTTTAAAACTAAAATGTCAACGGGCACTCTAAAATATTGTTGAAAACTTCCCACAGCTGATATTTCCGGATACTGTTACAAATAAAATAAGCCCACGTTAGATGCAATATTTATCATCCTCGATGTCTATTATTATTTCTAGCTCTTATTTTATTTATTCTGAGCATTTCTCGGTATCGAAGGCCAGGTTCCGTCGTCCGATGTCCTCGATAACGTGGCCTTAGGAATTTTCTTTCATTGCCAACTCGCAGAAACTTGGTAAGTAGCTAGATAAGAATCAAAGTATATGATCGGTTTGACATTGAGCAAGTCTGTCCAGTCCAGTCCTTTTACATTATAAACATTACTTTTTAAACTTTCAATTCAGATCAATTTATTTCTTGGCTTATGACCTATGGTCTGTTTCGCAGTCTCCAGAAAGGTCTGTCAGATAAATTCGAAAATGGAACAAAATTTGGCCAGATACGTTTACCATTAGGCATCTCGCGGACGATGCCACGACCAAGAGCGGTCGCACAACTGGCCGCAATCTTGAAGCGCCGCAACCGGTCGGAGACTCTACGGCAAAGATTGCAGCCGGTCGTGCGACAAGTTCTCGTCGTGGCCGCGAGCTCCTTTAATTCATAAGAAGGTGGTGTAATAGGCCCTTTATTTCCCATTTTAACTTCAAAATAAAGAATTTGTTTTGGCTGTTTTTTGCAAGTTTGTAGTCGATCGCCACTGACTCGCCGCCTGTAAGACCAGCGCTTTACCGTCGACTATTCGAGTTAAGTGCCAAGTTATATCCAAGTTGTAACAAGCTCTTTGTTTAACGATTCTAACTTGAAACAGTGACTGTTTAATTTCAATTGCTCCACGCCTTTTAGAAGCTTAAGTGTCGATGTGAAAATTTTTAATTATCATGTTCCCGTCCGCTTGTTTGCACGGAATATAATATTGTTTGTGTTGCTAGTTTGTAGTTTTACGAGTATTGTTTTTGTATCAAAGAGTTTTGTTTTTGTTTAGGTATCTGGAAATAATTAACAATGTTGAACGATGGAATGCTAGAGAGTTGAAGTGAGTTGTCTATCTATATTAAAATAAATATTCATAATGTGATTGAGAAAATTGTTAAAGCCGCATACCATAACCATACCATAATCAGCCCTTAATGTTCCCACTGCTGGGACACAGGCCTCCTCTCTTCGAGAGGGAGTGGGCTGTGATCACACGGGCCCAGTGCGGGTTGGTAGATGTCACATGTCTTCGAATTTTTCGTTCAAGGACATGCAGGTTTCCTCACGATGTTTTCCTTCGCCGTTTTGAGAGCAATGATGATGAAATAAATAACTCAAAGTAAAGCGCCTGCTTGGGTTCGAACCCACGACCTACAACTCGAAAGTCAGGGCCGATATCTCTGGGCCACCACTGCGCTCCAGCCATGTATAAACTTCTTTGTTTTACAGATTAAAATCATACTTAGTTCTTAAGCTCCACATTTCCGTAGTAAGTAAACTCTAAGTACAAGTAACTTCACTTTTTCCTGCCAGAAATTCATGTGTTAATTCGGACACACAGTGTATGTATCGTACATTATTACAAAAAAATCAACGAAATACACAATATGTAAAAAACCCTGTCCGATCCTAAAGGTATACACAATACATAAGTACTGCAATAAAATTACCAAAAAGTAATAAAAATTCTTATTATTATTGAAAAAAAAAAAAAAAAAAAGCTATTTAAAATTCACATTTTAGTACTAAAATTACCCCAAGTCCATAAAAAAAAATAAAAAATTTTCAACAGGTCTCTTAAGTTATGACTTGTAGACACCTGCTAAACGATGGCCGACCGCGTACAAATCCCCATTGACAAAAAAATGTGGCGATTTTTTTTTTCTTTTTTCCTGTTTACCACATAAATAGACTCTCAGTACGATTCCTAACAACACCCTCACGGATCGGATAGGGTTTTTTTTACATGTTATATAATACACCTCACAAAACACCTAGGTTTGTGCAGTAGCATAACTTCTGCTGACCAATCAATGTTTAAAATTTTAAATCAACAGTACACGCCTACGTAGGTTTATACACAAAACGCCAAAGTATTTATTTTTAATTGACGTCTGACTTTTAACAGCGTATTTTCTCTTTTTATTGAGGGGTCGAAGCGGACTCGACCCAGCCCAATATTGCAAGCCCACACGATTATATATGAGCTTTCCAAATTTTAAGTGATCCAGGGAGAACAGCACAACATTTTGCTTTTTTCTCTGGGATCGACAAAATGTTTATTTTGGCCGGTAGAAAAAAATAAGAACCTGAACAAAAAGAAATGTTAAGAGCTATTATTGTTTAATTTCATAACCACCTCAACAGACAAAAACCACCCACAAAATTTACCTTCACATAATATCAAGCCGGAACGAAGCTATCGTATAATTATGATATAATTTAGTGATTAAACGAGCTTACTAGTGAGTGCACTAGTAAGCTCGTTTAATCACTAAATTTTACTCTAGTCTTGTCCTCGAGATTAGTATGGTAAACGTAAAGCTAAGACACCACATCAGAGGTCCAGTGTCACCCTACACATGCACATAATCGAACTCGAATTAACAAAATTTCGAACTCAAATCTCGACGAAAAACGGCCATTCTAAAATATTATCGAAAAACAATCGTTGGCCGTCCAATTTCAATCCGCAGTGAGTCTTAAATTTTCTGAAAACTCAATTAAAAGCGATTCTCCAATATTTTAATTGTATTACTGATGAATGGACCAAGTTGGAACAGCTAGACAGGTAGATGTCTGTCTAAGAATGGAAACTAAATTTAATTGATAAGATGGATCGCTGTAGTTATTTTGCTGCTTTAGGTAAAATTAAATTCAGAGTTTTATGTTAAGGTATCCAATCTGCTGATTTTGAAAGCTTTAAGTTTTGAAGTAATAAATGATGGAGCGAAGTACTTAATTTTGTGTTCATAAGAATACTAAATTTCCGAATCAAATGATAACGAGGTCATTATTTTTCATTGACGCTTTTCTGAAAATGTCGACAAACATAAAAAATGCAACTAAATATAGGCAAAAAATAATCACCAATCAGCGAAGAGTTTTCCTTCTCTGCTAACAACTGAAAATACGTCAACACATCTGTAATTATCTTTATAGGTATATGAAAGCATTTCTGTGGCAATTTTCCTTCTAACTTCTTTGTTTTAACCAAATTCAACATTCATCGTTGACCCCACCACACAAAACAACAAATCAAAAACAAAAGCGCAACGCTAATATCACATCGCTTAAAAAAACAGAACGCAATCCGGTGTCGCAATTAAACGTAGGCAATGCTATCGCATCGACTTAGTACGGACTTTAATTAAACCCGGGACAAGCCGGGATCCCGGGTCCCGGGTAAATAGCCCGCCGTGAGGACAAATCGATTGCATAACAGGAGGAGGATGGCGGATGAACCGAGATGCTCGCTTAGCAGTTTTTCAAAAGGTGGAGGATGATAATGTTCCAGACTAATCAGCGCTTTTGCAAAAAGATAATCGTCGGACTCCTGAGTTTGGACGCGGATTGGGTTCGATTTTATTTTGTTTTGTGTCAGGAATTAATGGAATTGGATCGTTATGTTATTTCCATTTATGATAATTAAAAATGTCGGTGAAAACATTACCCTCCTTCTGAGGCTATCAAGTAAAACTTATTTATTTATTTATTTTATTATTTATGTACACACAGTAAAATACATAGAGTTACGACATAATTATAATTTGAGAACTTCTACTTTTTGAAAACTTCAGTCACTCTCTTTATGGTATTCTTTACTCTCCCAAATATGAGACCATAATCAATACAACTGACACAGAACATTCACCCCTTTTATCACACATACAAGATAAAAATACTTCTCTGTACAAAAAAAACCTGACACGCTTTCAATAATCTTTCAACCAAGCAATGAAATCATTCGCAATAACGTATCATAACCCCTAATCTCCCACTTGAAGACATCACTCCAACCCTCAACCGCGCACAGCTCAACAAATCACGAGCATCTTTGTACACACTGAATATACGAATCTTAAAAAATCTCTATTCACAGCTATCGATCGGGGGAACATCTGAGAGTACTAACCTTACATCTGCCGAGGGAAACGGCTCAGAAACTCGTACTTTTCTATGCAAACGTCGGTAGATAAGGTCCTCGTAAAACTGTATCGCTGGCTAGGCGAGCTCTATCGGCTGGAAGTTATCGCATGGCTGTGGTGGAGTCTTTGGCAGTGTTAATGGGGTTTAGTATGGGAGAAGGTAGGTTTTAATGCTGTTTAGGTATTGCAAGAAGGTTTATTGTTTTTTATTTATTGAAGCCTTTTGACAAAAATAATTATGGCAATTTTTACAACAACAAATACTACCTAAATAAAAACAGAAAAACTTTAAATAATAGCGGCATACAAAACGCTGTCTAAATAAAATTCGTATTTTTAAATCTAACAGTACCTACGCCCGCAGTTAAAATACAATTGTAATTTCAAAAGCGCTACGCAACTAAAACAATTAACTTGTACACAGATTTATTAAAAACAAAAAGTGTTTGAAAAAAACTAAATTGAAAAAAGATTGGCCAGTTTCGTAGTCCGCATAAATTGAGAATGGATTATGATGGCAACAAAACTATTCCCCTTAGTTTCCATAATAGGTGGCATGCCAACTTGGAACGGCACTAAACTAAGGGTTGTGTGTATGTTTTTTTTTTTTTTCACCTATAGATGAAATTATGACGGTGTGTTTGATTCAAATAATTTCACATAAACTACATGGGCACTTATGAAACGTCAGAAGCTATGTACACGCTTCAAATAATTGATCGTTTCCAATGGAGAAGTGCTGACTAGAAACTCCACGCACACTCTTTTAAAAATGAATTGACTTTTACAATGTTTTCAAATTACACTGTTAATAGAGAGGACAATGTACTTGAAAAAATAGGAAATTGTTAACATTTGATTTCGTTAACCCTATAGTTGAGGTCCTTACGTTCTGAGTTGAGCGAGCGATTACTGACAAATGCTTGCACTGACTCGACAGGTCCTCTCAAATCTGTGTGGTTTCTTCCTCAAAAGACCTTTTCAGACACTAATCTACATGGTTCTCATATGGCTTGACCAAGATTATGTCTGGACTTTAAAAGTAACTGCGACCTCTGAGTTTGTTTCGGCCTTTCTTCTCAGAGCAGTCAGATAGGAAACGCCGACCTCATCTAGCTTCTTTTTAATATGACGTAAAAGTGATTCCGTTATCCTATTTACAGAATAAACAATTTCATTTTATGTCATGAATGAATCAGGTATGCTGGATGAGATTTCTTTAGAAATAAGCATCACCTTTGTACGTATTTTTTTGTTCCTTTCTTCTTGTCTGTTTATATGTGTGTACATAAACCGTTAAATAAAAAATAAAAATAATAAATGAATGCTTCGGAGTTAATTATTACGTACGTACACTGATAACTGTAGATTTATTACCTAGAAAAAAAAATCTTTGGAGATACTTAAAAAAAATCTACAAAAAGTTTAGTTAATATACCGAAACGAAATTGTAAAATTTTCTTCTACTAAGCGCTGTTAATGTAGATACTCTGCCTGTTGCATCGCCATTAATAACTACACAGTGCAAGTTCTAAAAACTTTTTCTGTTTTAAGCATCGAATAGGTATACTAAAATAGCTATAACATTTTATGTTATTCCTTTCCAATGTCTAGACAGACAAAAAGATGTTCAAGGTTAAGAAACTGGATTAAGTCATCGTTTTTATTGTTTTGGGTACCGAAGCGCATACCAACTTACATTTTATCCTCAAAACGGTTTGGTTTATATTATTTAAAGGTACTTTACAAGTTTATGTGTATGACTAAAAATACGAACCCATTTGTTTTAAAATCACAATTCCACAAAACCATAAATTACACCCATAAAATATTTTCAATAAAAGAAACTATGAAAATCGTAAAACTTAAATTGCTTTTCGGAGATTAGGGTTCAATAAATTATCTTGACAGACCACCACTAAAGTCGCCACTTTCACAATACGGAACCCGGAATGCGTTAAACGCCTATATAATTTATGACCACGTAAAGAGACGTAACTGATAAATCACTGGGTTTGCCCGTGGGAATGGACATGTCATAGTAAAATGGGCACACATGAGCTAGAGATGTGGATAAGAAAACTATTGTTGATCAGGATTTTTTTCGAAGACGCAGCCTTGAGAAATTACTGGAATCGAATTGTGCTGTAGAATAAAAGAGGAGGCGGTTATAAAGGGTAAATTAGAATATAGAAATTGAACATTTTAACGAGCTTATCATTTTCAAAATAGATTACTTTAACAGATAAGACCAATGTTATTATTCCGGTATATCATCGCCAATCTACACAAGACTCCATACCAGCATAACACGTTACACAATAAATCTAGAACACAAACCTACATTTATTTCTCACACAGCTAAAATCTAGCTCAAAAGCCAGCCCATTTCACAGCCGAAACGAGAAACAAAGTTAGGTGAACGAATAGAAGTAAAAAACAAAAATTGCCTAGATATAGAAATTGAAAATTGTTTACTATCCAGGTAACAAATAAGGAAGTACATAGGTTAAATTCATATTACCTACAACTAGGTTAAATTAGTCTTAGTTACCAGTGAGCCCCATACTAGACAGTTAGTCTTTATCTTGGGGCTAAGGACTTGGGAACTGAACTTCTTATAACTAACTAACGACGACCTCAGTCTATAAACAAAAACTCAACCATATGTATCCTATACTATTAAACGGGCAATATTTGTATATACATATATATTTATTTATTTGTAATCACGTTCTCGAAAACGGCTTACGATTTCGATGAAAGTTGTAATATAGGGGTTCACGGGGGCAAAAATCGATCTAGCTATGTCTCATATCTGGAAAAAATCGTTTTCTCCGTATTTTCACCCGAGCAGAGTTCGGTCGCCCAAAGTTTAGAACAAGATGGCTACCTTAGAATAATGTCATGGCAGCATGGAATTAGTACGTACCTACTATCATGGCAGCATGGAATTAGTAAGTATCTACTATCATGGCAGCATGGAATTAGTAAGTATCTACTATCATGGCAGCATGGAATTAGTATGAACTATCCTATACTATTAAATGAGCATTCTCTATTTTCACCAGAGCTGAGCTCGGTCGCCCAGGTACTAAAGTTACTATAGCTTGTCAGCGATTGAAAAAAACCCATAGTCTGTTCATCAATACTATTTAGATTCTATGATTATTTATTATTTCGATGCTTGATATTTGATGGTTTTAAAATAACTTAACATAACATCACGCCTGCAATCTGTGTCTGTGTGTCTGTATGTAAATGTGGGTGTAACTACAGTACACCTACATTTCACCAGGTAAGTTGTAAGTCCCATGGTGCAAACCTATTGCTATGGTTTCAAAATAGAATCAGTTTTTTTTTTTTTAAACATCATAATTTTTCAAATTCGACTGGTATTAGTATAGCTAAAAAACATGGTATTAAAGATACGTATCACACTGTATTTAAAATTCTAAGAACTCCATAATTTCTAGTGTAAATGCGCTATCATTAAAACTGCAGCAACACAGACACAGAATTACAAATAAACACTTCCATCCACCTTTCTAAATTATATTATTTATACACCTAATGACATCACTCGAGAATTTCTATGAAAAACGAATAAAACGACAAACTCCACACATTGCAAGATACCTAGACAGCATTACGAGTGATATAGCTCAACAAAATACAGCTCAACAAAATACCGAACTCAGCAAAATACTCGAGACTCATCATTTAGGTTTTAGTCGCGACAAAGACGGTACGTCGACCGTAGTGATGTAACTAGTGGCTAATACATGTTTGTTTGAGAATAAATAATATTTATATTACATTTCTTTGAGACTAACACACAGTAATATTGGGACTAGGATCTAAACATTTGCTGGGAATAAAAACTTTTATTATGTAAATGTAAACATAATTTTCCAATGGCAATAGGGTATCCATTGCAATTCAGTATTTTGGAAAGTGCAAAGTTGAAGTTTGGTTCAAATAATTTCCCCATACCTCTTGTAAGTATTGCCACACAAAACACAATATCCATCCCGTGCTCATACCTCTACTACAATACGAATTGACACCTTTGTACGACAACACAACAACAGCGATACGACATGCGACCGTCGGCCGCATACTGTCGTATCTACATTATAATTCAGATACGTGATCCCGCAGCGAGCAGATACGTCTCTGTTCTTTGTACGTGTTATATTCTCATGCACTATTGTGCTCAGTTAATGTACTGCATTTCAGTAAACAAGAATACCTTTGATAATGTACGACTGTACGTGGACTGTTTTTAAAGAATATTTTGTTATTAAACTAGTTAGAATGGCGGGATACGCTCAGGTGATTGAATGTCAAATCAATTTGGAGGAGTTATTTGAATTACGATGGAAAATGTGTCGAGATTCATTATGTTAAGATATAAGATGGATAAGATATTATTTTTTTGTAAAACATGATTAGGTATATATAGAATAGATTTGCATGTTCTTAAAATAACATCCGGGAACTGGATTTACATTTTTTTTCCATTTATGGCGTACTATTTTATTTTTTTGTCAAGTTAACCTTTTGTCATACATAACAAAAAAAAAACAATAATTTAACCTACGGCGCGGTCGGTTGAAACATAATCTTAAAAAGTTTTGAGATCGATGAAATGTCATAATGATAGGAACTAAGTACGATCCTTAAAAAAATCTGTTAGGTCTTCTTCTTTTCGTGTGGTTAGTGACTAACCTGGTGTCAGAGTTTTAAAGCCGCCCATGGGCCTCTGACTTGGCTGCACATACCGTCGAAAAATTTCTCTCAGGCATGCCGGTTTCCTCACGATGTTTTCCTTCACCGTTTTTTAAGCAAGTGATAATTATACAATACGTATGCGTAATATCCGAAAAGTCAGCGTGCGTGGCTTGGGTTCGAACTCGAGGCCTATAACCTGGCAGTGTGACGGTCACACCACTAGATTATCACTGCCCAATAATTTTATCTGTTAGGTTATAATAAAATTTGGCTATGTTGTTACAAAGCTTTATCCAAACACACACTCGGCTCATCGCTTGTTATGTTAATGTTTAAATATTATATTATACCTACTTTCGAAGTGATTAACATCAAATGTTTATAGATACTTTTATGAGAGCAGTGGTGGCCCTGTGGTAACGGCCCCGACTTACGAGTTATAGGTCGTGGGTTCGAACCCATGCAAGTGCTTTACTATTTGTAAATAATTTCATCACCATTGCTCTCAAAACGGCGAAGGAATACATCGTGAGGAAACCGGCACGTCCCAGAACCAAAAATTCGAAGCCATGTGTCATCTACCAACCCGCACTGGGCTCGTGTCATCACAGCCCACTCCCTCTCGAAGAGAGGAGGCCTGTGTCTCAGAAGTGGGAACATTATAGGCTGATTATGCTGCTTATATTGCCCATTTTAGTATCTTAAACAGAATCGAATGCTAAGCTGTAAAAACTCTTCTTCTTTCGTCTCAGCACGTACTTATGAAACCAGCTGACGTTACGAAAATACCAATTAAGAAGCAAGTTTAGTAACTGAAGTAACTGCTCGAATTACTTCAGACGCATTATATCGTCACCTGTGGGCCCTGTGGCGTGTAATTCCAATTTAGTCACAACACCGACTACAATCTCTTTCACAGAGTTTTGTGTATTCCAAACTACTATCAGTTGGTACAAACAGATAGTAGTTAGGTATAGTCTGGAATACTTAAGTCAGCGTACGAATTGACAGCAAGGATGGATAAATTGCACGGAGGACCATTTAGGGGGTGGTAAGGGGGGGAGGTAAGGTGAGGAAATTCAAATTGGATTGAAGGAAGTTTAGATTAGATTGAATTTTCCTTACACCTTGTTTAATTTTGTATAAGTGCGATACCCTCTGTTTCGGGAGAGATTTTTTCTTTTCATATTTTTTTTTTGTAATTGTCAGCCCAATTGATGATGAAAGTAATTTTGGGAGATATTGTTGGAGTGTTGTCTTGTGTACGTAATCAAATTTTGTATGACTTTTATTCCGAAATTATTAAAGTTACATAAAAGGAAATTGAGAAAATTCAGCCACGTAGGGAGGGAAATACTGAAATTATTCAATTACTACCTGAATGGATATTAAAATCCTGATATAGACAACTATTTTTCAAATAGAATGAGACGAAAATAACAACAATCAATCATACAAGTTGACAGTCCACGTCCACAGAATCATTATCGCAGTATACTGCGTTCGTAAACTTTTTCTTTTTCCAAACAGAACAACACAATCATACTCAGTAATAAGCTCAAGTTTTTGAAGACCAGCGGAATAGTGGTCTCGGCAGCAGTCGACTCCACGTCAAGAGCTAGCCATCCTCCAACATACAATACTATTACCAAAATGGTATACTAACGCACTGTGCGCGTACCTTCACTGCCAAGATAGGCTATATTAGCCTCTTAAAAGCACAGGCTTGTAGCTCAAAGCCATCAAAAACGGAAATGGTTACAGTAGCCGAAACCGACATGGGTATATATATGTAAATTACTTATGCGATTGTTTCAATTAATTCTATATGTACCACCAGTCATAAAACAACATAGGTAAAGTCAGGGAAATTAAGTATTTATCAAATTGGCTATCAACTTAAATTGTCCTTGTATACAAATCACAACTATCATTCTTTGATAGTTGTATGAAATGGCTATAACACGGCAAATTGACGTAGTGTGTCAATTTGATAAACAATACATTTCCCTGAACTTACCTACCTAATCAACACCTCTTTATGAAAAATGAAACACTAGCCAACGAAATTCACACCCCGTCGCCCTATAGCGGTAGCAAGGGGGAGGGGGGTGATAATTACACCACAGTACTTACAAGATGAAAAATGGATGCGGTCGTGTCGCAAAATGTTTTCTCAACTAGTAACGGTGTGACAGCGTGAAATTCTTTTAGATAAGTGGATGGTGAACGTGCTTTAAGTATCACGTTCTTATAGTTAATAATATTATTAAAGTGTGGTTACACTACTGCAGGGAAAAGGCCTCTTTTCATCCTCAAAAGGAATAGGCATTGATTACAACTCTGGTTAAGTGGACTTCATGAAACGAACCCTTAAATCGTCGGGACATACGACATTTGTATATTCCTTGTAACTTACTGTGCGTAGCTTTAACCAGCAATTTAATCTATACTAATATTATAAAGAGGTCTGTATGTTTGTAAGTTTGTATGTCTGTAAGTTTGTATGTTTGTAAGTTTGTATGTTTGTAAGTTTGTATGTTTATAAGTTTGTATGTTTGTCTGTGTGGGACCTTTTTACGCACAAGTTATTGTTCTGTGGTCGAGTTCGTGTGTTATAAAATGATATTTTGGTAAACAGTCAGTCTAAAAAGTCTGGATTGGTCTTAACATATACAGCTACCTCAAAAATATATAAGCACGGAAATGTCAACAATTTGTATTTGATAAAGAATGGCTTGCAAGAATCTAAATTGTGGAGTCTGAACATTGATCTTATGCACCTTTTTTGTGCTTTAAAAATTAAATTAAATATTACGCTACTTACTTAGAACTATCATGGGCTAACATAATCACAACCTAATTGTCTTTTACGTCGTCGGTTAAACAAGGGCGATTGCTGTTCGTAGATAATGCTTGTTGGAAATTATCAAATAACTTTTCCCGCTCTGGTCGGAGCGGGAGACTATTACTTACTGACTAAAACCCATCCGTGTTCCTTCAGTTGCCTGTACGTTGCCAGAGGCCTCGGTATCCCTTTCGGACTTTTCCGCGACCCCGGCAGTTATATACAGTACCTGGTCGACCGAGCTCTGCTCGGGTGAAAATAGAGAATGCTCATTTAATAGTATATATGATTGTTCATACTAATTCCATGCAGCCATGATAGTAGGTATTTACTAATTCCATGCTGCAATGATAGTAGAGTACTTGCTTATTCCATGCTGCCATTTAATAATTGACGTGTTTATTGTCTTGTCCTAAACTTTGGGCGACCGAGCTCTGCTCGGGTGAAAATACAGAGAAAACGAATTTTACCAGTTATGAGACCTACCTAGATCGATTTTTCGCCCCATATATTGAAACTTTCATCGAAATCGTTAGAGCCATTTTCGAGAACATGATTACAAATATTGCTCGTTTAATATTATAAGATAACAGAACTAACTATTTACTCTAGGTAATTAATTAAATGACTAACTATACAAAAACAAAAGGCCATTTAGGCGTCGAAGAGAAAGGGTTGTCAAAAGTAGCACAGCTCAATTTAGTAAATTTTTTAGTCTTCACACAATGACTAGCCGCTTTGGCAATTGCTCCAAAGAAATATTTTTTACTTCTACCCGCGATATTGTGTTAAAAGAAAAACAAGGACCAAGTACTTCTGAAATGATTGATGATGCGCTGAAGGAGCAGGCGAAAGAATTTCATATAACTAGCCGTCCCAAGTGAGGAGCGTCTTATTACAGTAAGATATGATGTTTTTAGATGTATTAGGTACGTAGCACTTGATATAGAGGTGGAATTATGGAGGTGTGTTCTTAGAAAATGTAAAATATTAGTTACAAGGTAATAGTTTCATGGAATATTCACAATCATATATGTATTTGTAACTTCTGAGTTCTGATAAACGAGAGCCATTGATGTCCCAAAATGGTCAGTTTGAAAACTGGCTCAACTTTATTCTTATTTTCTTGGTAAAATACCGTGAATTATTAATAACAACAAGATTATAATATGCATTAGTAACCTTCTTCAAATAATAACAAGGATAGAGCCAATGCTTTTCGATGCTTCTTAAAATAATGCAGTTTGTGCAAATGCTTTTCAATGTTTAAAAGAAAGTTACTCGACACAGTCATTTACAGGCATTTAAAAAAACCTAATTAATACAAACGATTATCAAATATTTTTGTACTGACTTCATGTGAAACTTCTTTACGTTAGCTAAAACGGAAATCCATTTCATAAATCTCTTCTCTGTTCTTGTTGTCTACGTTTTGAAATTTAAAAAAAACATAATAAATCACAGATTATAATAATATAATACACGAAAAAAATATGTCAAAACAACGTCACTCGAAGAGTACCATTCACATTGAATGAATGAAAACCTTTCCGATTTCTTGTGAGCGTGCGGTCCGGTCTTTCATTCGTTCCATTCGCCGCTGAGCGAAAAAAAGAACGCGGTCTAATTGCGAGTGAGGCTTTTACGTGAGTGGCCATGAAATTAGCGGGTTGAGTTAGCGTAGCGTTTTTAGGATACATAGATTATGTTATATTATTACACCCGTGCGCTTCCGATCTAAAGCCATGGCTTCCTAGGCGACTCGTGGCCGCCACATAATGGCTGCAGACTGCCATGAAAATGATGGCAGCTGGGCTTGACTTTACGGTGTCAAAAAACGCTGTCTAGGGAAACACACCAATTTACTTTCATAAATAACATTTCAGTGACGTCATTCAACGGTAAATTGCGGACGCTATGTGGCGGTCACCGCAGTCTTAGGAAACCTTAGTTCTACTAATTCTTGCAGTGAATTGTTCAAAAATGCTTTCTTTCTGCATAGGTATTTCAATGTTATAATTTGGAGAAGTATTTATTTTTAGTTCTAAGCATTTTGCTACACGTTGAGTTTAATTTCAAAGCGGTTTAATTAAGTTGAAAATTTTGTCCTGATGTAAGTTACAATTTATGGTAGACAACAAAGGTCAATTAGTTAGTTATTTTATTCCAAACGCAAATAAAAGCAATAGATAAAGTGAGCGAAATGAATTGTAAAGCAAATTGAATACCAACTTAAACTGTCCGCATATTCAAATGGCAATTATCTTTATTTGATAGTTGTATGAAACGTAGCAAGACAAATTGACGTAGGCTGTCAATTTGCTCAACAATAAATTTTCCTGACATTTCATACCAGAAAAAAACGTTTTTAAGTAGTTTTACAAGTTACTGTATGCTATAATCATTACTTTATAAACTGATCTCGCCTGTAAAACATCACTCGTCATAATATCCATCCTAATCGCTGGTTTCCCGGCCCACTTACATGGCATCTTTTTCCCTTCTGTTAGAGGACGATACTCGTGAATGACAAATTAGAAGATCTCTCAGCGCACGAAATTGCTCCACAAGAATATTTTATTGAATTCCTACACTTTTATACTGCGACCATATTCAATGCTATATTTAGGACGCCTTTATGGAAATCCCGGCTTTTGTGTACTGATTTGCGATTAAATTTTGGATCTCGTGTTTTGGGAATATGGTTTCGCTTTAACTCGGTAATACCTAAATCGTGCAATCT
The DNA here is from genome assembly GCA_914767755.1 of Agrochola circellaris. Lineage (NCBI taxonomy): Eukaryota > Metazoa > Arthropoda > Insecta > Lepidoptera > Noctuidae > Agrochola > Agrochola circellaris. The sequence goes on from OU611849.1 coordinate 1,770,724, forward strand.
CAGACTATTCCTATTAGGTATTCTCTACGCAAAATAGACTTTAACTAAACCCGAGAAAAATATGCTGATTATGCCATCGAAGTATTCTCCTGTACGTGGATGAAAATATGTAGAACGTGAAGCAAAGCGTTTGTTTGCGTGCTGATCACGGTAATATAGATTCTATAGCAACACTACCATTTCTCAATTCCCCGCGTTAACAAGGCGTTAGATGTGGCCCTATTGTAAACCATGATTAACTATGGCTAGATTTTAATAAACCTAAATATGAGATAAATGTTACTACGTGCTGCAATAAATGTAGCGGGCAATGGTGGAAGAGCGGTAATGACCCAGTATTAGTGGCCCCGAGTTACCGAGTTGTAGGTCGTGGTTTCGAACCCTGGCAAGCGCTTTACTTTGTGTAAAATATTTTCATCACCACTGCTCTCAAAACGGTGAAAGAAAACATCGTGAGGACACGATGAAAGCTTCTAGAATAAAAAATTCAAGGATATGTGACGTATACCAACCCGCACTGGGCCCGCGTGGTAGATTACAGCCCACTCCTTCTCGAAGAGAGGAGGCCTGTGTCTCAGCAGTGGGAACATTATAGGCTGATTATGTTGCAATAAATAAATAAAATAAAAAAACTATAATTTACAAAGTTGACTCAGTTGACTGTCTTAACAGAGGTTATACTACTTATTATTAACTTCCATTCTTATTACTATTTATTTATTTAGAAAGAGTTTGCAGAAGCAAACAATAAAAGAGGATGAGCAGTCATGATCATGTGTCAATGACAATATTCTTTTATCATTTCGACCAGTAATAAATATAATATCTTCTTGTTCCCAGGAAATCGAGCACTGCTACTACCACGGCACGGTAAAGGACTACCCAGGGGCATCAGCAGCATTCCACACGTGCAACGGAGTGTCGGGCGTCATCCACATCGGCAACGAGACCTTTGTCATTCACCCCTTCTACGGGGGTGACCTGTCGGTCAGTAGCGCTTGCTTTTTTACCAAACTTATAAAGATTTTGTGTTATTTTCAGATTTGTTTTATATAGGAAAATGTTTCAGTGGCTCCAGACAAAAGTACATACGCTCGACGACATTGAAAACTTATACATGTCCAATACAAGCTGACCATATTAGGTACTGAAAGCCTATACAACGCGAGGTCTTGATAATTATGTGTGTCGCCGATCTTCTAACTGACAACAGAAAAAACGCCTTCTAAATATATTATTAAATGGTTGAAGTGATTAAAAAAAAATGTTTAAAAGGAATATTAGTAGAATGAGTTCAATTAAAACATTGTGCTTTTTATCAATTTTGAGCTGTTAACTTTTTGTATGGAGCCACTGATTGTGTAGTTTTAATCCTTCGAAGAACCTACATTTCAAACATTTTGTTACGGAGAGTTTGATAGACACGTCATATTTTATGAAGATTTTAATATTATGAGTACGTGTATGTCAATGCCTACAATATAACTTTATCTTATTGAAAGTCGGTCTTGTGTTCGAACCTATGCCGTACTGCACTTTATTTTGTGTAAATTATTTCATCTCCACTGCTCCCAAAATGGTGAAGGAAAGTATAGAACAAAAAATTCGAAGACATGTGACACATACCAACCCGCACTGGGCTCGTGTGGTGGGTTATGGCCACTCCCTCTCACCGAGAGGAGGCCTGTATCACAGCAGTGGGAACATTATGGGCTGATTATGCTTATGCTTTATGCCTATTGGAAGTTCAGATGGTAACACTACATGGAATATCTCGATTTATGTTTATTTATAACCCGTTTTCCCAGACAAGTTAACAACTTTTTGTTAAGGTAAGATATTTTCACCGTCTTCTAACGAAAGCGGTTTTACAAAGACTCTTATTATCTTGAGGTATAATAAGTTAAAATAATCGTAACTTCGAATAACCACTAAGTTATTCTTCGTATTCTTAGTTTATATTCAACTCAAGGAGTCATTCTTTGAAAATGATACTATTTTCGACAACATTAATTAACCTGAAAGAGCTTAACTTGTATAATGGGCAGCGTTTGATGTTTGATAGTAATTTAAGCTTTTTTTTTCGTGTGGTTAGTGACTAACCTATATTACGCTGTGTTCTTTAAATCGATTCAACCTATCGCAGTCCACTGTCAGGTATAGGCCTCCCCCAGGCCGTACCACAACACCCTGTCTGTCCCAGCCACCTTATAAGTTTGTCGGCCCATCTAGCTGGGGGGCGTCCCACACTACGCTTGCCGATACGCGCTCTTAACTCCAAGACTCGTCTGTTCCACCGGCCATCAATCCTTCGACAAACATAGCCAGCCTACTGCCACTTCAGCTTGCTTACTGTGCATGTCGGTAACTACGGTTCTTTTCCCAATAATTTATTTTCTGATTTTATCCGCCAAAGAAAGTCCGAGTATATATCCATAGCGAATTTGTTCTTTAGTTATTTGACAAAAAAAACTCGTTAATTGTAGCTATTTTGAGACGTCAATTAAATGTACGCTTTTCATTAAATTCTACCCAAAATATACTCGTGGTGCACTTTACGCCAGCGCATACATTTTCTTCGTTATTTAAACTTTTATACTCTACAGTTCCATTCAGTAAAAATTGATACCCAAGCGGTTTAATAATTAATTTCACCTCAGCCAAACTGATTACAATTTTAATCATCTCTTTCAGTATTCTTATTACTTGACCAACTTATTTATTATAAATGCAAGTTTTGCTTCACCCAAATTGTAATTAAGTTTGGTAACGTAAAATATTTTATGGTGAACGTTAAAAAGTTGTTATGATCGGAGTAATTTTTTATGGCGAACTGAATGCAAAGTTTATTCTAAATGTATTGTAGCGTCTAAGTTTTGTAATGGCCTATTATCTTATGTTACTGACCTTTATGGGATAAATTAGAGAACCTCTTATTTTTGCGATGCATTATTCGCTTTCTAACGTACCGTTGGTTTCCGACCCCACCTCAAAAGCCCTACTCTTTTATTCGATTAATGTTTTTTCATCGATGTAATCTAGAACTATTATTTCATACATATACACGTCTATTTGCTATGATGGTAGGCAGAAACTATAGACCGTCACCTACTACGCTCCTTACAAACCCCTTTTGCTTCGTTTACGTTCATACATATTCTGGTACACGCATGCCAGTTGCGAGTACTACGCACCTGGCCTTTGTGAAGAACATCACCAATAAGGTCACTATGTCCTTCTAGGACGTCCCGTCCGGGCTTTTCTGCTCACATCTACCTTGTAAATACATAACTATTATTGCGCTCCCATTTTTTTTATAGAGAATATCTTAAAAAATATTGTTTTTATTGAAAGCCCCAAAACTAAAATGTCGTTAACTAGTGACCCCTGAATAATGAAACCCTTTGAACCAGTTTTAATACAATCAAGTTTTAGCTTAACATCTTCCAAGAAAATTCATGTTATTTACTTTTAACCGTAATAGTAACTACGTTTAAGTCATTACACCCTATTTGCTGCCTTGATTAAAATCGAGTTGTAACTTACCCTAGTCTTAACTTGGCCCGACCTCAGGTTGGCCTCAAATAAGCATAATTACGGCCCCACTTAGAAGAGCGAAATTAAAAAATAGTTTTTATTTGTAATCTCCTTCAGTAATAGTCCACTTAAAGAGTAATAGATTAGTTTTTTATTTACCGGGCGTTTTAATTGAAAAGTTCAAAGTTGAGGAGAGTTGGGCTAGTTTATTTTTCAATATGGCGGCCTCCTTGGTCTGGCTGTCGCTAGTTCGAATCCTGAGCGTCTTATTCTGCAGGTTCAATTTTCGAATCGTGCAAAGTGGTATTGGATTGTTTTATTAGGCAATGCTTTGTAGCAGTTTTGAGACCGGATTTTTGCCAGCAGGATCGCCGACTTTTACATGGGACCTATATTATAGATTGCGAAACGTGGTATACGCCTCCGGCCTCCCCTTTTGGGGACTACATGCATGAGGTCATATATTCTCAAGTGAAGGCTGGGCGGAAAAACGGTTAGGTAAATCCATGCTAATCTTGAACGCGACTTTATTGCTCTTATGAAGCTGCGTAAAAGATCTACATCTTACAGCTTTCCATATTGATCCATAATGAAGAGACACACATTCTAAAAAACCGGCCAAGTGCGTATCGGACCACGCACAATGAAGGGTTTCGTAGATAGGATGAATTTATCCCAAGAACAAACTTAACATTGTAGTTGAAAAACATGTTCTCCCATACGGAATGTATGGGAGATCATGTTTTTCAAACTGCAAATTCAAGTTGGTTGATTATTACTCGTTAACCTGTACAGCCTACTTAGCTCTGATAGTTTTTCTTTTAATTTCGTTATATATACTACTGCTGTGATTTTTTTCACAAATCCATGTACAACCATTTTAGCTGGCATGGGGGGCGGGGCACTTGACTCTAACAAAAAATTTCTGTTAAAAGCTTAATATTTCGCAAACAGATCCGGAATCCAAAAATGGTTTTCACAAACTCGAACGACCTTTCCAACGATACCCTACACCATCGATATATACATATACAGAGAAAAAAAATAACATCCCCAGATCCCCTAAAAAAAAAACCCTTTATTATATTTTACCACTTTGTCGGCGTGATTGATATGTATACAAATGCCAAATTACAGCTTTCTAGTACTAACCGTCTCTGAGCTAAGCCGCGGACAGACAGACAGACGGACATGGCGAAACTATAAGGGTTCCTTGTTTACCACAGAACCCTAAAAACCGATCTAATAGAAACCGAACAATGTACCGGCTTACATCAATCAGGGAAAATTGCGTAGAATCCACTCGGTCCTTAGTTTGTGCCTCAGTGCGTGATCAATCTTATCTCAAGCATTTTGTTTCGCCTTAAAAAGAAACTTCATCTAAAGGTTTCTTTTGAGCTTTATATGGTATTCGTTGTAACTTGGAAGTTGGGATAGATGTTGGCTTCGGTGCTAAAGTTGTACTTAAGTTTTTTTTACCGTATGGGCGCAAAGCAGTAGGTAGGTATGTTTTCGAATTGACTTAACAATTCTGTAAAAAAAAAATCTTCCTTTAAACACTGCCTGTTTAAAATGACCGAAGTTTTTAAGCTATTGCATAGCTTTTATCGGAGACTCTGAGCGCGGCGACCGAATGTAGAAATTCCGTAACGAAAAAAAAACCTGACGCGAAAGTTTGTGAGGATGGATGGATGGATGTTTGTTACTCTTTCACGCAAAAACTACCGAACGGATTTTAATGAAACTTTACAGTAATGTGGCTTATATATCAGAATAACACATAGGCTACAATTTATAAAGATTTTATGTGATTTAGCCATAATATAACGATAAGTATCCAGTAAGTCGGAAAAAATCCTGCCCTCTGAGATCTATCTTTGCGTGCGCTGCCTAAACCGCTGGAGTTACATGAAAAGAATGTATTGTGGGGTTGTTTGTCTTAAAGAGTTCTAAATAAAAGTCCGCGACAGCATATATCTACCTTTTATGTGGAAGCCATTATAGCCAAAATAGTGAGCTATAAATACATTTAAATTGAATACTTTTTTTAAGTTGCATATTTTAGAGTATTTAGTTAATTCGTATCAAAATAAATACCTTCATCGCTTTCGGTATTTAATGTAGATAAAATTTGTCTTTTACACTAAGTAATTTGGACTAATATTTTAAAAGTTAGAACGATAAGAATGACCTGCGATGAGTCGACGGCGGGCGCGCAGAACGAGGGTGGAGGGGCGGGATAGGCAATGACGCGCGATCGCCGAGTGCGCGACCCGAACGCGGGCAGACGCGTGAGGGCAGAAGTCATTGACGGTTGTGTAAATTCTGCGATTTAGGGGGGGGGTATAGGGGTATTTTAAAAAAAAAATATTTTAAATCAACAATATTATCTTCTTATTTTTGAATATATGCTATGCAATAGCTTTACCGCGGCAGTCCTCGAGTGCCACACGTATTTTTTATTAAATATGTATACTAAACTAGCTATAACTGAAATGTGTAAATGTGCAAATAATTTTGTTAATTAGTACAAACAGCCAAAGCTTAAGGAAGTGCGGAGTCTCCTAACACAGGCGTCATCATGCTTAAAAGGAGACTTCAATCAAAAACTAATTTATACTACTTGGTACTCAAATAAAACAATTTGTATTTGTAATTGTCTGACCTCAGAATTAATTTAATTATTTATTCATCATCACATAGAGCAGTGGTAGCCCAGTGGCGATGGCCGTGAATTATGAGTTGTAGGTCTTAGATTCGAACTCTGACAGGCGCTTTACTTTGTGTAAATTATTTCATCACCACTGCTCCAAAAACGGTGAAGAAAAGCATCGGGAGGAAACCGGCATGTCCTAGAACCAAAAATTCGAAGATATGTGACATGTACCAACCCGCACTGGGCCCGCGTGGCGGATTACGGCCCACTCCCTCTCACTGAGAGGAGGCCTGTGTCCCATCAGTGGGAACATTATGCTATGCTTATAAATAGGCAACATAACGCCTGTATTCTTCGAAGGTATAGGCAGCGGTACATCCACATCCCGAGTAACTCATGTGATAGAGGTCGAGCTTACTGCCATAGGGATTGATCGATTGATCCATCCTTATTTATGTAGGTATTACGAGAAAACAGATAAAATATTATTCATCTTTGTCTTTACAAAACCAACCTCAGCATGTTGAAAATGATAGTAAGTAGATGGTGAGTTCTTAAACCGATATAAATTATTATAATACATCCGATCCGTCATCAACTTCCATAACAAAATCCATTGACAAAATATTAAGCAATATACGAGTACTTACATGAGTAAGTAACAACGTGTCAAAGAGAGCTATTTATGGTATTCCCGACCATTTTCTTTAACGACTCGAATTCTTTTCATGCGCCTACTTTCGATAAAAAAGTGGTTTACATTTGTAAGCTTCCAAGATTGTTTGGTGTGAGTTATAAGAGGAAGCGGGGGCGGGGATCTCAATGTCTTCTGGATAAAAAAGAAGATAAAATAACATCAAGTTAACTACATTATTTTATAAAATAATGTAGTTAAAAGCGCTTGTGACTACGATTTTTTATGAAAACACAAGCCATGTGCCGGATTTTATTTGCTATCGGCAAAAACAATCCATACAAACTTACATCCTCTATTAATCACTTTTAAAGGACGATTTTTCAAAAATTGTTTCACTATGTAAGGAACTCTTGTGCAAAATTTCAGACTTCTAAACCCAGAGATTTAGACTGGGCGTTGTCTGTCACTGAATAAATGAATTCATATTGATGTCTTTGGAACACGCTGCTATGGAAGGCCGGTACTATTAATTACCCTTTTACCTAAAGCTCTATCCAAAAGACCACTAGTAAGTGGGTATAGTCTGCCTAGTCGCTTCGCTTATATCTTAACCCAAAGTGAAATTTATTAAGGGCGCGCACAAATTTGTCGTTGACAAGTATAACACATTCATGCTCCACGAAACCCTGATTGCAGGATAACACATAAACACCTTCAGGGCACAGAGGTACAGGCGTACAGGGGAATAGAAATTGACAAAACGTTGCTACAAAGAAACGACAATTTATGCCACAAACTGTGAAGAAAAGAGAAATGGGCTCAACACTTCCTTCCTTTCACTTAGTGAATTTCTACTGTACTGTGTGCAAAATAAACAGTATTTTGCGTGTACTTGACATGCAGTTACAAAACTATCTCTGTTCTTCTATGATCGTGTAATTTTATGCTCTGTGCAGTTGTCCTATCTCTACTCTGCATCATCGTCATTTTACTCGAAGCATTGTTGGTGACGTTGTCTTACTAAAAAGCCAGTTACATCAAAGTATCCCTTAATATACCTTCAACACCTGTTTATAGCTGCTGCTCACAGTTATTCATTTGTTTCTCCAGCTGCACGCCATTGCACGGCCAGCATTTTGCATTGGCGGGCTTCACTCTTGCTCATACATTACATCAGCCAATAAATGTTCCCACTACTGGGACTCAGGCCTCTTTCTTCCCTGTAAAAGAGAGAGTGGGCCGTAGTCTACCATGCAACCTAATAATAATTAGTGAATAACGTTGCGTAGTAATCAATGTTAAAACTTACAAAGATTTACATCAGGTTATTGTAAATTCATCTGATAAAATATGTCAGTAATATTGGACTACATAGGTAGACACAATTAAATATAATTAATACTTAATTACCCGAGCGGCCTGCTGCGTCGTACATAAATTTTATTATAATTAATTTACAGGGCTGTTATTAATTGTATTATAATTACAAAGCTAGCTTAAGTGTAATTATTAATACTGATAGGCAATGTTTGATTGCCCTTAATTCGTTTTGAGGTGGTTTTAGAAATCGATGTCAAAAAGTTAGCATTTTGTATTTTTTTACAAAAAATGTATCTGAATGCGGCGCTGGTCTAGGCGTGAAACTGCTGAGTGCGAGGGACTGAGTTTGACTCCTGAGTCGGGGAAATAAATGATCAAGAACTGCCCGGTGTCTAGACTAGTTATGTACATGCCATATAAATGGCAATAGACTTGCCCCATATAATAACTACTTGGGGCTTAAAAATGGGCTGGTAAAATGTAGATAGCAGGTGTGATGAGGGCCTTATGGGTCCCACAAAATAAAGACACAATCTTATAACAGTAACTTCAAACGCACCTTCAATAGATAAATAATCCATCCACCACTCACACAAACAAAGCGGTTGATACACACATTGACAGCTATAGCTATAAGGCTTGGCACAGACAATAGCGCCCTTATCTCCCATGACCCGCTAAACAAAAGCGCCAGAGGGGCAAGATTAATAGATCGCCGTTATTGTACCCAAGCCTTATGATCACCTGCCCGGGAAGCTTTGATGTTGAGTATCAAGCTGAATTTTGTATCAGTTCAAGGTTTCTGGGTTTAAAATTTGGATGGGAAATACGTTTAGCAGAGCCTGTGTTGTCGTTTTATAATTCACTTTTGGAAGTAAGTAACCATAAAATTTACAACATAATATAATTGGCCTTTCGAGTGCACTGTAACTTAGAGGATCAACTTGGCCATTTGCAGTAGAATAACGAAGAAAACATCTCGCTAATACGACAACGAAAACGACCCTCCAGTCTCCACCTTTTCTTCAGCTATTTTTCATCCACTTTCATAACTCAAAAGAGCCAGGCAAATACATTGTATAGTTTTTAATCGATGAGAACATAAAGACACCTTTTACATGCTTGTTTCTGTATTATTGGCCAAAACTATTGTAAAAAAACGGCTCTTTTAACCCTTTCTATAGTCGATGAAGACACTTCGTTGCAGTTTCCGGGCATAACAAAACAGCATCCCAAAAAATCTCGATTAAAACTTCACTCCCCCATCTTAACTCAAGAAGATCCACTGATTTATACCATCATCTGAACGGCAGCGTTTACTCTCTGTCAGTTTAGCCCTTAATAAGTACACATCAAATAAGTAGGTACTAAGTTTGCCTGTCCCTCCTGCCGTCTCGCAGACCCGCTTGTCACGCGGGACGTGCAGGGGACGTGATAATCCGGACCCTTATCGTGCTAGTGCCATAAATTTGGCACGTTTGGGACGCCTGCGGACTGTGACACTTGGCTTGGAAGTGTAGTATTTTTTTTATAAGCGCGGTAATGTCTGAGGATTTTGTTTAGGGAGGGACTTGTCTTTAAGAGGTGTGGTAGGGTTTTTGGTCTGACATAGTTATATAGCAACAATATTAGGGTTAGTAACGCTTGAATCAACGTAATATGTATCATAATGCTATTTTTCTATGCTGTAACTTTTCACAGGTTTTTGTATCGCTTCCTTACCATTACCAAGCCGTAATCTGCCATTTATACAATTTGTTTCTAAACGTAAATCATATTAATCAAAATCGAATTTCAAAATCATTTCGTTCATTATGGAAATTACGGCTTACTTTCCTTTTATTGGTCGCTGGTTGTAAATTATTATTATCACATAGGTACGTAGGAAATGCGCGTCCTTATACGAACGTTTAGCGACGTCAATAAAACCCTGTAAAATCAAATATTTGACGAGTACAGCAATAATTTTAGAGTGGCACATGACGTCATCAGCACTTGACCCGTCTACCCGTCACGACGTTTGTCACGCGGCCGTAATCCGCGATGTAATTGCCGTCACGCTCTCGCCCGCTCGCCGTAATATTCTAACAAATTGTTGGGATCAACCGTTTATTATTTATGACACACTGTCAACCCTGCTAGAGGGGATAGCCGACAATATTTTTTTGTTTTTGGGTTTTTTAAAGTACATTTTAATTGATGGAATAAATTACTAATAATTCCTAAAAAACTATAACCCGTCTAAGGAAAAATAAAAGTGATCTAAAAAGTACGAAATAAGAAAATATTTCAGACAGAAATCAAGACCGGCAAAGTGCGTATCGGACCACGCACAATGAAGGGTTCCGTAGTTGGGATGAATTTGTCCCAAGAACAAAAATAACATTGTAGTTGAAAAACATGTTTTCCCCATACGGAATGTATGGGCGATCATGTTTTCAATTTGCAAATTTAAGTTGGTTGATTATGAGTATTATTCGTGAACCTGTACAGCTTACTTAGCTCTGATAGTTTTCTTTTAATTTCGATATATATACTACTGCTGTGAATTTTTTCACAAATCCAAGTACAACCATTTAGCTGGCAGCCCCCCCCCCTGAATCAGGGAAACACAGACTCTAACAAAAAAAAATCAGTTAAAAGCTTAATATTTCGCAAACGGATTTCTGAATCCAAGAATAATTTTCATAAACTCACATCATTCCTAACGATACCCCACACCATGGGGTAGATGGGCAAAAAAAAAATCATCCCCACTTTACGTGTAGGGGCGGTACCCTAAAAAAAATATGTTTCTTGATTTTATTTTACCACTTTGTCGGCGTGATTAATATGAATACATATGCCAAATAACAGCTTTCTAGTACTAACCGTCTCCGAGCTAAGCCGCGGACAGGCAGACGGACGGACATGGCGAAACTATAAGGGTTCTTTGTTTACTACGGAACCCTAAAAATTATCAAGGTAAAGCCGTGGTCGCGTGCCTGTATACCATGTGGGTGCCAGGAACACCTACAAAATTATAATGGATGCGACGACGGCTTTACGTTGACCATTTTTGTACTGTCTTGATTTTTTTCAAGAGTGTACGTAGCGTGTAAGTAGTGTGCTGGACATGCTGGCTGCAGCATCAGAGCAAGAATTCCATAATCTTGCATAGTTATATAGCATACATGGGTGTTTCAAATTGGTCACATACATGTTTGAAAGTAAATTAAATACCCGTTATGCGTCTAAGATCCCTACCTAGCTAACTCAAAAGAGCGACCTTGAAACAGCTGAACCGATTTTGATAAAACATGGCTAAGAACCATCGCTAGAAAACCAGCTTTCAAATAAATAAAATAGGATTGAAATCGGTTCACCCGTTTAAGAGCTACGATGCCACAGATAGACATACAGCCAGACCCACAAATATAGCGGTCAAACTTATAACAAAAAGTAGATAGTGTGCTGCACAAAAATGACAGCCTTTTTAATTTCTGCATTCGTACATTATTTTGTATCCACATTACTACCTACATGAAGACATTCTAGTCTGAGTGTGTCTTACTTTAGAGTAAGTGTCACTTAGTGTTCAAACCACATGACACATCTTACGTAGCATAATTATTTAGCCTTCATATCACTTTAGAAACCAACTTTGCTCTTCTAAACCCTATGATAATAAAGTATTTTTTATCAAAATATATCTTCTTCTTGCTTGCCAATTGTCATTATTGCTGTGTCAAACTGACTGGTGAATTAAGTCATGAATAAAGGCATATTTCGAGTCGAAATTTTGGACCAATGCGTTTTACATAAAAATTTGATAGAACACTATGCAAACAGCAATCCTTGCAGAACTTCGTTACAACATATCTTTGAGTAGATACTTACTCGGCGCCACGTTTCCCTAAATATCACTATATACTAAATATATCAGTTTTACAGATTACACAGTATTTAATAAAGATTGATAAACGCATGTTAGTGGAGTCATGTGTCTCTTTAATATTCCCATTAAGCCGGGCGCCATGAAAACATAATCTTTGTGCGCCATTACTTCAGAGTCACCCACAGGCTCGTTATTGCCTATTTATTTAGCAGTTTAAAACTCGTAAATTACAGTAAAGCCGCCACGCGAATTACAGTTAATTACAGAATGTGCCCAATTGTAATTTAGTCTGTGTTAGGGATTTTTTTCTTTATTGTTGTTTTGGATTTGGTTGATGAGAAAATGATAGGGATTTGCATTTTTGTTTTTTGTGAGACTGGCGGTTTTTAATTGAGGGTTTTTTTTCACGGGCTGTACTAGTTTGTTTTTCCTTGCTTTTCTTGATCATTTAACAAATAGCTCTGTTCGTTAGTCAATTCATAATCATGGACGCTGATTTAAAGGAAGGAACCGTAGGGTTTAAAAAACTGTTACGTCATTAGAAATTAAATTCGCTTCCAAAACAATGTCTTCGCCTTTGTGCCAGCGTCTATTCTCCCAAAACAATAAAAAGGTTCAGTAAAAATGAAATTAGAACGATAATCACGCTCCCCGTAAAAGCAAGGGTCTCTCCACATTATCGTTGACCTCCAAAGCGTACGTGCCAGCATAATTGTCGAGATTACTCCTCATTAGCACTGAGCACAAAATATTTAAGTGTCAGCCCTTCTTGTGAAAAGTATTTATCTTCATGTACGAGACAAGTTGTACTTGTCACTATGTAGAGAGGATTTGGTTGTACATAGTCTTGGTACATCTAAGTAATCTCTTTTAAACGAGGTAAACGTTATTTTTGTTTGAGCGTGTGTCGACATATTTCTGACTAGATACTAATAGTATTAATGTTAAAATCATTATTATCTACAAATACTTTAATGATGATTCCAAAAATTCCGATCTAAAAAAATTTGGGCTCTGTTTGTAATTTAAAATGAGTAACTAATAAATTTTGCATTATTGTACCTACACGATTTTTATAACAACACAGCACTGCAATAAACCACATTTTACCAACCCCGCTTAAACATCTGCCTATCCACCAGTTCATTAGGAAAAACGATTTACACACATACGAACGATTTAATTTGTGAATATTCGAATATTTGTTACAGTCGTTTCGCGGACGCCCTGTGATTAGCTTAGCGTACAGAAAAGTAATTACTGTGAACTGAAAACCGGCGCCGTTGATGTATTTTTTGACAAAAAGTTTCACAGTTAAATGTTTTTACCATTTATTGGTGAAAGGAATAAGAAATTTTAATTTTTGTTTTTAATCTCAAACGACAACTGTGATTATACAACGTATTTGGAATTTTTTTCTGCGGGTTATTTTAATAAATTGAAATTTAAAATACACTCGAGAGCAATGAATCCGGGTCACTTAAAGAATGTTAAAAATCTCGGAAACTAAAAATGATAGGTTAATGCAATAAATTGTATTTAATAGACAATGTAATACTCCTTAAATGAAAGTAAAAAAAATATGAGTCACCATACATTTTATTAACACAAAATTACATAAAGAAAAAAACTGCTGATCTCTCCTTAAAACAAAAATAGGAAACATGAAATTTTTGAACTTTATTACGATTTTCTTGAATTTTAATACTTCGTATTGCCTCCTCGTGCTTCCATTACTGCGTTTACGCGGTTTGGCATGCTGTACACCAAGTTCCTTATACGATTTTGGGGAATATTCTCCCATTCCTCTGTGAGAGCAATTTTGAGCTCACGAAGCGTGATTGGGGGAGGGTTTCGTTGTTTTACGCATCTGCCTAGCTCGTCCCAAGCATGCTCGATCGGGTTGATATCCGGGCTGCGCGCTGGCCACTCCATACGAGTAATGTTCATCTCTTGAAGGTAGTCATTCACAATCCTACCTGTATGAGGTCGGGCATTGTCATGCATAAATATAGCATCCTCACCTAAATTGACCATAAATGGACCAACGTGATCATTGAGGATTTCTTCCACATATCTTACGCTAGTTAAAGAGCCGTTTTCTATGATCACCAGCTCTGTGCGACTTTCAGAAGAAATTCCAGCCCACACAAGTACAGACCCACCACCGTAGGCTACTTTTTCTTCGATGCATGCTTGCTTGAATCTTTCCCCTGGTCTTCGATACACTCTGTGTCTTCCATCGTGCTTGTAGAGCATAAATTTTGATTCGTCGGAGAACATAACTTTTGACCAATCTTCAATACTCCAATTTACGTGGCTCTGGGCATATCTTAGTCTTGAAATACGATGCCCACGCTCCAGTTTAGGGCCGTTTGCAGGTCTAAGGGGTTTTAAGTTAGATTCAGCAAGCCGACGTCTTACTGTCCATGCACTTGGGTTACTTCCTCCGAGGCGTCGAAACTGATTTGTGAGTTCAGTTCCTGTGAGAAAGCGATTTCGAAGCATGGTGTTCACCAAGTATCGGTCTTCTCGTGCTGTGGTACACCTGGTTCTGCCCGTTCCTGGTCTGCGTAGGTTAGAACCAGTTTCTTCGTAACGTCGGAGAACTCTTTGTACTGTTGACAGCGACACACCGACAGTCCTGGCTGTATCGCGCTGACTCCGGCCGGTTTCCAGCATTGTAAGTATTCTGGTGCATTCTTCAGGCGTAAGCGACATAATTTCAGCTTGAATAATGAATATAGAGCACTATCAACATGGTTTATGTACCCACATAAATGACAGATTACAAACAAAAGCAAAACCAAATGCTGTAATTTCGTAGTTCCATCTTCATTTTTCAAATTTGATTTTTTTATGATATAACTTTACAATAACTAAGAAGTTTTAATACCTTCATTTAAGGAGTATTACATTGTCTATTAAATACAATTTATTGCATTAACCTAGCATTTTTAGTTTCCGAGATTTTTTGGATTCTTTAAGTGACCCGGATTCATTGCTCTCGAGTGTATTTATAATTAACTCACTAGCTAAGCAATTGATAACTTAGCCAAATATTTCATTTAACTATTCTGTTAAATGAAATATGTATATAGTTAAATAAATATGTTTATTTTGACATTTTAATTATATTTTCTGACATTACAATTAATCTTAATATCACTGTATTACTTTGACTTTAGAACTTGTATTTTGGACATAACAAATTAATTTTTATTTTACTTTATGACATTTTAATTAATTTAGTGATGATTTGAATGTGCTTAACTTTTATATTTTTTTTTATATTTCTACGCCAGCAATGGTAGTATATGTGGAACATTATTAGTGTAAGATCTCAAAATACCATATACTTGGAAATAAATACATTATTATTATTATTATATATTTGGCTAAGTGATGTCAGTTTACTTTTATGAAAGACCCAATTATCATTTTATAATTTACAACCACCGTGACAATCGCCGTGACGTGTCAAGCACTGATCACGTCAAACGACACTCTAAAATTATGGCTGCTATCGTCATTTTAGTACCCATCGTAATGATTTTGTGTTCTACCGACAGCGTGACAGTTATACGCAGCGTGACAAACGTCGTGTTGACATTAATGCCTTTATTAAATTATGGCTTTGGTCGTATTGATTTCAAATGGTGTGAAAATAGTAATATTATGTACTAATCGAGATGAACTATTAATGTAATCTAAGAAACAATAGCAGATTTATCTTTTATATTTACGTACTGAATTTTAGTGGATGATTTCACCTCATATCACACCTTATTAGAAGAAAGACGAAGTAAGCTTCGAAGAAAATTATAAGCCATTAACGCTTCCGACTTTTAACCTACACTAGTTAATGCCTACACTACACACAACAGAACTAGATACCAGTACCAACCACATCCAACACTACCCTCAATGATTAACATTATTCCTTAGCAACCGAATAGACCCGTTGGAACATTAATCACGGCGAAGAAACTGACGCCTTCAGTGACTAGCATTTTACCAACTTTTAGATGAGTCCTCGCCTCCCAGGCTTACTATTTGAGTACTTCGTGACTCGACGGATTGGCCCCCAAGTATATGTACTTGAGATTTTGTAGGCAGTTTCGCTAAAAATGTTCGGCTAAAAATACATTATGAGGTTGTATTTGGAGGGAAGCGTGCCTGGATTTTGCCAAGGCCAAAATCTTTCTGTGTTTGGGACAAGGATTGTGGAGTGTCAACACGTTTCATATAGATATACAATTAAACGTGTATAACATAGGAACGTATTTTAATTTAACGACAGAATTATCATTTAAAAAGAATGGGTACCTACGTAACAATATTTTTGAATCACTCAAAACGTCGCATCAACCAACCAACCTCATTAACCTTTCTAGCTCTTTGAGATTTAGCCTTTCCACTATCGCTTTACTTTTTTGTGAACTAGCAACATAACTCGTCGCCCTCTTTGATGAGAACCACTTTTCATCAACCAGTAAATATTAAAAATAAAATTCTACTTTTTATTCTAAACCAACTGACAGCACATGCAAGTCGTTTCCCGAGTAATTACCTACGAGGCCCAACTATTTTAAACTCGGACTTAACTTAGCTCATACTTACGCCACATGCTTAGGAGCGCATTCAGATGTTCTATATAAAGTTAGGAAGTAAGTTGCTGCAAGTTGTACGAACACCCACCATATTAGGCGTTAACTCGATGATGTTGGAGCTTTTGTCAGGATAAGCAGTTTGGGTTGTGAAGTGGTTTTAAAGGGTCGAAAGTACGAGTATTGTATGTGAATGTAAGTGGGATTGGGTTTATGGTAATCGATCTGTATTATTCTGATCAAATCAGCCGTCCCATGTATTTGAGTCGAGTAGGTATTGAATTTTTATATGGGTTCAGTTTATAATTTTTTCGCGGCGACGATGTCGATCCCATGAAGAAAGTTGTTCAGTTCCATAACCTGAAATTTTACCACACCTTTCTATTACATGCTGTAGAAATATTATGCCTCTTTTTTTCAAAACCTATCTCACAATTTCAAAAGTATTCATATATGAAAAGTGGAGCGTACTCCAACAAAATGGCAATACACAACAGCAGGGTTATTGATGCAGCCGGGGTCGCGGGATAGTCCGAAAGGGTTACCGTGGCCCCTGGCAATGTACAGGCAACTGAAGGAACACGGGAGGGTTTTAGTCAGTAAGAGTCTGACACGCCCTCCCGCTCCGCCCATAGCCGCAGAAGTTATTTGATAATTTCCCACTTTAAAAAAAGCAGAAAAAAAGGGTTATTAGAACGTAAAATGTTATTGTAATATTAGTACTATATATACCTAAATCGATAGTTGGTAACATAAGTACAAGCATAACAATTAAGTTAAACTATACAAGACACTTAGTAAACTTTGAACAGCTCCGGGCATTCCCAAACATCTACCGACTTGAACATAAACTACATCGCTAAGCCCTCTCTATTTACCTTTCACAAACACACAACTATCAATCGGAATTCCTCAAAACATAATCAAAATCCTCGAGAACTCACTCACAAAAGGAAAGCAATTGACAATACGGAAATACAGAAGAAAACTAATTTCACAAATAATATTCTGGGTCCGTCGTCCTGTCCTATGATCCTCTTACAGTAATCTCCTTGAGAACATTCCAATTGTGTACGGAACCATATCGTATTAGTACTTTACTCTATACGGATTTAGGGAACCCTGCTCCTCTTAATGACTTCCATTTTTTAAGTCCTTCACAGATCCCAATTGAGTTTTTGAAAAAACAATTCTATTGTTTTTGGGGTAGAGTCTGTTTTCCTTTTTTGTAGCTTTTCTTTTTTGGAATGGAATTGGAATGGCAAGTGTGTTCGGTGTAACAATTGTTCCTCTGATTTGAGTGGAAGAGAACAGATAGATATCAAACGTTTGGAGTGTGTTTTTGTTTTCAACTAAGTTAGGCGACATTTTAGTTGTGTAACTCTCCTCTCGATATCAAAGTTACCTTTTTTCCGGTATTCTCTTTTACTTTCCTAACTTGTCTATTGCTTCGGCGCTTCGTAACAGAGTTTGCGGGTATAGTGGCAAAATACCTCATAGTAAATAATTACATCATTAATCATCAATAATAAATACATCATAAATATCCATCAATCGAGTTATCTCTGCTTCGGTCAACTCTGTCAGTCTCAGTTCACAAAACGGGTACTGCATTTGACATCCCACACGTGAACGTAAACTGTCAACTACACACCCCTCTCTATGACTCGCCGCAGGTAACCATCGTCCAAATCCCCGCATAAAATTAAGCGTCAATCACTCCAAAGAAAATAATAACCTGAAACTGCTACAGCATCGCACGGTGACGTTAACCCTAAAACTGCTCGCGTAATAACGGCGTGACGTATTGTATAACACGTGTTCTTGTCACGCTGGGGCCACATTTGTCACGCCGGCGATAATCTGCCCCGCACAGCCCAACTCTGTTTTGCCCAACACATGTATCACAAAATTATGTGGTCACGCTATCTATAATTTTCTCGCCTTTCTCTATACCCTTTGTGTTTGAAATGAGATTTTTATCACGCTGACTGTCTCTTTGTATGTAAATTTGTAGTGTTTTTCGATAAAAATTGTATCAGATACACGGTTTTTTTGTTGACTATTTTTTACCATGTTTGTTTATTGGCGGTCGTTGATAATGAATATTTATTTTTTGTGGCAAAAATTCAACATTCTATATTCCCTTAGGCAGCTGGGGTCATACATATTGTAATGTCACATAAATGATGGAACGCTTCGTGGAACCGCATTTTGACATAATTTATGTGTCTGCCAAAAAAGATAATCTACGTATCAAGTGAACACAAAAATTTGAAATCAAATTCTTCAAAGTAACCTTGTTTATAGTCGCTAATCAAAATTGGCAGACATCCTTAAAGCGTAATCAGTAACTGACTTGTAGTTAAACAATAGTATAGGACATAGGTATAGCTCTGCACAACTTTCGGGCGTAATTATACAAACGTGACTTGAATGTATGTATATTTATGTGAGAAAAAGCGTGAAAGTGCAAATCACGCTGTACAGAGCTACCCTTATTCCCGTGATTAATATCAACGAAGCAACTCTGTCTTTGAGTGTACCGTATTTTTCAAGTCAAAGCATTTATGGTCGTGGAGTGTTCGTACTGTGTGCGTGTGTGTACTCTTGTGTATTGTTGTGAGTCGTTATGGTTTTGCGTATGTATTTGTGTAATATGTGGAAAAAAATTGTGTCGATTAGAGGAGGATAATGAAACTGAAAAAAACCGGCCAAGTCTGAGTCGGACTCGCACACGAAGAGTTCTGTACCGTATTAAGATCGAGCAAAATACGCCGAAAAAACACATTTCTTGTACGTTATATTTAATTTTTATTATTTGTTATTATAGTGGCTATAGAAATACATCTGTGAAAATGTCTATCTATTACGGTTCATGAGATACAGCCCGCTGACAGACAGATGGACGGATGGACAGCGGAGGCTTAGTAATAGGGTTTTGTTTGGCCTTAAAACGCTGTCTTAGAATTTGTATTTTTATCTTAACAATTATACACAACTAGCTTCTACCTGCGACTTCGTTCGCGTGGAAGTCGATAAAATACAGCCCATGTTTCTCGCTGATAATGTAGCTTTCTTTAAGTGAAAGCATTTTAAAGTCGGTTAAGTATTTTTAGGGTTCCGTTTTTCCTTTTGAGGTAAAGGAAAAACGGAACCCTTATAGGATCACTCGTGTGTCTGTCTGGCTGTCCGTCTGTCACAGCCAATTTGCTCCGAATCTAATGGATCAATGAAGTGTCACACATATGTATTTCTGTGACAAAAATACGGACGTGTAACGTAAATAAATGAATTTTGAATATGGGGGTTACTTTTGGGGGGCAAATAACAAAATAAAATGTTTTGCATACTGAATCGTGTGACATATCAAATGAAAGGAGTTGTTGCGAGGATCTCAAATATATTTTTTAAATAATTTTAAACTAAATACTTGTAAAGATATTTAAGAAAATTGATGAAAATTGACCATTCCCCCTCTTATCTCCGAAACTACTGAGCCTAAAATTTTGAAAAAAATACAGAGAATGGTTCTTTACTCATAGATAACAGGAAAACCTATAAGAAGTCTATGGTCTTAAAATAACATAGTAAATCTCTCAATATTGTGCGTACAAACTTACATTTGCAATTGGAATGTATGGGACAACATGTTTTTCAACTACAATGATAAGTTTGTTCTTGGGATTAATTCATCCCAACTACGGAACCCTTCATTGTGCGTGGTCCGACACGCACTTGGCCGGTTTTTTTGAGTTTATCCATTACAAAGTAACATACAAAAACTCAAACCTTTTCTCTTTGTATTATAATATTAGTTTCGATATATTAAAGATGATGATTTGAGGTTAGCGCCTATCAGGTACTATAATTCAAATAGTACCTGATAGGCGCTAACCTCAAATCAATTACTAATCTATAATTACACCATTGACGTAATCCCGTCAATGACACGTCACCGAGCATAATCCAAGATGGCGTGACCGCGTGACGTCACGGTCGGTGGACGCCTTAATGATGCACTGAACCAGATACAGACAGTTCCAAAGATTTAAATCGTCAGATGTTCACCGTACTTAGGCCGATAAAGTATTTACACTGAGCAGAGTGAGCGCGCACATTCCGCATGGAACCATAGATACGATTTTAATATGAGTAAGCGAGACACTACTATTCAAATGTCGTAGTCAACGAAACAGAAACGTGATAATTTTGTGACGCGGTATGGCGAATCTAATGATTTATATCTTTGGATAGCATTGTTTGTAACGCAAACATTGATCTTTGGTACACTGTCATTAGCTTAGTTCATTGCTCATGCTCATAGATGGCAGTATTGATTTTCACAAAAACAGGGTCAAATGAAATTAGCTAACGAAACAAACGTAAATGAAGCAGATGCGATGAGTATCGATAAGATAAGATTCAATGTTTTTTTTTTGGGTCAACGACCGTTTTGAGTACAGTGGTTAGATCTGCTGTCTTGTATGGATCAGAATGTTGGGCCACAAAAGGTATGAATGAAAGGCAATTGCATGCAGCTGAGATGAGAATGCTAAGAGAGATGTGTGGTGTTACACGAATGAATTGAATAAGAAATAAGTACATAAGAGGAAGTATGAAAGTGGCACCGGTGACCGACAAGTTGTGCGGAAATTGGTGGTATGTGATGCGGAGGAATGAGGAAAATGTCGTGAAGAAAGTTTTGAGTATGATTGGCGATGGCTATAAGAGTTGGGGAAGACCAAAGAAACGTTGGACTGTGTGAAGATGATATGGCTAGAAAGTGGGTGACTACTGAGCTGACGACTAATAGAGAAGGATGGAAGAAAGGGCCATGTTGCGCCGACCGCTAATATATTGGGGTAAGGGCAGGAGAATGATGCTGATGACCGTATTTGAGTAATGTAGTTGCTTGGTTTTTTTTTTTGTAAGTTACACAGATTAATGGCTATCGATATCTAGACACGAGTAAACAAAAACAGGTTTTTTCAACTTATACTTCAATTAAATACACTACTACAGATACTGCCATCCACGGAGAAGCGCGGGGACTCTACGATTACTGTACTAATAGCTTTACTTTATTACGGAGCGGAACGGAGTGATGCACGTCTTCGTAGATGGCAATATCAATAGCGATCGTTGACCACATCAAAAGAATCAGTTATTTTTTTTTTCGTTTATCCCTTTTAGATATCTATACCCATCACGTCTGCGGAGTTTGGCTAGCTAATTTATTTTAACCTTAAGTTCTTCAAAGTCAAGCTACAGATTCATATTGGGTAACTGAACTGCCTCTTTAAAATAACTCACACATTTACATATTAGCCAGCAGCCCCCCAAAAACTAAATTATAATAAAATTTTAAATACCCCCGACACAAAC
The DNA here is from genome assembly GCA_914767755.1 of Agrochola circellaris. Taxonomy (NCBI): domain Eukaryota; kingdom Metazoa; phylum Arthropoda; class Insecta; order Lepidoptera; family Noctuidae; genus Agrochola; species Agrochola circellaris. The sequence goes on from OU611849.1 coordinate 1,792,749, forward strand.
ATTTCCTCATTTCTTTCCTACTCCATCACCAGACCATGTTCATCATGTATCTATAACCATTGAGACCATTCCAATGAGCCCAAACACGATACCTGTGCTGTAAGTTGGTAAGGGAATTGGATATCCTGCAAATTCCAGGTGATACTGCAGCATCAGTTCAAGGTTACTATGTTCTTCTGATATCATTGAAGTAACAGAATACCAAATTTGAAATCGATCAGACCTGTGGAAGATGCTCACATCCATTCATCAACTATAAAAGAGCTGATAATCTTCAAACGGCTGAACCGATTTTGATAAAACGTGTCTAAAAACAATCGCTAGGAAACTTGCTATCAAATAAAAAGCCGTATTCAAATCGGTTCACCCGTTTAAGAGCTACGGTGCCACCGACAGACACACATAGCGGTCAAACTTATAACACCCTTCTTTTTGCGTCGGGGGTTAATTAAAAACATACCTATAGTTCGTGTGTGTCTGGATTGAGGAGCCAATCTCATATCGGAACGAGGGTACTACCAATATTTAGTAGTAAATTAGCCGATTTTGTAGGCCGGATCCTGGAATTTGTAGTAAAACCCTTAAAAAGTTATACGACGTTAAAGGTGGCTCCTCAATCCTGACGTCTGGATTGAGGAGCCACCTTAGAACTCGAAAACTAGCCAACGGATATTTTTGAAAATTTTGTAGCATTTAGTAGTACTTTTGCGTAATCTCTACAAAAAAAATGGGGTTTGTACGGTCGATTTTGAGATAGCTACAACGTTTTGATTTTTCATAAAAAACCATAAATTTCACCGCGCTGTATCTCGGAAAGTTATCAACCAATTACAACAGATTTTTTGTATGATTTAGTAGTAAATGTGCTCGAATTTGTACAATAAAAATAAAATGGAAAAGCTATATAATTTCGGTAACACAACACATTTTATGTGGCTCCTCAATCCTGACGGTCTATAGAAATGATATGTACGTAGCTACTAAAGTAGTTGATCAAATCGGATAACAATAACACCAATATTTAGTAGAAATTTCTACTAAATATTGGCGTAATCCAACATCCTGCGCATTCAGTATTTCAAAAGATATTAATAAAATAAACATTCCTTAACAAATTAGTGAATAGGGTGACCATAAATAATTCAAACTATGATCATAAACAGAGTTTTACTTACACATGAATAATTCTTCACCAATCAGTACTTAAATTATGAACACAATATTAACACCAAGAATAAAAAATAAAAATAAACTAAAAGAGCAATATTCCATAGAATAAACAAACACCAAGAATAACAAAAGAAATCACAAAGAATTTTCAGCATCAGCACTAACTCCGAGCGACGACGCTCTAAAGAGATTCCAGCCCAAACTATAACATATCCACTGCCAACCGGCACTTTTTCCTCAAAACAAGCTGGAATAAAGTCTACCCCTGGCCGTCTGTAGACTCTTCGCCGCCCGTCACTTGCACACAGCATAAATCTGGATTCGTCAGAAAACATTACTCTTGCCCATTCTTCGTCTCCCCATTGTGCGTGTTCGCGGGCGTAACGTAATCTTGCTACCCGATATTCCCTTAAAATTTTGGACCATTTGCGGGTCTATGCCCCCCCCCCCAACTTTAAATTTTGCCATATGTAATATGAAAATATTTTGGTAATTTTGTACTATTGCGAATTTTGGTTTCATAATCGTCATAGCAAAAAAACTGACTATCCATAATGTAGTGACATTTATGCCCATGCCAATTTCACTGAGTGCTGGAATAAATTCTATAGCTCCAATGAGAGAGTATGTTATACCTTTAACTATAATGTGATGCGGATGATGATGTATATCTTCTAAAATAAATTTGTCACTGCCATTTAAATCAAACGACACAATATTGGATGGCACATAATTGTGAAGAAATTCAAGATGGAATTCCCAATTCAAATTATCTTATGTTTTGTGCAATTATCTGCCCGGTATCCATATATGATCAAAAAGTAAATGAAAAAAAACAACAACCCGACTGCGTAAAAAATGAACTTGAATGAAAGGAGGCAATAGGTTTTTATTAAAAAGATGTTTCTGACTGCATGAGATTGTATATAGTATTAAGTGGGATTGGTGACAGAAATAGGTCATCTTGTTTCCATCTTTTTTTGGTATTTTGTTTAGATTTTTTTAAATTTACTTTTTATATTAGATTTTTTAGTTATTTTATCATTTTTAAAATTACTTTTAATCATATAATTTGTTTATATTTTGTAATCAGCTGTTAAAGCCCTTCATTTTGAAACCCCACTCGATAGGCTTTGAGAGTTTTTTTTTACATTGACAAACATTCACTGTTACTCACGCAATAAAGAAGAATCTAACGACATATCATTCATGTAAATCGGTTCAGCCGTTTAGTAGTTACGAGGGAACATAGGGACGGACATACATAGATAAAAATTCAGCTCAAACACATAACACTCCTTTTTTGGCTTCGCCACAGTCGGGTTATACAAAAAATTAAACTCTTTCCGTCTTATTACAAAAAACTGCATAAGTAATGGTTTAAACCAAGACTAAAAGGTCTTGGATTGTTACGGTAATAAAGCTAGTTCCAGGCTCAAAATGTATTCTTATTACAAAACGAAGACTATTCGAGGATCAGTTAGTACCAAAGAAGGTTCATGGTTCAAATAATATCCACAGATAAGAAACAAAAATGGCATTCTTTCATTCGTTCACGCAGGCTTTATTTGAAGCAACGTTCTGTTTCTCTAAATGTTGATATTATAATAACACTTGAAATGCATAAAAAATTATTTATCAATACAAAAATATGTCATAAATAATTCTTTGTTTAGGTTACAATATATTGAACAAGAACAACTTGTACTTATGACGCGCTTTTTAAAATCATGTTCCCATATTTTTTTACACCTCTAGCGTGAAGTGGAGCGACTTACATATGACGGCAGCGCGCGTAATTTGAGATGAATGTCTATGTTGCGTCCTATAATAATAAATAAAAGCACTTCATAGTTGTATTAATTATTGTTTTTAATATTACTGTTACTGTTACGTGGTTTTTTCGTGAGTTGTAGTGTGTACGAGCTACGCTGTACATTGACCTTTGTAGTAGTTTGTACGTCATACTCAATAATGCACATCGATATTGTTTAGCTGTGCATTTCTCTAACATAGCATTTAAGTGGAACAATTGTGTAATTATATTCAGTAGCAATAAATCCATCAAGGGAACTTCGTCTACTCATTTAAATAACATAACATAACAAGTACATACCATTTTCACTGTTTGGCATTACAACCCCAACATAGTGTTTGAGCTACATTATAAAATGGAACAACAAAAGAAAGAAAGAGGTGAAAACTGGAGTTCTGAAGAAAAGATTTGTAAAACATGGATTTTTTTATTATTAGGTACCTAAGCAATGCTATTATCAAATTAGCAATACTGCGGAATTTCCTAATGCTTTCCTCCTGTTCATTTAGAGTAATGGGCATTTTTATAAGTCTTCGGGACATCCGTGACAAAATGTCCGCTACCTTTTTACACTTTTTGCTGACAATTGGCTGAAAAACACTATGCAAATCAGTTGTATCGTCTTAAATCTACGAATAAAACAATAATATTTGTATATTTTTTGGATTTTATCTTTAATGTTAGGTTAGCATTGACCAAGTTTACATACTTCATGTCGAGCCCAGTTGCGTAATGCGCAAACTACTTGCACTTCAGGACTCACGGGGCATCCTCGAGGGTCGTGGGATAAATCCACACGTAAAACATCCACTATCTTTTCTCCAAAACGTTTTGTGAACTTATATACTTATATCTGAAATCTTCGTCACTCAATTCGAATGGATTCTCACGATGACGATGTCTGTAAGATCGCCGCGAGACGTCTCCAGCATATCCAGATCTTCTAAATTCATCAAGTCGATCATATCGAGGGGTGAAAGGCTATTTGGTTGAAGCGACATCTTGGGCGATATTGAGTTATAAACATCATCCGACGGAGAAAAAATTGCTGATTCCGAATATGTATATAACTCAATATCGCCCAAGATGTCGCTTCAACCAAATAGCCTTTCACCCCTCGATATTAATATCTATTTTTTATGATTTTTATTTAAATAGACCCGCACAAACACCAAAACAATGACAACCCAAACGTCAAATAAATTAGTACCAAAGATAAACTAGGGGACTCGGCGGACTAACTTTAGTACCATAAATAGTTCTGGAACTAGAGATAAACTTCATTTTATAATAACGTTTTATTTAGTCATGGTACTAAAGCTAGTACTAATCCCAGTACCAAATTTAGTCCGTGTTTTGGAATAAGACGGTTTATAATCATTCTTACGACTCAGTTTAAATTGTCCAAATACTGCAACGAAATCATGCCATTTGAGGCCAATTCTAACTTAGTGAGTTGAATTGTTGACTCTGGTGATTATACTTCCTGTAAATACATTATTTGATAAGCCGTCAGTCTCTTTGGTACATTATCAGTCGACAGAGATGCGGAATTTTAAGACACTTTATTTTAGTTTGTTATAATTTTAGTTAGGTTAAGGCTAATATATGTATTGTTATTTTATTTATTAATTAGGTATACAACCTGGTTGTAAAATACTCCACGTCGTTCCATGTAAAATACAGGTATTCAGCTGCATCCGGTTAGACTGAAAGCCAACCCCAACATAGTCGGGAAGAGGCTAGGCAGAATGATTGATTTTGTTTATAACCCGTTTGTATAGTAGGTACTAAAAAAGTTAGAGGCGCCTGATATGGTTCCTACACACTATGCTGGCGGCATGGCCGCCGGATTTTGTGCCTTCATTTCCTTTGCGATCCTTTGTGCGGCAGGGCAGTGCATTACAATGATCTGTAAATTTTCTATTAAAAAACTGTTAAAATGCTTAAGCGTTACCCTTAAGCATTTTAATGGAGTTTGTATCATTTATGTCTAACCGATTTTTTTTCTAATCTAATGCTTGTCTATTACATTCTTTACGTTACTATAGCAATAATGTTGTGAAAAATAACAGCGAAACAATAATGAATTTAAAATCATAACGTATGAATAGAAACTTTGACGAAGACAATTTATTTTACTATACACGAAGAGGTCATGTTTCTGCGGAGATTCCTATCACCGCGATTCAGCGGAGAGTGCTAAATGTACAACGCCATCTATCGATACATCAGGAACTAAAATATTGTTTAAATATTCAAACTAAACATAAGTTTGTATAAAATAAGTATCATTAAATTCATCATCGGTTACTGAATTTCATTTCATTAGGTTCATTACATAAATATCCTAACTATATAATATTATAAATGCGAAAGTGAGTTTGTTTGTTTGTTACGCTATATCGGCCGAACGGATTTGAATGAAATTTGGCTCATGGGTAGAGCATAACCTGGGTAACGACATAGAATACTTTTCATCCCGGTATTCCCACGGAATCGAGACTTATGAAGGTGGGTCCACGGGGCGCAGCTAGTATTTCAAATAATCTAAAACCACAATTACATAAATTACACGTAGGTAATCGTACTTGTAGAATGATTTATAAGCAAATAAAACTACTTATTTCAAACAATGGTCTTCTTTGAATTATTTATGGTCACCCTATTCACTAATTTGTTAAGGAATGTTTATTTTATTAATATCTTTTGAAATACTGAATGCGCAGGATGTTGGATTACGCCAATATTTAGTAGAAATTTCTACTAAATATTGGTGTTATTGTTATCCGATTTGATCAACTACTTTAGTAGCTACGTACATATCATTTCTATAGACCGTCAGGATTGAGGAGCCACATAAAATGTGTTGTGTTACCGAAATTATTTAGCTTTTCCATTTTATTTTTATTGTACAAATTCGAGCACATTTACTACTAAATCATATAAAAAATCTGTTGTAATTGGTTGATAACTTTCCGAGATACAGCGCGGTGAAATTTATGGTTTTTTATGAAAAATTAAAACGTTGTAGCTATCTCAAAATCGACCGTACAAACCCCATTTTTTTTGTAGAGATTACGCAAAAGTACTACTAAATCCTACAAAATTTTCAAAAATATCCCTTGGCCAGTTTTCGAGTTCTAAGGTGGCTCCTCAATCCAGACATCAGGATTGAGGAGCCACCTTTAACGTCGTATAACTTTTTAAGGGTTTTACTACAAATTCCAGGATCCGGTCTACAAAATCGGCTAATTTACTACTAAATATTGGTAGTACCCTCGTTCCGATATGAGATTGGCTCCTCAATCCAGACACACACTATAGTTCTAGTTATAATCTCACAAAATTGCAAAAACTATTATCGACTGTATAAACCATTTACTGTTAATAACTAGTCACTGATAGATGACCATCATACGTCAAGCAAAAACTAAGCAACCTCTTTTAAATTAACAGAAAAATTGCTGATAAAAAAAAATTACAACATATTTCCCATTGATGCAAAAACAACCAATAGTCGCGAAGTGTGCCATTCCACCGACAGACGCCAATGACGTCACACAGACATGAATTCCAATTCTCAACAAAGAAATAGAACCTTCACTGATTCCCGAGCACCGTCGATTGGTCTCGATAGAGGCACCCCATTCATTACGTAGCGTAGAGGGTTACGGCGCTACGAAAGTGCTACGCCGAGCTACGCGGCTACGAATATAGATGATACCATCGGATGGATTGATTCTATCTGGATAGATGTAAAATTTATTGTACGTTTTCGTTTCTAAGGAAATATTTTTGAATATTTTTGCTTAGATTGGTTTCTTTGTTTCGGGTGTTGAATAAAAGAAAGGGATTGCTACTGTGTGGATCAATACTAACGGTAGTGTGGATGTTTCTAATACACAATCTAGTTGTACATCGACATTATTTAAAAATCTATTTACACCTTGGTGTCAATTTAATAAGGCTTACATATCTTTTGTATCCTCTAAGGTAACATGTCTTTGTGTCTTCCGCTTTCATAAGATTACTGAGTCTTCACTAGTAAGATGGCAACCAATTTTTTTAACCTGGCTTTGCTTGGCTTCACAATCTTAATTAAAATATCATCTCTCTTTTGCCTCACAAATACGTTATCCTGTGTGCTCTGAGTGGAATACCTCATAAGTAATTCCACAAAAGAAAAAAATACTCTAGCAACTACTAAAATCTAAACGAACCTCTTTACATCGAGTATCCAGCGATTCCACGGTGCTGAATCTAGTTGTTTGCTAAGCAAACTGCATTACTCGGCGATGCCCGTATCCCGATGTCATTAGGGTACTCCCATACTACTAAGGATACTGCGTCATCAGCCATTATTGTTTGAACCATCTCAACTCACGAATACGTAAACATTGATTGCCGTGAACTGGTTGAAAATCGTCGACGGTTTTTGAAAGGAGGTGTAAGTGTGGTGGGTGGTGTGGGTGTGTGTGTTGTGTTGAAGGTGTGACCTTGTCTTGTGGGGCAGTTAGTTTTTGTTTTGTTGTAAAATGAATCTACTGTTCTGTATTGATAAATCATAAATAATGGTTATGTGAAAACGTAGGAATTAGTTAAATTAATATTTTTTTAAATAATAATAGATCTATTTGTATTCAGGCTATAACCAATGTGAAATATAATGAATGTAGGTGTATGTTATGCTGTTTTTATGAATGCTGTTTATAAAATATTTTTTGATTTTCGCGTGATAAATACCTATGTGTGGGTTATAATTTCAAAGGTAATTTATGATCGCTTTTATTGCACTAACCAATTACTAAAATGATAATATTAAATATTATATTGCGGTCAGAAATGAAATATAACGTGGTTTTGAATATTTCAGAAACACGTTTTGAAACCACATTTATGAGGAATTCCAACGGATTAACTTATTTGAATTACAAATTGACAAATATTTTAATCATAATAGAGAATACATATTTAAATATGTATAATAAATTTTACCCAGTTTTTACGACGTGACGATAAACGGGGAGTATTACAATAACAAACACTAAAAAAAAACTTTTAACATAAATCACATTGCAAAAAACAGTGTTTAATCCAAAGCTACGCAAACGCAACCCGTCCAGCCTCCCGAGATCTTCATCTATCAATTATCTAGATTCAACGATAGCACCTAACGCCCAACTATATAGGACGCCCACCCCTTCTCCCGCTGAAGTGTCACCGGCGACAGAGGAGGTGAAGTAATGAAGTATGAAAGACCAAGATAAACTGGTGATATCGTATCCTTTCTCAGAGCAACGAGTAGATTTTCTTTGTGAAGGTGGTCTATTGTGCTATCTCTTTGTTTCTCGGCCGTGATTTGTGGATTTTGATAAGCCTCTCACTGACAGTGTGTTCGCAATTGTCAGTTGAAATTGATTTTAATTAGGATGATTTAAGTCTAGGCTTCGTTTGGCACTCTTTGCGTTCGTTTGAGAAAATTTATGAGCAGTGGTAGTTAATGAAGCGGCAACTGTTGGAGTGCGACGCTGGGATTTATGATCGAGAGTTAATTTATCTAACTTGTGCCAATATTTTTCTAGCAGTATTTTTAGGGGTTCCTTATCCAAAAGTGTCAACGGGACCTTATTACTATGCCTACGCTGTCCATCTGTCACTGGGCTGTATCTTTTTAGGCATAATAGATAACCAATTGAAATCACAGAAAATGTGTAGTAACTATGGCCGTTATCATGACAAATAAATAATAAATTAATTAATAGTTTAAAAAACACTAAATAATCAGATCCTCATCAGATCAGCTCGACAGTACCATGTTATTGAATTGTCATCAAAATCACATACAACTGCCAATTTTCATAACGCTACGATCTTTAGAAGATGGTTAAATTAGTTTTCTTAGATTTGATTACATAGTTACATACATACAGGTCGACCTAATAAAAGCGTATTAAAATAAGATTAACTATTATAGTTTTGGTGGTACGGAACCCTTAGTGCGTGATTTGATGCAAACGTGGTCGGTTTTATGTTATTCAGCATTGGTATTCTGTACAAAGTCTCCGTGAAAACTTATAGGTGTAGTGAGCTGTCAATAATGCCAGTTGAAATGACAGCTTACTTCACATTAGTGTCCCCGGTGCGATTTTTACAGAACAGACCGTCTGGTGTCGAACACGATTATCTAATGTGAGCTAAAATATCGATTGATGACGATAATAGTAGTTGAGAGCTATCGAGAATTCATGTTCGGATTTCCATTGCAGCATTAACGTGACTCTTCTCTTATTACAAGTATATTTAGCTTAATTGGTGTGGTTAACAGGAATACAGTGTATTAATAGGATCTAGAATAGGTACTAAAATTAGAAAGAGATTTTTTTGTTTGTAATGAATAACTCGAAAAATACTGCACCAATTTTTAAAATACCAGTAGAATATTAGCACTGAGTTACGTGGGCTATAATTTATAAACATATCACGCAGGGGAAGCCACTGGCGGCAACTAGTAATATCCTAAACTATTAAATGAGCAATATTTGTATTTGTTTGTTTGTTTTGTGTGTATTTGTATTATATATTTTTATATAAATATAATATAATAAAGACAGACAGCTAATTTTGTGAGTTTGGGTATATGTGGAGGGTAATCTCTGGAACCACAGCACCCATTTAGAAAATGATTTCACCATTTGAAAGGTGCATAATTCCAGGTAGACATAGGCCATATATTATTTAAATATGTATACACAAAAAAAAGTACTTAATAATACTACCTTGAATCCATTCAAGCCTAGTACTTTTTGTTAGGTTATTGCTTAGAAGTTGTGCACAACGTGTCGTGAACAGAATACCGTCTTCACATGTAAATTGCACCCATGTGAAGCCGGGGCGGGTCTCTATTTCATGATAAAATTACTAACTTGATACGGAAATTGATGATTATGTCTAAACAATGGGAACTGATTGGTATAATCATCGCAATCTCGGTAGTCGACTAAGTGAATTGCTTATGAGTTGTTAGTGGAGCGAGACAATTTATACAAGGTATGGAGTAAGGTATGGTAAACATCTCTGATCAAACTAGGATATGAACAGTAGATTTTAGCCAAAGGAGGTCTCAATTTGAGGAAGTAGGAGGAAGTGACTCGTTTATTGTCAAAGGTTTAACAAAAACTTTCATCGGAGACTTACAGATAAATCTCAGTTCAGCTCTTCCTCTCAAGAAAAGGCGTGTAATTCTTTAATGATACAACTACTAGAGCCCAACTAACTGTGAACAGCTTCTAGTCTTACAAGTTGTATTGTTTCATTCGGCCATTTTGTTTTCCAAAAGCACCTGAGACCACAAGAGGTAGCTCTTGATACAAATAATTTAGGTACACAACAAAACCTCATAAACATTAAGGGTCATTAGAGCACTCCTACACTGTGACCTTTGAGCTAACTTCGTTTGATTTATCTCTTTATCTCTTTGATTACTATTTATTTATAGGATTCTTTGAGATGGGCGCGAAGCATCTATCAATTTGTGTGATAAAGGTACAGTACCTGGCCGACCGAGCTCTGCTCAGGTGAAAATACGGAGAAAACGAATTTTCCAGATATGAGATCCTATATTGATTGATCTATAGATTGATTTTTCGCATCCGAAAACCCCTATATTGCAACTTTTATCGAAATCGTTAGAGCCGTTCTCGAGAACGATGATTTCACATAAATATACACAAATATTGCTCGTTTAATCGTATAGGATTTTCCGCGGTTCATTCGTTTCGAGATATCTGTGCCAATAGGATAAGACGTGAAACCTTCAGTTCTAGTTTGGAACAATAATAATATCATAATATCATTTATTTGCATGAAATATGGTGCTTACAGATCTCATAATACAATACATAGTACTTCATATTCCGCCTACTAAATTCAGCATGCAAATTTAGGTTGTGCCATAATTTTAATTAATTAAATAATAAATTGCAATCATTTATATATGTCACAATGGGAAAATGTCATGAAATTAAAATACAAATGTCAAACTATGAATATTACACATGCCAAACTATGAAAAATTACAAATGTCAAACTATGAAAAATTACAAATGTCAAACTATGAAAATTACAAATGTCAAAGTACGAAAAATTACAAATGTCAAACAATAAAAATACTAATGTTAAAACTATAAAAATTACAATGTTCAAGACAAGCTTAGAGGAATGGCAAAGTTAATTTAATTACATTATTCATGTCTGTAATAAATAATTCTTTGTATTAAAATTCATAAATTCATTAATAGAATAGAAACAGTTTTCAATAAGCCATGTTCGGAGTCTTCTTTGAAATAGATTCGATGGCAGTTCTCTAATTATCTTAGGTATCTTATTATATATCTTCACTGCCATTCGACTGGCGTTTTTATGGCAAAAAGCTGTTCTACACCTAGGCATAGCCAATCTGGTTGGATCCCTTGAGTGTTTACCTATTTTATATATGTTTACACTATCGGCTTTACTAAATAGGTTAGGGTGTTTTTTTACAAACACGCCCATTTCCAATATGTATAAGCATGCCAGTGATAATAATTTATGCTCTTTTAATATGGGTCTGCATGATTCCAATGGACCTGCACCTGCAACAACCTATAATAGTTGGCGCCTGCAGTAATTTAAGGGGTCAAATAAAATTAATTTGCGAAACTCCGCCAACGTGATGAGTATTCGATATATGTATAAACATGAAAAATTAAAAAAGTTTTGATGGCACTACGGGTATCTTAACACGATAAAACAAAAAAAGAGATTTTCTCAAATCATACATCAAGTACCAAAACTACCAGCAGTCGTTGACCTAAAAAAATTAAGAAACCGGCCAAGTGCATGTCGGACCATGCACAACGAAGGGTTCCGTAGTTGGGATGAATTTATCCCAAGAACAAACTTAACATTGTAGTTGAAAAACATTTCCAACTGCAAATGTAAGTTGGTACATACAATATTGAGAGATTTACCATGTTATTTTAAGACTTCGTATAGATTTTCCTGTAAATAGACTCATTAGTTTCGGAGATAAGGGATATTTAATAAATATCTTTAAAATTATATATTTGAACTGTATAAAAAATATTTCAAATCCTCGCAACAAGCCCTTTCATTCGATATGTCACACGGTACAGATTGCAAAACATTTTTTTAAGTTTTCCAATTTGCCCACAAAAAGAGACCCTCATATTCAAAATTCATTTATTTACGTTACACGTCCGTGTTTGGGTTACAGAAATTCATATGTGTACCAAAATTCAACTAAATTGGTCCAGTAGATTCGGAGCAAAATGGCTGTGACAGATGGGCAGACACGCGATTGATTCTATAAGGGCTCCGTTTTTTTTCCTTTTGAGGTACAGAACCCTAAAAAAACCCAATTCATTTTTTATTTTAATTTATCATTGCTTAAATACACATCACATCTACGGAGTTTTGCTAACTAATTTTATTTGACCCAGTATCAGTCACTCATTTAAAAGATGCGAGATGACGCAAATACCTTTGCAAATACGCAAATGTTACACCAAATCTCAGTGAATAACTTTTTTGTTGACATTTACGTTCTTAGATGGTTTTTGACATGATCAAAGTCAAATCACGTGGCTAAAAAACACGTTCCTTATTTTTAGATTTGCCCAGATACGTCCATTAAACATCGAAGCTCCTTCCCGATAAATTGGAAACGTAATGCGATTCCCCGAAATAATTCAATTTTTTCCCGAAAGTCACCGATGGCTGATGTAATGAGCGATACGGTTGGCATCTTCAGAAAAAAACGATTATCAACGGCCCACTGAAGAAGTAATTGTTTCAAACGGATAATCTTTCCCGCGAATTGAAATTCTTATTTTTTGTTCCCATTTTGTGCGGTTATTCCCGTTCGCCACCGCCAGTATTGCCCCCTCCGGTGGCGACTGGGAATTATTCTAAAAAAATATCCCAGTCGCCACCTCCGGGGGCAAGCGGGATTGTTGGTAGTAAAAATCCCAGTGGCCACCCCTAAATATAGTTAAAATAAATGCTATATCTATATATTTTTTTGGAATGATTTTAAAATAATTACCGACGTCACAGAATGTTTAAAGTAAATGAATTGTTTAGTTAGGTACCTTTATGTATCTAGATATATATGCATTGAAATTTAGGCAATAGGTACGGTTCACTATAATATTTTTCCTGAAATAGCCGTAAAATATAATTTTGTATGAAATCAATTGGCATACTAATTACTCAGGCTGGTCGTCATTTTATTTTTTGGGATAACGTAACAAAATATGTACTAATAATCTATTGTGCTTTATCTTCATGCCGATGTCCTTTGTTAATATTTCACGTCTTTAAAACCATAAAATAGGAAGCGGCGCGAGCGCCTTGCGCAGCGGCGACCCGCCGATGACACGAGCGCCGAAAAGCCAAAACTATCGTGAGAAAGGATTACTAATCCTTTTGTTTTGCTACTTAAACTCTAGTAGCTCAATTGAAGATGCCGATGTCCTTTGTTTCCATTTCACGTCTCGGAATAAACCATAAAATAGGCCGTGTGCTTTGTTTTACCTATAACAAACATGCCGAAAAGCCAAAACAGACACAATAGACAGAAGGTCATAAATCTTTAAAAACACAAAACAGCTTTTTATTGGGCTTGATGGGGATGGTTTTATGAGTGATTCTTGCAAAATAAACTTTAAGTACAATGCATTTAGATCTAAAATGTAAAACAAGTATCGGCTGGCAATGCGTTGTGGCATTTCTAATCTTATCATTATTAGTGCATTCCTAACCATGTCAGGGTCAAGTACATCGTGTACTACCTCGGGTGAAGTGTCATTAATTTATATTAAAAGAAAACATGGTGTTGTTTTGCTTCACGGTGGCCACCAATATTATGTGAAAAAAAAATACCCAAGTGGACTAAGTGTGTGGGAATGCAGCCAGCGAAAAAAGAAATGCAAAGGAGTTATAAAGATTCGTGTAAGTTTTTCTACTTGTATGCCTATTAATCGTAAGCAATATCTTTTGCTTTGTATTATAAAGAGATTTTTTGTAACGAATAGGATCCGAAACTACTGGATCGATTATAATTTCGTACCCTGATTCCTATACTCTTATTTAATAATCAAATTAAATGTTTAATAAAATCTTTTTTTCTTCGCAGAATAATAATATCGTAAATGAAACGCCGCATTTATGTACTCCAGATTTCCTAAAAAATGAAATTGATGAGCGGCTTTATTCCTGCAAACAAGAAATTATCAAAGGGAATTACCCGGCAGTTCCTCAGTCTTATAATAATATGATTGCAACATTAGAAAACAGCGGATTAGATTTGGTGTGCAAGATACCAACATTCAATAGCGTGAAATCATCCTTGTACAGATTTAGGAATGCACAAGCTGGAGTACAGTGTCTACAGCCGCAGCTAGTAAGAAACGTTGAAGTCCCGAACCAATTCACAAATTTTTTACTAGCTGATTATGCTGATGGTGACAGCCGAATTCTAATTTTCTGCACAGAAAAAGCTAAACTTTCAATTTGCAAAGCGACTGATTTTTACAGTGACGGAACTTTTAAAAGTTGTCCGAAACCTTTTTCGCAGCTATATGTTATACATGCAGATATGGGAAGTACATCAAATAGTACGAATTTAATGCCTATTGTTTACGCTCTTATGAGTGAAAGAAACGTGAAATCGTACTTCATTCTGTTTTCCATGATAAAAGCTCAAATCCTCGGCTGGAATCCGGTTAAATACAAAACTGACTTCGAAAAAGCGGCAATGACTGCTATAAAGAATTTATTTCCGCAAGTTAACACAAAAGGATGCTATTATCACTATAATAAAGCGGTTTGGGAGAAGGCCCGTAAACTTCAAATTACAAAATCAAAAGATGTGAAGAAAATAAGAGAGGTTGCACTAAGTGCAGTTCTACCGTTATTGCCTGCACACGAAATTTCAAACGGCTGGAAGTATATTACTCGCTACAGTACACAAGAGGAGGATTTAAAAAAATTCAGAAAATACTTTGAAGAACAATGGCTGAAGGAAGAATTTATACCAATTTGGTGTGCTTACGGAGAGCAGCATAGGACCACTAACTTCTTGGAAGCTTGGAATCACAAATTAAACCAAGAAATTGGAAAAAAGAACCCTAATATTATTCATTTATTAAATGTATTGGTTAAAGATTCTGCGTATTTCAGTGTTTGTGATAACATTAATAAAACCAAAATGACACCTTTTAAAAAAAGAAAGAAAAATAATGTCCTTACTGATCAATTTATTTTGGAAATTCAGTTAGAGCTGTTACATGGCAATATATCAGTAGGTCATTTTTTAGAAACTGTAAGGCATTAAGGTGATTGCGCCGACTGCCCCGCGAAATTCAAATTTTCTTACGTTTCTTGCATTTTGTAGGTCAGTCTCAGATTGTATGTTAATGATTTATTGATTTGCGGCTGTAAAACATAGCCTTTCTCCACTTCTTCTACTTTTCGCGGCTATTTAAATAACACATCAAATTTCTTACTATGAAGATTAGAAATTTAGTGAATTTATAGTAAGAAATTTGATATATTATTTAAATTACAGCGAAAAGTAGAAGGAATAAAGAAAAACTATCTTTTACGACCGCAAATCAATAAATCATCAACAATGGATTTACGACTGACCTACAAAATGCAAAAAAACGTAAAAATATTTGAATTTTGCGGGGTGGTCGTCGCATTCACCTTAAGGCTTCTTGGCAATGAAAATAAATAAAAAAAGGTAAAAAAAAAGCATAAGAGGTATGGTAAATTAAACAAATTATTCATTACTTGATGACGATCAATGAATAACGTAGTCAATTATGGGTACCTAAATAATGATGTTGATTTGTGCCAGTCATAACAAATTACCTAAGTATTTTTTTTTAAAGTAGCAAAATATCTAGTTCTAAGTTTTTTTTTTACATATAAAACCCAATTACTGTAAATACTCTGTGATACGAGTACATTAATGACGAATTTAATTGAGAGGACGCATCTGTGATTTTTTCTAATACTGATTAGGGTAGGGTAGAGTCTCGTTATGTCTGTGATTATATGAAAATACTCATTATGCTTAGTGCATACTTTTAATTTTGTTAAAAATATTTTTTTATTAGGGCAGAGTAATACTTTATTTGTTTTGTATATTTTCTAATAATATTTTTTTTTCCTATAGAAATGATTGTTGACTTGTTGATGTGATTGTTTAGAATTTGTATAAAACTTGTTGATTTTGGAAATGAAAATGTAGATTTAAGAAGGCGGAGAATTGTTTTTTCAAGTATATTTTAAGAAATATTTTATATTCTATTGAAAGTACCTAATTATCTGTGATTTTGGATTTGTGTTTAAAATAGTTGATTTTGAAAATAAAAATAGTAAAAAATAATGTTTGTTTAATTTTCTACCAATTTATAAATATTGTAACTCTCTCGTTTGATTAACCCTACGTACTTCTAAAATTAACATTCTTTGTCATTCCAAAAAAAAATAAAGATAATAGGTAGCATACCTAGTTTTTATGTTAACTATATTTAGGGGTGGCCACTGGGATTTTTACTACCAACAATCCCGCTTGCCCCCGGAGGTGGCGACTGGGATATTTTTTTAGAATAATTCCCAGTCGCCACCGGAGGGGGCAATACTGGCGGTGGCGAACGGGAATAACCGATTTTGTGTGAGTTTAAATGCTGATAGTATTTTTGACTGTTTTGGGATCAGAAATCACCAGAGTATTGAGTATGCAAACACTAATACGTTTGCCCAAGTTGGATATTAATAAGTTATAAATTATTTCATGAATTTTTAATTAACTACACTACCGAAATGGGATAATGTTATAGTGGCATGTATGTAAATAAATAAATAAAGTTTTTTTTGTTTCACATTGAAAGGGTGAAAACACCAATTCCGTGTACCAAAAGTATTTTATTACCAATCTTAAATTTCTTTTTTGACGTTACTCCACAAAATTATTTCTCGTAAATACGTAAATGCACCTGCAACTTTAATATACACACGAACGCAATTCCGTGGATGTACATTACACGCGTCTCCCATAGTCCCGCAGCAATTTTTGCAAATTCACTCAGTTGACTTTTCATTTTCGAAGTTGCCATTTTTTTCGTGATATTTTTTTTTTGCAAAGCCCGAGTATTCCGAAGGGGCTTCGCTTAACGAACGACGTGATGGCCTGATGGGTTTTTTATTTCGCGTGCGCCGTACGAATTAATTTTGACAATATTGTTGGTTGCTGCCGGAGTTCTCGCGGTAAATTTTCGCCGCGAATTTTTGCAGAGTTCACGTTAGTAATTATCATATCGTTGTTTTATTAAAGTTGTATGATATGGTTTAGGTTTTTTTACTGTTTCACGTGGAAGAATTTTAATGGGGGTCTTAATTAGATATTTAGTATATAGAGATCGGCATGAGGAACAGGGTGTAAAGTTCACTCATGCTCTATTGAAAAGGGAAGATCCTCCAACCAGACGGGTGTCGTGTCTAGTGGGCAACTGCCCGACGATTGAAGTCGGGAAGTTATATATATTTTGATCGCGCGGTAATCCCAGCTTGCGTAGTGCAGGATTTATGTGACGTCAGGTCTTTTGTTTGCATGTAGCGTTGAAGATGCCGCCACGAATCATTTACAAATATAGCATTTATTAAAATAGAAAACGTAGAATACCTCATTATACAAACCCTCAGACAGACTCGTTTCTTGGACCGGTTCAATGACCGATCACAAGCAAAAAACCAAACCATAACCAATAAGCTTGTCACAGAAGACATACCTACTACCTATAAAACTGAGGTGGGTGGGTAGGTAGTAATACCTACCCACCCACCTCCAGAAACGAACCGAAATCTAATTAAACACAAATCGCCTTGATAAAAGGACTAATTACAATCTATATCGGATCTTGCCATAATCCTGGAGCCAGACACCCAGTTCAGCATGGATACCTCTGGAACTGCCATTCGAAGCATTAAACAAATTGATTTGGAACCAAAAAATGGCGCTCCGTAAGCCAGCACTTTGTGTAATGAAACGTTGACAGAGGTTATAGGGATACTATTACATTTTATATAGCTTTAAAGACAAGTAAAGGTTTATTTTTCTAAAGTAAAACCTTGATTTGAAAAATACCAAAGGTATGCTCTGTTTGTTTTATTTTTATAATTCTTAATTTATCATAATTATGACTTCCTTAAAGAATTGAAAGTCTGGAATAAATGTCTTCCGTGTATTTTGTGTGGGCCGTTGATAGTTGCGTCCCAGTATGTTACTTTCGCAGCTATCTTCTTGTGTTTTGTTAAGTTATACTTACCTAAATTGTTTCTAATAAACTTTTATTATTTATATAATTAGCAATTACAAAAAGTGATGATAACATTATAAATGGTTGTGGTGGCGTCGAGGTTTAATTACAAAAAGTTTATTGGCAAAAAAGGAAAGGTGACGGCAAACAGTAAGCTTACATTTAACACAAATAATTTTGTAGAATACAATGTTTTGGTTTGACCGTTGACCCCCAAACTAAGCGGGGCTTGTATCTTAGGACTCCTAATATGTAACTACTTAGGTTCAAATATGACACGTGCCGTGGTATTCTGTAAACATCCCACCGTGATATCTTGGGTGAAGTGAGCTGTCACTGTCACAAATCGACCGGCAGGATGCTAGGGATTAACACTATTGACAGCTCACTTCACCTAAGTTTCACGGTGATATTTTTACAGAATCGACCGGCAGATAACAGATTTAGAAACTGGAACTTAACTAGTAAATTCACATAAATCCTAACTATATTTCTTTCATCCTCGCCATCCAACTACAAACACACCCTGTTTACATAGCAGTGGGGTAACCGCACCAAATGTTTACCATAACGTTAATCCAATCCAGCGAATCGCGACGCTATTTAATTCGAGTGGGAAATTAGATTCGGATCCATGCGGCATGTTTGATTTGAATTACTTGCGCGAGACGTGAACGACACGGCTCCAATTTGTGGTGCCGGTACGGTTTGATGTTGTTTTTGTTTGCTTGTGTGTTTTTGTGCCAATGAGCGGTATGTGTTTATGATGTAGAGCCCTTCATTTAGCTAGTGTTTTGATATGAATGGGTTGTCTATATTAATGATAAGATGAAAATAGTTAATCATGTATGTGGGCTCACAATAATTGTGTAATAACTGGGCTCAAATTCACGGCCTCTCAGTTACCAGATCTACGCTTAGCTATTGGGCTACCGCCAAATCCATCTCACTAACTAATTAATTACGTGATAAAAATTCAAAACCATAACACCTCATGTAAATTCATTTCCAAGCCCATAGATATTCCATTAATACAAACCACGATATAATCCAATTCACGCCAATTTATTTACAACACGCTGGCAACGCGTTAACAATTAATTTGATTTCAAATTACAGCTTAAAAACAATCTTGTCGCGCGGCCGGAGTAAAAATGTTTACGGCTCGTTACCCACTCACGTCCACGCGGACAACTTTTGGGCACTCCACCCTTCGCTAAACGGGCGCTAATCACGAGTTTGTGGGGTGAGCGCACCAACTTTCGGACAGTGTTAAGACGTGATCGCGTGGCAGGTGGTGAATTAACATTTAGATTTAAATAATTTTACAGTTCGTTTTGTTTGATTTAGAATTTTGATTTTGTAATTAGGGATGGGATAGGCCAAGAATTGTTCGAGTTTTCCATTTGAATTTGAAATTCTGGAGTTAACAGGTTTAAGAACTTTATCAGAGTCCACCGAGCGGGGTAACTATCGTTAATTATCTCTCTGAGATAGACGCAAAAAAGAAAGAAATATCTGATAAAAATAACAGTCTCTTGACTGTTAAATTCATCTGAATTAGTTTACGTCGAAGATTCGGCTTCAATTGTCTTGGAACTTATCGCCCGTTATTCGTCCTCACAATACGCAAATTCGACCTCCTCCTCTCCAATCCATATAAGTCACACCCATTATCAATGAATAACAGAAAAAACGATACTATATCGTCACTCTAAAACTTATATGTAGGGATAAAAGCTGAGATACGGCGGCATTAGGCGTCGGTAGGGCTCTGTCTACCATTGGAGGCCCCATTAAAGGCCTCCAGTGGTGGCCTCCGTACCGCTGTGTGCTGATCATTGGGGCCCACTTTATCCCATTTGAGCAATAAGTTAGGGATAACGAGTAATTGCTCAACGGTATTCGGTTATTTTCCAATTTTGAAGCCGTTAAGGGTTTATAGAGGGTGGTACAAGGGTTATATGGTGTGACGATGAGAAGATTCTGTAAGTCGTAAAATTTCCACTCGATTGCAGAAAAATCTGCCATGATTTAAGTAGTTATTTAAGTAGTAGGTATGTGCGTAAGTTGGTGCATTGTTAAGTAAAACAGCGCCTGTCGCCATCAAACGTAAAAGTTTGGACACACCTCTGTATATTAATATCATTAAATAAAAAATAAATAAAATTGCTTTACCTACTCTTTTCTGTAATAAATTTCGAGAGAGAAAACGGTTTGTGAAGCCTACGTAGATGAAAATTTGCGTAAAAATGTACAGTTGATAACGTCAGTGATAACACTGACCTTAAGCTGGCCAAACGTAGTACGGAGTTGGAATAGAATAAGATGCCAGCATCGCACAAAAGAGTTTTACATACATATGTAAACTCATGCCGTTTTCCTGATAGCGGTAGGCAGGAACTACAGAACGCCACCTGCTTCGGTCTTCTTTGATACTCCATTTGCTTTATTGACATTCATAGTTTTAACATAAATAACATCACGCCCGTAATTCCTGAAAGATTAGGCAGAGATGTACCCATAGTAGCGTACACCCATATTTTGCGAGTTATGTTTAATTCCCATGTAATAGGGGCGAGCCTATTGCCATCAACCGGGCACAAATCCAGACTCCGAGCGACTGAGAAATAACACTTTGCCCGACCTGGGAATCGAACCCGGGACCTCATCCTCAACAGTATCGCTTGCGACTACTAGCACCAACGAGGCCGTCATAGTTTTAGTCAGAAAATAATAAGGAAGTTATCAAAATTCAAGTCAAAGCACTTTCTTTTTAGTATAATGCTAAACCAATGAAGCTTGGCAGTTAAGTTTTATGCAAAATGCCGTCATCAGCAAGCTAAGTAAGCCACTTAGCCTGAGTCCCAGTTTTAAGCTTTCGTTTGACGTTAAATTAGACTGCTTAACTGGCAATTATTTGAAAACTTGTCGTAAAAATTTAGATTTGGGTATTGAATGGGATGTTAAGAAGAATAATTTGAAATCTTGATTTTGTTTCATAGTTTTTTGGAGTTAATTGAACAGTTCCCTTAAACCAAATGTGACAACGCAAGCCAATAGTCCAATTCCAAACACCAAATTGTCTGAAAACACATACACACCCTCGATTCAGTAATACTATGCCCTTCTCGAGAATAGAACTCTAAATCTTACGTTATCGTACGTAATCGTACGAGCAACCGGGGTTGCAACCTCAAAAAATATGTAAATCAGCCTAGCCTTTTCCCAATTAAGTATACAGGGGTCGGCATCCAGTTTAACCGGATGCAGCTGAATACCAGTATTTTACATGGACCGATTGCCTATCTGACCTCCACAACCCAGTAACTGGATAATACCCCCCTTGGTAAAACTGGTTGTCAGAAGTTCGGGCTTCTGACGACCCGTAACGATACCCTATGAATTTCGGATCTTAAATATACCTTTATCTATAAATATTATAAAACAAAGACGATTTACGTGTCTGTCTGTGTGACCGCTGAGATCTTCAGAACAACACAATGAATTTTGATGTGGTTTTCACAATCATTTAGAGAATTTATTTTAGAATAGCATTTATTAACATAAATATAATAAAGAAATCTTTGTGTGTTGTCAAGTCGTAAAAATCTTGCGAAGCAGGGGTTGGTCGATAGTGATTTTATAGAAAGATTGCCAAACGTAATATTTGAAACTTTCTTAACAACTTTCTTATTTTCCAACGATTTGAAAGAAGATAAATATTGATCTGACCGACGAAGGCCTACAAAATAAAGCCAGTGACACACTCACGTCCGGTATGGCGACAGACAATAACAAATGGCCGCCTCGTGTTGTTCGATTGAAAAAGTTGAAGAGAAAAGTGTTGGGATGCGATAGTTAATGACTGAAGTTGATATCGATGACCCACATATGGAACGAAGAAATATTCTTTTTTTGTAATGTCTTGGTAGTTTGGTAGCAAGTTGGTTGAGGAGTTGTAATTATATTTTGTATTGAAGATATTTTGATGAGGAATTCTTAGCACTATTTGGCTTGCCATATACTTCTGTAGTAAACGTCTTGCTTCAATGACCATCGACAATTTTTTATGCGCTGCATTCAATTCATTCGATGCCGTGAAATGAATATGAATTACGTTTTGAATTATAAAAAAAACTTTAACGACTTGAAAATTATTTAGCATACAAAACCAATTTACATTTTTAATCATGAATTATGTTTTAGTTATAACTTCTCTTTAAAGATTTGATGATTATTTAGCCGACAAGACCGGTTAAAGCTTCGTGCAGACCAGCGCGACGCGACACCGGTTATTGCTATACCGTCAAGTTTTCTTAGAAATTGTATTGTACGTGTCGCGGCGTGGCGTCGCGTCGCGCTGGTCTGTACGAGCTTTTACATTTTTGGCTTAAAAACTTTGCTATGCTAATCAATACCGCCGGCGGGCATTATAAACACTACCCAAATTCATCACAGAACTAGGACTCTAGATAAACTGCAGCGAACTCTCAACATACCATTATTCCATGTACAAGTATTGTTAACAACTGCTGGGCGAACAAAACTAATTTGCATTAACTCTGCCCGCTACCCGCTCCGACCGGTCAGCGTGCGAACTTGTTATGTATTATAGAAGCTGACGTAATTGCTGTTGACGTATAGTTCCCGTAGTTAGAAGTGAGACTCGTTAACGATCTGTTTCGTTTAGATAAACTTCCTGTCAATAAAATGGACTATCTTGTTTTGAGAGGATTCTAAAATTGTGGGGATGGATGGAGGGTGTATGGTAAGAAGTATTTGCTCACACAATGACATATAAAAAATAAAAATACAATAAAGTGAGTAAGAAAATTTTTCATTCTTTCAAAGTTGATTCATTTGAACTGAA
Organism: Agrochola circellaris; assembly: GCA_914767755.1. Taxonomy (NCBI): domain Eukaryota; kingdom Metazoa; phylum Arthropoda; class Insecta; order Lepidoptera; family Noctuidae; genus Agrochola; species Agrochola circellaris. Next base: position 1,816,000 of record OU611849.1, read on the forward strand.
ACCTCGCTGAAGATATTATATATATATATATATATATTATTTTTAAATAATAGTTTAGTTTATTTAATTTGAGTTTGTTTACCGGTTATGCAATAATCACTTTGTACTATCCGGAACTCTGAAAATTTCGCAATTCCGACCCCCAAGATACAGGCAAATGTCTAGTATGGGGGTCACCGTTCAAACTGTTCACTCTGTTCACTCCGATAGGCTCGAATAATATGGGGTAGCTCATTCTGTGGCAAAAATACTTAGTCAGCAAAATGGCAACGAAGGCTGCCCAGGCTACGCCCTTAAGACATAAATAACAATCATTTCCAAACAAAATCAGAAGGCCAATTCTCGTATTTAAAAACGTTCAAAATGTAGTCCCAATCTCAACTCAGCGACAAACAACGTCAAAAACGTCAATATAAATAAATTAAGGCTAGTTTAGACAGATTGAGGTGACTGAGATTAGAATGCGAACGTTCTTAAAAATAAGAGAATTGCCCTGGAATGTTGGAACACCCAGATCACAAAATAATCTTTCGCCAAACAGTTTCTCTCTAACAAAGTCTCATTTAAAACCAGAATCGGTTCACAAATAGACTACCTCACCTACATTCAAAACTACGGTAACCCCATTACATGAGGGGGCAATAAACCCAACAGAATTTGAGACAAACAGCCCAAACTTCGAGTTTAGTCTTAAAAAGACTAAAGTTTTGCAGTAAAATTTTATCCAAGTTCCTTCCACAGCGAGGAGCAATTTGTGAGACTCTCGTTAATACACCATCGCTCGTAAATAATGGTTAATTTTGACATATTTTTCTTCGTGGTTATTTTAGGCTTTTTAGTTACTGTAAAATGGTCTGAAGAAAAATTGTACCTACCTAAATAATTCTTGATTAAAATCTCCTTTTCCGAAAGGTGAATTCATAGAGGTAACCCGCCCTGGACATGTCATGTTATGACAAACTATATTAGAGTAGATCATCATACCCCTCACTGTCCAAAGAATCTTACTAAGTAAGCCCCTTCTACCCTTAAGTTGATTTTCAAGTCACCGACAACAACCACAGAAAACCAAGCCTAAGAGATTCACTATCAGCAATCTTCTCCGGTTGTCATCCCAATACCAATTCAATAGCACTCCCTTTAAATAATTTAATCGCCTACAATAAATTAAAATTATACCATCTACAATACATAGAGTCCATTAGGTCCATAAATAAAGAAGTCTAAGTAATTACAAGCGGCCGGTAGACTCGCTATCAGCTCGGCCGATCACATATTTTTTGCTCCGGCCTAGATAACGCAAAACGTCCTTTATTCCTGTGTTTATTTCCTGTAATCGGTCTGAGTTATCTTTCCGTGAATTATTGTCTTTCTTTCTTTGCTTTTTTAGTATCTGAATTATTTTGAAGAGCTGAAATATTGGATTACCTTACGTAACGAAGAGGTCACTACCTACTCTGTTTTTATTCAAGGTTCAAAACGGTTTGTACAATTTAAAACCTCTTGGTCGAGCGACCTTAAAACCTCTTTGTTATGAAGTCAATTAGCATATAGGTACATTTCATAATAATGAAATGAATCTTGCATGCAAGTTTGATTTGCAGAAGTAACTTCAGCATAAATAGTTAAGGGCGCACCGAGCTTTTGCCGCTAATTAATGCGGCAGAGCGGGCTAAAAAATGGGCGGTTCCCGCGCAAATTTTGGTATTTCCTTCGTATTATTAAAACAAATACCAATACATTTAAAAAATGTAAAATGTATACGTTATCAAAAACATGTAGTTTTGTTATTATAAAAAAACTGATGACCTTCCGCGAAGTATTTTCTCCGTACTAAGGGTTTATGTAGTTTTTTGGATTACTTTGGATTTTTTTTCTATCGAAGAAACTACAAGTAATCGTATTTCTAAATTGTATGATGTTTAGAGTGAATCCTTAAAATAAATATACATAACTAAAGGTTAAGTAATAACGATGCAGTAAGGGATCAAACGAACGCAATAGGGATGTTGACAGGAAAAAAATACAATTTAGTCCGTCAGTCAGATAATTAAAAATATTAGACACGTATTTTTTGCTTTATCATATTAATAATAAATGATTTAGTTAAACGCATTAAAGTTCCCCGAGTTCTCTCTACGTCAAAATTCAGTATGAAATCTACCGGAGAGTGACGTCATGCTACATTTTAACTCAATGTATTGCCGTAATCTTTTTATTACGTAAAAAAAGAAAAAATACGTGTCCAATATTTAGAAAAAAATTAGACCTCTTCCCTATTATTTCGCAATAAGCTCGGTGCGCCCTTAAAACTATATTCGAAACAGAAAAAATATGACAAATACTTTTTCTGAACGTGCAATAATTTACACTGCCAGCCACAAAATAAATACCCACCCAACAAAGAAAACTCAGTTATTGTCATAATATTTTCGGCGATACCCATAAATGTACATAAGGTAAACTTCACGCCAATATCGATGAATCATTTGACCTAAAAATGATCTTTAGCGAGGGCCCCTACATTAATTTAACCCGTTCACTGCTCTACCGGGAATTTATTGAGGAAATGAGTTCCGCGGGCTTCCCGTACCAGACGTTATACGTACGAAAATATGAACTTATGTTGTAAATAAATAACCAAGTATTTTTTTGGAAAAATACGCTGTGGTGAAATTTATGGTGGTCGGTCCGTTTTTGTGATTTGTATTGCGTGCCATGAAAAAGTTGTTAGTCTTTTTTTCTATTTGAACGTTTTCTTGGATGAAAAAATATTGTTATATTGTTAACGAGGCAAAACTTAGAAGTTGGGGAACTTGTCATGCTTAATGTTTGCCGGATAAATAATAATTATGAATAAAACACGTACATATTTATACATTGAAGGCCTTGTTTATAACATAGTCAATAATGCGTAGTTACCAAATGCAAGCAATTTTTGTTCATGCTTTTCTTTTTTATACATAAACCAATGATCGAAAATACAGTAAGTATCCTATACTATTAAATGAGCAATATTTATGTTTGAAATGACGATCGTGTGTCAATACGTGTTTTCCCTTTTCTATTTCAAGGTTTTCTTAAGATAGACGTTTTGTTATTTTAAGAGGTTTTGAGATTTAGATAACTTGAGGAATAAACAAGTTGTTGGGTTGTTGTTAGTTGTTGATGTTGTTGTTAGGAGTTGTTGCTAATAATATGACAATATTTGTTGATTTAATCCTATACTATTAAATGACCAATATTTGTATATATATATATTTGTAATCACCTTCTCGAAAACGGCTCTAACGATTTCGATAAAAGTTGCAATATAAGGGTCGGAAAATCGATCCAGCTAGATTTTATATCTGGGAAAATTCTTTTTCTAAGTATTTTCACCTGAGCACAGCTCGGTCGCCCAAAGTTTAGAACAAGATGGCTACCATGGAAATTTATAAGTACCTACTATCATGGCCGCATGGAATAAAGTCAAAGTCAAAGTCAAATCATTTATTTCAAATAGGCCCCTGTAAGGCACTTTTGAACGTCAAAGTTTACAAAAAAATTGAATTGATTCTAGTCGCCCCTTCCAAAAGGTAGTTTTCGTATGGAGAAGAATGGGCAAGAAACTCCACCGTTACTCTTTTAAAATGTGTTACAATATTTTGCATATGCACGTACATTAGTTACATAATTATATGTGAAGACGATGCAACTAAAAAAAAAAAAAAAATACGTTACCACAATAGGTAAAAATAAGTAAGTAGCTAATATCATAGCAGCATGGAATTAGTATTTCTCTCTTTTCAACAGAGCAGAGCTCGATCGCTCATGTACTAATTCTTAATAACAGTATTTCACAAATTAAAATATCATTCACTTCCTTATTGAAACACAAAAAATCATCATCATAAACCTCCAAACGTTAACTTGTTACCATTAACTAAACTAAACAACTCGCAAGAGGACGCAATCTCAAAAAAATATAAAACAAAAGGCAACGCGGCGAGAAAAATAAACGAAACTCAATTTGGAGTGGGACATTAACTTCGAAATATAATAGGGACATAATGTAACATGAAACATAAAGTAAATATAAAATATAACAAGGCCATCCAATCATAGCTCGATAAATAACTAGATGGCGCCACGTGTGACTTACGGCTTACGGCCGGTACGGTCCGAGGCCGCATGTCCCGGTTTTTGCTAGCGTTCCGGCGAAATATTGCCGTGTTTGCGCCCTTTATGAAGTGGGCCATAACTTGGGTATCGATAGCATCCGCGGGTTAGCAGGCAAGTAAATAGGATTTTTTCGTTTGTGTAAAGGGACATGTTTGTTGATTGCAATGATTTGATATTGCTTTGTGAGCAACTGGTATTTGATATATCCATTGCGTGGGTGAACTCAGATTATTTAAAATCTTACTCTGTAGCTTTTTGCAATGCGTCATTTCGCACGTACCTATTTGGTTTTACGGTTTATAATCGCCTGCATAATTATTCAAAACAATTTTGATGGTTGTATTCATGTTACGTTTTCTCGTTACTTCACTTTAATCACTTTTTTTCTTAAATAGTGTCTGCACCATGTCACACACCATCTATGTGCCAAAACCTCACGACAGCGATCAGCATAATAACGTAGGTAATCATTTTAGAATGTCACATTATACCCATAGAATAGGTACTAACAGATATGTACATTTTCAACTAACAATAATTGCACCACGGTTGGTCGGCCCACGTCGAATGCCAATAAAGAGAATTAATTCAAAATGGCATTAGTTTGATTGGCCGCCAGTGTAATGTAGGTTTGTTTGGAACAATTGGAGCTAGGTCAGCGTTCTGATAATTTAATTCTGAAACCTACTGATGTATGCGATTGATTCGCTTGGGTTTTCATAGCTTTAGATCTCCCAATTTTCAACTTAAAGCACATAGTTAAAAAGTTCTTTTTTTTGTGGTCAGTGACTAAACTGGTGTCAGAGTTTTAAATCCACCCATGGGCCTCTGATTTGGCTTCACATGCCGTCGAGACATATCTCTCAGGAATGCCGGTTTCCTCACGATGTTTTCCTTCACCGTTTTTGAAGCAAGTGATAATTATACAATACGCACTTAAATCCGAAAAGTCAGAGGTGCGTTCCTTGGGTTCGAACTCGAGACTCGAGACTGCATTTTGTTAGGTTTGCTAAACTGTCCCACTGGCAAAGGGCTCCTCCATTTTTTTCCAGGTATCCTTTTCCTGAACCACGTCGAATTTAGACTTATAAATCTTAGAACAAAAAACTAGTTTAAAACAGTGGAACTCACCCAAGAATGTTCATGTACATGAAACTATACTGAAAATGATATAAGGGCTGAAAAATGCACTCAAATATTTTAACTTAACAAAGATGGTTATCGGTCTTGTGTAGCAGCACATACCATTACAAAGAATGGTGAGATCACGCCCACGGGATCAAGGAACACATATTATTGTCGTAGTAAATGCTGCTGTATGTAAACTGTCGCTTTTCGTACTCCTTCAGACACACAGGGAGGAGTAGGAAATAAGACATTTGGGACTAAACAAAATTAAATTCTACGATGAATGAAAAAAAAAAATGGGACTAGATATATTTAACTGACATAATTGCTATCGAAATGTTTAAGTCAATCCTGTTGAAATTCGTTGCAGAAATACAAAACGATTTGAAAACGATTGTCATTTTTGTCTTGGCCCTCATTATCTTAGTAAAATTGGCAAAAAGCTGTTTTTATTAACATCAGAAATTTAAGAATACTCGCTTTTCACTGTGAGTAAATTATTAATGGGACGAATTAATTTTTTTATTTTTTTTCTCGCTTTTTAGATTAATCTTTTTAAAAGCTCTATTATTACATAACATAAAATCACGCCTGTTAGCCACGAATGGTTAGGCAGAAGTGTAGGTAGCTACATAATACACACACATACTACACACAGCTCTATTATTAGAGCCCAAATATTCACACCAACGTTAGCGCAATCCCTAATATTCTCACCTCGAGGATGCATAAACTACACCAGAATCTCGAGTGTAATCGTGCTTTAAATTCTGTCAACGCTGTTCAGTCGCCTCAAACTATCTACCATGAATTCCAAAGCCGTAAACACACCGCAATTGTAAAAGTCCGAGCACATTATAAATAGAATAAACAATTCCGGCTCTTCCACTAAGGGCGCCGCTAAGAGCCCCATTCACTTGAAGTATTCGCCAATAAATAGTGGATGTCCCGAGCCGGTGGTTCGCATTTTTCAAGCAGCTAGTGAGCCCCAGCCTTTATAGTTTAGCTCTAGTAGAGATAAAGATGCTCATGAGATGAACAGCACGTGTTACTTGTAAAATATTAGTTGTTTGTGCATGTTGTGTTGATAGCAGCTGTGTTGGGTAGCGTGGAGTGAATTGTTATATGTTTCGTAAGTTGCTACAAATAAATATCATGATAAGTGAGCTTTTCGGTTCTGGCGCAGAACGCGTGGTTATTTGTTATGATTGTTGATCAAACAAAGCTGGAATAAGTCCTACAATTATATTCAGCATTTTTTTAATTAAACGTATTGCTTGTGCTATTTAGAAGTCACAAACAGAACATCTTCTCCCAAATTATAATTCCAAACATCAAGCGCAATCATAATCGGAGAGTATCAAATCACATTATTCGATTATATCCAACCCCCGAATACATATTCGATTGAGCATTGAATCGTTAAACTGTATCCAAACCGCATTCGACATCGGAACGCTATCGGACGACCGGAGACGTCAGCGTGACAGTCACGTGACACCGCCGTGACGATGACAATATTTCAAGCTGTCTGCATTCGCTGCATACGATGCCACAGATGAAATATCTTAAACTGACATTGTTTAATTTTGGAGCGTGTTTCAAATCTGTCAGGCACATGTGCATTCCTTTGCGTCTAGGAATATTAAAACGAGCTGCTGCACTGTGGTGGAAATGTTACTAAAATGGGTGTAATATATTTAGGATGTACCCACACAGGGTAGTCTTAGAAGAATGTGGTATTATTTATTTGTCTTGTTCAACATTGAAGATGGTATTCTATGAGAATCATCGCAGGCGTAGAAATTAGAAGAAATAAAACAGGATTACTTTGATTATCAACATTGTAGAAAAGTAAACAGTTTATAAATATCCACTTTGTTGATACGAAACTGACAGGCTTGCCCAAAAACTCGTAGTGTCGTAGTTTTTATAAGATGTAGGCATCTAAGGATGTTCAGAAAAAATGGGGTCAAAATCCGAACGACTTAAATCACGGTTCACAGCCATTCCAGTCATCTACTTTACTATACTAAGCGAGCACACCAATCAGTACCTACTCAAATTAACGCGGACTTTGTACACCAATCACTTCGCCCGCCATCCATCTTGGCACATCACCTGTCATGTCAGCCTATCGGCCGAGTCCTATAACTCTCCCGAGTCACTCGCCTTGACTTTGACGACGCGTTTGAACCACTTACCGAACCAGTAATGCACTCGAACAATCTACCAACGATTCAACTGATTTGACGTGAAAAAGAATTTAGAATTCGCTTTCCGCTTTGCCAATTTGTCTGTGTTCACTTTTTAAGTGGGGTTCTAAAGGGGATGAAAGATGAGTTTTAAATAAAAGAGTGGGAAGTTTTATAATTATATATATTTATTATCGCGTACAGGGGTAGACAGGGTGTTTGGAATGTTGATTAGAGAAATGTTTTTTTTTTCATCAAGTCAATCAAATCAAAAATCATTTATTCAAATTAGGCTGCGAATCAGCACTTTTCGAACGTCAACATTACATAAGACTGTCCCCCAAAACGCCCTCCCTGCTGCTTTAGCTGGTAAGAAGTGGCGCAATAAACCCCACAGTAGATTTTTTTTGTACAATCAAAATGGGATTATTATACGTGGTGAGCTTTAAGTTTGAGTACCTACACATTGTGTTAAGTATTTCCACACATTAAAGATAATTTATTGATAAAAACACGAGCGTGACGTACAAATGACAACTTACAAAGTTGTATATTGGCCTACGTGTTTGCTGATACAGCTTTGAACAAATATTTGCCACACAGTCTAAAATCCTCTACCAACTGAGCCCAAAGTAGGAGCACAAAAACAAGAAAACATACCTACCCATGCCTATAAAGCGGACTAGGAAAGATGAAACTCCAAGCAAATGTTTGTGTAAATTTTCATCGGGATTAGGAGCAGCATCGTTTGTCATAACTTCCCCTACCTCCCCTAACTTGGGGTAAGACCTAGCTCCAACTGTATTTTAGACTTTGTTTCCGGATCGACGCGATTTATGTACGACAAATTGTTGTTTATAATATTGTTTAAATGTGTTTGTGCAAAAGTGTGAAGTGGGGGTTTTTATTCAAAAAGTACAAAATAGGGTTGAAACTTTTGATGTTACTACTATTGTTCTACTCGGGAAATGAAAACTTATGATTATAATTGCAATTTTTTTAAGATTTTAAATAATCATAAGGTGATGTTTATGATCAAATAAAGCCACCGACACCTTACTGTGTCGTGTTGTGTCGTGACGTAACACCAATCAAACGAATCTGTTCGGGACTACGTCAAATCACAACGAGTTTTAATTGGCTAACACTGCGTCAGAAGGCATCACGACACGACACAACACAGTAATATAAATCGGGCTTTAGATAGATGAAGCTATCAACCTCGTCATAAACCAAATTCAGACGAAAATATTATAAAGTTACTATTAAATGACTAAGTTTCTTTTCAGACAAATATAATTAATCAATAAGCACTATAAAACCGCAAAAAACGTTCAATAACCCTCAAAAGCATCATTAGAAACCGTCGTTCTGTAAAGCCTTTGGAGCAACTTTGTCCCCGTCAATCGGACGACGAAGGGTTAATCCCCCGGCACAAGAGACATATTAAGACGCATTCATACGTCCCACGCAAATCTTTGACTATAAATCAAGTGTTATACAAATGTATACGTAGAGTTAAATATTTGCGGGTTTGGTACTGTCCACAGATAAATAATACTACGTAGTACTGTCTGTTGTGGTTCATTGATGTAGCAGAAACGACATAAGCAATGGAGAATTTACGTCATTGTTAAGGCAGAGAAACTAGCCAACCTGTACTTCAATTTGTCGTAAATAAAAACAAAATGCCGCTCTGTGGTGTTTCCTGAATCGTACACTAGCTTCACATGCCCAGAACTGCTAGAACTATTTCACCATAATATTTTGTTCCATTAAAAATTCAAAGCCAAGTCTGTACTCGTAGGCAAAAAATCCACATTATTGGACTTCAAAAGCGGATATAAGTGTATTACAAAATGCAAAATCAACTCTCGATAGACACATGAAATAGAGAAGAAAAAAGAAAAACTTCTCTTACAAGAAAAATAAACCCTTCCATTATTTAAGAAAGCGGCGTCACTGCTGCACAGAGTGCGTGTGAGTAGCAACAGCATCCTGAGTGTGATAGCGGACAGGTATGACTGTCCGTTCTTCAAACATTGTATGCGTTTATGTGTGAACTAACATAGTTTTAAGCACTATTTTACTAACAAAATGGATCATGTTGTCTGAAATATAAATAAATGAAAAAAATAAAAAAATATTGCAAAACCCTTTTCACCTCGACCATTATCAATCACGCTGTCAGCACTCTATCAACAGCGTGACACCCACCGTGTGTCCTCAATGACGTGACTGCGGTGCACATATAAACGAAACACGCTAATTTTGCTCTGAAATAAATTTAAATGTCACATCACAGGATTGCAGTCGCTTTAATCAAATGGACGGTGATCGGAGTCCGGATACCGTCGCGTTTCAGGGTTGAATTTTATGTCGAGTTTAAAATTTTACAGTTTATGTTTCATATTGACAGTAGATATTACATTTACTGTTTTCGAAATCGTAATAGATCTATTGATTTTGTTGTTAAAAATGAAGATCTCCTTCTTTCCCTCAATGCTGAGGATCGCGACCACATACGATACGTCTCCAAGATATGCGGTCTTCTGCAGTGTGGACCGCCCGGTAAATGCTGCCTCCAACAGCCAAGGTTATCCTAAACACCTTTGATTTGGATTTGAAAACACCTGCGGAAATGGCCAGCTATTTTCGACTTTTTTATTTCTTAATATGATGTATTCGAGAAGTAAAATAATTTTACCCGTGAGCACGGCACGCCAGCATCAATGACGTCATCCGTCATGCTCTTGTCAGGTACCAGCTGTTCTAGAACCCAACGACTTGGCACGCGACGATGGGAAGAGACCAGACAGAATTACCATAATGCCTTGGAAGGTAGGTAGGCCTTTGGTGTGGGATGCAACGTGTGTCGACGCCCTTGCGCCATCCCATCTTTCTAGCACGGTGGGCTGTGCTGGGGCTGCTGCTGCAGGTGCAGAAAACCTCAAACGGCGCAAATACTCCAATCTTATTGGGACTTATATGTTTGAGCCGTTTGGGGTTTTCCGCACCTATAATGGGTCCGAGTGCCCAGTTAGTTTTTCAAGACATCGCAAAGCGGTTGGTCGACTCTTCATGTGATCAGAAGGCTGGCCTATTCTTCGGTCAGAGAATCAGCAATGCCATACAACGTGGCAATGCTGCCAGCCTTTTGGGCACTTTTCTTTTGGCTTGGCTTTTTGAAGCCCTATGATTGTTTTCCCCCCACCCCTTTCTTATATACTTGTACATATATTATTATTATTATTTTAAGTCCGTTAGTTTTTAAATCGTGTAAATACGTGTGTAAATTTAGAAATAAAATAAAAAAATCAATGATATTGTAATATCACCCGAAAAGCCTTCTTGACGTTGTTTTTTTCATAAAAAATTTGCTCGCTCTATGAGATTATGAATTGGGAATAAAGTTAGTAGGACACCAATAGTGAATAGAATAACTAAATGTGAACAAAATTTAATTCTATATCTAAACTATGAATATCAAAGGCTTGTCAAATAATATAATATTCAGTAAATTATCAACAAAATGTAATTTAACCAATAGTTAATAGAATTTCAATCGAACGTCATTTATATTTAGCCCCTAAATAGTTTAACCAGGGATATTAATAATTACAGTCATACGAGTTGTAATTTCGTTACGTTACGTTATGATTTCACTGTGTTTGCTAACCTAACTGACACTTGCAAATGTAACATCCAGGAATCGTCGCAATTTTTAGGGTTCCGTAACTCAAAAGGAAAAAATGAAAACCTTATAGGATCACTTCGTTGACCGTCTGTCTGTCTGTCAGTTTGTCAAGAACCTTTTTCTCAGAAACGCGTGGAGGTATCAAGTTGAAATTAATATCAAATACGTAGGTTTACGGTCCCTTGGAGCTCTAAAAAAATCAAGCTTCTAACTCAATACAATAAAAAAATACGGCCAGTTATGCGACATATTTTGATACTCGCAAATAAATCAAAACTTATAGGGTACTTCCCTCGGATCTAGAATCATGAAAGGCAAGAAGCGAGGTCTTGCAGCACAAGTAAAGGAAAACGTCCGAAATTTGTTAATTTGTAGTTTTATCATACAATTTATTTATTTTTGCTTTTAAAAACTTACATGTGCAGTTGGAGAATTGACCGTGACGTATATCGACGTATGGGAGAACATGTTTTTCAACTACAATGTTAAGTTTAATAATAAGTAAGTATTATACCCATAAACCTTCCGGAATCAATTCTCAAAATTATGGCGAAAACCGCATCAAGATCCGTTCCGCAGTTTAGAAGAATAATGCGTTCACACATACAGACACGAAAAGTGACTGTAATTTATAAATGTATAAATCACTCACTTTTCGTCAGTTATGTTTAAGTCTAACGATAGGGCGCAATCTTATTACCAACAAAAATCCAGACTTAATAGCACTTTACCCGGCTTTTGCATCGAGCTTTATAAAAAGTTCAACATACCAAATTGACTCAGCTTTTAAACTATAAAAAGCTCCTAATCCTCGAACAAAAAGCTAACACTAAAAGCACAACTGAACTCAACAAATGCATTTCATCAATTGAATTGAACGAACATTTCCATTCCTTCGCGAATGAACATTTCTACAACATTCGTTCATTCCTTTTGTCGAGTCTCACGTGCTTCACAAATCGAAGTCGGAACTATTCAGTTGTTCGAATAGTTTTTGTTAGAAGAGCTGGTAGGCTGTGGGACTGCATTGTGATTTTTAAATATTTTAAAAAGCTGTTTGCCTTATCCATGTGAATAGGCGTCGACATTTATATAACATAACATCACTTCTGTAATCCGTGGGTTAGACAGAGCCTATAGTTACACCCACATTTCTCCAGTTATTTTTAAATCCCATGTGCGTATGTCCCAATAGGGGGCGAGCCTAGTGCCATCAACCGGGCACAAATCCAGATTCCGGCCTGCTACTGAGAAATTCCAGATGGAATAACCCAATATCACTTTTCCCGGCCTGGGGATCGAACCTAGGACCTCATGATCACCAGTAGCGGTTGCGACCACAAAACCAACGATATTATACGTCGATATTTCTTAGGTGAAAATTTTAATTGATCTTGCACAGATGCGACGCACAGCATAATTTTTCTTATTATTTGTTACAAAAGTAGTTAACTCTGCAATCAGCATTTAGATTTTTTGTCATTTGCCAATGTCGCAACAGTAATTACCTACGCAATATTGTCTTTAATCCGTGGCCTTAATATCAACCAATGAACAACATTGTTTTTATTTTTTTATTTATTGGTTGAATACGAGGCCTTTAGCTACTTTTGTATGTGTGTATTTGATGTCTTTTGTCTATATAAGTGCGTTTTCTTTGTGCAGAATAAACAATTTTTCTTTCTTTTATTTCTATCTTAAGACTACCCTATAATACCTACCCGCAAAATTATGGTGGAAGAAAGAATTAGGTGTGATCTTTATCAAATCAGTTTCTCTGTCTGTGAACACCATCCATCACCCGCCAAGTTTTTTTCCAAACGTTGGGGTTGACTTCTCGCCTACAGTTAGATACGTATCTAGTTTAAAAATAATATTCTACATAAAACCATGGCAAAAGATTGAATAGTCCTTACATTAGGGACATTGACCCTTAAAAAAATAAAATTGTTGTTTAAATTCAACAAAAATCGTATCTTTAGGTTTCCGTTTTTCTAAATTTCTAAACTAATATTACAAAGAGAAAAGATTAGATTTTTGTATGTTTGTTTTTACGCTTTCACGCTAAAACAGCTGAACGGGCTTAGATGAAATTTGGCACATGGGTAGACCATGAGCTTTTTTTATAAGGGTGGGAAATTGTCAAATAACTTCTAGAAAAAAAAGAAAAAAGGTAAGTGTTTATTCTGAACAAACTAAACGCACATTACAAAAAAAAAAAACACTTTACAAATTAGCCAAAAGCCTCGTATCCATTATTAACACAGAAAGGTTGACAAATTTTATCTATTGCTTGCTGTCAGGGTCAGAGGCCAAAGACAATTTACTATAATTACATAATGTTCACTTCTGTGTACTTCTCCCGCGGGCATGTCAGACTCTTACTGACTTAAACCCACCCGTGTTCCTTCAGTTGCCTGTACGTTACCAGGGGCCACGGTATCCCTCTCGGACTTTCCCGTGACCCCGGCAGGCATCGGTCCTAGCGGACCCCGTCAGTTGTGCTGACATCTCTTTGAGGCGCGCGTGGAACACAACGCACCGTCGAGCCGGGCCTGGTCCTTATCGGACGGCGAGCTATGGGTCTACCCATAGCTCGCCGTCATGACCTGGGTTAGGACATAGGATACTTTTTATCCCGATATTCTCACGGGATCGAGACTTATGCGGGTAAAACCGCGGGGCGCAGCTAGTCTCAAATAAAGCAGCTCTTACAGTTTCTCACGGCCAGTTAACAAAATGCTGCGCGAGGCTCTTTAGTTACTCAAATAGTTCTTGCAAGCATTGCAGATTAGCCATTCTCACTTAGCGGACCACAGACTAACGAATTGCAGTAAGGCTACTGCATTTTTGTACGTAGTTAGGTAATTGCGTACATAGAATTCCGTTTGTACTCTTTAAATGGAATTTAGAGACTTAACTATTCTGTTGCACATTGGTTCCAAAACAGTATTTCCTCTCACAAGCATTATTGCAATAATTAAGCACAATGTGGAATTGATTGCAATAAAAGTAATTTAATTTACTTCTACGGTTTTCCCCGTCTAATTTTTACTGATTTTTACTTATATATGTACAGGCATTTTGCGTATGTTTAGGTACTTACTTACAAAAACTTGTATTTTTCGACCGTTAAAATTTTTCTATTAAGAGCGTTTATTCTGAAATTGGGCAACGTCGTAAATAGATGTCAAATATTTCGCTGTTTTGATTAATTTGCCAATATTACTGTATGGAAACATGAAATGTGGTTAACTAGCGCACTAGAATAACAACAATGAATTACAATTATTACACTGAATTTGATGTTGTAACCGTTTTAGGTGCAGAAAAGACATTTGAAAAGTTTCCAAATACTTTTATTACATCTCAAACTAAATATTCGGTGTAACGTTAATTATTCCATTTCATAATCAATATTTTAGTTCACTAGTTAGCCACATTTCCATACAGTAATATTACCAAATTAATAAAGACAGGTAAATATATGACAGCTATTAGGGACGTTGCCATCTTTTAGGATAAACGCTCTTAACATTTCGCAAATCCATACTATTCTCAAGGTACTGACCATTCGCGTCTGTAATCTTGCATTACCCCCTACTCTGTGGCTTACAAGTGCTGCACCCTGGCGTTGATTACCGAGGCGGTTCACTCGACGAACTAAACTAATTTACGTGAACCGCCGGACACTGGCAGAATAAGTTCTGGACCGACGCTTATTCAGCTCACATCTGAATGCCGTGGTTTATGGCGTAACGCTGCAGCGGGTGCAGGTTTTGTGTTCCAGTTTTAGGTAGATAGGATTTGTTTTGAAGTGTAGGTGTCATTGACATCGAGATTCTTCTGTACTTGGAATCCCAGCACCTTATTTACGGAACACTTTTGTAATTACAACAGGTTTCATTTTGTCATTTCAATATGCTCCATCACATAAGTTTTTAAATATTTGTTAGGGTATTCTTAGTTAATAATTACCTAAATTATATTAAAGGAATGTATTGGTGTCTCAATTTTATAGTATACAATCATAATTTGTCTTTCAAATGAATACAGCAGTGACTGCTGTAAGTTTTTAGTACTTACCCACTTAATTGGCGTTTACGATACAAAATGCATAAGGAATGACATTTTTAATTGATGCTGAAACTTGGCAGCTATTATTACTGCTATTACGTAATTTATCCGCAACAGTTCCCCATTTTCGGATATATCCGAAACTTATCCGCCGCAGCCCATCCATACACGTCGTTCAGTCCAGCCCAGTCGCAGTCAAAAGTTAACAACAGCCAAGTATCGAAGTCATGGCCAAGATTTATAGCTCGAAGAGGAGTTACTTGGCGAAGCCATAAGTTTGGCATACAGTGGTATATGTACCTACCTACTTGTATATATCAGGTATAATCTATTGATTGGTTCAGTTTGGATAATGTATACAGCATGTATGGTGCAGACCATCAAACTGAACAATTTTCTCCATGATAGGTACCAATATCGTAATCAAAACTAAACTTCAATAGGTACCTACTTGACTCACTTGAATCGAGTAGGTATTGAAGTTTAGTTTTGTATGGACCAGTTGATATTTTTTAAATATACGTGGGTATATTTCCTTTACCTTTCTTGTACATACTGAATGCGGATAATAAAAGACGTGTTTGTTTAAAATTTGCTCTCCAAAAATAATTTAGATAAACAATGTAAAAAAAAAATTCGTTATTTCTATTTCGTGTGGTTAGTGACTCGGTGTTAGAGTTTTTATGCCGCCCGTGGGCCTCTGACTTGGATTCACATGCCGTCGAGAAATATCTCTCAGGCATGCCGGTTTCTTCACGATGTTTTCCTTCATCGTTTTGAAGCAAGTGATAATTACACAATACGCACATGAATCCGAGAAGTCAGAGGTGCGTGCGTTGGGTTCGAACTCTAGACCTAAGACTTGGCAGTTCGACGGTCACACCACTGTTTTTTTTAAATTTAATATAAAATGAAAGAAATTACGTTAATCAACATAATATTATTTTATCAGAGTCTAGTTTAAATAACTCAAATAATAATTAACTAGTACCTACTTACAAAGAAACCTTTGAAAGCAAAATATACAAGGCATGACATTTCTATCTCCCTTAAAAAGAACGGGTTACTAAGCAAAGTTTTTTCTTTTTTTACGAAATAAGCGGTCGGTTTCGCAATAAATTTTATTATAGGGGAATGATACAATCTGGACAAGTTAAGCATCGCTTAAATTATTAAGCCCTTTAAACTCGCGATAAAAGTCTCGTAAATCTTCGGCCAGACTCGGCTATCTTCGGTGATAAAGCGGAATACTTGGAGCATGGACGGAACCATGACTTCATTTGGGTTCCTTCAGCCGGGGTAAAACGTGCTGGTGAAGATAGTTTTTTGTTGTTTGTGATATTGTTTTGATTTTTTAGGTTTGTACAATTCGTAATGGATATCAGAACATAAACAAAATTGAGTGAAAATGACAGATTTTATACTGCTACTGCCGCGTTTGTCTAGTGATCGCGAGCGAGCATAAGCTCCTGGATTCGATTCCCAGGTTGGGTAAAGTGTTATTGGGTTTTTCCATCGGGAATTTCTCAGTAGCAACTCGGAGTCTGGATTTATTTAAGCCCGGTTGCTGGCCATAGGCTCATCCGCTTTAACATGGGACTTAAACATAACTGGCGGCATGTGGGTGTACTATAGGTACACCTCTGCCCAACCCTTGGGGAAAACAAGCGTGATGTTATGTAAGCAACTTAAATTTTGTTTTGAATCGAGATTATCACTAGATCATTCTAGAATACGTGCCAAGGATTGGTTTCACAGCAAACAAAGTGATGGCCATTGAATTATTAATTCAACATAATTAAGAAGGTAGGTACTTGCCAAAGAAATTGGTGATACCTAACAGAATACCAGCGCTGCGACAAGTGTCTATAATGAATTTCGACAGCTTATTAATTCGACACGGTCCTAATTTCGAAAAACAATAGTTCGACTACTCATTGCTTCGACAGAACATTTATTCGACTAGCATTAGTCCGACAGAACATACTTCGACAACACACACCTTCGAAAAACACTACTTCGACAGAACCCTACTGACACTTCATCATGCTGGGATAGGAGCCTTTTGGCCTCATGCAGGACTTTCTATTTTTTTATCTCTTTCTTTTCAATCGCTCTCTCAATGCAGAGAATCGTGACTCCGTTTCAAATAATTGTCAACGATCTTTTTCCATCTGTTACGATCAGCGGCCTGGTAGAGTGCGGCGCTGATAGGTATCGTCAATAGATATGTTGACTGGGAAAAAAAAACTATTTAGCCCGTCAGGCAGATAATAAAAAAATATTAGACATGTATTTTTTGCTTTATCATAATAATAAAAAATGTTTTACATAAAACGCATTAAAGTTGGGGAGTGGGGGCTCGTAACGTCACAAGTTAGTATAAAATCTACCGGGGAGTGACGTCATGCCACATTTTAATGTATTGCCTACTCAAAGTATTGCCGTAATCTTATGATTACGTAAAAAAAGAAAAAATACGTGTCCAATATTTTTTTAATAATCTACCTGACGGACAAAAAAAATATTTTTCATTCTTATTTACAAAAAAAAAAAAAAAAAAAACTTCTCCCTGTGCTTATTCCGTTGAACAAACAGCTTACAACAAAAGTTAGCATGTACAAAACTATCGCCTATCTTCACCCGATAACTGCGACCCTAACTTGGGGGAACAACTTAACTTTACGTTAACCTGAACCGATAGTTTCTTGCGAGTTAGCTGGCCACCGCTATTGTAACTTAGATCTGAGGTTCGAGTAGCCACATACATAGTGTAATGTTACTAAACATAAACTGCTTTGTAATAACTATTAAGTGTTTTAATGTAAATGGATTCCTGGGTTCGATTCCCAGGTCAGGCAAAGAGTTTTTCCATCAGGAATTTCTCTATAGCGGCCCAGAGTCTGCGGATTCGTGCCCAGTTGATAGCAATAGACCGTTTACATGAGACTTCAACATAACTAGCGAAGTGTAGGTGTCGAATAGGTACACCTCTGCCTAACCTCTCGGGGAATACAGGCGTAATGTTATGTTATGTTTTCCTGAGTTTCTGAAAACTGTTAATTGGTCAGGAAATCTGATAGTTGGTCAGCAAATCTGATAATTGGTCAGGAAATCTGATAATTGGTCAGGAAATCTCATAATTGGTCAGCAAATCTGATAATTGGTCAAGAAATCTGATAATTAGTCAGGGAATCTGCTGACAGCTTCGTTCAAGAAGAACATGGGGCAGTAATTTTTGCGCCGATACAATATAAATAATTTCCTTTATTTTTGTGTGATTTAAAGGGAAAACTGTTGATATATAGCCTCTTAATCACACACCCCCCACTACTCAAAATGCCTTCAAGAAGCGATAACCAAATCCATAATGTATTACACCTCTCTCCAAACTCAAAACTCCATGCAAACTTTAAACTTACCCCAGTTTACACGTTCTATTAGATCATGATATATCTGTCCCCCGCACGTTTCCCCATAATTTTAATTCCCAATTTACATGACAAGCAACCCTGCGCTCGGGTGGGCTCGGAAGCATTCGGGCAACTTCGGAAGCGAAACGATGCTAATTTGCATTCGCACAATCCGCGCTGTTGACCCGGGATTGTGTCCCACTTAGGCAGAGTTAACGGACTGCAGTTTATTTAACGTATACCTATACTTTTGAATTTATACCTTTAGTGTTTACCCCTACATCTTCAGTCTGCATCTACCTTTAAAAGCATCTGAAGTCGGTGCAGTTTGTACAGTACTTCGCTTTCTTTTTAATTAAGTGAGAGCTCCAATACTTTTCCTTTGCCAATCGAATCAGTTTATGTACTGCAATATTCAATTAACGTAATGTTTGTAAAACGCCACAACACGCTACTTGACAAAACCTTACGAATTTCATTTTGTTTTGTTTTTTGTTGTAGAATGATGCTGAGCTAAAAATATGAAAACTCAACTTAATTTAAAAATAATTTTAGATAAATTAAAAACGTTAAACTACAGCCATTGATTACGCGATACATAACATACATAATCAGCCTATAATGTTCCCACTTCTGGTACACCGGCCTCCTGTCTGTGAGAGGGAGTGGGCCGTAATCCACTACGCGGGCCCAGAGCGACTTAGTAGATGTCACATGGTTTAGAATTTTCGGTACTAGGACATGCCGGTTTCCGAATTCCGAATCAGAGCGCGTCACTTTATGCGTCAAACTTGAAAGTTTATTTTTCTTTACCAATAGATGCACGAAAATAATGGTCTTGAAAGGAACAACACCGATTGGCAGTGTGTCCTTGTCGCACAATGTAGCAGTGTTCATTAATTACTAAGTTAGTCAACTGGCGTGATATAATATCGTTGCTTTACAGAAATACCGGTTGTAGAAATTACTATTAACGCTCCGTCGAATTCAGAAACTGCGGCTGACACTAATAGCAACAGTATTTCCTAGAAATATGTTAATCTACGTGTTAAATGATATTAACTCTACTCTGTTTGAAGACTACTACGAATAGTAGCACGAGAGGTTCAAGCCAAGTCCCTTTGATGTGTTTTATAGGACCGTGATCTGAGTTGCCATCAAAGGCTCGTTATTAACGCCACTTATAAATCCTAATTCTACTTCGATTAAATGTTATTCATACGTTAATTTTAACGGCATTAGATACATGCATACATATTATAGGGCTACAACATTTTACTCAAACGTATTTCTAAAGTGGAGCTGTGGTGGCCCACTGATATCGGCCCGACTTACGAGTAGGTCATGAGTTCAAGCCCAGGCAGGCACTTTACTTTGTGTATTTATTTTCATCATCACTGCTCTCAAAACGATGAAGGAAAACATCTTGAAGAAACCGGCATGTCCCAGAACCAAAAATTCGAAGACATGTGACATCCACCAACCCGCACTGGACCCGCGTAGTGGATTATGGCCCACTCCCCCTCACAGAGAGACCTGTGTCCCAGCAGTGGGAACATTATAACTGATTATGCTGTGTTTTCTACATCATTTTCCTAAAACGTGTTATTAGTAACAAAGCTTTGCTTTCTCTGACCTCTCTTGTTCTCTAAAATCTTACAAGACATCATATCTATATAACACGGGTTTTATTTAGTTGTCCATAACCAGCTCTGGTCAACAGAAATCTTTAATAAAAAACCGTATGCCTGATATTATTTGCCATCGGTAAAAAGTACAAACTTCCATATAAACTCGCATCCCCTATTAAACCCCTTGAAGGGATCAATTTTCAAAATATCTGTCCTTAGTGCTCGTCTTGGTTATGGAAGAAACTCTTGCGCAAAATTTCATGCTTCTAGACCCAGCGGTTTAGGCTTTGCGTTTCTGTCAGTGAATGACTTTTATTGAGTAGAGTACCTTCAAACTAATCTTCTTCTTTTCGTGGTGGTTCGTAACTCACCTAGTGTCAGAGTTTTAATACCGCCCATGAGCCCCTGACTTGGCCTCACATGCCGTCGAGGAATATCTCTCAGGCATGCCGGTTTCCTCACGATATTTTCCTTCACCATGTTTTAAGCAAATGATAATTCTACAATACGCACATGAATTCGAAAAACCAGAGGTGCCTGCCTTGGGATCGAACTCGAGACCTATGGCTTGGCAGTCCGACGGTCACACAACTTGGCTATCACTGCTTCAAACTAATGAAACCTCAAATCTACACCACCTGACGTCATTAACCATGAAAATATCAATAGATAATCCTTATTCAAACCGTATATCATATTAACACCATACAAAGTCCAACTCTACATCCAGCCTAATAAAGGCCAAATTCCTTCAACAAAACACATTTAGTGAGGTGACAATAACGTGTAAAATTCGGTTCGTAAGACGATAAATCGAGTGAATATCTCAAACTATTCAGAATCAGTTCTCATCCTCTTAGAAATGGGGTGTAATAAATCTTAGAGAATCGTATAGAAATGATTAGGTTTCGGACCTGATTTTGTTCGATCATTTTGTTTTAATAATGGTATGCTCGGGCCTTAGTTGATAACTTGGAATATATGAAATACCAGTACCTATTACTTATTATTTTCACTACCTTACTAAATGGAATTCCAAGCAGAACCTTTATTGTCAGGCACTCACTACACTATACATTGTCATTGCAAAAATGAACCTTTGAAAACTACAAATATGTGGATCAACTATTCACTAAGCAAGTGTATACTTTATAATTTTGCATATTACCTGTAGTGTCCCATAAGAAATACCAAAAAAAAACAACCTATTCAATTTTAGTCTTACACACAGCCCATAAATAACCTCCACGTACCCCCATTAATCCTACTTTTCCTTTTAGCAACACATAACCGAACCACTTATTTCCCGATACCTACAAAATACTTTCACCCAACACAGTACCTTCTATCCTAAAGTGCCTTAAAATCTAGGCCTTCGCTGTCCTAACAAATGAGCCAAATTTATCATTCTGACAATGATAAAAACGGGACACGGTATCGAAGGGCCCTCATTGGCCGAACGCACACATGCAGACATATTACTCGAACACATGCAAAGTTACACGTATGGTTTTGAATAGGTATTTTTAGGGTTGTAGTAATGTGATTAGCGTGTCGAATGTTAATATCGATGTTATTTTGACTGAATACAAATACTTATGGGTAGAATAACTTTAGTAATCGGGCGATTCAAAACATTGATGTGTAAAAGTGTACCTATAGGTATAAGATCAACCAAGCTACTGAAATAAATTCATCGTTTTTAATCTTATTTGATACTGAAGATGGGCTAAATTGACCTGTAACAAAATTCTTTAGGAACCAGCGACCCATAGAATTGTATCAAGTGTCAAGCATTAGCTAACGAAAAAGGTCCTCCAGTGTTATTTTTCTCTCAAAGTAAAACGCCTGTATAAGACTTAACGTTAAAATAATTAACGTTAACAAGATTTTAACTAAACGGCTTAAAACAAAAACGATTTGGCTTAACTAGTTTAACATTTTCTAATTTACATTAAACTGGAATTAACTTTTGTTGTACGTAATGACATCGTTTTGAAACATTTATTGAAACTATTTTTATAGAAAGAAAATGCTTAGTTAAATCAAAAGTTAAAAAATACAATTTGTCAGGAATAGATTTACCAGTGAGAACTCATTAATTAGCGTCGCTTTGTTAGAGACCAAAACTAGGCGGATAATACCAAGACATGCTTGTAAGTAAAGCCTGTAAAACACCGAAAAAAAATCTCTATTTGATTTTTCGTAAAAATAAAGTACACGAAAGTTTTAAATTTGAATCATATTTTTCTTAAACCGTCTCACCATGTAACATCACTACGAAGATTTTAACATAATCCTTGGTGTTGCAGGAGGCTCGCCAAATAGATGCCTTTGTCTCGGTATCGGTAGGTCGCGCACTTTGCATAATTGTCTCCGGAGGTCCCAGGGAACATGGCCTTTAGCGTATGGTGCAAGGAAAAATTTTAAGCTTGGTGGTTGTTTTCTGGGTGTAGAATAATTTTGTAAGGACATATCATTTCAGCCGAAAGACGTCCATTGCTGGGCATAGGCCTCCCCCAAGCTCCGCCATTTCGACCGGTTCTGTGCTTCCCGCATCCAGCGGATTCCTGCGGCCTTCACAAGGTATCGACCCACCTTGTGGGAGGCCTTCCAACGCTACGTCTTCCGGTATGCAGTCGCCACTCCAGAACGTTTCGGCCCCATCGACCATCAGCTTTCCGCGAGCAATATACCATGTTCACTGTCACTTAACTTTGGCAATTCTTCGAGGTATGACGGTGACCTTGGTTCTCCCGCGGATCTCTTCATTTTCTATTCGGTCATGTAGGTAAACTCCAAGCATTGTATTGATATAAATGCATATTACGGCAGAGCAAAGATCGTTGTCAAAGATAAGGGAACTCCGCTTTTTTTCAACAGTCCAAGTTTTTTTTATCATTTTCCTTCATCGTAACTCAGAGGCATCCTGATAAATTATAAACTACATTTATATTGTCATGTTTTAATTATCAAGTGAAACAGGAAACTTTTAAAACTGTCTTGATAGTGTCTAGAATTAAATTAAGTTGCAAGAAGTAGATGTATCTTACCATTTTTCTTACAGTAACAAATATACTAGTCGCTTTGGATAGAGTGCTCGATCTAGGAGGAACATCTCGATTTATGTTCCCCCAATATGTTACCGAGAAAAAACTAGAAGGGACAATACCCAGAGAATCAGTTTCGATACCAGGGCCGAAATAGGACTGTATTACGGGTGCATATGGCGCGGAACAAAATATGTAATGTAGATAATATAGCGCGTTTTAGTTTTGCTCATTCATTAATACTGACTCTCGTCAATATGAATGTATTTCAAAGGTTGACCACCCATTTCACATATGCACAGATCATTGCCATGCACATGTTTTAATAGTGCACAATAAAACATTGTTTGTATTGTAATCCAACAATACTGAACTATTGTTTTCAATTCGCTTTGAATACTAACACATTCAGGGCAGCTTAAAACATATATTAATTATTCGTACTCCATCGTTGGCATTGTTTAAATATTAAAAACTAATGGCCTTAAAATAAATTTAGTATAACACAAAGCTGAATTGAAAAGCACTTAATATTAATAGCTTTATGAGCTAAAAAGCAATTTTGATTTTAATTAAATCATAAATTCAGCATTGGAAGATGAGACATAGATTATTTGGAATCGAAACGCAGTTTATTTTAAACTTTTGAATGGAATTTACATATTTGCTTCTGCAAATTGTCGCAGTTCGTTACAACCTTACAATAATATTATTAGTATTATTTCTTTTCACAGCAAAAGTCAACATAATAGTCATTAAATCACAATCTTTTCAAATCATAGTTGCACCTTCCCTGCCCATCTCAGTTCCTCTCTGCTTACACCAGCAGATGTAATTTAAAAAGGAACAGTGGATTTAAGTGGTGCATTTGCTTCAACCCCACCTGTGACTTATTTATAGTCGAAGATACGGCTTTATGGCTGAATAATGCGATCTCTTGCAAATATTCCTTGGTGCTGGTTACCGAAAGATTCTATTCATGCATATGTGAGGACGCGGTGTGATTCTTTTGTAGAATAGCTGTAGGTAAGGGGTTGTAAAAGTTTGACGACTGTGTTTGAATGCATTTCCAACCTTGTATGTGATTGGTTTAATGTTCAAACATTATTGTGGCGATTCTCAATTAGTTCGAAGCCCCAAAAAATGTTTTAAAAGCTGGTTCAGATCGTGTCAAAGAAGGATTTCAACTGAGTTACAATAACTTAGATTCCTTTCAAGAATAGATTTGGTCTGGGGTACCTCAAATTATTTAATGCCCAATTTTCGTTGCTTATTATATATACTAGCAATGTACCAAGGTACCTAAATTCAAAATCTCTGAGCTCGTCTTATTTGAGAGACAAACTCGAACATAAGTTACCATACGTACTCGTATATTAAGCATATTATATCCAAACTTGTCCTCAACTTACAACTGTATGCAAATTCAACATTAGTTTTACAACATTCACGAATTTTAAGACCCCAACACACGCGTCCTAATCTCCTAATGCCACTAAATCACACTTTTAGTGTCAGTAACTATAAAATTAGCATAGTTATCCAAAAGTTTTGGTTAAATTAACTTTCTATTATTCTAACAGCAGTAAGTTTCGAAGTGCGCTTTGATTCGGCGCCATGTTGTGGGAAACTTCAAGTTGAAATGACGTCACGGGTTTTAGTAGGGGCGTTAAATGCAGTGAGTTAGTACATGAATATAATAAGCTAAGCTAAAATATAGCCGAGTAGTTCCTGTCCGCAACTTTTTCCGCGTGAAATTTCTTGTTTTAACATAACATGTAACCTAAAAGTACCATTCCGTACCCGACCGCAGGAGGCTACTGCAGGCGACGTGTCGCCGCGACACGACTGGTTTCAATGAATTTCTATGAAATACCTTCCGTAGCTAGCGACACGTCGTTGGCAGCTACGGGCGAGTGACAGGCGACACGTGCAGCCGGACCGCAGACTAGTAGTGCCGCTAACGCTCGAGCGATAACACGGATTAGTAGTTCCGAAGATTACCACCTACATACAAACTCACAAATTCTACCTCTTTATAATATTATTATTATTAGTATAAATTGGATAAGTGGCATATTTCATATTTCTGTGTAGTTAATGGCAGTCATTGACAGGCACAGTAAACTTTCGAGATAATGATGATAAGTAATATTGTGATGCAACTAGGGTATGGCCTACTTATTCATTTCATTTGGATTCGAAGATACGTAGACCTTTCACCATCATCCCTTATACGTCCACTCTTAGGAGTGCCTCCCAAGACCTCCTTATTCCTCCATTTTATGCCTAGGTGGCGCCACGATCAATTGTACCAAACCGAGCCACTTCAACAAAGGTCAGAACATATTAGGTTTTACGTATTCTAGGGTCCTTTAAAAAATAATTCCCCAGCTCAAAGCAAAGTGGAAAGCTTTATTTTTATTTTAAACTTTTTCGCTGTTAACAGGCGAACGGGAATTCAGTAAAAAAAGGTTTTCAGTCGGCTGGAAGGTTTGTAAATTGAATACTATTTTTTTCAGTACAGTTACTGGGAATTGCTTTGATTCTACACTCGTTTTGTGAAGCTATGTTATTGGTATTTAGCTATTATTAAAGCATCATTTACCACCGTTGTTAAAAAACTGGTCTGGATTTGAAGTAAGCCTTTTGTCTAAAGGAATGAAAGCTGCTGCAATTGGTTGTGTGTACATTCAATTGCTTTTAGATACCAGGGGTTGCGTTTAATAAAATTATTTTAAGAATACGTGAAAACAATTATTAATTTTATCATAAACAGTAACACTTTTGTCAAATGTGGGGATTCCCATTTGCCGCCTTTAATTAGAGACACATTTTAACAAAAGACGACTCTCCAATCAGTCAGATCCATTATAGGCATCAATGCCACTTGTCCAAGATAACGTCAGACAAAGAACTAACCTTCTTTCCCAGCTTTTTTAAAACTAAGTATAAGTTCTATCTAGGCAGGTCGAATAGAACGTTATCTGAAATGTCGCTAGGTTGAGGCAAACAACAATCTATCAGCCAGTATCAAATTTGTTCCGATATCGAAGCGATAAATCGTAAAGTGTATGGCGGGCCTTAAAGCCGCATCCAATATTTTAAACCTAACGCAAAATATTTTAAAGACATACACAGGCCCCGACACCTTGCAACGATTTATGAAGAGATATCATTCGCTTTAATATTGTATTCCCCATAAAATGCCTTGCTAACGAAATATCCTGTGCACCTGTATCTAACCTTACGCCGTAGACATAAAGCCCACATTCGCTTGTGTTGCATAAAAATCATATTTGCAATGGTTTCCGTCGATGCAAATTTGACATGCGGTCGTGTTAAACCTAAAGGCGTTGATATAAGGTTGGCTTTTGGTTGTTTTATATGAATATATGGGATCATATTTTGCCGAGCTGGTAGAAATTTGTGAGTTCTGCGAGGGTGTGATTTATTCCAATCCATATTGCTAAGATTTGATTGAAGTGCTATCTACCATGTGCCGTTTAATATTAAATGGCGGCGATATATTTTGGTGGCCATCAACTTTATATGAATCTGAAGTCTTGAATTTGACGCGTAAGCATCATTAGCTAAATGGGGGAGTTACTTTAAGAGTAAATTTTAAGTGCCTCGTATATTTTTCTTGAAGGTCTCTTGATTTGAATATGAAAGCAAGAAAAGATAAGCATCAACATAATAAGCAACAAATAAGCCCTGTTATTTGGGATGAGATAATATTGACAACAAATATTTAAATGTTAGCTACATATTTGCAGACTCGAAAAAAACATTCTAGATAAATACCTAACTACTTATTTGTTTAGTTCAGTTTAGAAAAAAATCTTAATTAACATAAAATGATATATAGCTGTACGTACTTAAAAATAAAGTAACAGTCACACTAATTTATAACAACACTTTTACAGGCTAGAAGCACCTTTACTCGTATATTTTTATAATAATAATTACAAACTTATTACAACAAGAGACATTTAACATTAACATAGGAAATTATCGTAATAATTTCATTTATAAAATTAGGGGCAAATACTTAAATAAACATTTCATTTTATTTCATAATTTTCACCAATACCATGTCATCCAAACTCTCTTAATATTTTTTTTAAAGTCGAAACAGCCGTTCGAGGAAAAAAATCTCATTAAAATCCAAACTGGCCGAACAGAGTCATGTAAAAAAAGAAATAATATGTTCTGGTCTCATTGACGAAAGTTTTCTCGTTACACGAAGTTTGACGGGTAGATATTAAGACTTCAGTAATTGCGTCATACACCCAACTCTTAGTAAAGGCAATCAAATGGATTGAGTATTGGAGACGATTTTTTTTTTTTTTTTTGAGGATGGGAAATTATCAAATAACTTCTCCCGCTCTGGGTGGAGCGGGAGGGCGTGTCAGACTTTTACTGACTAAAACCCACCCGTGTTCCTTCCGTTGCCTGTGTGCCGAGGTCGCGATATCCCTTTCAGACAAACCCGCAACCCCGGCAGGCATTGGCCCTTCCGGACCCCGTCACTTGGTGCTGACATCTCTTTGAGGCGCGCGTGGAACACAACGCGCCGTCGACCCGGGCCTGGTCCCTATCGGACGGCGAGCTACCCATTGCTCACCGTCCGCAAGCCCGCGCCTACGGTGGCCGGAAGTCGGCTCGCGACTCCCGACGCCCGGGGCGTCTCCTGCGGCGACTAGGGGCGCGAGGGGGCGCATTTTGCCTCTCCCTCGCGCGCTCCGCCTCGTCCTTCGCGAGCATTACTGCTTCGCAGAAGGAGGTGACGGCCTCCCATGCACTCTCGCTCCGGACCATGGCCTGAACCAGGGCCGGACGCGAGAGATCGCCGCCGCCGATCGCCTCCGTGAGGACACGGCGGTGCCCCGCCCAAGCTGGGCAGACCTCCACCGTATGCTCCACCGTGTCCTCCGGGCGATCCACACAGTGGTGACACCCGGGCGTTTCCTCCCGCTTTATCCTGAACAGGAACCTCCCGAAACAACCATGTCCGGTGAGGACCTGTGTCAGGCGGAAGGTGAGGACGCCGTGGCGCCTCTCTATCCACTCCTCAAAGAGGGGACTTATCGCCACAATTGTGGCGTGCCCAATTGGAGGCGATGGTGTATGAAAATTGATTATTTCTGATATCTCTAACTAACTAACTAACTATTTATTTCAATCAATAGCTGGTCATCGTAAAAGCTTACACTAAAACATTTATATTATGAACAAGTATTAAGTATATATCTGCTTGAACGTACTTTGCTCGGGTGAAAATAGATAAACATATCGTCCAGGTATACCAAGGTTGTATCACATTCCCGAGGCTGTCAAAATAGTGAAAACTAATTTTCCCAGATAATGATACCTAGCTAGATCGATTTTTCACCCCGTAAATCCCATATTGCAAGTTTCATCGAAATCGTTAGAGCCGTTTTCGAGAATGTGATTACAAATATATATATATACAAATATTGCTCATATGGGATAAAAGGGAAGAGCTCTTTCGGCATCAAAAAATTCGTCCACATCGCTGTCAGTGGGAAAAGTGCACAAAAGGCTGGCAGCGTTGCCACGTTCGATGGCAATGCTGATTCTTTGACCTAAAAAAAGGCCAGTCCTCTGATAATATGTTGTCGAGTGCTTTACCGATATGGGTTTATTGATACTGCAGATACCTAATAAATAAATAAAAAGTTTCATTGATTCATAAACCAACAAGTGTTACAATATTTAGGCATGACACTGGATCCCACACTAGGATACCCTGTCGCAGGATCCAGAACCTACGAAACTAATTTTGATGTCAATAAATTATGAATTTTATTTTCGACCGCTACTACTTGTCCTACAATTCAATCACTCTCGTGTACAAAATATTAGGAATATAAATAAACATGTATCTAGGGAAATCAGAGAAATTATTCTACTTGATGTAGAAAAATCTTTTGTCATAATTGGGAACTTATCTTAATCCCCTAAGCCCTAAATCTTCTGTCTAAAGATATAACTTTTTTGCTATATGATCTGCACAAACTAAGCTCTCTCTTATAATAATTGCGTCGAATACTATTTCCAACTAAAGCACAATCCCTTACTTTGTAGGTTTCCTAAATTACGTGTCATTTACGAGGCCTTGTAAACCTCGTAGCACAAAAACATCTACTACTCCTATATTGTGTGCCTTACAGGGCAATATTTCATTTTCTATAATGGATATATATTTATGGGGCTGCCAGTTCACAAGAATACATTCACTAAATATATTACTCACATACTTTTGCGAGTTTAAGAAATACTGGCCTTCAATGATGCAAAGGACCTAACAAAACGGGGACCAAGAAACCGTACCAAGACTCAGGTTGACGAAGCTTCGTTCCAGTACAATATTATTAGTCAATCGAATATTATTACCAGTTCTAAACTTACTAGTTGTTATTAAACAAGAAGAGTATTTGCAACACGTTATGTACTTAACTTGACGTTATGGGTACATAATCGTTTTTAATTTCGAAGCAGTGATAGCCTAGTGGTGTGATCGGCAGACTGAAGGAAAACATCGTGAGGAAACGTGCCTGAAAAATATTTCTCGATGGCATGTGTAGCCAAGTCAGAAGCTGGCTGGCCTGAGGGCGGCTTCAAAACTCTGACACCAGGTTAGTCACTAACCACACGAAAAGAAGAAGAACTTCGACATTTTAAACAGACCCTTCGAGCATTTCTATTCGAACAGTTTACCTGATCAAATACCATCATAACCGAGGAAAATAATTACGGTGAGACAGGAATTTACTGTACCTACATAACTTATTGTAAAATCCCATAAATTACTAAATGACTACACGCATAAACCTGAAATTCCAACAGAAACCAATATACCACGAATATATATCGAACAGAACAGAGCTATTCAGCGTTGAATACTCCGAAACCCCTTTAACCCAAACCGAACGAAAAACCATTACCCGGTATTCCACCTTTTAATAATTGTATGCGACTGATAAATTCCCATCGCACAGTAATAAATAAAACGTATTACACAGCCAAGTACAATAGTTAACGAGAAAGGCCCAGGTGTATACAAATTGGGACTCTTCCA
This sequence comes from Agrochola circellaris, assembly GCA_914767755.1. Classification (NCBI taxonomy): domain Eukaryota; kingdom Metazoa; phylum Arthropoda; class Insecta; order Lepidoptera; family Noctuidae; genus Agrochola; species Agrochola circellaris. The sequence continues at coordinate 1,846,463 of OU611849.1, forward strand.
CTTAGCCGGGTTGGCAGGTGTGAAACGAATTAAGCATCCAATCACGAACGGTATGCGTTTGGTTTTTGAATTAGACAAAATAAACGTTGAATGGATAACTTTGTGAAGATAATTTTTGATAGTTAAATTGATAGTAAATTGTTTTTGAATCTATTAATATTGATACTATTGAACAGAGAAATGGACTCATGATGTACTTATTTTTTTTATAAAACTTTATTGTTGATTTGTGACTGAACTTCGTGAACCAATAGCCATACCAAAATAACAAAAAATACATAGCTAAGTAAAATTCTTTATTATTTTGTACCTGCTTTTAAATGACCTCATAAGCAAAAAGATTCAGCCTACAACACAAAAAGCCTAATTCTCTAAACAAACTAGCACAATTTTCTAAAACATTACTATTATTATTTCTTTAATATTTGAGTAGGAGCGCGGGAGCGCGGCCGCCTCGCGCGCCGCTACAACACAACATGGCGACCGGTCTAAATGAAAAATGGCGTCAATTTACAGGGCAAACGCAGCTAAATTGGATATTTCTCACGGCTGAACCTCTTGCTACTAAGAGTTCGCTGTTTTTACTCCAGTTTTGTTGGAAAGGGAAAAACCAAATGATCTTTCGAGGTAGCAAACGTAAGAATAATGTTTGGAAGTTTTACTTTATTATTGTGAAAGTTGCGACTTACTTTTGGTTTGTATGCAGATCTGTAAATGAACAGTTTTGGGAAAGTTACGGGATAAGATAGTTGACAAAAGACTAAACTTTTAATGACAAGTGAAGCAGTTTTTTGTAAGCCACCGTGGTAATTTTACAAGACGGAATTCAATACAAATCCTGACTTATTACAATAAACATGATAATTACCATGTCTAAATCTTCAAGATACATAAAACTCAATAAAATTACATAAGGTCAAAATTCTGTTCATTAATTTGGTTAGTGATAATTTATATCCGCAGTTGTAATTTGCTATGGATTTTATAACATAAAAAAAAACTAGCTTACTATACTCCACAACCAATAAACCAAAACGAATTGTAGAATAAATAAACACTATACGGTTTCGAGAAAACGATTTTCCAGCTGCCTTCCATCAATATTGGCTGGGCGGCTACATCGATCAAGTGTTCCTTATCTCAAACTATGACTGTGTGAAACACTGATATAAAAGAGCTGGAAACAACGTAACGTAATGAATAGTACGACGATATTATAATGTCTGAAATATGATGCATTTGTGCTAAGACTGGTCGCCGATAGTTGTATCATAATTCTTTACTTCTCTTCATAACTTCAAAATTGGAGGAAGTTACCTTGGGAGCAGTCGTAAGAAAATTATACAAGAAATCATTAGAATAACCTACGCGGTTGCTACGAAGCAGATGTCACCGCTACGCCGTAGACATCACCGCTACGCAAACTGCGTAGTCGTAGCGGACCTGCTACGCAAGTAAGCGACCTGATTATCTTCGAATTATTGGAAGTTCTCAATATAGCGATGCGTGTCGCAAACCAAACTAAATTCTCCCAATACATCCTAAGTCTGTCAAAGTTTACAAGTCCAATAAAAAAAATTGTATTTCAAGTATCACATCGCTTAAATACATCCAAAAACCTAATCGTTCAATTCAATTTTTTCACCACTTCGCACTCCAACATCCACGATTTAAATTACCCACTCCACCGCCTGCCAAGTCGGGCCGAGTGTCAGCCAAGTCGTGTCTCTGTATATCCGCGTAACACTTGGCTCTCACCTCACGTACTGTGGACCAGTCGTATTTTATTAGATCATTAAGCTTGGCAACGTGTCTAGGCGCGCTTGGCCGGTCCATCACTACGGCATTCAATAGTCCTTTCTAAGGTATTGACGGGGAAATTAGATTACAGCCCGTGGTGAGGCTTTACGTATGTTTTGGTTAGGACTGAATGATGGCAAAGTGGTTTCGGAAAGGGTATTTCTTGGATGAAGTAGTCAGAATTTATTTAAGGAATAGTATCAATGTTTGAACTGCAACAAAACTGCTAGGAAACCAAGTTATTGTTTTAAAGATAATTGGGTTTTGTTGTGTGTAATGTTTATAAGTTATTTAGTTCATAATATGCTTTTCAATACAAAAACAGGCTGTGGTAAATTTTACATTATGGTAGCCATACACGTTATTACATACTTGCGCAAGTTAAGACTTGCACAAGTCTACGTGACACCGAATGGACTCGGATGCTAACTGTGCTCATTCATCCCACACACGTTAATGTATACTTACCTAATCAGCCTATAATGTTCCCACTACTGGGACACAGCCTTCCTCTCTTCGAAAGGGAGTGGGCTATAATCTACCACGCGGGCCCAGTGCGGGTTGGTAGATGCCACATGTCTTCGAATTTTTGGATCTAGGACATGTCGGTTTCCTCACCTCATCATGTTTTCCTTTATCGTTTGAGAGCAGTGGTGATGAAATTATTTACACAAAGTAAAGCGCCTGCCTGGGTTCGAACCCTTGACCTACAACTCGTAAGTTGGGGCCATTTCCACTGGGCCACCAGCGCTCGTTATGCAATGTATACTTGTGCAAGTCGAATTTTGCGCAAGTATATCGTAATGTGTGTGGCCAGCATTACTTATTTTAGGCACATGTATTTTTTTTCTGTTCAATTTCAAACGCTTATAACTTTAAATTTTTGACTTATTTTACCATCCATTAATTTTTAACTAAACGTTACTTCCCAATCATGACATAGGTCTATTGTTGCCCGACCTTTCAATATAACAATCAATTATTCTGATCCGTCGTTAAAATCGGTCCTTTGTCACTTTAAAAACTCAATAGCACTCAAAACCCTTGTCGTGCAAATTAATTCTACATTATTCTCATAAATTTTAATTACTAAGTCTTCGGTGCCTACTTTAGACTTCATCGAAATATGATTCGACTGACTTCAGACAATCCCTTCAGAACCTAAGAATTGTCGAGGACACCAAGCTCAAGGTTGGATTGAGTCTAGACCGTCTTGGTCAATAAATTTTAAATTTCTACCTTAGGTCTTCAGCAGCATAAATATTTTTGTTTGAAGACTTTTGTTGAATCCATTTGGTACTTTATAATTGTATGTCTAAAGTTTGTTTTGGGTAAAATAATGTTTTATGTCATTTGAGGCCTAGGGTTTTATGCAGAAATAATAAATGTCATTTGGCATTGGTTCAATTCTTTTTATTATTAAAATAATATTGAATATATCAATACTGATACAATTTAGAAAACGTAAGCAACCCTAAAAAGTTACCCTTTTTATGACAAATTGACTATTTAATAAATGATTGTTGTATTCAAATAATAACTGAAAACCCAAGCACCTTTATGTTTACAATTTTTTATTTTATTGAACTCGAAAGCTCAAAGAATTGATGTTATAGAAATAAACATCTGCCAACACGTTTGATAGCTATTGCTTATTTTAAATAGTAAAATGAATACGTAACCCTGGGGGTGACGAAGCTCGCTTTTGGCTGTACGTTTTACATGAGTAAAAGCATTCTTTAATGAAAGACCAAAGCTACTCGTGACTAGGAGGCCGAGTGAATACAAATATATAGTGCGATCAATTCACAGACAAAATACATTAAGAATTCCGTCATAAAAAATACATTTCGCTGAAGACCAAATCTACTTAATTCAAGGATTTAAATCAAAAATTTTGCGCTCACCGTACTTAGTCACGCGAAAAAGTGTCTTTAATACTGAGAAGAGTGAGCTCACATATAATTAAATAATGTTTCCAACACTGAAGTCAAGTGCGTCATAGGTGTCAAAACGAAATAGAAACGCAACTATCTTTTAACGCAGTAGGGCTAATCTAACGATTTCAATCTTTGACTTCCTCATTTCGACTCTAAGATTTTCTCGCAAGGCAAATTAAACGTGTCATACAGAAAACATTCCCCAAAAACCATTATTAATATAATTTCCAGTTAAAACGTCACAAAATTTAAGACTCTTGACTCCTGTCCGATTACTTCAGATTATCTTGACCCCCTTTTTATCTGACAGGACCTTTAATCAATAGAACCTGTCAGGAAACCCATTGTTCCTTTCAATTCTAAACGAAGTTAATCTCATCCGAAGCTGATTGCGCCAAATTGTCAATAGGGGATTCCTGAATTCATTCTACAGTGAATTCTGTCCATTCTATCATTCTATGTTTAAGTGAAGTAATTACTAGAAGGATCGCGGATTAGTAGTTCTGTTGTAGTCGAGAATTTCGTGGATGGTGGCATGAAAGTGGTTCTGTCATTTTCATTTGGCCATCCGATGTCTGACTGAGCTTTTTATTTGCTATTATTTTCAATTTTCCTTACAAAAAAATTGGTTATACTTCAATTGTGTTATTATTATTTTTTATTGGAACAGTTAGTCTGGCATCTGAAACAGTAAGCGTCAACTACAAAAAAAGTAGATGACGCTAATTGTTTAAGCGTATTTTTAACTTGTGTAGTATAATTTTTCCTTATATTTAACGTTAACCGCTAAACTATTCTAAGACTAATATTCACAGATTTGAAGTACCTCGCCTCGCTCTTTTCCCTCAATCTTTTACGACCAAGAGCTTTTTACGTTAAGCGACATGATGTGAGATGAGATCCCAAAAATCCCGTACATTTATTCATGTAACGACCTCATATTAGCTGATATTATCGCCTTATGGGATAAGATGGCCACTCGCAGAAAACATAGATACAGTGACATTCACAAAAACTTTGAAATCGTGTTTATACAAATTATTTAATTAAGAATTGAGTTTTAACTTTAGTAATTTCTAATACGATTGGTGAAACGTAACATGAAACGTAAAACCCGTTTAAACAAATTCGCCTTATTGTTGTGTTACATTTCCTGATGCATGACATAGATTTGAATGTGGAAGGCTCATTTGTGTTACATTTCATGTAATAGTAATTTATTTCCAAAACTTCAGTACACTTTACATCAATGAGGTCTCGAACTAGGACACCCTGTCTGACAGCGAATCTGTCCTAATGCGAACAAGGGGGTCGAGGTTTTTCCAGTTACACGGATCAGCATGAGAAGGCTTAGACTAAATACAATTAAGTGACTTTTAACATAATTAAAAGCAAATTAAAATAAATGAAAAAAACGACAAAAACATAATGGAAAAAAAATACTAAAACATTTTCTGTTTTAGAATAGAATAGCATGTGTAGATGCAGGTGTGTGGATGTGTATAGGTACCATGAGTCAGTCCACTTGGTGAGATACTGATAAGATTTTCAGTGTCATCGTAGCTATATGCCTATCTTTCACAAATAAACGGATTGATTGATTGATTGATTATAGCTTCCACGCCAAAGTAAGATTTCCTATTATCAGGAAATCGCTCACGTCTCTAACTAGTTTGAACTGATTAAATTTGCTGTAGAGGCCTGGCACTATGCTGTTTACGTTTCACTATTCTGTACCCAGCATTAGAATATTCTTTAGCTCATGCTTACCCACGGGTGTCGTAAAAAGGACACTGGCTGGTTATAGTAGATAAGCAAGTGCATCTATTTGTCTGCTGTCAACTGGGTACCAAGGAGGTCGAGTGTCCCAAAGGGCCCGTATCACTTCGTAAAACTTTATAATGTTTTATTTTCTAGTTTAGTTCCTATCTTGGGAGTGGCAATTAGTTTGCAAATTATTACTAATACTCCTGACCAGTACAAACCCTTAGCAATCGAAATTCAAGTTTGATTCACTTTTTGCATGAATAAACTGTAATTCCTTTTAAATTAGTAAGCGTTGAACCGACAGACATCTGAAATGTGATTAATGAAACTAATTTTAGAGGGAAAAATGTCCCAAAATTTTGTTACGTAAGCCGGCATCGTTTCCGTGTCGTTGGACGGGAAAACGTAATGCTTATTAGCTAGATATTACTGCTACTTATCTTTTAAGAGATGGCGCTTCTTCCACTTCTGTGCGGTTTTGTTTTCTGGGTCCTTTTTATAAACCGTTTTTTCCTGGTTTGAAAGTAATAGTTGTTCGCGGCCAGGTGATGACGTCGCTTACGCTTATCGTGAATTATTGTTGATAACAAACTTCAAATGTTTATATATTGTAACAATTGTAAAATGTACGATATAAACACTTTAATTCATTGTTTTTGTTACCTTCAATGGATATTATGACGTGTCTATCAAACAGTTTAAGAATTTAGAACTTTATTAAGAATATCCTCGAACTTTTACATAGCTTTTTTGATTCTGTAATATTATATTCTATCTTGCACTAATTGATACCATATCGATGATTGTACCAATATTTTACTTTAACAAATTCATTTGTATAAGGCCTTTTCTAATCAGAACACGTTTTACCGATTCGTTTCAGCAGAAGCACCCACATGTGATCTTTGAGGCGCGTACAAAGGCGAACAAGGGATGTGCCAACAAGCTGGAGTTCAGGCCCAAGAGCCGGCGCACCAAGCACGTGCCTTACGTCGAGGAGCCGCTCGCTGATGACCCTGGCAACACGTGAGTTTTTACACTTATTATTTACTAAAAAAACGTGTCTATAAACTTGAGTTCAGGCCCAAGAGCCGTCGCACCAAGCACGTGCATTACGTCGAGGAGCCGCTCGCTGATGACTCTGGCAATACGTGAGTTATTACACTTATGCTTGTATACTAAAGTATATGCCAACAAGCTGGAGGTCAGGCCCAAAAGTACCAAGGACGTGCCTTGCGTTGGAGAGCCGCTCGCTGATGACCCTGGCAACACTTAAAAATTTTTAAGCATTTTACTAAGTTATTACCAGCTAATTCTATCTGTCAGATAACTAGAGTCATACAAATACTGTTTCATTCTCAGTCCACCTTAGACAGGACAATATGTGTGAATGTAAAAAATAATCATATTGACCTCAATACTTACGCTCCAAAAACCTATAGGCACCCCTAGTTTCACTAAAAATCTGTCATATAAGCTAGACTACAACATGTTGCACGTTAAACACATCTGATTGGCTAACGCACTGACATAAGTAGCTTATCAGCACAGCACATTATCTCCCTAATGAAGCGATTTCAAAATCCGTTCCCAACAATTTAAGCACCAAATCTTAAGTGAAAAGTGCGAAGAATTAACTTGTAACAAGTACTTACCGAATCGATTTATTACCGGAAGACCGAGGATTACACGCAGCTACTGACTTCGCCTAATTTAAGGGCTTTAATTATTATTGAACAAGTTATCAAAATCAATGTTTGCAGCTAACTTTGTTTCATGGGATTGTGAGAAAAGATTACCTACGTTGTTCATATTTTGATTAGTGGCTTACGAGGAGGCTGATGGGCACCTTTATTTACATACTGAGGCCCCGGGTACGATTCCCGGGTCAGGCAAAGTGTTATTGGGTTTTCCATCCGGAATTTCTCAGTAGCAGCCCGGAGTTTATATCTGTGCCCGATTGATGGCAAACTGGCGAAATGCGTGTATCTTAGGTACACCTCTGCCTAACTCTTTGGGGAAATACAGGGGTGATGTTATGTTATTTACATACAAGCTTTTGCCCACGGCTTCGCCCACGTCGAATGAATGAATGAATGAATGAATGAAATGCTCGGTGCATTTCAACCCCTACGTGGTTTAACCAGAGTCGATAAATCGAATGAACCCCAAGATTTGCACTAGCCCCTGGAGCCTCGGGCTTCGTGGGGCTACAGAGGCCATTGCACATCAAGAAGTAGACCGGGGGGTGCGGTAATGGTAGAGAAGAGGTGCCCTTAGGATATGGAAGGATTTGAGAGCCGTACCGCCCTTAAGATAAGGAAGGATTTGTGAGCCGTACCGGATGGTTGGAAATTATCCTACGGGAAAGTAGGTACTACCAGTATAAAAAGTATCCTAAGTCCAAACCCAGGGCATGGTCTACATGTGTGCCTAATTTCAACAAAATCCGCTCAGCCGTGAATGGTAACAGAGAGATAGACAGACCGACAGACAGAGGGGAGTTACTTTCGCATGTATTATAATATAAAGTATGAATAAACACAAGTTTAAACAGCAAAGGAGACTTAAAACCTTATAATATAAAGCCTTTAATTTAATCAACAGCATCGCAAACGCATTATCTCATGAAACAAACGAAACAAGCATTTTTCGTCACGTTTGGTTAAAAAATGTTTGCAATTTTAGACCTTTAAATGCAAGGTTTCTTTGGGCGAAAGTTAGAACTATGTCATTCTATATCACATTGATAGTTCAGATAGACCCACGCCTTTAGCCGACAATGTTGTGCAGACATTAAAACTTCAAGTATATGTTTTTTTCCCACAGCCAAAAATATTTGCGGAGTCCTAATCCTAATTTATATTATAAATGCGAAAGCGAGTTTGTTTGTTTGTTACGCTTTCAAGCTAAAAACGCCTGAATGAAATTTTGCATATGGGTAGATTACATGGGATACTTTATATCCCGATATTACCACGTGATCGAGACGAAATCAGTGACAGCATCCACAGCAGCGCGGGGTGCTGCTATATAATATAAAATACATGTAAGTTTGGATGTTTGTTACTCAATCATGCAAAAACGGCTTAACGGATTTGGATAAAATTTGGCACGCAGATAGTTTATAACCTGGATTAACACATAGGATACTTTTTGTCCTGGTAGTACCTTTCCGTGGAATAATTTCCAACCTCCACGCGGACGAATCAATGGGCAAAAGCTAATTTATAATATTGCGAGTTACTGTAATCCACCTTATTGAAATCTTGTACATAATATTGACACTATAATTGGCTGATTACATTTGAGTCACTCAAGTGTACCGACGTCCGTCTCGGAACTCCGAGGGTCGGGGGTCAAGTCCCTGAATTATTGAAGCGTTAACAGGGATACCTTCTTAAGCCAATCATTTGTTTATGAACCGTTCGTATATTTGTGACGACCCAATGGCGTCTACGATGGAAAATATATATAAATAACATCACGCCAGTGGTCGGAGAGGTAGGCAGACGCGTATGTACTTTACAATTTTACCAGTCAAGGAGGCTAACCGCCACTAACCGGTCGATATTTGAAACTATGGGCTGCGGCTGTTAATTTTCTAAAAAAGATCCAAAAAAGCCACCCAAAGCGGCAGTCAATAAATGTAAAATAATAATTTAGACTTTCCGGATCTTTGAATTTTTGGTATGAAAATCTTGATAATGAATTTATGGTTCGGGGCAATCCCTCTAAAGAGTCCCATGGGAGTCGTTAAGTTAACTAAGCGATTATATATATTCCGAGGAGGAGGTAAAATTCTCATGAAAATTGCTGTGGTGTCTAATCTGTTTGCTTAGCGTGGAATTGAAGTATTTAATGGGAGTTATTATCACCTTATAGTCAATATTTTATAATACTTAGCAATTTATTATTGTTGTTTAGAAAATTTTCAACCTCTCTCACCTCTGGTGAAAATAAACAATTCACCAAGTTGCCAACAGCAAACACTTTGTATACGAGTATTAAATGAATTCACCATAGCAGCCAAGCTCAAAATTAAAACATAAATAAATGGGCATTTTTTTTAAAATTAGGGCTGATTTTTCAGTAGTCAGATAACTTTTATCTTACAAATAAAGATGAAAGTTTGACATATTCTCTATACAAGCTGTCAAAACCGTCATATTTATTCTTAATTAATCTTTTTTTTAAGCACTTATACTGCTTTCTTTCCTATTTCCCGAAAATGTAAACAAGAACCCTAACCGTCACCCATAGAACTTTAATGGAATTAAAAACTACGTACTGATTGGTTAGAAAGCTCACTCCAACTTCAAAAAGAAAAAAGCTAAATCTATTAATCATAGGTTTGTCGGCCAAACCAAGGCCAAGTGAATAGTGAATAATGCAGCGTGCCAAGTTGGCAGGGAGTTTTTTTCCCCGGTCGACTACACACTGCGAGTTTCCTTTCTGAATTCTATTTGAATTTGTTTGAGAAATAATTTAAACTTCGGCGACAAAGGGAAATACTTTGTTATGCAGCTCTCCATATTTTCGTTTTCGTGGAATATTATTTTGGATTTATTTAACTGTAACTCTGGAAGCCGTTAGGTTAGGAATGTTTTTATAATAAGAATTCTGTAGCAAGAATATTTTATTTGTTTTAAATGTACAGAAACAAAACTCTAGAGACAGGGTTTCAGAAGGGAAAAGACAAAGGTATATATAATCTTTACCTTTGTTAACTGCAATCAGAGTGAAAATAACTGCTCAAAATATGCATTCTTAGAAAACAGCACGACAGAGCTTAATGCCGTTGAAGGGTCGACAGATCTCTCTCAATATCAGGATATACATAGACACAAGAGAACAATCGGTTTTTCCCGACAGTCGCAGAAGGAGTATAATGTTTTTGAAAAACGCCCACCATCATCATTCTCTTACCCTTATCCCAACATATTTGGGGTCCTGGCAGCATGTATTCTTCTTCCATAGGTACATCATCTCAATAGTAACCTCCTTTCTAGTCATAATTATCATCTTTCACACAATCCATTCATCGTGTCTTTGGCCCCTACTCTTTTACGATAGCCATTCACATTCATACTCAAAACTTTACAGACAGAACACAGTTTCCAAATTACTATCGACAAACACCTGCTGCCACGCACCACAACTTTCGCCCCATTTAATTTGCCATGACCGATTGTTGACAGACGCAAAATCCAAAATGCCGGCACCCTCATAGTCATCCATATGTAGGGCGTACGATAATTGTCACCGCAGCGACCGGTTCGTTAATTCGAATTAATTAACGAACCGGATTGTGATGATAGTACTTTTAGAACGGTGTAGGTATTGTAATGGGTATGGATTAGGATTAGTGAGACAAAATTTTCGATGGATCAAATGACGAGTTCGTTCAAGAAAAAAAAAAGGAGCAGAGCAGCGCTCTATGAGATGGCAGATTTTTTGAGTTCTAATAGCTAAAGGATAATCACTTTCTGCAATTTTCTAACAGAATATTAAATTAAAATTAAATCCCATCCAGAAAAGGTGTGACGTCACCTTTCACCTTTTTCTTGCAACGTCAAGTTGTTAGTGTCCGTAAGAATTCGTGCGAATTCATGCGACATTTCTCCTAATTAGGACGCTGCTGTTCCGTGCACTTATAAAATGTCTTCCTTTCATAGATCCGTTTCAGAGATCCAAGTATTATTTTTGGAAACAATGAAGTTCTCAGACGTCCCGGTAAAATTGAGCTACGAAAAATTTCAGGACACAAAGCTCCGTATAGACACTTCAAAAATTACAAGAAAAGAGACACATTTCCTTCTGCGAAAACAGTTAAAATTACCACCAGTTGGCAGTATACAAGGTAATCCATATCCCGCGAGACATCGTGTACCTTTCACCAGTCTCTGCAAATTGGGTCCTCCTGAATCATTTATTGAGTATAAGTGCCGGTCTACACAATACAAAATGTCCTCGTATGGGTCGTAACAACAGATTTGGAATACGACTTTTCTTTTTCATATTTTTTTATGGTTGTTTGTTAGTCAGATTTGCAAGAGCTAAAAGAAAGATGTGTTTTTTCCACAACCTAAGAAATAAAAGAAAGGCTTTAAACCTACTTTCTGAAATAAGCATTACTGATCTGTCTACTATGAACTAACTATGAGGAAAAATAATATGAGGAAATCTGGATTTAATCATCATAATCATAATTTCAGCCGAAAAACGTCCATTGCTGGACATAGGCCTCCCCAAAGTACCGCTACTTCGACCGGTTCTATGCTTCCCGCATCCAGCGGATTCCTGCGGCCTTCACAAGGTCATCGGTCCACCTTGTGGGATTCCTTCCACCGCTACGTCTTCCGTTACGCGGTCGCCACTCCAGAACCTTTCGGCCCCATCGGCCATCTGTTCTACAAGCAATGTGCTCTGCCCACTACCACTTAAGCTTGGCAATTTTTTGTTACTTGGTTCTCCTGTGGATCTCTGCATTTCTGATTCGATCACGTAGGGAAACTCCAACGAAAGCCCTCTCCATTGCTCTTTGAGTGACTTTAGCTTTCTAATAAGGGCCATTGTGAGCAACTACGTTTCAGCGCCATAGGTCATCACTGGCAACATGCACTGTTCAAAGACTTTCGTCTTGAGACACTGCGGTATGTGCATTTAATACTATTAAATTAATATTTTTGATGAACATTTGAAAATGAAAAGGGGCCTTGGCAATTTGATAATGACTGACATTGTAATAATTATTATACCAGTTTACCTTTCAAAGATAACTAAACAGGGTAGCTTATCGACAAAGTACCTAAACTCCTATATAAATGACAAAACCAATTTCCTCAAAGGCTCTCCCCACCACTCCTATTCATTCGTTCACTCACTTTGATGTCTCAGCAATATTTTAATGATAGCATAGACATTCAAAAAGTGTCGTTTACCGAATGATTTGATTTCAGAAGATAATGAACGAACGGAATGAACGAACGTTTTGAAGTTTTAATTAATTATGTGAAGGTTTTGTGTTCGATTTTCAAGAATTTGTTACAATGAGCGTCTCCTTTGGAACGGAGTTTCAATTTCAATGGAAAAAAGTTTCTTCGACGCTGGTTTTGATGAAAAGAAAATTCGTATAATGTAAAATTTAATATTATCATTATTATCTTGGCTGCTAATATGAATAGTAAACGGGAAATTCAGAAGCACCAAGATTGGTAGACATGTTTTGTCCTACAATTATTTCGTTGTTATTAATTGACAGGCAGCCTTTTAAATTAATCCCTTAGATGCCCTTTACGAGTGGGGTAGAGAAAGCAATTTTTTTGCTCAGTACCACATTCGGTTTATTCGTGACAAATCTCCTTGGTTCACTCCCCTCTCTCTTCACTCCGAGTCTACCCCTTGGACTCATCCACCGTGAAAGCAATCCAAAAAGGAATTAATCTTGAACATTAAATTGTCTTCAATATATATTAAGTGAATTTGTTTCGGTTTCCGGTTTTTTGTTTTATGAAAATTTGTATTTGAATTTTTCTCGCAGGATGCTGTGTTTTTCCGGAAAATATTTTGAATTAAATTAATTGATAAAAATATGGGAAAAAGTAGTGCTCAACCCTAATACCCAACCAAATAACTTTTTTAACCAAAAATCTGCACTACCTGAATATATATATTTTATGAAAATATTTCGTCCCTTTTCAATTTGGCAAACACAACAAAAACATCAAAAACAAAAATAAAATCAATGTTGACTCTGCATCGGCAAATCAACGAGGAAATGATCACCCACAATACACATCATAACGAGAAACCCCACAAAAAACATCCGTTGAATCCTTCTATCAAATAAGTTTCACACATAAATACATATATCACACACCATCCCACACACTGCAAAGAAAACATTTTCTATTTACAATACTCCAATCGAAGACCCGGAAGCAATCTACCCGGGCGGGTCCGGGAAATTTCCCTAGTTCCCAATAATGGGGGCGTGAAGGGACTGATAAACTTGATTAAGCGCTCCCCCCATCCGAAGGGGGAAAACTCCCTCGTCCAACAGCCTTAAAACCGATTTTTAAGGATACGCACTTTATATCATCTGTGGCTTGTGATTATCTGTGGTCGATCATAAAGTGATCTCGCGCGTTTTTTTTACAAATACATGAGTTTTGGTTTGGTGCGATATTTCGAAATAAAAAATAGTTCCGCGTTGTAATTTGTTTTCCATGTTGGAATGCAATAATATGCTGAACTGATAAATGTAGGTGTGACAAAATTCGGTAAAGTATTTTTGTTGTTATGGAACAAACTCACAAAATCTCTGTATACTATCCTATATTATTAAACGAGCAATATTTGTACATATATATTTGTAATTTCACGTTCTCTAAAACTGTTCTAACGATTTCGATGAAATTTGCAATATAGGGGTTTACGCGGGGCGAAAAATCGATCTAGCTTGGTCTCATATCTGGGAAAATTCGTTTTCTCCGTATTTTCACCTGAGCAGAGCTGGATCGCCCAAAGTTTTGAACAAGAATAATGACATGGCAACATGGAACATAACCATGGCCTATAACCTTCCTCAAAAATTGGGCTATCTCATGTAAAAAATATTTTTCAAATGCGACTGGTAGTCCCAGAGATGGGCACGTTTAAAAAAAAACTCTTCAGCTTTATTATACTACAGAACGAATATTGTAAGTGAAACATCAATATCAACGACCCGTTTAAAGTGTCTTTAATTCAGAAACTAACTACCATCTTCCTTTCCCAGGGACTCAACAACAAGAACAAAAGAAGAGCGAGGTTGGCGCTGGTGGCAGGATGCAGGGCTGCGCGCCCTCAACCGACGGAGGCGTGACGTCAGAGAGACCACCAAGTACATCGAGACAGCCCTGGTCATCGATAAGGCGATGTTTGATCGGAGGAACGGCAGCACCAGGTCGGAAGTCGTCCATGATGCTATACAAGTGGCTAATATTGCTGATCTGGTGAGTAAAATCGATATTTTTCTATATAGAAAGCTATTCGTTGGTTAAATAGTCGCAAGCGCTACTGCTGAGCATGAGGTCTTCGGTTCGATTCCCGGTTTGGGCAGATTCTTATTGTGTTTTCTTCTATCTGGAATTTGTCAGTAGCAGCCCGCAGTCTGGATTTGTGCCGGGTTGATGGCAATAGGCTCGCCCCCTGTTACATGGGACTTATGCAAAATGTGGATGAACTATAGGCACACCTCTGCCTAACCATACGGGAAATACTGGCGTAATGTTATGTAGAATGCTATTAATCGACCGAGCTCTGCGGAGAAAACGAATTTTCCCAGATTTGAGACCTAGCTAGATCGGGTTTTCGCCCCCGTAAACCCCTATATTGCAACTTTTAACGAAATCGTTAGAGCCGTTTTTGAACACGTGATTACAAATATTGCTCGTTTAATAGTATAGGATATATTTAATACAAACTTTTCTGAATAAATTCTTTAATTGATTGCGAAAACCGCATCAAAATTGGTTGCGGAGTTTAGAAGAACAACGCGGTCACACAAACAGGCACAAAAAGCGAATTTTATGAAATGTCAAACAACAATTTATGAGGTAAATAATTTACTCGAAGGCTTACTTTCATGACAAATCCTTATAAGTAAAATACGACCTAATTACTACACAAAAAAACTCCGCCCAAACGTCTATATCAACATTTAATGCCTACCTAAAAAAGTAACCAACTTTTTACGACCCACAAGTAATCATGCCTACGTCTTAAGTTTACTACTAACCCGAAATGACCACCCAAACCCTATAATAGTCTAGATAAAAATAAACTGAACAATATCCTTATAAACTTTCGGAGCTAGTAAACTTAATTACAGCACCGCAGAACAATAAAAAGCGCGGGTCCCGACATGTCATGAAGCGCGCGACGACGTGACACATGTCACAGACGGGTAAAACAAATTATGATGAGCGTTCCAGTGTTCTGGAGATGGACCTGACAGCCAACACTTGAGGATTAGATCCCTTTTTTTTTTTGGATAAAGTGTACTTTTTTGATGAAGATATATTATTTTTTAGAATAGTGTCTGGTTCGACCCTATTTCTCTTGTTGTAGGAATAATAAATTGTTTTTTTGGTGTCTGTTTTTCGTTCCATTTATAAAAGGGACTTTTTATAGGTGCCCTTCTTATCATATAAATTAATTAACTGATATAGCTATACTCATGTATTTACTAGCAATCTATCGAATGTTTGTTATGAAAATAACAACAACAAATAATAACAATAACAACAATAGATAACAATAACAAAAAAATTAAAAGCCGTAATTTTTACCTCATATTATCAAGTTAAAATTAGATTTTATAAAACCATCTCGGGTAATATCTAGCTATTTAACTTTGAGGACCAAAATAACCCTTTTCAATTCACAACCTTTTAGAAATGTTGCCAACCTCTGATACAGCATGTTCCCCTTTATCTCCTCATTTAAATTAAACGCAAACGACACAAGCGCTTAGAATTTACTCTATCTATTTACAATTAATAAACCAACAGAAAGAGCCATTTCGACTAAGCGTTGCCTTCAGTAATCTTCTTCATCAATCAAATCAACAGATCCCATTTATTTTGAAACACCCTGTCGAAATTTAATTTTAAAATTGAATTTGAAATGGATAAACCAGTATACTGTTTATTAATTATTCTTTAGAAGTCGGCGTTTTGTCTATATTTTATTGAATTACTTCTACTTTTGGGTTATAAATTGTGGATATTAAATGGGGTTGAGTTGGGTTTGCCAAAGAGAGAGTTCAGCCAGTCATCAAATTAAAATGTTTTTTTCTCTTCCACTCTTACACACGGTATTTACATCTCTTTCTATCAATTCTCCTATCGCAGGTGACTTATTGGTGACTCGCACGAATTTACTCGCCCGAAATAAGCGAATAAATCGGCAACTCCAAAAAGCGATTCGCCTACAAATAAATTAATTTCGTACGAATCACTTTAAGAAAAATAATAATATTTGAAAGTGTCAATTCGCCCATTTCGGGCGAATCGCGATCATGCCTTGCAGGTATGCTGGAAGAAATTTCTTTAGAAAAAACCGTCGCCTTTGTGTAATTTTAATATTGTTAAAAATTCTTACTTACTACAAGAAATATTGAAAGGTTTCAAGTAGGTTATTCTGTATTTATTAGACGATTCGATATTAAAATGACAATAATAATGTTATGTAGGTAGCACAAACCATTTCATGAAAGCCGCCCTACACAAAGCAACCCCAAATAAAAAACTCCCCGACGTGAACTTTGATAACTTTGTAACAAGAATTATATTCACACTGTAAAACCGAGATGATAATAATATCCGAAAAACGTTGCGTAAAACTCGAAAAGTTTCAATCATATTCAGCGGGTCCCGTAACTAATCTCATTAAAACTTCCGTACCTTCAAAATAAGTAATGCCTGTCCAAAATTCAATTTTTGAGTTAATCAAAACGTTTTGCTTGCTTATAAGAGCGTTTCCGCTTTAAAACAGTGCCGTACAGCCAATTTTGTGCTTAACGAAGTTGTCCCTACATATGGGAGCGATGGGAGCGCTAGTTTCTGAAAGAGGATCGCTCGTGACACAGATGGACGAAAAATGTTTGTTATGAAGTTTGTAGTAGTTTGTAAAAGTACATTGCAGCTTTATTTTTCGGTGGTGAATGAAAACCGAACTGTATTAAATATTACTAAAGTAACTTTTCACATTGTCGTTGTCTGCAACATCTACGACATCACAATTTATCGCCATTATAAGCTTTTTAAAACCCATGTAGACGGGATCTTTATAACATAGAAGAAAAGTAGTATAAGCTGCACAAATGAACCCCACGTTTTAACAATAACTTAAAAATATACACGGCTTTTGACTTCTGAAGGCAAAAGTCCAGAATGTCTTATGTATCGTCTGTGTATTTAAAAACAAGAATACGAAACATGCTTAAGAACTTTGCAGACCTTAAAAAACGTGGCATCAAGAAAAAAACCAGGACACGGTAGCAGGGAGTCTTAAGCCATCACCGCTCTTCCTAAAGATGCCACTATTTCTCTCAAACCCTCTTCTTTATTTCCAGTACTTCCGCACCCTGAACACGCGGGTGTCTCTGGTGTACATCGAGTCCTGGCAGAGCGCAGACCAGGCGGACATCGACAGGAAGCAGGACATAACGCGAGCCATCCACAAGTTCAGCGACTACACCGCCAGGAAACTATTCAAGATTGAGAAGGATACCACACAGCTTCTCACGTGAGTTATTTTGAAGTAGATGATGTACTCAGTAATATTATATTGGGTATTGATATTCAGTTGTGTCTGGGTAGAGTATTAAATCTTTAAACGTAGTTGAAAAAAACCAATGATAACTTACAGGTAGGTAACAAACTAGAGAAACTGTTGAAGCCAACTAGCATAATTGAGAAACTTAACCCGAACCGAGTGAGAAAAAGCTCTATTATTCAGATGTATGAACGTAAACGAAGCAAACCGAGAACGATAAAATTGAAGCAGATGGTGGTCTGTTGTTTCTGCCTACCCCAATGGAAAAAAGCATGTATGAAAAAAGAAAGATAATAATGCGTTTATTCGCAAATTTAGTATAATTATATATACGTACGTAGATCACACAAATAACATAAAATTAATTACCTACTCTAATAAAACGCTCATTCAGAAATAAAACTACATTGCAGTAGTAATCTTTTAATCCACCTTTCAAAAATAATCTGTCAGAGCCGCTAGATCTTGTTTCATTTAGAAACAACGTGCGGAAATACACAGAAAGATAGCTTACTCCTTACATTGCATTTTATTAAAGCGTCCCGCCTCGCCTGCATTTTGTAAAGTAATACAAATATTTCGCAAGAGACGTTTCAACGGCGGCGAGGCTCACAAATCTGCTTACAAAACCCTTTCCACTTTGAACGAACGAAATTGCTAGATAGACAGTTACCAGTGCGCTAAACAGCTCGAAAATTAATCTCGAAAGCGAACCGAGGTCGAGAATTAATTCGAGCGATAAACGAATCTGACGAAAAGCGTTACAGCGGTTATGTTTTCTCACTTTGAACTTTAACAACCTAGTTTTTGGGATTACATTCGCGTGGTGTTACGACTCGCGAGATATCATCGGCTATTATCGTTCTAATTTTACAAATTACTACGAATCCGCGGTAATGTTTCCGACAGGCGGTATCCTGTCATAATTTAGGATGTCAGCTGCAGATATACGTCGATATCCTCGGAGTGTCAGTGTCTCCGATTCGGTTCGGGGGTGTATTCCTGGGTTTGTCGTGTGAATGATTGATGTCTATCAAATATTTACGATGGTTGTAGCCTGAAATGGTTGAGATCCTTCGGGAAAGAATGCCGCCAACGGATTGACTGTCGAACAATGTGGTCTTGGCATTTATTGCCCGTTTTTTTTGGGATATCGCTGAATCTACATATTCATTTTGTGTCGATGTGAGCTTTCAGAAATCTGGCCAAGTGGATCGATGACGTGGCATGACGTAACACAACTATGAGCTTTGTGTTGGTATTTTTGTAATACTTTTGTATTTCTTTGTTCATTGAACTACGGAAACATATTTATGATATTCTGGTATACAGTGCAAAAAAAAATATGGGATAGTTAGCAAAGCGTATGATAAATATTATGTCGAACCGAAATGTCCGTAACAAGATTAAGAAAAAAAAAAAAAAAAAAAAATAAGGTTATAAATAAATCATTTCTAAATGATAGAAATTGTAGATAAGTCTATTCTAGAAATTATTCAAATGATAATTTTTAAATACTTATATCTAATATCAAAGCAGTTTATTCTATCTTTTCTCGTTACAAATTAATTAGACATCTGTGGCCGAACTAGGCGAAAGCCTACAAATGTATTTCAGCTAACAGCGCCAAACCCCTTAAATAATAAAAACTAAAAAATAGCCATCGAGTAGAGATGTTAACATTAGGAGATTGAAAAAAAAATGTACAAAGGTTGTTATAAATTAAAAATTCCAAACGTGCACCCTGTAAGGGCATTGCAAAACAAAATAATTTACATTACATTACATAACTGTGTATATATGTTTTACAATACATAATTCAAATCTGTGGAATAGAATTTTGTTTGTTGCTGTAGCTATCAAAGCGATAGCGTTTTTTTATTCTTGAAACGATGATCTTATTTTTACTTGCCCAGGTAAACCGACCATACGATTAAGAAACTCAATCACACAAACCAAATCAATGTTATTAATTTATATATTTCCCGGGTCCAACTCAAACACGACTAACGCAATAACAGTTCGCAGTAAAATGAAATGGTCTGACCACCGAGCCTTTCGCCCCGGGGCGTAGACAAACAGGAATTTTATCTAATTTCCAACGTCTCTTTATGTACGGAGTCTGATGTTTCTATGTAAACTAATTGGTTCATTCTCTATGGTTCCAAATGAAGAGATTTGTTCGAATGAGGTCGCGTTGTTTGTATACGATGATATTTATGTTTGTAGCTGTACACTAATATAGAATATAATTAATTATTAATTATTTTGTATGCTTATGAATTGAGGGGCTCATGGCTAAGTAATAACAGCTACAAAGGTCGATCGATCCGGTTAAACTACGCTTGCCGCGGTCGGTCCGTAGATGGGTGACAATCTTTACATACCGAGACCCCTCCGTGCCTCGGAAAGCACGTTAAATCGTTGGTCCCGGCTTTCATACGTGGATCCTTGACAGTCGTTACGGGTCGTAGGAAGCAACCAGTCTCACCAAGGGGTATCGGAATTACCAATTACCCAGTAACTGGATTGTGGAGGTCAGATAGGAAGTCGGTCCATGTAAAATACTGGTATTCAGCTGCAGCTTGGGAAAAGGCTAGGCAGATGATGACTGATGAGTACACATGAATTACACATACGTATACCTAGAAAGAAAGTTTACATAGGGTGACACAAAAGGCGGTCTTATCTCAAAAAGCGATCTTTTAAAGACATTTGAATGGATTTAAGGGGAAGGAGAAACAATACTGCAGGTTGTCTGTATTAGATTTATTAAGCTGAACAAGGCTTCTTATAAGATTAGATTACCACAGTCAATTTTCGTGATAAAACTAGAATCAGCAGCACACAGGCTACTGGCCTGGCTATTACCAAATGGTCATGTTTTCAGATGTAAAAATGATATACCTGTAGGAAATTTATCGGCATAATAAGTATTTACCACTGCTACTTTCAAAGTGCGGCGGCCGGAATGGGTGGCGTGACCGCTCAGCAAGGTGTGCCTGAAAAAGTGTTGTGTGCTGCGTGCGGTATAGGTAGTTGTGATAGCTATAACATTTGGCATCAATTTACACTTCCCCGTTGTAAGACCCAACATAGTCTTAGGCCGTATCCGATCCAATCAGATTAAGGTTAGCCTCAACTGGATCTTTAAATTCCTAATTTTAAGACCTTCTTCCTTAATTTCCAGAGCCCAAGAGACCTTGAGTAGAATTTAACACCAATATTACTAATGCACACCACATAACTAGGCTCAAAAATCTAAGTGATTGGTTTCCAAAGCTCTCCTCCCGACGTGCTTCGAATACCTGCCACAATTGCCAGGGTTTTATGACTGGCACCCCGGCATGGCACCCTCACAGGTTGATTAGATGGATATAAAAAGTAGCCAGTTTTATGCCTATGCGGTAGGCTGGATTTATGGCTATTTCTACAAAAGTTGGGTAAGGTTTTAGTGTCTTATTATGAGTATGTTTCTTTAATTAGTCCTTGACATTGTCGTTTCCTTTTTAGAGCTCTGTTAATGATGATTTAGGCGTTTTTACGGTCTCTTAACAAAATTATTAGGGATATTGGGACTACCTTAAGATAATACATAATAATAGGTACCAGCCTATTATTGACCCCTCCAAGTGAAAGGCAACTTATATATACGTACATGCCGCACAGAGTCTCATAGCCCCTATAATGATTTCTCTAAGCCATTGTGGCTGAAACCATGACTATTATTTACTAATTAATTTGATTGTCACAACTCAAAAAGCCGCCATTACAAACCTAATCATAACAAAAGGTTCCAATTTCGAAATCAATCAGATCAATCCACAAACAGAGTTTTTTTTCTAATTATCTCTTAACGTCTGTTACAAAAGGATCCAAGATGGCGGCGGTGACGTCAGCGCTATCGCTTGTTGGCGAAGTAATTCAACTATAATTTCCGATATCCGAGTCGAATCGGTTCTCGTGGAAGCGTGCCCGCTCTTTGAGCATCGAGTGTACCTTTGAAAGTTGCGTCGCGAAGTACTCTACGGATTGGAAACATACAGAGAGAGAGGCGTGGCGTGCTCGAGTGAATGTTTCCAACTAGTGTTGCACTTTTTTTATTTATCGTTTCGCGTGTAACTTTGGATCTTGTATTAGATGTTGTGGGAGAGATTGTAGAGGGGTTGTTGTGTTATCATAAAGTTATCAATAGCTTATCCGATTCAGTGTCTTTATTTACGGCTTTATAGCTTCTTACTTCATTCAGTGTGTAGTGTGATTTTGTGCTCCATCATAAAACAAAACAGAATGTTCGAAAATGAAATTTTGTTTTTAGACCTAACATGAGATGCCAACATATGGATATCGGTATTAAAAACTTGAAAACACTTCAACATATCTCTCCAAAAACTACTTAGACATCAGGCACGCCCATTATCCCTGATCAGTATGTTTCAAAAAGTAATATTTCCACAAGTTCTGACGTTATCGCGTCTCGTTACCAAGTTTGTCAAATTCGCGTTCGATCACAAACTCGATAAGCGATTACGAATACTTCCGAATGATAACTTCTGTCTATTTTTCTCAGAAATTTCATTAGATATCGATGGATCAAACGGTATTCCTTGATATTTCTATGTTCGGACAAATGTTACTTACTCGGAAACCACCGGAAATATTAATCATTCAGGATTTATGACTTTAAATTGTTCTTATAATAATTATGACTTTAAATACAGATAAACATTAAATAAGACTATATTTTTAAATTTAAACTATTATAAAAGCACAGATTAACTCAACCAGCACACAAGCACGTTTCTCTAGTCAAAGTGCAACTAACTTTCTACTATCATGTTCTAATTGTCTTTTTGAAAGGCAGAGCTCATGCAACGCAAGTTGCAAGTTAAATAAGGGTTCACGTACTAGTTTAAATTTACATACTTTCTCGTTCCTGCAAAACATCTCTGTTCAAAATAACTAGAATATTATAAAGTAAGGATCCACATACGCCTCTATACGTCGTACCTATTTCACATACGCCAGTTTACGTAGCACATACTCCCGTATACGTAGCACATACGCCTGTATTCGTAGGACGCTTCAACTTTGTGTGCTTGAATCTCAACTGCGATGAATCTTTGTATGAATAGTTGCACATACGTCTTTATACAGCGCTCCAAGTTCTTTGCATGAAACCTGTTTAATTTCATGTTTAAATTTGTTTGAGTTACATTTGTGCGAGTTTTCCTTTTATTGCGGATGATATTTTGTAGTTTTGTGCAACTTTTGCTTATAAGTTCATTTGTTTACTATGTTTATCAAGGAAGTGAACAGCTATTTGATCCTATATTGCTTTACTTTGTAAAGTTTTCTATTATATTATTTTAGTTATTGTGAGTGTGTGGACTATGTGGGTCCTTGTTTTTAGTTTCTCAGTTAGTTTTATTGATGGTATGGATTCTGAGTACTTTATGCGGCCTACCTAAATGACCTTTCTTTGGTATTGTTCGTCAAATCATTGAACTTCACGAATACTGACAAGTCCTCGCATAATTATCTGACCAAGATTATGTCTGAACTTTATAAAAGAGACTGTGACCTCTGAGTTTGTTTCGACCTTTCTTCTCAGTCGTCGGAAAGGAAACGCCGACCTCATTTAGTTTTTAAAATATGATTGACCTGTAAAAGTGTTTGTACAGACATACTTATAGAAATAAAATAAATTATAATTTATTATGCTACGAATAATATGCACTATCTACACAGTCTGTTTCCAAACCTAATTAGATAATTATTCCGACATTTAATTAAAAAATAAACGCATTTTCACACACAAAGGGATTATTGCCAAACTGGGGCCTCTAAAACAATTAGCTACGTCTGTTAGGCCATAAAAATTATAATAATCAAGCGTTTCAGGCCATTATACCGTCATAAGGCGGAATAAGGCCATGTGTGCGGTATATTGTCCTTTTAGTAAATAAATTATGAGGACCCGAGGTTGAGAATGAGTTCAGATGTTTTATTAATTGGCGGGTAATTAGTAATTATTTATGAATACGGCGGTAATTAAAGAAAATAAAAACTGATGACAAAAGAGATATGGCGTGTAGTTTGTGTGGATGAAGGTTTTGGTAGATTGTTTTATTGAATACGAGGGAACTCAAGAATAGTGCTTTATTGTTAAGAAATTGATCGTTTTCTAAGAATTAATAAAACATGGATATATTTTAATGGTGGCTCTCTCAGGCCAAATAAAAAACCAAGACAGAGCGCTGCTAACAATACAGTGAAGCATGCCAAAACTACACCGCCGCTCTGTGCATACACGCTCACTCGCACACAATTTACTACCTTTTACAATGACATTACAATCAAACTACACCACACAAAGTGCACACAGTATTGTTTACGAGACCGGCTTCACTTCACTGTTGACAGCGCTCTGCCTTCGTTTTCTATTTGGTCTGAGTGTGGCTCCTTAGTAAATACATTATACGAACACTTCCTGTTTAATTTATTTTAAACTTTAAAATTAAGGGTTAGTAAAAAGGTGTATGTATTTCAGCTTCTGTAACCAGACGCAACTGAATATGAATATTCATATTTCATTTTCCATAACTATTACCTCTTCCACATTTATAAAAACACCATGTAGACACACCACAAAAAAAAGTTTATCAGCCGCCATGTTAATTCGTGACGTTACTTCCAGCGGTCTGACGTTCCCCGGAGGCGAGTCGGGGATATCTGTCCCGGACACGCTGTGCACGCCCAAGTCCGTGGGCATATCCGTGGACACCAACACTTATGAGCCGCACCTACTCGCTGGGACCATGGCGCATATGATTGGACATAATATAGGTGAGTTTTGGCTAAAGTAAATAGTTTTTTGTCAAAAATAAACGTTATACGGTAAACACACACGCATCACCTCACCTCATCGACTTATCGTAGGTGGTCGGCCCGGCGGTAAGCGGTGCGACGCGACGACCCGTCGTAAGCTCGGTGAATACTGTTTACAAGCTGAGGCGATTCCGTTACGATGGTTATAAGTGTGCGTTGCAGTATGGAGTTACACAGAAATAATACTGATCGGCCAGAGTTGAGGTGATGCTGATCCCGTACAGCCATTGCGATCAATTGTAATTTTATGTATGTGACGCAGTTACCCCGCGGATACATTTTACTCGACGCGATATTCGCGAACTGTAGGAAGCGTGTTTCAGTTTCGACTAGTGTGGCCGTGTCCCGGCTTAGTACCACAAATGCTGTTGAGGGCAATTAGCAAATGCTTCTAGTTCTTGCTAAGCCTGTTGCTTTGTAGTAGCATACCAATGCAACGAACGAAGT
This sequence comes from Agrochola circellaris, assembly GCA_914767755.1. Classification (NCBI taxonomy): domain Eukaryota; kingdom Metazoa; phylum Arthropoda; class Insecta; order Lepidoptera; family Noctuidae; genus Agrochola; species Agrochola circellaris. The sequence goes on from OU611849.1 coordinate 1,871,635, forward strand.
ATGTGTTCATATTGGCTATTTGTGGTACATTTCTGTGTGGAAACTCTTATTCCAATCTTAGCGCTCAACTATTTTTTTTTTTGATTAGCTGATTATAATAACTTCTCCCGCTCTGGGCGGAGCGGGAGGGCGTGTCAGACTCTTACTGACTAAAACCCACCCATGGTCCTTCAGTTCCCTGCACGTTGCCAGGGGCCACGGTATCCCTTTCGGAGTTTCCCGTGACCCCGGCAGTTCCGCGACCCCGGCAGTATCTTAGCGCTCTAGCTTCGTTACATTTTAAATCGTCAAGTGTGAAACCATGCTGACGAAGAGTAATGTCTTATTTTATGTAACAAATGCTGTTTCTTTGTCATAAGTTATTGAAAATGTTGACAAAATCATATGTCTGGAAAACCTTCGTTGACATTGTTAAAAATGGTTTTCCGTGTTCAATGCAACCTCGGTGTAACTGTTAGCAAAATCGACAACAAAACGTTGGCTGACAAAACTCGTTATACACGACTCGTGAGACACGGATGTGGATTCTTTTATTTTTCTAAGATACTATTTCTTTGTGCTACTTTTCCCTTGTTTTTTTTTCTATGAATACTTTCTGTGGACACAGACATCTTGGATAAATAAATGGCAGTGGACCTGTAAGGACTTTTTTGAGCATCATATTTTTAACTAATATTACATTCTTCCCCAGGCATGGGCCACGACGATGGCCGAGAGCAATGCTTCTGCCGGGACTGGCACGGCTGCATCATGGCGCAGTCCATCGTGGGGTCAGACAATGTACAGCCCTACAAGTTCTCCGACTGCTCGAAGAACGACTACATCAATGAGCTCAGGGTCGGACAGGGACTGTGCTTGCTCAACAAACCTAATGAGGTACAGAATTCGCAAGAAAAGTATGCGCTTCGGAAATCATCGTCTATCTTCGTAAATACGAACGCGCGATAATGAAATCTAATAAATAGCTGGTACAGTCATAGAAGTATTTACCTAGTTTGTATTGTCATGAATACAAAATTAAAGATTAATAATTCTATGTAATTAAAAAAACTTATCAAAACTTTAGAATGACAGATGAAGATCTATGACCGAGGTACCTGTCAGAGAGAAATCTTCATACAAACGCGCAATGATAGATGCACTACTACAAAGCGTGGCAGTACAAAACTTAGAAGCTTTGACTCTGTGGAGGATTATTCTGTGGCACAACGTTCGTACTAATTCGGAAACAGGAAGATTATCGAAGCGCATATCTTTTTTGGATTAACTGTATATTGATTCTTAACTTAAGTATAAGAAAATATGATAAACGTTGAGCTATTGTCACTTCCATACTACCTACCAACAAGGAAATATGGTAAGATAAAATCTACCAGATGTTTAGACTTGTCTACGAATGAGTGAGGCCGGGTTTACCTGCAGTGCTATTCTTTAACCATCTCACCGTGAAAACTTAGGTGAAGTGAGCGTGGAGTGAGCTGTCATTCCACAGAGATTGACACTATTGACAGCACACTTCACCCAAGTTTTCACGGTGAGATGTTTACAGAATACCATGGCTGTACTACATTAATTTACCACTTACCTATAAAAAGACGACAATATACATACTGGCTTTATTGGTTCTCCCTATCCCATACCAAAAGCCGTGAGTTTTTGTATGTAGTTATGATATGTATAGGTTCGAATAAAGACTTTTTAACATGAGTTGAGCGTAAGCCATTTTGGCAGCTCAACATCCGTTAAATAATTATGTTGAGTCATAACTTATATCAAAATAGTACAGCTCTATCAGTTTTCCAACTGCAGTAAATATGAGGCTATAAATAAGGTTAATTTTATGTGCAGCTCAACAAACCGAACAGGTTTATTTGAGTCATAACTTGTAACATTATGATAACATGCAACCCGTACAAATACAGATATTTTATATTATGTATTTATGCTTAAACAATAATTCATGAACTATTCATGTCATCATTATTGAAAATAGCAATCCAAAATGAAAATGTTTAACACAGAAATATATTTATTTATCAAATGAGCTACATCTGCTGTGGGGGTTTTACTGGCATAAATATAATAATAATAATTGTTGCCAATAAGCCTGATATAGTGGTGATAAACCGATTAGCGCGCCGCGCAATGATAGTCGTTGTTACCATCCCACATGACGGGAACCTCGTGAAAGCTGAGAAAGAGAAACAAATAAAATATCTCGACTTAGCACACGAGGTTGTCGACATGTGGAATGTGAGCTCGGCTATCATTGTGCCGATTGTCGTAACGGCTAATGGCCTGATGGCCGAAAGCCTCGACCAACATCTCTCGAGGCTCTCGTTAGGCGGTTGGATCAAGGGCCTGATCCAGAAGGCAGTACTCCTCGATACGGCTCGCATTGTGAGGAGGTTCCTGTCTCTGCAGCCCTAACCACCGGTAGCTTGGACCCTGCTCCCGATACCGGCAGGACACTATTTTTAATATTTTTAAATGTTTTTTAAGAAATATTTAAAAATGTATTTTATATGTTCGAAATTATAAGAAACGAAATAATAATAAAAAAATATATATTATCCACATTTACGCTGAAATCAATTATTTTATTTGTTAAATAATTGTTACAATAAGTAAATACATTTCAACTATTAATTGTGTTCCACCTAACAAAAGTCGAAACCTTCACTAATTTAACATTATAATACATAGCATCACGCCAGTATTCCCCGGAGAGTTAGGTAGAGGTGTACCTACATAGTACACCCACATTTCGCCAGTTATGTTTAAGTCCCATGGTATAGGGGGCGAGCCTATTGCCGTCACCCGGGCACAAATCCAGACTCCGGGCTGCTACTGAGCAATTCCAGATGGAAAACCCAATAACACTTTATCCGACACGAGAATCGTAGCCAGGACCTCATGATCAACAGTAGCGCTTGTGACCACTAGACCAACGAGGCAATCAGTCAAATCAAATCAAATCAAATAATTTATTTGCATAATACATGTTAAAAAGTTGTTACAGGTATAAAAGGTATATAATATAATAATAATAATAAAATTTTATTCGTACATTTGAAAAACATACATAAGTACACAGGATTAAAAATATATAGTACAATAGAGACACATTAAAGGGCGAACTGATGCCTCCTAAACTAGGCCAAAAGCCTGTGTTTTAGGAGAAAATTGTATTATAACCTAATGAGGTGTGCAAATTAATATCGTATTAATATCTCATGCAAATAATTACAATCGCAACATTAAACATACAGAATACATTTAACATTAACATTAAATATAGAAATGCAAAAATAAAAAGTCTAATCTTTCAATAATCATTACACTTGTTGTGATGCCATTTCAGATAAAATCAGTCATCTTTCATTCAACATTATATTATGTGTATATAACACCATTTAATCTGATTAAAAACTCATTTAACAATTCCATTTAAAATGAATCAGATTTAAGTCTTCGAACTTACCTATTTAAACTTTAATTAACTCGGAATCGTAAAATCAAATCCAATCCAGTGAGATCTTCGAGTGAAATCACTTTAATTCTCGATTAAAAAAGATGGGTTTCATTGAATGGAAAGTCGATGACTCGATGTCTGGTTGAAGGGATCACAAAACCTTATACAGGGTCAAATTAAATTAGCTAGCGAAACTCAACAGATGTGAACATGATAAAACAAAAATACATTAATTTTATGTTTTTTATGTGCGGTCATCGACCGCAGTTAGTGTAGTTACTTGAAATATCAGTAAAAAATATCAGTTTTTTTTTTGTGTAAACTTCACAGGCGTGATTGTTACAATTAGAGATACCGCGAACAGTTGTTATAGCGACTAGTCGAATACTCGCCATTATTACTCGACATACAGAAAGGAATATAAAAAACGTTAATTTATTCTTAAATAATAAAATAGTTTATTTATTTTCTGAGGCAGGTTTTATTAATGAAATAAAGAGCAACCGACCTGATCCCAATCGCACCACAATCTGCCCCTTTTTGACTTCAAATTATTAATTAAAAAGCCTATGTAATCTACTTCAACTTGACTGATTTTTAGCTAACTTTTTATATTAATGATATAATACTATTGTTGTATGTGTTTTATTTTTAAAGATTAATAAAACTTTAATTATTTTTAATTCTATAGTTTTTCTGTTCATTAAAAGTTTATTTTCATTTTGCCAATTATTCGCCTAATGTCGAATAATAACCACTATTATTCGGTTTTCCACGAATAACAAAAAAAATCGAGTAATGCCGAATAACGAATAATTGCGAGTATTCGTGGCATCTCTAGTTACAAATATCTTTACACTATAAAACAAAAGAAAACAGATTTTCTCAATTCATACTTCAAGTAACAACAACAAATGCGGTCCTTGACCCTCAAAAAAAACGATCAAATCTTTTTATTTTTTATTTTATCGTGTTTTTTACCCATCACGTCTGCAGAGTTTTGCTAGCTAATTTTATGAGACCCCGTAATTGGATAATTCATAGGTATCTACATAGAAAGCAACGCACCACTGGTTTGAAGGCGAAAGTTTAGTGTGGATGAGCTCGTCACCGCCACACCACTTCCACGCAAGACTTCATTCGAATTCAAAACAGATTTCCACGTTGAAAATTAATCAGAGGCTGTCGTATTGTTTGCCGTCACCCGCGCTAAGGCCCACTCCTTTAATAAAAGTTATGGTAATACAGGCTGCCCTCGCGCTCTGAATCATCTCTTCGTTTGCGAATATATAATAACAGGAGCGAACGCCAGCCAGGGTTTATTGGAATAAATTTGCATAGTCAGGAATGATAATGCCGAGCCCTGCTTCTCCCCTTCGATTTCTCACGTTTACATATTTATCGAGGCATGATTGTGAGCGAATGCCTTTATTTTCCTGTTCTCGGTTGCTCATAGTAATGCGTGATTTGTTGGCGATTGGTATTGGAAGTGGTTCTGGTGTTTATGCTGTTAGCTTATCAGTTTTGGGATTATTATTATCACATGATTCGATTCACATCGTTAACAATCCTTTTACGTGCAATCTACGTAGGGTTCGTTTGAAAAAGGGTCGACAGATTTGTCGGCACTTATCTTTTTTTTTACCATACCTTACCCACGTTCCCCAGTCACTCCGATCATGGCGCTTGCAACAGCATGCAGCGTTGAAATATCGAGAATTAGACTAAACGAAAAATCACAGCAAATATCCTGTAGGTGCATAATATATTCATAGGGTATTTTTTCAATACGCTGAACTTGAAGACAAGAAGAGAAGAGAAGAAGTTCAGTAGTTATAAAGCTGAATTGAATTAAATGAAACAGGTTTTACTATATACTCGTATAAAGTGTTAAAAAAATTACTTTAAATTTAAGGAATACTTTCGACCATCAAACTGAAAATCTTTTACTCGCGAAAAAAAATCTGCTGTTCCATAGTAAACCTACTGTTCTGAACTGTATGGGACAGGTGAGTGTTTTTTTTTTCGAGATTTCAAAGTTGGTCCTATAGTAAAAGTTATTCAGTTCGAAGTTGTCAAGCACTCCATAAAATATATAAAGTAATTTTTAACGTTAGTGATAATAAGTTAATTTTCCGCAATGAAGTAATTTTAACTTGCTCAAGAGCTCCACACTCAAATACCTATTTACTAGGTCCTTTGAAAATTGCCATCTCTGATATGTTTCTCATATGCATTCATCTACCTCCCTGAATATGATAGCTACTACCTGTACGTACGTACACAATTCGGATCTCGATTCCCGATGTAAATTCAATATAAGTGTATGCTCACCACACCCTTTGGGTATTCTGAAATGTTTCTCTTGTACGACTAATGCTTTTTATACTGAGTTTGACATGACGACCGTGTGTCGATACGTGTGTTTTCACTTTTCTATTTCAAGGTTTTCTTAAGATTGACGTTTTGTTATTTTAAGAGCTTTTGAGATTTGGATAACTTGAGGGATAAAGAGTTGTTGGGTTGTTGTTGTTGTTTGTGGTTTGTTGCTAGCGGTTTGTTCAATGGCAAGCCACTTCTAGCTTATATGCCAAGCTATGTTGGATCGTTGAAATGTAGTCCAAGCTGTGTCATATTTGTTGATTTAATGTAAATTAAACGATGTGGACGTAATAGCACCAGCCAGAATACCGAAACTGGTATTTTACACAAATGAGTTTGGGAAAACTTAAAAAATAGAAATTTTAAATCAAATCAAATCAAAAATATTTATTTGCTAGAATATGATCGAATTAGATCGAATTGCGATGCATACCGAGCATATGTTACTTGACACGGTTTAAAAACATAATTATATTCATAACTTGATTCGTTTTGTATACCTACGTAGATGATGACGACGAAGTAGGCACTGTTTGAAGCCATTTTCATCAGCAAACCTATGTGAACCATCTATCAAATATGAACAGTTAAAATTACTACAAATTCCCACAGCTGGTGATCCACCACCAATGCGGCAACGGGCGTCTGGATGAGGGTGAGGAATGCGACTGTGGCACCATCACGGAGTGTCAGAACACCAACCCTTGCTGCGACCCCTTCACGTGTCGACTGACGAAGGAGTCGCAGTGCGCTTCTGGGGAATGCTGTGAGAGGTGTCAGGTAAGGATGAAGAAATGACAACTAAAATATAACCGATGGATAGCAAAATGATGTATTTAACTGTCAACAATATTTGAAATAGATTAAATTTCACTGATGCGAAGACCATAAAATTAATTCTTTAAAATTAATTCTTCGTCTGGTAGTAGAATTTCAAGAATAATTTCATACATATTTTGACAATTGTAAGTAATTACGTATCAATACTAAATACCTACTAGTTTTATTAGTAGGAGATCTTATTATAATAATGATAGGGTACTAATTTGTGTTGACATTTTCATATTAACTTACAACAGACATTGCTAAGCATAGTAAAAATATATAGCGAACTTAGCCAGCTTCAGGGATCATCCTGTCATTGATTGGATATTCAATACGATATACATGAATTTATCGAAGAGAGTTTCTTAGTGCTATTTATGCATTCAACGAAACATTGTTTATTGATACGACTCGCTTCACGGACAGAAATTAGTCATGCGTTAATTAGCTCCAAGTCCCTTCATCCCTTCAGATACCTCTCTGACTGCAAGCAACTGTAGTCTAGGTCTTAAAGTATGTACAGCTCAAAGTTTCCTCAAAACAACTGGCACTTAGCACATTTAAATACAAGTCTTACAGTCGAAACATATTTGCATTTTGTTCACACAAATGTATTCTGACTAATTTACAATGCTACGTCTGAATTTCATCAGTTTTCAAACTGATTAATGTTCCGCTGTGTGTCATAATGTTGAATAATACAAAGTTAATGCCACATAAAGTTTTGGACAACTATGCAAATGTGACGCTTGGAACCGCAAAAAGAGAGATTTAGTTGGAAATTAGGGATGAACCATAATTACGTGTGTGTATGTTTCTGAAATGGTTTAGAATCGGGAAGCGAGGTTTTAAAAGGTTCTTTACTAAATTACTGCCCAGTTCTCTACTGTTATATATTTATGCATCTGTTTGTACGAGGATAAAATAATGATTATTATTGGAGCAAGTTTTAAATTTAACCTAATCCTCATTTATTTCCCAGGCACTCCATAATTACTGCTTTTATTGGTGCTAAGAATATGCCCTTTTACCACCAATTCATAAAGCCTCATCGGTCTTCAAACACTGCTAAACTGCTTAAAAATAAACAGAAATTACAGCATCTTCCTCTTTCACCTCCTCAGCTAAAACCACGCGGCGTGACCTGCCGGGACGCCACAAACGAGTGTGACCTTGACGAGACGTGCACGGGAATGTCCGGCTTGTGTCCCCCGGACGCGCACCGGAAGAACGGCGACCCTTGTGAGGAGGGCAAGGGGTATTGCTTCGCGGGGCAATGCCCCACACTGTCACTGCAGTGTGAGAGTATCTGGGGACAGGGCACGATAGGAGCCGATAAGGAATGCTTCGATCAGTTCAACTCGAAGGGAGCGGTGACGGGGCACTGCGGGAAAGATGACAACGGACATTTTATTAAGTGTGAGACTGAGTGAGTATTGTTATGGCATTATAATTGCTTTATAGAATTTTAGACAGTTCTATAGAACTGACAGTGTAAGTACATAAGTAATATCATTTTATTTAAAAAAACACAGTATTGGATTATTTTGTTCCATGGCTAGAATTATACGCATAGAATATATTGATGTTATATTAGTATAGGATTGTCACATTATAATTGAATAACTTGAGGCTTGAGAAGGGCGAAGTCAGACACTGCAATTAAGTGAGCAACAATAATGACACCGTGAACGTCTCTGTGTGTTGGTGTTATAAACACATTCAGATGATACACCATTTCAGCCATTTGTAATTATCTTCTTCACCAGGAACGTCCGCTGCGGCTCGCTACAGTGCCAGCAGGGGAACCGCTACCCCATAGTGACCGGTATGGACGAGTACTACACCAGAACGGTCATCAGTATCAAGGGCAATGAGTATGAATGCAAGTGAGTACAGCTCCAATTTTAATGTTGTGTTTATCCTTACTTTCAGATTCACCACTTGGTTTCTGGAAACCTCATAAAGTTCATCAGTAAATGTTCTGCTTAAAGTTTTTAACTATTGTGTTTGATTCCCCGATATAACAGAACCCTTTTTCACAATCTGAATGATTTTGAAGGATGTTGCTAATCCATTGCTTCATATGTTCGAAAAATTTGTCTACCCACCAACGTAAATAACGCAATGAATGTTGTTGAACTGTCCAAATAAAAGCCAATGCTACTGTGTTAGTGTGTTACGCAATTACCCCGCTGGCCTTTAAAGCACTTCACATGTAATTTGACAACTGAGGAAAGGCTTTTAATATACCTTTAGAAAACGAGTAACACGTTCACGTCGCCTTTTGATTAAAACTAGTTTTTTTTACTTAAAGCCAGATTGGGTAGTTTTAGATGAGTAACATCTTTCCTATCACTTTTCTACAATCTCTGAGGTGGGAAATATGTGGGAGTGATTTCGTGAAAAGGGACGGAAGTGTATTACAGGAAGCCGGGGAAGCGCGCGCTATTTGATTTGATCAATGAGCGCGCGCGGTGCTAGAGTTGGCCGTCAGAAACAACCTTAACGAAGCCCCGCCTCTTTAATGTTGCTTATTACCTTAATGTTGCACGATGTTACACATCATATGCGACTTACTGTTAGGCTCGCTCGTTTTTTTTTCTTACTGTCAAACTGAGACTTCAGCCGGTCGATTCAGTAAAAATATCACCGTGAAACTTAGGTGAAGTGAGCGTGAAGTAAGCTGTCAATAGTGTTAATCCCTAGCATCCTGCCGGTCGATTTGTGACAGTGACAGCTCACTTCACGCTCACTTCACCTAAGTTTCACGTTGATATTTATACAGAATCGACCGACTGATCTATAAAATGAACTTTGAGGTATTTTTTCTTTTAATAAATGTTACGGTGTTCAGCCAATTTTTTTTGTGGTTTCCACATGTTTCTTCCATTATATCAACGACTACTTCTAACCCCAATTCCTCACGATTCCAGAGCCACAACAGGTCTTCCAAAGCACTCGGAGATCGCTCCATTGGGGCTGGTGCGCGACGGCACGCCGTGCGGCGACAACCTGGTGTGCGTCAACCAGACCTGCACGTCCATCTTCCCCTACATCGACCACACCAAGTGCCCCACCGACCATAATAATAACGAGTGCTCTGGGAAAGGGGTGAGTACTATTTTTTTTCAAGTTTTTTTAAGGGGACTACAGGACCTAAACGTGCCTAAACGCAAGTTTTATAATGCCTAAAAGAATATGATCCACTGCAGTAAACTAAATCAGAAAAATATATGATATTCTTCAGGATATATGCTAGTATGATAGTGTGTTGAAAACATAATACAACTAATTTGATACGATAGAAAAAAATCATGAAGATACCTCTAAAAAATTATTTTAACGATTAAAAATCATATTAATTTACATGCAATCATTCTGATTTTTTGTCAGATTATTTTACAAGCTACATATTAGCATAATAGTGTTTTAATTTTCCAGTCCAATCAATAGATTTTTTGTAAATCGCTAACTGCTTCATATTTTGCAATAAATTACCTGCGTCGTGTCATCGCGCTTCTCTTTCATTTCTATGCAGTCCGACAGTGACCGCGCTTTAGCTGTTGTAAGCCTCTTAAACAGTAAACGTGTGTGTTGTAATGTAAAAATATAACGTCAAAAAAACCTAAGTTAGGTAGTAGGTATAATGAGTAGAAATGGAAAAGTAAGGGAAAGATTTCCATGAAACTCTGTAAAAAGAAAAGTAAGTAAATAACGCTTGGTTGAGGTGGCAAATAGGGTTATAAGTGTTGTTATTTTTTTAAATGCATTTAAATGAAATTAACTTAAATTGTTTATTCTGTAAATAGGATATCGGAATCACTTTAACACGTCATATTTAAAAAAATATAAGCTAGATTAGTTCGGCGTTTCTTATCTGACTACACTGAGAAGAAAGGCCGAAACAAACTCAGAGGTCGCAGTCTCTTTTAAAGTCCAGACATAATCTTGGTCAAGCCATATGAGAACCATGTAGTTTAGTGTCTGAAATGGTCTTTTGAGCATAGAACCACATGGATTCGAGTGGACCTGCCGAGTCAGTGCAAGCTTTTGTCAGTAATCGTGGAGCACAACTCAGAACTTAAGGCTTGAACGCAGAAATTAAAGTGGCTTTGCCCGCGTGATATCTTTATAAATTATAGCCTATGTTACTCAGTGATATGATAATATAGCATTCTGTTGGTGTAACAATCTTTAAAATCAGACCAGTAGTTTTTGAGTTTATTCATTACAAATTATAATTTTCAAAGTTGGTAGTAGTATACCCGAGTTATTCGCTCAGGGTGAAGTTGATTAATACAAATCTTTCTTGATAATTTCTTGTTAGCTACTTTTAACAAGACTGGAATAGAATAGAATATATTATGTAATTTGCATTAAATCATGGTACAACAATGGTCTTAATAATAGGGTTATGATCTACATGTCTCGCCATGGTCTGGCATATAAATATTTAAACAAACAGTAATAAGAAAAGGAATCAATAATAACAGTATAATTAAAAGATACTTACTTGTAAAAAATTGTTGTAAATGTACCTACTTGTAATTCTAAATTCTTTACACTGTTTATTAACAGTTTTAAATCTAAGCAGTACTTATTTAAATCAATATCAGTAAATAAGTAACAATATTAATTTATCAAAGAATTCTTGTACCTTATGAAAAATATTACCTAGCCATGTATGTAATTTAAATTTAAATGTGAGATGATGATGAAAGTATGGTCCAAACAAATGAAATCTTAACATTTATTCGCAAACATAAGTACTTAGATGGTACTTAAATTTTACATTAGATTAATAGGATCCTCTTACTAGTCTCAGCTGGTGTAAAAATAAAATATTGCTATTCGACTTATAACCGAAAATAATGGATTATAAGAAATTTTTAGCTAATATTGAACATGAACACATGCTTTTTTTAGAGAATTATACAATTCTCTAAAAAAAGCATTTGAAAGATGCCTTACTATCTCGATAAAATAAACTTCAACAGGATAGTACTTTTTATTTTTAAATGTTTTATGCAACAAACCCATCATATGTTTTCGTAAAAACTTAATCTACCTTCATACACACATTCGTAAACGTACACATATCATAACTAAACGCATAAAATCTAACAGCGTCGCGGCGAAGCAAAAATTGAATAACACGTCGCCCGAGGCACCACTCAAACTATTAAAAAGTAACTCCGCGAGTCCCATGTTCATATAAAAATATTATACACGTCTTTACGATATGTAGGTGTGGTCTGTTCGAAAAGTGTCTGATGAAAACCTAAACAAATGGATCAGAAAACGTACCTTGGATGCCAATTTGTAGTGCCACTTACAAATTCAGTGCTTCGATTTGATTATTTTAATACATAAACTCAAAACCGCAATTTAAAATCACATTATAAGGTGTTTTTTATTTGTCAATTCAGGTAAATTTTATTACCTTATTATCGTCGATTATTATTCAATTACTTACAATTTAATCATATTATTCACACAATATTTTTTTGGAAAAAGTAGAGAGATATAAAGAGTTAAATCCTACTAAACACAGAACATGTGATGCTACAATCTGGCCGTCGAGAGAATGCGTTCTTGACACCTGTTAGTTTCATAGTAGCGAATATGTGTTTTGCGAATTTGATCCTTATCACTACTAGAAATTGGCCAACTGACAGGTGTCAGGAACGCATTCTCTCTACGAACGGACTGAAATTTCATTTAGTGAATGATTGCGTAAGAATTTAACAAGAAAATTGTATGTGATAAAAGTGTAAACAAACCTGTATTCCCCCTTTCATAAGATTATTTTCAAACAGACTATATGTACCTACATTATAGAATACACACGCGTGTGTGTGACTTATATTTTATCTTGTATCAGCGCGAGTGACATGAGAATAGTTCATGTCAGTAATGTTGTAGAAAGGCTGATGGTAAAAATTTTACCTAAATATTGATTAATTTTCTCACCCGCGAATCAAACGGTTTGATTCAGAGTGATGTTAATTTATCATCATCAAAACCACCAACTAGGCTGTGGTCAGCTTCCTGGCTACGCAATTGCTTCCGCATTTATTTAGACTTCCGCATCCGCATTAATCAATGCAGAGCTCATGCGGATGCAAATGTGGGTGAAAAAGGGTGTGTATACTTAAGTAAAAAAATCAAAATCATAATCAATCAAATGGAAATTATAATAATTTAAATTATCAATAATAACTATAAATCGTCACAATTTCACGAAATAGCCATAAATCCATCGAACACATAAAACTTCCAGAGATAAGTAAATTTTTCAAAGATTATAATAATTATTTTATTATAATTACCGCGAATTGAATTATAATATAATACAACGAAACAGCGCCGCATTTTGCAAAAAAAGTAAGAAATTTAGATTTTCGCCTTGCCGCCTTGACGGACCCCTTAAAGAAACTTCAGATCCGCATCCGTGGATGTTTTTAAATCTGCAACCGTAACATCCATGGTTTTCAGGCATTTAATAGTTACTCGCAAACATTAGTTGTCACTTCAGCCTGCTATGTCATGAAAACAGCTATGTCGGAGGCCTTGGTTCTTCCTTGTTTCCTCTATAAAATACAGGGTCTTCATTTATAACTCACTCTGCACGCATAACGTAACCCTCAATATTCATCATAACACGAACATTGAATACCGTTTCCTCTGTAACGGAATAAATGGTTCCCGATATGGTACAGTATTGACCAAGAGTCGGCCTACAACTCGTTCCGTAGTCAAACCATTTCTGATTAATATCTGCTTGTGTTGGCATTTCATTAACAAGAAACAGCTTTAAAATTGCACGTAATTAATTAAATGAGAGTGTTCGGAGATGTTTGTTTGAATTTAGGAGTAATTAAAAAGGTTTTGAGTAGAAATTTAGTGAATAACATCAAGTAAAATAGTATGAGTATCTTGCCATCAGCAAAATATATTCTTTGTGTAGAAGTTGTAACTGGGCTATGAAAGTCAAACTCAAACCATTTATTTCAAATTAAACCAAACACAGGCACGTTTCAAGTGTCTAGAAGTCGTCAGACAAAAGGACGAGGTTATTTGCCCATTCTAAAGCGTAGGTATAGTAGGTTCGTATGGAGAAGAATGGGCAAGACACTGCATGGACAATCAAAATATTGATGCTTAGTATTGGTTACATCATTCATACATATATGTGAGAACTATGAAAAATACTTGCATGTTAAAAGCGTTCATGTAAAATGATTTAAAAAAAGTGTTGTTGCAGAGAATAGCTAGCGAGAGATACGATACTCTCGCTAGCCATTCCCTCCAATAACATTTATTATAGTATAAAGTGACATAGATACTACTCAGGGCAAAGGAGGAGGTTATGACGTAGAAACCAAGTTTTTTTTAAGGTGTCAACTGCTGTTGGAAATATCAAAATGATCGGCGTGATCATAATATCTACCTATATCAACACCAGCAGTGCTATTCTGTAACCATCTCTCCGTGAAAACTTAGGTGAAGTGAGCTGTCATTCCACGGGGATTGACACTATTGACAGCTCACTTCACCCAAGTTTTCACGGTGAGATGTTTACAGAATAGCATGGCAGTCCTCTCCGTTGTTACTTTGAACGAAAAGTTTACGTTTTCATGAACACATTTGTGCATTTAATATTTCACTAACAATGAGAAAAAAAAGTTATATTAAAATGCATCAGAATAAATAACATGTTTTCCCTTCAAAATTCTCATATTTACGAGCATCTATTTAAACTTAATTACTGCTTCGAGTTCCCGGAACATTTCATTATCATTTCATTATAAATGAAATGTAATATTAACTTGGAACATACCTCAAAATGGAGTAATATAATTCCGGGTGGTATTAATAAGTTCCGTAACGTGGAGTTTTAATTCAATATCATTTAATTGGCCGCTCGCACTATAGTTTGGACATCGTTAATTATAAGTTGGACGATGTGCGGCTCCATGTTGTGCCAAGGTACGAGAGGAAGCGAAAGAAGTATACCTATTTTTTTTTCTGATTATTGGTATCTAGTTTATTAAATATTTAGTTTGTTTTTGATAAAATTCTAAACAGAAAATAATAGAGAGTGCTATTTCCTAATCAAAAATAGAAATTTTAGTTTTGTTGTTTTTGGAAACATTATACAAAACTAAAATAAAATCTCTGAAATTTTTATTTCTCTAACACTGCTGTTGCAAGACATAATATTAAACACATCCCAGTTTCTTATGACTTTTCCCACATTAACGTCGCTTCAGACTCTTTGATAATTAGCAGGACCCAGTGAATTCGTAAAATTGTAATTAGAACCAGAGCAAAGCGTCCAAGCCTTGTTTAAAAACACATGAACTTAACCGCAGATGACTACAGATAGGTCAGTCCGCATTTTAGGTATGATGCTACAGGTATGTACACGCCGGGCTCGACTTGTCGAATTCAGTGGGCGTAACGTAGTCAGAAAATATATAAGAGTTACGCGATAGAAAGAGAGGCAACTTCTAGGTGAATATAACTGTAGGTAATTAGTGCAGTGCGACCTGAATGTGTCGTAGCAAGAGTCGTTTTTTATTGATGCTGATTTTACGAAGTGACCCTTCTGTACTAATCTGTGACTTAACTAAGGTTAGCACATGGACTTCAGTTCATTCGCAAGTATTAATTCTTATATCCGATATTCAGTTTCAAAGCTTTTCATACAAGCAAAAAATATATTTTGATTCGATTCAGGGATTTTGGCATAACATGATTACTGAATGTATAACATAACATCACGATGTCTTTAGTAATCCACATTTCGGCAGTGTTATTATGAGCCCCATATACCTAATAGGGCCGCCCCCTATTAGATCACTAACCTGGTACAAATCTAGACTCGGGTTTGTCAACTAAAGCAAATAGGACTTGGTTTGACAACTAAAGCATGATTCAATGTCAATAAAACGTAATGAACATGCACTAGCCGACCCACGTAGTGATCACGATGTTCTCCTACAATTTCGACAACGCGAGTTTTCGGCACGCTGTTGACTTTGCCATATCATATCAAATATCACAAGTTATGCTATAAGTACTAGAGGAACTATCGAAGATTCATGTGTATCGAACTATCGAGTTCCCTGTTTCCGAAAGCAAATTCAAGACTACGCTCTGCTTAATATAATATCGATATTTGCTGTGAGTCTTTGGGTTTCGTATTTACAATGTAACAGGAATCTACCATTATCTTATCAGGCTACTAGAGATTTATTTATTATATGTATGTTTAATATTAACGCAATACAAATAAACCTTCCGGAATAAATTCTTTAAATTATAGTGAAAACCTCATCAAAATCCGTTGCGTTGTTTAAAAGAACGATGAGGTCATACACGAATAGCGACTTTGATTAACTATCAGGCTAAATGAACTGTTTCCACTTATGAATATAGGTTAGTATTTCAACAAAATTAGTACCTAACAGAAAGAGGTACTCGCTATAAATCATAGTTTGCTAGGACAAACACTGAACGCTAAATAACAATGCAGAACCCCAATTTATCTGTAGCATAATCTTTTTGTCAACTTTTACGACACCTATACAGGCACACACCTTCCAGCTTTGTAACACTATTCTTTGTCGACCTCTTCATGTTAATTGCACTGAACACCGCCTTCAATGTCATATTCCCCGAACGTCATCCGCCAAACCGAATTTCGTCACAAAAATGTTGTAGCAAACGTATGGAAATTCCGCAGTGCCACCTTAACTAAATCTCGGTGGGACGGGTGCACAGCCCCCGAGAAAATCGGATTGGTCGCACGAGCCGTGCCCCGAATTCTGTCTCGACCCCGAATAGTTGGACCCGACGGCCTGAGTTAGCACGTAAATAGTTTAAATAGTAACTCCGTACGGTTTTAGTTAAATATGTAACTCCGTGGAAGAGTTCGGAGCTAGATTTGTTCGTCACTTGTGTCACCAGTGTGTTTGCTTTGGCTGTTTAGAGAGATGTAAAACGAATACGGTGCTGTGGTTTTAATGGAATCAGTTTCAGTAGTAGCCCGAAGTCTGGACTTGTGCTCGGTTGATGGCAATAGGCTCGCCTCCTATTACATGGGAATTAAACATAACTGGCGAAATATTGGTGTAGGTACTTTAGGTGCACGTCAGCCTAACCATTCGGGGATTCCAGGTGTGATGTTTCAGCTAAAGGAACACTTTATCGACCATGAAACTCCATGAAAAGATAACAAAGACTTATTGACTCATGAAAGAAAAAGAGAAATCAAAAGTTTCCGACTAGCACGCTCTTACCACCGCTCAAATCCGCCTTCAATTCCGAATCGGTTTGAAATCTGAAATTATAAAAGGAACAAAGTATGTACTTAATAGGACTTTTTGTCATGAATAAATTTCGTATAAAGTTTAATAATTGTCCCCCAATCGTTCCTCACCTCCGTTCGAGTGGCGAGGAGAGGAATTCAACACGATTCCGCTCTGGCTGACGACGATTTGTGCCTAAACTCAATCCACACGGAATCGAGTTACTGACGCAACTCGCTTCAAAGTCGCTTTTAATTCGTTCATTTGCATCCTTTGGAACTTACTAAAGGGATTTATTTATTGGTGTTTTCGGAGATAATTCGACAAATATAGATTTTTGTTTGAATTGCATCATGACTAGCTACCTATTAAGAGCAAACTTTCGAGTCGTTTTTAGTGTTAATGTGGATAATAATGAATATTAGAACATACAATGAAAGAATAATATTTACATTAAGTAGGTATGTGAAAGATGATGAAGCTTAGAAAGACGTGAACACGAAGACGATGACTGAAAGTAGAATAAAGCATAATAAGGAGTGGATGACGAAAGTACAACTAATACCAAAAGTAATAACCACAAACACTACTCCAGCATCACTTCACATACCAACGAGTTCCCGATAGTAGTAACCACCGGACTCCAATTTGTGGCAGTTAGGTAATACGAATCGATTCCACGGCGAAATTAATTCCCTTAATATCATTGAAACTTGTTCTAAGTCTAGAATTGATTCGATGGTACTAAGTTTGACTGGTACAGAGCATATTTGTGGAGCCAAATGGGATAAGTTTAGATTCGTTTTATTTGATGGCTTTAGAAATTTATGTGTAAGGCTTATATGCAGAGTTTTAAAACCAATTTATTACTGTCGTGAGTATTGTGAGATTTTCATGGGTGGGATTTATTGAACGCCACCGAGGACCTCGATAGGATGTGCTTGCTTCAGTTATAGGCAATACTAAATCAGATTTGTCCAATGAAACTTTATTACAGCTGAAAGACGACTCTCCATCCGTTGCAGTTTTATTAGATAAAATGAAATATGTCTCAGTATATTGACGAATCTAACTATGCCTATGTTTATGGAAACGGTTGAGTGGAACACTGATGCTGCCTTTTGAAAATGTTCACCTTTGCGTTTGGTAGACTATACTAATTTTAATCGCCACTTCTTCCCAGCTAAACACTAGACAGTGGTCAAGGCGATTTGGGGGACTGCCTGATGTATTTATTTTTATCACCATTTTAATCATCACCTTCTTTTCTTCCAGGCGTGTTCAAACATGAACAAGTGCGTATGCAACCGTGGCTGGACAGGCCCCGACTGTTCGCACCACGACGCGCTCCCCCCTTCCCCCACCCCTTACGTACCCGACAACAGCACTAAGGCTGCCTACAACATGACCAAAAAGGAAACACCGTATGGTGAGTCGACCCCAGTATTATAGGCCTTAGTTAAGACCAGAATTAATATTAAGTAGATTTTTTTAGTGTCATATAGGGATTTTTGAAGCATTTATCGAACTTTTTGATGAAAGGAAATATTTCAATACATTGTCAAAATAATAAATATGACGTCAATCAGTTTGACATAAAAAAATAGATGCGATGACAAAAAAATAAAATCAAGTTTTTCATAAAATATTAATGTTAACGAATTATTCCAGTTTTTGACGATAATAGTTTTAGATTTAGAGTAAGTTCTTAGACTTAAGCAAATTGAAACTTTTGTACATATAATTTGGCCCTTATTTATTTATTTATGTTTTCTACTGTTATTTATTTAAACCTAATTCTCTATTTCTAATTTATCTATTGTAACCTTAACTCAAACAATGTGCGTTATTTTGAAACAATGCCACAATGTTGAACGCCGATAAACTCAATTTTCATAATCAATCCATAACACATATCAATAACCAACCCAAGGAAAAAATCGGGAAATATCAAAAAGACTGAATATTCAGTCTTAAAAAAAAAAGAAAAAGACACTGGTCTAAACTGTTGGGTGCGCAAAAATGTATTTTGTAAACTAGCCTTCGCTGGTGCAAGAAAATTATAAATTAATTAGTAGAGATAATGATCAAACGCGATTTTTTACGCCATATATTATAACAAGGGTTTGTTTTTTTACCACTTTGGTACGGAACCTTAACAAGTATTGGCGTTGATGAAGATCTAAGTAGCATCTAAAACTCGGTCAAAGACAATTTCAACAAAAGAAAAAAATCGTCAACTTTATCACCTCTTTTCTTATAATTTCAAAAACTATTACTACTTCTAACACTTATAATTTTACTATAATTCATGTTTATGTTTTCAGGTGTTTTGTACTGTATTCTATTAATATTCCCCCTACTTTAAACTAAATCAATTGGCCATTACATCCGAGCACTGCTTTTCAAAATTACGCTAAACCAAGCGTTTATCGTAGGATCGAGTCGTGAATTGCTGAATTGAATTGCAACTTTTGGAAATTGCGATGTTCATCATTAGTAAAAATTAGAGTATACCGAGTCTAATGTAAGATGATGATGTAACTTGTACATTGTTTTTAAATATTTTGTGTAGATAGAACCCTTTTTGGAGTCATTTACAAAGTCATTCTTGGGGTTATTTGTAAACCCATTTCTATGTCATTTTTGAACCCATTTTGGGGTAATTTTCAAACCCATCTAGGGGTCATCTACAAACCCAATATGGGGTTGTTAACAAACCATTTTATAGCTCATCGATTTGTGTGTTCATCAATTTACGTAAGACTGTTGGTACCCGCGTCGATGGCCGTGTAGAAAGGTGCACACGCACACATATGTACGTACTCGTGTACAAGGAGCAATGCTCGGAGGGCGCGACGCGGCGGGCGGCGCCGGCGCACTAACGCGCGGGACCCCTCTCTTGCAGGTGAGCACGAGGGGAATAAGATGAGCACCATGAACATGGTGATATTGTTGCTCGCGGTCGTGCTGTCCGTGTTCGTGGGGTTCGCCTGGATGGCGTACTGCTTCAGGTAACGGACGGTAACTCGGTGTTGTCGCACTGTGTGTGTCGCTCGTGCCTGTCGTGTCGTATCGTATCGTGTCGTGTCGTGTCGACGCCGACCGCGAGCTCCCGCGGCGCCGGCGCCGGCCGCCCGCCTCGCTGACGTCACGCGACCCGTGACGTCACCGATCGCGCCGGCCGTGACTCACTTCCGTTCTGTTTGGGCGCAGAGAACTACCACGGCTCGAACACGGTTTTCCTCGTGGCGGTGCTCATGTCTGTGGTAGGGGGGGTATTCATAGTATTTGCCCTGAGCGCTCTCTGCTACAGGTCAGTCGTAGTACACAAAAACTTCTCCCTGTGCCTAAGGTTAGTGAGCAGAAAACAGACCAAAGGTAGTCTTTAAGAAGAAATTTAAATCGTCACCTTCGTATACTTGTATGTTTATTTTAGACGTTAGCGTTGGTGTTTCTGTTCGTTTTTACGTCGGCGATTGGTTTTCATTTACTTTATTATTTTTCCTTTTGGACATACGTTCTTTATGTCGTTTACTTTGTGGTCGTAGAGTTAGAGTTGGCGGGTGGCGCGTCGGCCTGGCTGGCGCGCCACAACTGCATTTGATCTGTGGTTCTGTGTCCGCGAGCGGCCGGGCCGCGCGGTACTCGGCGAGGCCTCGCCGTCCGGCCGCCTCGCTGCATGCCGACAAGGCTTTCCTCGTTGTACTCGAGACACCTCGACTCAAACCCTTAAGATTCTGGGCTCTTGGATGTATGCATTGGCTTATGTGAACTGTGACTCGTTTTCGTTTCCTTTCTTGGTCGGAGCTCGCGTCGCCGGGCGCTCTACTCGGCCCGGCGGCGCGCTCGCGTCTATATCTTCCGATGTGTCACTCATACGTTTGCGCGCGAGTTACAGATCAGAGACCGCTCCACACGGTACGTGGTGTTGTGCCACGCCGAGGTATGTACAGAACAGTTACTATGAAACCGGAGAAGATATAGATCGCTCGACTCTAACGTCACCAATCACTTACCACTACCACTAAATTCTATTAACTCTTGCACGAGAAGCGAATGTGCGATGCACGGATTCTTCTTTCAAGCAGCTGTCTATCTAGTTAGCAACGCCTAATGTTACGTTTAAGACTTAAGGATCTTTCCAGCAAACAATGCTAACCTTTGCTAACCCAAGCAGAAAGTCAAAAAATTTTGCTTCTGGAAGTAAAAATGTACCCTCATGTCCCCCGCTTTTATTTTACTGGAAGGAGCCTACAATCACTAAGCTAAGATCGATCTCTTGATAATAATTTCCATGTGACATCATTTCCCATGAGGAATGAAACGAAAAGTTGATTCTAAAGTCCAATTCAAAAATTTATAAGAGAACTTTGTTTTTGTAATATCCAAAAGCGCCAGTCTTTGCTGTCAAATCAATTTTCAAATACTTTTGAGGAATAGAAGGTGAACCTCAAACCAAAAACTTTTGCTAAAACCAGTTATAATCTTTCACGTTTACTACTAATCTTTATCATCATTTTTGTGGTATTCAGAACTCTGGGCACCTATAAAATGATATCGCATCATCTTCTATTCCTCGCCTTTGGTCCTCGGTGACGACAGCGCCTGTTGTACGTCACCGACCTCCGATTTCGTAAACTTTATCGATTGATCTGAGTGTGCGTTCCCCCGCCACGCCTGCCTCAGGAAAAAGAGTACGTCACGGAAATACGACCCGCCTTACGTCAAGAAGCCGATAGCGAAGAGTTTCGCAGCAGGGTCCACGACCTCCAACAACTCTCAGGAAGACATCTCCCTGGACGGAGGGAAGATGCACTCCTTCAATAATACGTTCAGGTAGGTTTGAATGGCTGAAGACGTTTGGGACGAACTTAATGATGCCATTCAGAAAACTGCAAAGAAAAATATTATTGAAGCATGAAATAGTTCCTTCATATATTCGAATCATAAATGAATGGCAGCATTAAATTCAAACCCAAACGGCTACTTTTAAATTAAGTTCCTTTTACATGTCTTGGTGTCTATAACTAAAATGTTTTAAATTCCTCGAAAGGTTTTAAAACCCAACTCTTTTATTTTCTGTAAACTCAACAACTAACTTTAATTTTTGTAAATTATAAGCCCTTTTTATTTCTCCGTCCACGTAGTTACCCATTTCGCATGTTTCAAGAAATTGTTGGTTCAACCCTTAGACATAGAAAATTGGACAGAGCGTTAGCCTCATAAAAGTAACCACTCTCTAGAAAGAGACAAAGCGACTGTGCGTCCAAAACCTGTAGTACTACTAAAGAGACAACTACTGGCCGCGAATTCGCTTTGTCTCTCTCATACTTTTTGATCTGTATTCACAGCTACGGAATACGGAACGCTCAGTCCATTGTCTATGTCTACGGTTCCACCAAATGTTTTACCTTATTGCCAAATATAGTAAATACATACGGTAAATGGGTGGCTGCGCGATATATGTCCTCAAATTAAAATTTTCTTTCCTCTTTTTAACGGAACTCGTCTACTCAAAGAAATCTTTTAAGGTATGTCGAAAGCTTCGCGTGGATTGGACTGCGCACCGCTGTTTATTTCCGCTCACACGATTTTCGCTTTTATTACACTGAGCTTAAGTCCCAAACGCTTTGGACTATAGCAGATCTTTGAGCAAATTTTGCAATTTTTATTTGTGTGTTCACAACATGAGAGAGCACTCACACAAAACACGCTTTATCTTTATCCATTTTGGTTGATAGAAAAAAGAGATTAGTCCATACTTAGCCACACTTTGCACCTCAATTTCTTCTTATTTTACATATCTAAGCATACAGAGTTTTCGAACAGGTACATAATATGTGAAGAATTTGTTAAGCTACATACCACATTGCAATCTCAATTAGAAAGGTAAAATCACATGAAAAGTACATGCTTTTTGGGTCACTCAAACCATTTTTATGATGTTTTTCGCGTTGGTATCATAACATAAGTTGACATCTGACGCTGCATCATTGTTCTATGAATCATAAAGTATGGCAAAAGAATATTTTCTAAAAGTAATTTGTATGTACAGTCGTGGAGACTCGACGCGTGTGATCTTCCGGCATGGCAACCACATGTCCGGCTCTGGCAGTAGCAGTAGATATCCGTAAGTGCAATTTATATGTCCAAATGGAAATAACCATCGAATAAATATTAGCAGTACCTTCTTAGATTTCCAGGCAACTACACGAACTAGAAGACGTGTAAGTCAGTGTAATAAAAGCGTGAAATTGCATGGAAACCTCTGAAACATACATATAGTCATTCTTTTAGTTTGTTTTCGTTTTTCACGATTGAAATAAAATTATCCTTACCATTAGTAGCCTTTGGTTGAATCTCTAAATCATGTCGATTTTCTATTATTTCAGAGATCACAAGCAAATGAAACGAGTTCATTCCGGCAGCGAAGATGAGCCTACACATTCAGGTGGATGTAATTTTATTTTGTGAAGTTCTTTATAAGAAATATAATTCAGTTTTTCTGTATTCATAAGCCTGCTCCCTCGATCACTCTAATCCACTTATTTTACTTTCCGACTAAGACTTTGAACTACGTTCTGGTCAAGTACATATTTTAAACACAGCAACCTGAATTTTCAGGCGAAGAAGACATAGCGTTCATCGACGTGGCCGCCAACTCGATGGCGAAGCTTCCAGAGAAGGGGATCCTGAAGAAGCACGGCTACGGCGCCGTGGACGGCAAGGACAAGTGGGGCGACGACTCGCAGTCGGAGCAGTTGGAGGCAGGCTCGCAGTCTGATGGACAGGAACCCGCCGGGGCCGTCGCTGATATGGAATATAAGTTTAAGGTGAGTTAGGAAAGCGATCGGCCTGCTATGGGCTGATGATTATGATGGTTAGAGGAATGGTAGGGAAAGATTGGGATTTAAAGAGTGGCTCTTAGAGAAAAGAGATACGGTCTCTTTTGGGACGGACTTACAGTGGCCGGAATAACAGTGGACTTGAATATCTTTAAATGGCTATGTGTATGTTAATTTATTCATATTATAACTGACACACACTGTGTTATAACTTAACACATTACTAACTTCCACCTCTGCCACTTCCAGGACCTGAACGGCTACCACGAAAACATTATCGTGGCACTAAAGACTGCAGCAGCACAACGCGCCAGCGCCGGCGCGGCGGGCGGCTCGGGCGACCTGCGGGCCTTGCAGGAGTATGAGTACAAGAGAGAGCGCGCGCCCTCTGCTGAGAAGATACACGAAGCCGAGCTCCGCCGACAGAGAGCCGGCGACGATGAAGAAGATGAACCGCCACAGTGCGGGCCTATTAGGATCAGGAACCTTGAGGACCTCATCCGACAGCTCGAACACCACTCGAGCAGGCACATGAGCCCCTCCGGCTCCGAAGACATCAGAATGTCGGAGACGGAAGCCGATAGACATTATAGAATTGAACCTGGAGATATGGCATCTTCGTAAGTAATTTATTTTTTGAAGAGGTAAAACAGAATTTTGACCGTAGCAATGACAAACTAACTTCGGCCTCCAGACGTGTTAAGTTTCTATTCCTTAGTTACCTATGTCTTTCCCATAGCTATCTCTATTTTCCTCTACCCGTAAACCAGTAAACAGCAATCAAGGTGCAACTGATCTTTTCAATAAACAAAGCGAAATTGATACATTGCATTTTTTTATTTTTATTTAATCATTTTGAGACTTTTGGTCATACACACAGAACCATGTCAGCCCCATCATGACCAATCTTACACAAGATAAAAAAGAACACTTTGCTACTATAAATAGACTACTACAGACTTATGTTACCTAACAGAGTTATGTACAAACTTGTAAATT
This sequence comes from Agrochola circellaris, assembly GCA_914767755.1. Taxonomy (NCBI): domain Eukaryota; kingdom Metazoa; phylum Arthropoda; class Insecta; order Lepidoptera; family Noctuidae; genus Agrochola; species Agrochola circellaris. Next base: position 1,896,486 of record OU611849.1, read on the forward strand.
TTAATAGCTTCAATGCTACATGGAATCGCTATGAGACTCTGAAAAGCAGCCAGATTTAGCCTACTACGAGTAATAGCATAATCAGCCTATAATGTTCCCACTGCTGGGACACATGCCTCCTCTCTGAGAGCAAATGGGCCGTAATCCCAGTGCGGGTTGGTGGATGTCACATGTCTTCGACTTTTGCCGGTTTCCTCACGATGTTTTCCTTCACCGTTTTGAGAGCAGTGGTGATAAAATAATTTACACAAAGTAAAGTGCCTGCCTGATTTCGAACCCACTACCTACAACTACGGCAACAGCGGCCGTTACCACTGGGCCACCATTGTTCTTTAGCCTATTAATAATTGCAGCTTAATTCGGCCATCAACACGTCTCTTTCTTATATTTACGGACACAGACGCAGTCCTGCTCTGTTCACAATTTGGAGTACTCACTTTTTCATTAGAAAGCCAAACTTGTTGAGTGGCATGTATCCAGTCCTTAACCTATGTGCTAATACTATATGTATATTTTCGACTGATTCTCACATCGGCAACCCAGCGAATATAAAGAAATATATATTGCACTGTATTGTACCAAATACCTTTTTCTTTAGAATTTTTATCAAAATATTCTTGCCACATATTATAGCAATTTAATGTATACTATTTTACCTAGTAATTCGGAGTACTTAAGCTCAATAACTAAACCTTCTAAAGCCGATTTTTCGCTAGTAAATCGACCTCCTCGTTTCCCGGTAAACCAATGTGAGATGGAACTTACTGTCTACTTACGTCATTTTAATAAAAATGTAATCTTTCATGAACAATACGATTTCATCAAAGTACGCTGTACCACTGACTATATATATACGACTATATATATATAGACTATAATACGTGTGTATTACCAAGGTAACGCCACCATAATGAATCTTCTCTGTATTTCCTGTGCACACGGCAATCCCTAACGCTAAGTTTTGTATCCCTATCCATCCACGTTTCACTGATAAATGCTACTAAATGCTGCTAAATGGATTTTCATACATTGCATTCATGTTGTCTCTATCTGTTTCCAGACGATGCCGCGGTCGTATCGGCGGTGGCGAGGAGGAGTCGCGGTTCGGCTACCCGCGCTTCCGCGGCTCGGGGCGCCACCACGGGCCGCTGTTCGCGGGCGCCGCGCCGCCCGCCGCCGCCGCGCTGCCCCCGCACGCGCCGCACGTGCCGCACGCGCCGCTGCCGCCGCACGCGCCGCACGCTGCGCACGCCGCGCACTCCCCGCACGCGGCGCACGCCGGCCTGCCGCCGCACGCGCGCGCGCCGCCCGACGACGACGCACTGTACGAGACCGCCGACGCCGAACGTCTGCGGGACGCGCCCGACAGTGAGAGGTGAGCGTCGCTTCTGATTATGACCGGCTTTATGCTGTACTCTAAGTCCCAATTGGCTATCAGACCGCACAGGTTTTTGTTTTCAAATTCTGTTAGGTTACTCACTGCACAAATATGATTTTAAAAGACGTGGAAATGATATTAAAAAATAATAAAGGTCTGAGAATTGAACCTTGAAATACACCAATCTTTACTGATTTTCCCAATATTTTAAAGCAGCACGTTAAACTCAAAGTTTTTCTTGTAATAAAATAAAGAATGACAAGGCAAACTGCGTTTTAATTACTTATCAGTACGTTGTGCTTAACACAGTCAAAAGTTATCAACAGATCATGAAAAATTATATTCACCTTAAAATTATGTATTGATTACTTTTAACCTATAATTTTCGAATTAGAATCATTTCCACGTCATCACCACTTTGTAACTACACTGACACACTGGCCGGCGCGCTACGCGGGCTCGGGGCGCCCTGACCCCCGGGGCCCAGGGGCGCTCGGGGCCTGGCGTGGCCGCGCCGCGCCTCGACTCTCCGTTCCTCTTCTCTATCATTTTCTAGTGATGAATTTATTCAAGCTCAACAACAGTTAGCCCGGTGGGCGAGTGAGGAGGCGGTGGGCCCGACCCCGCCGGCCGGGGGCCCGCGCGGGTACCTGCCGTCGCCCGACAGCTCGGCGTCGCCCGCGCCGCCCGTGCCGGCCGCTTCCTTCCCCGAGTACACGCACTGACGTCTGGGGGCCTCTCCGCGCGTCCTAGGCTACTAGATATCGATGTATCCGGCTCAGTCTGCACTGTTAGGGTAAGCACGTCGACTAGTTTAACCGTTAGTAAGAAACACGATAATTCTCTTCACGCGTAGTTAATCTAATAAAGGTATAGTGATCGGACGTAGGGCCGGCGTCGGCCCCGGCCGGCGCGCCGCCGCTTGTGAATACGTAGTTATCGTTAGCGAATCAGTGACTTGTAAATATTATTGACCTATGACGTACATATTAATTGCACATAAAAGATATGACTGAACTTGTAACGTACTCATAAACGATTTAGAGTTACAGTCGAATGTAAGTCTCGATTGGAAGTGTTTTGCCTGCCGCGCTGCCGGAGGGTGGCATCTGTTACGTTAACGTGTTTCATATTATATTCGTTCATTCAATCAATACGCTTTATAACTCACCACACCCTGGCGGTGGTGCGGCAGATTGTATGTCTAAAGTAACTTTAAGTACTCATCGGTGTATGAACGTAGCGTTAAGTGAAACTGTACGGTGCCGAGGTCCTCCGACGCGTCGAGCTCGATTTCGTTTCACTTCCGACAGACGAAGCTCAAGTAGCTTGCAAATTAGATAGGCGATTAACAAATTGAGCTAATTCTTAAGCGAAGCTTTAATGTAACACAATGTTAGCGGGAGAGGCGAGGGCTGAGCTCGACGTCACGTTGTCCTAGACTCTAGGCTCTAGAGTATCATTCGCTGGTGGTTGTAGTTAAGTTGTCTGAGTTCGTCTCATCGTCATGTCAGGAGGTGGGCGACATGCAACCGTCCCCGGAGAGCAACAACAATCGCTTTCATACTGTTATCACCTCTCCGAATATACGCCCAACTTCGTGTTCCATTTGTTACGATCGCGATCTTGATTGACACAATTATGAACACCAATGAAGTCATCACCGCATCCTTGTGTTATAGTTATAATGTGTTGTTCGTTATGTTCGCGTCAGTGAACCCGTCAGTAGACCTGTAGACAGTTCAGCGATCTCGTATCACCGTGCACGACATAATGACATAATTTAATTAGCCATTAACGTACACATATTCTAAAACTTTAATGTGAATAAAAGTTATTTCGATTTTATCAGAATATCTATTATTATTGTATTGACTTAAAACGAATTTATGCCGATACACATAGAAGAGGATGTATGTTTAAAAAATATGTTATAGTTTTCAAGTTTATTTTATTGTGACAATTTAGGAAGTTATCGTTTGATTCGCGTTTACGCTAGGTTAGGTGGCCCGGCCACGGATATAAACTCATTATGTAGTTGACTTACAGTTAAATTATTGAATAATAAAATAAAGTGGAGCGGCCGTGTATGGTTGCATCACACTCGTACGATGTTCTCTGGCGATGTCAGAGTCGCCTGTTTTCGTAATTATTCTCCTAGATAATCGTTAAACCTTAAGTAAGTCTAAATAGGAACTATGAACACGTACAGGGTAGATGTTTTTGCAATACTCTGTGACTGGGTGTGACACTCGCCGGCCGCAGTGCGGGGTCGGCCGCGACTCCCGAGGCCACTCGATGTTGTAAGCGCGTCGCCGGCAAATCTCGCACTGCGCCGTCTGTCACTGTCTCGCTCCGGCAGCACGTGTCGTGTCTGTCACCACCTGTCGTCCAGTGTGTCCTCCGGGGCCGGAGCAGCGCGAGTGCGCAGCACCCAGTAGGCGTCGCGTGCGCGCGTCCTGTGCGGCGCGCGGTGCGGGGCGCGCGCGTCGCGTGTCGCGCGTGTCACACGTGTCGCTCGTGTCGCGCCGCGCACCGCCGCCTGCACGTGTAGGCCTAACACGTCAATTGCGACCGGCGACCGACGCCGCCATTGCTCACGGTAGTGCTCTGTTCTTTATACGAATTCTCGTAACTAATGTATCGGAGTTAGTTTACCGTGCTGTGCTATGACGTCATACCTGGTGTCGTCACACACAGCACTGTGAAATGATCAACTGTGGAACACTTGACTTTCCACAGGGCTGTTCTGTGAACTATGTCGTGGGGACTCAACTTGCGAGAGTGCTATAATACGTTAATTAGATCTAGATACTAACTGTTCTTATTTGATAACGTGCATAGCACAGTCACGGGTATCCAGCAGTAAGCATTGTATGTATCGAACAGTAATTAATCGTGTACACTGAATATTGAATGTTTTGTACTTATAATAAAGTGGCGCACAAGCAACGAGGAATGGCTCAATAAAAATGAAGTTTCGTATCCTCAATCGCGAAGTTGCGACGATTCGTAGGAACCGTTCACCACTACCGAACTACTGATTTAGAAAATGTTAAACTTAAGTGATATTATATAATATAATAAAAATACGAATTTTAAACGAAAAAAAAACGTTAAGACGTTGTAATTTTTTCCGTTTGATTTGTCTTGTAAATAAATTTGCTATATGATTTACTAAATGAATGTAACATATTATTAATGAAAAAATAGATGACACATTTTGAGTGTTTGTTTTTTTTACTTTATTTCCCCCTTTATATAATATATATACTTCAATGTGGGCTTCCAATCCACCGAAGAGGGCAAGAAAAGGAATGAGTAATGGAATAAAAATAATACTGAAAGGCCTTTTAAAATATTGCCATAAAATAACCACATGTCCTCGGGTCCTATGTGTTCAGCCATGAAAGCTGGTAGACACTTGAACAATATAGGAGAACTTACTTGTTGGAACAATGGTCGTGCCTTTTCTGTTTGGGAAGACAAAAATATATTATATCAATATGATATATTTTTTATATGATTTATGATTATATCATATAATCATAAATCTTATAATGTAAAACTTGAAACAACCAATGTTTTGCTAACTATAGAAAAATACATGCAAGCAATTGTTTCAGTGGGCTTTGAAAATGAAACAGTAGGTATATTAACATTTTTATTAGTAAGTAGGTACACATTTTATATATAAGACTAGACTCATCAGTTGCTATTTAAAAACAAAACCAACATGTTCCTGAAGACTTCACTGGCGACAGCAGAAAAACATGTCTTCGAAAGTAATTTACTAAAATAAAATAAAATAAGAAGAAATCTAAAATGAAATAGTCGTATCTGTACTCTCACTCCTTCGTTTAATCAAAAACCTGGCAAAATCGTCTTTCTCAGCATCAAACGTAGCGATGCTTTCGCACTGGGCTGCTGTGGCCGCCTGCTGGATCTGTTCACCATAAGCCTTCACATCATCTCTCTTCTGTTCCACCAAATACTTCCGTGACTCCATGAGAACCACCGCGTCGTCACGCGCCATCGACCAGACACTGGGCTTCACACGAGGCAACATGTTATGACCCACAAACACTCCATGGAACAGACCCTGAAATTGCGGCTTATGAGGATAATGCTCCAATGCTGACAGAGATAAAAAGTGTACCTTCCCATAGTCCACATTTATGTAAGTATCACGATCTTCACGTAAAAGTAATGGAACTTCAGGTCCGCTCTCGGATATCTTCGCATCTATCTGCGCTAGCACCACCATACCTAAATTCTTTTCTGTTTCTAAGTTCAAAGCGGCGGCGTCAAATTCTTGACGATTTTCTATTTCGTAAAGCATTCTCATTACATTTCTTTCCGCGATATCCGTTGCACGTTTGTGATTGACGCCGTGATTGGATTTCAACATATCCGTATCTTCACAGTTGAGACCATAGCCTATATATGGAGATGTTACTATGTCTCCTAGGTAGCCCCTGTGGAGGTATCTGTCACCGCACTTATAAACACCTGCAGCAAGGCTTACATTTGGTCGACAAACTTCTGTTTCAAGCCATGTAAAAGCCACACCGTGTTCACGAAAATGTTTGTATTCCGGATAGCAAATCTGGCTTCCGATTTCCTTCATCCTCATATGATAATCCCAGTCGTACACACCCATTCTGGAGTCGTATCTCATACCAAGACTATGTCTCACACGGTGTTCCCAGAGCTCGCAAGCATTGAACTGATTAGTGTTACCGGTAGTCCAGAAATTTATGAGGTTGTCCATGTAATCACGTTCGCGATACTTCATCTGCTCAATAGAGACGCTGGAGAGTAGGCAGTTCATGTACTCAGGGTTAGTAACCATGCCGGTTAACTGACGAGCCTTCGCAATCAAGTACCTTGACGTGGCAGGTCGCAACAACATATTACCGTAGATTTCCAGGTAGCGTCGGGTTTTCTCTAAGAGACCACATCGTGTTGTCTTCTCCAGCGCCAGCGACGTGAGGAGGAGCTGTCTAGCTACCAGCTCCGGACACCCATCGACGACAAACAAGTTCATGTAGCGCCTGTGGTGTCGGTAAGCTTGCGCCAACGTTTTGAGGAGATGTCTTCCATCGCAGCCTCCAATGACGAGGAAGTTGAGCTCGTATGCATTCTTATCGCCGTATTTTAAGTACTCTTCTTGCAAATCGATAGCAGGACTGATGCCCCAGAACATTTTGTGTCGTCGCTTCGGCTGACAAATATGAAATGAAAATCATTGTCATGGCGACGCTCAATGGAGCGTATTTATTTAGCGAACGGGGCGTTGCCATGGTTACGATCTATTTATGCACTCGTAGCCTATGGGTTGATTGGCGCGCGAACGGCGCAAAGGATGCATATATTAGATTATATCGCTAATTTATAATATCGTGAAGGTCCTAGATAGTCGCTCGAGTGGCAATAACTTGAAGTATCGATTTATACAGGAATGGTAACATACCTGTAACGTGGTTAGGCAGTCTATTTTTAATATGTAAGAGGCGAAAAAGTTGTATACAATCAATAAGATCATAGCAAAGACATTTAAATTTATGATTATAAAGACTGCTTCAATGTACGGGATAAATATTATCCTGTGGAAGTTAATCATCAACATCGTGATGATGTTCTCACACCCTATAATTTACAAAACATAGCCCCTCTTGAAAATATACCTACCAATTGATGAGCGCAAAGCCCTGCAGACCGGCGTTCTGTTGAGCCATTCGTTCTGATATACCAGCGTAAGTTCCTAGTCAGAACCTGGTAAGTAAACGACATTTGCTATGAAGGTGACATAAAAAATACCTAAGTGATAAAAATATATTGCGGTATTTTTTAACAGTTCTTTTCGTTTATTGCATTATAGATTTCGGTAGGTCTTACATCATTATTTTATATTAGATGGTAGCATGCTTTCCCACGTCAGTGTACCTACGCGGTGTCTACATTATGTATGGAACTCTGTGGAACTGACACTCGCACAATAAACACCTGCAACGATGCTCACCTACTTTCATCAATCAGGATTGATTAGCGCAAAGCCAAACTGGCGATCTGTTGAGCTATTCGAGCTTGATTGTTGAGCATTGTTCCGAGTCAGAATCTGGTAAATATGTATAGCAGATCACTGTGCACGTGACATAACAAATATAATAAAACACATGCGATATCTTAAAATAGTTTTATTAAATAATTTCGTAGGATAGTAAATGCCTCTGTGATTATAAATATTTAACTATCAAAAATAGTAGGTACAATAATCCTGACCAGTAAGACAGTGCTGTATTCGAGCATTCAATGTTGCAAATAGCATTATGTGAAATTAATTATCATAAAGCAAGCTGTATCTATGTGTGCGTTCAAAACGTTTTTCTTTATATTTTTGTTACAACACAACATCACACTTGTAATTCCCGAAGGGTTTTGCAGCGGTGTACTATCGAAGAACTTCATATCTAAGCAGTTTGAAAACAAAATTCCGTGAACACAATGAACAGATATGGATCTGTTACCGCCCCGGTTCGTATAGCCGCTGAGAGCTGCAAGCAGAAATAGTCCTTACGGTGTGTAGATATGAAGTTCTTCGATGATACCTACAGTACACCCAGATTTCGCCAGTTATGTTTAAGTCCCATGTAATGCTATAGGGGGCGAGCCTATTGCCATGGACCGGGCACAAATCCTGACCCCGGGTTGCGTAAATACAAAGGCGGATGCAACACAGACATATGAATAAAATATTACAAACATGATTACACCACAGACGTTTGAAACCTGTCTGCAATATGATCGGCTCCGAAAGACATTGTTTTAAATTCTAAATAGACTGCCTTGCTGCAAGCAACTTAGAAGTAGCGCTCGCTCGGCTCGCGCGCGGTTGGTCACAGTTCTAACCTAACCCATTTCCCAGTTCACAAAAATTTATAATCTAACGGAAATAAGACTATGGCTGCATTGAATCTGCCTTTTCATTACCTTACATAAAACAAATGCGGCTGCACTACAAACCGCTGTGTTGCAGCTGGGTTCGGACGGACTATTACTGCTTTAAGCCATTCGCAAGATAATGCAGCACAGACTATGGGTGTCTGTGTTGCATCGGCCTTTGTATTTACGCCACTGTGCTGTTACTGAGAAAAACCCAATAACACTGCCCGTATTAGGCTCAACTATTATGAAGAGAATTTAGTCTTCTGGTTTTTACTCTTATCTATTTTGTTCTTTATATACAATCTACTAGTAATATTTACAGTGTTACAATACAGTAGGTATTACATTCTTTCTAACTACCTTTATAAGTAAAGCCTTTTGCGCACTGAGGTGTATAAGGTCGCGATAACTCGAGCGTGAAAGTCGATGTTTAAAAACAGAACACTAACAATGTGGACGCCCTTGGGGTGCCTCTGTCACATTTTTATATTTAAAAATATATTTTATTATTTTGATTTTATTATGATCGTAGTGACTCGAGCGATCAATTTTATACACCTCAATGGGCAACCGCCTTTGTTTTTAAATATTAAAACTATTCTTAGCATAGATTTTCTCAATATGAATAATTTTAACTTTATATTTGGTATCAACTTCTAAACTAAAACGATTATTTATTACTGCAATCATAGTTCTTTGTCCTTTAGCATAATGTATGCAAGTAGAAGATAAATGGAATATATTAAAAATATCATTGTTTTAATCGTTTTTCTTTTAGTATAAACATGTTTTCAATAACAATACAAGACACACCTAAAAATGCCTAAATAAAAGCGCACTGCCTCTGTTAGATTTCTACGCTCGTCTCAGCACCGAAAGTTGTAAATCCAACAGGGTCACTGCGTTCGCCGCTTGACGTGGCAACACGTCGTGTACGGATTCGCAACAAGTCAATCGTCATCCTGAGGATGCTTCGTTGACACGTGTCGATTTCTTACAGGGTTCTTTATAACTCTTTAGGAACAACGGACGGTTACGCGGATTAGGTTACTAAATATACGTCGGCTATTGTATTTTATAATGAATTTTCGCAAAGTCACGCCTGAGTCAATTTACTAGGGTGCTTTTGTTTAGACATTCATTTAGGTATCACGTAGCGTTAGTGAAAACGGGTATTAGTCGTTGGTAGAACAACTTAACTAGGATATTTCAATTCATTGTGGCCTTATAATTATACTACAACGTAATAAAACCAATACTACATTACATAGCTTATACAGTACTCAGTACTAAATATATCTACGTTCTAATACATTATTAGCTCTTCTACTCAAAATATCAAACTAACATATTATACGTAGTTATAAACTAATTATTTGGTAACTATCTTTGATGCTTACCTTTGCGTTCCGTTACAAGCTAGAAGCTATAGTTTACAAGTAATCAGTCATTTGACAGACTTTTTTAATACAGGGTGTATCAGAAAGGTGTGGTCAAATTTAAGGGCGTGGCACAGACCATCAAACTGAACAACTTTCTTCATGGGACCAACATCGTGATCAAAAAAAAAATATCGGTTGTCCCAAACAAAGCTTCAATAACTACTCGACCTAAATGTATGGGACGGTTGATAATTTTTTATCGATTACGATTAGAGATGTGCCGACTATGACTTTGGCCGACAAGCCAATTAGTCGGTTGTAAAGCGGCCGACTAGTTGGCCAAGCCGATCACGGTTTCGGGAGTATTCGGCAATTTCCTCGACGCTTCCGTTTACAGCTGATTCGCGCGCAAGTCGCAACTGCTCCGTCTGCGAGCGTCTCGGAACATGTTTTGTTTACTTCGCATTGTTTCTTGACTTTTGTTTTGCACGGTATTTTTGAGTAAAAAATAAAGACAAAAATAAAATAAATAAAGACACAAACAAGACGTCTGTTATTGTTCATTCAAGAGAAAGAGCTCAATTAAAATTTAATCAAGTCTTGAATTTTAATGTCATAGATATTTTTTTCTTAACAAGTAAGTAATTTTAGAGACTGATTACCAAAGGAAAGGTTGCTTTACATTTCAAAATGAGTAAAACTGATTCTAAAATAATAATATTAATTAACAATCAAGCTTTTTATTTAATGTCATTCCCCCTATATAAATTTTATTGAGATTAACCTACAAAGTAAGAAGCCGGATAGTCGGCGCTCTTAGCCGAATAGTCACCGATTAGTCGCCGACTACGAAAGTGGCCGGATAGGCTTTACCGACTAGTCGTCAACTAGTCGGAACATCTCTAATTACGATGTTGAAATTTGACCACACCTATCTGATACACTCTGTATAAGCGTGGAACAGAACGCATTTTTAGACACAGACTAGAAAGTGAATTTCATGAAGCCTACCTTTTGCACATAATACTGATATCGTCAGATATTGGAAATATGAAAATGAAACAAAGAAACTTAGTGATTGAAATCTGACGATACAAAGGGTCTGTTTAGATTTGCCACACCCATAACCACACCACAGCCAGGGTCAAAAATATGGCTAGACCCAAAAGTTACATTCACGCGTAGAGCAATTTGCAGTCTCGTTCAACGTGTGCTCAACAGTCAGCACGCCTTGACCACAAGCTCAAATGGCCGACCACACCTTGACAACAAACGTTACTGGCGACAACACTTTGACCATAATCACAACCACATTACGATTACATTACAACCTTATTGCAACGACATAGTGACCATATTACCACTCTTTTGTTGTTGTGGAGTTTAAGTGGTTATGGCATGTCTGAACAGACCCATAGCCTTGTGGCAAGCTTATGACTGAAAGATATTTTAATAATACATATTCGTACCAAAGTTCTTTTGGCTAAGATAATCTTGATGGTGAATGAGAGAATGAGTTCTGGGTAATAACTGAACAGTTGAACACACTTTGATCAAACCACACAATTTCAGATGAAAATTGATGAACCATGAACGAATTACATTTCACACGATACATGATAGTATACATATAGTAAGAATACAATTCAACAAGAAATACATTCTACTACAAAAATACAATAAATAAACAGACTCTACCAACTGAAAGTCGAATTATCTAAAATATTAGAGACAATTAAATTACGTAATAGAATAGGATCTATTACTATACAATCATACTTAATACTTGAACAAGGTAACAGAAGTCTTAAATAATAACAGTCTAAATAAATAAGAAACATAAAAGAAATCTCTCGTTTTTCTAGTCTGCATAAATTTAGAAATAATAGGCTGCTGCAAATCACTCAAGGAATAACTTTTTTTATTTTTATAACCCCTATGTAGGTATGTAGAAACAAAAACAACCAACGCAAAAGGAACTATGTCGTCATAAGATTTGAAGACATCCACAATAATAAGCAAAACTCCTGGAATGTAAATGCATTAATATTCTCAAAGGTTAAAAGAGATCGCATCTGCGCTGAACTACAAAATCAATTCTTGTAGGAAATCACTACTTATTATTTTGGGAAGAAATGTCACTAGACCTTTTCCTCAAGCGGTCCGTTTTGGAGGACCTTGCTTGCTTTCGTCAAGAGAACCTCGAGTCGTCAGAAGTTGCTAAAGACCTGGGCTTTGAAACCTTCGCCTCCACTGAGTTCTGAGGTGCACCTCGGAAGCCAGGACCTGTACTCCTGTTAGTGTAGGTCGAAGAAGTCACTGGAATCTTGCGAGTCTGCTTGATCTTCAACTTGTTCAGCCAAAGATCTCGCGTCTTTTTGTTCCCAACAACAAAGAATATGAACAACACAAACCCTTGGAAAGTAGCCGTCAAAGCAAACAGGTAAGCCAACACGATGTTGTAAGCAAACAAACCAAATATCCACGGAAGACCAAACAAGAACACAAGTAAACAACTGACGGAGGCACAGCGTACAGCTTCATTAGTGTCGCCGTGCCTCGTTATCCCTCTGTTAGAAGCAAACACGGAACGCACTATCAGAACGAATAGCGTCCAGTTTGCGAGTAGCATGACCGCGATCGGCGCGTACACGGCCAGCCAGAGCCCGAGCCCTGAAGGATAGCAGAAAGCTCCCGTCGGGGTCTTCTCTTCAAAGCGTCCCGCGTAAGACTGCGGGGCGACTGAAAGGAGGATACCGACTATAGCACAGGGAACTCCCCAAGAGAACGCAGACGCTCGCAACAGTTTGTGCGACGCATCGCGAGTGAACACCATCACTAGTCTCCTGTATGATATCACAGCGGCCACTAACATCCAGCAGAAGGATGCTAACACAGAGTAGTGTAACAACACTCCTACCAACATGCAGGTTATACCGTAGTGGTCGAACTTTGCAAAAACTATGACTAAGAAACAGACGATGAGCAGTAGTATAGAGATGCAGAGCTGCAGCCAAATTTTGTTGCTGAAGTCTCTTCGCCAAGACCTGAAGAGGGCGGCAGTGATGCCTATAATGAGCAGACCAAACATGGACAAGCAGCAGCCTATGATGGAGAGAATTTCGAGCACTTGTTCGTTTCGTTCGGAGAACACGGCCCTGGGGACGAGTATTTCGGCGAAGTGTGTGAGATGGTTGCAGCGGCAGGTGTCGAGCATACCTGGTCGCGTGGCGCGGATGAAGGTGCAGCCCTCCTGCGACCAGTAGCCCTCGCCGCCTTCTAAGAAATGCCAGAAGGCGCAGGCCCGACTCTGGTTCCGTTCGGGGCCGCCACCTATAGAACTGAAGTGGATATCCACCGTCTGTAAATCAGAAAAAACAATGGTTATTAAATAATTTCATAAAAAAAAAAAAAATTGTGTTCATTTTATTCAATCATACTTCAAAGGAGAAAATGGAACAACGTCGGTACTTCGCTTATTAACAAATGCAGTTATATTTCACAATTTAGAGTACTTCGTCACTTTGACCACTTTGCTCGAATAATAAAATTATCATCGTTTAAGTTTTCACCCTGAAATCCCATAATCCCATCTCATGGCACGCTTTTTATCTTCGTAACTCACCTCTCCCCCTCCAAACTCGGTGACATTCTCAACGTTGACGCTGAGCACGCGGCTGTTGACGAAAGAGTCATCAGAACTCTGGGTGTGGAAGGCGCGGTCGTTACGGAAGACTACGAAGCTGATGCGAAGAGAGGACGAGGCCACGGAGTCAGGCAGCCTTACTACTGCCTCACTGTTCTCTAATTGTAAGTTGGCTGAGTCGAATTCGTCTGTGGAGTAATAGGTTTGAAATGTTAGAGGTAGAAAAATGCTTACCTACATACATACATCTTCACGCCCTTTTTCCATGGGGCGGTAGGCTAAAACTATAGAATTCCACTTGCTATGATCCTTAAAATGCGTGATAGTTTGGCATAGGTTTGATTATGGATATATCTTTGTTCATGTCTAAGTAAAAAGTTGCATGTTATTTTTAACATAGGCCTCATTACACGGCTCCATCGGTACACTTGATAAACCTAGTGATGATCGCAATAAGAATGATTTACTTTGAAACCGAGGTTAAAGAATTAAGTGTATCAAAGCTCAGACCTAATAAAAAACCAAGACAGAGCGCTGTCAACAGTGAAGTAAAGCCGGTTTCGTAATCATGCGTGCACTTTGTGTGGTGTAGTTTGATTGTAGTGTCATTGTAAAAGGTTGCAAATGTGTGCGTGTGAGCGTGTATGCACAGAGCGGCGGTGTAGTTTTGGTATGCTTCACTGTATAGTTCGCAGCGCTCTGTCTTGGTTTTTATTTGGTCTGAATGTCAAAGTATCTCATTGATTTCAGTAGTAATAGCTAGTAAAAGTATCCTTGTCTCTCGTGTTTCTATTCATTAGGAATTAAACTTATTTTAAAACAAGGAATACAAGTAAGGTCTATACGACTACATTATATTAGGTACTTATTTCCTTACACTCAATCGTTTCCACGTCCTTTGCATTAAACAGCCAATTACGATACACATGTTACAACTGATTCAGATTAGTTCTGCGTTGCGTTCAATGCCGTACCGTCATAAAACGTGAACAAATACTTATTAAAAAACGTTATTACTCATAAATGAATTAGCAAAACTGTGTTAGGTGTCCGAATCCAGGTAATGGCATTGGTACCCCTAAGCCAAGAAAGTGTAACTGTACTTTACAATGTGGGCATTTACAGTTTTTCTATATATCCCATCTTAAAGATCATCACAATGTATATACATACCTCTAAGAATCTCAAAAGCCTCATCAGTGAATGTGTCTTGCTCCCTAGCAGCGATCCTGAGGCCCTTCACGGGTTGGTTGGGATCAGCATCAGTCACCAACAGCGCTATATTATCTCTGATAGTCGTCGCGTTCTCAGACCCTTCCAGGTCCAGTCGAGATCCGATCCCGTCTAGGAGGTGAAGAAGTTCACCTGGGATGGACAAGTCCACATTTTCTGCTAGAAGTCCATCTACCTGGAAAAAGCAAGAATTTGCTTATGGTGGGTACAGTTTCAAGTCTTCACCGGGGTACGACATAGGTGATTGTTAAAAGGTAGGGGTCCTGGTCATCACTCTCTTCCCAACGCTAATAAAAGTCCAGAAGCTCGCCAATAGAATGATGGTTGGTGTGGCCAAGTACATCCTATACTATTAAATGAGCAATATTTGTATATTTCTAATCATGTTCTCTAAAACGGCTCTAACTCTAGCTCGATGAAAGTTGCAATATGGGTTTACGGGGGCGAAAAATCGATCTAGCTAGGTCTCATATCTGGGAAAATTCGTTTTCTCCGTATTTTCACCTGAGCAGAGCCTGGTCGCCCAAGTACTAGTAAAATTATAACACAACACTATGACAATTGGTTTCGCGGTGGATCTCAATTATGGTCAGCATAGCATTAGTGAGTAGTTACCTGGTCAAACGCTGTACTGATATCTTCATTTAACACGGGCACTGAGTCATTATCAAGCAGGTTCTGTAGATCATCCATTACTTGTTGGAGTTGTTCTGAAGGCTGGAAATATTTAAAGTTATAATAATTGTTTTGAAACAAACAATTTTAGACTGAAATATTATTAATGTGTAGAAACATCACCAAATACATTTCTGATACAAATTATTGTATTAAATAAAATTATTGCCATGCAAATGCAGCTCATGCCAATGATTCATGCAATGTTACGGTTCAATGATGAATATTAAAATTGATACCTACACATAACCTTTGAAATACACCTCTGCTTTATTTTCATTTTCTAACATAACATTTGCGTCATTTCCTACAGTAAGAATCTTAAAAAACCCTTTCCTGGTAACTCGCAGATCTTTTTTACCATTTTACAAAACTAGCTAGAGGACATCCACAAACAAATATTAGAACTTACTAGTGGCGGAGTCGGTGCGGGTGTCCATGGCACAGGCGTTGTAGTAGTTGTAGTAGTGCTAGTAGTAGTAGTAGTAGTAGTAGTAATCCATTCTGGAGTTATTATTACCGGTATTTCAGTTCTAATTGTTTCAAAAGTAACAACACCAGGAGTAGAAACAATAATGGGAGTAGTTGCAGTTGTTTTTGTTGATGACGAAGGAATAGCTGATGTTTCCTTCTCAGTAGTGTCATTTACTGTAGTAGTACTGTCTAGATCTACTGTTGGAGTTTCTGTGGTAGGCGTCTCCGTGAAAGTCGAAGTTGGTCCCTCTTCTGAACTGTCTGAACTGTCACCCATTTGAAGCTTGACGACCTAAAATGGTTAGTTTGTTAGTTAGTGCGGGGCAGGATGAGTTCAGTGCAATTATTAGATATAATTATTACAAATAGAGCTATAATTATTAAGTGTAGTAGTAAGTTAGACATGACTTTCGTTTTCAAATATATTGTTGCTGTTGCTCGCGACTTCCTGCGATCCAGGATGAAAAGTAGCCTATGTCCTTCTCCAGGTCATGGTCTACTCATGTGCCAAATTTCATCCAAATCCGTTCTCCCTTAATATACATAGCCTATCATTATTAAGTGTAGTAGTAAGATATACCTGACTTTTGTTTTCAAATATATTGTACAAATTATTCATTCGATTATTATTTATTAGTAGCATCATCATTTATTGTGGCTTACTAAATACGATTGTATTAATCATTTAGAATTAAATCTTCAAGGTAAAGCATGGCATATTAATAAGTACTGTCGTACAAGATATGTTTTATTATCTGGAAAAATAGGCTGTCGAGCTACCTAATTCAATCCTTGACAGTTGACAGGAATGGACCAGTTATGTCCACTGACCAAATATACCTACAGCTTGTTAACCAGAGTCCTGCGTCCCCGGAGATATTGCACATATACCTATATTCCCAATCCGTTATTTTTCAGTGCAAATCGTTTACTCCCAGAACAACCCAGATCTGGATATTTGGGTAGTACAAAGAGATACATATTTAAATGTTTTTAGGGTACTTGTACTAATGAACCATTTTGTAATAAGTAATCATAATTTCATATCACTGATTGCGTGGGATAACGATAAGCCAGTACAATTAAGTTGGGTGTTTATTAATATGTAACTTTAAGTGTACCTGACCAAATTCCGGTAACATAGGTATCAATTTAGTTGCCAGAATTTGACCGAGTTGTTAATATTGATGTTACTATTAAAACATGATTAGTCAGTTATGCGTTAATGAATTAGTTTGTGACTATGCACGTTAGTCAATAATTGCGAATTAGCAAAATGTTTAAACCGAACATTATTTATAATTTTTGTAAGTTCTGACATCGTTCTTACCTGGCGACATTTATATCTTAGACATTTTTACAGTAAAAAAGTACTCAATTTTACTCACGAGCCAAAGCAGGAACCATGTAAATTAGATATTTGGTATACACCAAATATCTTATTTATATGGTTTCTGCTTTTGCTCGCCGGTCGATCGGTTGACCACCCCTGCTCTAAAGCAAAATAAAAATTATATAAGTATCCTGAAATCCCTTCGCACCATATAGTCACTTATGTACCAATTGCAAAGCCTATTGCATAAATTAGACACAGTAAACAAATACACAATTATACTTACAGGGTTTGCAGATCTGATTCCACCTTGAGCTGGCGTTAGCATTGTGACCTGGTTTGTGTACAGGGTCGGCAGCTCGGTCGACATAAAGCAGTTCTCGTCGATAGTCGTCACCACCTGCACGCCGTCGTTGAAGTTACCGACGCAGGAATGGATCTGGCATTGCACTTTTATGGATTCCACTGGAAAAGATTGTATACAATGTAATTATATTGTACACCAACATTTTACCAAACATATACAAAAGCCACATTTCACCAATGATGTTATTTATGACCAAATTGCCGTGCCAACTCCTGACTCTAGATTACCACTGGAAAACCCCAAAAATATTTTGTCCAATCCTGTAGTTGAATCCAGAATTCACGCCTAGCAGAACAACCAGGCAATCTGCTGAGTGGTAACAAATTCTTAAACCATGTTAGTCCTCTCTGGCACTTTCTGGCTTTCTGATAATAATATACCCTTTTCAGTCACTCATCAAAGTACTTTCTCATCAACACAGTTACAACCTTTTAATTAATTCTCTCAATCTGACCTTTTAATCATCCCGAGGTTTTATCTCGAGTACTTAACGAAGACAATATAGAGTTGTAGAGGTTAAAGAATTTTAATTTACAAGAACTGCGGTCAACAATGAATGTTATTATCCTTAATTGAAGATTTAATTTATCTGTAGTGACATTGAGACAATATAAGATAATTATCTATAGAAACTACTAACACTTAGGTATCGCAGACGTAACAAAACGTATATTGTTCCTATTATTACAGACTATGCGATCGTCTTTCGGACTACTTGACCTCTGCACTTGGATATAATGAGACTAATTACGACACATAATGAAGTTTAATCAGATATGATCCCGAGCAAGTTTTCTCTTATAGGATACCGACTATTTGATAATAAGAACGATGAAAAGGTCAAAAATAATTTGCATTGTAAATCGAATCCGGATACTGGAGACGAATGAATTTGAGATGAATCAAACTACGGAATTAACGCCACTGAGAATGAAACCACTACCTACTGTAAATCAAAAATAATCTACTCACCAAATTCATGGTTATCAGCTATACAATAATAAACAGGCTTCATATAAACGATTTCAATGTCATCCCAAGTTCCAGGTTGCACCGGTTTCATCCTAGGATTCAGGTTCAAATGTAACACTACCGTCTTCCCATCCAAAAACAGTTTCTTCAACTTCAACCCGTACAGTATTTCTTTCTCTTTCGGATTCAAATCTGGGTGCGCCGTTTTAAAGTCTTTTAAGATATCTTCAAAGGCTTTCGGATCTTGAATCTGTTCTAGTCCTCCATTAATCTTATAATAGTTTGTCGAATAGAAAATGTATTCCTTTAACTTCTTCTCCCATATTTTCTTCAGTCTTTCCACGCTTTCAAACCTGTATTCTTTCTTTAGAGCAAGTTTGACAGCGAAGTTGTATCGGAGGGATTGTTCCTCTCTAACCCATAGAGCTCTGTTAGATTCTGAGACGAGAAAACGCTTAGAATCTATATGAACACACCAATAGTAGCCATCACCTATGGGCTTAAGAACGTAGGTTAATAGCTTGTTGTGAATATCATCGTAGCTAATCTTGACAGGAGTTGGGGAAAATTTCTCGGAATCAGTGAAGCAGTAGATGTAGTTTTCATCGACGTTATCTCCTACAGTCAATATCAGCTTGTTTTGTCTGTGAAAATAGACGGTTAGAGTTAAGATAAAAATAAGATCGTAACTTAAGGCTCCTACAAACAGGAGCGAGGCGACAACGGTAATTGTTCTACCGTGAAGTTTTCTTAGAAATTGTTTTATTGGAGTCGCGTCACGCTGCCGTGTCGCGCCTGTTCGCTGGGGCCTTTACTGCTAAGCTTTGCTCTGTAGTCTGTATTACTCAATTACTCATACTATTATTTCAGCAGTAAAAAAATTACTATCTTAAGTGTTTGTTTTAATACTAATATTTAAAGTAGGTACTCACTCATCAGCGCTAACTACTAATTCAACTTTTCTTAATTCTACGTTTTTCTCACAAATTACGTCGAAGAATAGGTAGGAACTGTTCACCAAGTCCCATATACCGTTTCTTATAGCTCCGTATGAAGTTTCATTGCCACTCATCATTCCAGTATTGTCTTCCAAGCCCCACTCCGCTGGTGGCGTCTATAAGGTGAATTATGCATATTAATCAATAAGATTAGTATTTGTTATTTGAATGAAGCTGTACATAAACGGGCCATACAAAACACTAAACGCTAAATATTTTAGAAGAAATTATTAGAAGCTCAATTTTTGATTGGGCATTGCTTTATAAAAGACAGATATTAAACAAGATATTATTACATTGGTAGATTTTTAGAATGATTTATGTGAAACGCAGGTGCTCCAAAAACTGAGCTTTATAAACTAAACAAGCTCACGAGAAGCCTCACATTTATTTACGAATACATGATGTTAAAAGCTAAGCAATGTATTTTAAAACACTTATATGCTATTCCAAATTTCATTCATGCAGAATCATTAGTGACTATTGATTATTTGAAACCAAATTTAAAAAAGTTCGCACCAACACCCACACATCCCGGAATACGGGTTGCGCAACCATTCGCGGCGGCAACCTGTGACTGCATGATTCTGGATTTCTGATATCATACCTACAACAGCCCCATGTTTCGAGCTCAAAAGGGCTTTGTGTGATCGATGGAGATACTAATGGGAACCAGCCACCACAGTCCAATAGCTATTAAAAGACAAAACATTCTAAAACAACAAAAGCAGTGGTTTGTCACGAACATTAATTTAATAATAATCTATTATTAAATACTCAACAACACTTTTAAGACTAGAATATAAACACTCTATAGCTAAGATTACCATGGAAGTATCAAGGTTTAAGATTACAGAGATATTAGAAATATGAAATGAGATGTAATCTAATATTAAGGAAAGCTATATTCCATACTTCACCAAAATTATACACGTAGAAGATAGACAGAAAAACTATTCTTACTAATACTTAAGAATGCTTTTATAGATGTTTTCAACATCAAAGTCAAAGTAACATTGATGGACATGAGCTAAACAAGATTGAAAGAAAACGAAACTCACCGTAGCATCTTCATTCACAATGTGGCTGTGACGTTGAGGGTCGTACGTAATGCCCAGCGGATAAACAGGAAGCGATCCAGAGATACGTAACAGTGGATTATTTGAGTATCTCCACCCGTTGTACAGGACTGTACCTCCTCTTTTCTCACAAATTTCCTTTGATTGAAACCAAGTTGCTCTTACTGCGCCACCTCCAACAGCAGTGGCTGGTGACAAGCAGGTCGCTTTAGGAGACCAAAACCTCCAAGAGCCTTTGAATTCTTCACAACCCTTGTTCGACATTGCGTCTTCATCAACATAAGGCTCTACCAGACAGTACCTGTAGAACTCGTTATCGCATCTCGTAGTTGTAAAATTACTTACTGGGTCTATCACTACACATAATTCTTCTTCAATACCCTTTTGAGGGTTATCTACTTCAAACGTTGTTTCTAAAAGAGACCCTATTGATTTTGTAAAGGAGTAATCAATGAAGGGTCCGCCAGGGTACAATGATTTGTACTCTGTCCATAATACTAACTCAGACTTGGTCAGATTTAAACTGTTGTACAGTTTGGATGTGTATAGATTACCGGTACACCCAACATATTTGTCTATGAGTTTCTCTGGCCCTTTTAATCGGTAACATAAAGGTTCTCCATTGATATTGGAGTAAGCTATTTGGAACCCTATTGGACATATTACTGTTTTTGATTTCTTTGCTTCTAGTGCTGGTTGTAGTAACAACAGAAGTATAAGCGTAGCTACGGTGGGTATTCGATGAGGTTGGACCATCTGAAACGAGAATGAAGTAGTTTTAAATTTAATTTAATGATATGAACATAATTTACTTATAAAAATTCTCCCAGTGTCACTTTTGCTCAAACTAACAAGTAATATGATATCATATAGCACAAACATGTGTAGTGTATTGAACTCTCTCTATGACTTGAATACAATTACTTATACGGATGCTTCTTCTTCAAAAGAATGAAGAATGGGAATTCCAAAGAGAAAATTCTCAAAAAAAAAGGGATATTATTATCGATAATTTCGCTGTATACATACCCACATGATTTCCGATTTTAGCATGGATCAGTTATCTATTACAAATCTTATCTCATTGTGAACCTATCTACAGATAATTTCGACTGTGTATAGCACTCAACATTGTTACCGATTTTTACGGACATTATCACAGCTGATTGCGTGAAACTCTTTGCTAAACCTAGTACCCATTTTTACCCATGATAGAGAAATAGATAGAATAAATGCTTTATTGTACACCAACAATTACCAAAGCTCATTTGCAAAATAATTGTTATATTCACACACATTGTTATATTGTTATTGTTATATTTTTATTTGTAATTGTTATTAACGGATGCGATTGTCCTTTTTTTATACAATCGATATTTTCATCAATTGTGGACATAATAAACAAGAAATTGTGGACCGTATTTTTTTAAATTGAATATATTCCTGAGGACTGAACTCAAAAACTACCCAAGCTTAGTTAAATATATATATTACATATATACATATTTATATAACCCCCATCTGGGGTAGGTGTAGGTTAGTCAGAGACCTATGGGCGGCTTTAAAAGTCTGACACCATGTTAGTCTTAGTGACTAACGCACACGAAAATGAAGAAGACAAAAGAAAACAACCGACTTCTTCTGTAAAATTCTTCTTTTTTCATAGTAATTATCTCACTTTTACTTCGGTATGCAAAAATAGTGCAGTTGTCTTTTCGACGGGATCAACACAAGTTTCTTGTTTAGTGTCTAACTGTTTTAGTTCTTCTCATATACTTATTTGAGTTTAAACCGATTACGTCTAGAAAGACGTAATCGATTAACCGTTTCAGCGGGCGAGTAAAATCGGTTACGTTCAGTTAAGTACCTCGGTACGCTGAGGAGTTCAAAGACAGTACAGTACTGTTTTACTGGTGTAGAGTCATACCTTGCAGAAATTATACACGCTAAGACAAAATATGTCCATGAGTTCACTTAATAAATATTGGCCACTATTTTAATTCACACAAAAATATAAGTTGTGTTCAATGCTCAATTCAATCCTCGAATACCTCACGACGAACTCCGAAATTGATTTTTATCTACATGCTGACCTACTAATCCAAATCCCTCTTGCTAAGTTTCCTAATCAATTTGATTTCTGCGATCAATGCCCTGATATGGTTAATTAAGTCACTAGACATTTATCCCGCATTGTTGAATCTGTACTCTTATGGAAATTGATATTTAGATGTTTTATTGAACTGCTTAAAATTCTGTTTTTATTCTTGTGATTCACTGAAAAATGATATTTCATAAAACCTGCCATATCACATCACTGTTCTCAACACATGTTTTATTATACTCACAAGTGTTGTTTTTGACTCCTCATCCGATTTTAAAAACATTGAAAGGCTATTTATATAGTTTCTATACGAAAGAAAAATCAATTGAAATAACAATCGGTATACAATTTGATAACTTTTCCTTATCAGCGGTTTATCTTGTTATGAATTTTTTTAATGATAGAATTATTAAAATGCAAGCTAATACAATTAACGATTCATTTTGAATTATTCATTATCACCTTATTTAATTGTTATTGTGAATATTCAAATCGATAATATCAGGGAACTGTGTTCATCCATAGCTAGTGTTTTATCGATCTTAGGTAAATTTTTATTTTTCAAATAATCATGATTACTGATCAGCATAAGATGACAATTAGCGTCTTGAATATTTACACGCTGTTTGTTTTTCGCTGGTTAATCCAAATCCAAAAATGTTGCAGTGGGAATAATAGACCAATAAGTAGGTAAAGCAATTTGTGGTCCACTTTATACATCAGTTACACAACTGATATCGCGTACAAAAAATATATGGATGCCTATAAAATCAGGGCATTTAAGCGCCATGTCTATGTTTAAAAGCAAGCAGTAATTAAGTAGTACCTATTTTCAAAATATCAGGTAGATCATCTTTCGAAGATGTCACGTAACTAATTAATGAAACTAATGAATGAAAAACAAATAACCCTCATTTTCGTGAGCCGATATCGTAACACCTGATTACGTCGCCATTGATTGATTACGGCGGAACTCACGCTTCACACTCATTTACTGATAACACTGATTCATTGTTTTGTGTGCTAATTTGCCAAAATAGTGCGTGAAATGATTATTAGTCATTTCGTTGCCAAAAGTGTAAGGTAAGCAGAGGTGCATGCTATGTTTAAGTCTCATCTATGGGGTGACTCAAAAATAATTAGCTATGATTAGGGATTTGGTACCTTATCGTTCTTCTCATTTTATTTATAACGCTGGAAAGGTAACAGATCGAGACACAACTTACGTACAGGACCTCCCATTAAATGGGAAACGTGTAGGTATGTAGCGTTCTCGGGGAGCTGGGGGCCCAAAACGGCCACTTTAGCTAATTCTGCTAAAAGCGATTCATTTCTTGAATTCCCAGGAATTCATTAGCAATTCCTCTAATTTTCGTGAATTGGTGACACGTATTAGCTGAATGATAATCAATTCAATTCATATCTGAATCATATTTGGTGTAAATATTGGAGGAAATGAATCGCTTTTAGCAGAATTATTGCTAAAGTGGGCGTTTTGGGCCCCCAGGTATCTCCACGGGAACAATTTTAGGCCCCTTGGTTACATCTTCGGGAAATACAAGCGAAATCCAAAGTAGGTGGGTATGTGATTACAATTATATTTTTTTCTTGTTTTCTTGTAGTACTATATGTTGTGTTGGGTGCTTTTAGTATGTGCTAAATAAATGTATTTTCTTTCTTTAACAAGGAACTGGAGAAGGGCGGGTGTTTTGGGGAACTATTTTATGTAATTTTGACGTTCGAAAAGAGCTGTCTGTCTCAGCCTAGTATGAATAAATAAAGGCTTTTGATTTGACTTATAATTCGACGGTCTCTAACCGCACCCTGTATAAATGGCTCTATCAGACCGTTATTTTACATAGAAAGATTTATAAAAACATCATCGTCTGCCTAGCCCTCTCCGAATATGTTGAGGTCGGCTTCCAATCTAACTGGATGTAGCTGAATACCAGTATGTTACTGTATGGAGACACTGCTCATCTGACCTCCACAACCCAGGATACCCCTTGTTATCAAAAATTTCGGGCTTCTGGCTACCCGTAACAACTATCAAAGATCTACAAATGACAGCCGGGACAAACGGCTTAACCGGTAAAGCCCTGGGTGACCCTCAAGCACGTCAATTAGCACGTTAATTAGTTGTTTATCAGGCCTTTAACGGTTAATGTGCTTTCCGAGGCACAGAGGGGTCTCGACATATAATGGATGGTCACCCATCCACGGATCGACCTCGGCAAGTGTAGCTTAACCTTCGATCGACCTGTCCGTATTATTTAGCCAAGCCGAGAATTATGAAAACATGTAAGTAATTACAACACGCTCAAGATTTAAAATCGGTGGCAAACAATCCACTAAGCATTTCGTCCAAGATGAATTAAATTCACAGCGGGAACAAAAAATGCCGACGTAATTGTGACTTAATTCCAATGACCTTAATCATGAAAGCGAGGTTCATTTTATATTACGATTGTGTTAAACAGTTTGTTTGTTTATTTAGCTGTTCAAATACTATTTTTAATGTATTGGAAATGCTCTTATTAAGGTGTAAGAAGTAGACTTTACTTTAGTACATTTTAGACTTTCGGAGAACTGAACTCTACACGTGTTGGTGTTATCGTCCTGTATGCTAAAAAGTGCATAGAAGTATTTTTATATTATTTTCAGCCTTTTCAGCGCAAGATACAATTCCATCATACATGTCATCAAATAGGTAACCATATTATGAGAGTCAGGAAACCCCTTCGGCCTTCAATAATTACAGTAGTAACGGGTAACTGTAGCACCACGCAGAAAGATAGATAAATAATTTATTGTATTAAGTAAACCCACCTTATTAGGGTATATATATATATATCCTAACCTAACTTAATTTACACAAACACAATCTAGCAAAATCGGGGATAATAGATCCCACGGATACTCAGTGCGAATGCGGTGCTCCTGACCAAACCGTGTCCTATATGCTGGAGTATCCAAAGCGCCCCACAAACCTGCACTTATGAGGACCTAAAAAAATACCTCTGCTGCCGCGATTGACGTGGCCACCAACTCGTTTAACATAATACATGTAGGTATTTACCATCGACTCGAAAATAAGAAGAATTAATATACCATTCAGTCGCTAAGGTGACTGACTGATTGTGACACGGTCAGTCGACCACAAATATCTGCTATCATGGCCCGATTTTGATTGGATTTTCCGATTACTGACTGATATAACATAATCAAAAAAAAAAAACAACTTTAAAAGATACCTAATCGTTGTCTGCGTAAGTGCAGGCACGAACAATCAGTAGTTTAAAATAAATTAACAAAAAATGTTTTCTCACCTTCATTGTTTTAAGTGATTTGAGCGCGAATGACGAACAGTCCTCTGTGCCAGCTCATCTTACAGTCCCATTTAAGACTTTATCCTTTAGGAGCTACGGTCCAAACTTGCTTACACCGTCGTTGTACGTGGTTGTGCAGCGGTTTCGTCTGAAAAGATTTATAAGTGTCATTAATGTGAGTATTCAACCTTCTTGGGTGTCATGTCAGATGTCAAGGGATCATGATTTAATAGGGGCCTTAACTTTTGTACCCATAAATCAACGCTGGTGACATTATACGTCTGATTTTGTACACTGATTAACACCAGACAGGCAGGTCTACTGTGTATCCGGATTTTTTGCTACTCAAATGGAGAAGTGTTGGATTGCCAGTTTGTGCTCACGGTCGATACTTCGATCAGCTACACCGCTCAGAGAAAATAATACTTATAAAGAATTCCACGAATTAGCACCTCTTGGTATAGCTTGGTAGTCTTTTATTGGTAGTTTATAAAATATAGATAAATCTCAACGTAAAGCAATGTGGTATTATTACGGAAATGGTCTTTCTCCAAAACGTTCCAAAACCGCAATTCATAAAGTAACAAAAGAAAAGAAACTTGGTCGTCAAAACCTACTGTTTCCGCCATAAATATCAATGATTTAATCATAATATTACTAATATAAATTAATTCATAGATAACCAAAAAAATAACAATGAAAATATACATCCAAAGAATTATCAACTTTAAACCTTCGCATTAAAATTGCAATTTGAATGTTCAAGCTTCATATTTGGCGTAGCAACTACAACCTGTTAATTTCAGTAGCGTGATAAGTATCAATTAATTGAAAGAAATGATCAGAATACGTCATCGGTTTCCATTAGGCCGGTAGTTTAGGAAAAGAAATATTCTAACAGCAAAGGTCAAGATTAGTGTCTTATACTCTAATGGAACTAAATCTGTGTCAAGGGCGACTTTTTGTTGAAAATTTGCGTCCACCATTATCTTTTTGTGTTCATAAACTAAACGAATATCCGCTTGCTTTGTTTACTTATAAAAACTAAAACAAAAAGATGGGTGGATGACCAACAAAGGATATCGGGTAAGACCTGGACGAGACTCCTATAAGAACCTGGAGGATGACTTTTTTGCGATCATGCGTAAAAGAACCGCGTTACTATTGCGTCGGATGCGAGACAGCGACAAGTCTCCTGAGCATTGTTGCTAAGAAGACTGAAGGCCACCTGATGGGACACCTGTGCACAGTGCATGTATTGTTGCTAGGTGTCTCCAGAAGATGGCTTAATAGATATACTGTTCTTGAACTTGTGTTGTATTATTGTTATTGTTTTTAATTGTTTATGTTTGTGTTAATTAATTATACTAACATAGCTTATGAAATCCTAACATGAATGAATGTAGGTACCTGAAACAAAATTAATAAAAAAATAAAAATATTACAGACCAGGGAAGCATGGCTCAAAAAGGGGCAGTAGGTAGGTAAGTAATATCATCCCAAAAATTGAACTAGGTACTTAATTACGCTGTTATCGAAACATTATCACTATAGCTGGCTTTAGTACTAAATGACTGCCAAGGCGACGGGATTAATAAATTGTCATACTTAATCAAAAGTACCTATATTTACAGATTGGTGATCGCCGTTGTTAACAGCCACAGAAAAAATTCTGCTATGTAGCCTATACTCCGTTGGTTTAGGTAGTTAACTAAAGTAAACAAAAAAAACACGTGACGAGAGAGCTGTCAAGTAACAGACTAAACGTAATACCTGTCATTTCAATTGTCATGCTACGTCACAGTTGTACTCTTTAATTTAACAACGTTGTAATTCGTTGACGTTTAGACAACCTGTCCTTTTTGGGTGCTTTAGACAGATTACAAAATATTATATTAATATCTAAAAAAAAAAATGTGCTCAAGCAGTTACATCTACGAACAGTAGTTTAAGAATAAATGATAACGTTTAACATACTCGTACATTAATAAAAGAGGAAACTGTCGTGAAAATCTAAAATAAATTTAATTTGTTTATTTACGCATTTCCAAACAAGAAATTGTCATCTGTAAAAACACTTTATACGATTTTTTTTACCTTTAGTTAATTACCTAAACCAATAGAATACAGCTATGTGATCAAACGAATTATATGACTGAAAACTCAAAACTCTACGGCAAAAGTAACTTCAACTCACCAATAGCTATGAGAAAAAAACAACGTCTCTTCAACTAAACCAACACGATTGAAAAACACATCATCTCCTGTTAACAATGTGCAAATGATAACAGAATCATAACCTGCTTTATCACCGTCTTCTATGAGTCACTTCACTCTGAGAAATATTTATTCAAGATAATATGACGACACAATCTCATCACCTCTGAGATGAAAGTATTTGCTACTAACAAATTTCCACAAACTGTCATAATGTTTACCTAAAGATAAAAATAATTATCTATGGTTAGGAGCCTGTTAATAAGGCACGCCGTGCGTTTACAATCTACTATAGTTATATTATTTTAGTGAGAGCTGTTCTTCAGGAGTAATCTGTAACAAGGCAACAGTCAGTGTTGTGTCATTCGGTAGTATATTATGCAGTAACGCAGGTGTTCATTAATTCACAAAAAATTAAAAACTTTGTAAGTAATGGGAAATTGCTACTAAAGACTGCGGGTGCCGAATTCAGTACGCGTAGCGTGACAACCATAGCAACGAGTTTTGTCGACGCAAAAATAGACGAAATTATAGATTGTGATTGTTCATCTGTCATTTTGTCTATTCTTCCGACAAAACCCGTTTCTATTGTGGTCATGCTAAACATGCAGGACGATCTGCTTCTGACACGGACAACAGTACGTCACTTGCTCCCGCGGCACCAGTCCTGACTCTATTTTTATATTTTGCCTGTTGAGACCAAAATTACAAAAGTACCTAGTTTATTATAAAAATGTGCCTGTTATTTTAGTATATTGTGGTGTCTTACGACTTCCACGTGAACGAAATCGCGGGCAGAAGTTTGTTTACCTAAAGATAAAGCGAAAATTAGTAATTATTTATTCTTTGCCTTTCCTTTTGATGTTTTTGAACGGGGCCCTGAGGTACCTGGTATCTATTCTTAAAGACATACAGACTTGTATCAAAAATCAGAATATACGTAATTAATGCTTTGGCTATGTGCCATCTAATTAATAAATTACAGACTGGGTGTGAAATTGAACTACATGAACCAAGATGGTTAAAAAAAGAAAGTATTTATTTAATCTGGTGGTAACTATGTGATTTTTGGCTTTCTCTGCCTGGTCCATGTGGTCACAGACCTGCATTGAAGAGTGCCTAATGTTAATTTTAATCAATATTAATGTGGAACCACTAAACACGCACACACGCACATCACACACATGCAAAGACAATAAAAATGCAATAAATACATTGAGTATTGTGTTAACCAGAACCGGTAATTTTGATCTAGACAGATTGCGTTAACCAGAACCAGTAATTTTGATCTAGAGAAATGTATCTAGATCAAAACTACTTATTCTGGTTAACACATCACAAAATTCACACAGATCTTGTGTAGTTCGGGTAAAAACTCGTATGTTTTGCTTTGATAGTAGGTATGTATACCTAGTAGCAGTAGCAATTTAGCTGTTAATCGATCCTAACACCTGTTAATGTTAATTAAGATAGTCAACAATGAGTATTCATGACTACAATGATGCAAATTAATTAAATTCAACTACATCCATGGCAAATACACAATGGACTGTACGTATTATATGAAATAAAATACTTTATTTACACAACTAACCAAACTCACTGGCGTTAAATAACATTATTTAACTATGCCGCAACGTAACTATACTTTTCTAACAGCAGCTGGTATTTCGGTGAAGGAAAACATCGTGAGGAAACCGACACAGCATGTCCAGAACCAAAAATTCGTAGACATGTGACATTCGCAAACCCGCACTGGGCCCGTCACGTGGATGATGAGGAGGCTTGTCTCAGCAGTAGGAACATTATATGCTGATTATGCTTATACTATGCAGGTATTTCTTCATGTGGGGTACACAGGAAATTCCAATATACCTCAATATTTCATAGAACCTAAAACGACGACTTCATCTCTAAACTCCTTCCGCATAATTTCTAATTAATGACTGACTAATAGGTATTCAGAGGAGAGAGTAGAATTAGAAGTATCGGACAAGGATTTCCTTTGATCGAAATAACAAAGACGTCACATAAAAACCGTGCGGAAGTAAGAACCTTAGACATGAACAAATACAGTTAAAAACGATTTGTCACACTGTGCGCAGACGATAGTCAAAACAGTTTTGTATAACGAAGAGTTTTATTTCCTTTCAAAGCAATTTTTTCAGTACATTTTGTGAACTTTGTTTGTGAGACTGTGTTTTGTCGCGAATGTGCGCGCCATCATTGGTGTTATTAATGTCGTGAGGACAGAATGTGGATGGTCGTAGGAGTAGATGAAGACCAAATAAACGATGGATGGACTGTGTGATATGGCTACAAAGGGGGTGACTACCGTGATGACGACTAATAGAGAAATGGGAGATAAATACATGTTACTCCGAGTGCTCCGACCCCAAATAAATTGAGATAAGGGCTGGAGAATAATGAGTCTAAATACAGTTTTACCTCGGGTCTGCATACAAACTAAATGAAACTAACTGTATTCACGTCTCTAGAACGTGACTGGTTAATAACCAAATTTTCATTAACATCTGCCAGATACAACTAACTATATAGGTCTGCAATCTTCACATGTCATTGCTAATATGCTATGACAGGCGACATTTGATGGAATTCCCGTATAGACTGTTCGAATTACATATATTATTCCATTTATTATATAATTGTGCTAATTAAGTACCGTAAAGAGAATTGTGGGATATTTTTAGCGTTACAATAACAATAATTTGATCGAGGTTCGGGTGCAAGAGGTCGATAGGTTCATTATTATTGAAAAGAGGCAAAAATTTGCTGGTCATCATTTCAGTCGAAAGACGTCCATTGCTGGACATAGGGCTCCTCAGGCACCACCACTTCGACCAGTTCTGTGCTTCCCGCATCCAGCGGATTCCTGCGGCCTTCACAAGGTCATCGGTCCACCTTGTGGGAGGCCTTCCAACGCTACGTCTTCCACTGTCGCCACTCCAGAACCTTTCGGCCCCATCGGCCATCTGTTCTACGAGCAATGTGCTCTGCCCATTGCCACTTTAGTTTGACAATTCTTCGGGCTATGTGGTCTCCTGCGGAACTTTGCTGGTATTATTCTAAGACATTAGCACAGTCCAGATAATTATACCACCTAAAGGACGTCCAATAAATCATATGGTTAAAAAGGTTAATTGATGAATCTTACTATCAGTATACATACACAGGCATAGTTTGATTTGCTTTAGAATTCAATTCAATTTGTTAACATTAATTCATCATTAGGGAGGGACAGACATTGGTCAATAAAACACAAGGATAAAAACATTTGAACAAGGCGAAGCCAATGAGCTGTACTTAAGAGTACTTATGGGGGTGGAGCAAGCAACCAATGGACAGATATATTGGCAGAAGAAGAAGGTCCAACCAGTTAACCAGAGCAAAAGGGCAAGATACAACCACAACATAACTGAGAACCTAGTATGATGAGTTCTAGGCGAAAGGGAAAAAATATGTTTACGATTGATTATAAATCAAAATAGCATAAGATTAATCAAGGTCAGCGGGTGTTTAAAATAAATGTTGGTGATTAAAGGGGAAAATGGTGACCAAAGAAACCTTATATGGTGCCCTAAATAACTTGGGATCACAGTAGGCAGAAGAAGAAGAAGAGGTGAGAGGGGAGAGAAACTGTTCATTTTACTCGTCATTTGAAAATACTGATCAACGATCATAAACATTATAATTCCAACATTTTTTCTCATATTTGAGTCGGATGCAGTAGAATACAAATTGGTGATCGTGGGAAAAATATTGTTGGCCATTATTATTAAAAGCCGGTGTCAACAGGCTGGTATAATGTTTGGTGTTATGATGAATGTTATGAAATTGGTTGCATTACATAATATATATATTTATTATACAACTTATTACTTGTTTATACTTTCACGTGTCGCTTCTGAAGTACTGTAGACCAAGCAATTTGGTAGGTTTACAGGAAAAATATTCAAATAGTTGCAAGTTACGAAAAAACTAGATCAACTGCACGTCTGGCAAGTGGCGACACTGCTCATGCTGTGGAAAATGGTAAGCTTCTCAGTTTTAAATTTTTCCACAATTGAGCTATTCTGAAATAGACAACAGAGAAAAAGATAAGTTTTATAAATCTTCGTCTCTTTCTTATTGTAAGTGGGTTTTCTGCATAAATCTTCTTCATGCAATAGGTGCAGCTCACTCGGTAGATCGACGCGTTTATAGCGTACTTGCGCTGAATAAATGTTTGCTACGTCACAGCGGGAATAAAAAGCATCTACCTATGATAATATTTTATATTGAAGTACTTCATAAAATCGCACTTATGTATTATCTTTATGGGAAGTGAGCTTTTAAAACCACATTCGGCATTTTTTTATTTATACTATGTAGCTGTTTTTACCCGTGAATCAGAGTGGTGGATTACGGCTAGAGATGCCGCGAATAGTTATTATAGCGAATAGTCGAATACCGATTAATCGCCATTCCCTATGGCGAATAGTCGAATACTCGCCATTTTTACTCGTGATAAAAAAAGGAATATAAAAAAAGATTTATTTATTCTCAAATAATTATAATTTATTTGTTTTCTGAGGCAGGTTTGATTTAAAAAAAAATGCGCAACCGACTTGATCCCAATCTGATCCTTTTGGACTTGAAATATTAAATTATTAATTAAAAAGCCTAATTAATTTCAACATGACTGACTTTTGGCTAACTTTTTTATATTAACGTTAATAATACTAAGTGTGTTTTGTTTTTAAAGATTAATAAATGTTTAATTATTTTAAGTCTATAGTTTTTTGTTCATTAAAAGTTTATTTTTAATTAGACAACTATGCGCCGAATGTCGAATCTTAAACACTATTATTCGGTATTCAACTAATAACATTTTTTTTCGAATAATACCTAATACCGAATAATAGCGAGTATTGGCGGCATCTCTAATAACGGCCCACTTCCACTCACAGAGAGGAGGCCTGTGTGTATTAAGATGTATATTGACTTGAAAGAGCATGGCAGTTGATAGTATGTCATGCTCACTTAAATGTCTCGCTGATGGTGGAGATTGTCAAACTCAAACTCAAAGCATTTATTTCAATTAAACCATTACAGGCACTTTTGAATTGTCAAGGAATCGGTCAGTCAAAAATATGAAGCTAGTTGTGTGTGTTGGATCATTCGGTTCCCTACAAAATGGTGCTGATTCACGCGCCATGTTCGTGACCGGGCGCCGTCACTTGAGACTTTAAATTCAAACAATTTATCATGAAAGAAGGTTTTTTGGTTCATTTTGAACAAGCCATCTTAAAGATCAGCAAAATATTACAGTTAGTAAATCATAATCGTCGACAAATACGTAATGATTGCATTGATTGATCGATCTATTATTAGTTAGTCAATAATAACTCTGACATGTGACTGCTCAATTATCTCATTATATGTAGGTACTATTGTATAGAAAACTTGAACGTTTACATTAAAAAATCCTAGCATGTGCTGATTTATAATAGTTCTCATGGCTATCGAAACATTTATCTTACGAAAATGGTGATTTAGAGATCTGCATTCTCCTTGTAATCACCAATTATCTGTGTCGTAGTTTTATTTTGCCAAGGACTTACGTCCCAGCTGATTTGGGGAGGGCATGGAGTCTACCCAGATTCAGCAGAAGAGCAGCATAATAAAAATGCATTTATTTCAGACAACAGGATTCCTATGGGTTAGTAATTATGTAAAGTGCTTCAGAGTGGGCTGTCAATGGCAAAAAAAATACTTTTGTATATAGTTAAATTAAATTATATGACATGCCTTGCATTCCTTCAGTATAGAATGATTATTAGTTGCTATGATGGATTATAACATAATATCACGCCTGAATTCTACAAAAGGGTTAGGCAGAGGTGTACCGTATATGTATAGTACACCCACATTTCGCCAGTTATGTTTAACTCCCATGTAATAGGGGGCGAGCCTATTGCCACGATCCGGGCATGAATTCAGACTCCGGGCTGCTACTGAGAAATTTCAAATTGAAAAACCCAATAACACTTTGCCCGATCCGAGAATCGAACCCAGGACCTCATGCTTAGCTGAGCTTTCGACCACAAGACCAACGAGGCAAAGATTGGATTATATAAGCATTTATATTTGTTGCCGACATCAACCGTCGGGCTGTTCCCCGCCAAAGAATGACCCATGGCCAGAGGATCATGCCTTTTCATCAAAGTAACACATTACCCTACATTTCAACACAGAAAAAAGAAATTGTCGTGAAAGTGTTTATGGATTGACGTAATGAGCGTGTAGCAGCTGGTAATATTATACATAATGTATCTCAAAATAACATTATTAACAAGGTAGTAATCGATAACATTTATCAGAAAGTAAATCTGATAAATCAGAAAACAATGACGTAGGAACTGGGATAATAAAAGGTATATTGAGTTATGTAGTGGTACATATATATAATTATCTCGTCATTATTACTAGAGAGCAAACTACTTATTTTACATACAGACTGGCGTAGTCAACAGTTAGAAAAAATATTTTTTTTTTGTTCTATATACAAATTAGTGTTTATATCTTAATATTATGCCATTAACTTAAAACGATCGTGGAGACTGGTTGGCAAAGACACGCAAACAAGAACCTCTACAGTACGGGTTACTAGCTGCGTCTCACGGTTTCACCCGCATAAATCTCGATCCCGTGGGAATATTGAGATAAAAAGTATCCTTTGAGTTCATTCAAGTTATAAACTATCTGTGTGCCAAATTTCATGCAAATCTTTGCTGCCGTTTTCGCGTGATTGAGTACCAAACATACAAATCCAAACTTACTTTCATATTTATAATAGGATAGTAGGATTATTTTATAACACTTTGTATTCAAGAAACCAAGAATATTCCTTCAGTTTTGTACCATTGTTAACTTAAAACAACAAATACAATACATTAACCTTGAACGATTGGTCATCAAGCATAATAATATAAATGGCTATCAAGATAAAACACTCATACAAACAATTGATGAGACTTTATCTGTCACAATGTAACTTTCACTGTTCGAAAGTGAAAACCTCTATTTCAGAAAATAGCATAAGCATAATCAGTCTATAATTTTCCCACTGCTGGGACACAGGCCTCCTCTCGGTGAGAGGGAGTGGGTCATAATCCACCGCGCGGGACCAGTGCGGGTTGGTAGACGTCACATCTCTTCAAATTTTTGGTTCTATAGGACATGCCGGTTTCCTCACGATGTTTCGTTTTCTCGTTTTGAGAGCAGTGGTGATGAAATAATTTACACAAAAATAAAAGTCCTGTTTGAGTTTGAACCTACGACCTTAATTTGCGGCCGTTACCACTGGGCCACCGTATTTCAGAAAATAATTAAAGAAAAATATATTCACGAGCTACTATTAAAACCACAGTTTACCACACTAGTCTCTGAGCACTATATAAAGAGATAATACACGCGGTGTATAAACACGCGCGATATGGTATTAGCGTTATGGACATGAATCTTGAACAGTCATAAACATCAGGACTGCGATAATGAAGTGCAGTACCTACCGACGGCTAGTTTGATGCTTTTCCAGTTTTATTTTCATTGTGAGATAAAAAGGTGTTGTTGTTTCTATCTTACCCAACGTGTTCGCTCACAAAGGGTAATGGAGAGGGTTATACTTGTAGTTACCCTGCCAGATCGAATCATAAATGAAGAGATCCGCAAGAGAGCCAAGGTAACCGACATAGCCCGAAGAATTGCCAAACTTAAGTAGCAGTGGGCAGGGCATATTGCTCGCAGAACAGATGGCCGATGGGGCCGACAGGTTCTGGAGTGGCGACCGCGTACCGGAAGACGTAGCGTTGAATTGCCTCCCATAAGATGGACCGGTGAACTTGTGAAGGCCGCAGGAATCTGCTGGATGCGAGAAGCACAGAACCGGTCGAAGTGATAATGCTTGGGGGAGGCCTATGTCCAACAGTGGACGTCTTTCGGCTGAAATGATGATGATGATGATGGTCTTGCCTAAGTTGCTTAACATGGGCGCATGCAAACTTGTATTTAATTTACTGTTACAATGAAAGGTTACTTTGAAAAGCTATCAGTTCAGTCGTGCTCCAGCCCATTATCTTAGTTCAATTACTTAGTCACTTTTGCGCCAGTTTGAGAGGTACGTATTATATACCTATTCTTTTGCAGAAACCATATACCTACTACTCTAAGTATACTTAGGTACTGTTTTTAATCTACCGCTTTAGAAGCTATGTTCCTCACATGCATCGAAGGGAAATGTGTTCATGTTGTTAGCCAATTTGTTATTCGCAATCAAATCAATCATCTTCTGGCATAACCACCACGCCTAGGTCGTCTGGATCACATAATTTGACGGAATCAAGCTCTGACCTACTTTATGTGAGATGTATGACGTCAACCCATGCAATGCAATTGATTATGAAAACGAAAACTAAGAATTAGTTCTCATAAATATTTGCCCACCTTCGCAATCAAGGACTTTCATGCTCAATATTTAATTGAGCCAAAACCAACTGAGTATTTGGCACGAGACATTAGCGGGATGTTTTTCAGTTGTTTTCGTAAATATCAAAGCCAATGTTCCGTAGAATTCGTTCAAGGTGTCCGCAAGTAAATGGGTCGTAAAGGTGAGCCTCGAGTCAGTGGCGTGCTGCAAAGAGCCCTATTTTTAGCACTCAAATGGAACAACAAAACGTTAAATTCCCTGGAATTTCATTGTTTGTTTATTTAATTAGGGATCCTTTTGATCATTGTGTTGTCTGAACGAATGTTGAAAAATTCGAGATCTTGATGATCACCAGTCGCGCCAGACATGAGTTTGTAAATGACCGTAAGTTCCCACATTAATAACTACTGGATAATTAAAATTACACGATCGTAATCAGTAAAGATACCATCATTATCATAAGAAAACAATGCAAACTTTTTTCGCCCTCACTCCATAACACACGAGAATTCCATGTGAACGTCAGTTACATCGCACATGAGAACTTTAATTAACGAAGTAAAAACCGCGA
This sequence comes from Agrochola circellaris, assembly GCA_914767755.1. Taxonomy (NCBI): domain Eukaryota; kingdom Metazoa; phylum Arthropoda; class Insecta; order Lepidoptera; family Noctuidae; genus Agrochola; species Agrochola circellaris. Next base: position 1,933,680 of record OU611849.1, read on the forward strand.
GCGAGACTCATACTGACTTATTACCAAAGATAAGGCAATTACCGGTATTTTGTTCGACGACAGACAATAACTTACGAATACTTACCGCCTTTCACTTAATTACTGAGGAAGCGCAAGCGCAAAGCCGTACGATCACACAAACCATAATACCACGGTTTCTCACGGAAAATTCACTTCCCTGTGAAATACTAAGCATTGTACACACGCTATTTTTATTGTGGAATTAACATTTAAAGAGTTTTAGACAACGGTAATGGGGCAGTTATAAAATAATTGTGTAGATGGGTACTTGAGGTTATTGTGGCGTTTCGCAATAATGAGGACGGATTGATTTATGTTTCTGAAATTTAAACTGGAGTGATGGTTTGTTTATGTTTGGCATGTGGAGATTAAATTGCAGTCAATTTGCGTATTTGTCGCTCTAAAGGCTTCCTTACCGGGAGCAGTCTCATATAATGAACCTTTAATGAACCTTTTAGTAACCTTTACCCGCGCCCTACCCGCGCTACTTCTACCTATTTAGTTATATTATGTTTCTGAGTAGATTTAAACTGCACGCTTAGCATGACCACAATAGAAACGGGTTTTGTCGTCGGAAGAATAGACAAAACGACAGATTGTGATTGTTTATCTGTCATTTTGTCTATTCTTCCGTCGGTTATGGTTGTCATGCTACGCGTGCTGGAGTGATGGTTTGTTTATAGCTCTACATTATGACAAGCTAGTTATCATTCTATTTGAGCATAGTTTGACGTTTTATAAATAATTAGTATTTAGGCTTAAATCTGACTCACTAGGACACCATGTTGGGTATCTCACCAGGCCTCCGATCAGTTACGCAATCAACTGTACATTTTTCGGCAGTGCGACTGTGCGACCATGGTTGCGCCGCCGCTGGTGTCCTAGTGAGGTAGGGCCCTAAGAGAAAGCACAGACGTGTAACACCGGAATCCCCTTGAGGCGTTATTTCAAGTTCCCATGTGAACACTTTTGAATTAACTAACACCATAATTATACCGTCAAACCCGTACCTGATCTGCATTGCTTAATTAAAATAATATCATAATGTCATTATCTTTACACCTACCTACAAGTAACATTTTTATTAAATAAGTAGTTATGTAAATCATGAAGCGGTACCTTCCTATAATATCTTTACTCACGCGAAGGTCTAATTTGGTAGCTATCATCATCATATTTGCCTGTAAATGAACGCTCCTAGATTTAGGCCTGGCTTAGGAACACTTTAATAAACCATCCCCGGTATATATTTTTTATAACCAATAAAAATGTCTGACCTACGTACTTTATGCTATGAAATCGAGACTAAATTCAGCATAATTTTAACGAATTATCCGATGATAAAACAGTCAAAGACTAGAAAAATCTATTGTACCTTTTGGCACGAACTATTACAATAAATTATGCCGCACTGAAAATATTACCCAACTAGGAAGTGTTGGGGACTGACTGTGCAGGGTGCGCCTAACGATCACCACTCATGAACGTTATTGTAGCGCACCCAAAAGATAAAAACACATGGGCAAAGAAAACGCTTTGAAGAGTTATATACTGCGTACTAGTAGTACGTGGTACCTATTTTAGTACCTACCTAGAAGTCTGCAACGAATATTAAAATAACGAAGATATCAGACGGTGGAACGACTTTCAAACACAATTTTTACAAAAAATCTATTTTTATCATTTTATAAAGCTCTACAGCGCCTTTTTTTTTGTTTTTTGAGCCTGTAATTAGCGTCATTGCATGTTCAAGAACGCAAAAAGCAGACGCATTCAACAGAATTGCTTGTAAAAGTCGAAGATCAAGCCGTTTTCCGAATTTGGGGGACATCAATCACGATTTTATTGGTTTTCAAGAGAACGAGGATCTCTTTATAGTCCCACGGAAGTTGCAACACAAGGTATGTACATCCTATCTGTGCGTCAGCATGACTGACCTCTTGAACAAATAAAGGTAGGTATGTAAGTATCAGTACTGAATACAAGACATAAATAAAGACAGGTAGCTGGTCACCTTCCATCTTTTAAATAATAAAGTAAAAATGTAGGCGGTACCTAATGTTATTGTGTAGGAGTACACCACCACCTAAGTGCATTGATTTTCAGTATGCACTAGGAAGAGCTAGAAAGTGGCGAAGGCCTGCGTTTTTGGGGGACTGTCTTACGTAAATTTGACATTCGAAAAGTGCTGATTCTCAGCCCTAAATAAATGACTTTTGAATTTTGAGTCAATCATCATCTTTACGCTACAAACAACAGTTCAAAGGTGTAGGATTAGTAAAATCTATGCAATGAAAGCACTTGTGGAACTCGATTCTTAAACAAAAATAAAATCGATTAGCCATCGGTTTGTAAATCGGAAGATTTAATTAGTAAGCGGAATATATATGAGTTCCTACATCCTTCGAAGCATTGCATTGACCTCTGCAAAATTACTGTTTTCATAATTATACGATATTATCAGTGGAAATGTACGGAACTCCTGCAGCTGATTATCTTGGCATATCCTTCGATCGAGACATGTTTAGTTGAAATCGTTATTTCAAGGTTATTATAATCGTTATTTTAAAGTTTTATAGTTATTTTTTAGGGTTCCGTAGGACAACGAAATGTTCCTTTAAGGCTTATAGGATCACTTCGTTGTCCGTCCGTCAGTCTGTCAGTCTGTCAAGACCCTTTTTCTCAAGAACACGTGGAGGTATCATGCTGTCCTTTGAAGCTCTACAAAAATCAACCTTCTAAGTCAACGCAATAGAAAATACGGTAATTAATGCGATATATTTTGATACTCCCAAATAAATCAAAACCTCCCGTCTTGTACCATTTTACCAAAATTTTACTCGTGAATGTTAGCAATTACTCAAAAATATTAGGGACGGCCTCCTAAGAACGTTTTCCTTTAGCTGCAACGGTAAGCGTGCCAGCCCTTACTGCCTTATCTCAAAAATCCACCCTGTACCTACCTATCGGGCACTCTAGTACATATCCTTCAAGACCAATTTCATGCTCGCAAACCCAGCGGTTTATTTTATTAAGTAACTAGATTCATTAGCATATTAATAAAGAACGTCAAGTATTTACGTGTTGAAAGTTGATGAGAAAAATGTGTAACAGAAGGAAAGTGCATATTATTGTGACTGAGCATCTGGACGCATGACTGCGCGCAGCGGGGAGCAAAAACATGTCGCAAGCAACTTATGATGTCCGTGACTTCGCTTGTATGAAAGTAACTGATGATCATTATCGTCCTAACTATTCTTCCGGTCTCTACACAATATCTGGCTAAAACCATCAAGCAACAAGCAAGCTATAACGTCGACTCTCGAGCCCCATTTTTCATATAAGTATTAGCCATAGAAATATTCCTTCTTATATCAAGCGGAAGATAGCGCCCCGGTTAATAGCGCTTGTAATTTTGAATGGAAAAGAAGATTTTGTAAAAATCTGTCATTTATACGCGAAGATATAATACACAATTTTAAACACTTCGTTTCAGCCGAAACTCAATGTCCAAGTCAAAAAGATTCATGATGAATAAGTTTTACTGAAGCAGGTTTCTCTCACAGAAAGTTACATAGAGAACTCCACAACATTGGTTCCAAGGTAATTAAATGCAAAATTATGACAATATTCTAACGAACCATTATTAAAGGCACGTTTTATCTCGCTAGCTAGACCATAACTTTCGATTTGATTAAAAGTACTCATAAAATGGTCATAAAACATTAATATCATGCAGCAATAGAAGTCACAAGAACTAGTATGCAGAATCAGACGATGCAAATGATACCACCTACCATTCGTTATTCGTGACTGTAACGGATAACTGATGGTTAGTAGCGACCTTATTTCTATGGTAGCGACTTTACAATGCATCGGTGATCGTGGCAAAAAATCTTACCATGATTATGTGGTGACCCTGAGAGTGTGATGAACGTGTAGGGTTGTCACTTCTTAAACGTTTGATAAATCGTGACATCGTTAGGTAATTGTTGCACATTGTAAGCTCATGAAACATGCTTATAACTAAGTTCTTTATTGCAAACTGCTGTTCTAAAAGAGCGCCGCTTTGTAAAAAACAAAAATCTAATGACACACATTAGATTTTTGTTTTTTACAAAGCGGCGCTCTTTTAGAACAGCTGTCGCAAAAGCAGTCGTATTTGTACGTAATAAATATTTATAAAAAAAGGTGGATTGCCTCGTTGGTCTAGTGGATGCAAGCGCTACTGCTGAGCATGAGGTCCTGGGTTCGACTCTCCGGTCGGGCAAATCGGGAATTTCAGTAGCAGCCCGGAATCTGGATTTGTGCCCTGTTGATGGCAGTAGGCTCGTCCTCTACTACATGGAACTCAAACATAACTGGCGAAATGTGGATGTACTATAGGTACATCTCTGCCTCACCCTTTGGGGAATACTGGCGTAATGTTATGTTGTTGGGAAACGAATAGTTGCACTTTTGTGTAATTTAAAGTTTCCCTATTTTAATGTTTGTACGCGTTTCTCAAAGGAAGTTAGATTAAAATCGCTTCGATGGAACTTCCAACTTTGAAATCAAATTATCAAACATAACACTGTAATGTTGTATTTTTTCTCCAAAACAAATCAAAATGTACCTACTATCGTGAAAGAGTTAACACAACAAAACAAACATCCAAATCAAACCCTACTGTTTGTTGCAATACAAAGGTAGATATGATACGAAGCATGAATAATCAAAGTCAGTCTTGTTTTAGTTGACATCCCTAGGTTCAAGATGACTCGGGCAAAGGTTAAGTCAGGACAAGTGGCTGTGAGAGCGCGGCACTCCGACCTCCACACTCTATATCAACGGTGCATGAAGAATGTTATTATAAGATCTTGAAACTAATGCACTTTTTGTTGGTACTTATTAAAATACGTACCTACCTCGTTTCTTGAACAAATGTTTGTCCAATTTTTCAGTTTGGTAATCATAAAACAAGATAACAATTGTGACAAAATCCGATCTTCTAAGATATTGTATTATTCGTACCTACAGTAGATACTCCTTTCTGTATTTTAAGACTAACACCCTGTTGATATATTCTTCCTATTTAGGTAAGTACCTGCTCCAATTCACGTGAAAGCTAAATACTCTCACTATATTAATAGAATTTCCTTAATGGTCATCAAATATGCACATATATGATGTAGCAATATCTTAAGAGTACAGTGGCTGATCACAATAAAATAAATGGATTAAGCTAGCCTATAGAATACTGATAGACGAAATGGCGCAATCCTGCCAAATAATAAATTTAGGCGAGATAAGAAAAGAATAAAGAAGATTTTGTAATGATATTCTCCGGCGTGGCTCGGGTATGCACCATTTTTCGATAGCAATGTAAATGAGCTAATCTTGACACGATAAAATAAGTTGACAAGTCCTATAAAGTAAGTACCTATTCGATTGAAAAACGCTCCAAGAGCGGTAATGTACACGATAAATCAAAAAGAGTTTCTTTAATTTCTCTAGAGCTAACGACATTTTATGTGATAAAATCGAGGAAAGCCAAAACTAGTACATAGTTTCAGCTTTCCTCGACTTGGTTCACACGTGCATATAGAGCTTATATTTACCGTCAATAATAAAGATATCCATAAAAGATTCACAGCAGCCGGTGTACTAATAAAACTCGTATAAAATCATACAATAGGACTTACTCGCCCATATGTGGAGCGTAAACTATAGGGCAGTAAAAGCTAACATTAAAAACCTACGACTATTCACAACGCAGATACACCAAGAAGGTTAAATTTATTCCAAAGTTGAGGGAGACTGTAACAACAGGTATATTTGGTGATCCAATTATTTAAAGCACCCCCATTTTTCCTTTTATCATTGTAACATTAAAACTTATAATTAACACATAAACTATACTAAACAGTTAAACAATATATGAAACTCTTTGTAATAAAGATAGCAGTCACCGATTAAGGACTGTTATTAAATGACATAGCTTTTTGGCACCTTCTGAAGTTGGTTGGGATAAAATTAATTGTATTAATCCCACGGCCTATTTACGAGTAAGTCTAATTCTCTCAAAAGTGACTCCCTCTCGCGCCTGTTGCGGACACAATCCATCAGCAAATGCTGCACGTCCTCAATCTGATTACGATGATTACGATGTGGTTGACATATCTATTTAGATAAAAATACCAAAAAAAAATAAAGAGAAAGAAAAAAAAAACATTTTTCCAAACTTTTCAGCAATACAAGTTTTAACATCCTTAATCTAAAGACAGTAAACGAAATTAAATTCATTACCGGTTGCGTCTTCGAAGATTCGATGGGATCACCATAGAGCCTGACAGCTGAAGACAACTATTGAAGAGATGCTGCTAACAGTAACAAAATAGTGAGGGGAGGAGAGTCCTCCCCACAAACATAGAAACCCTTAAAAAAATAACAGTATTCAGCTCAAGAGTTCACAATAAATTTTATGGAATAAGAAAAGTTGAAAAACGAATGCACCTTCTGTATTTTCTCCACATGTCTCCAAACATTACCAGCGAGATGATTTGTCAGCAGGTATTTACTGACGTCATAATTTATATAGGTACAATGACGTACCATCGTAAATTCCACCGGAAGCTGCAGCTACGTTTACAGACGGAAATATAAGATTGTACGAAGACAAATTATTTACAAACACGAGTTCTGACTTTGATGTTAGTGTGTAAATGTTACAACACAATGTAGTGCTGACGGTAAGCTTGTGATCTGATAATGTAACAACTATACAGCATATTACTGAGCCTTATGTTCACCAACATTTAAATCAACTGATTAAATATTTTATCAGTTCTATATTTAAAACTGCCTTAGGAAATTTGACATTATTTGTTTTTACCGGTGCGATAGTTTGAATATTGGTGAACCTGAGTTAACTTTAACGTGGAATCCTCAAATCATTTGCGAGTAATAACAAGTGCCAGTTTTCTAAATATAAAAAAAAAAAACCAGCAAAAAACTTTTCACATGAACATGAGATCGTTAGGTGTCACAGAATTTAAGGCATCAGATTTATATAATTGGCCTGTAATCATTTGCTTCGTATTCTTTTCAGAGGCTTCGCAGCATGTTCAATGTCAATTCTAACTACCAGTCACAATACCCTAATATGGGCAAGATCTCCGTTAGAAAATGGATGAATATCATAGATCGCATGCCAGGCCCCTGGGGAATGCTTTAGATTTATCCCGTGTTGACGTTTGACGTATGTGCCCACATTTTACGACACCCACCAAAAGAGTGGGGGTGGTATTATTAGAAATGATGGAAACCACGCAATACCTGTATATTGCGTGGTTTCCAACATTCCTAAAACACAAAGAAAAAATTGGCAATTTTATGAATTTAAAAATATCACAGCGTTGTTATGTAGAGATATTAATATAATATCTTGTTTTTGAGTCTGACTGATTCATTTTCGTATGCACCATAATTGTTATCAAGGGTAAATAAGCACGATAAAGTTATTTATAAAGACATAACTAAGTATCTATAGGACTACTAGTCTAGTAGATGATAAAAGATAAAATATCATCCTCCCCCTAACCCAAGCCGCTCAATACTAAGTTGTCTAATCTCATCAATCTGCCTAGCCTTTTCCCAACTATATTGGGGTCGGCTTCCAGTCTAACCGGATGTTGCTGAATACCAGTAATTTACATAGAGCGACTGCCTATCTGACCACCACAACGGAAAAATGTGTAGGTAAATAGCAAGAATAAGGACAAAATTCGGCAGAAAATGTTTTCAGCATTTATAAAACAAAATATTTCATAACCACAGTGCGTTCATTAGAACTTGACCCGCGTCACGTTTGGTAGGACTGAATTTTGCAGTCTTATTTTCAATACTTATAGAGTTCAAAATGGCGACTGACAGAACGATACTACCAATCACATTGTCTTGACTGCAAAATTCAGTGCTACTAATCGCGTCACGGGTCAAGTTAAGGCTTCTACAAACAGGCGCGACACGCGACGCGACACAAAGACACCGCTCGGCGCGCGACGTGCGGTGTCTTTGAGTCGCGTCGCGTGTCGCGCCTGTTTGTAGGAGCCTTTATAATGAACGCAGTGGTCATATTGACATGGTACAAACCAATTTTTGTATTAAGAACCGTAGTCGAAATAAAGTTTGATATTGAAAAATGTCTACGTACCTAGTTTCAACCTGGGTTTAAAAATTAATATTATTTTACAATAGGCACCTAAGACGGTATCGATTTGAATAGCACAGCAACTCTACGTACCAACAGAAAATAATCTAATGAGTAATGTAATGACACAATGATAAACAATTAAATATAGGTAGGATACCTATCTCATCTTATCACATTCTTTCCCACCGCTACGCTTTGCTAACAAACTGAAATATTTGCTGTGTTATTCAAAAGTATTGTACAATTACATTCATTGGGAACGGTATATGCTATTTGCGATAACATCCAATATTGCTATTTACCTATAATTCAGAAGTATGAATTAGGTATGTACTGCTCCGGTAATAGTAATTCTAAGCAAGTGCTAGCTCCGTCTAGACATTACATTATTTCTCTTATTGTCCAAATTAGTTATTATTCCATCTTTAGATTATTATCTTCCTTCAAAGAAAACGCCATTTCTTTGCACAGATGTAGTAGATAAGTTACGACTAAATGATTGCCAGTATTCTTGAATATATACTTAAAAATCATAACCACTTTTATAGAAAAAAAACAACCGAATTCCAAAAAACTCTGGTTTTGTATGTTCGTTATTTATTTGCCACCGACTTCCGAAATTTACGTTACTTTTTTCTTTGTAGTGTTATTTTGGAAGTCGGTTGTTTTGTTTCCTCCCCCAAGCACCGCGCCTTAAACCTGTTCTGTGCTTCCCGCATCCAGCAGATTCCTGTGGCCTTCACAAGATCATAGGTCCACCGTTTAGGGAGGCCTTCCAACGCTTCGTCTTCCAGTACGCGGTCGCCACACCAAAACCCTTCGGCCCCATCAGCCATCTGTTCTGCGAGCAATGAGCCATGCCCACTGCCACTTAAGTTTAGCAATTCTTCGGGTTATGCCGGTTACCTTGGTTCTCGAGATCAAATAGGAAACGCCGACCTCATCTAGCTTATTTTTAATATTTTTTTATATGACGTGTAAAAGTGATTCCGATATCCTATTTACAGAATAAACAATTTCATTTCATTTTCACTCCCTTCATTTCGATCACGTAGCGAAACTCCAAGCATAGCCCTCTCCTTTGCCCTTTGGGTGACTTTTAGCCTTCTAATAACCTTAAATAAAGGTAAATAATAACTTATAATTAGTAAGAATCCCGTCATCTTCTCTCTCCTCGAAGGGATTGGTAGAGATGAATTACACCCACGTTTCGCCAGCGATAGAAAGATCCCATCATTTTCTAAAGAATTTCAACTTCAGCAGTGGAATTTAACGGGCTGATACGCATCACAAATAGTTCTGATATATTTACTGTTTACTTTATATTACAATATCATAAATTTTCAGACAAATGGGCTGTCTCAAATATAGCTGATCGTAAAATAGTTAATTACGCGCACACGCTGCTCCTGCCGGACATTGGCACACTCGCCTCAATCGCAGTAATACCGCAAAATAAATAACTATCTTCCTGACGCACGGAACGTTAATCATTATTATTATCACGCTTATTAAACATACATCATAATTAAAAATAATACTGCTATGTGCCAAGACAAGATAAATGAGGAGTCTATGACAATTTCAACAAAAACAAACAAGTTTAGGAATCTGCAATAGAGTGCAGAGTCATTGCTCATGCGATGCCATAGCAGAAAAATATTCCGAAATATCTCAATAGCCTACTAGTATACCTTATTACACCAGCAGCCACACTCTGCAAACCACCCGATTCTGCTACGGGTAAAATCTGGACCATCCTGTTAGAACTATATATAATAATAATAATACCAGCCTGTTACTGTCCCATTGCAGGGCAAAGGCCTCTTCTCATACAGAGAAGTACGAGCGTTGATAACCAAGCTTGCTCAAGACGGGTTGGTGATTTCAAACTTATATTAACTACACAAGTCCAGGTTTGCCCACGATGTTTTCCTTCACCGATGTCAGTAATGTCCAAAGTACATATGAATTGAAAAAGTCACTCTCGCGCATGAGAGGCGAGGCCTTAACCACTGGGCCATCTCATCATGGGTCATCAACTATATATATTTATGTATATATTTTATGATTCTAGGAAAATAAAGAGATGATTTATTTCACACGCATGTGAACAGTTATAACAAAATATGTAAAAAGAATGAATTCTAACAAACAAAATAGAAAATAACTATACATTAGCGAATACTATTGCCGTATCTAAAAACACGTACACAAACTTTTTAAACAGTATAATGAGACCTCGCTGGTCTCTAATGGGCGAGACGTGCCACTGCGAGAATAAACGACGATGTGATTCCGATAAAGGCGTGTTTACCTCACCTTCTGCGAATCTAATAGAAACTTACATTACACAACATCACGCCTGCATTAAGGATAGGCACAGGTGTACCTGTCGTACACCCACATTTCGCCAGTTATGTTTAAGTCCCACGGGGCGAGCCTTTTGCCATCAACCGGGCACAAATCCGGACTCCGGGCTAATAGAAACTAGAGAGTATGGAATTGATTCTAGATATCATTGCATCGTGTGAAATATGTCCAGTCGTATTTGAAGTAACAATCACAAAAGGCTACCAATGTATGTATTAGATCTGAATGTTCACTAAGTTTTAATAAAAAAACGATTACCCGAACAGAAAATTATTCTGGAGGCTTAGATTGCGCACAGCCTAAACGGCTGGGTCAAATCAATCATGAAATTTTGCACAAGAGTTCCTTACATAACCAAGCTGCGAAGGTGAGCTAAGGACGGAATTTTGAAAATTAGTCCCCTAAAAGGGTTAAATAGAGGATGAAAGTTGATATGGAAGTTCGTCATTTTTGCCCGTACAAAACCCCATCAGGCACACGGCTTGTAGACAATACAAAAAAGCAATATATAAAACATCAAGCAAGCGCTACTGCTGAGCATGAGGACCTAGGTTGGATTCCCGGGTCAGGCAGTTATTGGGTTTTTCCATCCGGAATTTCTCAGAAACAGCCCGGAGTCTGGATTTGTGCCCGTTACTGACAATAGGCTCGCCCGCCCCCTATTACATAGGACTTAAACAAATCCTTTTCATAGAGCTCATATGCCATGCCGTCATACATATGCGCCATATATAGTGGATCCTCCAGGGAGGTCCACGTGAACTCTCCAGGAGGGCTCCCGGCACTGAACGTGATTAAGGACATTAATTAGTGTTTTGGATTTCTGATTGCTGCCACTACATGCTAAGAATTCTTGAGTTCAGTACAATCAATCTGCTTGTCTTTTCCCAACTATATTTGATTCGGCTTCCAGTCTAACCGGATACAGCTGAATACCAGTTTTTTACATGTGACTGCCTATCTGACCTCCACAACCCAGTAACTGGGTAACACGATACCCCTTGTTAAGACTGGTTAACAACTTTGCTGGTCATAACGACTGTCAAAGATCTACGAATGACAGCCGGGACCAACGGCTTAACGTATTTTCCGAGGCACGGAGGAGTCTCGGTATGTAATGGATGGCAAACCATCCACGAACCGACCACGGTAAGCGTAGCTTCACCTTCGATCGACCCCTGCGGCTGTTATCATTTAACCACGAGCCCTACTACACACGAACAGTACAATAAAGGTACGTATATGCAATTAGGCGCCACGAAAGATGAGACTTGAATGATACTCCCGCGCGCTCTTTCCGCCGCCCCGATGACGCTCCGGGGCAGACTTCATACCGCTAAAGAGACTAGTCTACTGCGCAAGTCAAACCACGTGGTGTGACAAGTCTCATCTTTATGCCTTTTTATTTCAATTTAAGTAGTATCTATTTTCGACGAAACCCATCTACAGTTGGTCAAATCGACGATTTCTAATGATTCTTTGTCAAGAATTTTGGATCCCTACTTAGAAGAATACTTACGGGACTACGGGTGGGTAACCTCCCTCTCTTTTTATAGAATACAATGACAAGTACCATTAATAAGGGACACAAAAGGGAAATACCCACCACATAATTGATTGAAATGTTCTTCACAGATAATCATGTTCTAATTTGTTTACAGTCATGCCTGGCGGAGCGAATGATCTCTTAATCTACGCATTTAAATGCATTGTTCGTGAAGATTAGATAACGGTAAAAAAGTTAACATGTCAACACTTAGACATGTCATTTATTCGTGAGTTCTATAGAAAATATAATAAGTATAACAAATTCTTCTCGCTGAAATGAAATGAAAATACTTCGCGTATGCGAAGATTTGTTACGATCACATTTACTTGCTATAGTAACCGTTATAGTGAGACATTTAAGTACCCATGGAATGCATGGGAAAACAGTTTATACCGTCCTGTCTCGGATGCCATTCACGAGTACTTTAGATAGATTACTGTAGTCAAGCCTGACAGACAACTACTCCACGTAGCAATCGTTTTAAGCCTTATCCTTATTTAAAGCCAACGCAGTATATCTTCCTTCATACATCTCTATCCGCCGTCATCACGGTATTCATCAACAAAAGCATTCCCAAAGAGGGTTGGTGAAGTATCAGGCAGGCGGCCGGTCACAAAACTTACGACAAATCTTTAGCAATAAGTATGTCTAGCAGTTGCTCTATATAAAACACTAATAGCTGCTTCTATTGAACTAAAATCCTACACCAACATAGTTGTATTAGAATTCATTAATTAAGCCCTTTCATTTGATATCCAACACGGTCACATTTTTTTTTTTTAGTTCATGACTATGTCCTCTAGAGGGCGTCATATTCATTTAATGTGACATCTCATAGCCTATAACCAGCGGATGATCAAGACACTTCCAACGATACCTCATTTGTCAAATTATTATGAGTAGTTTAGAAGTTATGAGGTAACAGATAAACATACATACCGGTCAAAATCGTAACCCTACTTTTTGCTTCGCCTTAGTCGGGTAAAAAGATTGGACAGTTAATCAGACACCCAAAGGCAACACTTCTAAACTAAAATCCAATAGAACAACAAATATAAGGTTCTCTAGGACTCAAGGACTGTAGAAGTACCATTTCTATGAAAACTTCCTGGGAATTGTTCTACCAGAATCGCGTCGCTCCGTCGCGTCGCGCCTGTTTGTGGGAGAGCATAACTGGTTTGCCTGGGAACCGCCAGCTGCACCATTAAATAAGCGGCGTCTTTAAACTATTCGACTGTGCAGTTAACTCACGGTCATCAGTTAAACATAGTATGCCAATTATTAACGCCAGTTTACCGAGGTTTACGGTACCTACTGTAACCGAAGGCAATTCAAATTGATGCGGAACCGATTTACGAGTGATTTTACCATGGTGGACAGTTTCCAATGAGCCATGACCAACCCCGTCTTTTGACGTGGGTGATGTTGTTTTCTATTATTATCATTAGACGGTGGTTCATCAAAATTGGGGTATATTGGGATCAGTAGGTATTTTCTTATATAGGTATTTTTGGGAAGAGAGTATACAGTTTTGTTCAGAATTTTTCGCTCTTTCGAATGGTGTATATGAAAAAATTCTAGCTTAAGAAAAATGTCCCTTAACCTACTGATTTTTTGGATCCAAATTTCGAATCAGCCCCATAACAACAATGTATCTGAAAAACCATGCAATATAGCAACTTGAAATGGTGTAATTACCGCCGCCAATCCACTTCAAATAAGGTAAGGGTCTCCCCAATCAACGAATTACCATTACGGATTACTCAGTACGTCAAAAGAGTGTTCTTCATTTCCTGTCAACAATCTCTTTACACTGTATTTTTCTTCATACATTTTGTCAACAAGTCCTTTACACAACTTTTTTCATTAATAGATTGGATCCAACGTAGAGGTCAATTTAATGTAAGGGACATTACTAACAAAATACGTTGGTGTAAGGGACGTCTATTTTCTTAAATAGCTAACTTATTTAAATAAATGATACACAGGTAGATAGAGCAGTAAAATACAAAATTATGTGTGAAATCAGATCCGAAAAAGGGTAATAACAAAAAAAGTTGTGGGTGGTTTAGTCCGAAAAAAAACATTGTCGGCCTCTCCTGAAAAATCGTATTTTGTCCCTTACCCCAATTGAACCTACGGCCGACGATATTTTGTCTGCTTCAGTCTGCATGTTTGCAGTCCTTGAAATAACAGATGTACCTATTGGGCTTTTTATCTTGACTGTTGATGAACATCATGGGATACTTATATACCTACGTATATTATGTTGCCGTGCCCTAGCTGGGTTTCATGTTGGAACTTACTTACATAAATGTAACACCTAAATGTACACATGAATGCAATAAAGACTTTGAGTTTGAGTTTACTTTTAGTGAAATCTTTACGAATAATAAAGCTGAAGAGTTTGTTATTTTGTTTGTTTGTGTGATTGCGGTTATCTCTGAAACTACAAGTCGGATTTGAAAAAAAAAAATTGCATTTGATAGTGATGATTCTTGGGGAAGGCTATAATGCATAACCACAAAAAGTCAGAAAGAACGCTAAGCGAAAACGAAGGAATAACGCGTGCGGACGATGCGATGCGATGCGACGGGATGGTTCGCGGGCCGAAATTATACGCGGAAGTCGCGGGCAGAAGCTAGTCAATAATAATACTAAGAAGGAGAAGAGAATAGAACTTACGTGTTTGTGTAGGTATCTATTGTATTCATAAATAAAGGGAACATAATAGATACCTTGACTCGAATAGACTCTGAATACTAAAAACAACTATCCCTTTCCATTTTGTTTAATGTTTATTTTTATTCAAGCAGATTTCCTTAGGTGGACAAGCAAACAATTCATATTTTTTTACATTCCTATGAATGAACCTATAGACTCTAGAGATAATAAAAACATTATCTAAATGGAAGTGCCCTTACCGATAAAATGCCTTATTGTTGTCTTGTAAGTAAAGCGCATAGTCATCAAGGTATGGAGAGAGGCGAGACCAATTGAGACTTGTATAAATATGGATGGGAATACATACATATTAAAAGAAATCCCATATTTGTCTGAACTAACCATTTATGGGCTAGAAAAGATATCAGTTTCAAACAAAGTGTTATTATTGTGCTGCTGGGTGCTCTATTACTTCCATGTTTTTTTTTATTTTTTTAGTTAGAATTTTCCTCCCAAAAATAAAAAAATAAATATTTATTTGCTAGAATATGGTACATAAGGCGTTACAGTAGATTTGTTTCAGCATATCCTGCCATAACATGGCGTGCAAATGTATTTACAATCAGCGATGTCAATTAATCTAACTGAGAAATTACAGCTTCTATTGATTTGTTTTCTAATTCATTCAATAGTCCTTAATGGTATCTTTTAAATAGTAATAGTTTGAAAAGTATTTTTTTAAACATTGTCAGCGGTAAGTCTTGAAAACTATTTGGTAAATGATTGTAAATAATAATCAACATGCAGTACCTATACATTTTTCTTAAATAATTTTAGTTTTATTGGAGGCAGCCGAAGTCTATCTTTATGCCGTGTTCGTCTATTTGGCCTGTCAGTTAGATTCAAATAAATTGTAGTTTCTTTTAACAAAAATACATATTTCAAATATATACAAACATGGCAGAGGTAGAATTTTAAGTTTTCCAAAGAGTGGCTTACAGCTGTCTAAAAAGTGATCATAATCAACACTGATTAATTAAGGTCGTAAAGAAAGTTTTGCGTATAAATTTGGACGGCTATACGAGCTATCGCATCGCGCCTGTCTAAGCCTTCAATTTTATCGCTACCCATGGAGGATATTTTAATTACCAGAGCTGATCGGATATGCAAAGTGACTGAAACTGGTTTAATTTATTACCTAGATCTATTTCGACTGCTGGACCACCGGATGACACCAATAGACATAGATGTATAAACACTGTTCCGATATAAAACAACCGAGAGATGAAGGCTAACCTGCATCGCCGGTATAATTTAGGGGCGGCCCTGCTTTGCATATAATAGAGGCTTACTTTTACAACAAAGGCGAACAGGCTGACAAACCCACCTGACATAACAGTTACTTGTATATAGTACTTTATATTTAGCAATGAATTCAGTAGACTTACATTGAAATCATCGGTAGATGATTCATTCCACGTTAAGAGCGTTTATTCTGAAAGTGGGCAACGTCGCAAATAGATGTCAAATATTTCGCTGTTTTGATTAATTTGGCAATATTTCTGTATGGAAATATGAAATGTGGCTAACTAGCGAACTAGAATATTAATAATGAATTACCTATAATTATAACATTGAATTTGATCTTGCACCCGTTTTAGATGTGAAAAAGGCATTTGGAAAGTATCCAAATACTTTTTTTACATATAAAACTAAATATTCGGTGTTACGATATTAATTATTGCAATTCATAGTCAATATTCTAGTTCGCTAGTTAGCCACATTTCTTATTTCCATATTGTCAAATTAATCAAATCAGCGAAATATTTGACATCTATTTGCGACGTTGCCCACTTTCAGAATGCACGCTTTTAAAAATATCGGTAGACTCCATTTAAGCTACCTCCTTGCCTACCTTCTTAATTCTAATTTGTCGGCCATCAACCGTAGAATGTGCCCTATGTGTCATTACATAGTCTATTGAGCCTAATATAATGACACAGAGCCAAATTAATCAACTGGGATATTATGCAGAATGATGATGATTGATGACTCAGAATGAAATTAAAAGTATTATGTGCCTGTAACCAGCAACTATATAAAACGTAGTTATTGTAAAACTGCTCAGTAGCAAGAACCGCAGGGTATTTGCTTATCACACTTAGGCCCACTTGCGCGTTCTTGGGTTAGCTAAATAACTTGGAGTTAACAGCTAACTCAGGGTTAATATAAAGGGAAATATTGGATTAATCCTAGCTAGCTGTTAATTCCGAGTTATTTAGCTAACCCATGAACGTGCAAGTGGACCTTGGATTAACCCTGAGTTATCTGTTAACGCGCAAGTGAGCCTTACATTAGCAATGGCTTTCATTTTGATAGTTCAACAACATTCATTGCGTTATTTACGTTGTTGAAAAGACAAATTTTTCAAACATATAAAGCTATGGTTTGGCAATATCCTTCAAAAATGATTGAAAATATCAAAAGAAAGAACTATCTATACTTCTGCTATCAGAAATAGGTACGTTTGCCAAGCCCATTCTTCAGAGGAATATGAGCAATGCCATATTTACTTGGTTTAGTAGTAAGTAGTCAATTTAAATGTTGTTCGTGATAAGCCTGGCATGATTTCTCGCTGTCTGTATGTTACGTGTAGCATTATTTGTCATACGAATTTCTTTGAAAGTACAGTACTCACTTCCAATGCTAATTTAAAATTATCATAGTCACATGTAAGTGTTACCGCACTTTTGGGGAACAATCCTACAAACCATAAGGTCAAGAATTGCAACATTCTACCTACTTAAATCATGGATTCAATATAAATAATATTTATATATAATATATATATATACGCCTAAGGGTCCTTTTGCTTTTGTATTTATTTTTATAGTTAGTCATTTAATTTAGTTCCTAGTGTAGATCAATTCTTGGCCCTTTCCTATTTCTAGTTTATATTAATGACCTTCCTTACATGATGGCCACCTTGTCAGATATAATTCTATTCGCTGATGACACTTCTCTTATTTTTTAAATAGATAGAAAAGATACGGATGTCTTACATGTTAACAATAGTCTAGCAGTTCTATCGAAATGGTTCGCAGCTAATAATCTTTTACTTAATGCGAACAAAACTAAATGTCTTAAGTTCTCATTACCAAATGTACCTCAAGCAGGTCTAAATTTAAAATTTGACGGCAAGAAACTAGATGCTATTACGGAAACTGTATTTCTAGGAATTACTTTAGATTCGAGATTGCAATGGGGCGCCCACATTAGAGCTCTTTCAGGTAGATTAAGTTCAGCTGCATATGCAGTAAGAAAAATAAGGCAGTTGACTGATGTAGCCACAGCTAGGTTAGTATACTTTGCTTATTTACACAGTATTATATCTTATGGCGTTCTGCTGTGGGGATCGGCAGCTGATGTAGATTCAGTTTTCATTTTACAAAAGAGGGCAATTCGCGCGATCTATAAAATGGCTCCTCGTGGGTCCCTTAGAGATAAATTCAAAGAAATTGATATACTTACTCAGCCTTCTCCTTATATTTTAGAAAGTATTTTGTATGTTCCCAAAAACTTAGGACTTCTCAAAATAAAAAGCGATTTCCATAATATAAATACACGTAGTAAACAAGAAATTGTGATACCCTAATTTAGATTAACTAAAACTAGTACCTAAGTCATTTCTTATAAACAGTATTCGCTTTTATAACAAGTTGCCAAAGTCAGTTACAGAACTTAGCAATGGAAAGTTCAAAGCCCACATCAAACGTGTCCTTATCAAAAAATCATATTATAAGATTAAAGACTACGTTGAAGACAAGGAAGTTTGGCAATAATTCCTTCCGCACATGTGGCTTCCCCGGTTCCTCGGTAACGGCATAACTATGTAAATGTCTATTAACTGCTCCCAAATTACGATAATTATTTTAATTTACTTTTTTATTTTATTTTAATTTACAAATTTCTTTGACATAATATTTTTATTATTTGACATTGTATACTTACAATATTCTATATTTTTTATTAAATTTGATTTGTTACAGCTGTAGTGTCAACCATTGTCATTTGGTTTAAATAGGTTTTTATTTTTATTATTTTATTTATCTTTTACGAGTATATAGATTATTTTATTTTAAATTTTGTGAATGTGAGAACGTTGTAGACATAACAGACTGTAGATCTGTGGACCATTTTATATTTTGCTAAGTACCTGGTACATGTTGATGGGCCTACACTGTCCTCTCATACCTGTAATAGCTGATCGAAGCTTTTAACACTGTATTTTGGCAAAATTGTAAAAACTATTTTGTACTTTTAAAAGAGTAACCGTGGAGTTTCTTGCCGGCTCTTCTCCATAGGAAACGACCAATTGGAACCGTGCAACTAGCTTCTGACGTTTCATAAGTGCCCTTGTAGGTTTATGTGAAATAAAATATTTTGAATTTGAATTAGATTGTTAATAGTGTTAAATATTGTAAAAGTAATAATTCAATATTAATTTACTTAGGAGAAGGATCGTAGGAGGTGGCGTTCTGTAGTTCCTGTCTACACCCATGAGGAAGAAGGCGTGAGAGTATCTATGTATGTGTTGTAATAATTATTTATTTTGCTTATTTAGATCGAGATGTGTTTCTAGTTCGCATTACTGTTAAGAGTTTAAAACGGAAAGTCGTAAAGGTTATAAAAGTAGGTAATTTTTCTCCAATCTTAATAACTTATGCGTCAACTAACGAAACACGATTAATTATTATATTGTTTCGAGTCTCGCGGAAAAATCTTCGGTCACTTTGTAAACGTATGATCAAACAAAAGTGAAATAAATATCATTTGAGTGAAATATGATTCTCGTTCGTCATGTATGACGTAGTAGTCATGTATTATTTGTTTTTCTGAGAATTTGCGAAAACCGTTAGTTACCTTGTAAGAAACTAACAAATAACTAATTCCGTAGCTCCTGATAAGAAAACCCAAGATAAACTTTATTGCTCACGTCTACGCGCAAAACAGTTTTTACAAACTTACCTACGTATTGTACGTCACGTTACGACTTCTGAAACAACTACAAATATTCTGGGTGTCTGGTCACCGGTGTCCGACCCGTTAAGGCGAAGCAATATGATCAATTTTATCGACAAATCCACCATAATAAGGCCCTTTTCTTTGTTTTTTTGCTATATCCCTGAGGTCATTTTGAACGATTATTGTAATAATTTTTGTACCTTTTTAAATTAAACGCCATTAAATTGTTATTGTATCTGTTATTTTCCTTCTACTTGTAAGGATCTTTAAAGTGTGACTATTTGAATATGACCGTTTAGTCATATTCAAATAGTTCACAACTCCTAAACTATTTAACTTAGAGCTTAGGTCTCAGATATCAGTTTTTAGGTAATATCTTAGTGCATCTAAAAAGTTAAAAGATGGTATGGTAGGTAAGCCTAGTTTTTATGAAAACATTTAAAAAGTAAAAAATCAACCATATTTTTTCACACTTTTTACGTTTCTAGTATTTTTTAAGGTTTTAATAGGAGTTTTTGATAAACCTTTGATAACCGCAGAAAGCAGAAAAGTCTTTTAGGTAAGCAGATGAAGCGTTAGGTTTTGTTTGACTTAATCTATGTTTTTTATTTTATGTCTTTATTCAATAAATCAGGAGCAAAGAATCAGTAGTGGTAAGGCCACCCAGAAGGTGGACCGATGGCCTTGTGAAGGCCGCAGGAATCCACTGGATGCGGAAAGCACAGAACCGGTCGAATCGGCGGTGCTTGGGGAGGCCTATGTCCAGGAGTGGACGTCTTTCGGCTGAATGATGAAGACTACTTATTTGTGCTGCCCATCAGCATTATTATATATAGTTACAGGCACATGGGACATTTCAGTTAATGCCTTTAGGATAGCAACGCAATACCCTCTGGTATTGCGTTGCTATCCTAAAGGCTCTACATTACAGATATGTCATATTGATGTGATATAATGATAAAATAACATTGATTAAGGAAATACTTAATTATTATCCGGTGTGGATATTACGTAAACTGTTTATTGTTTAAATAGGCCATTGTAAACGATCATTTTATTTCTGGATTTCAGGTAATTTATTCAAAAAAATGAAAAATCTATTGGAGGTGAACAGGACAATCAATATAATGCTCCGACGCTGATTGACACAGTTTTATTGTGCAAAAAAAAAAAAAAAAGATTTTTTATTACCTTCAATTGTACAAAAAACACTTAACTAAAACACTATGCAGCGTTACAACTACAACTAAGGGAAAGAGTGTTTTCGATGAACTCTGGCACCCAAAGTAAGATTTAACTTGTGTTTAGGGTGCCAACGTCCTCGCCTATAATTTGAACATTTAACGGTAGTTGTAGGACGAGCACAGTATAATATTATTAAGTTATCTTCTTACTAGTAAACGCATGTACTACGATAATAATTGTTATATTGATATAGTTATAAGATAGGGAAATCTCTTCGTATTTAATAATAATTTTATCGTAAACAGTAAACATAATTTTTTTGCACTACGCATGAAACTAGGTTAAAATAGGTAGGGAAATGAAATCTGACTTATTATTATATTACGCGGCTCGGTGCACCTCGCCCGTGCGAGGAGTACCGATAGCCTACATGATTTTGGAGTCTATATTCAAATTAGGTCAAAGATCAATCTCGATAGTTTTACAGTGGATCCCATCTCATGTACAGATTCAGGACAATGAAAGAGTGGATCTTTTGGCCAACCAAGCCGTGTCAGATGGAATTTCTGTAAATATTCGTCCTTTATATACAGATTATATAAAAATAATAAAACAGCAGTGTACAGATATGTGGAGTGAATACTTTAACCAAAGGTCAACAGAAAAGGGAATTTGGTACAAAACCATCCAACCACAGCTTCCAGTGTATAATTGGATCGATCAAAATGTATTTAGCAGAAGTGAATTAGTTATGGCGCTAAGACTTCGTTCCGGTCACATTCCCTCAAGAAAGTTTGGTTTCCTAATGAAAAAGGTTACGTCACCCAACTGTGAAGAATGTGGAGTAGTCGAAGATGTGCAACATGTTTTGATGGAGTGTGTGCGGAATGAAGCTTTGCGATTTAATTTACTTGGTCCAACAAACAAGTACGACACTGGGGACTGTAATGCTATCCTGGCTTTTCCTTTATCGGAACAAGCTAGGATAATGTACAAATTAGCATTTTTTGTTTTAAAGTAAATTTGTAAGTAGTGTAGTAGTACTATAAGTAACTTTAGAATTAAAAAGTTTTTAGGTTTAGTTATTGTGATGATGTGCTACAGGGTGACGTTATCGCTCAGCGATAAAGACCTTAAAATAAAGAAAAAAAAAAAAAAAAAAAATAATTATATTACTATTACTAAGTACTTATGCCTTTTTTTTATGTAGGAAATTTTCAAATACCTTCTCCTGCTCTGCTCTGGGCGGAGCGGGAGGGCGTGTCAGACTGTTACTGACTAATACCCACCCGTTTTCCTTCAACTGCTTGTATGTTGCCAGGGGCCACGGAATCTCTTTCGGACTTTCCCGCGATCCCAGCAGGCATCGGCGAGGCCACGGTAACCCTTTCGGACTTTCCCGCGACCCCGTCAGTTGTACTGACATATCTTTAAGGCGCGCGTGGAACACAACTCGCCGACGGGCGTGGTCCTTATCGGACGGCGAGCTAATCATTGCTCACCGTCCGACGGCCCGCGCCTACGGTGGCCGGGGATCGGCCTGGGATTCCCGACACCCTGGGCGTCTCCTGCGGCGGCTAGGGGCGTGAGCCCTACTGCTTCGCAGAAGGGGGTAACGGCTTCTCATGCCGTCTCGCTCCGTACCATGGCCTGAATCAGGGCCGGACGCGAGAGATCAACGCTGGCGATCGCCTCCACGAGGACACGGTAGCGGTGCCCCGCCCAAGCTGGGCAGACCTCCACAGTGTGCTCCACCGTGTCCTGCGGGCGATCCACACAATGGTGACACCCGGGCGTTTCCTCCCGCCTTATCCGGAGCAGGAACCTCCCGAAACAACTGTGTCCGGTGAGGACCTGCGTCAGGCGGAAGGTGAGGACGCCGTGGCGCCTCTCTAGCCACTCCTCAAAGAGGGGACATATCGCCGCAATTGTGGCGTGCCCAATAACTAACTAGACTCACATGACGACTTTGATGTTATTAATAACAAAATTGTTCATTATCCTTTAATTGATGACCATTTCATAAATTAATGTATTAATCGATTGTGGTTTATGACATTAGTACGATAACAATTTGAAGTAAAATCAAAAGATTTTACCGTACAAGAATGATCCAACCGATCCGGATGATGACCGTGAAAACTTAGTTGAAGTGAGTTTGAAGTAAGCTGTCATTAAATCTAATAAAATTAAAAGTCATTCAAACTAGGCTGCGAATCAGCACTTTTTGAACGTCAAAATTACATAAAGACGAAAACCCCCATAGCCCCCGCCCTTTACCACTTCCTAGTGGTTTAGCTGGGAAGAAGAAGTGGCGCAACAAACGCCCCAGTAACACAGCAGTCTGTTCAGTTAGAAAAACTTGATTTTACACAATAGTACCTATACTATTGCAAAATTCTATGCAAAATATTTTTTTTTTTTATAATAATATTTTTTAACAAAATAATTTTCATTAGGCAACACAAAACATTGATTGCAACTGATCCTGATGCTAGGGATTAGCACTTTGATAGCTCACTTCACCTAAGTACCTACGTTAAGGTTTTTATAGAATAGCTATCGGCTGGACAGTTTTACAACAAATAAAGAGATTTATTCATTTACTTACTTTTATTTTGAGTTTTCGGCACTGATGCAACGTTTCATGCGCCGGAAACTTTAAATGTAGATAAAAAATCTAGTTTATTTGGACAGAGATATATTGCTATTCTTTCAATTTAAACACATTCAGAATCGCCCGCTTATAACCTAGCACCCGTGGTCACCAATACTGGTAATGACAGAAACCTCTATCTACCTAATATTTTTAAGAGAAATGATTTGTATTTTTTTTTGTTTGTAATGAATAAACTCAAAAACTACTGAACTGATTTTAAAATTTCTTTCATCAATAGAATGCTATATTATCACTAAAGATATCATGCGGCCGAAGCTAGTTGTTAATATAAATATTATGTAGGTATGGCTTATTTTTAAAACGTCTGTAAATAAATCAACGATGAAATCATTAATTTACATAAATAATGATAATAATTTGTTTGATAATGGTTAATCTTTTATCAGTTTATGACTTATAACGCCAGTTACACGGATTCACGGTTTTTGTCACAAGGTAGATAGGATGTAAAAGGCATTAAAAAAGCTATAAGCCTAAATAATATAATATGTTATAGATATGTACCTACATACCTACTCACGTCGTAAAATGGGAAATAGGTACCAGAACCGATCATATTACTATTTCCCAGAACTAATATTCGAATCCGAATATATCTAATCTTTTGAATCTAATCATTACGAGTAGATATTTGGATAAATTAGTACCTCGATACGCATAGAGAATAAGCCGATAAACTAGATAAAAAATATCACATCGATGTTTCAAGTCAAAGAATAAAAAAGTTATTCATGCAGCAGAGATGTACAAGCTAGGTAGGTACGTGCCTGCGTCAATGTCTGAAAAGGAAAACCCTTATCAGTTTCTATGAATGCATTATCTATTAGAAAAAAACGAAGGAAGGTCAAGGAATAAATTGTTTTCAGGAAACACTGACGACACCGCGCTGTAATTAAAACTAAATGCTTGATTTTTTGTTTGGTTTTGTTATTTTACAATTTTCAACTTAAATGGATACTCAGGCCGAGTATCCATTTAAGTTGAAAGTTGTTGTATTTTTTTTTTACTTTAAAAAATAATTAAAAACAAACGTTTTATTTAAAAAATACAGGCGCTCCGGATTACTATAAAAACAAAGTGGGTTGTTAAACATCGAGACAAGTTAATTTAATTACTTTCTACTGTTACTGCGTGATGGATTCATTAAACAGACACGAATAAAGTCTGTCATAAAATAAAAAAGTCTGTTAAAAAGAAGAGGTATAGTGCAAAGTCGGCTGAAATTATTTACCTGTAACTTTTTATCAGCAAGTTTTCACGCCACAAAAATCCAAGGAAAACACTAAAATGCCAAAAATATTCTTTGGAAACACTTAAATCCACTGAATATTAGTAAACAGACACTCGCGAAGATTATTATGATCGATTATAATTACGAATTGTTAATCAATTTTCGCGCCACGCGTGCAGTGCAGCGTGCGTTCAACAACAACACTTTCCATAGACTAATTTATTTTTCCCTCCGACTGTATACAATCCGACCAAGACAAATACCTGTGAGCCGCGAACAAACTTTGTTACATTTATTTACTTTTACGAATCGTTGCGTAACTATGCGTGTGATTACTTGATTTGTTAGCGAAGGCATTGTTCTTTTTTTAAAGAACCTTTTCGTTTAAAAAACGTGAGATTGGCGACGTATACTCTGTTACGATCATGAAGAGTGCGAATGCGAATTACTTTTTTATATTTGACTTATTTGAATGAAGCAATAGGTAAATACAATTAAATGGTAAATTAAATTATACAAATATAGGGTAAAAGCTTTGGGGTTCTTGGAATGAAAAGTAGATATGGTTCTGAAAAATAAAAGATTTCAGTATCTAACTTTTTCACCGGGTGGGGTGACTAATGGCGCACGAAGCCTAAGCAAGTCGCGAGTTCAGTTCCCGCACTGTGCACCGGGACGCCTGGATTAATTAAATAGACAATGTTTTTAAATTATTATGTACTAACTGGCCCGACAGACGTTGTTCTGACCAAATTTCAATAATTCATAGAAAAATCCCATAGAAAAAACCATTTTCTGTATTTTTAGTACTTACTTACATATTTGATTTTTTTTTGTGGGATATCTTTTTTTTTCATAAAAATCGAATTCAGATTATTACGAACATTTTAAAACAATAAATAGCAAAATCAGCATATACACACGAACAGCATTTCATTTTTAATTTGTATAGATAGATAGATTTAAGTACCATTTTGCTTATGTCAAGTTAATTCCTGAACTAATTGCAGCTCTCTCTACCTACGCTCTACTAAGAATATCTTAAGTCTGAACCTGTAGGAAATGTGTGAGCAACGAATTACAATAAATAATTTTCTTCGGGATAGAAAATAAATATGATTGATTCCGCAACTATCAGGCGTCTGATTTTGTACCAACGATTAATTGGCGAGAGGTCCAAAAATGGGTCTTCAATACCCAGAAATTTATTGCGACTTGTGACTTACTTACAAACTAAATACTATGTGACCACAATTCTTCCATTTAGGCGCCTGTTTCACCGCCAACGAGGAAGCGACTAGCTATCAACAATTTTATCGATAAAGAAACTTACAAAATATAGGTCCCGTCTAAATAAAAGAGATAGGTACATATTATACATAATATATAAATAGTTGATCGCTGTCTGGTCACACCGCTGGAGAGTACTCGTTTGTCGCAGCGACAAGTACTATCAAAGGGCGTACTCGCTCAGCGACGCTCGCTTGGCGGGCAGAACACTCGCTGAGAGACTCACGCTTGGTATGTACATAGTTACAGTACGACAAAACTCAGATGTAGCATAAATGTGAAAATTTGCATTCATTCATTCATTCAATTGTACGAACGTATTTGGTTATAAGTATGTCTTCACAAGTTATTGCGTTTGCGTAAAGATCATTTTCACCTAAAGCAGTAATAAACATTGGTAATTTTTTAAGGCGTAGGTACTCAGTTCAGCTGGTGATCGGTTTTACGAATTTTACCGATGCTACATATAAGTTGTGTCGTACTGTACGCATACCAGCGAGTAATCGCTCGTCGCCGTCGTGCAGTCGCTGCTCGTTGCTCGCCAACTCATTTTTAGGTGCGAGCTCTACTCGCTTCTCGTGTAGCACCGGCCGGCGGTGGGGCAGGTGCTTATTCAGTCAATTCGACGTGTTGCTAAGTGAACAGAATTTCAATCTAAATAGGGCTTGGAATTCAGCTCACGTTGAAATAGAAAAGGGCATTGCGACACATTTTAAATTATCTACTTTTGCAACTAAGCTGTCATTGTTATCGCCTAAACAGCTCCATGAGTCAACTGATGCTTTTATCTGTAAGATAAAATTGTTATTTCGACGTCTGGAAGAGTAACTGTCAGATAATAGTGACGAGACAATTTTAAAGGAAATTCTGATCGGTTGCAAAATCCGTTGTGTCGAAAGTGGAGCTTCCATTTCGTTACCAACACGCTGTTGAAATTACAGGATTTGCAAGTGATCTCTTACGCTTTTTAACTAGATCTCAAATTAATTACTAGTAGGAAGTTTAATGCCAGATGAGCCGCAGGAGTCACTGTTAGTAACTAAAGTAAGCCTGTAAGTAAGTGGTAAAGTGGTAAAATGGTAGTGTGGTGGTGTGGTGGCAAAGATACCTCTTGGGACCTGCAATCAGCAATCAATCACTTGTTACTAACTAACAAAACACACACGTAACACACACACTAGCATTTATTAAGTGTGTTATAACATTGACATTGGAAGGCTGCCATGCCATAAATACCTACTTTCGGAACCAATCCAGACTGCAAGTTATCTTTTAGGGATAAACTAATGAGTCGAACAATTAACGTAGACTTTGGAAAGACAGTAACGAAGCATTCATGGAGCAAGATTCACAGACCGCACCTTCACTTTACATTGCTAAGTAAAGTAAGCGTTTCATACGAATTTGAACCTTATTTTATGTTAGTAGTGTTCATTTATCTATAATTCTATATACCTACATATTATAAATTAAAGTCACCTTCGTGTCTGTCTGTGTGACCGCGTTCGGCGTTGTTCTTCTAAACTATGCAACAGATTTTGATGTGGTTTTCACCTTCATTTAAAGAGTTTATTCCGTTACTTACTCGTACATACCTATACGGTACCCTATATATCAGTATATAAGTTTTGATAAGTCGTAAAAACCGTACGAGGCAGAAGCGGGTTACTAGTATTAGTATAAACTAATGTGAGCAAGCGTTTCATACGAATATGAACATTAATGTAGTACTTACAAATGGAGTTCCTGTGTTCACATTCGTTTAAGACGATAACCTACCAAAGTGCGGTCTGTGAATCTAGCCCTGAAACCGAACACAAAAATTTTGTTACCTTATCTGAGGTCGAAGAATATTCTAAAATTTCCTTTGGCCAGCTACTATTCCTTGGAAGCAACCGATACCTGACCGGTTTCGGGTGTTCAGATTAGACTTCACAGTGAAATGAAATGAAATGTTTATTCTGTAAATAAGATATCGGAATCACTTTTACACGTCATATAAAAACATATTAAAAATAAGCTAGATGAGGTCGGTGTTTTCTATCTGACTACTCTGAGAAGAAAGGCCGAAGCAAACTGTCGCAGTCTCTTTTCAAGTCCAGACATAATCTTGGTCAAACCATATGAGGACCATGTAGATTAGTGTCTGAAATGGTCTTTTGAGGAAAGAACCACACAGATTTGAGTGGACCTGTCCAGTCAGTGCAAGCATTTGTCAGTAATCATGGAGCTCAACTCAGAACTTAAGGACCTCAACTCGACGAACAATACCAAAGGAAGGATATTTGGAAAAGTGAAACCTTCAAAGGACATACACTAACCTTGACATTACCAACTAATAATATGGATTTGAACACAGCAGTAGGTTAATGGTGCTGATAGTCATTACGGGTAATAACCTGAGACAAGAACTTCGCCCGTGGAGATTCCTCGGTGTAGAGACCCGACTGACGCTGCCAATAGCTGTTCTCTATGACCCTGACCCTGTTCTCGATGCCAGTGGACTATATTTTTCTTAGAAGAGTCTTTGATTTTTAACGTATGATTCTAGGACATGCCGGTTTCCTTACCAGTTTTCGTTCACCTTTTTAAAAGCAGTGTTGATGAAATAAATTGCAGAACCTATTGTGCGTGCGGCCCAACCTCGACGTATTGTCCATGGCTCCATAGAAAGATAACTGTTGCAAGCCATGGGCACCGATTTGAAAACCAAGTGAATTTCGTTACCTAGAACCGCGTGTATGCTACCATTGTTGGCTTGTTGAGATAACAGCGCAATCCACGACACTTCTTAGAAATCGCGTGCGTCAAATAGTACAATATATATCCGCTAATATTGTGACGTCAACGGCTCCTAACGGTAATTATGAAAAGCAGGTGTCGCTTAGAACATTTAAAACAAAAATGAATTAGACCAAACTTTGCTAAGTAAGTTTGTAACTGTTTTAAGTTGAGTATTTTTTAAGATTCACGCTATATTTCTTTTTTCTTTTTTTTTTTTTAGCCTAGAGCCGCCTCTGCCTGTTATTAAACTAGGGCCTTATTGTATAGTGGAATCGATTCCCCACAGTGGTCGAAAACACGACTGCCGATAAGACTGAGCTGCTCAGCAGTCGTTTTTGCGACCACTCACTGTAATAACGAGGTATTAAAGAAAGAAAATGTATTTATTAAACTAAACACTCATAGAAACATAAAAAAAAACAAAAGTAAAATCATACTATTTAATGACGATCTCAACGCGGCAACGCAAGTATAATTTAAAACTCCCGCAGACAGGCCCAAAAGAACAATTTCAAGAGAACAGTTTCTAGCTAGTAGAACAATTTCTATTTTCTATGAAAGCTTCGTGAGAATTGTTTTACCAGAAACGCGTCGTACCGTCGCACTGTGGATCGAAAAAAGGCTCTCGAATAAATAGGAGCTTAAATTTTAAAGCGTCAGTTCTATGCTTAAAATGGCTTCTAATAGCCAATATTATGCATAAATATATCATAGGATACATATCAGGTAGGCAAATTAGAAACTAATATTATTTTTGCAAAAAATATTTTTTGACGTACCTAAGTACTTGATTTTTTCAGAATAGGCGCCGTATTTTTTTAAAAAAACGGCACTAAATCTCGTTATGTGACGTATGTCAAAAAATCATAAATACATAGTTACATCACCGTGTGCAAGGTTAAAATGGTTATTCTCTCCGTTCCGGAGATATAAGCATTAGCTCCATACATTCTATTTTTGCAAAAAAATATAGGTTGCTAATTTGCCTACCTGATCGAATCCTATGATATATTTATGCATGATATTGACTATTAGAAGCCATTTTAAAACAAATATTAATAAATAATTTTAAGCAAAAACCGACACTTTAAAATTTTAGCTCCTATTTCTTCGAGAGCCTTTTTTTCGATCCACAGTGCGTCACCTCGCGCCTATCTGGGTGAGCCTTTACAGACTAGAAAGGTTAGAAATCGCACACAAGAGAGATTCAAAAGAAAGATGCCTCTGTCCAACGAAACACGGGATACGAAACTATCAAATATTATTTTTTATTTTACTATAAAATTACGTTTACGTTTGTATAGTAATTACTTTGTATATTCATTCATAAGGCAAAACAATTACGTAATAAATAATAATTTATTGGATGGTAGTTCTTTTCTACCATGTTGCGTCGGTAATATAACCGAGAATATCAAATTCATCAGCAGCTGGTCTATAGGTATATTATACATCTACTCTATGGTGTGACATCATGGTGCTGTCATCATGTCATTTGTGAGTTTTGTTCGATTGGCCGTCATTGGGTTTTACGACGAATTTCGTCTTTTTGTGATGAACTAGAACATTCGCATTAAATTGATTTAAATTCATACAAACACAACACAGTAAATATGTATTAAATTATAAGAGTTCGAAAGTGGTACTGATTGTATCAATCGCCCCAAATCTCACTGAGAATAGTTCACTCTAATCACGTCGTATGTACTGAATAACATTGGCCTCAAGAACTGTGATGGAAACTTACTTCACTGCGACCTCTAGGCGGAAAGAATCAGCTGAGGAGGGCTACAAATGATACATCCAGCGGCGAAACTTTTTTGAATCACGGCGAAGAAGTAAGGTGATCGTCGACAGACGGGTTTTATGTGCGCGTGACGGTGACATGAGCACAAACAACAAGCGGCGCGGAGCTAGCAGTTCCAGTTGTTCTGTCCCCGGGGTGCCTGCACTGGTGAACGCGCCGAACGCCATGTCTGCTGATCTCGCCTCGCTGTTCGAGTGCCCCGTGTGCTTCGACTATGTGTTGCCTCCGATCCTACAGTGCCAGAGCGGGCACCTGGTGTGCTCCAGCTGTCGGCCCAAGCTGTCCTGCTGCCCTACGTGCCGCGGCCCGCTCGGAAACATACGCAACCTCGCCATGGAGAAAGTCGCCAGCAATGTTATGTTCCCTTGTAAACACTCCAACACCGGCTGTACTGTCACTCTGGTGCACACAGAGAAGGCGGAGCATGAAGAAGCTTGCGAGTTCAGGCCTTACTCATGTCCCTGCCCCGGTGCATCATGCAAGTGGCAAGGAGGCCTTGACCAAGTTATGCCGCACCTTATGATGTCACACAAAAGTATTACTACCCTCCAGGGTGAGGATATAGTGTTCCTGGCAACGGACATCAACCTCCCTGGAGCTGTAGATTGGGTAATGATGCAGTCATGTTTTAATCACCATTTTATGTTAGTTCTTGAAAAACAAGAGAAGTTTGATGGACATCAACAATTCTTTGCCATTGTGCAACTTATAGGATCTCGAAAAGAAGCAGAGAACTTTGCTTACAGGCTAGAGCTGAATGGGCATCGCAGGAGACTCACATGGGAGGCCATGCCTCGCTCCATCCATGAAGGAGTATCGTCTGCCATCATGAATTCGGATTGTCTTGTGTTTGACACATCTCTTGCACAATTGTTTGCGGATAATGGAAACCTCGGAATTAATGTCACAATATCTATTGCCTAATCATTACCACACTGTTATTATTTATAGCACAGTAAAGTAACCCGAGTGACTTTCATTGGCTGTTAATAATAATGTAATTATGTTTTCAAGTCAATGGAGTTTTAACCACAATGTAGTAGTTATGATATACATAATATTATAATATTAAAGAACATAGACATATTGCAATTAAAGTGAATCCATATTTTTGTTACAGTTTGTGGTGTTTATGATGTAATTTTGACTTGACATGTTTTGTATTGAATTTAACGAATAATCAACATCAAAGTAAGCCAAAAATAATGTTTTTTTTTTTAAATCTCCTTTGTAAATGTGTGTTCAATTTTAGAGTTTAAGTAGTGGAAAGTTTTAAATTCTCAGAGTGAATAATAAAATATTTACTTTAGAATTGCCTTGTCAGCATAGTTTATAAAGAAATTATGACCTCTCGCAAGAGAAAGTGATTATTTTATTCCAAACATTGAACAAATTTGTACTAACATAATATAATCATTTGTATATAGGAGCATAAAAATATTTTATGTTAAGAAAGAGGGATGTTCTTCATGGAGTGCTTCACCTGAGTTATAAGGTCACAACGAGTTGACTGAATCCCAAGGCACTTATCTATATAAATATATAATGGTATCTCACATTGTGACAGATAGCAAAAGAGATGTTTTTCACATGAATCTGTCATGTAGGAGTGCAGCATTTTGATGCATTTGCGCAAACTATTGGTTTCTCACTGCTAGTGCTAACTAGATTTACCAAGTCAACTTAGCAAATATGTGCAAACATTGCAACACAACACACAAGATTCTAAAGAATGGTGTTAATATTAACCATTTTGAAATTTCATACGCTTTATACCAAGGATGCAGTCTGACATATGTAATAACAAACACAACTGACAATTATTTTGATTACCTAAAATTATAAATAAATACTATTTATAAAGTATGAAACTGTCTTTGTGCATGCATTTAAGAATTCAGTTTATTCAAAATAACTGGGTACTTAAGGAAGTTATTTAGACAATCACTGTTAAATTATTTTTCTGCCAGTACGCGACTGCCTGTCTTATGAAGTAGTTTTATACAAGACGTGGTGCACTTGGGGTTGTAATGTTCCATTATCTGTCGAGACACTCATCACACCATTATCTTTGATTTTATTTATAAGTTGTGTTTAGCATACTTTATACAGTACTCATAGTGGCGAGCAAATAAATAGCACATCCTTGATAGTGTAAGTTTTTCATTACAAGTGTTTATTTTTATAAATCTGCAACTTGTTAAGGAGTATTGGATTTGTGTCATTCAGTTTGCTATGCCGAATAAAGATTACATTCCAAAACTCAGGATACTTTGGAATACTCTTTAATGGACTTGCCAAGTTTCTGTAAGAGCACACGAAAAGCTTAGAAAATCGACGGTTACTTAATTGCTCTCCAGTGTACGTAGCTTCGTCTTAAGTTTGTTTTCTGAGAACAATAGCTCAAGATTACCAGAAATATGTTGTTTTCTACGTCGTGACTGTTATGGTTAATGAATATTATAGGTATTTGTAATTCGTTAGTGTTAGCTTCATTTATTTATACCAACCGTTACTTAATTGTGTAGTGTTAATTGCCTCATCTATATCACTTCGCATCTGTGTTACGCTGAGCGACGTAGGCCGTAACTTTATTATTTAAATCTCTTCTATATCCATGTAAGAATAAACTGATAAAAGTTTTATGAGAAATTCTAGTTGAAATAAATTTTGTAATGTATGTTGTAGTTTTGATTATGCACCTATCATAGCATCTATAAGTAGCATGACATTAGAACTAATTCATTTCATGTCATCTACATCATATACTACTAAATTAATGAGCAATATTTGTAATTATATTTGTAATCACGTTCTCGAAAACGGCTCTAACGATTTCGATGAAAGTTACAATATAGGGGTTTACGGGGGCGAAAATCGATCTAGCTAGGTCTCATAGCTGGGAAAATTCGTTTTCTCTATTTTCACAGCTTCGGGAACGTGATACAACATTGGTATACCTGGACTATATGTTTATCTATTTTCAGCCGAGCAGAGCTCGGTCAACCAGGTACTATTAGTTATTATTCACACAAATTCAAGAGGCGCGATTTTATGTATGTAAATTCAAAAGGGCGTTGGTTAATCAATAACGACGCAAATATTCTGCCATGCCATTTATTACTTCGACTGGGACACATTAAACTATGTTTAAAATAAATAATTAATAAACAAGAACAAAAAACTTTAGCACCAACCAATTTGGTTTATAGATCTATATTTCAACTTTGGATTAAGACCAACTAAGTTGGTTTCTGGCTGCTTTGTGGTTGCATCGGCGACGGTAGGAGGCAGCCCGAGGTTGGAGAGTCATTGTCATCTAGAATAGAAGTAGACTGTTTCTGTGGACTAAAAAAAGGGTCATTTGCCAGATCTACCGGGCTGAAAGGATCCTGACCTCTATGTATAACCTGAAACGGATCAGTTTCCTGCTTGCTTGGGTCAACAAAACTGAATTCGTCAAACGAGTCCAAAGCTGTTTCGTATCCCCTTGAAGTTTGTGGTGCAAAGGGATCGAAAGTCGGTTTCTTCACACCTTCTGGGCTGAATGGGTCCTTCGGGTCGGATTTGGGTGCGTCCTCGGCTATGCTGTTGTCTCCGCTGAAGTCTGACAGGTCTATGTCGTAGTTTATGTTGCTCAACCCTGGAGGCAGTTGGTCTGCTCCAAAATCTTCTGGAGTCATCAGTTCGTCGATGGATCGGGAGTCAAAGGGTGTGAATCCTAAAGGCGATGGAGTTAGCAGTTCCAAGGAGCTGGTTTGTTTTAAATCCCATGATTGGTCAAGGTTTTTAAGAGATTTCGATGGAGATTGTCTTTCAACGACTTCGAAGCCCAGGATGTTGAGTTTTGGCTCGTTGTCTGAGGGTTGTATGGTGATGTTTGGTTCTGTGGACACTGCGGGTTCTGGTTGAGGCTCTGGCTTGGGTTCTGGCGAAGGCTGGGGCTCTCTATGGGCGAGACTGGTGCCCAGGTCGATGAGTGGTGCTGTACTTATTTCTTTGAATTTCCCAATGCGTGGCAGCTCACGTCGTGGTTTTATTTCTAACGGCGTCTTCGCTAGGACGTCTTGTACTTTTTTGGCGATTTGCTCCTGGAAATATATAAAATATTTAATAATAATTTCGTAGATAGGTAGTTTAAAACTTTTTTTGTTGAACTTGATAATATAGTTTTGAAAGGGGAATGTAAGAATGTAAACTACGGGAAAATGATCGTCTATTTTCCTTATAATTTTTCCTGAACAGAAACCAATTTAAAACTAATTGCACATTATGGTATTCCCCAATATGACAAATAACCACAAAATTATGTAGTTTCAGAGAGATAAATAGGAAACAGAAACGCCGACGTCTGTCGCGTATAGGAGACCTATGGTCAGCCGGTCAGCGTCATACAGTAGTGCTCATTGACCACAATGTATTTTCGTGCGTGCGATTGACGTGACGTACGGTCAGTCTCACGACAGTAACATGTGAATTACGAAAACCTCGGCTAAGAAACAAAGGCGGTTTCAAATTCAAACTGTCATCATGGACGTACGGTAGACTACTAGTTTACACGACCGACATAAGCGTCAGAGGAAATCAGTCTTTATAACAACATTCGGGGCATTTTTAATTAATAGGTTAAACTTTACAGGCTTAAGTAATGGGCATCGGCATCTAACAAACCTTAAAAATTTAAAAACCTGACTGCAACTGAAAAGTTCAAAACAAGCTCACTTTTCAAGCAGTCTGATGCAGTAGGTGGCAGGTATTTTAGTTAAATCTCAGATTTGATGCCACAGCTGCATCAGCGACCAAGGCGACTTTATGGACACCTCACGTATTAAAATACCAGCCGTTATACTTCTTGACATGACGCCAATTTGTGTATACGCAAGAATATCGAACATGCGCAGCATCGGAACCGCGTGTACACTGGCATTGATGCAGAGTTAAATAGCAAAACAACGACCACAGTCCCATGCGGTCCGGCGCCGGTGCGGCTGTATACACGTCGAGGGTATTAAGAACCCCACATACACAGATACACGAGAAAAATACCACCTTGTCTTTGCAGTCGCGCAGTCGGGTTTAAAGGCCCTGTATTGACCAGTTGGTTAGCTCAAGAGCTTTGGCAGCGAGTAGGTCTGCGCGCGAGTGTATGTTCTGCGTGTAGATGAACAGCTTGTGCGCGAGCGCTCGCTGTTCATCTGCCTCGCTCGCATAGCGACAGGGCTGCCACCAGGTGAATGTCTTACTATTTGTACGTTGATGAGTTACCTCAAAGCCAAGGGCGTTGGCAGCGAGATGGTCTGCGCGAGAGTGTATGTTCTGCGTGTGAGAAGCTTATGTGCTAGCGCTCGCTGTTTTGCTGCCGTACAGCGATAGTGCTGCCACCTGGTGGATGTCTCACTATTGTTATATTCATGAATTACCTCAAAGCTAAGAGCGTTGGCAGCAAGTTGATCGGCGCGCGAGTGAATGCTCTGCGTGTGTGTGAGGAGCTTGTGTGCCAGCGCTCGCTGCTCGTCTGCCTCGCGAGCCGCGCCGCACAACGATAGTGCTGCCGCCTGGTGGATGACAAAAATCTATTAATATCGTTGTAATAATGAACCATTACCCAAACATATCTTTGGGAGAAATCCATGTCCAACAGTAGGTGACTGTCGACTGAAATAATGATAATTCATTAACCAATATTGTGATAATCTCGAGGTTTTTGTTTCGATACTTCTTTGCAAAATTTAATCATTTTCAGCTATACTATCGCTCAGTGTAATAATACAGAGTAACGCCATCTGGTAGTACTGCATGAAAAGACTGGGTTCCATTCTTGGTAAAAATACGAGCTTTAAAAAAACGAGCGAGCCTTACAGTAGCCGCATATGATGAGAAACATCTGAGATCTCAACTTGGTAATAAGCAACATTAAAGGGGCGGGGCCTCGTCAAGGTCGTTTCTGACGGACAACTCTAGCACCGCACGCGCTCATTGGTCAAATCAAATAGCGCGCGCATCCCCGGCTTCCTGTGACACACTTCCGTCCCTTTTCATGAAATCACTCCCACAGATGCAGGAAAGCGAGAGGATAGATGTTACACATAAAAAAAACTTGAAATGCAGATTTCGTTTCCTTAAAATAGAGTTCATAGTTATTTAGACCATTTTGCTCTACTGCTCATAATGTTCAATTACACCCTAAAGTTTAATCTCAATAAGGCCATGTCTTTACCCAAGCACTGCCACCAATGGTGGCCGGCATGGCCATGTAACAGTCGAACTCCGTCTTGTCCATGTTCAGAGACTCGGCCGTCAGGTTCTCAATAAAGGACACTGCGCAACACTGGAAATAAAACAGAAAATGGTCATTAGCTCTGTTTGGTTGTTCATTAGGTTTATATCTTGTCAGCACGAGTTACTACAGTAAAAAAAGATAGTTAATTAACTCACAATTGACCGGTTCGCAACAAGTCAATCGTCATCCTGAGGATGCCTCGCTGAGAGGTGAAACACGTGTGGATTTCTTACAGGGTTCTTTATGACTCTTTAAGAACAGTTAAGCGGATTGGGTTACTAAATATACGTCGTCTATTTTACAGTAAAAAAAACATGGAAATTAAATATCTGGAAGTCTCGGAAGCGTCGGTTTAATATGCTAAACCAAAGTAGATAGAAATGAAAAACTGTCAGTTTTCCAAAAATTACAGTAGGTAGTCCAGTTATATACTAGTAGTTTTATGGGTGTATATAAGTAAGGAGGAACACGGTGTAAAGTTCACTCATCTCCAAACAAAAGGGAGGATCCTCCGACCAGACGGGTGTTGTGTCTGGTGGGCAACTGCCCGACGATTGAGGTCGGGACGTTGTATATATGCTAGTCGCGCAGTAAATTTTGCTTGCGCGATGAAGGATTTTGCGTGACGACACTGTGATGCGTAATTCGCATGTGGCGATGTAGAATATGAACATTTATTTTTATTTTTTAATGTTTCGATTATTTTGGCAGAGTCGCGAGTCGAAGAATTGTCTTAGAATACGAGGGTAAGTATTGTACTTACGAGATTAGTGAAGTAGTACCCTCCCTCGCCGGTCATGAGCCGCTGCGCGTTACAGAAGCGCGTCACGAAGTTTATGTTGCTCACCAGGCGCGGCGGGTTGGCTTTCAGCACCTGAACATGAACACAATATTGTTTATTAAAATAATGTTGTCCAAAAGTGACAAACTATGTACTTAATATTACGTTTTTTTATCATAAAACTAGCTGACCGAACAGTCGTTGTCCTGTTTCCTAGTACTCGATCGCAGCGCCACCTACCTACCGGATTCAACACACAAAATATCATCATTTTCGATCCAGCCGTTCAGGAGGAGTTCAGTGAGTGACATAAAGAAGAATTATATATAAAAAACATACAGTTGGTGACACTTTATTCATACTACAATCTAGCCTATTATAAGTAATTTAATTAAATACAATTTAAACTGCTAAATAACAAGAAATCGTCCAATAACATCTAATCTGCGTTCGCAATTTATTTGCCAAACATGTAAACAAACACGAGTTTTAGGAAAAACAACTGTAATGCCTACACATAACGTTATTTTTGGCGCTATAACTTCATATTTTTTATGACTTTTTCAACAGTACTAGTCGGTCTAAAATCAACTTTATTTACACTAGCATAAAATTGATGTTTGTCTAAGTGGAAAATTCATGTTTGTTTACATGTTTGGCAAATAAATTGCGAACGCAGATTCTTTGCTTCACGTGTTCTTATAGAACTAGCGACCTGCTCCTGCTTTGGACGGTTTTTACGACTCGACAAAACATCGAGATTTAAGTTAATGAATGTATTATACACATAACTCTTACGGAATTAATTCTCAACATTATGGTGAAAAGCATTAAAATCCGTTGCGTGGTTTATGAGAACAATGCGGTTGCACAGACAGGTAGACGATAGGAGAGACAAGTAGCGTCAGCACATAACACATCCACATTCTTCTGACTCCGCCTGTGTCTTGGACGGTATTGAGAGCTCCTGTGCTAACACACACATTCACAGCGTGTTTGTACAAGTGTACAAAGTTTGGTTACCACAAGTAAAGTGCGCGTCGCTTCGTGAAATAAAAATACTGTAAGTAATTAAAACTACAAACACTTTAATTTTAGGAACGATGTTATCAGTAATACTGACGCGATCACCATAGAGAGATGTCAATGTCATAATTGTTGTGGAACATTGACACTGACAGCCCAAGAGTTAAGTTTTATTGGTGAAAAAAAAGTGACGTTTCTATTAAAAAATGTAGTTTATTAAATGTTGATAGAAAATACAGGTATTTAGTTGCATCCGGTTGGATTGGAAGCCGACCCCAACATAGTTGAGATAAGGCTAGGCAGATGGAGTATATAAAATATCCTCACAGTGAATATGAGCGCGGGCAGCAGGTCGTCGGCGGAGGCGGGCGCGCCGCACAGGCGCAGCACGTGGCGGCAACAGCGCCGCACGCGCGCCAGCTTGTCGCCCGGCGACTGCGCGCTGTCCATGCCCAGCAGCTCTGGGGGGGAGTATGTTACTTAATACGGTTATAAAAAAATGCCTGCCTAGCCTTTGGAGTGAACTTTCTTGCCCATTCTTCTCCATACGAAACTACCCTTTGGAAGTAGCTTCCAAAATCACTTTTTTTTTGTAACTTTTGTCATTAATAAGTGCTTTTTATGTGCCTATTTGAAATAAATGATTTGACTTTGACCTTCGTCAAATCATTTTTTATCCGGTTAGACTGGAAGCCAACCCTAAGTCGGCATCCAGTCTAACCGGATGCAGCTGGATACTGCTATTTTACATGGAAGGACTGTGTATCTTATAAAAAAAATAAGGCATGTATTGAATTGAACCTCAAATAATTCCCATTTGCTTTCCTAAAAATATTATTGAACACTCAAATATAATACTTGAGCCTCTTTTTGTGAACCTACTCACACACATACTTTGAGGTCCTGAAAATGTAAAAAGCCAAATAACTAAAGTCTAATAAATTACTTTTTTCCAATTGCTGTTTCGTAATAATATCAACTTTATAGTAGTGTAAATTAAGTTGACTTCTGAATAACTCGTACCATTGAAAAAGACATAAAAATGTTTAAAGTTATAGTGGAAACTGAACTTTACGCGTCGATATTAAAGCTGTTTTTCCAAACATTTGTTTACATGTTTGGAAACTAAATTGCGAACGCAGGACCAACATTTTCATTCACATCAGTCATTAATTTTAAAAAGCGTTCATCATTAGAAGGTCAATAAGTTTTTCAGAGGAAGAGTTTAATATTTGCCAAAAGTTAATAATTGGGTTGTGAAGGTCAGATAGACAGTATAGATCCATGTAAAATACTGATATTCAGCTTCTTTTCGTGTTGATGGTACTTTTATTCATATTGTTTGAGCCTAGTAGGTGGCCACGTTGATTGCGGCATCAGTGGCGTTAATAAGGTCTTTTTTGGTGCAAGTGAATGGGCACTTAGGACACTTTAAGGTATTCAGCTGCATCTAATTATACTGGAACCCGATTTAGTTGACAAAACGCAAGTGATTATTGCTGCACTAAATAAGGGTGTAACTGAAGTTGTTATTAAGCATTATGCTGAGCGAAAGCCGTTTTGCATGGACGAGACGGTTTTTTTTTTTTTTCCATATTTTTCTTTTTTTGTTTTGTGTTCTTTCTTTGCGTTATGTTTACCGCAAATAAACACATATTTTCTTTCTTTCTTTTTATTATTAATTTCGTAATCTTATTTGTATAAGATTGGCGCTTGTGGTAATTGAAAACATTGGTGAAAGACTGGTTGAAAATACTCATGAATGTCAACAAGTTTCATTATGCTACCAACTCAAAAATAAAAGTACAAATAATTATTATGATATTTGAGTTTTCAGAACACTCACCACTAATGGCCTTGTAGAGCAGCTGTCGGCACTCAGCGTTGTTCCTGTCGAGCCTGCACTCCAGGTGTCGCTCGCCGACCCAGCTCAACTGTTGGATACGTTCTGACATCGCACGGTCTAGACGTTCATCTTCAGTTCCACTCGGGGAGAATACTATTGATGGCAGCCTAAGGGGACAAAGACTTTGTTAATCATCAAAGAATCGTTATAAATGCTCAGGTTTTTATTTCTTCATAATTAAGTTGATGGGAAAATTAACGCCCTGTTTTAACATTATGAGAACTCTTTATTCGCGTCATGTCACTTTGATCGCTTGAACAAAACGATAACAATAAGCCTCAAATTCTCAAGCAAAAGTTATAACATGAGCATTAACGGCGACTTTAAATTGAGTTGCGTTTGGGCCCGTATACCAAAAGACGTGTACGCACGAACGAACAAGAACATGGTGAACACGAACATCGAACACTTTGTTCGCATGTTTGTACCGGTAACAAACGTCAAACACTGTGTTCGTCGAAAACGATCGTGGCGATCCAATTTCGTTCTTCTGTGTGGACGGTGTTCGGAGAAATTTGTGGCTACTTCACTGTCGACAACTTCCAACTGTGAACCCATGGCCCCTAAAGAAACGGGGGGGGGGGGGGCGACTGAGCGTAAACAGAAGTCGAACTGTGTTCGTATGCTGTTCGTGTTCGCTTTGCTAATTTACGTCCACACGTACGAACCAAATGTTCCGTGTTCACCACGTGTTGTTCGTTCGTGCGTACACCACGCCTAAACAATTAAAATCAGTCCATAGTAACGAATCTACTTAAAATAAGAATCTTAAATACACTAACAGACAACACACAGCCTAGACTGCTGAGTCTAGAAGCATACAATTTTCGTTGTTATATTAAGGTGGGCACTAATGAAGGATTTTTGAATATTCATCCCGCAAACGGTTAAATAGGGGATGAACGAAACGAATGTATGTCTTTATGTACCTACCACCTAAGTTCACATTGTGGAATGCAATAAACGTATTGAGTATTGAATGTTTGTATGGAAGATCATCATTTTTGCCGATAGAAAATCCCATTGGGCACACAGCTTGCCTCAGATAAATTCCCAATTTTGTGATAGATACTTACTCATGCAAGTAAGTCATGGCATGCTTCTCCACAAAGTCCATGAGCAGTTCTTTGGTGTCGGCGTCCACGTTCGTGAAGTGCGACGACGTGTCCATGTGCTTCATGAAACGCTGCGAATTAGGAAATATTATCTTTAGAACTTGAAACTCCAGGGTAATTTCAAGCAAAAAAGGCCAGGTTAATTTTTGAAATGAAACGCCAAAGTAGTTTGAGAAATAAAATCGCCAGGGTAATTTCTGAATTAGAAGCGTCAATTTTCGTAGCAAAACGTAAAGGTTATTAAAGAAATTGGCGACATGGGTAGGTACTAACAGAAATACAGGGTTATTGGTAAAACACCAACAACCTCTTAAGGGGTCATTCTACTCATCAATAGGAACAACTTTTAATATGGGACCAAACATGAAAACGCGAAAAAAAAAACAGCTGTTCCCTACATTTATGTTCACACAACTCGTCAAAATATATGGAACACCAGATTTTTCTTTCCCGATTTAAGGCTTGGAACGAAGTAAAAGTTGTTCATAATGATGAGTACAATGACCCCTTAAGAGGTTGTTGGTGTTTTACCAATAACCCTGTATACCCGCTAGGTTAGATAATTTGATACTAACTTTCTCTCTATAACGCTAGGATTCATCCCATGTAGCAACTGAATTCACAAACGTCACAATGACCTCATAAAACTGTTTTTAGCGCATTAGTCAGTAATATGTTACTGCTTTTATCGTTGTTATGTATCCGTCGAAAAATCCCGCATTCCGATAAAGCCCTCAACGCACAGATTTATCGAACAAATAATAATGAAATTGATAAGGCTATTCATGCTGGTATTAAAAGTGACGCCATTTTTTTTTAGATTGCCTTTGTCTCCAGTGATCAAACACTCATAGACAGACCTTAATCACCATGCTAACAGTAATATGGGTTATCGCTGTTGTTCTTATTGACAAGCAGGTGTAGGTATGTTTTACGACACCGAAGAATGGATATGATAGAATTTGACACCTTATTTTGACCCGATTACGGCGAAGAAATGAAAAAACTACTGATGCGATAATGACTTATGATTATGAGGCGTCCATTGTTATGTCGGATGATGAAGATGGATTGCTCTTTTGGCTCTTGTGATACAGGAACTCCTAGTACAAGAGCCAGGGCTACACAGATGTTTGTGTCTCTGAAGTGAAAATAAATAAAATAATAATAT
This sequence comes from Agrochola circellaris, assembly GCA_914767755.1. NCBI lineage: Eukaryota > Metazoa > Arthropoda > Insecta > Lepidoptera > Noctuidae > Agrochola > Agrochola circellaris. Next base: position 1,976,762 of record OU611849.1, read on the forward strand.
AATCCACACCTGGTACTGTCTCTGCACTCTCTCAGACAGCTCATCAACGCTCATGAGATTAGCGTACTTGATGACGTCCATGATAAAGCTGTGCGCAAACACGCGCGAGTCCCGGTCTACTGCGGAACCCAGCTGTGGGAAACGAACACGGAAGTCACGCTTCATGCCTTCGTTGACCAGGCCTGGGATCTTGAACTCCGGGGGACGTTTCTCTGCTGTGTGGTCGTGGTCATCTGTGGAGGTTGTAAAGATAGATATTACATCAAGCTTAGGTACACCTGCATTGTTCAATTTATTAGTCCCAGGTTATGGTGTTTTTATATTTAATTTTCTTTTAAATAGATGATCTCTTCCTGCAGGAGTGTTAGTAATGTTTGCACATTACTACGATTGCTGTTAACCCTTAGCCTGCATGTCCAGAAAACCATCGAGTTTTAGAGCTATTAAAACTACAATAAAGAATTTTGGGAAAATGAATTTAGTATAAATAAAAAATACCCGAAAATGGAACTGTTGTTCTTTATACAATTAGCAAGATTACATCTAATAGACATATTCCAAATCTTTCTACAGCTTACGGTTCCCATACCTTATCAAAACAATCCTGTAAAATCATAACAAATACCTGTGTTACTTTTCTTGAACACACTGAACTTCAGCAAGTTAGCCTTCTTAAGTGTCTCGCTCTGGCGGTGGCGCTTCTCCTCAAACTTGGAGAACGAGGAGTTGGAAGTGATCTTCAACCCTCGCTCTGGCTTCTTTGACTCTGGCTTGGGTAACGTCGCAGATAGTGAGGATGCTTTCTCTGTTGAAAAGCGAAGAGTTTTATAATATTGTGGTGGGATTGTGGGACAAGGTGGTAAACGTCAAGACGAACGACCGCTGCCGGTTGGTCAAATACCATTTCTGTTGTATTGTCAATCGGCATGTTCCTCACATGATCTGACTAACATAATGTTTAAAATGAGACTGTGACCTCCGAGTTTGTTTAGGTGTTCCTTCTAACTGTGCGTTTGCACTGGCGAAACATCGCAACAAAACATGTTGAAATCTCTAGATCCTGTCAAAACTTGTATGGAACATTGACAGAAAATAGAGATTCCAACATGTTTTGTTGTGAATGTTTCGCCAGTGCAAACGCACAGTCAGAATAATCGGTTAGGAAACACCGACTTCACGTAGTTCTCAAATATTAATTTTTGACATAATTATTTTTGACGTGTTAATGTGTTTTTAAACCAATTTACACAAATAAAACTAAATTTTTAATGTTGATGTTTTTTATTTTTCCAAGTAGTATATCAGTGCTGTTATAGCTGATTTATTGAACGTATTCGTGATTACGAAAAAAGAATTTAAGAAACCAAGATTAACAAAAATTGATTATGTGAGTAAAGTAGTAACCTTTTTGATTTCACAATTCATATAATTTATTTAAAAAACCACCCACCCACTTTACATGTAGGGGAGGTACTCTAAAAAAATATTTTTATTTTTATTTTATTTTACCACTTTGTCTGCGTGATTAATATGTATACCCATGCCAAATTGCAGCTTTCTAGTATTAACCGTCTCTGAGCTAAGCTGCGGACAGACGGACATGGCGAAACTATAAGGGTTCCTTGTTTACTACAGAACCCTAAAAAAGTAATATTTGCTAAAAATAAATAATTAGAACAAAAGTGAGAGATATAATACTAACAAACAGAATCATAAATGGCGTTCAAATTACACAATTCATTATGCACACATTAAATTAATAAAATATTGTATGTACCGCGACACGTGGATACCTTATTTGGTTTATTTTATGTGCGCAGTAAGATGCACTAAGGCTGAGATCTATAGAGCAAACTTAGACTTTATTCAAGCTAAGTAACGTAGCGTTTCATACGAAAATGAAGCTTGTTCGTATGAAATTAATGTGCATATTTCTATAAGCGAATGTGCTCAAGCGTTTTAAACAAAAATGAATATTAATTTTATACCAATAAGATACATTTTCAAGGTATGATGCTACTATACTTAGCTTGAGTAAAGACAAAGTTCTCTTTATAAACTAATAACTAATAGAGACCTAATTCAAATCCATTATCATATTACTGGGCTTATTTTAGAAAATCCATACTCAGGAAATTATCTCTGGGTGGCGTTTAATACCTAAAGCAAGTCGCAATTATAATTTCGAATGTCAAGAGATCAGCAGACAGCATCTTTAAAGATTCTTTGTTATGCTGTTCTTTTTAAGTTCTTTGTGTCATTATATACCCGTTTAAATCAATAAAATATAATTATAGTAAATTTTGTAACTTATTTATTACTAACTGATGCCCGCGGCATCGCCTGCGTGGTCCCTAATTATGTTTCTAAAATAAAAATAGCCTAGTTACTCCTTATAACGTCAGCAACTATATGCCAGTCCCGTCAAAATCGGAGCCGTTTCGGAGATTAGCCAGAACAAACAAGCAGACAGACAACTTTTTTTTTAAGTCCGTATATTCTTTCATATGCATTTAGTAAAAAGCTGTTATTTGTACATTACAAACAGACACTTAAATTTTATTTATTTGTTTAGATATAGAGTTTTATGTGTTCTTCAGAACGTTGATCAGTATCACCTGCGGTAAAATGTATGTAAATCGCATGTAAATGATGATGCGATACGGGACTAAAACATGAGGAAAATAACACGTGCAACCAAAACATAAAATCTTCCATACCTGTTTGGTTTATTTACTCTATTTCATTTTTATGTTTGAGCTAAACCAATATTAAAATTAATTTAAGTCTTTTCTATATTGTAATCAGCAAGAATTGTTAAAGGGGTTCGAGAGGGGGGGATGGGGGGGTGAAGGTCCTAAATAGCCAAGTAAGTATTTTCGGAGATAAGGGGAATGATAAATTTTCTTCTAGTTTCTTAAATATCTTTAAGTCTTTATTTTAAAAATATTTTTAAAAAATATTGAGATCTTCAAAACTGTACTGTATGAGTACAGTTTACAAAACTTTTCAATTTGCCCCCGTAAAGTGACCCCGTATTCAAAATTCATTTATTTACGTTACACTTCCGTGTTTGTGTCACAGAAATTCATATAATATGTGTACCAAATTTCAACTGAATTGGTCCAGTAGATTCGGAGAAAATTGGCTGTGACATACGGACAGACAGACAGACACACGAGTGATCCTATAAGGGTTCCGTTTTTTTCCTTTTGAGGTACGGCACCCTAAAAAGTATACATCATTAGAAGCGCAAATAGAGGTTCATTCATTTAAAAAAGCGTACATCAATACGTAATGCATTAATACGCAATGCATTAATACGCAATGCATTAATAAGTAATGCGTTTTTAGTAAATCAGTTAATTATTTCCCATTTATAAAGCTATGTCGTTGGAAGTAATTTGTGTCAATGACATTCCCACATTATTTTCTACATTACATCACATAATATTGCGGCACACCCAACTAAATTACCTTGACGATTCAATCACTTATTATCTTACATGTTATGTGAAAAACCATGTTTATCACTGAGATAACTGTCAGGAAGGTGAAGTTCACATTATCTAACAGTTAAAGTATAAACACCTTTAGTTAAAAATCATTATCTTTGATTAATTTGATTTGATATGTATCATGTTACACAATTTTGTTGCGAAAGTATCCTGTTCGTGTAAACAACAGCTTATATGTGCGTCATTAGTATTTTGAGGATATTTTTCTATAGAATCTAATGGATCTGCCTCAAGAGTCCACTTGCAAAGAGCCCTTTATCTTTCATTAGGGTAATTGGTATATAGTATAATTACCTTTCCTCAGAGAGACTTTGGTTAAAATAAGCACCCTATCTCATGGGAACTTAGGGTAAACTAAAACCCTTATCTTATGGGAACATGACCCTATCTCACTATTACATAGGGTAATTATCCCCAATATGAATGTAGGGTAAACTAAAACCCCATTTCATGGGAATAGAGTAATTAGGGGCCCCTCATGAAGACGTAGGGTAAACTAAAAAGCCTATCTCATGGAAACTTAGGGTACTTACCCTTCCTCATGAGGACATAAAATAATAAAGGAATGAGCATTTAACTCTAAAATCATCTCTTCAGTTATCAAATGGAAAATTGAAGAACAAGATCTTATATAATAATTTACAAATTTGTAAATGTAGTTTGCAATTTTTTTTAATTGTACACTGGTAAAGTTTTGTGGTATAGGGTTACTGGACAAAGAACAAAATTGAGCGATAAATCCAAATAAGTGAGAAACTTGAAGTACACCAAATTAAAATTTGCCTTACAACACACTTTAGTATGGTCCCCAGTTTTTGTTCTAAGCCTACAATGTTTGTATATTATGTATTATATGGGTCAGACCTTCTGTTGTAACTTATTGCTATTTCCTATTAAAAAAAGGTTTATAGCATCATTTCAAGGTGTTGGTGTGATAAATCAATATTTAATTTATGGTTAATGTTAGTTTTATGAAGTGTGAATTATTTACTTTGTGGAATCTTTACTATGATCATAATTTATTTATATTATTATAAGAACAAAAGCATTAATTAAATAAAAGCTTATAAACTTGTTTACTTGTGGATTATTTCCCAAGTATTGCTTGTCTAGACATTATATTATAGACATTTTATCTTGTAATTATAATTATTACTAGCTCCTCCCCCTGGTTTCACCTTCCCTTTCCCCTGGTTAAGGCTTAGTTATAATCTACTAGCTGTGTCCCGCGGTTTTACACGCGTAAGTCTCGATTCCGTGGGAATGTCGAGATAAAAAGTATCCAGGTCATGGTCTACCCATGTGCCAAATTTCATCCAAATCTGCTCAGTCGTTTTAGCGTGAAAGTGTAACAAACAAACTCACTTTTGCATTTATAACATTAGTTAGGATGAAGTAGAAAGAATTTATAGAAACATTTTCTTGAAGAATATCTAAATATAAGACATTAATGGTGGTAGACCAACATTTCTGAGGGGTTTGTGGCTAAATAATAACAGCAGCACGGGTCGATCAAAGATACGCTTGCCGAGGCTAGTCCATGGATGGATGATCATACATTACATATTGAGACCCCTCCATGCCTCGGAAAGCAAGTTAAACTGTTGGTCCTGGCTGTCATTCATAAATCTTGGACAGTCATTACGGGTACTCAGAAGCCCAAAGTGTTTGAAAACCGGTCTTGTCAAGGGGTATTGTGATACCCAGGAACTGGGTTGTGGAGTTCAGATAGGCAATTGCTCCATGCAAAATACCGGTATTCAGGTGCATCCAGTTAGACTGGAAGCAGACCCAATACAGTTGGATAAAGGCTAGGCAGATTAATTGGTTGGTGGTGGCCAACATTTCATTTAAATGATGGATGATATATTGATATGAAATAGAATTTTACATTTCAACACATCACAATGTATTGTCAGTATGCTGTATGTAAATAAATAAATAGTCTCCTTGTTTGCACACAGATCATATTATTACTAGAACCCTGATTTGTCATATCACGTCAGAAAACATTTGTTGCATATTATTGTTCAAACAATTAAAATGTAAACTGAATTTTCAATGAGTAGTTATATTACCAGCATTTTTTAAATGTTCATACATGTGGTATACATGTTCTAATATTGTAAAGCATATTATGATGTAGTTTAAATTTGCTGATTATTTTAAATTCTAAATACTAATAGGTATGACTCACCGGCTTTCCTCTGCCGTTGCATCTGTTCGCGGTGACACTTGGAACAGTACCCCTGCCACTGCGGGTTGCCAAAGTAATCACAGCCATTCTTGCACTTCAGGTCACTCTGGTCTATCCGTAGCGACGGCATCTTGGACGCAAACATCATATACTTGTAAGACCTCTGCAGATTTGGACCAAACCACATAGTCACAGTTACAATTTACAAAACAATATGGACTTGGAGAGATATTTGACTATTTTGGGTCGAATTCATCAACCATCTATTTCCGAATCCCCGCTCGCGTCGTTCAACGACCGAACAATATTTAATCTACAATTTAGTCAACATTTAGAGCTCTGCACTCGATTATTCTCCCAATAATTTCTACCACGTTATTTTCAGCCCATGTTTGGCAATTTACGAAAACGGAGAGCGGTTTTGCTCGAAAAACAGTATTCATTTCAATATGCAGCGTTAACGGTGGCCGTTCAACGATTTCCTTCGTTATATAGGCACCTCTTATCGTGAAAATGTACATACTCGAGTATCTGATAACCAAATGAATCTATCTACACGTAGATTTATGTTTACGTGGATGTTGTGATGTATAACTAAAGAGTACTAGAAGTAACAGACACTCACCTTCGATATTTTAACAACAACTCGTATCTAATATTATTTATTTATAACAAAAAGAATTCTAACATCGGCACACAACAAATCATTTTAATTCGACTGACAAATGACAATTGACTTGACATTTGTTTTTTAACGTCATCGACATTGACATAGATTAAACACTACATTGACATAGGAACAATTGCATTCAGCATACGAAAAAATATTTCGACCATTCAAATCTGATACTTCAGTGTCGTTTGAGGCGCATTTTTCTGAATGTTAAATTAATTCTTGCTCCCATCAACCTTTTTCGTGCCGGTAAAGAGTGATACCATATGTCATTAGTTGGCGGATTCAGGAGTAGGATGCTGCCGTGCTCCAACTCAATCTTCACTGCAAAAAGAAATACTTTACTAGATAAATGATTGGATACATCGCATTTTCAGACAAAGAGAAAGTTATCTGATAATACTTTTTGCTACGTAAAACCTCGTTTTCATTATTGGTGTCCGTCATAGTTATGAAAATGACTTAGAACCAAAGAGTACTTTATTCACAGAGTACTTTTTAATATTTTTAAATGGTTGCTATGGTAATGAAAACAATACAAGAGGACAACTCGTGTGAAATATTTTTGATTCGTGTAAAAATAATTTCCAATTTATCTAATATGGATATGACAATGCAAATTAAAGATGGACAGTACACGAAAACTATTTATACTATGGTAAGAAAGGAAATATATCTTTGACAGTCGTTACGGATAATCTGAAGTCCGAAAGTCTGACCACCAGTCTTACCAAGGGGTATCGTGTTACCCAGTAACTAGCCATAACCCAGTTCAGATAGGCAGTCGATCGATATAAAATACTGGTATCCAGCTGCACCCGGTAAGACTGGAAGTCGACGACTTCAACATAGTTTGGAAAAGGTTAGGCTTTAATTGATTTATTGGTAGAAACGAAATGCTTGATCTACCTACCTGCGTCAAGAACGTACAGTAATGTAATGCACAGTTTCATTCGTAACTAGTAGGTGCATGCAGGTTTAATAGTGTAATTAGGTACCTACCTAACGGAAAAGTGAAGCACTGAAAAACTCAGCTCTGGACTTTACCAAAGCTACCTATTCTCCATGGAACCAACATCGTCATCACGTCGTCACAACTCCGGCAAGCGTAGGTTAACCTGATGGATCAACCCGTGCGTGTATTCTCTAACAGCCTCTACTACTTATTAATTAATATTTTAACATAACATAGAACAGATCCCAAATTACAAGTTTAGTCAAAGTCAAGATTAAATCAAAGGATTCGTTTTTCTATATGCAGGTTTTGACATAGAAGGGTTTGTTTTAACTTCTGGAGGGATCGCTTTGCGGAACCTGGCTATACCATAAAAATCTTTGGATCCCAGTTCCTGAAATTCAGAGTAACACGAACAGTAGGAATGTAGCCTTAAATACAAAGTAAGTGTTAACCATTCGAGTGGAGTGGTCAAATAAGGCTTATGTAGGTACTTCAGTTCAACTGATCACGTGATTAACATGCCTGAAAGCATGAGAACGATATAAAGGCACGCAGACATGAGCTCGTAAAATGACAGGCTGAATTCTCTAAAGGAAATATAATTTTAAAAGCAATGATAGGTACCTATATTCACCCATGTCCTGCATTTCCAGAGTTTCGGACCACTAAATCCAATAACGAGTTAGATAGATAGGTACAGTAAGTAGTTGAAAAAGTCCCATCTTCGACCTTCGGAAGTAACGGAAGCAAGTCTTTTCCTCAATTAGAACGATAACACCAAGTTCCACACAAACAAAAGATTATGTAACCCAACCCATCGATATAAACTAGGAAATGTCTCTGTTCCAAGGCTGTATATTCGCGAAATAAAGTAAAAAGGAAAATTATCTTTAACACGCGTCGTTATAATGATAACTCTATTGGATTTAGGGCACGTAGGTATATTCATTTCGTATGTATAACGACGAATTGATTAGATTAACGACAGTGAAAGATAAATAAAATCTTTCAACCAAAATTAATCTACTTTCTTCAATTCAACACGATTTTGTACACACATAATAAACGCAATCGTTGAAACACCTAGGTCATCTCATTCAAGCAGAAAAAACTACGTTCGCGGGATGAGAGTTAGTGTCCAAAAAAACAAAAAAGCATATTTTATGACTTCATAATTGTGCCAATTCCGTTAGGAATTTGATGAGTTAAATCCTTTTATCTTTGAATGTAAATTAATGTGCTAATAAGGCGATAAGCATAATAGATCTAGTGACAGAAAACAAAGAGGAATTTCCAATGCAATAAAAAGTTTACATAGAGTTACCTACAGAGGAAACGCAATGATTAGCTGCATACCTACCTACCTAATTATAAATGCACTTCAGTCGCGGCTTCAGCCCTAGGTTACATATTGAACGCCACATTATTATGTTATAATTACCTATTATTAATTATGAACATAAAAGGGAACAAACAACCCTTGGATTGTTTACGTATTTCACAATGATTCAATCAGTTCGATCGTACGTATGATAACTCAAGTTCTAGAAAAAAGACTTGCGCATGAGTCTTGTCGATGAAACATACACCGCGAACAGCTAAGTTAAGGATGACGAACACATAGATAACCTATTTTCAGATTTATAAGGACATTCATGTGTTATCAAGGCACGGACACTCGGCTGTAGCATGTCCTTTTATGTTCCACTTATAATTTGAATAATCTAATTAGATAATCGTTGAAGCAGTCGTTATTGCGTTAGAGCCCAGTTTATCGACTTGATTAATCGACTTTGAAACAACGACCTTTGAACTGTTTCAGATAAAGGAAGCGAGGTACGATGAAGCAATCAAGGCTCTCAATGACGCGATCAACTTCAGCCCCAACCGCGCCGGACTTTCTCTTCTCGGGTACTGCTATTTCAGAACACAGTCATTCGTTGAAGCAGCCAATTGCTACGAACAGCTAGCAGCTATGCATCCTGATATACCTGAATATAAACTCTACTTTGCCCAAGCACTACATGAAGCTTGCATGTATGATGAATCTTACAAAGTCACAGTGCAAATAACCGCCCCTCTCCTTGAAAGAAAGGTCATTAAATTGCAATCTGCAATTAAATACGGCGAAGAAGACACGATTACTGCAAAAGGTCTCGTTGATTCGTATCCTCAAGAAGATCCAGACAAAGACATTAATCTAGGGTGCTTGCTGTTCAAAGAAAATCAATATGAAGAGGCATTACAAAAGTTTTCACGAAGTCTCAACGTCGTGGGATTCAACGCGCATCTTCATTACAACATCGCACTTTGTTACTTTAAGCTTAAAGAGTACCCTCAAGCATTAAAGCATATAACTCTAGTGATTGAAAGAGGAATCCGGGACCACCCCGAGCTTGCAGTGGGCATGCAAGCAGAAACTTCAGAAGTGAAATCTGTTGGAAATACGTTGACTCTCCACGAAACTGCACTGACTGAAGTATTCAATCTGAAAGCTGCTATTGAGTTTCAGTTGAAGAACATAGAAGCGGCGCGTGAAGCCCTCAATGATATGCCACCCAGACATGAACACGAGCTGGATGCGGTAACCTTGCACAACCTAGCATTAACTTCTATAGATATAAAGCCAACAGACGGATTTGAAAAACTACATTTCTTGCTTCAACAAGACCCTTTTCCAGCAGAAACGTTTGCCAACCTGCTGCTTCTATATTGCAAGTTTGAATATTTCGATCTAGCAGCTGACGTTTTGGCTGAAAATGCTCAGTTCACATACAAGTATTTAACACCATATCTTTACGATTTTTTGGACGCCATAATAACTAGCCAGACATCCCCAGAGGAAGCATTCCAGAAGTATGAAGACATTGCCTCTAAGCACGCTGAACAGCTAAGAAAGCTCACAAAAGTAGTACAGGAAAGTCGCTCTCAAGGGGATAACGATCAAGTGAAAAAAGCTGTTGTTGAATACGAGGAAGCTCTAGAAAGATACATACCAGTGGTCATGGCTCAAGCTAAGATCTACTGGGATATGGAAAACTATGGACAAGTAGAAAAGATTTTCCGCAAATCGGTCGAATTCTGCAACGAGTCAGACGTGTGGCGGCTGAACGTTGCTCATGTGCTGTTCATGCAAGAAAACAAATACAAAGAAGCCGCTAGTTTCTATGAGCCTATTGTAAAGAAACAATACGATAATATTCTAGATGTAAGTGCAGTTGTTTTAGCTAACCTATGTGTATCTTACATAATGACGTCGCAGAACGAGGAGGCTGAGGACATCATGCGTAAAATAGAAAAAGAGGAAGAGCAGCAAATATTCGAGGACCCTCAAAAGAAGTTCTATCACCTCTGCATCGTGAACTTAGTCATTGGCACGCTGTATTGTGCAAAGGGGAACTATGAATTTGGCATATCAAGAGTAATAAAATCTCTGGAACCTTTCAACAAACGTCTTGGTACCGACACTTGGTTTTACGCAAAGCGTTGCTTTTTATCCTTCCTAGAGAACTTAGCCAAGCACTTGATTGTTGTCAAAGATAACACTATAAAAGAGTGTCTGCAGTTTCTCGAAGGTTGCGAGACATACGGGCGACGCGTGAGTACTGTTATCGAGAACCCATTTCAAGAAGAAGACGCCCACACGAAGGCTAAGCAGACTGTGACGTATGAGGCGAGGTTGTTGCGGTACATGTTCTATAAGTTAAGGAATATCGATGACTCTGTGACTATTAATAAGTATGAAGATTTAAAATAAATGCTTACCTGGAGGTATTGGTTTTTTGTCCTTTCCTGGTTTTCTGGCATCTCTGTGTTTAAGCACGAATGTCCGTTCTTGTCCGAGGGATATGGAAGCTATGGGGCACGTAGAATCTAATTCTGGTTCATTGTCCCTGTGCTCGCCCATATGATCATTACCGTTTCTGTATATATATGAGGAATATTCAGATAACAAGACTGCGAATCGAAGACGTACAGTGATATCTTCACCCTGTTGATATCGAGTCTAGTACTTACACATGCAACGGAATTGCAACGGCTGTTTTAGATGGATATAACATATTTATTACGGGCAGGTTCTACAAATTATGATTTGGTTAGGCCAAGTCATAATTTGCAGAACCTGCCCGTAAAACTTCAAGTAAAATTTTTGCTGCCATTCGTTTTGCCACTTGTACGTTGCGATTCGTTTTTCCACTTGTCCGTTGCCATTCGTTTTGCAACTTGTCCGTTGCGATTCGTTTTTCCACTTCGTTGAAGTTTTACTTCTACTATGTGTCCCGGCACACATTTTTTTTAAATTCGGAAATATTGTACACAAACACTTTATTGTACTGATTACTTGAATAATTTAGTTAGTTATCTAATCTGATGACGACTCTGAACACGTCAATTCCGGTCCATTGTTCTAAACTCGTTACTATCCATAGATCTATGATATTGATTACTATCACTACGCACTACCTATTAAATAATTTTATTATCAAAACTGTAGTGTTCCTTTCCATTATGATTCATTTCAATGGAAACTGATGAGGGCATAGAAGAAAATGGACTCATGGTTGGACCTTATTGAGAATGTTGAATTTATCTAATGAGCTGTAAGTTTAAAGGGTAGTCATAAGTAACTTCTTCTTCTTCTTTTAGTGGGGTTAGAGAGTAACCTGGTGTCACAGTTTTAAAACCACCCATGGGCCTTTGACTTGGCTTCACATGCCGTCGAAAAAAATCTCTCAGGCATGTCGGTTTCCTCATGATGTTTTCCTTCACCGTTTTTGAAGCAAGTGATAATTATACAATACGCACATGAATCCGAAAAGTGAGAGGTGCGTGCCTTGAGTTCGAACTCGAGACCTATGACTTGGCAGTCTGACGGTCACACCATTAGGCTATCACTGCAATACAGTTATAACTAAACGAAATAAACCACGCTCTTGATAAGAACCTTTGTATTTCCTGACAATGAAGACGAGGGAAAGAGGGGTCAGGTTTTGTAGGTCACTGACTGTACTAGGAACCACCCACGAGCACCTACTATACAGATTGTTACAGTAGCAAAGGCCCCATTAGGAGTAACGTTGCCTTCTGTAATATCTCAGGAGTTTGGCTTCGAAATACCTACCTATGTGTGTACAACCACGGATATTGGCGAGTGACCAGTTTTCACCCTTATGGTCTAGTAACAAGGTTGCAAAGTGGTCCACCGCCAGTGTCCGGGTTGGTACCTTAGTTTATAACAGCCATAGATCTATGACTTCAGCGTCGCTATTCGGACAGATCGCTTATTTTGGACGAGAGATCCTGCAACGTTTGTTTTTAGTATGTGGTGGGTGTGATGAGTTAGTTTTCTATAAATACAAGGGAAATTCTTGGATTCTCATTTAAGAATTATGCCAGAAGTCTAGCAAAACCTTTTCCAATTTTTTGTTATTTTCGGAGGCTGTTAAAGCATTAATTTACTTTAGTAGTGTTCAAGATTTCTGTTCCGAGATTGTTAGCAGTATAAATTAGTTGTAAAGAAATAAAACTTACTTGTTCACTAAAACAAAGTCATATTTGATTCCTCTTAGTGCTACAAGAAAGTCTCGCAGAGCCAGGACGGGCGCCGGCCAAGGTAGGGCCGGAACTGTCACTCCAGAATATGTGTACGTTATACCAGGGTCGCCGTAAGCAACTTGCTGCCGTGGCAGAGGATATATCTTTCCGAATACTCTAAAATAAAAAGGTTTGTAGATGTAAATATACATAAATACATAAATAAACTCACGCCTTCCCATGGCAAAAGACAGAAACTACGGAACGCTATCTGCTACGATCCTTAGTTACTCCTTTTGCTTCGTTTCGTTCATACACCTGCCGATATATTCTTTAAAAACCTCAACGCGAAAACATATCGTCCCTTAACTAACAACACCGCTCAAGTCGAAAATTGGCGGTTTTTATATTTTAATGCCATTGGATGAAGCTGCGCATTGCGCGTCGAACCATTGGTCTCATGAAATAGATTTCAGCCAATCAGAAGCCGTAATTCAAAAAATAGTGACAGCGCTCAAGTCGGTTGGCGTCGTAACACCGCACAGTTTTTTCCGTCTCCTGTAAAGTTGGTAAAAATGACTTAAGCGGTGTTGTAAGATAAGGGACGATAATATATGTGAAGTGAGCTGTCAATAGTCTCAATGTGGAATGACATCTCACTTCAGCTAATATTAGACGCACGCCGGTTGCGGGTATAAGTAACACATTTTCGTACACGATTACGACTAATCTGTTTCATTTTGGCAGTTCAACAACATTCATTGCGTTATTTACGAGTTCAGCAGATTTTTTTTACGAACTTATGAAGCAATGGATTAGCAATCTGTTTCAAATTGATTCAGATTCTGATTGATCGTGTATTACGCAATTAGGGTACATCTTTCTGAAGAATGAGGTCACTATGTGAAGGACACATAGGGCGTCCCCTCCCTAGGTAGTAAGGTAGGTATGCACAACATAATGAGGTACGTGGCATTTGAATAAATACCGTCTAATTGCGTGCCCCCCAACTGCTAGTTACGAACATATTACCTAATCCCTTTAACACGTTCAGTGCCGGGAGCCCGCCTGGAAGGTTCACCTAGTCGCATACGGGATGCTAGGAGCCCTCGTGGGGGGCTCATTTTAAATTTAGGTTTTTCGTAGCGAATACAGCATTATAAACCGTGAAAATAAAATCTGGTGTATATTTAAACAAGATTTATTAGTATATGCGTTGGTTTTAAAATACAAACATTTTTTTTTTGTTTTTTTCTCGGTTACAAATATTTACAAAAAATTTAAAAGGTTGGACACTACGTACCTACCTATAGGTAGCCACCACAAGACCCCCTAAAAATGCTTGGAATTGTTAATGATGTTGTTTACTTGGAAACAGATTGCTAATCCATTGCTTCATAAGTTCGTAAAAAAAATCTGTTGAATGTTGTTGAACTGCCATAATGAAACAGATTAGTCGTAATCGTTTACAAAAATATGTTGCGTAATTACATAGCAGGTTATAAACTATCTATCTCTGTTCAGTAGTTTTGCGTGAAAGAGTAACAAACATCCATCCATCCATCCTAACATGTTGTGACCCACGATCTTGCATGCATGTATTATTTTAATTCTGTATGTATACACATGTTCGAGCAAATAAAATTTCTTTATTTTTAACAAACTTTCGCGTTTAAAATATTATTAGGATGAATGTATGGAGCAGATTTTTTTTTAATGCTAATTAAGCTAATTGAAATAACTGAAAACCTCATATGGGGCCTCATATGAGGTTTTCAGTTATTTCAATTAGCTTCCTACCTACCCCTTTGTTTTTATCTTTGCGTAAACTTATTAATTTACAGAATATACCTATACTGTATGTTAATAGTAGGTAATTAAGCATTTGCGTTTTATAATCTTACTTTATTTTAGACAAATCTCCGGTAAAATTTCCAACGTGGTTTCTAGATCTTGAAATAAATTGCTTACAGTATCCCTTGGTATCGGCACTGCATACTCTATATCAAGTCCATCTTGTTTAATTGATTTCCAACTCACTGTGTTCACGTCGATTACTTTTAATTTTTCCATCCCTAAAAACGGTTTAGTTAATGCGGAGATGGCAACATTCTGCTATTCAGAAAAATAATGTTGATGTATTATATTTGTTTACATTTACAATGGTTCAGATTAAATTTGCAGGAGGAACACAGGTATCTTAATACAATATTATTGTTTAGTCTATCTATACTTACCTACGATAAGTAAACAGAACTTTAATATAGAATCTAAGATGCGAATCGCCGTATCAATACCAACGCTGACATAAACAAATTGAGGTTATATTAAAGTCCGATGTTGCCAAGTTCATCAAAAAATACCTTATGTTTTATGGTAGAAAGTAATCAACGTAGAAATCTTTTAAATAATACGAAATTTAAAAAAAAACGAGAAAAACAATTTTATTCTAAAATAATATCTCATCCAAATGCAAAACTTCTATAAAATCAACTATTCAAAAACTACGGTCGGGGCAACCTGGTTGAGGATTTTGATGTTATTAGATTTTTGTTATTTTTCATGAATTTCTGAAACGCTTGTGAGCCCGTTAAGAACCTTTGAGTTGTTATTGGGTAGTTCGTAGAATCACACCGATGACTGTACCGCCGTGGAGGTCTAGTTTCATTACTTTCACAATTGATAACCGTTCTCGAACTGAAAGGAAGACATCAAAATATTGAGTTTTGGATAAATATAGTACCTACGTATTATACTAAAATATTTTATTTTTTAACACAACATACTTTAAGGAATCCAATAAACAGTCTTTGTCGTAATAAACAGAATACTCTCTAATTCTTCGAATCGTGTCTCCGTCATCTAATTCCGACGTAAAATCGTATTCATACAACTTTGCAATAAGACCATCTTTATCTTTGACTGTCCAGACGAATTCGCCGGGAAGCCCCTTAAGTTTGGGTCCATCAGTTCCTAGAGGTACGAGGGTATCGTCTTGGACGATTTCTGCAAAGCGCCGATTAGCACAAATCGGCCAGCTGCTGGTGGTACTAACTTTGCGCTTTGAACGCTCGGTTAGCTGCCAATTTGATGTCGTAGCTACAGGTGCTCGGGACTTGTCTAAAAATGATTTTATCTCTGCGCCCACGTCTGAATTTAATAAATTATCGGCAGTTTTTACAATAAATCGACTGCAAAAGGCTTTCAGTTGATTGTTTTTGGATTTGTACACTTCGTTCATTATTTCTAACAGATTCTTCTCGGCTTCCTCTTTTTCGTTTGTGAGTTTCTGAATCCGAGATTTCATGAACAAGTTTTCTTGGTGTGTTACTAAATATAACTGTTGGAAACTCACATAACTGGATCTATTTTCTTTAATTACCTTTTGCGTGGTTTCAATGTGCCGGACGAGTCTATTTTTTGCCATATTCTCTAACTCATACTGCATTCTAATGTTTTTGTTTTCTCGGATGGCTGCGATCAAAAGCTCACCTAAATTTTTTCTCTCTTTACCAACTTCCTGTAATTTCTTAAGTAGAATCATATTTATTCTTGGCTTTTGTAATTCTTTCCCCTTGAAGAAGGCGTTTAATTGGTTCCATAGTATTATTATTATGTTCGTAATGTGTAGCAATAATATTTTACTGTATTTTATGAAGCAATCAGACGTCCGGTTAGCGGTTATTTCAGAATATACTTTTACTCTTTCAACAGTATCGCTGGTGTAGATTTCAACAACTTTCCTTTTTGTAAACAACACAATTTCATTTTTCTTGTTATACAAAGACATAACAAGAGCTCCGGCGAGAAACATAGACAGGGGCAGCAAGGCGACACTGTGGGGCTTGTCACTTAAGTACTTATAATATCTATCTCTCCGTAACACCACTTTACGATTTCCAATCGTTGTATTCCTGGTATTTTCTAACATCTTCTGGTTGAAACCTAAAACAATTTGTTGCAATACAAACTTTAAACTGAGTGTTAAATCCTCTCTCCTGAATACATTCATAAATCCTACTCACCCTCCCGCTTAATTTCAAAATTTCTTTTGACTATCACATCAATGCTGCACATTGTTATCCACATGGCGAGAGTCAGGCCAAGTAGCCATTTGAAAGCAATATACATTTTAATATTATAATGACGTTTTAAACATAAATTATCAAATTAATTTACTTGTACTACAGTATCATAGTCCCACAGATATCGAACCGTGAATTTATAGTTACCTATCGAAACCATATTTTGTAAATTACAAAACTTGTGACAAAGTGGAATATGACATTATAAGACATCTTCACTGTATGTTACGTTGCCATTTTTATTTTTTTATTGATCACCAGTATAATTTTCCGTTAATAGGTTAAATAGGTACCTATTGATTATCTGGTTAGTCTCAGTATTTCACGTTTATTAACACTAATCTAATGCACTATTTTAGAGAGAGGGTTATTTACATCGTCGGTAACTGTCTGTTGTCGCTTAAGCTTAAATATACCTAAGTGAAGTGTCATCTGCAAATAACACTATTTCATGAGGCTGTTTTTGTAAGGCAAGGTACTTAATTCCTTTATACAAGAAATGTTTGAAAGGTTTTTTACACGCGAAATTAAAAAACCGGCCAAGTGCGTGTCGAACCACGCACAATGAGGGGTTCCGTAGTTGGATGAATTTATCCCGAGAACAAACTTAACATTGTAGTTATTATCGAGAATGCAATTGAGATCCAATCTAGGTAGCAAAGCCGAAGCGGAAACTGGATGGATGGATGGACCGCCTGCTAAGCAGGCCTGCCGCCCTTTTATAAAAATTCAAATTTTTGGCAACCAGTGGCGTGTCTGTCGTCCGTAGGGACGTTACCGCACGCTGTCGGTAGCGAGGTGACGTTCTAGATCTAGAGAATAGAGATCGTAGACGTACCTCGAGATGAACCAATATGAGAGAAACCTCTGATATCTATGACATCGCCAAGAAACATAAATACTCACCTACGGCGTCGCTGACCGCTGACTGACATTATTTTGTAGAAATCATTGGTAAAATTATTTACACAAAAATTTAAAAATGTTATACTTAATAATGATCCAGTAAAAACGCAATGATTACAAGAATTAGCTTTTTTGGCGTTTAGTGAAGGTGTTGATAGAAGTTTTTATTCATGTTTGGCTTTGTGATTGCTATAAACAAAATATCAAATGGCAAAACAATTCAACCCCGACCCCGACGACACACGAATTATAACAACAATGCGCATATGTTTTCGTGATTTCGTATGGAGAGCAAGTAAATAAAGACAATCACAATTTACTACTATGTAGGTACTCACCGCAACATTAAGAAGATCAGAGGCGTAACTAGCTTACTAAGACTGTTAGTCTAGCGGGAAAAACTTTCAACCCATTATGTCGGCTTTAGTCGTTTTGACGCTACCTAGACAAAGAAAGCATAAGTAGGTATTTAGCACTTCTGGCACATAAAAGATGCTGCCCGATCTGTTTGACAAGGAGTACCCTTTCCAAGTCACACCCGGAGATAGTATGATATTATTTACGTTTATGTGCGGTCTCGGCCCTCCTCACGACTTTGAGCTTAGTGAAACGCATGTCACCAGTACCCTAATTACGTAATACACGATCAATCAGCAGCCTAATTACGTAATGCACCATCAATAATAAATTGAAAGAAATTGCTAGTCCATTGCTTCATAAGTTCGAAAAAAAAATTGAGCAGATTTTTTTTTCGAACTTATGAAGCAATGGACTAGCAATTTGTTTCAATTTATTATTGATCGTGCATTACGTAATTAGGCTGCTGAATCTGAATCGTTTTGAAACAGATTACTAAACCATTGCTTCGTACGTTCGAAAAAAAAATCTGCTCAACAACGTAAATAACACAATGGATGCTGTTGACCTGTCAAATTGAAACAGATTAGTCGGAATTGTCAACGAAAATGTGTTGCGTAATTAGATAGCTGGTTAACCCCAATATTGATAAGCCGTACCTGTGAGCAACTGAGTAAGCTGACCGGATACGTTCAGCCGTCATCTGCTAGATTTCGAAGTACAGAACGACAAGAAATTTCAGAATTCTCCATTTCATGTTACTGTACCTACCTATTTACTTTTTGTTACAGGCACGGGCGTCTTAATAGGTACTATAGCGTCTATGTTTTTCATGGACAGGAAAAGGTGGCCCATCATAATTGGTTTAGGCATCGGCTGTGGCTTTTCTTGGGCTAATTGCCAGTAAGCTATTAACGCTATGTACTCATAATAGATCCTACTGTTGTTGTAATCATTAGATTCTCATTGTAACTGTTATTGTAGCTATTTCCACAATGTATAGTTGGCTAGACTTTATTTGAATGAAGTTAGTTAAAATAATCTGCATGTACCTACCTATAGGTACCTACTGATACCGTTCAGTTTTATCCTTTATTCTATCAACTTCCCAATTATTTTGTTAGGTGGCGTCTATTGCACGAGCATGTTTTTATACGTTTAGTCGTGTTTGAGGCACGGAAATATGGCAATGCATCGCATTAGAATCACAAAGCCTCAGTCTCCTATCTTTTTTTCGTAAGTACCTATAACTAAGTTCATGGAGCCGTGGATGCTTCTATCAAGCCGTTTTTAATATTTTTTGGAGGGAAGCTCTTGGCCTATATCTCACCTGATGGTAAGTGAAGTTCAGGTTAAAGGTGGATGCGAGCTTCATCCGGAATCCTCAACCACAGAGGAACTGGATATCTTACCTCTAACTAGTAAGTAAGTAAGTAATCATTTATTTACCAAAACACAGCCTACTTAAGTGTTGTACCACTGCGGCGGTTAAGTATTTTTGTCCGTTTTTCTACATGCAATGAGTATCTACATCGCCACAAGCGAACTACGCATCACGACACACAAAATCCTGACGTCAAACAAATCCTATAACGCGCAATTAGACATACGCCTTCTGGTATAACATAGCGCGCTTGTAATTTTCTTTTTAACAACTAAGTATTATATTTTATTGTAAGTAGGTAGGTAGGTACCTAGGTTCACAAATGATTAAATGATTATATGATAATTATGACTACAAATGTTCTTCTAAATAAAAATAAACAAAGCACATAAGGTGACGCCTTATGTGCTTTGTTTATTTTTATTTACAGCACGAAAGTTAATGATGCAAAGTATCGGATTTTTTTGAAAAAATATTCTGCGTATACAGCGAAAAGTAAAAAAAAATATATTTCAAGTTTTGATTCAAAATAAAAACAACCTATACTACCATGCTGAATATCCCTACAACAAAAATTTTTGAGAACAAATTTTGTCAATTCCCTTTTGTTGATCCAAGCATTCATATCTTGGATATAATCCTCTAATTTGTAATATGCTAGTTTACAAAGTGAACTTTTGATAAGAGTTTAAAAATTTCTTCCATTTAATTGCAATATATCGCAAGGTTTTTTGTTGAAACATTTAACACATTACCCCATGAAAGATGTATGTACTTTGGATAATCTGAAAAATGCTTGATCTATTTTATCTTTATTTCTAGTATTAAAATTATGTCTATCACTTATTTTATGAATCATATGTAGATTCTTTCGTACATACACAATATTTTCAAATAGTTCCCTAAGAGATTCGCAGCAACGTAGATTATAAATGGCTCTGACAGCTCTCTTTTGCAAAATAAACATAGATTCAATGTCAGCAGCCTGACCCCACAGTAATATGCCTTACGACATAATGCTGTGGAAGTAGCTAAAATAGACCAAACGCGCGGTTTCTACATCTGTTAACTGTCTTATCGTTCTAACAGCATAAGCGGCTAAGCGGCCTGGGAGTATGCTCGCTGGCCGCGCCACCAAGATTTATTAGGCGTATCCGGACATAGTATACACTAAATAACTGTACCGGAATTGTTCTTTTCCGTAGGCTATAAAGAGATTCGAAAAATTAATTACTTTAGAAATTATAGCCTTGTATACTCCCTGGCCGTGCCACCAAGCGGCGTACCCGAACATGGTATACCTACACTAAATAATTGTACGCATTACGTACTACCCAAAAACGTAATAATATTACGGAAAAATTTGATATCTTAAGAGAAAACATCAAATCAAGATTATCAGCAGACTTGCTGATCTTTGTACTTACTAGATGTGGCCTTCAAATTAGAACAAGGAATTATCTCGGTGAGATGATCGCATAGAAGTACTAGAAATATGCAACACAAAACGAATCTAGATTCATAACAAGAATTTGATCTTCAAGAAGAAGATAAGAAGTTGGTAGGTACTTTTTACTAGGTACGGTCAGCAACGAAAGTCGTTAACACTGCTACTTTTACATGACATCTCTAAAATCACACAAATGTGTGCCGCGGCAGCGGTTGGCGATCGCTACTTTTAAGTTGGTTGCAGGTCTATTTAATATTTTTAGGACTGAATTTCATAAAACTCTGAAAATTTTATTTTAAAATTTTCCTTAAAATCACGGTTTTCACTTACCTACTCGTTTTATTTATTTGTTTTGGACGCCATTGCTGTTGTTATGACACAGAGTCACGCACGACCGGCAAAATTAATTTTGAACTAAAAATCTTTTAAAATATTTAATCTATATTAATAATTGAATTATATTAATTATTTCTTATATTAATATTAATTAATTAAGTAATTCGATAATTAATTAGACCTTCCATAAACGACAAGACGACGGCATACGATTAGTTCCGATTCCAGCTATGCGCAGACTTATCTTCCACGCAGTCCAAGTCGAACCCTAAGCGTCTGAATCTCTGGACCTACTATAAATTCAGCTTATCAGATTGGTAGCTCTATCTATCGGTTTGTAGAAAAAAAACATATATATTTTTAACTTGCTTTTAATAATTAAAAATAAACATTCTTAATTTCCAAACAATTGAACTAGGTATAAAATCTGATAATAGGTCCTAATCTTTAATTCTAAGGAGTTTCTTTACTTTCACTCTTATAGCTAATCCTAATAGGGCAAAGTTTTTTTTGTACCATTCCTTATTGTAGTTGAGGTGCAGTTTCCAGTTTTTGTCCAGGAAAGCTTTGTAAAACACACTCATTTCATCCGCTGTGAGGTTCTGCTTATCCGCTGGTATATTATTCTTAACATATTCTTCTCTTTCCTGTAATAAAAAAAAGTTTAATACAATACATCATCACACAAATAAGGTACTTGCTTCCGCCAGCGGCTTCGCCGACGTGATATCTTTATAAATTATAGCCTATGTTACTCAGTGATAATAAAGCATTCCACTGGTGAAAGAATTGTTTAAATTGGCCCAGGCCTTTTTGAGTTAATTGAAATGGAACTTGGAACTGACTTTTTTGAGCATAACGCTTTTTCCTTACATTACGATTTCTTCCTTCTTCCAATCAATAAAGGAACTCCATATATTTTAGCTAATAAGAATAAAACCAACATGGAAATGTACTTGGTTTTATCGTAACAGTTACTTAGTCTTAGTAATACTCAGTAAGTGTTATAATAAAACATATTATTTGAATAGCAGCAGGACAAATGGTTATCAGCGTTCATGCTAATTATCTACAGATAATTAGCAATGACAGTCAATTACATCAGTTATAGAGGCAGCTGAGAAAAGCGAGGTCTCCCATAGCTTATTAATAACAAAAAAATACCTGATAAAATTGGGAATTATGTTTCTCCCAAAACTTCTGGTTCCATTCTTGTACTTCTGATCTCATTTCTCTATATGTTCTTTCTAAATTTGTTTCGTTGGGCGGTATTCTAAATATGACCTTCCTTAGATTGGACACAGGATCAGGGGGGCCCACCATGTCCGTACTAATCCTTTTAGGATTCGGAGGTTGAATGGACTTCGTTTCTTGCGAAGTACTTGCATTTCTTGCCACAAGTAAGTATGGTTTATGTCTGTGCAACTTTACAATTCTATTCGATATCATTTTTATTTTTTTATTGAATAGTTGCTTAATTTTCACATTTTTCGAACACTGTTCAAGAGAAACACAAACCGCTACAGCAGAGGACCAGCAGCAGCAACACAGCAGCAGTAAAGTTATAGCAACCGAAGCAACTCCCGATAGCAAAGAAATAGGTGAGTTTATTTTTCCTTGAATTTAATCATGTAGCTCTACCGATTTCGATCTGCTAAACGTCAAACTGTCAAAATCAGCTGTAAAACCACAGACTCGGGCCGTTTTCCGATCGCTCACAGCGCTGACATCAATAATTGGCGTTCCGATTTAGATAACACGCTTATGACAGCTGAGGGCTGTCAACAATTCGGAACGCTCGTGAACGCTCTCATGGTGCTCGCTCAACGTCAAAAAACTTGCGTAGCATATTTCTTTGTGTTTAACACTACAAATTTCTTCTTCTTCGTTGGTTAGGTGGCCACGGTAGTCAGAAGCACAATTTCGAAAATGCTACGTTAATCTAAAGTTATGATGCGACTCAAAAAAAAAAACAACAACTGTCATTTTTGACAGCGCTCACTTTGATATTAGTAAAAGGCATGGTCGGCGTTAACGCAAGATGGCGTATGTCATGACGTCATCTATGACGATTCACGATACATCGTTAACGCGCTCACGCTTATTCGGTACGGGCGTTAGCACGCTCATATCGATTACAGCGTAACTCGGAATGCAGCCTAAGTTATGAAACTGTGAACATGACAGTTCAAGCCAGTGTTACCTGTCCTGAGTGTATATCCGCCTCCTATTTTCTTTCTTGTCGCGACCTTCCGCATCCGCTTTAACATCCGCATTGATTGCGGTTGCGGATGCGGCTGCAGATGTCCAAATCAATGCGGAAGCTCCGCAGTTGCGGATGCGGATGCGGATATCCGCAACATCCCTGATTTCAACATGTTTTGTTGTCATGTTTCGCCGGTGCAAACGCACAGTAAGGCTGCGGCAGAGGTCTATCTTAGGGATGTAGACCATTCTTGTTCCGTGAAACTGGTGCCATCTGATATTCACAGGTAGAACTACACCTTTGGATTGGACACCGGTATGCTATAGCTATAGCTATGTAGGTATAGATGTGGTTGTAGTAATAGTATGGGTATAGATTTCGTATTAATGTAGTGTTCATTTCAAGGATTAATAAATGAAATACAATTTAGTAATTATCTTTTTATTACTATTTACCAAAGTAATTAACTAGAAGAATCTTTGGTAGGGGTTGACTGCACTGCCGCCCGCAACGAATTTTTTGACAACCAGCGGCGTGTCGGTCGTCCGTCGGGACCTTGTCGACTCGGGACCAAAGAGTATAATAATAATATGCTCGGGACCATTGGTCGGGACTCGGGACGTCACATCACCGCGCAATGTCGGTAGTGTAGTGTCTGACGTTCTAGAGATCGTAGACGTAGGTACCATCGAAGAAGTTCATATCTAACCACTGTAAGGGCTATTCTTGCTTGCAGTGCTCGGCGGCTATAGCACCGGGTCGGTAACAGATGTGGTCATTGTGTTCACGGGATTTTGTTTTGAAACTGGTTAGATATTAACTTCTTTGATGGTACCTCTAAATGAACCTCTGTGAGATGAACAATGTCATACATCGCCTCTAGATTTTACATAGTCCATAAACATCGCTGACCGCTGACTGACATTATTTTGTAAAAATCATTGGTAGAAATAATTAAAATAAAATTTTAAAATGTTTTACATACTAATGATCAAGTAAAAAAGAAACGCAATGGTTACAAGAATAAAATTGTTTGGTGTTTGGTGAAGGTTGTGATAGAAGTTTCTATTCATGATTGGCTCTAAGATTACTATAAAAAGAATATCAAATGGCAAAAACATTTAACCCCGACCCCGGGGACAGTCGTATTATAACCACACTGCGCGTATGCTTTGGTGATGCCTTATGGAAAGCAGGTAATTAAAGAAAGCCAATCACAATTTACTACCATGTAGGTACACAATTACACTTACCGCAACATTAAGAAGGTAACTAGCTTACTGACTGTTATTATAGCGGAAAAAACTTTCAACCCATCACGTCGGCTTTAGTCGTTTTGACGCTACCTAACCAAAGAAAGCATGCAGACCGATCTGTTTGACTAGGAATAACCTTTCCAAGTCACACCCGGAGATAGTAGGTATGCTATAAATGCTATAAACCGTATTATATAAATACGGTCTCGATCCTCCTCACCACTTTAAAACGCATGTCACCCCAATATTAATAAGCCGTAACTGTTAGATACCTGAGTAACTGAGTGAGCTGGCTGGCTGGCTTGTTGTATACCTAGTAGGCGAATACGTTCAGCCCTATTCAGCTAGATTTCGAAGTACAGAGGAACACGAAATTTCATGCCACTGTACCTATTTATTTTTATATTAAGTTCTTATATTATTTATTTATATATTATATGTTACAGGCACGGGCGCTCTAATAGGTACTATAGCGTCTATGTTTTTCATGAAACGGAAAAGGTGGCCCATCATAATAGGAATAGGCATCGGCTGTGGCTTCTCTTGGGCCAATTGCCAGTAAGCTAATTACGCTATTTACACAATTGTAGATCCTACTGTTGCTAAAACCATTAGATTCTCATTGTAAGGGTGTTTGTGCATTACCTCGTATTCGATTTGTATTTGTGTTTTTTTACGAACAGAATAAAAATGGATCAGAAATTCACGAATGGGCGCTGTGCACACACTCGTATTCGTGATTCGTTTTGGGGAAGATTTTATCATCCGTTTTAAAAAACACCAATACGAGAGTCCACCTGCACGCGCCCTCTCCGCAAAAATTCACGATTGCGCGCTCACAGCATTCGATTCGTATTCGTGAAGAACACGAATACGTATACGATCACGTTCGCAACTACGTTCGCCACTTACAACAGTCACTGATATTATTAACAGAATACGCCTGTCGCTCAGTGCGTCTCAGAGACGCACTGAGTGACAGGCGTATTCACGATGGCAGAGTCTGCCATCCTGCATAAGTTAGTGTGTGTGTGTGCGGCAATTAGCGTGAAAGCGTAACAAACAAACAAACTCACTTTCGCATTTATAATTACTAGCTGCGCCCCGCGGTTTCCCGCACAAGTCTTGATCCCGTGGGAATATCGGGATAAAAATGTATCCTATGCCCTAACCTAGATCATGGTCTACCCATGTGTAAGATTTCATTCAAATCCGTTTAGCTGTTTTAGCGTAACAAACAAACAAACTGACTTTCGCATTTATAATATTAGTTAGGATAGTTAGGATGACGGCTTCTCACATCGAGTCAATTTTACGAGTAGTTTACGCACGAATCACGAATACGAACCGAATACTAGGTAGTGCACAAACGCCCTAGTGTTATTGTAGCTAGTTCCACAATTAATAGTTGGCTAGACTTTATTTGAATGAAGTTACTCTTCATGTTTATGTACTGTAGACATACGACGTTACCGTTCAGTTTTATTCTATATTTTATCAACATTCCAATTATTTTGTTAGGTGGCGTCTATTACTGTGCGTTTGCACTGGCGAAACATCGCAACAAAAATGTTGATATCTCTAGGTCTAGTCAAAAATTGTATGGAACATTGACAGAAAATAGAGTACTTAGTAACTAAATGTTCAAAAGAATATTTTATCCATCATTCTGAGACTGGGTGCTAAAATTTTCGAGCTAGCTTTGCTGGCTTTAGCATCGTATATTTCTCATGAAGGTACTCAAACCTTTCTGCATAGGTCAACAACGATAAAGTATCTCCTATTTCTGTATGTATGGTCAAAAGAACACCTTACCTTTCCGAGGCGGGGTGCTAAAAATTTCGGGCCTGCTACGCTCGCTCTTGTGTCCTGAATTCTCCTAATTATCAAACTTTTCTATATAATTTAACAACTTCCTGTTTCTGCAAGAATGGTTAAAAGACAACCCAATTGTAACCATCTCAGACTGCGTCCTAAAATTTCGGAGCGCGCTTCGCTCGCAGTTGCATCCAACATCTCAAACTTCTCTGCATTAGAAATAGCTATGAAAACATTTTCAAAAAAAAATTGAGCCGAAAAGTTCCACTATTCACGTTTTTTATGTATTTTTTGTCATCATTTGATTAGCAATAAAACTCATAAATTAGTGTATAATTCATTCAATTTAACGTTCTTCTTTCGACTGGGAAAAGAAAGAGGCCTCGCAAAGCTGATGTCGCAGACGTCCAGGTTTGGTCTAGCGCCGCCACTGCATTATTTAGTTATACGATAACGTTTATTTATTAGCCGTGTTAGTGAATTCTCGGATGAAAAAAAAAGAAAATCAAGAGAATACCAGAATAATTATGAAATCGCCAGCACGGAATGAGCAAGCATCGTGCGTGCGTGACCGGTCTCATGTCGTCTCTGTTGGTTTTTGTCCTTGCGTAGCACAACAGGAGAATTACTATAAATTATTTTATTCAGAATAAATATTTTTTTCATAATAGAACTTTTATTCATAAAATAGAATAGAATACTCTTTATTATGTAGGTACACCATATAAATTAGATTACAGTTATTAGAAAAAAATCATAACATTACTACCTAGCCTGAAGACTTTCAGCGACTTCCTTGATAAACAACTGATTTAATGCGATGTGGGTTCAGGAGGTGTAGGCAATCTATAAGATGTGAACAATTAAACATCTCACCGTGAAGAGGTGAAGTGAAGTGAGCTGTCTATAGTGTCAATCCCTAGCTTTAGTTGCAATGACAGCTCACATCAAGCTCACTTCACCCAAGCTCACTTCACCCAAGTTATCACGGTGAGATGTTTACAGAATAGCATGGCTGATTTCAAAATCTGAAATCCACACAGCTTTTGACGGCCGATTTGTCACTAGTGAAGTCTGAATCAGTGTGTGGACGTGCAATTTAGATGTCCTTTGGCATCACTTTTAATTTTGGCATATCTATGCATGACCAGTTAACTATAGGAAACTTATAATTATTATTACTCGGATTGCCAATAGATGTGAAAACCAGACTAATGCTAATAATTCCAATTTACAAATTAAATTGTGTTTTTAATTATTTATACTATAATTAATCTACAAATAAAAATTAAAAACAGTTTGTCCAAAATTTTAATCTTAGCTTCAGTCGGCAGTCTCCACTTCTCCATGACTATTTTGTGTGAAATGTGGTGCAATGACATAGACACTAGTGCCGCGTCAGAGGGACTTCAGTGGTGGCGCGGTGAACGGCAAGTGTAAATGTAAAATGTAAATGTTTTATGTCATTGTATTGACTATTGGCAGTTGACTGACACTAGACTGACATACAATGTCATTATTGTCAGTGTCATTAAATCTTTCATTTTTGTGTCGTGCCGTCTTATCAATTTTCATTACGAATTATGTAAAAGCCACAAATTCTATAATAAACTCAGTTTTTGGTGAATGATCCCAAGAATAAACACGGGACAACCTAAATTTTGTTTAAATATTTGGATTTGTGGTTAAAAATAATACAAAGTACACAATGGCAAAAGAAAAAGTAGATCCCGAAGACTCTTATAGGAAGAAATTGGACATGTGCATCACCGATGCCATTGTTAAAGGAGGTAAATATTAAAATACAGATCATATTTTGTACTTGCCGTAAGGATCCGGTCCAACAATGTTCAACCGGGTTTCCGAAGAGTATCAGAAGATAATGCAGAAGCGCCCTTGTCTACTTTTAATAGTGTCGGATTACCTATCAAACTCAAACTCAAAGCATTTATTTCAAATAAACCAATTACAGGCACTTTTGAATTGTCAAGGGATCGGATCTCATTGGATATCATGGATCATATTATGATGGTTATGTTTGTAATTATTCTATACTGACTACAATTTTTGCGTTACAGGTGGTGGTATTTTACTTGGCACAATCGCATCAATATTTATCATAAAAAGGAGGTGGCCCATCACAACTGGTTTAGGCATAGGCATGGGTTTTTCTTTCGCCAATTGCCAGTATGAACTTAATGCAAGAAAAAATATTATTTAACATAATTAGCATGTAGGGTCTACAGTTGTCAGGTAGGCATCATGTAATAGAACTAGGTAAGAATCACAGTCCTAGTAAGTAAATTGAAAGTTATTTGTAGAGTTACTAGTCTTAGCTTGCATCCAGACCGCAGTTAATTACAACATCCTAACATATTTTGAGATATGATTACGAGATGACATATTTTAAGGATATGGTTGATGTTGATCAACTGCAGCCTGGTTGTAACTGAATATAATTAGAACTTCATAATTAATTTCATGTAGCTACAGCAGTAATTATAGTAGCAACTATTTGGTTTTATTCTACCCCTTATTCAGGGAGCAGGAAACCATATCTCTGACAGCAGATTTACATAAGAGCTGCTTGACTTGATTAAGCAGCTTTTATGTGAATCTGGATGCAATGCCTCGATAAAAGATTGGAGGTCTTCTGAAATCTGGAGCTGTGATGTTACCTTGTGCTTATTGCAATAAATAAATTACAGGTGGACATGGTGTAACCGAAACAACCCTGGTGCACATAAATAGAATATATTAAGGTATTTATCGCTTAAAATTATTGATTATTATTAACTAATTTGACCGCTCGGTTTTATATCAATTGCCATGCCCCAGCACCCAGCTCATAAATCGACAAATAAATATCTATGACGAATAGGGTTGTGCAATTAAATTAAAAACGAACACTATGTATCCTTATGCCCCTATGTATGTTATTGTGTGTAAAAATAATAAAATAAATAACATAGGTTCATGGGTGACTCAAAAACATTTGTATTTGTATTAATCCAACTGGGGAAGTCAATAGGTTAAGATGTAGTGACCCCTGTTCCTTAACCCATCCTGCAGTAGGCAGGATGGGTCAGTCACTAGCCAGGAAAGTAAACTATTTATTATTAAAAAAAGATTTATATTATGATGTTAGAAATCCATTTAAAGGTTTATGACCTTATTAAAAATAATATAATAATATATTTTATTTTTGGTTTAAAATCAATCTCTGATGAAAAAATCATTCTGTATAATGAACAGAAATATAATATCCACTGTGTTTTTAAAGAACATTCTTTTTTATGGTCAATCAATTGTTAAAAATATGGCAAGAACCACCACTTATAACATAATATGGCAACTGTATTTATTTTTTCTTTCAGTTTTGAAATATTTATCCGAGACTAGCCAAGAGGAAGCATCCACTCAGGAACACCAAGTACAGCATTTACTTAGTGGCTCAAACTGACAACTACAATAGACCAATAATATTATGAAATAGATGCAGTTAACTTATAAGTTGTTTTATTGTTATCCTGTTAGGGTTCAATTTCAAACATATATTTTATGGATGGCTGGCTGGCTGCCTTACAACAGGAATGTTGTGAGGCATTCATCATCATCGTCAACAGCCTATAACAGTCCACTGCAGGACGTCTGGTATGTTGCAAAAGTATCAAATGAAAATGGAGACAAATGTATCAGAAAACCTGCAAATTGAGGTTAATTTTATAACCTCAATTTTCGTCAATGATTTTTCAATTATAATTTAATAATGTTTACTGGATAAAGTGGTACATAAGATATAAAATTTGAAATTTTCTATACTCCATTTGAAATAAGATAAGGCTGCCTGTCCATTGATGCGGAGCGAGTCAGCGGAACGGAGTTACGGAATGTGCGGAGTGAGGTACCGGAGCGGTGTTGCGGACTGTGCGGAGCTAGACCGAGTTCACGCGACGAGTAATTTGTGTGTCAAAGTACAAAGTGTTACTTTAGTACCCGGTCTCCCCTAAGTCGAAATAAAGAGGCTACATATATACTAGCCCTGCCGGGGCACGCACACACTGGCCGAACATCGGTGGCACTACACCACCTCCACCGGGCCCCGCGGCTGCTATACTTCGCGGCCGGTTTTTTTCCGCATCCTCTATCCGCTTCCCCGCTCCGCTTCCCGGTTTTGTAGGAGTTTTTAAACTAGTTCGCAAATCCCTGTCCACTGAAGCGGAGCGGAGATTTTATGCAATTCCATTGGTTAATAGTGGCACAGCCTCGCTCCGCTTCTCTCCTCTCCGCTCCAGTGGACAGGCAGCCTTAAACAAACCTTTTTTACAATCCGTTCAATCGATTTTGCCTTCTATTGCGTTGGTGGCATGACAAATGGCAGTTGCAGTAATAGTATTTTTTGCTTTTAATGCCATCCTTATGCCTACGGTATAGAAGTGAAAATCAGTTGAACGGACTGTAAATAACCCTCTTTTATTGGCTTCGGCGCAGTCAAGTAAAAAGGTTTATTTAAATCTACGTAATCTTATTTTAAATGGAGTATAAGTACATTACAGTATTAGCTGCCCTCCCCCCCCCCCCCCCGGGTACGCCCATGATCATTTTGCTAGAGATTGCTAATCCATTGCTTCATATGTACGAAAAAAAAAATTTGCTCAACGACGTAGACAACGCAATGAATGTTGTTGAACTGTCAAAATTAAACGGATTTGTCTTAATTATTTACGAAAATGTATTACGCAATTAGTTAGCAGTGTTTGTGTACATTTATCAGATACTTTTGGATCAGACTATTGGCCTCTCCGCTCACACGCCATTCAAGTCTCCAAGATAAAGAAAGACTTGCAAAGTAACCTCTTCGCTATTATAGACCATGCAAGTCACTGATATAGATCAGTGACTTGCATGGTCTATAATAGCGTGCGAATATCCATACATAAGGGGTATGTATGGATATTCGCACGTATTTATAGTTAAGAGACGGGTAACCGTCAAAAATGCATTTAAAAAACAAGGGTAGATCCATTGGGAGGGGGGGCGCAATGGCACGTGCATTGTTGCAATACTAGATGTGTAGGGCATGGTATAATAATATACTTATGCGGGGGACACTTCTAACCTAACCTGACTGGCCCATGTGCCCCTCCCAGAAATAAATCCTGGATCCGCCCTTGCAAACAATCACTAATCATTATTTAACTTGAAGCAACGTTTATAAATACACCCCTATAATATAATATCATAACTGGGGTACTAAATTCTGAGGCGGGTGGAATGCGATATGCGAGCGATCGAAACCAGCGCTGGAATAATGTGAACAATCCAGTCCCAATGACTGGATGGACACTCCAGTCATTGGAACCGGGCATTTGGTTTCTTAGCGTTGTCATAGCGTTACTTAAAAAATATGTATCAGTTGTCAAGCAACTGCAAAAGGACAACAATAATTTGCTAAGAAAAAACAAGGTTATGGGTTGGTGTATGACACACGTCGCCGAATTTTTCGTTCAAGAACATGTTGGTTTCCTCACGATGTTTCCCTTCACCGTTTTGAGAGAGGTGGTGATGAAATTATTTGCACAACATAAAATAAAACTCAAAAATAAAGAACAATATTTAATCATTTATTGTACAAATCGATACTGGAATTAAGATAAAGGATAGATTTAGTGTATCTTAACAATAAAAATAATTTAAATACAACAATAATTATATTTTAGTATGAATAGACAAGCTTTTCCAACAACCCATATACAGACACCCAACGTGGTGATAATTATATCTATAAAACATGGCAACACAGGTTAAACAGCACATTTATACAGTTTCGTATTGGGGATGACTGCATTTCGAGAGAGATAGAGCATCCGTACCTCAGACATAATAAAGATTAAACATCACCATTTCCTCAAAAAGGAGATTATGGCAACGGAACTGTGACATTTAAAAAGTAAACATTCAACAAGTGCAATCATAACAACAATGATGTATAAATACAAATTAATTAATCGTAAACTTGATTGACAAAGTTAATCGATTACATATAGGTAGATGTCATCGATTAACTCAAAGAACGTCTTTTGTTATTTTTGTAGTTGAGATAGTATCTCAACTATTAACATTCAGAACGGATGTTTGATTAGTAACATGCAACAAACATAAACTTGTATATTTTAACAAATCCCATCAATAAACAACATTGAACAAATACAATGAAAACAATCACAATAGTTATACATTTTGTTAGGTTTATACAAATTTGTCTTTTAATTTATCAAACAATTTCATTTTGTAATAAAATGCAGTTTATTGTTACCATACCATACTAGCTCGAAAAATGGGAAAACAAAAGAGATTCCATTGTCATGCAGAAGTACAGAAGAACAAAATTAGTTATTTCATTATATGTGAACGAAACACTATAACTGTACTATCATAGATACAATGCACAAGACAAAAATACTTTAATTGGCAAGAAAAAATATAATTTCCCACAACTACATAATTACGTCCATTTCATTTTTAGTGACATGTTTGAAAACCTGTGACAGTAGATATATCATTCCGATTTGAACACAAGATTGTAAATATCTTATCTTATTATATAAACACTCTTTCGACCATCCGGGCCAACATGCGCGTGCGACATAATGGATGTTGTGGGAATATCTTGCGCCGAAGCGAGACATGACTATGCGTAAAATATCGGGTAAAAAACACGCAAAATGAAGCCGAGAGTCACGTATTCTTCCTGCCCTGTGTTTTTTATTTTTTTATAGAACCTTTCCTGGGAATCTTCTGTTACGGAGTTATGAAGGGTCAAAGTTCAACTTTTTATTAAAACCCTTTTTTAAATGTTTATTAAACTTATTATTTAACTTTAGATACCCCCACAACTCGTTTACCGTGGTATGAACGCGCTGCCGTAAACAGCGATTTTTCACACCAAAAATAATAGTTTTTTTACTAGCAATATTTTTTTCTCAATATTACGTAGTTTGATGTACAAAATGCGTAGTTATCGGCTTTGTGAGCGCTTTTTTACACCCTATAAAGCCATGTCACTCCGGCGTGAGAAAACACGACGACAAAACGTTGTCGCGCTGCGTAATTTTGCATGTAAGTTTCTCAAGACACGTTCAAACTAACAATGGCGACAACTATAATATTTAACTAAATTATAAAACATAACATTTGGTAATACATTTGACTAGTACATCGTTCGGGACAACCGATTTCACTCACAGGAACAATAAACAAGATTTTGTTTGAAATATAAACAAAGTTATGTTAATACTACAATAACTATCTCAATACTAATATAATTTAGCGATTTGTCTAGCAATCCGAGAACATGTTTGTCGTTGGTTGGACCAAGTTTTGCATACGAATTAAGTCTATAGAAGTTCTTAGTTTACTTAAAAGGCTCAGAGCAAAACACAGAATCATTAGATGACATTGGAAAGATAAAGTTATTTTCAGTGATATAAAGTGCAAAGTAGCACACGAAGTCCGAGGAGCCGTTTCATTTCTTCTTGGGGTTGGAGACATAATTCTACCAATACGTAGAAGTCTCTTTTACGATTTTTATAGCTTTCTAGATCATAACAAAACGCGGTCAAAGAAATGACTGTATAATTTTAATAATCAAGACCTCTTTTCCCTGCATTATAATAATATTGTTCTCTAGCTTTCAACAGGCAATTACGAAGCTCAATCAAATGTTACTAGGTAGAATGTATAAAGATTTAAAAACGTGTAAAGTAGCTATTACATATCGTGATAGACACCGACTTCTATTGCTATTTTGAAAGATAATTGGAATTATGGCACGGTATGTTTGTTCTTTATTAATACTAAATTAAAAGAGAATATGGTGCGATGCTTGAGTGCTTTGGCACTGATTGTGTTTCTGTTGATCCCAATTTTCTATTACAAGAGCAACATTATGTATGAGGTAATAAAAACATGGCCAAGACTTACTGTTTACTCATTTGAGATTCTTTATTGGTTCTTCTTGATAAGTCTTACTAAGGGGTACCGTGTTACCCAGTAACTGGTTTGTGGAGGACAGATAGGTAATCGCTCTATGTAAAATACTGCATCCGGTTGGACTGGAACCCGACCCCAACATATTTGGGGAAGGCTAGGCAGACATGAGATTCTTATGAATGAATAATACAACTTCGAGCAAAAAGACCAGCAAGCTGATAATCAAGGCAAGTACGTATATTCTACTTTATAAAAATCTAAAATTCAGTCACTCACAGACAGCGCACAGCCAAAACTGCTGTGTCTAAAAATAACTTAGCACAAGGATTCTTTATAATAACGAAGGTGATGGGGATAATTAAGAGAGTTGAGAGTGAGTGTATGGCAGTTCGTAATTTTTGCAGATGGGAAAACTCATCGGTCGAGCGGCTTCTTGTTGTATCCACTATTTATCCTAGTCATAGCAATAGACATCGGAGTCTATCACATCATGTAATAGCGTAGTGTTTACCATATTAGGTGCAGTGCCGTAATACTGTCCTTATTTTATCGTAGGTACTCTATAACACTAGTTATTGTGATATCGTGAAGACAAACTGCTAATTTACAGCTAGTCTTATTTATTTATATAAAAGTGTGAATATTTAGTTTTTACTTTATATATTTTTATAATCGAACAGGGCCGGTGTGAGTTCTGGTCTTGGGGTCTTATTATAAAGAATTAATGCTATAATTTTTCCAGCGTCAGAAAAAGACGGCGCTATACATGATCTATAGCACCATCCCTCTTTCGCAACGGAATCATGTTGGCATTCATACTTCATAAGGCTGGTTTCACAGCTGTCCGGGAGACCCGTACGGGTGGCCCGTACACGGGAGACCCGTACGGGCCGTCCGTACACGGGAGACCCGCACGGGTAGCGCCCGAGGGAGTAGTACCATACGTTGTATGGGCTCTACCTGGAGCGGGTCGCGTACGGACCAATCCGCGTCGCTGTAAACAATGTTCTAGCGCCTCCGTTCCAGCTGTGGAACCACCCTTATAAGGACCAGGTTTATATTAAGGTGTTTAACGTTAATTACGCCTGGATTTCCTGAAGTGCACAGATCCTCTTACCCGTATAACGTCAGGTGTGAACATTTTAGTAGGCGATTTAAGGTTTTTCGTTTCGGCATGAATGTTTTAATTATTTTACTATTTTGAAAAATAAAAGATGATTTGATTATAAAAAGGAAAACTGAATCAATCAAAATATGTGATTAAATTAATAAAAAGTTTACTTTTCTTACAATGAGTTGTAGACACCGGCCTCCGAACGTTAATACTCAACATCCGAGCTACAATAAAGCTAATACCTATAGTAGGAGACTCAGTTCGCCTAACTATCCAACATAGGCACTAATACAATTTGGCCTAGGACCTAAAGCACACTTCTACTGACTAAGGGCACTTGGACCATTGTGACGTCGTCGCTAGAAATCGTTTGTACTTATACATGACATGACATCATGTTTGGGAGATTTTTAAAAGCCTCTAAATTAAATAAAGATGTAAAAGAAAAAAATAAAATGAATTCACACTAGTTCCGCCAGCGGCTTCGCGCGCGTGATATCTTTATAAATTATAGCCTATGTTACTTAGTGCATTCCACTGAAAAAAAAAAAAAAAACTAAATCGGTCCAGTCGTTTTTGAGTTTATTCATTACAAACAAAGATCTTTTCTCTTTATAATCAGGGGCGTAGCTACCGCCGTATCGACCGTATCGATGATACGGGGCCCCCAAGCTACAGAGCTTCGCTCGCTCTTACATTTTCTTAGTTAAATGACAATGAAATCTTCACCAATCCCGGTTCAGAATGCTTCACTTTTGTTGAGCCTGGTTCGCTCGCTCTACAATGAAAACGTAAAAAATTTGAGCCAGCTTTCTAGCTCGCTTCGCTCGCTCTTGGATTCTCTTAGTAACTTCACAATGTCGACTCGCGATATTATATTATTCATTTTCGCTACAGTGAGATAAAAAGGGCCCCCAACATATTTTGATACAGGGCCCCTTTTCTACTAGCTACGCCACTGTTTATAATACTTACTAGTATAGATAAATCTAAATGGGCTTGTAAAATGTCAGAAGCACCCATGCATAGCACACTCACACATTTGTATACCACATTTACAATCATGCCAGTTCTGAGACAAGTCCCATGGAGTATAAAGGGATACGGATATCCTATTGGCATGAACTTTCCTCAACGGAAATTCCAATAACACTACAAGACTCGGGGATCACACCCAGGACCTCACGCTCTGCATTCACTAGACCAGAAAATATCGAAAGGGTCAGTTGAGTTGCGCTACGTAACATTCGTATAGAATGTACTCAACCGATTAGTCTCCTTTCCTTTTCGTGGCAGTTTTTATGCCACCCATGGACCTCTGACTTGGCTTCACATGCCGTCCTGAAATATCTCTCACGCATGACGGTTTCCTCACGATGTTTTCCTTCACCGTTTTTGAAGCAAGTGATAATTATACAATACGCACATTAATCCGAAAATTCAGAGGTGTGTGACTTGGGTTCGAACTCGAGACCTATGACTTGGCAGTCCGACGGTCACACCACTAGGCTATCACTTACATACCGACCGGTACAGATAGATACCGATACCCGACCGATTAGATAGTACATGTAACGTAATAGTGTACTCGTTGTTGAAGAGCCTAATAAATAAATAAATTTAGCGTTAATCACTAACAAAGGACACACAAGATTTCATTACGCTAACTTCGATCCTACATTTAGCCCTTGTCAACAGAAGTGTACCCAAAGCGATTGATCAGTATGACACTTGTCCACACGACTGTATCGATCGAATCTATTGTTGTACAGCCACACAACGAAAATACCACGTTACGAGAAAGCGCGATAACCCAATACTTAGAGCCTATTTTACCACTCCCGGATAGGCAGTCTACAAAGGAAAGAATTAAAAAAAAATGTGCGTGAAGCTCCGTACACGTGTTTAAGAGAGATTTAGTGTGAGAGACAGAGAAAGTTATATCTTTTTTTCTCTCTCTTGTAGCGAAATCTGACTACACGCGAGGCGTCCTTGAAATTTCGATATAAATTCTCGTCCATTTATCGAATCGTCACCTAAAAG
Source organism: Agrochola circellaris (assembly GCA_914767755.1). Classification (NCBI taxonomy): domain Eukaryota; kingdom Metazoa; phylum Arthropoda; class Insecta; order Lepidoptera; family Noctuidae; genus Agrochola; species Agrochola circellaris. The sequence continues at coordinate 2,014,590 of OU611849.1, forward strand.
CCATACGTTACGGAACCATAACCATGAACTTGTATGAGTTTATCTGTCAGATAACTTAACCAGAACTTATCCGGAGGTGGAAAAACAGCCCTTTCGTTTAGCAACTGTCCGATTCGTACATCGAAAGGAATTTCGAACGTAATTTTAACGTTAATCTACAATGTTCCTATTATCCTTTAGAACTACGATTCGGAAGAGTTGTCGAAACTCTTGCCTTGGGTATCAGCTCTAAGGCAAACCGTTACGAATAACTATCACACTTATTTATAATCTATGGTCGAAAACGGCAATAACCGGGCAGTATATTTCTTAACAACGACGAAAAATACGAGAAATCATTTTATTAAAATAACTGGTGAACCATGTTGCGTTTTGGCGTAACTAGGAATATTTTATATTGATAATAATATATTTTTATTTTACAATAAAAACTGCGTATTGACTTAATATTATCGTCAATTCAAAGGAAGCCCGAAAGGATATTGTAATATAATACTAACTAAAACTTCTCTAAACATGTAAAGTGAAATAACAGTAAAACATTCGCTTTAACTTCAAAGATCTGTTAGGGCGAAATTAGACTAATTAAACTGAACGCACTAAACACATCTAAACAGCGTTACGAGCTGTAAGTGTCAAAATTGTTGCGGAATATTGACACTGACAGCCGGTGAACGCAGTTTAGAAGAGCTGATCGCGTTCAGTTTCATTGGCGAAATCCGCCCTTAACCATCTTCAAGCCAACAGTCCACAAACAAACATGAAAATATAGGCACATTCCAACTTCCTAAGGTTGGCAACCCTAACCTGTCTGTCAAACCGGTCTGTTTGCCAACCTTACAACAAAAACTCTATACATCTTCACTTCCCTCATTCCCAGTTACGCCAAAGCGTCAACGTGTACAGACTAAACAAAACTGAGGGTTCACTGTGGCTCGTGGCTCACTGTGATTGGCTCGCAGTGGCTCGTGGCTCACTTGGTGGTCATGTCGGGCCAGTAGTTGATGTAATAGCGGTGGGTACTGCCTTCGAATAGTCGGTCCAGCCAGTTCTCGAGCCCGTCTAGAAGGTTCTCTGCAAAGAAAGACGGAAAAACTGCAATTAGAAAAAAAATAATATGCTTGTTTCTTATAACTCCAATTTCAAGAAAAAAAAAAGGACGCCTTATAGACAAAGTCAAATCATTTATTTCAAATAGGCCCTTGTAAGGCACTTTTGAACGTCAAAGTTTACAAAAAAATTAATTGATTCTAGTCTCCCCTTCCAAAAGGTAGTTTTCGTATGGAGAAGAATGGGCAAGGAACTCCACCGTTACTCTTTTAAAATGTTTTACAATATTTTGTATATATAGGTACTATCGAAGAACTTCATATCTAAGCAGTTTGAAAACAAAATCACGTGAACACCATTAACACATCTGTTACCGCCCCGGTTCTAAAGCGGCCGAGCGCTGCAAGCAAAAATAGTCCTTACGGTGTATAGATATGAACTTCTTCGATGGTACATTAGTTACATAATTATATGTGAAGACGATACACCTAAGACGGTTAACGAAGGCCAGTGGGTCTACTCCCTAATCGAAATCCGTAGTTTCGGCCGAAGTAACGGGCGCTTCTTTCTCCGTCTCACTTACTATGAGACCTACATACCGATGACCGATACCTGCCATGCGATTCTGTATACATCTCACCGTGAAAACTTGGGTGAAGTGAGCTGTCAATAGTGTCAATCCCTGTGTAATGACAGCTCACTCCACGCTCACTTCACTTAAGTTTTCACGGTGAGATGGTTACAGAATAGCACTGCTGATGGTCTTACATACCGTGAGTGACAATGTTTTGCGTGAGTTACATTGCGCGCTGCCGTAAATAGCAAATTTTCCAGCAATAATTTTTGCTCCAAGTTATTTATTTTAATGTACAGAATCTCCTTGGTAAAGTGCCTGTAAATGGTTTAATTGAAATAAATGGTTTGAGTTTGAGAGAGCGTAGATAACGGTTAAGTGATGGGTCTTTTTACACCCTGTAGGTATCGATTTAAAGCGTTAGTTCATCACAGATGTGATTGGGCCTAGCAAATCTGTGCAGTTCCGCCGACTTAGGCGAATTATGAGTAGTGCTCACCTTGCATGAGCACGGGCGGGTCGGATCCCTCGTCGTTGGAGGAGGAGTCGGGCGACGTGTGGAAGCCGATGAAGGCGCCGGCTTCCGGGTCGAACGTGCCGCCCTCGCCCAGCGACCGCGTCATGCGACTCATGCGCTGAGAAAATAAAAACATAGATAAATGATTTTGAGAATGCTGGTTAACTTGTAATTGGCGACTGTGTTGTAACCAGATTTTTATAACTGTGCGCCTGTCAACGTCAAAATATTACAGTGGTTTAAATAACAATAATAATAATTAGGATTATCCACCAGCAACTTGCTCTGAAATATAGCCTTGTGGAATCGGAAGTACCGTACCATAGGTATGTGCCCGACCCAGTTCTCGAAAATTACAATATCACGTTGTATTGGGATCGATCTATCATCACTGACAGGACTATTGTTGCCAATAAGCCAGACATAGTGGTGATAGATCGATTAGAGCGTCGCACAATGATTATTGATATAGCGGTCCCGCATGACAAGAACCTCGTGAAAGCCGAGAAAGATAAACAAATCAAGTATCTTGACTTGGCTCGCGAGGTTGTCGACATGTGGGATGTGGACTCAGCGATCATTGTGCCGGTAGTCGTATCAGCCAATGGCTTAATTGCCAAGAGCCTCGACCAACACCTAAGGAGGCTCTCGTTGGGCGGCTGGATCAAGGGCTTGATCCAGAAAGCGGTACTCCTAGACAGGGCTCGCATTGTCAGGAGGTTCCTCTCTCTGGGGCCCTGACCGCCGGTAGCTTGGACCCTGTTCCCGATACCGGTGGGCTACTATTTTTTATATTTTTAAATGTTTTTTATATATTTTTTTTAAGAAATATTTAAAAATGTAATTTATAAGTATTTTAAATGAAATAAAGGAAATAATAATTAAACGAATAATATGACATAACTGTGGAGACGAAACGAGTCGTGTAGACCGTAAGTGAGTAATAAGAGGTGTCGGGACACTGAGGAGGTAATCGTGCGGCTGAATTCAATTCTAACAACCTGCGATTTTGACAGCACCAAGTGCACAGTTATAAAAATCGAGTTATAGTTAACATGTAATTGTTAACTATACTTATGCTATATTGTATACAGAAGATGGTGGTAAAAAGATAAATAAGTAACGTTTGTACTCTCAGAAGGCTTAGATTTTTAACATCAGCAACTCAAAAATCAACAAATGGGTACATCTTCATTTACGTCACGGTTAGATCACGTTTTTCATTGCTGCTATCTTGAAAGTGGATTTTAGACTTTTACATTCGCTGTTCCTGAAAAGCACAGCGTTGATATTCACGTAAATATACCTGCAACTATACACGATTGTTCCTTGGATTTGCGTACGCCATCAAACAAAGTAGCAGGTACTTTTTATAAGTGCAAAACTATGCTAAATCTGTAAATATTGGTGTAGTTTACCTTGTGCGGCTTGGTGCACTCGGGGTGCTTGGCGTGGTAGATGCAGAAGTACTTGCGGTGCGGGTTGAGCGCCAGCACGGTGCCCACACAGTTGCGCGCGTTGAGGCGCAGCTCGGCGCCGCCCAGCGACAGCTGCAGCACGCGCGCGAACCAGCCCGCGTGCCGGTCCACGCACAGGTACGCGAACACCAGCGTCTTGTTCCTGCCAGTACAACGGACTCTTACAGGTCAACCAGACAAGCTATGCGCTTCGGTAATCTTCGTGTTTCCGAATGCGTCGTGCCACAGAGTAACCAAAACACAGGAGCAAAGCTTATAAATTTTTTACTACCTCGCTTTGTAGTAGTGCTGTAGTGCACCTTTCATTACGTGTTAGTATGAAGTTTTCTCTCTGTCGAGTTACCTACTCCGGTCGCAGATCGTCATCTGTCACTCAAATTTTATTTGGAATTGCCTGTAGTTGTTAATCTATAATTTTTTAATCACGGTAATTAAAATAGGGCAAGTATATAAGTTGTAGATGTCATTATCGCGCATTCGTATTTCCGAAGATTGACAATGATTCCCGAAGCGCATAATTTCTTGGGATATCAGTATGTTGGTTCATAGTTCCTTTAACAACTTTGCTCAGTTCAGTATAGCTCAATTTCACAATAAGCCCCGAAATCCTATGTCAAACTCTAACTGTGGTCGACTTTTTATTTTTTTGCGAATATTAACACAACTAACAATTCCAATAGGTTCATCAACATTGTGTTCAGATGAACGTCCGCAGAAAATTAACGTATAGGGTCACCCGTTCTCCTCATACGGCTTCAAGTTAATAAAATATACTCTTGTATGAAAAAGTACTGACTTGCGATAAGGCCACACAATCTTATGGAACTTGGACAGCAGTTGCACGCGACTCTGCACATCTACCAGCAACACGATCGTTCGACACCCAGGTTTCAATAGTCTGCAAGAAAAGAATCAAATTGAAGGAAATCTGGCTTTATGTAACTTTCACTTTAAAAAACATTAAATTACAATTTACTGGTTAATTTTATGAAGCGGGAACGACGAGCTAAAGTACCTAATTTCTTCAAAGTTAGAAGATACAAACGACGCTGTAATTTTAATTTCGTTCACGTGACCAGAGGGCTGGCTCGTTATTTGGCCAATGAATTAGCATTGCCAGTCGGCGTGGCAATGCTGCCAGTCTTCTGGGCACGTTACCGGATGGCAGTGATACTATGACAGATACTTTCTGATGATTCAAGAGAGTTTATTCTGAAAGTGGGCAACGTCGCAAATAGATGTCAAATATTTCGCTGTTTTGATTAATTGGGCAATATTACTGTATATAATAATAATATTACTGTATGTAATATTCTAGTTCGCTAGTTAGCCGCATTTCATATTTCCATACAGTAATATTGCAAAAATAATCAAAACAGGTAAATTTTTGACAGCTATTTGCGACGTTGCCAACTTTAGGATAAACGTTCTTAACGTTATTATTTCCTATTATTCGTACACGCACGTCGGCACGTACGAACGTAAACGTACAGTCGGTAAAGTTCGCGGTTGATCACTTTTCAATCTAATTACTAAGACAGTATAAATGAAAAGTGGTCAATCGTTAGTTTCGGGGAGTATTATTCTTTCGATTGATAGTTGATGGATTCGTCAGAACTGTACCGGGTACGTACACCGGTTGAACGTATGAAACGCGTACAAAATCACGCTATTACTCAACCGATTCGGGGCGTCAATTTTACTTCTATACGAAATATACAGGATGATTGGAAGATGGGTGCAAAGCTTTAAGGCGAAGATAGTACAGACAATTTAAACCATTTAAGCCATGGTTGTCTTAGACGAAGTCTTACCAAATATTTTTAACCAAATTTTTAAGTGTTTTTTCGGAAATTCTCAAAATTTAATGTAAACTGCATAATTATGGCCAAATTGAATGATAAATGAATTCATTTTTTATTTATTTAATTAAAGTAATGTGTAAGCAATCAAGCAAAACATGTTTTAGGCTTCTGTGTCATTAGACATTTTTTTTACAGACATTTAAAGCTCAGAAAAAATAAAAAAATTGTACAATACGTCTTTTAAACCTTATTAAAAATTTGGTAAGACTTCGTCTAAGACAACCATGGCTTAAATGGTTCTAAATTGTCTATACTATCTTCACCTTAAAGCTTTGCACCCATCTTCCAATCACCCTGTATATATATATATTTGTTTACCTGTAATTCAATATTATTTAAAATCGAAGAATTTCTTCATTCTTATTCTCATCTATTGTCAATGTTACCGGCAACAAACAACGTCACTTGGGTACCAATTCCCGACCGGACGGATACATACCTAACCAGTCCGTTATACTTCTCAGCTCGTAACTCATGCAGTCGTAGTTCAGAGCTCTGCTCGTTGTTGTTCTTCTTAGTGGTGCAGTTCTGTTTCTTTCTCTCTTCCTTCTGACGCTGCACTGATTCTTCTTCTACGCGGCTGTGAAGGACGATATGAATAAACAGATTGAAAGATTAGAATTAAAAAAAAAAAAAAAAAAAAAACTTTATTTTTCGAATAGTTAGTGGCTAACCTGGCGTTATAGTTTTTATGCCGCCCAGCCCATGGGCTTGACTTGGCTTTACATTCCGTCGAGAAATATCTCTCAGACATGTTTCCTCACGATGTTTTCCTTCCCCGTTTTTAAAGCAAGTGATAAATAAATATACAATACGCAATGAATCTGAAAAGTCAGAGGTGCGTGCCTTGGGTTCGAACTCGAGACCTATGACTTGGCAGTCCGACGATCAAGTAAGCTAACACTGCTATTTTCTAGACAATAGCTATCTGTCACAAGGCCGTTATGCGGTTTCCTAGAAGACCAGTGGCCACAATTTATGGGCTAATGACGTCACTGGAACGTTGCTTATGAAAGTAAGTTGGTGTTTTCCTAGAGAGCGTTTTTGGCATCGTCGCTGCCCAAAGATTTAAATCGCTAGATTTGCCCTCATCGTACTTAGTCTTGCGAAAAAGTGTCTATACTAAGTAGAGTGAGCTCACATCTTTTTAAATAGCTTTTCCATGACAATCAAGTCAATATTCCGTCATTGTGTGTCAGAGGTGTCAAAACGAAACAGAAATGCGACTATCTTTTTTCGGGGTAGGGCGAATCTCACGATTTAAATTTTTGCCACTGCCATCATTTTCATGACAGGCGTTACTAAGGCCGCTATGTGCGGCCAGCGCTTTTCTAGGAAATTCTAGCTTTACTATGACACGTCAAGTTTGTCAATTATTTATACTCGAAATGCCATACTTACGCTAGAGTACAGTAAACTGCGCTCACAATTTATTTTCTTATTTATGTAATTCCGAAACATAGTTTAATTTCAGTTTTTTCATACAAATCATTTTGATAACTTAATTTACACACAATAAGAATGATATTGATTAAAGTGGAAGTGTACATACATAAGGTAAGCCATGAGATACCCAGCGGCGAGCACAAGCGCCACCGTGGCGAGCACAGACAGAGCAGATATTGCTCGTTGAGTGCGCATGGCCGCGGCTGCTCGCTCCGTCCACTCGCAAACTTTGAGCACTGCGCGCCAAACTGTGCCTAAAGCTGCCTCGTCTAACAGCTCCTAAAGAAGAGTAAAAATAAAGTTATTGTATTACAAAATGCAATTTTAGTGAGTTTTTGTTGCATTTTCAAAGTAATTTTTTTCCGTTCAAAACCTTTTCTGCCATAACTGATCTATATCAGTCATCTTCCAGATGGATATAAAATGAAATAGCTTTATAATTAAGCTGCTTACTGATAAGTGCTACTATAACATTGTTGACTTATTAAATGATAAATTTTGAATTTTATTGTCGATTTAATTTTATTAAATATTGACATATTTTGTATGTAATTAATATTGACTACTTTTAGCACTGACTCTGATTATATAGGTATTGAATTATTTTGCACTGACTCTAATATATATATGAAACTGACATTAATAATTAATTTATAATTGCCAATTTAATTAATAATATATAAAAAAAAATTGTACGCAGATGAGGCAAAACATTGGACCGGTAAATTATGTTTCCATCTATATATGCATATTCATGTATCATGTTACACATGTTTGAACAAATAAATTTATGTTTATCTTTAAAAACATTTTTTTATTTCGAGGGGTCCACATCTCGGTATGGTATTGCAGATTTACCAATTTGTAAGAAACCCTCAAACTACAGTATTGTTATCTCACACAGCGACGCGCGCTTTACTTGTGATAGCCAAGTGTACGAACACGCTTTGTGTGTGCGTGAACACATGACGCAAACGCACACACACTTCCAATTTCGCCCGTGTCTTGGACAGTACCGAGAGCTCCTGCGCTTACACACATTAACAGCGTCTTTGTACACTTGGTAGAAAACCGCGCGCCGCTTCGTGCGATAAAAATAGTATACCTGTAACGTAATGAACTTATACATCTTTCGAAATAAAAGGTAATGAGTTTTTAACCCATCACACGGTTAAGTTCCACCAACTAAATCAAACTAGCATTCAGACTAACCTGTACATGAGCTTCATACCCCATAACCTCGGTCGGTTTCAACAATCTCTTAATCAGCTGATCTAACGCTCGTTTCGTCTCATTTAACCGCTCGTGGTACTTCAGTAGCTCATCCCTAACCGCCGGGTCCGAAGGGAAGTGGTCGTTAGCGCAGTGAACGTGGGTGCAACTGGGCCACGTCTCGTTGAGCCACTCGTATTGTATGCGGGTGGCCTCGCGACGCCAGATTATGACGATACGATGCTCCATTGCTGATATATCGCTGCCTGTTGGGTGGAGGGTTCAATTAGGTTTTTTTTTAAAGTGATAACTTCTTTAAGCGCGTTGAGCGATTTTTGGTAGGGGATGAACTTATGAATTCGCGTCACCGACGCGCCGTAGTGCTTTACTATAGAATATAGATGGCGCTAATACCAGTTTTCAGTTTCTTGGGCATAGATGAATAAACACGGTTGTACAGAACCAAGAATCAAAAGAGATCAAGATCTTACTCTGCGTCATATTTAAAAGCGATCGTCGCCCGGATACACGATCGTTCGAACTTTTTGTTACGTGAACCTGAATGCGTGGTCACGCCGACAGAGGACGCTTTCCGGTTTGCCGAACAACAACTGACCAACAACAAATGCCCGCGACCGATGGCCTATTCGCGCGACGATCGCCTGTAAAAAGGCCTTAGCTTTCCGTGCTTATAATACGCTCAGTTTAAAATCTTTTTCTTTACCATGGGGTTCAGAACTTCAGGAAAGTGAGATTTTATATGACCATTGAAAAAGGAACAGGGGTTTTTAAGCACGCGAGGGAACTGTCGAATATTCATAAAGCAGAACTTATAGTTAATTGAAGTCAATTCGTCTCGAGTAAACGTGGTAATCGACGCTCGCTTTATGAGAAGATATCTGTATGACAACAAAAGGCTGGTGTTATTATACGGTCCCTTCCTCACCTGATCCGTTAGCCAGCGCATGTATGAAGGCCGGCTGCTTGTGTGCATACACGTACGCGTAGTGCAGCCGCTCGGGCGGCGCGCGCGCCAGCTCGCGCAGCGCCCGGCGCGCCGCCGCGCCCGCGCCCCCCCCGCCCCCGCCGCACACGAGCACGCAGCACAGCCGGCGCCGAGCCGCGCGCCACTCCACTGGACAGACGCTCTCCAGAACGCTCTAGACAGTTACCACATTAATTACTACCCCGAGACATGGGAGATTTTGGGACATCAAAATGTTTTCTAATAAAAAGGAGCTCGCACTTTCGTTATAAGTAAACCAGAATTGAAAGACATCGGAAAAAGGAACAATGGTTTGGAGAAAAAGACACCCAAATTAGGGCGTGAATGTGTTACGAACGCGCCAGGAGCCTACCTTCAGGGTCCCAAGCGCCAGAAGTCGGGCCAGTTTTTTTATATTTCGAACCTTGTTCCAAGTTGGGTCAGATAATAATTTAAGATATTAATAATACAAATTTGACAACCTAGAATCGGTTACACACTCAGTTATTGTAATTAGAACTTTAACTTCGTTGAAATAAAATTCGAAATTCAAAAATGGCTCGATGGTCATACTTGGGTCAAAAATAAACCTTCTTTAGTAATACAGCCAAAATAGTTTCCGCGACCGTGTTTGGTGATATAAGTCAGCCATACTAACATGCAACATAAAACTGTCGAAAAAAAAAACTATTTCGGATACGAAAAACATTATTACTCATTGCGTCAGGTGATCAAGAGTAGCCAACTTACCTGCGAGGACAGTCGCGGCAGCGTCAGCATCTGGTTGGCCTCGATGAGCTGGTGCAGCGTCTGCGTGGGGATCTCGGTGGTGCTGACGGTGGCGGCAGGCTCTATGCTGTCCTCCTTGAGGAGCACCATGGTGTCTATGTGGCGCTGAACCTTGTAGCGGGCTGTCACGTTTGTGGTGTCGTGGGAACGCATGTCTATGAAACTAGAGAGTTTTTTTTGTTTCGGTTAGGTATGCAAACTAACTGGTCATTTGGGGAATTAACTAAGGGCCGATTTTTCTGTCGTTTTTCATCGATTAACTAGAGATCTCCTAACTATTAGTAAAGAAGCTTTCTAAAGTAAATATACTCACCCAAAAGCGACTCTATCTCTATAGTGGAATGCTGTGATGAGGTATCTGAGGCGCATGGTCTGGCGCTCCTCGAAGATCAGCGCCTTCACCTTGTTGTCCTCGAAGTCCGACACGAAACCGTCCACGTTGGCGTCCGCGATCGCGCTCACTAGCTTGTACGGGAACTTCCAGCGCATGAACTCTGTGAGTGAAGACATAAGATTGAAAATCCTATAGCTTTTAGTAAACCGGTACCAGAATATTTTGATAGCATTTTCGTTAGCAATTAAAAATCCGTAGTCACATGTAATCTGTTCGATTTATGTCCTAACACGTGTGACTGTTTATACCTTTTTAGATGAATTTTGGGGTTACAATTTTTTTTTTAAATGTGCTATGCCCAGGTTCGCGCGGACGATGTTTTCCCGCGGCGATTTTTTTTCGTGCACTAGATTTTCAACGCTATGATTAGCGCCGAGCAGTGTGTTTTTTCAACGCGCTGGGACGAGAGTGCGTCACAGCGCGTTGGATTCTCAACGCTCGCGCTCGGCTCAACACCGAAAGTTGAAAATCCAGTGTTTTTTTTCGAACCGCGATATTTTTACGTCCGTGCGACGTGGGCTAAGAAGCCCCTTCATTTGATACCCAACATGGCATAATGAAAAAAAAAAATTGTTCATGACTATGTCCTCTAAAGGGCGCCATATTCTATTTAATATGACGGCACATAGCCTATAACCAGCGGACGAGCAACGGTTCAAGACGCTTCCAACGATACCTCATTTATGAGGGAACAGATGAATATACATAGTACCGGTCAAAATCATAACCCTCCTTTTTTCTTCGCCGTAGTTGGGTAATAAAAAGGGACCACAGCTTTCGTAATCAGTAGTCTCCTGGTACCCGTCTTAAAATCACAGAAGCTGAAATAACAATCAATCTGCGCATAAAAACCACTCACCCAAAATCTTAGGCAGCGACGCCAACCCCTCCTTATACAAATACACGTGTTTATCCAACACGAAGGTCAGACAAGGAACTCCATGTACCCCCACTCGTCTCGCCAGACTGGCCTCGTGGCCCGCGTGGACTGTTGCCATGGTAACGCCGAGCGGCTGCAGAGCTTCCACCAGCCGCCGCCAGGAGGCCGCCGAGCGCACGCAGTCGAAACACCAGTCAGTGTAGAACAGGACTAAGGCTGGAGTATGGATGCTCTTCTCTACTATGTTGTTTTCGAAGTGGCTGGAAAGAAAGAGTTAATTTTCGAAAAGGTTTTATTTTATAGTCTCGATGTGTTTACAAAATCAAACAAAAAAAAAATTGCTGATATTTTTGTTGTATTTTTCTTTTGTAAGTGCATTTTATTTTTGAAAATGGTAATGCCATGATGAATTGAGACAAGATAAGATTTTTCTAGCTTCTGGGTTTTGAATCTTCACTTACCGTGCAGTCACAGAAAGTTTGTGAAACAACGTTATATCTTGGTCTTGTGTTCGGAAATGTGTCCCAAAGAACTCTTCGAAGGGATCGTTACTGCAACAAAATAACGTAATATGTAAACAGTTGCAAACACCAGCGGGATTAGAAGCAGCAGCTTTCGAGGCGTATTATACGCCCAGTTTCGCTTAAATATTCGTTTCTGCGTAATTAAGTATTTATTTATATGTTTTTCTATCGATATGGTGACAGCTCGGCTTCTATAGTGGTATGAGGAACAGGGTGTAAAGTCCACTCATCCTCCATAGAAAAGGGAAGATACTCCGGACGTCATGGTGATGCGTAGTTCTCATATGGCGTTTGTAGATGCCGCCACTCTTCCTACCTATCGCATTTAGCTTTCTGTTCAAACTGGGTACTTAAACTAAAATAAATACTTTGTACTATAGAAGAATGACATGCAACAACAATGCACATTAAACAAATATTATTTATATCTCTTGCCCATGATTGCCGGAAACTCCGAAAGCAGTGCGATTCCATCTGCACAAAAACCTCAAATTCCAAATGTATGACAACCCCTTAATATCTAATGTTAACAACAACAACAACACACATTTATTTAGATAGAGATGGACGGAAATAAGCTGGGGCCCAAAAACTCTTGCAGGGCTTACTTCAAAGACAATATGCGACGATACTTTCGATAAAAGCTTCGCGTATAAGGCTTCTTGTACATGGCCTCTTGTTTTTATTTTTTATCTGTTGTATAAATTGTGTGCTCTTAAGTCTGTGTTAAATAAATGTATTTTCTTTCTTTCTTTTTCACATTTGCGTTTCACATGGCGTGGGATTTTACTATTCTGTTTTTTTTCATCTTGCTGTTCTGCGCCGGTGCGCTACATGGGAAATATTCATTCGTATACATAAACATGTAGTCCGGCGCCGGTGCGGCTCCGGCGTTATGTACATTCGCATCATCTCTGGCTTGGGACAATCGCGTGAAAGGCGAGGCGAGTGGCGATTTCATACAAATCGGGTTTCAGAATAACTTCCTTTCTTGCTAGCCTGTAAGGATCAAACCTGGACCTGGTCAACGGTGGACCTGGCAAAGCTCATTTTGTTTCTAGCTCAAAGCGCGTTTATGAAATTGGATAGAGCCTATTGCCTCTAAGGTTAAGAATCAGCATCATCATTTCAGCCGAAAGATGTCCACTGCTGGACATAAGCCTCCCCCAAGCACCGCCACTTCGTCCGGTTCTGTGCTTCTCGCATCCAGCGGATTCCTGAGGCCTCACCAGGTCCTCGGTCTACCTTGGGCCTTCCAATGCTACGTCTTCCGGTACGCGGTCGCCACTCCAGAACCTTTCGGCTCCATCAGCCATCTGTTATGCGAGCAATGTACCCTGAACTTAGTGTGTGCCCACTTCCACATTAGTTTGTCAATTGAACACTCGACTTTATTTCAACACACACTAAGTTGACTTTTTTGATAGTGTTCTTCGCCAGGTGTGAGCTGACCCCTGAAACTATTTCTAGATTCTGCAATCCTTCAATAGCTTCACAGATTTTACACACCAGTCAGCACCTACCTCTTAGCATAAACATTAATTCTGTGACTCATGAGTAAGGATCGTAAATCTCGTCAGAATTGCGCTTGAGTAACATTGTTGTGACTTCTGATTCATGGGTTTATGTGTATTAATAAATTGATGTGAATACATTATTTTGGAATTGTTTTCGAAGCAAGTGCAGGGGAATAAATGAAAGCTAATTCAAGCATAAATTCTGCAACACATTCTGTATGCTCGTTTTACAACTTTTTGGACACATTAAGGAAGTAGATACCTACTTCCTTAATGTGTCCAAAAAGTTGTAGTAAAGACTTTAAATAAAATTATCAGTATTGAAAAATTCTACAGAAACTGGTAAATTCTAGTGTGTTATGAATTTATGATAAATTTATTTGAACCTACTTAACACAATGCACACCAGAGCAACCAAAATGTATGCTCAGTAGATGTTATATTTTGCAAACCAATTTTACTTAACTTTCAATGACCCAGGCACTCTTTAAGATAAACAAATGTGTAAAATAGCAAGAGTTATTACTTCAGCTGCTACATTTATCTAGCTTATGAGTGATAAAAGCTTTGGATTGTAAACAGCTGGTCTGTGTTATTGTCTAGATTTCAGGAAAAATGTACGGCTTATTTTTATATTAGTTTAACAGAACTTCCAAGTCTACATATAGGCTATTTATTTGTGCTCATTACTCATGGCCATATCTAGAACATATATTTGAGGAAGTATTTCATGAGGGATTTTGATCTGTAAGCACAATAGACAGCTTGCAAATTTTTTTTTGGTGATATTGCAATGCTTGGGACAGGCTGTTAAGACATAAGTATTTGTACACTTAGTTAACAAAATAAGGAGTTTATTTATAAACATTGCTTAAAGTTAAGTAATGATTAGCGACTGTTTAACCATACATTTTTTTACTTTTGAATGTCACTTAACTTTAAGCAACATTTATAAATAAACACCCAAAATGTTTTGGCTTGGTTGTCTAACATACTTTCTCAGGACAGTGACCTTTCATGGTGTGCACACAACACAAAAACGAACAATTTCTTTATTCATACAGTTTTTATGGGCTTTTCCATCTAGAACTTCTCAGTAGCAGCTGGAGTCTGGATTTGGACTCGGTTGATGGCAATAGGCTCGCCCCCTATTACATGGGACTTAAAAAGTAGCTGGTGAAATGTGGGTGTATTATAGGTAAACCTCTGCCTTTGGCGAACACAGGCTTGATGTTATGTTATGGTTTTCTTACCATGGTTTTTGGGTAAATATTTTTATGAAATGAAACTTACCTAAATCTTGCATATTGGCTATAGTCATGTCTGGGTTTGTATAGGTGGTCGTCTTCGTTCGTAATGCCATACAAGTCATATGCCTGCCTCCGTTCTGTGTCTGACAACAGTTCATACGCTTGTTTGATTTCAACAAAACGCGTTTCCGCATTTGGGTCTACATTTTTGTCAGGATGCCTGCAATGTGACATTATGTTGAACATTGTGAAGTAAAAACTGAAGAGATAATTTCCTTAGAAAAGCAACAAATTTCTGATGAATTATCAATATTCTTTCATCTGTATATTTATTAAGCTACTAATTTAATAAGCTTAAAAATAAATGGCTTCTTTAATTTTATTTAAGGATGATTCCTTAACCTATTATACCTGCAGCACAATGTTATTTTATGCAGAATTTTACTGCCTTATTACCCTGCTTATAAGCCAGGGTTCCTCTCAATCATTGAACCTTTGATACCTGATGAGTATTTATCTCCATAACAACACCTCAATAAAAGTAAATAAATGATAGAACTTTAGAGGGATAATACACACATACATAGTATTTACTACACGATAAATAGCAAGCTTGTACTTTGTAGAGCATGGGTAAATACATACCATTCTTTAGCGAGTTGCCTGTAGGCTTTGCGTATTTCTGGCAGCCCAGCCTTGCGGTGTATCCCCAATATTTTATAAGGGTCACCGATCTTCTGAGCTAGTACCAGCGGACACAACGCGAGCATCAATACCGCCCACAGCCATCGCCCTTTCCAACCCTTGTATTTCCATTGCATATTATCAAACAATTTCTTTAGCAACCCTTCCGAATAAAACCTTCGTGCTCTTCAAGATAACTCTCATACCAAAATCCCACACTCGGCCATGGAACGCATGACTGTTGTATGTGAATTTAACACGGAAAACTCAAAAACTGTTATCAGTCATTTGTCTTAAAATAGAACGGCTGAAAATTCGTGAAATTCTAAAATCTCCTCACAAAAATTACAAAATGTCAATTGGACCAAACCATAGCGAATTTTGTTGTTTTTCTGCGCAAATAGCAAAGACAATACATAGAAAAGCATGGAATCAAATCAATAAAATCTTAAATTTTTCATTATGTGGTTTCGAATAATAGTCATTCGAATTTCTACTATAGACTTTATTTTTAACGAAGTAATGGGATATTGAAAGTTTATCACAATAATAATATGAAGAATTGCAGTCAAACATTTTTTTATCATTCTAGAACTATTAAAAATAACTCTATGGTGGAATCTATAGCCTAGGGATGGCTGATGATTAATTAAATGGTATCTATTCCTATCAATTTCTTTCCGTCAATTATTTTTATTGATGTATTTATGATAATTCATGGGCCCGAGTGCGCGTCTCTGTTTTCTCGCGACTAGTCGACATTTCACGTGACCAGAGGCTCGTTCTTTGCCCCAAGAATTTGCATTGGCCATCACAGACCTCTATTTATTATTGGTATTCAACGTGGCAATGCTGTCAGTTTTCTGGGCACGATTCCAGATGACAGCGATGCGGACGAGTACGCTTCGACGCCTATAATAAGTGTCCTTTTGTTTTTATATTTATTTGTATAGTTAGTAATTTTTAATTTAGTGTTGGACTGTTTACTGTATATATGATTTGTCATCTATGGTTATAATAAAAAAGTTACATCAGTAAAATTAGATCAAGAAATGATTATATCAACATACACCAATAACTTCAACTAATCGATAGTTTTTCACTTTTCGAATCACTAAAGGCGATGGCGAACAAGACCACGTCATATTCGCCGTTATCGCCGGCTGTCAAACGTCACTTCTGTCAGTTTTCATGATTCAATTTCAGTTCAGTATTTTTTTCCTGGTGTATAGCTGTGTCGTGAAGTAGTTCTAAAATTACTATCGTGCTCGACAAGCAGCACAGTCTTACTTTTACATAACCTCCACTATACCGGCAAGTATTTGTTATTGTCTTAATTAGAGGTTATCATGACTATCAGATGTTGAAGTTCTAATGTAAATACATGATATTAGTGATGTTTGCATTGTGTAATACGAAGTTTTATTTAAGCGTCACTTAATATTTTGACCGCAATTAGATAAGTTACAATTTAAAAACCCTAATACTTACGTTATTTTAGTTTTTTATGATTTAAAATACAGCCATATGTCTAAAATTTCCCGCCTCGTGAGAAGACTGCAAGTTTAATTTAGAACAACGATAAAAGCAGTAGTACGATAAAGTAGTTAACATGGCCAAAGTGACCGCTTCCGCGATAATTTGTCTAGAGTGTTTTATTAAGAATAATTATTCTAATACGCTCTACATCAAATGAAATAATTCAAAAGGCTAATCCAATATCAGGTTTTCTTGTTATTGCATGCTTTAGTTAAATAAAGCTAAGCTAATTAGTTATACTATATTTAGCTAATTTAGCTAAATATAGTATAATAAATTAATAATACAAACATTTATGAGACTACTAAAGCTAAGGAAAATATATTAATAATATTTTTTTTCCATATTTTATTTGCAAATGCAATATTATCTTTGTTTAAAAACAAGACTTTATGGTATTTTTACCTGTAGCACATATTAAATAATTGGTTTTTAGAGAGGATAATATATTGCATTATAAGTCAGTTAACTAGCACTCGTCGCATGACAACAATAGAAATGGGTTTTCTACGGGTTTTGTCGACAGAAGAATAGACAAAATGACAGATTGTGATTGTTTATCTGTCATTTTGTCTATTCTTCCGTCGACAAAACTCGTTTCTATTGTGGTCATGCTAAGCATACTAATTTATCGACCTATATTCATTGATGTATAAAATTTTCTATGTCAGACTTCTGAAAATAGCATAAAGTAATTTTGAGTTATTGCTTCTTTAAGTATCTTTAATAGTAACAGTTTACAATACCTATATTAGATAAGTTAGATTAATGTGGTGTAGAAGATTAGATAATTAACCATCCTTATCATTCAAGCCTACATTAATGTCATAAACTTTGTGAGGGTTGGACAGGATATAGTTACAATGTTACTGTTGTGGAGTATTACTTATGTAATATATTATAGCCATGTAGAAAACTAAAAAGAAAATTGGAAAAAGTTTGTTTTGGAATACAAGTTTGGACCCGGGACATCTCTTAGATATCTTATTTTTTTTTTAATTCTTTAAATAGGATATCGGAATCACTTTTACATGTCATTAAAAATAAGCTAGATGGGTTCGGCGTTTCCTATCTGACTAGCCGTGAGAAGAAAGTGCGAAAAAAACTCAGATAATATGTACCGTCAAAGAAGTTCACATATAACCAGTTTGAAAACAATGACCATATCTGTTACCGGCCCAGTTCTGTCGCCGCCGAGCGCTGCAAGGAATAATTGTCCTTACGCTGGTTAGTTATGAATTCTTTGATGGTACATGCATAAAAAAGGGGGTTAGGAATCATAGAGCATCAAAAAATTTCTACTCAGATCATTATGTAATAAATTAAAAGTCAAAGACCAACAAATCATTGTCACTAGTAACTTACTAGACTTGAACCTTGAACAAAAGTTATTACTAACTTTTGTTCAAGGTACTCAGTAAAAGTTACTAGAGACAAATCATTGTCACTAGTAACTTACTAGACTTGAACCTTGAACAAAAGTTATTACTAACTTTTGTTCAAGGGACATCACATTGGCCTAGATAGAGGTTACTGTCTTCAAATGAAACAATCAAAATAATAGTATGACTTTCTTTGTTGTTAACTAGCTGTCCCGACAGGACAGACATGGTCCTGTCGAAACAACAGTTCATACAAAAATCCCATAGAAGAGATTTTCCTAATTTTCCAGGAACGTTTTCCAATTTTTACTTACCTTAAACCCTTAATCGGACTATAAAGAATAATTTAAAACATAAAAATGCCATTGGTCCAGCTGGTTCTCAATAATCTCAAGTGATGCGCTTACCAACAAAGAGCATTTCATTCATATTTATATAGATAGAAGATGGACTAAATAGCTGTGCCTAGCTTCTGCTGCATGCTGCTATTTTTTATTTTTCGCCATAAAATATTGTATTATTTTGTCCTTTTCTACCTAGACAGCTTAGATGCTTAGTTACCTGCCCACAATATTTTGATCAAAACTCGACAAAGCGCGTCGGTTTGATGTGAACGAAAAGTTGATTATGGAAAAGCATTAAATTGCGTTACACACGCTCACAGTGGGAGGCTTTTTTTTTTTTTTTTTTTTTGAGGTTGGGAAATTATCAAATAACTTCTCCCGCTCTGGGTGGAGCGGGAGGGCGTGTCAGACTTTTACTGACTAAAACCCACCCGTGTTCCTTCCGTTGCCTGTGTGCCGAGGTCGCGATATCCCTTTCAGACAAACCCGCGACCCCGGCAGGCATTGGCCCTTCCGGACCCCGTCAGTTGGTGCTGACATCTCTTTGAGGCGCGCGTGGAACACAACGCGCCGTCGACCCGGGCCTGGTCCCGATCGGACGGCGAGCTACCCATTGCTCACCGTCCGCAAGCCCGCGCCTACGGTGGCCGGAAGTCGGCTCGCGACTCCCGACGCCCGGGGCGTCTCCTGCGGCGACTAGGGGCGCGAGGGGGCGCATTTTGCCTCTCCCTCGCGCGCTCCGCCTCCTCCTTCGCGAGCATTACTGCTTCGCAGAAGGAGGTGACGGCCTCCCATGCACTCTCGCTCCGGACCATGGCCTGAACCAGGGCCGGACGCGAGAGATCGCCGCCGCCGATCGCCTCCGTGAGGACACGGCGGTGCTCCGCCCAAGCTGGGCAGACCTCCACCGTATGCTCCACCGTGTCCTCCGGGCGATCCACACAGTGGTGACACCCGGGCGTTTCCTCCCGCTTTATCCTGAACAGGAACCTCCCGAAACAACCATGTCCGGTGAGGACCTGCGTCAGGCGGAAGGTGAGGACGCCGTGGCGCCTCTCTAGCCACTCCTCAAAGAGGGGACTTATCGTCACAATTGTGACACATACCAGTGTCACAATTCGTCACAGTGGGAGGCTGACAATGCGTTTAGTATGAATGCGGCCTTAGGTACAGGTCTATATTTAAAGAAATACTGGTACTCTGCCTATATTCAATTAATGACTAAGTAGAGAATATACTGTCTTACCTACACCCACATCACGACATGTAGGCCTACGTATAATTGGCGAGCTTATTTTAAATTACCAGACAATAACGGGCACATTTCTAAATTCCAGGCTAGTATTGAAAATTCCTTAAAAACGGTAGTTTAGTGAATCGACGCCACTCTTGCGGTCCTATGTTGCTATGTATTCATCCAGAATACAGACACTGTAATCCACTCCTAATACAATTTTTTTTTTTTTTTGAGAAACGTTCTGCTTTACAATGCTGCATTACATTTACAATTAATGAAACAAAAATCTATTAAAGAGTAAGGGTCCCCGCAGAAGGCGCGACGCGACAGCGCGACGCAAATCTAGCGAATCGCGTCGAACCGTCGTGCGTCGCGCCTGGCTGTAATATTGTTTTGTTCATTATCACAACAAATGGAAGAAATCGAGAGCTATAAAAATTGATTTGCTACATGCATTAGTGTGGTTTAAACTAGTTTGTATTGTCTATGTAGTTATTGCCAAGAACCGCACACATTAAAATAAATTCCTACCTATTTCTTGGAAACATTATTACATACCGACATAGCATGATATGTTTACCTCGTCCACTAAAGAGCAATAAATCTAGGGAACTTTCGAGATTTTGGTTTAGACGCAGACCTGTGATGCCCAAACTATGGATGTCTTTCGCAGTCTTTCACGCGAGTCTTTTTGTGCAAATGGCCTTTCGCGTAAGTGGATATGCACAAGTATCCTGCTACCGCCAAAGGGGCGCTAGAATTGGGGCGTGAGGACCACCCAATATACATCGATCCATCGTCGTTTTTAGCCGCGCTTCATCCATGCTAACTTAGTACTGTATAGTTGGTTTGAATGGAATCTAAACAAAACAGATAAAAGCACTAAAACCTAAATAATATACTTAATGTTAATTAAGTACCTATTTGTTGAGAACATGATGCTAGCAAGCAACCTTGGAACACGTTCGCAACGCCGCCGTGCGCGACCTTTGTCCACTAAATTACCAGTTTTTTTTAAGAACTATTTACTAGAACTATTTATGTTGTTCGTTGTCAGAACCTCTGAAAAATTAGCTCTTTAAAGCTATCCCCACTTTACGTGTAGGGGAGGTACAGGAAAAAAAACCCATGCCAAATTACAGCTTTCTAGTACTAACCGTATCTGAGCTAAGTTCGAAAAAACACTGCTCAGCAACGTAAATAACGCAATGAATGTTGTTGAACTGTCAAAATGAAACAGATTAGTCGTAATCGTTTACGAAAATGTGTTACGTAATTAGGTAGCAGGTACTTATATAGAAATGATGGAATTCGAAAACTTTGAAAAAAATAATTGGAAAATCCAGACTCATGGTCGGTAGTAGGAGGAACCATTATGGTTTTACTCGGTAGGAAACTAAAATAACGTAATTTTTTGTTTTCCTGGGGAAACCTTCAAAAGACTTCCGAACTTTGGGAATAAGACCGGGGAGTGTGGGATTCTTACTTCACTAAAACCATCCCGGGGGTCAAACCCTCCATTCCCGAGACGGAGGATATTTGTGAGTTCCCTGCGAGTAAAATATTCCTTTAAATTCCCTTCCATTTCAAAATCACAGCTGCACTGTAGAAAAGAAGGCCTCATAATAATTGTCTCAACAGTTGTTTAGGACGCCTTTGAATTGCCTTCACTTAACGGACTCCGTAATGAAACAATTGGCTATGATATTGGCTGACGTCACAGCTACCGGTGGGTGTGCGCATGACGCTCGAGCAATTGAGAAGCAATTTGTTACAATATAGATAGTAACTAGTGAGCTGTGATTGTTCGTTATTGAGCGTACTTGCGGGCTAGAAGACAGTAGGGTCATGGACGCAGTTCGGGCCGGTTGAGCCTATTTTCCGTTGGTGCAGTTATTGACTAATCGATTTGAATAGATGTTTATAACACACTAGCTGTCAGTAGGTATTCTGTGTTAGTCCAGGATGTGTTAAAGTTCTTAGTCCAGGATATCTCCTATGTACCGAATTTCATACAAAAGCATTCAGCCGTTTCTGCGTGATTGAGTAAAACTTCCAATAATCATCATCACAATAGTAAGAAAAGTAAATTCAAGCAAAATAAATGTCATTCTGACCTTAGCTGTCCTATTATTTGCTCCTATTAATCTTAGGCCCACGTGCGCGTTCATGGGTTAGCTAAATAACTCGAAGTTAACAGCTAACTCAGGGGTAATCCAATAACTATCTTTGGATTAACCCTGAGTTAGTTGTTAACGCGTAAGTGGGCCTAAGGCTCGGAAACGTCTAGTTTAAAAGTTTTTGTCTTGGAAACCTGCACCCTAATTGCGTAACCCGATCAATCATAATCTGAATCATTTTGTAGGATATTGCTAATCCATTGCTTCATATGTTTGAAAAATTTGTCTGCTACAACGCAATGAATGTTGTTAAACTTTCAAAATGAAACGGATTGTGATTGAACGAGTGTTACGCAATTAGGGTGCTGTTGAGAGTCAGCTTTCACACGTATTATATAGGATATCGTACGGCAATACTTTCTATATAATTTAAATGTATGATCTTTACGCCTATTTTCTCTCAAACCGAAAGATTTATTGTAGCCACCATAAAGACCAACAAAGCAGGTCGAAATGTTCTAAATCAAATGCTGCCAATCTAATCTACTACTTATATAGTAATGCGATAATATCTAAAATACCTATACGAAACAATATAATGCAATACCACATACTCGTATAAATATGTACTATTAAAGGAATCATGTCAGGTAATCTTGATTGAATAGCTGACGAAACTTGAAGACAGAGTGATGTAAGCATTTATTGTAATGAGCCCAATGACTTGGCATACATTCCGCCAAAATTAACACGTATTTTTATTGAAACGGCTAACGACTCAAGCTTCGTGCAGACCAGCGCGACGCGACGCCGCGACGCGACAATTTCTAAGAAAACTTGACGGTATAACAATAGGCGGTGTCGCGTCGCGCTGTCGCGTCGAGTTGGTCTGCACGAAGCTTCATGCAGACTGGCGCGACTTGTCGCGTGGTGATTCTGCGATATCATCGCTTATCCCCACGTAACACATTTCGCACTAGCGCACTGCGATATTTGAAAAAGTTTCCAAATGCTTTTTTTTACATAAAAACTCATCTCAAATCAATTCATTATTAATATTCTAGTTCGCTAGTTAGCCACGTTTCATATTTCCATACAGTATTATTGCCAAATTAATTAAAACAGGTACATATTTGACAGCTATTTGCGACGTTGCCAACTTTTAGGATAAGCCCTCTTAAGTTAAATCATTAAGTCAGGCCGTTCACCTACTGATGCAATCATTAGGCCTCAGGGACAGATAAGCTGAAATACTTTCGGATTAGCGAAATCTAGGATTTAGAAGTTGATCCATTCTCTACCTTATTTAATACTAGCTATTCCCCGCGACTTCGTCTGCGATTCAGGATGAAAAACCTATGTCCTTCTCCAGGTCCTAGTCTAGTCCAAAGCCATTTTAGCGTGAAAGCGTAACAAACATACATACAAACAAACAAACTCACTTTCGCATTTATAATATTAGTTAGGATAGTTAGGATTATGTCACGCTAAGCCTCGTACAGACTAGCGCGACGCGACACCGGTAATTGTTCTACCGTGAAGTTTTAAGAAATTGTATTGTTAGAGTCGCGTCGCACTTGTCTGCACGAGGTTTTAGGAACACATAAGTAGATCTCCTGAATTAATTTCTCGTCTGTGATGCGAGGAGAGCCGCGAGCTACAGCTAGTCATAATACAATGTTTCTAGAAGTATGCACTGCAATAATTTAAGTAATTGAAGTGGACAGGCTCAGCGCAGCGCGTCGTTTGTTTGCTAATAAAGTAGTAGACCGTATACATTTGACCTTGTCTGAATGATCTAGGGAATATAGTAGACTATATCAAGAGATACACTTATTGTAATGTCGGTATTGTCACGTTTCAATTATTGGCATGTTTTTATTATTTCGTTTATTTTTAGGGTTCCGTACCTCAAAAGGGTAAAACGGAACCCTTATAGGATCACTTCATTGTCCGATCGTCAGTCTGTCAAGACACTTTTTCTCAGGAACGCGTGGAGGTATCAAGTTGAAATACGTAGGTCTATGGTCCCTTGGAGCTCTAAAAAATTAAGCTTCTAAGTCAACGCAATACAAAGATACGGTACGGCAATTTATGCGACATATTTTGATACTCGCAAATAAATCAAAACCTACAAGGTACTTTCCGTTGACCTAGAATCTAATTTGGCAGGAGCAAGGTCTCACAGCACATGTAAAGGAAAAAGTCCGAAAATCGTTAATTTTTAGTTTTATCACACCTTTTTTTTTGTTATTACAAAATTACATGTCCAGTTGGAGAATTGACCGTGACGTATATCGATGTATGAGAACATATTTTGAACTACAATGTTATGTTTTTTTTGTGATAAATTGATCCCAACTGCGGAACCCTTCATTGTGCGTGGTCCGACACGCACTTAGTTGTTTTTTTTATTTGTTGTGCAATCGAAAGTTTCGCGGCCTAGACGCTTCAGGTAGATTTGAAGAATATCGACTATCTATACTTATAGGCTACTTAAGCATAATTAGTGTAAAATCTATTTGTACTACTTCTTTAAATAAATGATATATTTAAATTAAAAAAACTGCTGCTATTTCTGTGTTCTGATTAACGGAACACGAATTGATAATCTCAGTGAAATCCAAATTAAATTCGCTTGACACTGCAATACGATAATGTCAATTTACTACTTATTGCTTTAATAAGTAAAAATCGTAAAATTCGGCCAAACATCATGCATGCATGCACTAAACTTATTTCGATTACACATCTGACAAAAAAAAAAAAATACATTTCCATTTTCTTAAACATTGTTCTCTTGCTTTAATTACCATATCTATACTATTAAATAACTATTTCATGAAATGATTACATTTGAGGCCAATTCTAACTTCGAGAGTTGTATTGATGATTCCTATGATTACTTATAGTATAATTCTGTAAAAACACATTTGTTACGGTCGCGAAACATATTTTGATTAACATACAAAGTTTTGCAAATTGCAAAAAACATAAGAAAAAAAATAATTTCCCGGGCTATAGTTTGACCGAGACCGCTGTTCCGCGCCTTAGGTATTTGCACGGCGAGATGGGGGGTAGTGCAGGCCGCTCATTCGTCAATGTTGAAGGCGCGCGGCGTCCCGCCTGCCGCTCATTCGTTAACGCTGCCCCCGCCTCACGGAACAGCGGTCGCGGTCAAACAATACCTTAGCGCATCCCCATAATAAAGTCTTCTCTTTACCTTCCAGAATTCATCATGTTGGACCTACTAGCCGACGTTCTGCAGCCCTACAAGGAGATCGTAGGGACCACGGCCGCGGTTGTGACCGTGGGCCAGATGTTCTCTGGCTCCTTCATCTGCTGGGATATCTACAAGCAGGGAGGCACTAGGGGGATTGGCATCATGCCCTTCCTCGGTGGTATAGTTATGTGAGTGTAATGTTTTATCTAGCTAAATTGGCGAAAGATTCAGCGAGATGGACCTATAGGACGAATAGAATCATACTTCGCAATGGAATAATGTTGGCGACCCTGTATACAATAAATAGTAATACTAGCCTAATATTGTCCGACGTGACATGAGCATTGATCACCATGCTTGCTGAAGATGGCTCATGATCCTGCAATTTGAAAATAATAATTCGGGCTGCTATCAAGAAATCTTTGAAAAAAAATTATTGTGGGTTAATGAAACATGAATATTTGGTCGTTATCACTCAATACCAGTTCTGAAACTAGTCTGAGTCTAGAGTAAGCTGCAGTCACTCTTCAAAAACATTTCTTACAAAAAGATTAATGTCATAGAACTTCCCATTAAATAAATACAACAATAACATTTGTTGGAATAATTAATTAAGATCTACACGTCATCTGGACACATTTTCTTTAAAACATAGCCTCATATCCTTTGGGATCCGAAAAAGCGGTGAACGCTCACACAACGGCTGTCGAAATAAATACAGAGCGTTTTTGACACCATTAGGGTGCGTTTCCACTGAAGCGGAGACGAGCGAAGCTGAGCGGAGACGTGCAATCACAATGGTTGAAATCTTCATCGCGTCTCTCGTCTCGTCTGTGATTGGACGATTCCTGCACGTCTGCGCTCAGCTCCGTACGTCTCCGCTTCAGTGGAAACGCACCCTAAGGGTCGGCTTTAGGAAATCGTGTTATGGGTTTTGGATAAGTTTATATAGAAAAATTAAAGTAGGTAGGTAGTAGCCACGAAAAAAAATGTCTGGCTAGCTGAAGAGTTCAGTACCAGTCAGTGAAAATATCGGATAGAGGATAAACTTTGCAGATGATTGCAAAAAAAATGAATATCACTAAAAACGTGCACAAAGCACTGCCGTATTTTGATAACTTTGGCATAAATAAGAAGTCACCCAATAAATATTATATACTTAAATATAGACAACAAAGAACAGTGTACCCACAGATATTTTCTTTTTCCATAAGATTACTTCTTTGCGTAAAAAAATCGGAATTTTCACGGTCTCAAAAATGTAACATTGACTTGACGGTGAAAATTCAGAAAATTTTCGAAGATTTTTTCGTGGTTATTACTTTAAGTTTTCTATATTCTCCATGCGTAGCATGACCACCGTAGACACGGGTTTTGTCGACGGAAGAATAGACAAAATGACAGTTAAACAATCACAATCTGTAATTTTGTCTATTCTTCCGTACAGGTGAACATTACAGATTTTCATGACAGCCGTTATGATATGACGGCCACCGCTCTTCTAGAGCCCGTACCTTTACTGAGCTCTAAACTTTTTCTTACAGGAGCATCCTCAACTTGAAATTCGGCTACATCCTTCGCGACGACAAGATGATCCAGGTCAACCTGATCGGTTTGGCCATCAATATAGTCTACAGCATGATCTACTTCCACTACACACATGAGAAGATGAAGGTCTGGGCACAGATAGGTCTTTCTGGAGCCTTTTCTGCTGCACTGATTGGTTATGCACAGATGGAAGACCCGAAGTTAGTGGAGAATAGATTTGGAAGTATCATTACTGCCTTCATGTTCTATTTGATCGCCTCGCCACTGTTTGGATTGGTAAGTCTATGTTTTCTTAAGAGCGTTTATTCTGAAAGTGGGCAACGTCACAAATAGATGTCAAATATTTCGCTGTTTTAATTAATTTGGCAAAATTACTGCATGGGAATACGAAATGTGTCGCTAGTTAGCCACATTTCAGAACCGGTTTGATGTTTTAACCTAAGTCGCGAACAGAGTATAACTATCTATGCACGGAGCATAATGCGTGATCTACTACCAAACATGTAAACAACTATGTGTTTTTGGAAAAACTAAACTTTATGTGAGGGTTTTGAAGATGTTGAAAACCCTCACATAAAGTTCAGTTTGCGCTTGACTTTTTCAAGAGTACGATCATTCTAAAATCAGCCTAATTAAACTTACTTAAAGTTGATATTCGTTTAAGTCGAAATAACATGAATTGGAAACAAAGACTTGAATGGAGTTTACGGGGTTTTGATGAAACCTTAAGAAGTAGAAACAGAGCGCCTCGTACGTTATCCTCCTAACATAGCGTTGTAAACCTTGAATGAAGATTATTTATTAGCATTGCGAGATTCACTATGACTTGCTGTTATATGCATATCTGATATTACATATTATTATAATCAGCCTCTGATCGCGAACAATGACTAACCGTCATTGATACTTTCGTCATATTGATTTGTAGCGCTTTGCTTTGCTTTGTAAAATAAACATCTCTTACGAATATGAAGTTTCGTTTTTAAATCAAAATGTTCTAATTCGTATTAAACGCTTGCTCACGTTCGCCTATACGAATATGAACATTATGAGTATAAGAATAAAGTTCAAATTTATATGAATCGATTTCTTGATTTAGCATAGTGGAGTCTGTGAATCTTGCCCCTAATGTAGGTACCTATTAAATACTATTAATGATCTAATTAAGTAAGTCTAATAGCTTCACAATATTACGCAACGATCATTAAAAACATCACGTACTAATTCTTGTAGATATAATATTACTATGTTATCTCAAAATGTAATTACAAACACTTATGGACTTCAGTTTATATAACAACTCAGTATCTTTTAGTTAATTCTTGAAACACATCGGATGATAATAATATAGTAGCGCTGCATAATTTATTTCCTTATCGTCCCATGGGGCCTACTTCCTAAGCGAAATCCGTAATTTCGGTCGCCGTTACGGGCGCTTTGTTCTCCGACTCACCTACAGACATAGGTACCGTAAGTCAGAAAGGGAGCGAAGCGCCCGTAACTACGGATTTCGCTTAGGGAGAAACCCCCCTGGTTCGTTGCCATTTGCGGCTAGGGTTACCATTTCGAAATATTTACTTTGAAAACTCTGAACAATAGGGATGTTGACTGGAAAAAAAAAACTATTTTGTCCGTCAGTCAGGTAATAAAAAAATATTAGCCGCGTATTTTTTGCTTTACCAAATTAATAAAATATGGTTTAGGTAAAACGCATTAAAGTCGGGGGGCTGGCTACGTCACAACTCAGTATAAAATCTACCGGCCAGTAAAGTCATGCTACATTTTAAAGCATTGCTTACTCAATGTATTGCCGTAATCTTTTGATTACGTAAAAAAAGAAAAAATACGTGTCCAATATTTTTTAATAATCTACCTGACGGACAACATCCTTAATGACATGTCCGGACAAATCCGGATCCGAATACGGGATGGTAACCCTATTTGCAGCCCGCAAGGATGGTGTACGTTTCTCCAATAATGCCACTGAGTTCCATCCTCGAGGAGAGGTCCAGCTGTATTATTGGCGCACCGCCTAAAATATCGCGTCTCGTGAGGGTTTTGTGGTAGCAAGCGTCAGTGTGCAGTTTGCAAACAACTTACCGACGAAGGCGATCCCGCGCGGGATGTGGCCATGAAATCGCGATGAAATCAACCTTGCCATTGTTATCTACACGTATTGTAGTGCAGTTCATTCCGGTCATTCGATTACAGGGTGCTTAATGACCATAAAATTGATACAGGCTCAAATGTTTGGCAAATATTGTAGCCAATGGCCTCGATATCGACGTACTTAATGTGACCTCATAAATTAAATGGGGTCTCATTTGCGGTGATATCTGATGTACTAAAATACATAATAAAATCAGTATGTACTGGTGTATTGTAGAAAATGTATAAAGCGATCTGCCCTAAATGAAATATCAGACGCTTCACTTGTATTATATTCGGCATCTTTCACTCGAAGTCTAAACTTGTGACACAAAATGAATTAAAAGTGAAAAATTTAATCAATTTAGTGAACCGATACAACGATGTTAGATTTCGGCATTCGGCATGTTTCACACGCTTACCGAAAGATCGAAAAATTAAATGATGTTATGTTATTAGGCGGTGTTGTGTGAACATGGAATGGAACAAATGAAAATTCTCTCAAGTCTTATTTATTTATTACCAACTTGCACTAACAGTAGTATAAGTACACCAAACATACAAGTTAAGTGTGAAAAGTGAAGCGCCTGATATCACTTATGAGCTTAACACTTTCGACTCCACCGACTTTTCATAGAACTCATTCGCCATGCTGTGCCGCCATACATATTGGAAGTGAACTCTCCGAGAGGGTTTCCGGCATTACGGTTGCGCTAAAGTTAACCATCGGGGACGGTCAAGGGCATTAGGCATAAAACCGTGTAATAAAACACTGTAAAACGAAGTAAAATAGTGTTTTCAGGGGGTCTTGTTATACGTAGTCTCCAACCTTTTAAATTTTTTGTGAATATTTGTAAAACAAAACAAAAAAAAAATCCGTGGTTTTTAAAACCAACGCATACCTATCTATATGAATAAATCTTATTAAAATATATATCAGATTTTATTTTCACGGTTTTTAATGCTGTCCTATATTTAAAATGAGCCCTCCACGAGGGCACCCGGCATCCCATATGCGACTAGGTGAACCTCTAGGAGGGCTTCCGGCACTGAACGTGTTAAGCGAACTTCGGTTGGGCGATAGAATATCTAATTTAAAAAAAGGCCTCACCCCTCGTCTGTGTAGCGGCCCAAAATGGGCCTTTTTAAAAACGTTCCTAAACTGTGTCGCGGCCCATTATGGGCTTCTTGTAATTGTGCTTGTAATACTGTATCGATCTTTATCTAACTTGCACAGACTCTAGGAAACAAAATAGGAACGATATAATGCCACTGTCAAGTCTAACCCTGCACTGCACATGGCGTCTTGTGGCTTCTGCCTAAATCCTTGGAAAAAAAAATATGACTTTAAATGCGTATTTTCACGTTCTCGGCCAAGCTCGATCCCATTTTTTTATGTCAGCAAAGTGATATTATTAAAGCTGTAATAATTATGTATTACAGAAAGAAATAATCAAGAACAAGAGCACGGAGGGCATGCCGTTCCCCATCATCCTGTCAGGGTCCGTGGTGACCTTCGCGTGGCTGCTGTACGGCATTATACTCAGGAATAAGTTCCTTGTTGTAAGTATTGTTAATTATTATATTATTCGACTCTGCATCATCTGGTTTAGCTTCTCAACAGAAACTCGACTAGCACGACTGATTTCATGTATCCTGCGTTTGGAATGTAGCCTACAAACATGTAAACAAATATGTAACTATGTGTTTTTGGAAAGATAACTTTAATACCTACCTACAAATAAAGTTCAGTATGCACTATAACTTCAAATTTCTTGATGAATTCTTCAATAATATAAATAAATATACTTACTCCATGTCCAACATTAGACAAAAACGGTTGTCGTCCTTTCGTTATTTCGATATAAAAGTATAATAAACTACGTTTTAACACAATATTTATGATTGAAATTACATTAAAAAAATAACGTTATTTCAATAATATTACGCAATAACTGTCGTTATGTAGCCGTTATTAATAAATGGAGTAAAGTCATTCTGTAATCAACTTAATTATTTTAAATCTGATATAAAGTTAATATTTCTTTATGTGACAATAACATCATTTTGGAAACAAAGATATGATTAAGGTATACATCGGTTTTTTCTGACACTGCGTGCGCAATTTATTTGCCAAACATGTAAACAAACACGAGTTTTCCATTTAGACAAACATCAACTTTATGTAAGTGTAAATAAAGTTGATTTTAGACCGACAAGTATTGTTGAAAAAATCATAAAAAATATGAAGTGATAGCGCAAACTGAACCTAATGTGTAAACATTACAGTTGTTTTTTTCTAAAACCCGTGTTTGTTTACGTTTGGCAAATGAATTGCAAACGCAGATTACTTCTGTAATTTTTGTGTACATGTTAGTTCTTACAGCAATTTTTCGTTGCGCCACGTATACTTTAAAGTGTTTTAAGTTGTAGGTATTTATTTAAATTAAAACGTCGCTTAAATAATATTTCAATTATTGAGTAACATGTTAACGTAAATCCTATTCAGATTGAATACTTACATATATCAGATTGATTCCATAACGCTATCGGCGTATCTTAATTCTTATCTTCGGCGCCAAAACGCGATAAACAACCCTATTAGCTTATCTTAACTGCCATAGTCGTGTGCAATAATGATAATAATTGTAGGAAGTGGATGGTCTCGATTGACCATTTTATCTTACCTGATAATAACCCACACTCGTAGTATTACGGCGGATTTACACTTACGCACGTACACGAACAGTGCGGTTCGCATCTTAGAAATATAATAGTATGTACCATCGAAGAAGTTCATATCTAACCACCGTAAGGACTATTCTTGCTTGCAGCGCAAGGCGACTATAGCACCGGGCCGGTAACAGATGTGGTCATCGTGTTCATGGGATTTTGTTTTGAAACTGGTTAGATATGAACTTCTTCGATGGTACATGCAAGCTCTTCGCCACATGTGCGTACGGGCAGAGTGTGACGCATCCAAAGCCGTTCGAGGCGCGTAGCGCGCACGGAAGGAAGTGTGTATCCACATTTATATTATCTGTACCTACACGTGACTTGAGGTATCCTAGGCTATCCTAATATTTGAATTCAGAATCTCGGATTAGTTTTGGGAACATATACTCAATGTCATACATGACAAAGTTCAAATTCTATTGCAACCGAAATTAATTTAGGACCTTTTGAAACCTCTTTGTAGAGGTTTCAAAAAGTCCTAAATTAATTTCGATCAACCAAAACTCAACTTAGACTACATAACATTAAAGTAGATAATTGATTTAAGTGGTGATTTGAATGTAACACATTAGGAATATTAGGATATACCTTTTCTTTTAGCTGGTTGATCCCCGGACAATGAAGATAATTGCGCCCATATCCTTAGCTTTGTAAACTGCAACTTGCGCCTGGGGATATTACTCTCTGTAGATCGAGGTAAAATTGTTATTTCATAAAAAAAATTAAGAGCTGCCAACTGATCTCTTCACCACCCATGGTTGACTGCTACAGAATGCCTAAGGCATTAAGCGCAGCCGTGAGGCACACAATATTATTTTAAGTTATCTTAATTTAGTCTTTCTTTTCTTTAAGTCCGCATTTGTACCTTGTATGCGAGAAGTTTAAATAAATAATAAAAGATAAAAATATTATTTTTACGACTTTTAGTAATATTTTCTTTAACATCTTTTACAGGTACAAAATGTGGTCGCTGTATTACTTTGCGGATCGCAACTGGCGCTGTTCGTGATCTACCCTTCCAAGCCGAAGGGCAAAGAAAGGAAGCCGAAAGCCAAGAAAGCCGATTAAAAATCCAATAGTTAGGACGAAACACACTGTTGCCTCGCTAGTGAGTAGGCCTAGTCTGGTTTTTCTTAGTTGTGTCGTCATGTAAACATTTTTATATAAAAGAAAAATGTACAAAAAAGTGTGTCCGACAGCATTTAGTACACCTTGTGTACGAAACACCTTTAAAACGGACACGCAAAGCATATTTTTGTATTATAATTATATAAAAGTCAACTAAGAAAAATCTGACTTTAATGTTAGAATTAGTTAATAATAGAGAAATTGAATGGGGTATGAATTTTTTATACAAGGGCTCCTTGATATTTTCAGGTATCGTCTAACATTAGTAATGTTCAGCACGCGAAGCATGGCCACCATAGAAATGGGTTTTGTCGACGGAAGAATAGACAAAATGACAGATTGTGATTATGAACCTGTCATTTTATCTATTCTTACGTCGACAAAACCTATTGTGGTCATGCTACGTGTGCTGAAAATCCACAACATAATGTAAACATCCTCTTATTTTTGGCTTACCGAAAAATTGCGATTTTGTGATTTCATGTGCCCATAGTATATTTATTGTTTTTAAATGTTGAAGGACTATGTATTGTAGATTTTTATATTGTTACTAATAAGTATAAGTAATACAGTGTACTGTAAAATCAAATATAAATATATTATTTACATTGAATTCGTAGTTTCGGTCGTGAGCTTCCATTTACATAAGAATCAGTTTTTAAAATAAATTATTTATAATTTGTTTAAGGTTGATTGATTTTTTTATTCGTTTAAATAATGTTCTGTGTTTTACCTCTTATCATATGAAACATTCCAAAGAGCAGAACAGTACCGAATTTAGAAAAATAACTTGGACCCGACTTTTTTATAAACTTTTTTTTTACTTATTAATCATAATACCTAATCTAAAAACTCTTAATAACGCCGGTCTAGCTGAAATTCGATCCCAACGTTTGGGAAAACTCAACGCAGATATCAAGTGAAAGTAAGGTTTAAATAAACAGTTTTTTACCCTTATTTTTAAATGCTCAACAACAAGTATTACTTTTCTGATTCTCATTCAGTCTCATTACAAAACGAGTTACCTTTAGTAACTAGACCAAACCAACAAATCAGTTATTGTATATTGAACCTTATTCCTACTAATGTAAAGTTCTTAATACGAAAACTAACTTTAGAACCTGTCTAAGTTGACAATTTTGTATTAAGAACTTTACTGCAGTGGGAATAAAATAAAATAAATAATAACTTGCTGATGGTTTAAACCATGCCAATGGAAAATCTTGTTTTGTAATGAGACCGATATAGTTTTAACGGCTCAATAAATTTACAAAAATAGACAATTTAAAATAACTAACATAACCCGGGTTTCTGAAACCCTGTCGAATTTCATCAGTTACTGTTAACAGCAGTGCTATTCTGTAACCACCTCGCCGTGAAAACTTAGGTGAAGTGAGCGTGGAGTGAGCTGTCATTCCACAGGGATTGACACTATTGACAGCTCACTTCACCCAAGTTTTCACGGTGAGATGTTTACAGAATAGCATGACTGTTTTCAAATCTAGTGTCAAATAATTTAATTCCGCCCGAGACGAGCCCGGCGCCTACTTGACCTTCATACCTATAATAAAACGGAGTGCGCCTTCTGTACTATTCCGTGGTTTTAGTACATTTTTGGGTTGATCAGTCTTTCAGAAACCTTTAACCATTTACCTCTTTTGCTGTATTTGTGCATTATACTTAATTTGCTTTGTAATTAATAAACAGTTGTGGTGTTTTAAACTCATCCCAATGTGATAATAAACCTGTGAGATTGTAAATCAAAATGAAATAAACTTTTTAATAAGAAAAACAAACGTTTTAATTTAATATTTATATTTTTTATAACATCATTGTTTATTCCTGACGTATTCTTTCCAAGTCGTAATACGGTGACTTTTTTAATTATCTAATACTGTTTACTCTTACACTCATGGATCAGCACGTACGGATGGACTTCTCGCTCTAGCGAATGACGCCTCTAAGAGTCAGAAAGAAATAAAGATATAAAATGCCGATACGTTCGATTCAGTGTGTGGTTTCACCTTTCAGTTTTACTGTCATCATACCATTATTCCTGAAGGTACGTCAATGTATAGTCAATCTCGTAATTTAATTTTTGTCGCATCTATTAAAAAAGAGCTAGGTAGTTTATTCTTCATAAACAGGGACTTAAATAGCTATTTAATCCCTAGGGACTAAAAGTGATTTGAATTTGGAATGTGGATATTGTTATTAAAAGTTCCAATCACCAAAGAGATCAATCACGAACATTGTATGAACAAGTAACAGGCTGTATGATAAAGTATAAAGACCGTGAGCCAAAAAAAAATGTGATAAAATTAAAAACGTGCGAAATGCATTCCGCCTTCGTTCGTAATTGTTTACTCAAATAAATAAATTGTGTGTCTTCCTCAAGTAGTGAGAATGAAATAAATAAACGTAGGTACCTACTATTCTTATTCAAAAGTTGCACTTACTTATTTTCTCATAGAGGGTAATAAAAAATAGAGTGTCCACCTCGGGAGCAACACTATTTTAAGGTCAAGTGACGTACTTTGAATCCCTCGCTGCGCTCTGGATTCAAAGCTCACTCTCACCTTTAAAATGTTGTTTGCTCCCTAGGTTTACCACTTTTGTCAAAAACCCAGTAAACGCAAACTTCTCTAAGGTTGAAACCAAAGATGTGTATACCCATGGTTGAAACTGTACAGAGTGGCAGGGATATCGACGTGAAAACTGATATCAAGGATTCTGTACATGATTCTGAACCAACGCAGGAGTTGAAATTTTTCTTCGGTTATTAAAACAAAAATCAGCTGTTTCATAGAAAAGTGCGACTAACTTGGAAGTAGCGCTCGCCGGCCGATTGCGCGGCACCGCTCGCTTCGCTAGCTCGGTTGGCGCCCGCTTGGTCATAGTTCTAACCACAGTACCACACACACCTAACCGAGATGTTGGGATAACACAAGCGGCGTGTGAATTTTTTATATAAAATAAATAAATATAAATAAGCGAGCGGTGCCGCGGCAGCGGCCGGCGACCTCTACTTCCAAGTTAGTCGCTTTCCATAATATCATATTTGGAAATCCAATATAAAAGACCATCGACATTTTTTGCGTGGTCAGGGTTACTTTGTTTGATTTGTTGTATGCGGTCGCTGCCAAGATGCACAACGAAAACAGAGGGCCATCAACGCCTCTACAGGTGGATAATCTAACTATTTTACCATATGATCACTAATGTTTGGCCACATCATGAAGTAGTCGTGGTTTTAACTTTTCATATCGTCAAACGTTGGATATTAAATGATTCGGCCAGACAACATCATGATGTCACCAGCTGTCGATGTTCTATTTTACGCAATAGGCATACCTAATAATTTCATGAAATGGTCAGTTCTAAGATCTGGCCACGACATGAACATGACATGGTCGCACGATCATTCAAGTCGCGTTTGTACGTCTAATTTCATACAAACGATCGCGTCAATTGCGTTTCAACCATACAAGCAGGGTCGTAGGTACTGTCGTACACTAGTGACGGAGCGAGCTCAAGTGACGGACCTGCCACTGTGGCAGTGAAGCTGACAGGATCGTCACTTCCGGCGCTTTCGAATAAACTTTTTGCTTAATTTACATTCCAGTTATGTACCTACTAGTTTTACTCTCAGGAGGTAAAGGGCACACAAATCCGTCGTTCCTGGTTGAGCTCCACGAAAAAGCGTCGATACTCGTTCTGTAAGAGCTGACTGATGCCTACCGTGATCTGCAATTTAGTGCTGTTTTAGGCATAGTACGGTAGACACGTATGTGGTAAAAATACCGTAATACACTAGGCTACCTCAAGTTCAAAGTCAAATTGCCACTTGCGTGCGACAGTACTTAATAATACCTAATACCAAAGATAATACAATACTACATATATAATACATAATACCCCATATAGTAAGTTCGTAGAGATTTTCTATTGCTTATAAGACAGAAGTGAAATAAATATTTTAATGCTTAAATGAAACTAACGCTGTGCTTAACTTACATTAAATTTCCAAAGATATTTTGTCGTTGTCGTTACTCTTCCTAGAATATAAGTATTGTGGGGCATAACATTCAAATCTTGCCAGGGGCGCTCATAGCGTGACAAAACATAACCCTGTCTTAGTTGAAGCGGAAAAATTTAAACCATGAAGAAGATTTTATTATAAGTAAATATAGGTACCCAAAGATTAATTAAGTAGGTTGGTATAAAGAAGATGCGGAGGTAGGAATTACTACAAAATAGTTGGTTGCCTGGGGGCACATTTAAATGTTGACCAAGATGTAAGGTTTGTTAAGTTAGGCTTTGTAGAGTTAGGGGCTTGGCTTTATATTTTAACAGTGAAAGCGTTGTGTAAGTCTTGACAACTTACTTTACATGAAATTTTTTGCTAGGATTTAATTGACTTAAAAGTATCGTCCTTCCCGGTCCTTCCCTTGAGCAACATCGTGATTGAATGATAAACTATTATGTAATGTAAACTGTTTGAATAAATAGTCCTACTTACTTCAACGGTAGGTATTGATCTAACTCAAAATAGAAAATAAAATAAAATTTATATGAAACATGATCATTTCCATTATAGGTACCTTACTGAATAGGAAAAAATAAAAACACTGTTTATGAACGCGTTGACAAACATTGATTTTAAAAAGTTTTCTGAAAATAGGCGATGCTTAGAAACGATAAGATTAAATGTACCTATAGGTACCATCGAAGAAGTTCATATCTAACCACCGTAAGGACTATTCCTTCTTGCAGCGCTCGGCGACTATAGAACCGAGCCGCTAACAGATGTGGTCATCGTTTTCACGGGATTTTGTTTTGAAACTAGTTAGATATCAACTTCTTTGCGTCGTGAGACCGGCGCGACGCGACACCAACAAAACAATTTCTAAGAAAACTTCACGGCACAGCTTCATGGTATAATAGAACAATTACCGGTGTCGCGTCGCGCGGCGAGTCGCGCTAGTCTGCACGTGCCTTTAAATAGTAAATAACTAGGATAGTAGGTAGAAACTATTTATGAAAAATCATGTTATAAAACTAGTAGTTTAAATAAATTGTCCACTTAACCAAAATTATTTTTTATCTGGCTTCCCGTTGATAGAAATCTCTAGGCAATATTATATTTTTAAATATTATAAATTGTTACCTATTCGTCTCATAACGAATTCGGTAATTATACCTAAATGCAATTTTTAATGCAAATTCCTCAATCGTGAGTATTCGTGATCGTATATCTAACACCCTCACGAATATTACGCTTTACTGTCTCGGTTTACAAACACCAACTAAGCTACTACGCTGCTACTACTACTTACTTCTTTTTCACGACGAATGGCAAAATTCAGTGACAAAAAATTTAAATAAAAACTGCCCCCGATAGTAAAAAAGACGCATCTAACATTTTTTCCAGATTTGAGTTATATATATTGCCGGAATCAGAAAAAAAGGCGCATCTGCCTGTATTTTTACATCAATCTGGAAAAAAATTTTAGATGCGTCTTTTTTACTATCGGGGGCAGAAAAGTAGTCTGAGAGTATTTATTTTATTTTTGTTCGACACTTTTTTCTTGAGGCCATTACGCACGAAATTAATTTATTAGTAGGCGAATCAACCAATAAGCCGTAAAAGCGAGGGGCTTATTGGTGAGTCACCCGAATTTACTCTCCCGAAACGGGCGCATCGACACTTTTAAATAATATTGTTTTTTCTTGAGGCGATTCGCAGGGAGTTAAAATATTTGTAGGCGAATCGAATACTTCGGAAATCTATTCGCCTACAAATAGATTAACTACTGCACGTGCACGCAAATCTGCACGCTACGTGCAGATTTTCATAGGTACTAATGTACACTCAATTTGGCCTCAACTAAACAGGCCGCCGCCGCCGCCGCCGCGCCGCGCCTTGGCCCGACGCAGATGCGAATAATCAGACGGTCGGTCATAATTGTTCGCATCTTCATCGCGTGTGCTGCGGTCAAAATTGCGACCACCCAATCCCAATGTATTGTGATACATTGGGATTTTAATTTTGATTCACAATCCTGTGAGATAGTGAATCAAAATTAAATCAACTTTTTCATAAGAAATTCAAACGTTTTTATTTCATATTTATATTTTTTATTTCATATTTATATTTTTTAGGTAAGTATTGTTTATTCCATAATTTTATAAATATCTTAAATTTATTCAAAATGCCTCCACCACACAGGGTGACGTATTCTTTCAAAGTCGTGATACGGTGACAGAGCAAAACATTTTTTTTTTAAATTACCTAATCGTAATTTCGCTAATGGCTCCTACACACAATGCCTGCCGGCTGTTGCCGCGCGGAACGTGTCCCCGGCTGTTGCGTCTCCATTTCCTTTGTGATCCTTTTTGCGGCAGGGCCGGGCGCGCCGCGATTTGCCCGGCGGCCATGCCGCCGGCATAGTTTGTAGCAGCCATACGCACTGATCAGAATCATCCTAAATCCAAACTCATTCGAATTGAAAACCCGTTGAAGAACGGTCGAACTTCTCGCTCTATCGAATGACGCCTCTAAGTGACAGAAAGAAATAGAGATATAAAAAAATGCCGATCTGTGCTATTCACAATGTGATTTCACTATAAGTAAATAGGACGTCCTATTTACTTATAGTGAAATCACATCAGTTTTACTGTCATCATACCAGTACTCTTGAAGGAACGTCAATGTATAGTCGATCTCGTAATTTAATTTTTACCACTTTTGACAAAAACTCCCAGTAAATTGAAACTTCAATAAGGTTGAAATTATCTAACGGTCACAATGGACTTAGACCAAAAATAGACCTTGACGTTTTATGACCTGCTAGTGACATTCAACCTTATGGTGGTATCGCAATTATGAGGTTGACTATACAAGTGACCTGTATACCAGCTTATTTCCTCTAAGGCTTCTGCTTGAACGAAGCCACAACGGTGAGCTGCAAGACTGGCTCCTTCGTGTCAGTGACGCTCAATGCGACCTCAATGCGACCCTTCTCAAAAGGGAACACGCTGGGAAAGTGTTCTGTCGGGGCTGTTATGTTCTCTATACCGTGATAACCCTGGGGATAGAGAGGGGTGGCAGCATGAATAAATATGAAACCGGCCAAGTGCGTGTCGGACCACGCCATGAATATTATAAAAACACTCTTGAGGTCTCGTTCAAGGCCTGACCTCTTGGCTACGAGCGAGACGCGTCTTGATAAAAGTAGAGAACAACTGTAAGGAGTAACTCGCAAGTCGCATCGCTTGAGGCCCCGTTCACGGCCTCGCGAGTAGTCGCGAGTCACTGCGACGCGGCTTGCGTCAAGCGACTCGCGCCCGCTTCACTGTACACACTCACTATGCACAGAGCGGATTTCGGCAATACTTCTTTGCAGAGTTGAAGACCGTACCAAATAATTTGCTACTAATGATAACTGGGATTCTGAAATTCGCATCCCAACCCTATGTAGGCATTATTGGCTGAGCGTCTTGAAGGTGACAGGAGCGCAACTTCCAGTGTTTTCGAAAATGAAGTGTACTTAGTACTTCTTGCTTAATTCACATTCCAGTTAGCACCTACTAGTTTTACTCACAGGAGGTAAAGGGCACACCAATCCGGCGTTCCTGATCGC
The DNA here is from genome assembly GCA_914767755.1 of Agrochola circellaris. NCBI lineage: Eukaryota > Metazoa > Arthropoda > Insecta > Lepidoptera > Noctuidae > Agrochola > Agrochola circellaris. The sequence goes on from OU611849.1 coordinate 2,054,806, forward strand.
GCCTCCTACGAAGGGCTCCTTATTGACCAGGTCACAGAACTTGTGACTCAGCCTCACGAAAGAGGGTCGATACTCGTTGTGTAAGAGCTGACTGATGCCTACCGTGACCTGCAATTTAGTGCTGTTTTAGTCATAGTACGGTAGGCTGCACGCCTGTGGTATACCAGTCCAGTATAACCTGACCTCTTCTATTTAAACTCCGTACTTAACTTGGCCAGCTCAAGTTCAAAGTCAAATTGCTACACTGACGTGCGGCGGTACTTATAATACTTACAAATCGCGCGTCTAAAACCATAGGAGCGTATAATTATGCAAAATTTTTCGTTTTTGATGCCATTGGATTCTACTATAAACAATACGTAACCTTGATTTTTCTTATAATTTAATATTAATTAGTTTATGAATTAATTAAAAAATACTATTTATCGTAAGCTAGAATGCTTGCATACTAGACGTAAGAGCAATATGATTACTTATTGGGGCAGTTTTGACGTGCTACAAAGGCTTATGTACGTACGACCTTCAATTTTATAATGATCGAAGGGAATTCTGTCAGGCCATAGAGACGTATGCGCATACGACCGTCCATTTCAACAGGATCCTGAGGATATATAGCCATCGCTGCAGACGTATGTACATACGCCTACATATTTTAGTATTGCTGTCTCAAGATTTCCTCAAGTTGTATAGTTATATAAATTAATAAATAAATGTCAACAACACCCAACACGGGCATTCTGCAGTGAGCTGCCTTAAGGCCGCCTACGCCGTCAGGAAACTAAGACAGTACACTGACGTTGATACAGCTCGGTTAGTCTATTTTAGTTATTTTCATAGCGTTATGTCCTACGGTATTCTGCTGTGGGGCAAAGCTGCCGATATTCAAAATATATTTGTCCTTCAAAAACGAGCTGTTCGAGAAATTTACGAGCTAGGTGCCAGAGTTTCTCTAAGAGATTTTTCCAAAGATATTGGTATCCTCACAGTGGCATCACAATTCATCTTCGCCAACATCTTATCAAAATATACACTAGTACACTAAAAACAGTGATATTCACAATATTAACACTAGAAATAAGGACAAACTACGAGCTCCCTTTCACCGGCTTCATAAGGTTCATGACTCATTTGTTGGGCTTGGTATAACCTTTTATAACAAGCTACCCTCGTCTTTGCTAGATTTGACTTTTAATGCGTTTAAAACTAAAGTAAAATCCAACCTTTGTTCAAAGGCATATTATTCTATCAACGATTAGGTACATAAATGATAAGAATAGTTGGTCGCTGTGATTAACTCAAAAAATTGTTTATGTTCTGTCTCCAGAATTAGCTTGCCTACTGACAGGTGATATGAGTTTATATAATTGTATTTTATTTGACTTTATAAGTCAATTTATTTTAATTTAATTTAAATTTATTGTTGACAATCTACTCATTACAATGTTTTTTTATGGGTAATATCACAATATGTGGTTAGCTAGCGACCTCGACAATTAATCATATTATTGTTTTGCCTGAGCAATCGGCAGCAAGTTTGTCATGCTCCCTTAGATGTCACTGCTTGCGGTAGCGTCGGGGGTCGGGTTGCCTCCTTCGCTCAAATATGGCGAGGGCGGTAATGGCTGATCTTTGTGTTATGCTCGTGAACGGGTGCTGCTTGTGGTGCCTGGTCGTCTTGCTGATCATGGTTTTGTTATTGTTATTAGTAATTCACTGTTTTATTCTACCTCGATGGTCATAGTTTATCATTTATAACTATCTTTTAATTTCTTGGATTTTAGTTCTCGATGTTTTTTGGTTGGTACATTGGCGTATGCTAGCTGACATATGGCTATGGCTAATTTATAATTTAAATTATGGTTTGTGTTGCGTAATGAAAATTATTTTGCATACTATTATAAAGAATCAATTGTTTCTAACTGAACAGACAACTGTACTGCTGGGGAGTTTGTTGCGCCACTTCTTCTTCCCAGCTAAAGCACTAGGAAGTGATGAAGGGTGGGCGTTTTGGGGGACTGTCTTATGTTATTTTGACGTTCGAAAAGTGCTGATTCTCAGCCTAGTTTGAATAAATGAATTTTGAATTTGAATTCTCTCCGTAGCAGCTTAGAGTCTGGATTTGTGCCCGGTTGATGGCAACATGCTCGCCCCCTATTACAAGGGACTTAAACATAACTGGCGAAACGGTGTACATACTAAGGTACACCGCTGCCTAACCCTGCTGGGAATTACAGGCAGGGCTGTAGCTAGGGGCTGGCCAGGCGGGCAGCTGACAGGACAGCAACCTTTAAGGGGACCGACAGCCTGCCCCGGTTTCTGTATGAATGGCCAAAAGAAAATCAAACCTAATTGAGATGGTGCAATAATATATTTTTCAAGCTCGCTACGCTCGCTCTTGCATTATTGGTTCTCACGATTCTTAAGTTTTTTTGCGTAACTCGACAAAATAACTACGACATATATCTGTTTGAATTATCAACTGACAATCTAAGCCATTCGAGAAGGTGCAAAATTTTTCGAGCTCGCTTCGCTCGCCGTTTCATTACATTATTTATTTCCTTTATTGTATAAATCGATAAATAACTCCTGTTAAAACAAAATCTAATCTAGACTCGAGATGCTACAATTTTTTTCTAAATCGCTACGCTTGGTCTTGCATTATGCGTTCTCATAATTCTTGAGCTTTTCTCCATAACTCGACAAAATAACTCTTAATTTCTGTTTGAACGATCAAAGAAAATCTAACTTATCTGAAAAGGGGTGCAAAAGTTTTCGAGGTCGCTCCGCTTGCTCTTACATCATAAACACATGCTTTTAAAGTTTACCGCTCTTATCACACAATTATTATTATCGTGATATTACCTCGTCGTGATAAGGTCTTTCAGTAAATTAAAAATTATAAAAAAATATTTAGGTTCGCAGATTGGTCCAGAACGTTTGAACAATCTCGGTATACTATCGTTTGAGTATGACTTTGCAAAAAGTATTGTGGACCATATAATATTGACAAATTTTCCCCAGGAAAATAGAAGAGTAAACTTTGTAGATTTTATAATGCAAAGTGAACTCATGTTGTATTGTACCCCTTCCTGCTACTACCCTGATTATAGGCGTGATGTTATGCAACAAAAGTTTTCAAATCTAACCGTAATATTGTTCCCCCAAGTCTGTTTAGTGGTGCCCATCACATTGATGAAGTACCGTGACCTCCTGCTGTATCGCCGTACGTTCACCGTCCCGTTCAGGTACAAATATTTTGGGTTTGAATAAGTCAAATTTGCCCTCTCCGGTATCACCTCCATGCACTGAAATTAAGTGAAAGGGTTTTCCCCATTACTTTCGAACTACTGTCCTCGAACGAATGTATTTGTGTAACTATATCCCGGGCGCAATAACTTGACACCTCGAAACTCGACTCACCTCCCGCTAACCCGCGCGAGACCCCGCTCTCTCGCTCAAGTTATTGCGCCCGGGTTGTAGTCGGACTAATCCGATATCAAAGCATTATAATTTATAGAATGTTGGTATCGCAGGCCACAAACCAATAACCTTAAATACGATGTAATTTTTGTTTGTGGCCTGCGATACCAAAGTCCTATAAATTATAATGTTCTTCTCTTTTCAGTTATGTGTTTTTGCAGTTGGGTTTTTCTGTTTTTTTTTTTGTTACTTTTTTCAGCTTTTTGTTTATTATTATTTCTCATTCCAAATTACATTGAAACATATAATTTGTTTATATTTTTGTAATCACCTTTTAAAACCCTTCATTTTGAAACCTCACTCGATAAGTTGAGGAGTTTTCATTTTTAAAACATCCTTTTTGGCGCCAATTATCCGCCATTTTGATTTTTTATAATTTTAATATACCCAGTGACACTCGCAATAAAGACGAATCTTACGACATATCATTTATCAAAATCGGTTCAGCCGTTTCGTAGTTACGAGGGAACATAGAGACGGACAATGGAGCACCCTACAAAAATAAATAAAATCCCACCAATATATTTAATGTAAAGTAGGTTGCCAAGACTTACATATCGCTTTCACTGTTAAAAAGTTATCAGATCTAATGTAGAGCCAGAACCTAACTCTACAAACCTTACATCTTGGTCGATATTGGCTTGGCCGTTTCATTGAACTATTGCATGACACAACATTAAAGACCCAGTGACTTAATTTCTTACCATAAGCCTCAGACCAAATAAAAAACCAAGGGCCACAGCCACAGAGCGCTGCGAACAATTCAGAGAAGCGTGCCAAAACTACACCTCCAGCATGTGGCTGAAAGGGATTTTTCAATTAAGTTAAGTATTCATGGAAAATCACAAATATTCGCAACAAGTTTTTCGCAAAATTACGCGAGACTGACGTTTGATCACTTTTTTACAAGGAACTACTTATGATTTTGAACATTTAAATATATCATCAACATCGTTATATGATCGTTATCGTCATATGGTCTACTAGCATGTGGCTGAACCCTTTTTTTTCAACTTCGATACAACATATAGCAGAAAAATAATATTTTGTAAAAAAATTTTTTTTTAAACCCTGTCATTAATATATGGTTCCTATTATTTAGCAAAACATATCAAGAAATTTAAAAATAACACATTAGTCTTCAGCTATCCTTGAAATAAAATCAAAAAATTATTTTATGATTTTACGAGTATATTAAATCTTCATTGAGTAAATCAAAGGCGAAATAAACCATAATTTCGAGAGCGCAAAAGTGATGCAACTATTAACCGGTGTTGTGACTGGCACGAATGGTTTTTAGCATCACGAAACTGGACTTTTATAGTTACACAGACTTAATTTTTCAATTATTTTAAGCTTTCTTACAATTAGATAAGTTATTGTCGAAAAAGGGTTTTTTTCGTGCACAGAGCCTTAACTTTAACTCTATTTTTTTAGTTAGGGGCTTGGCTTGGCTCTACATTAGATCTGCTAACTTTTTAACGGTGAAAGCGCGTAAATCTTAGCAACCTAATTAACATTAAATGTTTTTGGTGGGATTTCATTGACTTAAAAGTATCTTCCTTTCCGGTCCTTCCCTTGAGCAACATCGTGATTGGATGATAAACTTTAGGTAAAGTAAACTATTTACTATAAAAAATCCTACTTACTTCCACGACATTGATCCAACTCAAAATAGAAAATAATATAAAATATGCATGAAACATGATCATTTCCAAAATAGATACTGACTGAATAGCGAAAGAAAAAGCACTATTTATGAATGCATTGTAAAACATTTAAAACGTTTTCTGAAAATATGCGATGCAACGATAAGATTATATACATTGATTAAAGATAAATTAAATAGTAAATAAGCAGGACAGCGGGTAGGTAACTATTTATGAAAACTAATGTTTTGTTACAAAAAATAGTAGTTTAAATAAATTGTGCACTTTACCAAAAGTAATAAATTGATTGGAAACGAGTTTTATCTCTTTGAAATCTCTCTGCAATACGACAATATCATAATATGAACTGTTAAATAAACATTACTGCGTTGCTCTGAAAACAAAGTATTTATTTTAGTTCCTTATTTTTATAAACATTGTAAATATTACTATGTAATAATTACATTGTTTAACATAAATCACACTCTTCTACCTGAAAACAAAGAAACAACATCCCAGCATTTTTTTAAGGGTGGGGCAGAAGTAAATTAACTCTATAATAAGCATTAGGAATTGCTCTCGATAAAACTATAACTACGCATGCACACTCGATTCATCGATACTGCATTGTTCCGCACGGTAATTTTGAAATTTTCCAAATGAATAATTAATTTTGTTACTTATTATACCTAAATTTTTAGCTTCGAGTCAGGGACTAGGGTGGGGCAGATTTGCACCTTGTCCCTCCATGGGTACGCCCATTTTGGGCACGCCACAATTGTGGCGATAAGTCCCCTCTTTGAGGAGTGGCTAGAGAGGCGCCACGGCGTCCTCACCTTCCGCCTGACACAGGTCCTCACCGGACATGGTTGTTTCGGGAGGTTCCTGTTCAGGATAAAGCGGGAGGAAACGCCCGGGTGTCACCACTGTGTGGATCGCCCGGAGGACACGGTGGAGCATACGGTGGAGGTCTGCCCAGCTTGGGCGGAGCACCGCCGTGTCCTCACGGAGGCGATCGGCGGCGGCGATCTCTCGCGTCCGGCCCTGGTTCAGGCCATGGTCCGGAGCGAGAGTGCATGGGAGGCCGTCACCTCCTTCTGCGAAGCAGTAATGCTCGCGAAGGAGGAGGCGGAGCGCGTGAGGGAGAGGCAAAATGCGCCCCCTCGCGCCCCTAGTCGCCGCAGGAGACGCCCCGGGCGTCGGGAGTCGCGAGCCGACTTCCGGCCACCGTAGGCGCGGGCTTGCGGACGGTGAGCAATGGGTAGCTCGCCGTCCGATAGGGACCAGGCCCGGGTCGACGGCGCGTTGTGTTCCACGCGCGCCTCAAAGAGATGTCAGCACCAACTGACGGGGTCCGGAAGGGCCAATGCCTGCCGGGGTCGCGGGTTTGTCTGAAAGGGATATCGCGACCTCGGCACACAGGCAACGGAAGGAACACGGGTGGGTTTTAGTCAGTAAAAGTCTGACACGCCCTCCCGCTCCACCCAGAGCGGGAGAAGTTATTTGATAATTTCCCATCCAAAAAAAAAAAAAAAAAAAAAATGGGTACGCCCATTTGTGCGGGCTAGCATAAAAGTACACCTATTGGTAAACTCTGCGATTTAGTCGGCCAACCGTTCCTGCAAATTACTAAAAAAAATTCGATAGCAGGGATTTAAGTTTTTAATGGGATAGACTGAAATTTTCAACTTTAATTTAAAAATACGAAAAGGAGTTTCCAAACTATGCAGGTTCCTAAGCTGTTCAAAACATAAGAAAATAGTAATTAACATTCTATTATTCGCTGTGTGGTGTGGTGAAAGTGGAAAGGCTTTAAAATCGTTTTATGCTTTAAAAAAAACTATTTAAAAAAAGTCCCATCTTTTTTTTTACACGGCTTTTTCATATATTTGGCCCTTCCTGTATATAGAAAAGAACTACATTTATTTTATCTGAATTGTACTTCATGGTTCCATGAGCAATGTCAGCAAAGCAGTTTTATTGTGTTGACAGAACTCTTATTGTGAATTTGAATTTGTAATTCAGCAGATCGTGTGATATTCTAAGGGATTTTGCAGAAATACAAGATTATTATTTTACGTATGAAAGTAACATTCACGAGAATTCTGTCACAAAAAATAAAACAGAAAAAATTGCACAAAAAAAAAGATATGAATTGTTTGAGCTCCACCGGCAGAAAACTAAAAATTTTTATTAATAAAAATAACTCGAAAACTATAAAAAATCGCGGTACATACAAGGGGAATCATTTTTTTTATGACGTCACTATTTGGTCCTTCCTTACTGCTTATGTAGGTATTACAAATTGTAAAAACTTAATTATTACTCGTCGCATAACGAATTCGGTAACTACGAGTATACCTAATGCAAATTCCTCGATTGCACCCTCACGATCGATAGCGGTCGATGGTAATGATCAACATTAGTGAAAAAGACGTTCAGGTTCCACGTCGATCGTTATAAGTTGCCATTATAACGATCGCCGTTGAACCTGAACGGTCTGTTGCACCAAGTCGATCTGTTTTTAATGAGATCGATCCGTTGTTGTGTGCGGCTATTTTTGCCGACAGATCAATGAAAACTATGGAAGTAATACTTATAAACACTGTGACTGCCTCGTTGCTACTGCTGAGATTGGGTTCGATTCCCCATTCCGGCAAAGTGTTTTTGGATTTATCCATCTGGAATGTTTCAGTAGCAGCCCAGCACGCGTAGCATGACGCTTTCTATGTCTACGAAGAATAGACACAGCTCTTTCTATACAAAGTGACATTTTGTTTCTCCATTTTTGACATCGCACCGTAGAAATCCTTCTACAATCTGTCATTTTGTCTTTCGTTTCTAACAATCTTTGTCTAGGTCCTTTTATATGTAGACTGTTTCAGAAGAAAGTTTTCTATACCAAACTGTCAAAATCACACTGACAACTGACAGTTGTCTCCACGGCCACAAAGTTTATACGGTTATCTGCAAAACCATGATTTTACAGGAGAGCATTTAAACACAAAACTGTGATAATTAATAGAAGAACAAAGCTACATATCTTCTCATATTTTACATCATTTCATTGAAGGAAATATTACCAAGGAAACGGTTAAGGCCAATATTACTGAAATATTGTTTTGTTCTAAAATACGGTTCTTCGACACTGGGAAAAATTTTTGTAGCTGTCTATATATACGTGACTTAATTAAAAAAAAAAAAAAAAAAAAAAAAAAAAAAAATTGAGAATCAAACAGAAAAATAAATCTTATGACAAAACAAAGAAACCTGAATCGAATTAGGTATGTAAAAGAGTGAATTTCGTAAAATGTGCAGTTGACTCTTTCTACTTTGATACCGTCGCACTGTCTACACGAAACATCAGTTTTGTCTACTCTTCCGTCGACAGAACGGTGTTCATGCTACGCGTGCAGGTTGTGGGTGTACTATAGGTGCACCTCTGCCTATCACTTCAGGGAATACAGCCGTAATGTTATGATGCTGTGTAATTATTTATATACTTAATATAATGTTTCTACTACGTTCTTCGTACTTCTACGATGGAAAAGTTGGTCTTTGATTAGTTTATAATAATTGATTCTTGATCTATCTTCGATCAAGAATGTGGTCGAAGATTGATATCTGATTAAAGTTGATCCATCAAAAAGTTTTTATTCTTAAGATAAATAGGTATTGGCTGTAAACCTTTTTTTTTTTTTTTTTGAGGGTGGGAAATTATCAAATAACTTCTCCCGCTCTGGGTGGAGCGGGAGGGCGTGTCAGACTTTTACTGACTAAAACCCACCCGTGTTCCTTCCGTTGCCTGTGTGCCGAGGTCGCGATATCCCTTTCAGACAAACCCGCAACCCCGGCAGGCATTGGCCCTGCCGGACCCCGTCAGTTGGTGCTGACATCTCTTTGAGGCGCGCGTGGAACACAACGCGCCGTCGACCCGGGCCTGGTCCCTATCGGACGGCGAGCTACCCATTGCTCACCGTCCGCAAGCCCGCGCCTACGGTGGCCGGAAGTCGGCTCGCGACTCCCGACGCCCGGGGCTTCTCCTGCGGCGACTAGGGGCGCGAGGGCGCGCATTTTGCCTCTCCCTCGCGCGCTCCGCCTCCTCCTTCGCGAGCATTACTGCTTCGCAGAAGGAGGTGACGGCCTCCCATGCACTCTCGCTCCGGACCATGGCCTGAACCAGGGCCGGACGCGAGAGATCGCCGCCGCCGATCGCCTCCGTGAGGACACGGCGGTGCTCCGCCCAAGCTGGGCAGACCTCCACCGTATGCTCCACCGTGTCCTCCGGGCGATCCACACAGTGGTGACACCCGGGCGTTTCCTCCCGCTGTAAACTTACGGTTTCCTATTTAAAAACCGGTAGGCGCACTTGACGGCTGTCATTAAAATGATGACAGTGGTAAAGATTTAAATAGTTAGATTCGCACTACTGCGTCAAAAGATAGTCGAGTTCCTTTTTCGTTTTGACACACAATGACGCAGTGACTACACTTGTTTGTCATGGAAACACTATTTAATCATGTGTGAGGTCACTCTTCTCAGTATGGATATTTTTTCTTGAGACCTAGTACGGTGACAGCTCCAGCGATTTAAATCTTTGGGGGCGGGGTTTGCTTTACGGTGTTAACAACGCTCTCTAGGAAACCACACCCAATAATTAACGTTTCAGTGACGTCATTCTACGCAAGCGGTCACCGCTCGTCTAGGAAACCGTAGCTTTAGTAAATCTGTAACTTATGATGTGTAATGCATACTCGTACTAATATTATAAATTCGAAAGTAACTCTGTCTGTCTATCTGTCTGTATGTTACCTTTTCACGGCTAAACCACTTGACGAATTTCGATAAAATTTGGCGAGGAGATAGATGGCATCCTGGAGAAGGACATAGGGTACTTTTTGTCTCAAAAATAATCCTAAAGGGGGTGATATAGGGGATGAAAGTTTGTAGGGGGAAATCCAGCATTTCTTAAGTTAGGGATATGAAAATTCAAATTTATGCTTTTGGCAAGAAATAAAGAATTAGGTACACATTTCAGCGTTTTTGTAAAATCATCCCCCAAAGGGGTAAAATAGGAGATGATTTTAAAGTTCACATGTAATATTGTTTTTTGTGTCTTCTTTTCAAGAGATTTAAGGGATTGGTAATATAGTCATAGTCCGTATCTTGAATTAACATTTAGTCTTTATTTAATTTAAATCGGCCCAATCGGCACTAGATTATGTATTACAAATTAATAGTTAAATGAATAATAATAGTATTTTAAGTAAGGCATTTAGAATCATATAAACCTGTTTTATTTATTTTTAATCAACCGGACAAGTGTGAGTAGGACTTGCGCCCTGAGGGTTCCGTCTCAAAGCTGGGCTTGCTCAGCTGCCCGAATTTCCAGATCTGGATTGAATAAGAAACTTAACTTTTCAATTGAAAAAGAACTTTCAATAGAGTAATAAATTGAAGAACAAACTTATTTTGCAGTTCATATACAGGGTGGCAGGTATATCGACGCGAAAACTGATACCATGGATTCGGTATTTGATTCTGAGCTCCACTGCGTTGAAATTTATCGTCGGTTATTAAAAAAAAAAAAATACGTGTGGCACTCGAGGACTGCCGCGGTAAAGCTATTGCATAGCATAATATATTCAAAAATAAGAAGATAATATTGTTGATTTAAAATATTTTTTTTAAAAAATACCCCTATACCCCCCCCCTAAATCGCAGAATTTACACAACCGTCAATGACGTCTGCCCTCACGCGTCTGCCCGCGTTCGGGTCGCGCACTCGGCGATCGCGCGTCATTGCCTAACCCGCCCCTCCACCCTCGTTCTGCGCGCCCGCCGTCGACTCATCGCAGGTCATTCTTATCGTTCTAACTTTTAAAATATTAGTCCAAATTACTTAGTGTAAAAGACAAATTTTATCTACATTAAATACCGAAAGCGATGAAGGTATTTATTTTGATACGAATTAACTAAATACTCTAAAATATGCAACTTAAAAAAAGTATTCAATTTAAATGTATTTATAGCTCACTATTTTGGCTATAATGGCTTCCACATAAAAGGTAGATATATCCTGTCGCGGACTTTTATTTAGAACTCTTTAAGACAAACAACCCCACAATACATTCTTTTCATGTAACTCCAGCGGTTTAGGCAGCGCACGCAAAGATAGATCTCAGAGGGCAGGATTTTTTCCGACTTACTGGATACTTATCGTTATATTATGGCTAAATCACATAAAATCTTTATAAATTGTAGCCTATGTGTTATTCTGATATATAAGCCACATTACTGTAAAGTTTCATTAAAATCCGTTCGGTAGTTTTTGCGTGAAAGAGTAACAAACATCCATCCATCCATCCTCACAAACTTTCGCGTCAGGTTTTTTTCGTTACGGAATTTCTACATTCGGTCGCCGCGCTCAGAGTCTCCGATAAAAGCTATGCAATAGCTTAAAAATCTGCTGTTCCATACCAAAGCGGCCAAAATGTATGGAACAGCTGAGATCTTTTTTTTTATAACCGTCGAAAAATTGTTAACAATCATGTATCAGTTTTCGCGTCTATGACCCTGACATCCTGTATAACTGTACATTACCAATTTTCAGATTTTCCTCTTTACTTTACCTTGCTTCTCGTCAAACTTCATGCAGCTGGGCCAGCGGGAAGTACAAAATAGACTGGTTTATTTGCGAGTGTCAAAATATGCGGCTATAAATGGGCGTATTTTTTTTATTGCGTTGACTTTTTTTTTTGGGTGGGAAATTTTCAAATAATTTCTCCCGCTCTGGGCGGAGCAGGGGGGCGTGTCACACTCTTACTGACTGAAACCCACCCGTGTTCCTTCAGTGTTGCCTGTACGTTGCGAGGGGCCACGGTATCCCTTTCGGACTTTCCCGCGACCCCGGTCTTCAGTTGTGCTGACATCTCTTTGAGGCGCGCGTGGAACACAATGCGCCGTCGACCCGCGTCTGGTCCTTATCTGACGGCGAGCTACCCATTTTGCTTACCGTCCGCAAGGCCGCGCCTGGTGGCCAGGAATCGGCCTGCGATTCCCGTCGCCCAGGGCGTCTCCTTATTGCGTTGACTTGGAAGTTTGATTTTCGTTACAGCTCCAAGAGACCGTAGATCTAAGTTTTTGATATTTATTTTAACTTGAAACCACGCGTTACTGTGAAAAAGGATCTTGACAGACAACGAAGTCATCCTTTAAGGGTTTCAATTTTTCATTTTGAAGTACGGAACCCTAAAACAGATTTATTATCTGCCTGTTACCTTTTCATGCCGTAACGGCTGAACGGATTTAGATGAAAGGCATAGGGATAGGCCATAACCTGGGTTAGGACATAGGATACTCTGAATCCCGGTAGCACGTTCCTGTAGGATATTTTCCGACATCCACGCGAGCGAAACCGCGGGAAAAAGGTAGTAACATATAAAATAACCGAAAGGCTTTTTAAATAGGTAATTTATTTTTTGTATTTCAATTATAAATAAGGTGAAAAATTCATTTCGTAGAAAATATACAAGAATACTTTTTAGAATAAGGTAAGTTTTTATTTTTCGCCAGGTTATTCTCGATTGCTTTATCGGTTATCCGATCGCAGTCAGTCACACTTATTGACCTCACCACCAAAGACCTAACGAACCTTGGCCTTTTAAATTAAATTCATTTATTTTCAGGTAAATAACACCAATGTTAATAGGTACTAAAGTACACTCAATTTAGCCTCAACTAAACGGCCCGACGACGCGGCCCGACGAATATGCTAGGTTTTTTTCAATTTCCGTTTTCACATGATGAGGCTTGTGGCGAAATGTGATTGCATGTAGGTACCTGCTTTGTAATTAATCATCCCAATGTATTGTTATGTCAAACCTGTGAGATAGTGATTCAAAATTAAATAAACTTTTTCATAAGAAATCCAAATCTTTTTATTTCATATTTATATTTTTTATGACATTAGGTAAGTATTGTTTACTCCATAATAATATAAATATCCTCAATTTCTTCAAAATGCAGCTTCATACAGAGTGACGTATTCTTTCCAAGTCGTGATACGATGACAGAGTAACACATAAAAAAAAAAAAAACCTGATCGTTATTTCTCTTACACTGATAGTGGAGTGCTTGGAGCGTTAACACCTAAACCTCGGATTTCTGTTACAGTGCATGAAATTTAAAAATTCAAAATGGAATGTTTAGCTAATAATATATACTTACAAAAAAGTTAACGTATTAAAAAAATTGCAAAATTGATTTTAAAAAAAGAAGATTTTTGTAACAATTCAAATAGTATACATCATATTAATACAAATAAATCTAATAAGCATTATACTACTTGAATTGTTCCAAAAATGTTCTCAGTTCTCAAAAAAAGCCCCCCGGTCGCACTTTTGTTGAAAGCGGGTAACTTCTCTACGCGATCAAAAAATCATTTTCAATGCTAACAATCAAAAGAACAAAAAAAAAATTGGTAAACTTGCAATTTATAGTATGTACAAAACAAAATCTCACCTCGATTTAAAAAAATTATTCACTGTAACAAAAATCCGAGGTCAAAACCCCCAGGCGCTCCACTATGATCAGCATCATCCAAACTCATTCGCATCGAAAATCCGTTGACGTCATTCGCTATTCGCTCATTCGCGTCATTCGCTAAAACGGTCGTACGGTTGAACTTCTCGCTCTAGCGAATGACGCCTCTAGTGTCAGAAGGAAATAGAGATTTAAAAAAATGCCGATCCGTGCGATTCAGTGTGATTTCACCATAAGTAAATAAGACATTCAGTTTTACTGTCATCATACCATTACTCCAGAAGGAACGTCAATGTATAGTCGATCTCGTAATTTAATATTTAACACTTTTGACGAAAACAACCAGTAAATTGAAATTTCACTAAGGTTGAAATTATCTAACGGTCACAATGGACTTAGAGCAAAAATAGACCTTGAAGTTTTATGACCTGCTAGTGACATTCAACCTTATGGTGGTATCGCAATTACGAGGTTGCCTATACAAGTGACCTGTATACCAGCTTATTTCCTCTAAGGCTTCTGCTTGAACGAAGCCTCAACGGTGAGCTGCAAGACTGGCTCCTTCGTGTCAGTGACGCTCAATGTGATCTCAACGCGACCCTTCTCAAAAGGGAACACGCTGGGAAAGTGTTCTGTCGGGGCTGTTATGTTCTTAAAACAGTGATAACCCTGGGAATAGAGACGGGTGGTACCATGAATATTATAAAAAACACTCTTGAGGTCCCGTTTAAGACCTAACCACGTGGCCACGGGCGACACGCGTCTTGAAAAAAGTAGAGAAGAAACACCTATTTACATAGGCTCAGCCAGTGATGCCTAGGTACATAGCACAAGTATGAAAAATGACCTTAAAAGCAGTCATCCTCTTTTTATTTGTTTAATGGATACTACAAACTATTTCAATTGTCAGAGTAGAACTCCCGAAGTGCAGATTTACTTAGAAACGAAGTTACGGCGATTTTTAGTTTTCTATAGAATTTCGAACAAATCCAAAATTATGTATTTAAAAAACATATTTTTATTTTTCCACTACTATAGTCACATAGCAATGATTTTTCGGCACATATTAGACATAACAATATAAAAAATGCTTTTAATAGAAAACGTAAATCTATTTTTTTGTATTTTTTCTTATTTATTTTTTATTTACTTAATCTTAGCGAATATGGATTTTATATTAATACGACATATTCTACAGAACTATATGTATTATTTAAAAAAATCTCGAATCTTTATCTTACAAGATTTTGCAGTAAAATGCTTCTAAAGATTCATATTTATTTCTATGGTTTTAGGGTGCTCAACTGCTCAATAACAAATATTTTTATTATTATTTTTGTATGCGATAGAGATATCGTTGGGCATATTACATACCTATCATATGATAGTTCAATAATATAAAACACATTTATTTTAAAAAATCTGTAGAATTCTTATTCTGTTAAGAACTATCGACAGACCAGTTTATTAGCATGTGTGTTATCATAAATTTTACTAGTACTTTTTCACAAAAAATAAACAGAAAAAAATACGATTTGGTGACAGCCCTGATACAGTTTAAAAAAACTTAAATATCTCTGAAATCTTGCATGATTAAAATGAGATATTTTTATGGTTTATAGAAAAGATTCTAAGGAACCTCTGGTTAAATAATAAAATCCACATTCGTAAAAAATTAAGAGAAAAAAAAAATTAAAGAAATAACACGAAAAACGGCATAGTTTTGTTATTATAAGGGATAAAACTATAGGGATTGGTGGATAATGTAGGTAATTAATCTTTTCATAATATTACATATAAAACAACTGTATCTACCTATTACTTTTACATCACTGGCGTTTTTATGGTTTTCTTTTTGTTTCCATAGAAAATAATGTAAATGGCCGTAATTCTGGTTCCAAAAACATCTGGACTTCGTGAGTTCTACTCTTACAATTGAAATAGTTTGTAGTAGGAGTGGGCGATACAAATCGTATATAGATACAATACGTATGTATCGGTACAATATCCAATACCTATATATCGGACGGCACTGAATCTATATATCAGGTATCCGCGTACCCGGCCTACCTCATGCGTTGATGTAACACTACACAAGTACACAATATCGGTATCGCACTATGATATTCGGTTCAAACTGATATTGTGATTCGGGTAATCGGGTACGCACGATTGTTCGATGCGCGCGGGAGTGATGTAGCTATAGGTGAACGAGCGAAAGAGAGAGAGAGAGATACGCTAATGTGTAATACAAATTTTAAACACTATTTACAGGAGCATAGAGTTTAATACCGAATACATTATTTTCTAAACACTTGTAAAAAATAAAATACAATGATATACATATCGAACAAAACCGAAACCTAAAAATCACAGTATCTTACGTAGCAGTTTCGTTTCAGAGTTCCACACAGATTCATCCAATATATAGATATTGAAATATATAGATGCGATATCCGATATTCAAAACCGATACATAGGTACGATTTGATACAGAGTAAAACCGATATTACCCATGCCTAGTTTGTAGTGTCCATTAAACAAATAAAAAGAGGATGACCGCTTTTAAGGTCATTTTTCACACTGTGCATAGGTGTCGGCATCACTGGCTGAGCAAGCTGTCGTGAAGGTGACAGGAGCGCACTTGCGGCGCTTTCGAAAATTAAGTACTACTTCTTGCTTAATTCACATTCCAGATAGGTACTATGTTCGGGAGTCGCGAGCCGACTTCCGGCCACCGTAGGCGCGGGCTTGCGGACGGTGTGTAATGGGTAGCTCGCCGTCCGATAGGGACCAGCCGCGCTATTCTGTAAACATCTCATCCCTCTCTCTTGGGTGAAGTGAGCTTGATGTCAGCTGTCATTGCACCTAAAGTTAGGGATTGACACTATGGACAGCTCACTTCATGCTCACTTCACCCAAGTTATCACGGTGAGATGTTTACAGAATAGCACGGCAGGCCCGGGTCGACGGCGCGTTGTGTTCCACGCGCGCTTCAAAGAGATGTCAGCACCAACTGACGGGGTCCGTAAGGGCCAATGCCTGCCAGGGTTGCGAGTTTCTCCGAAAGGGATATCGCGACCCCGGCACACAGGCAACGGAAGGAACACGGGTGGGTTTTAGTCAGTAAAAGTCTGACACACCCTCCTGCTCCGCCCAGAGCGGGAGAAGTTAAAAAAAATAAAAAAAGAGTACTATGTTTTACTCACAGGAGGTAAAGGGCACACCATTCCGGCGTTCCTGACTGCGCCTCCTACGAAGGGCTCCTTATTGACCAGGTCACAGAACTTGTGACTCAGCCTCACGAAAGAGGGTCGATACTCGTTGTGTAAGAGCTGACTGATGCCTACCGTGACCTGCAATTTAGTGCTGTTTTAGTCATAGTACGGTAGGCTGCACGCCTGTGGTATACCAGTCCAGTATAACCTGGCCTCTTCTATTTAAACTCCGTACTTAACTTGACCAGCTCAAGTTCAAAGTCAAATTGCTACACTGACGTGCGGCGGTACTTATAATACTTACAAATCGCGGGTCTCAAACCATATAATTATATTAAGTATAATTATGCAAAAATGCGATTTTTCGTTTTTGATGCCGTTGGATTCTACTATAAACAATACGTAACCTTGATTTTTCTTATAATTTAATATTAATTACTTTTTGAATTAATTACAAAATACTATTTATCGTAAGCTAGAATTTTTGCAATAATTTTTAGGCCATATAGCCGTATACTAGTCGTAAGAGCAATATTATTACTTATTGGGGCAGTTTTGACGTGCTACAAAGACTTATGTACGTACGACCTTCAATTTTATAATGATCGTAGGGAATTCCAAAGAAGATGATAACGGTCCCATACAAGCTTGGCCCAGAAAAGAAAACAAATAAAACCAAATGTATTTTGAAGCTGTAATAGCGTTTCATAGGCCGGTATTATATTTGTTCTTCGTTAAACTTTGCGAAGGGACATAAGACCCTTCTGAAAACTGATGACTTCAAAAAATAAATTCAAACCCACTATCTTGAATTTCACTCCAATGTAACGACTATATTCCAAATGATTCATTTGCTTATTTATAGAACGTTGGATCTCCGTAGGAAACCAGGCAATATCAGAGTGGTCCGAGATGCGAGTTATAGGTAAATATTGTTATTGTAGCCCGTGAAGATCCGAACTGCGAGATCCATTGTCCAAGAGGGGCGAACTTGAACTATCAAAGAAAATCTAACTTATCTAGAAAGGGGTGCAAAAGTTTTCGAGGTCGCTCCGCTTGCTCTTACATCGGAGCACAATAATTATTATCGTAATCCTGCCAGTACCCATCGTGACCACCCCGAAATCTAAGGCTGTGACTGCGTCTGTCTGCAAGCTGTGAAAAATCTTAAAGTATATAAAAAAAAAAAATAGGTTCTCAGATTGGTCCCGTGCGTTTGAACAATCTCGCTACCTGCCTATACTATCGTTTAGAGCAGCGTTTCCCAAACTATGGGTCGCGACCCACTGGTGGGTCGCGAGTGACTATTGGGTGGGCCTTGAAAAAATTATTTTGAAATACTCAAATAAATTGGACGTAGGTATCAAACATAAGGCGATTAAAAGTAACTAAAATTGAAGTTGATGCTAAAGCTCTAGTGAAAAAAAATTGGAAACAAATACATCCTTCTCATTGAAATAGCACTCCTTGTATTTAATTAAGTATTACAATTTTCGATAGTAACTGAATGTATTTCTTATGTGTACAGTTCTTCATTCACAAATAAATAAGCCTCTTTTTTTTCTCCATGGCGGCTAAGAGGTGAGTCCCGAATTTATTAGTTTTTGTAAGGTGGGTCTCGGTTCAGGCAACTTTGGGAACCACTGGTTTAGAGTATGACTTTTCAAAAAGTATTGATGTGGACCATGTACTATTGACAAAGGAGAATGCTACTAGATGTAAAGACCAAAAACCCAGATTCGATTAAAATAATTCATGCACGGTGAGGTAGGGCAAACATACCTAGCATGTAGTTGAAAGATTCCGTACATAGATGTGAATGTGATTCTAGAACCCCGAGATCTCTCTCTTGGGGATCGGTTTAGCGAAAACAAATAGCTTATTTGTGATATAGTATGTTTGCTCTATCCCACCGTGCATGAATTATTTTAATCGACTTTGGGTGTTTTTGTAGCATCCTCATTTGCCCCAGAAAAAGCCAGAAGAGTAAACTTACCGTAGATTTTATAATGCAAAATGAACTCATGTTGTATTGTATCTGCTACGATCCTGATTATAGGCCTGATGTTATGTAGGTAACAAAAGTCTTGAAATCTAACCGTAATATTGTTCTCCCAAGTCTGTTTAGTGGTGCCCGTCAAATTGATGAAGTACCGTGACCTCCTGCTGTATCGCCGCACGTTCAGCGTCCCGTTCTGGTACATATATTTTGGGTTTACATAAGTCAAATTTGCCCTCTCCGGAATCACCTCCATGCACTGAAATTGAGTGAATGGGTTTTCCCCATTAGTTTCGAACTCAAACGAATGTATTTGATACGCTTTATCTCGATTCGCGACCACGCTGTGAGATTCGCTCATGAGTAGGTAACTAAAAACTCCATACGAGTTTGGAATTAGTCGGACTAATCCGTTAACAAAGCGATAAAAAAGTAATTAAAAACCTAAAAAACCCAACTGCAAAAACACTTAAATGAAGAAAGAAAAACAAGCATTTTTTTGTAATCGATAGGTTTGGAATTTGGCGCCCATAATCCGCCATTTGGATTTTTTATAATTGACACTCGCGCAATAAAGTCAATATAACGACATATCATTCATCAGAATCGTTTCAGCCGTTTTTGAAAGTTTTTGAAAGTTGAAAGTTTTTTATTTCTTATTCAACAGGTTAACAAATAAGTTGTAGAGGCCTTCTTTTAAGTATATAGATACCTGTGACAGAAGACCTCCCTCTTCCATAACTATGTGTACACATAAAAAGCCTGTTAATAACAGAATTAAAAAGTAGGTAAAAAATAAAATACAAAACTAAAACTAGAGAATTTAAAAAATAATTACAATTATAATAATTAATTAGGTACTTAAATTCATAATCTCAGATACCCAATTAATTATTGTGTGTGTATGTGTGTGTGTGAAGGTGTGTGTATGTGTGTGTGTGAAGGTGTTTGTGTGTGCGAATGTGTGTGTGTGTGTGTGTGTGTGTGAGTGTGTGTGTGTGTGAGCGAGTAAGAGAGAAAGGGAAACCAAAAGCATATTACGCATTGTGAAGTAAGTGGTAAACGCTTGTATAGTAAAAAGTCCATGTTATCATTCATTCCTTGTGTAAGGTAAGTTTTTATATTATCATTATTAAATAATTAAATAACGGGACTCAGAAGTGCCTCAGTTTCTTCGTAAGTAAGAGTCTTTAGCCATGCAGTCAGGGTTTTTCGACATGCATAATGTGTTTCATGGTAAATGGGATTGTTTTTGCTTATGGATATAGAAAAATAGTTTGGGCAACGTATTGCCGCCTTGCGAACGCAGTACGAACTCTAACTACATCTATACGACCGTGATTTTTTCTTTTTCTGAGAGTACTAGGGTCAAATACCGTTGTTTTATGCATTTTTAAGGTAGAAATCAGAATATATAACTTTCTCACAGTTAATAGGTCACATAGTTTGTAAAGCTCGTCTGTAGAAAAACGGTACGGTTTATAGTATATAGTTTTGAGAAGGGCACGCTGTGATCTTTCCACGTCTAAGAACTTCGTTTTGGAGGCACCCCCCCAGATAGGAATGCAATAGGTTAAAACGGATTGGGCTAGTGCAGTGTATATTTGTTGAATCAGCTTCGCTGATGCAACATGCCTAAGTAATTTGAAAATCCAAATCAGTTTTCGGAGACGTTCACCAACCAATGCAACATGATAATACCAAGAGAGTCGCTGATCAAGTATAATACCCAGTTATTTCGTTTTTTCAACCATCTCGATAGTCGGACAAGCGCAATTAGTGTCCAGGATATTGTGACATTGGTGAATCTTTATACTGAAATTAGTATCAGGCTGGGTTCTATTACTAATGGAAAAACACATGAAGATAGTCTTCTGGCTATTTAGCGTAAGTAGGTTAGTTCTTAGCCAGGAAGCAACTCTAGATAATCCCACTTCAGTATCCCTCCTCACAGAATCCCAATTATCCCCGATAAAAACCAGCGCTGTGTCGTCGGCATACGAGAACACCCGAGCACCACCTGCCCCAAGTCACATAGGTCGTTGATGTAAATTAGAAACAATGTGGGCCCAAGAACGCTCCCCTGTGGTACACCAAATGTGATATTTGAGTATTTGCTTGAATATTGCCCAATTTTAACCTTTTGCGTTCGGTGTGAAAGATAACTTTTGAACAATTCTAGAGGTGTGCCTCTTATTCCTATGTGTTCTAACTTACGTACAAGAATGGAAACAGATACTGTGTCAAAAGCCTTTTTTAAATCGAGAAAAACTGAGAGGCATTTCTTTCCACGATCAAGGCTTTCAGTAATGAGAGATGTTATAGCTGCTACTGCATCTTCAGTCGATTTGCCCTGTCTAATAAATCCATACTGTGCATTAGATAATATTCCATATTTATTAAGGAAGCCTATTAGTCGTTTGTTCAAAAGTTTCTCCAATATCTTTGATAAAGCAGGTAATAAACTGGCGACGACTTTACCTCTAAAAGTTTGGTGTTATCTGCGTTAGTTTTCTTCATATGTTTTTAATATTTGACCAGAGTCTTTTACTGTCTTTAGTAGAATTTGCTAATTGTGCTCTCTCGTAACTGCGCTTCAGTTTTTTAATTAATTGATTACAATAATTTCGATATCTTTTATAACTAATTTTTAATACATCATTGTGTGGGTCATTCTTTAATTTCTTTTGCATATTATTTCTGTTTCTGATACATTTTAAAATGCCGGGGGTTATCCAGGGTTTTATAGTTCGCTTAGTTTTAGGTATAGTAGTTGTAATAGTATTTTCTTGTAAAGATTCCGAAATTTTTTCAATCAAAATTTCTACCACAAGCTCAGGATCATCAGAAAACATGAGTTCTCCAAGATTTTTGCCTAATAAAGATTTAAGTGCCACATTGAAGTCGGTACTTATTTTTGTCTTCTGAATTTTATTTTTTAGTTTTATTTTAGATAGGTTTAGGAATAATAGAGAATGGTCAGTAACAGATGTATTTAAGACAGCAATTTGAGCAGATAATTTTTCCTTATTAAGTTTTATCATAAAATGGTCGAGACAATTATTTAATCTAGTAGAATAAGTGTGTCCCGCCAACAGTCCATGCATAGTTAACATTGCAGAATAGTTTTGTCTATTGTTGCGCTCCTGGGCCTGTTCAGATAGATTTGGTGTAAGATTTATATTGAAATCCCCAGCCAAAGTAATGCAGTTACAAAATTTTATAGAGTTTAAATATGTGTCGAGCGAGTTAATAAACATGTCTGCGTTGGCATTTGAAGGGGATCGATATACCCCTAGTATAATATTGTTATTATTAACTTTAATTTCTAAAGCAGACGCATGAGTCAATTTAATTTCCCTGACATTTACTGCAATATTATTAGTGACGTACACAACTACTCCGTCGTTTTTATTTAGGTGATTTGTTGTTTGGAACGCAGAGAAATTCGGAATAGTAGGTATAGGTTTAACAGGATTAAGTAAGACTTTCAGTTAGAATAAGAATATCTGGCTCGAATTTTAGACAAGACAGAGTAAGTTGGAGATCATCTAAGTTACTGTAAACGCTTCGTATATTTTGGCAAAATATTTTGCAGTCATTTTTTTTAACTTGTATGTGTTTAGACAAGTCTTCAATATCACAGTGAAAAGCCTGAGCGATATTTGAATTGTCTATTTCATTGAGTGTGTGAAGCGAACTATCCATTAAAAGGATTGACAGGTCCGAGGGTGAACTTTGAGACATATTTGAGTGCAATAGATTTATGCAGTCGGCAACATAATAATTTTGATAACCGCAAAGTATGATATGCTTGATGTGAGGTTTCTAGGTAGGTGAGTGTATATGTTTGTGAGTATATTTCAGTTGTTGAAAAATATGCGTTAAAGTGAGCGTATGTGTAGTAGTACAATTATTTATAACATGGGTAGTAAAATGAAACATAATTTCTAAGAAAGCGAGATAAAATAAGAAATGTAAAAAACCGCGTAGAGTTAACATAGTGTTTTGTAGTTACGAATGAACATTGAACGGACATACATACAGGTCAAACACATAACCCTCCTTTTTTGGCTTCATCGCAGTCGAGTAAAAAGAAATGGAGCACCCTACAAAAAGAAATAAAATCCCACCAATATATTTAATGTAAAGTAGGTTGGCAAAACTTACCAACCGCTGTCAATGTTAAAAAGTTAACAGATCTAATGTAGAGCCCAGAATTTAACTCCACAAACTTACTTCTTGGTCAAAATGTATGGCTTGGCCGTTTCATTGAACTATTGCACGACACAACATTAAAGACACGTGACTTAATTTCTTACCATAACCAAGTAAAAAGACAGAGCGCTGCGAACAATACAGTGAATCATGCCAAAACTACACCTCCGCTCTGTGAATACACGCTCACACGCACATATTTACAATCAAACTACACCTCACTAAGTACACACATATGTTTACGAAACCGGCCTCGTTGTATGTCTTGGTTTTTTATTTGGTCTGAGCCATAATATAGGAGTGTCTGTACGACATACATTTTGACCAAGATGTGAACTTTGTAGAGTTACTCTACATTCGATCTGCTAACTTTTTAACAGTGTAAGGGTTATGTAAGTCTGGGCAACCTCCTTTACATGAAATGTTTTGGGTGGGATTTAATTGACATAAGAGGGTTTATCCGTAAAGTTGGCAACGTCGCAAATAACTGTCAAATCTTTACCTGTTTTGATTAATATAGCAATATTACTGTATGGAAATAAGAAATGTGGACAACTAGCGAACTAGAATATTAATAATGAACTGCAATTATAACATTGAATTTGATGTTCTACCCGTTTTAGGTGTAAAAAAAGCATTTGGAAACTTTCCAAATACTTTTTTTACATCTAAAACTAAATATTCGGTGTTACGTTATTAATTATTGCATTCGATAATCAATATTCTAGTTCCCTAGTTAGCCACATTTCTTATTTCCATACAGTAATATTGCCAAAATAATCAAAACAGGTAAATATTTGACAGATATTTGCGAAGTTGCCAACTTTACGGATAAACGCTCTTAAAAGTATCTTACTTCCCGGTCCTTCCCTTGAGCGACATCGTGATTGTATGATAACCTATACTTAGGTAATGTAAATTATTTAAATAAAAAATCCTACTTACTTCTACGGCATTGATCCAACTCAAAATAGAAAATAATATAAAATATAAATGAAACATGATCATTTTTATAATAGATACTGACTGAATAGGAAAAGAAAACGCACTATTTATGTACGCATTGAAATACATTTATTTTAAAACGTTTTCTAAAAATATGCGATGCTTAGTAACGATAAGATTATATACACTGATTAATGATAAATTAAATAGTAAATAAGCAGGACAGTAGATAGAACCTATTTATGAAAAATAATTATGTGTAACAAAAAATGGTAGTTTAAATAAATTGTCCACTTTGCCAAAAGTAGTAAATTGATTGGAAACGAGTTTTATTTGACTGAAATCTCTCTGCAATATTATATTTATAATGTATGAGACAATTTAATAATAGGAACTGTTAAATTTCAAATACTTAAACAATATTGCGTTGCTCTGAAAACAAAGTATTAATATAAGTTCCATATTTATGTTAAACAGTGTAATTATTACTACGTGTAAGTATTTACATGGTAATAATTACACTGTTTTACATAAATCACACTCTTCTTCCAAAAAACAAAAGAAACGACATTTAAAGTTTATTGTTTCAATTGTCAATTACTTTTTATACAATTTTCCAGTTTTAGAGCTCTCGTAGACATACAATTGTAAGTTGGTCAACTATAGTAACTTACTAAGATACGGATACAGATTTAGTTGGACAAGATGTGCGGGCTAGCCTATGTCACTATACCTATTGATATACCGTATACTTCTCGATTTAATCGGCCAGTGTATCTCTGCGAGAACCCTTAGAAAATGAAACGATTTGCTGAATCACAAATTCAAATTCACAATAAGAGTTCTGTCAACACAATACAAACTGCTTTGCTGACATTGCTCATGAATCATAAATTCAACTTAAAGAAATGTAGTTTCTTTGTTTAAATAATGGTGCCGATTCTCTTGTACACCGGACTAAACTAACTAAACTATCACTAAAATTTCTTACTTTTGGCTAAGAGAATCGTAACGCTATTCTGCAAATAAAATTCTCTAAATTAAAAAATAATTTTTGTTGAGTTTTAGGGGTTTAAGGGTTTTATAAAGGGGGTCGAAATTTTAATTATTTTTGCGATAGGACGCACCATTTTCGAGATACTTATAAGCAAAAGAAAAAATAAATGTTTTTGCACATGAAGTCGAGAGATGTTGGTGTGAATTTTAGTTCATGACAACTTATTTTACCCCACACCTTTTCAATCGCGATTAAAATTTGTTAGGTTTAGTCTGATTTGGTCTTTTACAACCAAAATTTTAGGTGAAAAACGTCGAATTCAGAATAGCAAAATTGCCATTTTCACTAAACTAAAAACTCAGTACTATCTTAGTGCTGTCAAACTAAAATATAGTTAAGTTGTGTCACTTTAGTCTATTTCAGAATGGGAAATCGTCGTTTGACAGGATTAAACTAAATTTTAGTGATTTTTAGTTTAGTTTAGAGGCATTTGTGACAAGAGAATCGGCACCATTGTATTATAAATTGTTACCTACTCGTCACATAACGAATTCGGTTATTATACCTAAAGCAAAGTCCTCGATTACACCCTCACGATCGATAGCGATCGATGGTAATGATCAACGTTAGTGAAAAAGACCGTTCAGGTTCAACGTCGATCGTTATAAGTTGCCATGTTGCACCAAGTCGATCTGTTTTTAATGAGATCGATCCGTTGTTGTGACAGATCGATGAAAACCATGGAAGTAATACTTATAAACACTGAGACTGCCTCGTTGGTCTAGGGCAGTGGTCGGCAAACTCATTACTCAATAGAGCCAAATATCAATAATATAACAGCTAAGATTTCTTACGAGAGCCAATCATTTATGTGTGTGTGCCAAATTGTCTCAATACACTCCCCCCCCCTTTCACTCCACAACGTTTCCTAAAATTAACTTGCTAAGAAGTAGGATGCCTTCATCATCATCATCATATCGGCTGATAATAATATGATGAAGGCATCTTTTTTTTGGGTTGTAAATTGTCAACAACTTCTCCCGCTCTGGGCGGAGCGGGAAGGAGTGTCAGACTCTTACTGACTTAAGGACACCCGTGTTCCTTCAGTGTTGCCTGTATGTTGCCAGGGGCCACGGTATCCCTTTTTGACTTTCCCGTGACCCCGGCAGGCATCGGCCCTAGCGAACTCCGTTAGTTGCGCCGCGCCTACAGTGGCCGGGAATCGGCCCGAGACTTCCGAATCCCAGGGCGTCTGCAGCACGCGTAGCATGACAACCATAGAAACAGGCTTTGTCGACGGAAGAATAGACAAAATGACAGATAAACAATCACAATCTGTCAGTTTGTCTATTTTTCCGTCGACAAAACCCGTAGAAAACCCGTTTCTATGGTTGTCATGCTACGCGTGCTGCAGCGGTTAGGGGCGTGAGGGCGCGAAATAATTATTGCGGGTAACGTCTTCTGTTAGTTAACATACTGTATATTTAAATTAGCACACGTGTGTGCAGTATTCTACCGACTGTACTTTGACTGACGAATTGAATAAAACTGACGAATCGACGAAAACTGGCAAACAGTGGAAATGATCGAAACTGTCTAATCGACAAAACTGACGAATCAGTGAAACTGACTAATCAACGAAACTGGCGAATTAAATAAACTGACGACTGAGGGAAACTGAACAGTGAGACGCGGACTCCTTCTTACTTCCACAATAGAAAAGGTAGGCTTTAAGCGTCCGGCAGACCGGCGCGACGGACTCTAACAAAACAATTTCTAAGAAAACTTCACGGTAGAACAATTACTAGTGTGGCGTCGGGCGACACGTCGTGCTAGTCTGCACGAGCCTTTAATTGATTTATAATTGCTTCAAAATCTATCTTCGATCAAGAATGTGGTCGTAGATTGATGATGCATCAAAAAGTTTTTAATTTGAAAGAAAAATAGGTATCACTGGCTGTTAGTAAATCTGTTACTTGTGATGACATTTTTTTCAAATAAATCATGACATTTTCTATAAAACCAGAACCGAAAAGCGTTCCGGATAATTTATTTTTTGTATATTTATTTTAATTTAATAAAAAATTCATGTCGTAGAAAATATACAAGAATACTTTTTAGAATAAGGTAAGTTTTTATTTTTCGCCAGGTTATTCTTGCTTGCCTTATCCGATCTCAGTCAGTCTCATTTATTAACCTCACCACTAAAGGCCTTACGAATCTTGGCCTTTTAGACCAAGGTGCGGATGTTCATAGGTACTAATATATATTCAATTTAGCCTCAACGGCGTTACACGCTAAGCGTACGGCCTGAGTAAATAAAAACGCGTCCAGCGTGCAGCGGAGCTTTCAGCGTTGCGTGCAAGCGGCGAAAGAGCGTTCGCCGAGTGGCCTTAGTGAATGTTCGTGTGGGCCGGTCACATTTTTCATCATAGCGTCGGGGTTGTACGATATTATTGATATATATTTAGAAGAAAATGTGTCGTTAAAATATTTTTATAACTCGAACAAAGAAGGCTGAGTGGGACTTTTCTACGTTGTATGAAACTTTGAGATTAAATGAAGATAAATTTTATGAGTAGTAATTAGGTATTCTATTTTTATAAATGGGATGAGATGTTAACCATAGTTCAGGTTTAAGTTGAATTTCTATAATAATATCTTCGAACGAAAAGGCGCGCACGCTTCTGTCACCGCTACAACAACACAAATTGGTTTGAATTGCACGCGACGCCATGCTCCGCCCGTCGGTCGCGACCTCCCTTGAGTAAATAATTATGTTGCTTGGTCGTCACTCAGGACACACGCGTTGTCGCGGGTTGTTTAACACGAACGCCGCACGCCCCGCCCGCCGCGCCGCGCCAGACGCTCGAGTCGAGCGTGCACTCAAGCCGTGCACACAGTAGCAATGGCTTTCATTTTGGCAGTTGAACAAAATTCATTGCGTTATTTACGGCGTTGAGCAGACCGCGAGGTCCCTTAGTCATAAGGACGGGGACATGGCCTAACTAGGCTTCAGAGTCACCTCTGCTTAGCAGGGACGTAGTTACCTCGGCACAAGCTGTCCAACTAAATCTGTTTTATTTCTAAGCATATAATATGAGTGACGTCATCGAACGTTTTAAATCGGTTTTATAGTTTTATTCCCAAACTTATCGGTATGATAAAGATAACAAGGTACCTATTCCACAAGATGTGTAAAGAGTAGCTGATGTTTTTCGCAATTTCCCTTAGAGCGTTTATCCTAAAAGTTGGCAAGGACGCAAATAGCTGTCAAATATTTACCTGTTTTGATTAATTTAGCAATATTACTGTATGGAAATTTTAAATGTGGCTAACTAGTGAACTAAAATATTGATTATGAAATGCAATAATTAATATCGTAACACCGAATATTTAGTTTTAGATGTGAAAAAATGTATTTGGAAACTTTCCAAATGCCTTTTTTACATGTAAAACCGTTACATCAAATTCAGTGTTATAATTGCAATTCATTATTAATATTCTACATAATTCGCTAGTTATCTTACCACATATCTTATTTCCATACAGTAATATTGCCAAATTAATCAAAACAGGTAAATATTTGACAGCTATTTGCGACGTTGCCAACTTTTAGGATAAGCACTCTTACAATCATGAGCCTTCTGGCGAAATGTGATTGCATGCAGGTACCTACTATTCACTATCAGCTCTGTGTACCCCTTTGGCGAATAATACAGGCGTGCTGTGTAATGTTAAGCCTCGTGCAGACTGGCGCGACGCGACACCGGTAATTGGTCTACCATGAAGTTTTCGTAGAAATTGTTTTGTTAGAGTCGCGTCGCGCCAGAATGCAGGAGGCTATACTGGTTATAATGTAAATGATAACGCTTAATTTCAGATTACAATGTCTTTGGCACGATCTTTATTGAGAACTACCCAAAAATATAAGTTTGCTTATAATCCGGTGGTGAGTTGAAATATTTTCTTCATTTTTCTAAATCTACCTAATTCTTAAATTAAATCTTTAGAATAAAGCCCAGCTAATGGGTTCCAATAGGGCGCCAGATATCCTTTTAAAGGTGCCGATAAAGTTGAGCATTTACTTTAGCATTCTAGCGAATGTTACATGACAGAAAAATAAACGGGAGCGTTTTAGCGAGCATTCTAGCGAGCGTTCTAGCGAGCATTCTAGCGAAAGGACAGTAAATTTGCTTAAAGCTTTTTGCCGAGCCGAGCCATTCTGTCATCGTTCCGTTTCCATCTTCGTGAAGAATATTTTCTTGACGAGCATTGACTAGAGCGTTCGCTAGAATGATCGTGAAAATATTCGTTACGATATTTGGCTCTATGCTTGGCTCTGTTCGTTGTACAATTCGAAATTTAAAAAACGGACGAACGGCGGGTGCTCGATGTTCTGTTTTGAATGCTTAAGTCTATCAGCACCTTTATATGTTTTCATCATTGTCTAATTATCCGTGTTTTCGCAATGCCCCTAGGGCTTTCGCGAAAATTCGAATTATCAAATCATCCTACGACATACACAAGTAAAAAAAAAACTGTACGAAAAATACCTTGTGAGTAGAAGTGTTTCACCATTGTCTAATTATCCGAGTTTTCGCAATATCCCTAGAGTTTTCGCGAAAATTCTAATGATCAAATCATCCTAAGACATACGTAAGTTTGACTAAATACTTGAATAAATAAATACAACTGCGAGCCTCATATTTGGTGACAGAGAGGGATTTTGTAAGTGTGTAGGTATGATTAAAAAAAACATCATTGGCCTTGAAACTGTATGAACGGAGCTACTGAAGGTGCCAAACTCTTAGCCAAATTCTGGGTCGACTCATTGTACATAGATTGCCATCGAGACGCTAAGAAGCAAGAGCATTGAAAGTATGAACGCTCATGGAAAGGCGATACCCCATAGACGCCCTTAGGTATCTACTATTGATCTCTTGAACAGTAGAGAGTCAGAGATAGATTCATCCACCTCGAAGAGCCCTAACATACCCACATTGCTCACTAAGTAGAGATTTTGCTTATCATGTAACATGTTTCAGTACCAACTATTACAACAGAAGGATCTATCGTCAACAGCAGAATCGTTCCTTTGCGGCGCAAACGCCAATTTTCTCGAGGCCCAGTTTTTGGAGTGGTCCAAATCTAAAGGATCGGTTGATTCAGTAAGTTAATTTGAGATGGCTTATGATATATAGTTAAGAAGACCTCGGTAAAGATACTATGTTGCACACGGAATACTTAGCAAACCGCAACTGTACTCTATAATGTACTTAGAGTAGTGTGGTTGGTAGCCGTCGAAGACTCCCTTGTCTTGTCAACTGCATTAAATCGCGCGGTTAGTAATTAAATACAATATAAAGCAGCGTCCACATTTGTGGCATAGAAGGTTAAGAAGGTTTCTCTGTGCTATTTTTCACATGTTTTTTTTCTTAAATGAAAAAGCGCTTGTACGTAAGAAAAATTGTCGGAGATAGCAGAGCTTATGAATATTTTCTATGAGGCAGAAACAAGACAGTGTTGCGTGTAGAAATATGTTCCTGTCGCGTTGTTTGTTTATTTATTGCCCCGTTGCGCTATTCTACGAGTAACCAACCTACGTACCTACTATTTTGGACCGTGATTTGCTTTCTATTTGTCTATGTACATTAAATACTTTTTGGAACTGGGTGACCAAAGAAGTTTGCCCCACCCCCCCTTGTACTTCCGCGGTCTCTGAAGATTAGCAATATCCTTCAAAATTATTCAGATTATGATTGGTCGTGTGTTACACAATCAGGGTGGAGTTCATCACGGCCCTCGCTGTCTCAGCTCTACACCTCACTCAGTTTACGGAGACCGAAAATAAGAATATTAATTATTAATTTATTTGCAGTCATGGGATGCATTCTACGATAGCCTCTGCGGTCCAGCGTTAAAGATTGAGGAACTACAAGATGATTTTAGTCCTAAAACAGTCCGTAAGTGGAAAATAATTTGATTTTATTGTAACTTTATATTGGTGTGGGAGTGTCCGTTTTCAGTGAGCAACGTTTCACAGTTGTTAAATATTTACAGAACCGAAGTCGAGTTCCAGCAAAAGTGAATCTGACTTTAAAACCAAAGTTAAACTGAATATGGCTGTCGCGGCCCTAATTCGGAGCTACCAGGTCAGTGGGGAATAGAGGCGTACGGTATCCAATAGACATTGTAATTTACGTATAACTACATACGGCAAGTTGTGCCTACATCCCTAGAAATTATTCAATGATGCTTTTGTTTGTCATCGCACATATAATAAACCCTACCTAACAGATCGGCATCGAAGTGCTGAGCCGATCCGATTACGTTCCTACATTGGACTTGAGTGGATATCGAGCCATTGAGGGGAGGTGATAGCGATCCGGTGCTCCGGCTCCACCTGATATGACATGTGTACGATTTAGTCTCTAAGAGGCTAGGAGACAGTGAGACACGTACGTAAGTGCTCAGGTTAGAATTGCTTGAGCAGAAATGAAGTGAAATCTATTCGCAAGCGACGCTGCATGTGTTTTCGATGATAGGGAAGCATTAAACATTGTTGCTACAGGCTCGGGGTCACCTGCTCGCAAAGACAGACCCACTGAACATGACGGTGCCAGCTAGGCTCCTCGCAAAATATAAGAATGTGGCTCTCGACACCAAGGGAGTAGAGAGCCTTATAGTAGCCCGGGAGTTGTGCTCGGAGTTGTGTAAGATTCAATGATTTAATATGACACACATCACACATGTCACTATGGTAGGGGGGAGCCCAGAGGGGTTTTTGAGCGAGCATATGCAGAGAGAAAAGTTGATATCTGAGTAGATGCGGCATGACGAGAGAACAACTTTAAATGGGTGGCGGCTCGTCAAGGTCGTTTCTGACGGTTAACTCTAGGACCACGCGCGCTCATCCGTCAAAATCCCCCGGCTTCCTGTGACACACTTCCGCCCCTTTTCACGAACTCACTTCCACAGATTTGATTATTTTGATTGCAGGAAAGCGAGAGGGAAGATGTTACACATCAAAAAACATATATAAAAATAATATATTTCACACTTCGATCTAGCTATTTCGGCCGCGAAGACAAATCAAAATTATGATGTAATTATTGTTTCATTTGAGATAAATTAGGGAGAGGGGGATCGTATGTGTATACTTGATTATAGGGGGGAGCGGGGTATGGGGGGGGGGGGTTAAGAGATGCGTTTATTTACCCTCTTTGCCTATTGTATATTCAAAGACAATCATATCCACTAATATCCAGTCATCCAGTCGTGCGTCGGGGCTGACACTAACACACACTTCACTTTCTCAACGTTTCAATTTATTTCAATCAAGCTAGTTAAGCTATAAAACAATACTTACTTGAAACTTGAAATATGCATTTTTTTTAGCTGAAGAACATATGGACATGACATTCACACTGCCTGCAAGAACTAACATTGGCGGCAAAGAAACCTCATTAACACTCAGGTAAGATGAAATTAATCCATTTCAAGTTTATACATTAATTACAAGACAGCCTGTATATTGATTAATTTATCAATTTGATTAGGGAAATAATCCGTCGTCTCGAGAACGTGTACTGTCAGTCCATTGGCATAGAGTACATGCACGTCTATGACATAGACCAAGTACAATACCTCAGGGAGCAAATGGAGACGCCGGGAGCGTTCGACATGACTAACGAGGAGAAGAGACAAATCATGCGGCGGCTAACCAAAGGTGTATTGTGAGTGTTTTGTAACGACTAAATACTAGGCCTGTATTACAGAACCTCAATCAAAACTCAAGCATTACTTAAAACTCGTTTAAAGCCTTTTGATTGGTTGAAACTAGTTTTAATGAATGTTTGAGTCTTGAGTGAGGTTCTGTTATACGGGCCTTAGTTTTGCTTAGGCCCACTTGCGCGTTCAAGGGTTTATGAATTAACAGCTAACTCAGGGTTAATCCAAAGATAATTATTGGATTAACCCTAAGTTAACTGTTAACTCCGAGTTAGCTGTTAACGCGCAAGTGGGCCTTAGGTTAAGGCACCCGTCCGACCGCCGCGGAAGCGACTAGCTATCCACGATTTTCTCGCTCAAGAACCGCACAAAAGATTGTAGGTCCCGTGTAAGTAAAAGATATACATAATAATATGCATATTATTATATATACCTATAAAGGTAGTTGATTGCTGACTGTTCACACCGCCGCCGGCGAGTACGGTACTCGTTTGTCACAACGAAAAGAAAAGAGCTAGCAAAGTACTACTTGCTTCTCGTTAATTGCCGGCGGGGGGACAGGCCTAAGGAACATGTGGCGGACGCCAATATGGACCATTGATCGAGGTATAAAAAGAGTCAGATGAAGGGTCGTGCAGACCAGCGCGACGCGACTCGAACAATACAATTTCTAAGAAAACTTCACGGTATAACAATAACCGCTGTCGCGTGGCACTAGTCTGCACGAAGCTTGAGACTATGAATATGATAATTATGCTGATACAATTATGTATAAATACACGGTGTAAGGGACACCTACGCGCATACTGTTACCATTCAATTCAATGCACCCATAATTAAAAAGATTACCTATGATGTTTTCTAACTAACTTTTGGGATATGCGACTACTGTTATGTAAGGCTCGCTAGTTTTTTCCTTTAAGTTAATAGTTACTTATAGGATATTTTCGGTTCCAACCGCAGTAATTATCTAATTTGATATTTAATCATAAGTCTGTCTGTTGTAGTCTAGAAAAGTACTTCGCAACAAAATGGCCTGCTGAGAAGAGGTTTGGGCTGGAAGGCGGCGAGAGCATGATTATGATGCTGGAGGAGGTCGTTGACACCAGCACGCGGCTCGGTGTGAAGTCCATCCTCATGGCCATGCAGCATCGAGGTTACTTACCAATATTAAACATAACATAACGTCACTTCTGTATCCCCCGAAGCCAAAAGAATAGAATAGAATTATCTATATTCAAGTATCATATAATTATATAACTAATGAACCTACAAATACAAAACATTTTAAAAGAGTAACGGTGGAGTTTCTTGCCCATTCTTCTCCATGCGAAAACTACCTTTTGGAAGGCGACTAGAATCAATTAAATTTTTTGTAAATTTTGACGTTCAAAAGTGCCTTACAAGGGCCTGTTTGAAATAAATGATTTGACTTTGACATATGTCTCAAAAATGATTAGTAAGACTTACAACTATATTAGTAAGAACTGACACATCACAAAAACAAACTTGAAAGCCTACTTAGGATACTGTTGGAGCTACTCCACACCCTGCGCACCAGCATGGATGCGCACCGCGAAAGGTTAGGCATATGTGACAGTTGGTATTGGTGTTAAAGTGGTGGGAAGATGCAATCATATTTTAGCATCCCCCTTGAAACAGTGAGCCTTTTATATGTATAAACTTGTGCGGATCCCAGTATTACTCCAGCACACAAGTCGCAAGAGACAGCAGGCAGCTACTCTCATGAAAACAGCCAAGGCAAGCCGAACTATTGACATGCGAGTTCACAGTGAGAGCAGCTGTCTACTGCCTAGTAAGCAGCTCTCATTTTGTAAACTAGCCATTAGTCTTGTTAATAATAAAGATATTAGGTATATCATAATAAAGGCGGCGTAGACCACTTGCCAGTGATACCGATACACATATTTGGATCCAGTTGTGTTTAGTACCTAAGTTGTTTTTGCGTTTAGGATATAATTATTATCTCGTCTAAAAACATCAACAAGAGCGTGTCGGACCACGCACAATGAAGGGTTCCGTAGTTGGGATGAATTTATCCCAAGAACAAACTTAACATTGTAATTGAAAAACATGTCCTCCGATACATTCCAACTGCAAATGTAAGTTGGTCGACTATTACTCGTTTACTTGTAAAGCCTACTTAAGTAGCTGTAATAGTTTTTCTTTTAATTTCGTTATAAATCAACTGCCGTGACTTTTTTTCACATATCTCAAATAACCATTTAGCTGGCAGGGGGACACTTGATTCTAACGAAAATTTGCACTTTAACGCTTAATATTACGCAAATGGATCCCTGAATTGAAAAATTGATTTCACAGACCCGCAATATCTAACGATACACTACACCGAATAAAAAAATATATCATCCCCACTTTACGTGCAAGGGAGGTGCCCTACTATTTTTGTCGGCGTGATTAATATGTACCCATGCCAAATTACAGCTTTCTAGTCTCTGAGCTAATCCGCGGACAGACAGACGGACATGGCGAAACTACGAGCTCACCTACGCACGGATGTAAAAATAACGCGGCAATATTTTATCGCGCACTGGATTTTCAACTCTCGGTGTTGAGCCGAGCGTTGAGAATCCAACAGAGTGCAACCCAGCCCGTCGAAAAGACACACTGTTGGATTTTCAACTCCTGGCACTAAGCAGAGCATTGCAATTCAAGTATGCGAAAAAAAATAGCCGAGGTCACAAATCGCCCGTGCGTACCTGGATTTAAGGCTGCTTGTTGACTGCGGAACCCTAAAAATGAATCTAAGGTCGTCTGCCACTTTCGAATTTACAATAATATTCAGAGGGTCTAGTGTGAGTTTTGTTTAACCATCTCGATTTTACGCATCGACCGCGTTCGGCACTCTGATTGGCCTTTCATTGGCCTTCACTGGTGATGGGCCAATCGGAGCGCCGAACGCGGTCGATGCGTAAAATCGACATGGTTAAACGAAACTCACACTAGACCCTCAGTATCTTACGAGTATTTTCATTCAGGTCGTCTAAACATGCTGGTGAATGTGTGTCGTAAGCAGCTGTGTGACGTTTTTGCTCAGTTCAAGCTGATGGAGCCCATGGAAAATGTGAGTACTGATTCATTATTGGTTGGCGAGTTTTCACAACCGAGCACTTGAAAATTCCGGCGTTTAGGTACCGGGATGCGTAAATACAATGGCGGATGCAACACAGACACCCACAGTCTGTGCAGCATTATATTGCGAATGACTTAAAGGAGTAATAGTCTGTCCGAACCCACCTGCAGCACAGTGGTTTGTAGTGCAGCCGCATTTGTTTTTATAAGGCAATGAAAAGGCGGATTCAACGCAGACACCCATATTATTAGTATTTTAAACTGTCGAAAAATTGAGAACTGGGTGAAATGGTTTAGGTTAGGTTAGAACTGTGACCACCCCGCGCGCGAGCCGAGCGAGTGAAGCGAGCGGTGCCGCGGCAGTGGCCGACGAACGCTACTTCCAAGTTGCTCGCAGCTAGAGATGGGTAACTCAGGAGTGATAGATACAAACGATATGAATCATTCCGTTTCAATCAATCACTCTTCGTATCATTTCGTATCCGAATGTATCAGTAACTCAGTTTATCTTTCTTTACGCCTCACTCACTCGTCGGTCATCGCGTTTGAACTAAAATTAAATTTCCACGTAAATACGTAGGTTGACAGTCCTAAACCTGTGTAAAGTATGAAGGGAAATCAGAAGGCTATTTTTATTTTATTTTGTAGTAGTTCACTAAAGTAATGCTTAAACTTAATACTAGATTGCGATTAACTATTCATTGAACTAATTGATATATTCAATGTATTGAAATAGAAGTAGGTTGTACCTACAATAACTATAGTTATTTTTTAAATTTATATTCATTTGCCGACTTGCACGACAAGAAAGAAATGTTCAATCGCAACCGCTCAATATATCTGAAAGGTGCAAACAAAAAAACCTATCACTATATCTACTGGAATGAGTGAGCCGACCGCGTTGCGTGTGTCGAATGAGCTACTGATTTTGCCCATGTCTACTCGCAGCTAGGCAGGCTATTTAGTATTAGCGCAAGGATCGCAGCGATTTGATGGATATTCAAGTTTATCTTCAAACATTTGCAAAGCATCCAAACAAGATTCTTTCAATACATGAAACCTTGTCCTGAAATCTACATCATCATATTCTTCAAAATAGCGACGTTGTCGCTCTTTATTTAGGACGCCAAATGATATTACCTAAAAATTCAACTTTTTCTAAAATATCATCACTTTCGTGTTAAAAAATAAAATTATTACCAACTGACAACCAATTAACAGCCCCCCTTACAAGCATTCAGACCTTTGGAGCAGTGATTAGTTTAACGCCATGTTTAGAGAATTAACCATTCGTTAGTACGTGGTGAACTAATGGGCCATTATCTATTTAATTGGACGTTAAAACTAACTAACAGAGTATGGTGAAACTAGGTCTTAGCAGACCTTGGCAGTGACACAGATTAATACAGATGGGACATTCCGCAAAATCATTTAAATAAAAAGCGACTCTTGCTTCGACACAATAAAGTGCAATTAGGGTCACACAGCACTAATCACCTACAGTAATATTCACCTAGAAATTGCCTCTCTTTCTATCGCCTAATTCTTAGATCTTCTGATTATGTTACACTCGCTGAATTGGCCCAGAAAGACAGTCCGCCGCGTACTTGTAGCTTCATACCTAAACTGCAGAGTTTCCCATCTGTATTCATTTGTGGCAGTGATTAAGTTTAACGCCTTGTCAAGAGAATTAACCATTCGTTAGTACGCGGTGAAACACTCATTACAGTTAAAGGACCGTTATCTATTTGATTGGACGTTAAAATTAACTAACAGAGTATGGTGAAACTAGCTCTAATTGTGGTTTTCCATCTTAGCCAGCTTTTTATCAAATAATTGACGGGCACTTCTGAATATTTTTTAAATGTGGATAGCTTCTTGTCGACATAATCTACTCTTTACAATTTTTTTTAATGAGTTGTATTGTAATAGGTATGGGGTTAGCTAGCGACCTCGACAATTGATATTGATCATATTATTTTTGCCTGAGCAACCGGTAGTAAGTTCGTCATGCTCCCTTAGATGTCACTGCTTGCGGTAGCGTCGGGGGTCGGGTTGCCGCCTTCCCTCAAATATGCACAGTCTATGGATGAAATGAAGTCTCTGGGCTGGCAGGCCTAGGCATGAATTTAGACAAAACTTAAGTCGTTAACAATTTTCAAGTTTTCCTGAGTCCAATTACAAATCGAAGATTCGCTACTCAAAGTTGTGAAGGAGTATGTCTATCTAGGAGTCATAATCCAGTACTACTTCGAGAAACGAATCTGAAGAACCGATGAGGATTAACTGGGATGGTCTTGACCTTGACTTTCCAGTTAGAAGGTTCGTTTTCTGTGTTTCCTGGATCTGGACAGCCATTGTGGCAACGGCATCAAATTTGGCATATGTCCAAATCTGAGTTTTAGGGAAAGCCCACAATTTCTTCATCATATTTGCCTATTTAAGTCATTATGGGATAGGCCGCACACGATCATACCAAAATCAGAGGCTCTGAAGATCGTCGTCATATAAATCGACGATCGTTATTTTTGGTCCATTTTCGAAATTTGAAAGTGGACTCCTGACCATGGGGCTCATACTTAACTGAAACTTTTCAAACCCTACTCAGCTTTCAAAATTTCGCCCTGCATTACTTGCTCAAACACCCCCTGGGCTCCTCTCAGGTATCCGGCGATGTGAAGTACCATTTGGGCACAAGCATCCATCGGTTCATCCGGCGGACCAACAAGTACATAAAGGTGGCAATGAGCGCAAACCCCTCCCACTTGGAGGTCGTGTCCCCCGTCGTGTTGGGCAAGGCGAGGGCAGAGCAGTTCTGGACCGGTGATGACAACGGAGACAAGGTCTGTTTCATTTATTTAATACTAAGACCCGCCCCACGGGTTCACACGAGTGCAATGGTCAAAATATCGAGATTTATGATTAAAAATCCATTGTGAAGTTTAGAAGACCTAAGCGGTCACACAGACAGACAAGAAAAACAACGTAGTTAACGTGTTTCGGCTACGCTACGTAAAAATTCAATGCTACCAAGACGACGATTCTTTTGCTACGTCGTAGACGTCGGCTACGTTACGCCGTAGACGTTGGCTACGTTACGCCGTAGACGTCGGCTACGTTACGCCGTAGACGCCGGCTACGTTACGCCGTAGACGTCGGCTACGTTACGCCGTAGACGTTGCCTACGTTGCGTCATACACATCGGCTACGTAGTCTTATTTTAATAAAGACTACCAACGCCCTGCAGTTTCACCCGCTTAAGCCTCGATCCCGTGGGAATATCAGGATAAAAAGGATAGATCAGGTTATAAACTATCTGTGTACCAAATTTAATGCAAATCCGTTTGGTAGTTTTTGCATGAAAGAGTAACAAACATCCATCAATCCTCACAAACTTTCACATTTATAATATTAGTAGGAAGTTGGATAGTAGGATTAATTATTAATAAGATTTATAATTTATTTATATCATAATTTATTATTTATGTGCGCACACAATGAAATACAATACACACAAAGAAACGACATATTTAACTTTTGCATACAAATCTGCGAAAGGAGACATGAACAAAATAAATGTAGATAAATAGTGCGTGAGAACAACATGTTCAGCTACCCTACGAAGGTTCGAATCGTTTACTACTAGATAAAGCCTCCGCTTCCCATGTGTTACTTAGCACGCATTGTGGAATGTAATTTTTTTCGCTTTTTATATTGTTTGAAAAATAGATTTTTTGGGTTCCATACCCGAATGTGGCCAAACGGAACCCTATTACTAAGCCTCTGCCACAGTATAAATATGGACAGTACAGAAACTACGTGTAAAAACGTTTTAAACAGCACACTCACAAAGAAGTGCTCTTGGGCGATTTTTTACTTTTTAAATTGTTTATTTTAATAGACATATATGAACTTGTATGTACCGCTGTAGGTACCTACTATTGAATGTGATAACCTCATCACCGCTATGTATATTCAGTATTTTCCGATATTATAATTCTCTTATTACTAATGTTTTTAACGATTAATGGAAAGTCAAATTCGCGGATTTATGATCTTGACCATTTTTTTTAACGGTATTTTATAGTATAGCCTATAGGATTGCGTAAAAGATGATATGGCTAGAAAGGGGGTGACTACCAAGATGACGACGAATAGAGAAGTATACTAATATATAAAATGACATATTGCGGCGACCCCAAACAAATTATGATCAGGGCATGATGGTCAAATCCTATATTGTAATCTGACAGGTGATGGCAATAGTGATGCACGGCGACGCGGCCGTCTGCGGTCAGGGCGTGGTGTACGAGTCGTTCGGGCTCAGCAACCTGCCCGCCTTCACCACGCGAGGCGCCGTACACATCATCTGCAACAACCAGATCGGCTACACCACCGACCCGCGCTTCTCCAGGAGCACGCCGTACTGCTCGGGTATGATGGTTAGGGAATGCATTCTCGAGTCGAGATCTGCCATTCGAGATCTCGCCCAGCATTCAGGCGAGATCTGGTTTTCGAGATTTTCAAGATCAAGATTTCACCGGTTTTTTAATGATAAAATTTTAAACATAATGTAATTAAAATGAAAAATACACCTGTTTTGGGTAATCGTGTTATATTTCGTTTATAAAAAAAAACAATAAACGAATCCCAAATCAAAAAGAAAATTAACATTTATTTCAGTAAGAATCATCTGCATTTCGCATACATAACGCCACAAATCAACACGTACACATTACGCACATTATACGAAATCCATTAATTATTACATTCAAAATGGCTTCTTAAGAAGCATAGTATGCTAAGATGCGCGCATTCAGTCTCGATATATCGTTCGAGATTTATCTTGCGACGAGATTTAATGTCGAAAAAAACCTCGAGATCGAGATTGCATTCCCTAGGTATGCTGCCACCACCTAGGTATGCTGCTATCACTATATTGCGGTCGATCTATAAACGTTACGGACTGTAATGGACCGATTTTTTTACTTCTTTGCGTTCTTTCTGATCTAGATATAGCAAAATCCATCGACGCGCCAATTTTACACGTGAACGGCGACGACCCGGAGGCGGTGGCTTACGTGGCGCGTGTGGCCATCAATTTCCGATGCAAGTTCAAGAAAGACGTGGTCCTGGACCTGGTCTGCTACCGAAGACACGGCCACAGTGAGGAGGACGAACCCATGTTCACGCAGCCCTTCATGTACAAGAAGATCAGGACTATGAAGACTGGTCAGTACCAGTCACTTAATTTAGGAAGCTCAAAGCTCATTCTATTTGCAGGCTACATTAATAAGTACGCAGACCGTTGCTCCGTTGCCCCCTTTGAAACTAAAAAGCACTAATGTCTGATTGCAGTGGATCTCATATATGCAGACAAGCTGAAAGCGGAAGGCGTCGCCAGCGATAGCGACATCAAAGGGTGGGAGAAGGAGTACTTGGACACGCTCAACGCTCACTTTGATCTCGCAAAAAAAATTACCAAGCTCAGTATCAGGGAGTGGATCGATACGCCCTGGACTGGCTTCTTTGAAGCTGTAGACCCCAAAAAGGTGCTTAGGTCCAATGCTTTAATCCCTCATATTAACCGCTGCAAAGAAAGATAAAACGTTTATTCATTGCATATGTCGTGGCCAGAACTTAGAATTGATCACTTCGTGAAATGAACGTCGACCGCTGGTCATATATTGATGTGGTATGGCCAGAGCATTGAATACTCACAGACTCACGTTTAATGATATGACCAGTTAAGCGCACGACTACTTCATGATGTGGCCAAACATAAGTGATCATATCGTAAACATCAACGCGACATCTTTCTCGTTTCATCATCTTCTTTGTTTTTGTTGTGCGTCATGGCAGCGGCAAACAAAAGATCAAACAAAGTAGGGCGACCACGCAAAAAAAATTCGATGGACTTTTATTGGGTAAAAATATCTTTTATCCAAATATGATATTATGGAAAGCGATAAACTTGGAAGTAGCGCTCGCCGGCCACTGCCGCGGCGTGAAATGAAACAAAGCAGTTAAAAAATTCGCCGCTTATGTCGCACCCCGACCAAATGGGTTAGGTTAGGTTAGAACTATGACCAAAGGCGCGCGAGCCGAGCGAGCGGTGCCGCGGCAGAGGCCGGCAAGCGCTAAGTACTTCCGAGTTGGTCGCAGTTATTTGGCTATTTTTACTACACCATAAACCATGGATACCGTACACAATGATATGGCCAAACGTCACCTGACATATCATTAAACGTTGACGTTTAAACGATATGGCCAATTTCAGCTGGCCATTTTATGAAATGGTCAATTCAAAGATCTGGCCACGACACATACAAAAGCATGCAAAGCTGAAGAGTTTGTTGGTTTTAATGTTTGAATGCGCTAATCTCTGGAACTACCAGTCCTCTTTTTACATATTTTTATAGTCCAATTCTTGAGAAAGATTATAGGCTGTTTAACATCACACAACGACACTTAGGGACCCGAGCAAAAACAAAAAAGTTTGAAAGAACTCTAAGTCAAAACGAAGTAATAGCGGGCGATGCGCATGACACGGTGGGTCGGGATCATAGAAATATAAAAAACAGTTCTTATATCTATGGTCGGGATCCAAAATTTCAAGTGGACGAAGTCGCGGACAGATGCTAGTATAAACACGCGTGTATTTAAGCTCCATTTACATGGTGCAATTTTCTGGAAGGATCAAAAGCAATTAAATAAAATAAACTTGCACCGTGTAAATGGAGTTTAATGGAGCTCAAGTCAGAAATTAGTCCAAACTACCTACCTAGCAATGAACGGTCTTTTCGTACTGGGTTCACACAATCTCAGCAATTTTTTCAGATTGCAGAAACGGGAATATCTCAGCAATCAATAAATACCATAGCAAAGCATTTCACTACGCCACCGGAGCCGTGGGCCTTCGAGATTCACAAGGGTATAACTAGGATGCTGAAACTCCGAGAAAAAATGGTTTGTCTATCCGCTGACCTGATTTCTGGATAATATAGTACCCATGGGGAAAAGGCCGTCGCTTGGTTCGCAGATACTAGAGTGTCCAACGGGAACATGTTGAATATTATGTCTATTCCGTTCTAACCTTTACATTTACTCGCTTCAACGCATTTTCTATCCTTTTCTTGATTTCTTGATAAACAGCCGCTGAAGAACTAATTTCGGGTTATACAGGCAGGGACATCGAAGCGAAAACTGAAAAAAATAAATCATTACAGGGGGTTTCAGAATCATGTACTGAATCCATGGTAACCATGGATTCAGTACATGATTCTGAAAACCCCTGTAATGAAATTTTTAGTCGGTTTAAAAAAAAAATCTGCTGTTCCATATATTTT
The DNA here is from genome assembly GCA_914767755.1 of Agrochola circellaris. Classification (NCBI taxonomy): domain Eukaryota; kingdom Metazoa; phylum Arthropoda; class Insecta; order Lepidoptera; family Noctuidae; genus Agrochola; species Agrochola circellaris. Next base: position 2,098,053 of record OU611849.1, read on the forward strand.
GAGTGCGTAGGTACCTATTGCACTTTTTTTTTATGAAACAGCAGATTTTTTTTTAAACCAACGAATAATTGCGTTACACGTGGTTAGTTAGAGCCATATTAGATCAGAGATCAGAGATGTACGAGTCATTTTTATATAAAGAACCTATGACGGTATAATAACTACATATGATTCCTATTGTCTATGTGTGATAAGTGATAATAGTTAAGGGATCATGATAGCAAGCGTACAAATATGATCATATCCGTCTAACCTCAAAAATGGCTAAATCGTTATCCATCTTGAATAAGTATGACGTTTATAATGATCATAAGTGTAATACCTATGTAAAAATGGAGAACAGCATAATTTAACTATGATCATACTTAGAATTTGACAGATATGAAATCATATTTATATGATAAATATATGATAGTGTAATTGGGGCCTTAGACAGTTTGGTAATGTGCTGTATAGGTGCAGGATGGCATCGCGGACTGGCCGATGGGCGAGGCGCTGGCGTACGGCTCGCTGCTGCGTGACAACGTGCACATTCGCTTTACCGGCGAGGACGTGGAGCGCGGCACTATGGCGCACAGGTACTCGCACATACACACCTATATGGCGCGCAGGTACAGTCACGACCATAAAATACCTTCCACTTTAAATAAGAATTCGTTTAAAAAAAAAAGCATTATTTCACTTTCAATTTCAATTTCAAATAGCCTTTATTAGCAATCCTAAAAACTATTTAACAATTTATTTAAATTAAAGGTTTAGACATCAGAATTCTCCAGACTGCATTGCTCTTTAGCATAGGCCTCCCCCGGACTTTTCCATAGCTCACGCTCGTGTGTTTTTCTCCTCCATGACCCTAGCGCAGTAGTCCTCAAATTGTCTTCCCATCTTTGAAACTTTTCCTCTTTCCTTCGAGATACCATTCTGTTACTTCTCTGATCCATCTTCCGTTTGTACCCTGATGACATGACCTGCCCACTTCCATTTTAGTTTTTTTAATGTGTATGTCACGTGGGTGCTACGTTTGTTTTAGTTGGTTCAGCAAAGCTTCCCAAATCTTCGCATGTTTGAGAGAATCAATATTTTGTTGTAATCCACGAATGCTAAGGAGTATGACAATTGATATTTGTTGTTCTTTTCTATGATTTGCTTAATTGTGTGAATATGGTCGATCGTTGAAAATCCACTACGAAATCCTGCTTGTTCCTTGGGTTGATTGTCGTCTAGAAGCCTCGTGACCCGGCCAAGTATGATCTTAGAAAATATTTTGTACAGGTTAGTCATGAGACTTATAGGCCTATATAGTTCCCAATGTCCTCTGTTTCCTTTCTTGTGAATTAAAGTAATTTGTCGAGGCTGACTACTGTGTTGGCATTTCTTCTGTATCTAGAATTTCATTAAATATAACTAGTAGAGTTTTCAAGATGACTTCAGCAGAACCTTTTAAAAGTTCGTTGAACATTCCATCTTCCATCCATCCACCGTCTTCTTTTCTACATTTTTGAGAGTCTAGTCTAGAGCCATTTCTCACTATCTATGATTATTATTTATGTCTTTATTTATTCTTAGGAAAGCTTACAGACTAATTATATCTATTTAGTATGTACGCGTATGCGCTTACGATTGCCATTTATAGGCTTCCGCAAATTAAATTATAAATTATTTCACTTATATTCAAATAAAAAATTGTAACCAACCAGTATAAGGAACAGGGTCCAAGCTACCGGTGGTCAGGGCTCCTGAGAGAGGAATCTCCTAAAAGTACGTGCCGTGTCCAGAAGTGCCGCTTTCTGGATCAAGCCCTTGATCCAAGCCTCCCTGTCTCCCAGCCTTTCAGTACGTACGTACGTAGTTCTTAGATTACGTAGTTTCAGTAGCGAGAGCCTCCTGAGGTGTTGGTCCAGGCTCTTAGCTATTATGCCATTGGCCGTCACGACTATTGGCACAATGTCTGCTATATTCACATCCCACATGTCGACAACCCTGCGAGCCAGATCAGTTTGCTTACCTTTCCTCAGCCGTCACGGGATTCTCGTTGTGCGGAATCGCTATATTAACAATCATTGCGCGATCTATCACCACTATGTTAGGCTTATTGGCAACAATGGTCCCGTCATTAACGATAGATCGATCCCAATATAACGTGAACGTGTAATATTAGACGTGCTATGGTGACGCCATAATATGTGTGTTTGCTTTGTATAAATATACTTTATAAGTAGCGTATATACTGCAGGCACCACGTGTACCACCACCAGGGCGTGGACGGCGCCACGTACCGAGTGTTGGACACGCTGTATCCCGACCAGGCGCGCTACTCGCTACACAACAGCTCACTCTCCGAATTTGGTAAGATTATCGACTTACTTACTATGAATATTGCAATACACTTTTTATCAAGCTTCTTTTTTTTCTTTTATTATGTGCGCTATTTCGTCCCCAGGCATTTTGGGTTTCGAGTTCGGCTACTCGTACTCAAGTCCGAAATTGCTCTCTATTTGGGAGGCGCAGTACGGTGACTTTGCGGACACGGGACAGGCTATGTTTGACACGTTCATCGCGAACGGCGAGAGCAAGTGGGTGAGCCAGTCCGGTTTGGTGGTACATCTGCCACACGGCATCGACGGCGCCGTAAGTATTCCTTATAAGACAGCAGATTTTTTTTAAATAAGGGTTGTCGCACATCTGACGGAAGACGTGTCGCGTTACGTCGTTGGCCGCGTAACGCCGGAACGAACAAGTAGATTCAACCGAACCCAATTAGAAACATTCAACCGAGCGTACAAACTGGAAGTTAACGAAGAACTTCCGTCAGATGTGCGGGGCTACCCTGCTTGATTTTTAAAGAAGATGTAGATGCCGCCACAAGCGGCACAAGTGGCATCTACATCGCCATTTGCGAACTACGCATCAAAGATCTGCCGTCACACAAAATCCTGACGTCATACAAATCCTGCATCGCGCAATTAGAGTTTACCGCGCGAACGACATATACAGGGTGGTAGGGACATCGAAGCGAAAAATGATACCATGGATTTAGTACATGATTCTGAACCCCCTGCGTTGAAATTTTTCGACGGTTATTTAGAAAAAAAATCAGCTGTTCCATACATTTTGACCGCGTAGTATTGCACTTTTCTATGGAACAGCAGATTTTGTCCCTGCAACCCTGTATAAGACTATCCGACATCAACCATCGGGCCCGCCAGACACAACACCCGTGTGGTCGGGCGATCCTCCCTTTTCTATGATGAGTGAACTTTACACCCTCTTCCTCATACGTCTAAAAGATCAGCGTCGAGGCACTCGGCAAGGGCGACCGCAGATTTACAATAAAATTATAAGTTGGCCGAAAAAATCGCAGTTTGGTACGATTTTTTTCTTGCTTTTTTTTCTGCGCACATTTGTCCAACTAAATCTGTATCCGTATCTTAGTAAGTTACTATAGTTGGCCAACTTACAATTGTATGTCTGCGGGAGCTCTAAGTTAAGAGATTTAATATTTTAACCTAATGCAATTATGAAATGATGTATAATATTTTAGGAAAGCTTTACGGAGCGACTTTAGTTGACAAAGCTTCTTTTATAAAGATTAAAAAGAAACACCTAAAGCAACTACAAAAATTTGGATCTTAATTGTAAGAAACAAACAGGTCTACATTGTAGTTCCCTTTGGTTAATTTTGGCCCTGCCGCGGCCGCCTGTTACGCCTAGAAAGTGTGTAACAGATTGTTCACCAGAATCAAAAGCCACGATTTATTTTTTTCACTATCAGGGTCCCGAGCACTCGTCAGCCCGCGTTGAGAGATACCTGCAGCAATGTGACGATGACGAGGATATCATACCAAACTTGGACGACAAGCAGCTGGAGTGTAAGTCTTCTGCACATATCTTCGAACTTTTGGTTCTAGGACATGCCGATTTCCTCACGATGATTTCCTTCACGGTTTTGAGAGCAGTGGTGATGAAATTATTTACACAAAGTAAAGCGCCTGCCTGGGTTAGAACCCACGACCTACAGCTCGTAAGTCGGGGCCGTCACCGCTGCTTTTCAGTTACCTCCTACGGCTACCTGTCGGCATCGCTGCGGCTCCGGCGTACATGACGCCGAATGAACCGCATGTTTGTGTACGAATGAATATTATCCATGCACCGCACCCCAGCCGCACTGATGAATATCTCAGAATGAGCGTAAAATATACGTAGCGCCGCTGCAGCACCCGCCAGTGCGGCTCCAGCGTTATGTTCCAGAAGCCTTTCGGTGCCACTTTGAGACTTCCTCTTATGTATTCATTTATTAATCTATCCATTCGCGTAACACCACATACCCCTCTGAGCTCACCATTCTCATCTCAGCTGCATGCCTTTCAATCATCTTTTGTAGCCCACCATTTTGATCCATACAAGACAGCATATTATTCTATTTTTATTCTATTCATGGCAGGCCTAACCAGTGCTTTATGTTTGCGGGAGTCACAGATTGTTCCCGTGACCTGCTGCCATTTCATCCGTCCAGTGTTAATCAGTCCGATCTACTTCGCCAAGGAGATCGGACTGATTAACACTGGATGGATGAAAGAGCTCGTATATTTAAATATAATAATATACTGTAGGTGGAAGGTACCTAGTAACGTAACGTATGTAAATAGATTAACTTAGCACTAATAAATCTTTGCCTTCTTGGTAGTGAACCAGCTGCGGGCGGCCAACTGGATCGTGTGCAACTTGACGAGCCCAGCAAACTACTTCCACATGATCAGAAGACAGATCGCCTTGCCCTTCCGCAAGCCGCTCATCCTCATGACGCCTAAAATCGGCCTCAAGCACCCCTACTACCGGTCCAAGTTCAGTGAATTCTTACCTGGAACAAGTTTCAGGAGGTGAGGTCATAAGTATTCATATTCATGTATTCAAGTACAGTCAAGGCTTTTATATCTTAGTCATTTAAAAAATAATTTCCTTTAATGTCGGGGCCTTTTGAAGCTACGGCACTGAGCGCAGAGTATTGCATAGAAAACTACGGGGGGGGTCAAATAAAATTCCGCAGACGTGATGTTGTTATACAAACATGAGAGATCTAGAAAAAAAAATCTATTGGTTTTTTTGCGGTCAATGGAAGTGTAGTTACTTGAGATATATCAGTTAAAAAAATAAGTTTAAATAAAAACTGGTTTTCTCAACGCATACTTAAACTACCTGCGTTCATTGACCCCAAAAAAATATCATCAACTTTTTATTATTAAGTATATTTTTTTTGTTTTATTGTTTTTAGATAGCGATACCCATCACATCAATGAAGTTTCGCTAGCTAATTTTGAACTTGTATATTATTATTTAATAACCTGAAAACAAAGATCAAAATACGAGTAGCATACAACTTTGACCATTGGCGAGTTGAGATAAACTTAAAACAGTTGCAGCGCGCGAAATTAAAATTTTCTTACGTTTTTTGCAATTTGCAGGTCAGTTCATTCATTTATGAACTTTTCCACAAGAAATTTGTTCTTATGTAACAAAAATGTAACTTAGAGAAAGGTATTAATGATTCCAATGATTATAATTCTGTAAATATCATAAATGATATAGTCGCGAATCATATTTTGATCAAGGTACAACCTGACACTGACCTTTTGCTGACCAATTCTGACACCGGTTTTTTTAATAGTCATTTTATATTTTTTTGTCGGATTAACATTTTTGTCGGATGAGATTGTAACTTTTACATGTATTGTATCTATTCAGAGACTTAGGAAAGGTCTCACTGCTTTTAGGCCCGTATTACAGAACCTCACTCAAGACTCAAGCATTACTTAAAACTAGTTTCAGCCAATAAAAAGGCTTTAAACGAGTTATAAGTTATGCTTCAGTTTTGAGTGAGGCTTTGTAATACGGGCCTTAATGCTATCGTTATCTTGCAAGCGACTTATTGAAATACCATGATCTCAACACCTACTTTAATAACATCACAATCAGGAACCTGAAAAAATATACGGCAATCAGAGTTCACGTAGGCGTTAGGTAAGTACCTGCGTACTGTTATACATATTATTACGTTTGCTGTCGACAGAGTGATCCCAGAAGACGGGCCAGCCAGTAAAAATCCTAAAGACGTCAAGAAGCTAATCTTCTGTACTGGCAACGTCGCGATCAAGATTGAAGACATACGGAAAGAGGCTAAACTAGAGTCAAAACTCGCCGTGTGTCGTATCGAACAACTGTTCCCATTCCCATACGACCTGGTCCTCAAGGAGTACTGTAAATACGAGAAGGCAAAGAAAGCCTGGTGTCAGGAAGAGCACAAGAACCAGGGTCCTTGGCTCTTCGTCAAAGTTCGCATGGAGAACCTCTTTAATACAAAAATGACGTAAGTACGGAACGGTACAGTAGGTAATCAAAAGGTGGAGTGGATGGATGAATGAATGAATGAATGAAATGAATGAATGAATGAATGAAATGAATGAATGAATGAATCAAAGATGGAGTCACGCGAAGATACTTACCGCGCCTCCCGCACAAATATAACATTCTCTGCCTGTGATGGTAGAAATTACACCCACACGTGGCCAACTTGCGTAGACCTTACGAATATTTGTTCCAAAAGGAAATCAAACCTACGACACGCAGTGAAGCTGCTAATTACCTATATCGTTCACACTAATCTATTGCACACAACCGTGCGTGCCATATTAATGAATAGGTGTACTCGTCTAATTGCGCGCCCCTCCGCTACGGTCTGTCGTATCGTGGTTAAGGGCACGCGTTTTGAGGGGCTGTCTTACGTGGGTGATAGACGTGCGAACTTAAAGTACGCGGTTTTTAAGTTCGAGAATTTACTCGGCTCGCCGTCGGTGACACACATGAAGCTTACTCACACTGTATCGCGATGTTGTCCAATTTTCTGAACCATACTAAACAAACATTACACAAATGTCGAAACAAAATGGCGGCTCGCGACTCGTGGCGATGACAGACGTACGAACGAAACTCGAACCAAGGCAGGCTACAAGCAAAATTTCAAACCTCTGTTGGATTGCCGACAAACTTATTCAGCTGTTTTAAAGTACGCGCACTTAGTATACACGGGCGAGAAAGATCGCCGAGCCATAAAGTACGCGTACACTTGCTCGCCTATCACACCTTTTACCTATGTATTTGTAATAATCTAGTCTCCACTGTTTGTTGTTACGCAATTTGAAGATCATATAATATGCCTCAATTTCAACATGTCGTAATTTTTTCTCATTTCGTTTTTTTTTTTAATTTCAAGGTTTTATTATTTGTTTTTAACTTTTTTGTCCTTCAGTCTATTTTAATTAATGTATGTTAGATGGGACCAAAATATCGTAAGAAACGTACGAGATATTTGAGATTAATTTTAAATGCCACCGAAATGATAAAGCGGTTCACCGAAATTATGTATCTTTCCACCGAAATTAGATTTACGTCACCGAAATGAAAATGTTGATACCTCAGTTCATTTACGTACTCACAAATCAAAAGGGACCATATTGCGAATGGGTATTGTGCGAATAGGACCATTTGCGAATGGAACAGACTGCGTATAATACCATTTGTGAAAGAGGAACTGCTTGAGAATGGGCCCATCTGCTACTCATCATCATCATCTGGGCCACTAGACGTCCACTGCATAGGCCTCCCTCGTGGATTTTCGGAGTAACCGGTTGCAGGCGGCCTGCATCTAGCTACTTCCTGTGACCTTTCTTAGGTCGTCTGTCCACATTGTGGGTGGACGTCACGTCCTACGCTGCGCTTGTCCGTACGTATTCTCCATTCGAGAACTCTTCTGCCCTATAAGCCATCAGTTTTACGCGCTATGTGCCCTGCCCACTGCCACTTAAACTTGCTATTCTTGCTAATACGTTGGGCTATGTCGGCAAACATCGTTCGTCTGCATATCTCTCGTTTCTGATTCTATTTCGCAGAGAAACCCCAAGCATAGCCCTTTTGAAAAGAGTACGGTATCAATTAATAGTAGATGAATAACAGATTTTACAAAGAGACTTAATAAATATATCTCAGATTTTGAACTTTTTTTAAATTTACACCGACCGACAGGGCCGGATTTAAAGCTGTGGAGGCCCTGGGGCAACCAAGAAGTGGAGGCATCGATTTTGTTTTTGGACCAGTCGAAAAAAAAAACAATCATTTATACATAATAGGTACAAAAAATATACAAAAGGAAAAAAGATAAATGTTAGGCGAATGGAACTGCGAGCTTTTTTCGTCGTAGTTTTGGTGAAATCCAGTTCTCGGAGTTAATCACTTTCAATACTAAGTAGGGATAACTTTCATAGGCGGTTCTGTGTCATTGTAGTCCGAAGTGTATTTTTTATAATTTCATCTTCTAAAATGAGCATTCTCCAGTGCAGTGCGTCATCAACACCAAGTAGGTACATTCTCAACGTAATTTCAACACTTGGAAATGTAGCTCTGAATTTTCGAGTACTTGCTAATAGAAGATTTCCTTATATTGATCTTTTTGATAATCGCTTTTATACAAAACGGTAAATGTAAAATGGACCAACAAAACTTTGTTTTTTATCAAATAAATCAAACTGTGGAGGCCCCTATTTTGTGGAGGCCCAGGGCCATGGCCCCTGTTGCCCTGCCTTTAATCCGGCCCTGCCGACCGACATTACAAAGCCATCCACCAAAGTGAGCTAAATGAGCACCGAATTCACGTTTAGTACACTGAAATAAGATTTGTTGTCATTTCGGTGAATTTTCTCATATTGGTGGTGGTTTCAGCCCACCAAATCCATGGTTATGAGAACACCGAAAGGAGAAAAAGGACAAAAAACTAAAATTACAAAGTAATGCAAATGTTTAGGACGCAATAAGCACTCAAGTAAATATATACATAAGGTGTATGTACGACACACAAAATTAAAAGTAATAAACACTCAGTAAAACAGTTAAAAGGGCCACCGAAATGCTATTTTTTATGGGTTCATTCGATTTTGTGTGACGTCAGGTCTTTGATGCGTAGTTCGTATGTGGCGATGTAGAGTAGGTATACTTAAATACTTTTTTTGTCCTCAGCTGCATATCAAGACCAGCAAGTGCAGCATCGGCGACAGGTATCAAATGGATGCACACGAAAGAATTAAAAAACCTTAAAGCAGCCATTTTAGCAGGCATATGATGATACATGGTTTTTTATCCCTAACTTTTTGAAGATTATTATAAATTAATGACTTAAATTCACGCTACGTACAGATATGTGAAACATTACATGAATTGTAACAAAACGTTGAAACAAATTTGCATAGTTCGTGCGCATGATACGTCATACGTTACATTGCATCAGTAAAATGCAATGTAACGTACGACGTATTGAAATATTTCATTCTTTGTAACCTTTCACTCATGTGTATCCGGCATTAGAATGTTATATTTCTTGTTACTTATATAGTCTTTTGTGAAAATAAATTTGTTACATAAGTATACGCTTTTCGTTAGCGTTTATAGAAAACCTACTGTAACTTGTAATTTGAATTGTCCGTTAATAAAAAAAAATACCAGTTGTGGTTAATTAATTTTTATTATTTTCTCTGAATATGGCTCTAAGATAGATACCCAAGAGAGAAGAGATAGGTCACGTACGAATGGCAGGGCCGTCGCCAGACTGTAATCAGGACAGGCTCAGAAAAGATCAGGATAGGCTGAAAGCTGAATCCACTACTATAATATAGTACCTAGGCGAGCTCTGCTCTGGTGAAAATGCGTAATGCTCATTTAATAGTATAGGATAATAGAACATACTAATTACATGCTGCCATGATAGTACATACTAATTCCATGCTGCCATGTCTTATTCTAAGGTAGCCATCTTGTTCTAAACTTTGGGTGACCGAGTTCTGCTAGGTGAAAATACGGAGAAAACGAATTTTCCGAGATATTGAGACCTAATTAGCTAGATAAATGTTTCGCCCCCGTAAACCCCTATATTACAACCTTAGAATAATAACCAAAGATTACAACTCTCATCGTAATCGTTAGAGCCGTTTTCGGGAACGTGATTACAAATAGGTATATAAATATACAAATATTACTCGTTTAATAGTATAGGACATTGACTGTCTCGTTGTTGGTCAAGTGGTCGCAAGCGCTACTGCTGAGCGTGAGGTCCTGGGTTCATCAGTAAGATGCAATGTAACGTACGACGTATTGAAATATTTCATTCTATGTAACGTTCCACTCATATGTATCCGGAATTAGAATGTTATAATTATCGGCTTTTGTGAAAATAAATTTGTCGATTCCCAGGTCGGCCAAAGTGTTACATAATTATTGGGTTTTTCCAACTGGAATTTCTCAGTAGCAGCCGTCACTGTAATTACTTCTGATGATGGAAGTTTTTTTACCCAAAAGAGATCACCCTCGATTTGGGATAAAAAAAAATGTCTGCGGCCAGGAATGAATACGTCATTACATTTTATTTGAATGGTGGCAGTAGTTGAAACATTTCTTTGTATGGCGACAACGCTGTAAAACATTTGCGAGTAAAGATATACAACGATCTTGAAATGAAATAAATTATGTACCATCAAAAAAGTTCATATCTAACCAGTTTCAAAACAAAATATCGTGAGCACGATGACCACATCTGTTACCGGCCCGGTTCTATAGCCGCCGAGCGCTGCAAGCAAGAATAGTCTTTACGATGGTTAGATTGAACTTCTTCGATGGTACATCCCACCATTTCATGTAAGATCCCGTATGATTATTATTCCGCAATTTTGAGCTGAGTGATCAACACATCCGTCCACCGGCACAGTATTGAATGCCGTACTACGCTATATAAATAAAAATAAAAAATACCTATTATGTATCATCGATCTATTTATCATCAAGTTACGTTTTATAAAAAATATCTAGCATGTTAGGAGATTGGCCATTGTTTTGCGAAACACTTGCTAATTCCATGCTTGACACTTTGACAGTTGACACTGGTTGACAACTAGACACTGACATTAATTCATAAGTCACAATATTAAAAACTGTCATCTTTGAACAAAGAACAAAACTGACTGAAACTGTTGAAACCTAAAACATGAAAGAAAACACGAACGACTTAAAATACGTTTTCATAAACTAAAATGATGTCGTCCTACTTCGATTTCTTTTGTAAGAACATAGAAAGTGAAGATGCACAGAATACAGACCGCATTACAGGCACCTGTTACTCAATGTGCCCTGAAGAAGAAGTTAAATTGTACGTATTACTACTTACACTTAACATAATATCAACATTAACCAAACAATGCTTCTATCTTTTGGCAGTAACCGTAATAACATGACTCTTAATATTATGTGTGGACTATGTGGGTTGGCACAGTCACTAACAGTTCTAAGCCAATAAAGACTACTCTCTCTGTCAATATCAAACCACACAAGTGGGTAGGTACTTAGCCTAATTTAAGTAACTCATTTGGGGCAGAAGATAAAAACATCGTTGTTTATCTTATTCTTCATTTGCCCTTGGAGGTTCATTAGAAAACCAGCGTCAGACATCATCGGTCTGGCATTAACCTTTTTGGTGCAGCTGTGGCTTGAGCCACACACTATTCTTGTTATAACATTATTTTCACTTTTTTTATTTTGTTACTTGTATTTTGTGTTTCACAAACTGTGTCCTACTAAACATTATTCTTTCTTTTCTTTAATTTCTTTATTGTTTTGTATATATTTAGTAAAAGATTTACAAAGTACCTAAAACAACAGTATTGAATGATTGAAAAGGCTTAGCACTGTACTTTATGGCCCTGTAGTTGTTTGGTTTTTGAAGCTACTCACACACGGTCTATAAAGAAAAGTGGAGCCTTTAAAAATTAGCTCAATTTGTTAAGGCGCGAGGTGGAACGTCTAGTCCATGTGTTAGAAGTGTGGGGCAGTGAGAGGAAGCTGGTGAAGAGTTACAGCCGCTCTGCAGCAGACTCCAACATGGCTGTTCCACATCTGTTGCGGCCAAACTCCGTGCTAACCAACACTGTACAGTATCTGCTGATGGAGTAAGACTATTTGCATTTCAATTTAATTAATTAAGGTAAGGAGTTAAATAAAGGTAAACAAATCGTAAAAAGGGTTTTTATAGTTGACACTTTCTTGTTTAAAAATATGATAAACCAAACTAAATTTACTTTAGATTTTTCCAACAGTTTCCTCTTTTATTAATTCAAAATTAAACTTTATCATTTATTCATAAACTACTCTTCGTAGATGTAACTGCTGAGCACATTTTTTTTGTAAGATTTATAATAATAATATAATATTTTGTCTGTCTATTGTAAAGAGCCCAAAATGTAAACGTCAACATTGCTAAATTGAAGAGTACAACTGTGACGTAGCATGACAACTACTAGGCAACTGTCTGTCTGTTTTACGGTACCTCCCCTACACGCAAAGTGGGAAAGGTCGTAAAAAAATATTGTGAGCTTGCGAAAATCATATTTGGATTCAGGGATCCGTTTGCGAAATATTAAGCTTTTAACTGCAAATTTTTGTTACATTAAAGTGAGCCCCCCCCCCCGCAAGCTAAATGGTTGAACTTGGATTTGTGAAAACATTCACAGCAGTAGAATATTAACGAAATTAAAATAGGCTGTACAACTTAACGAGTAATAATCGACCAACTTAAATTTGCAGTTGGAAAATCATTTTCTCAAACTGCAATGTTAAGTTTGTTCTTGGGATAAATTCATCCCAACTACGGAATCCTTCATTGTGCGTGGTTCGACACGCACTTAGCCGGTTTTTTTGTTTACCTTCATTTAACTACTGCTGGGCATAGGCCCCTCCTGTTGTAAGCTACATCTTCAGCAACAGGATGGATTAACATCTATTACCAGCCAACAGCTTTCTGCACAGTTCATATGTTCATTTGTTACAAAATAAGTGGTTAGACAAGTTTTTTATTTTCGATAGTAGTTAAATATATTATATACTTCAATTTTGTGAAACTACATGCCGTATACTATGCGTATGCTAGACTTCCCATTGACACAACAATAATAAGTGTCACGTGTAATGTTCCAGTATCACAAGAAGAGTGGAAGTCCCTGCCTCGGTGGTGTACGACTATGTGAATGACCGCCTGAGAGCCGTGAGACAGGATGCCACCATACAGAGGTTACCTCCTGAACAGTGTGCTTGTCTTCTAGAGCCTATGATCAGATTTTATGTATATTATGGCTATAAGTAAGTGTTTTTATAACTTTTTTGCTTTTTACTAAGCCTCCGCATTCCGTCCGTATGTCTGTCAGCGGGCTGTATCTCATGAACTGTAACAGGTAGACAGTAAAATTTTTCACAGATTGTGTATTTCTATTGCCGCTATAAGAACAAATAATAAAATTTAATAAGGTAAATAATTACCGTTTTAAGATCGACAAAAAACGCCGAATAAAACTGTATGGGGACCTACTAGAAACGTTTTTCATTTCGGAGTTTTTTGCTCGATCTTAAAACGGTACGGAAACCTTCGTGTACGAGTCCGACTCGCACTTGACCGGTTTTTTAATAGCCCAAGAAATCTTGTGCAGAATTTACTAAGGAATAAACTTGTTGAACCGTAAATTGACTTCCAACTAACCCTGTATGAGATTTTTAGGACCATTGACAGCAATTGTTTTTCTGCACAAGATTTCTTTATGGACTTATCACACAGCATTGTTATTATAACTATCATGAATCATGTTATACATCATTCTGATAAAAAACTTTCACCAAAATTTATTTCGCACATTTGCCTTTAATTTGTTTTATACTAAAGTAATGATGGTGTCTTTAAAAAATATCAGATTTTAACATTTATAATAATTAACGAAATTCTCGATACCATTCACTCTATTCTTTTCCAATTTAGAACTTGTAACAAATCTATTGATTTCAGATTGTCAAGCCTCCCCCTAAAGGACTATGACCCAGTTCTCAACAAAAAGTACTTATTGGAATGTATAAAATGGTATCTCTCAAGCTGTGACACCATAGCCAAAATATGTGGGAAGATTGACCACCTAACAGGTTTCCTCTCAAACCTAGATTTGAATGGCAAGGATCAGAAAAATAAGCTTGTCAATGACAAAGTGCTGATGGAAAGTCTGTACATATTGTGCAATCTAGATGATTTACATCCACTCTTCAGATATATTAATTTGTCTAAAGAATTTAAGAGGTGAGCAAGCATCAATATAATTTTGTTTTCTTTTGTTCGTTATGGTGTGACAATCAGGCCATGTGATGGTCAGCGGTAGTCTCCGCCGCCTATGGACGGCAATACCAGATGCATCGCAGGCGCATTGTGGTGCTTGAGACAAATCCAAAATGTCTCATGTGCCTAGGCTTGCCAACCAGTATTATACTGCTTTTCACTCTAAAATACTGTTTACTGGTTTAACTAAATTAAATTATAAGTACTGTTTTCACTGATGTCTGTCTGACGACAGAAATAGATCTTCAACTCATTAAAAAAATTGCTCCTCATTTATTTGGTGAGACTTACGAAGCCTTCAAAATTTTTGCTAATTTGATGAGTTCCGCGAAAAGCACGAATGAATTATGTATCTATTTGAGACATTAACAAAATACTTAAAAAAACGAAACACTGTTTATTTTCCCACTTTGGCTATAATATACATTATTAATTCTTGTACTACAAGTAGGCAACCCTACATGTGCCTGTAACTACACTGGCCCCCCATACCCTTCTAATCCAAACATAGATGAAACCAAGTAAGCTTGTTCATGAAAATTATGATATATTATTATGTTATTTGTTTTGATTTTTGCTTGTTTTATTGTGATTATTATTGTTTTTATTAGGTCGCCCATTTTATATTTTGTAGTGCATAATTATTATTTTTTTGTTATGTATGTTTGTGGTGTACAATAAAGTATATATAAATAAATTATACCAACATACCTAAGGTTGGTATAATTTTCATGAACAAGCTCCTTTAGCTCTATTTCTGTTATAAATTTGGTTTCAGTAATGTTTTTTTTTTTTTTCAGACTCCCGAATCTTCAACTAGCTTACGAAATAGCAATAGCAAATTTTCAGGGCAACTACATAAGAGTGAGTAGGCTATTAGACAAGTTGTGCCCTCTCTCATACTGTGCCTTATGTACCTACTTACCCACATTACAAAGGTAAATATTTTTCTTTACATAGGCACCTGCCCCTCCGCCGTCGAGGAAGCGTCTAACTATCAACGATTTTCTAGCTCAAGAAACGTACAAAACATTGTAGGTCCCGTGTAAGTAAAAGCGATACATATATTAATAGTTGCTCGCCGTCTGTTCACACTGCTGGTGAGAACTCTCACTACTAGATCAGCGACAAAAGCTATCAAAGAGAGTACTCACTCAGCGATGCTCGCTTGGCTGTCAGAACACTGAGAGACTCATGCTTAGTACTTACATACGCATAGCAACGAATAATCGCTCGTCGCCGTCGCGCACTCGCTGCTCGATGCCTGCCAACTCGTTTTTAGTTGCTAGCTCTACTCGCATCGTTAATCGCCGGTGGTGGGGCAGGTGCCTTAGCTGTATTATTCTATATCGCAAGACTACTTACGCCAAGTTAACATTTCCCAGCTCTCGCGATACAATCACAGGGACATGTTAACTTTGGAAACTGTTTCAGACGTGCGCTCCAGGTAATGAGCCACGCGTACAACAACAAGCGCCTGTCGGTGCCCGGCGCGACTCTTGCGCAGTGGTTGTGCTTCAGAACGGAACGCGACGCGGTTTCAGTGTGCGCGCATTATGGACTCCAAGTAGATGGACTCGCTGTGCGGTTCGATAAGGCCGAGTTCAAAGCAGACGCTGCGTTGGTAAGATTGTATTTTTCCTATTCTTTTTTTACCTCGGCTATTTCCTAAGTACTAATTTTTATGCTTTTGCTGTAGTATTCTTTGTAACAGAAGAAAAAGAGCTCATTTGATCTGTTTATTTATTTGCCTTTTCAGAGTATACCAAAACCTCAGGACATAATGGAAAAGTTCGATATAAGTATAATGGATATCTTTACCTACACTACGCCTAAATAGCATTTTAGTTTTTATAGTACCTACTTAATAAAAAAAATGTTGATTGTTAAACTGATCACAGTATTCGTACAAATAAAACGATTATTTTATAAAGGAATCCTTTATTTTGTTTTATTTACATAAGAAAATTCTCCTAATTATGAAATAACTAATTACAATGGACAACAAAATCTATCTAATATCAAATGGTTGCATGGCTCCCAAGGTCCAATTCATTCCATTAGTATGCTGTGTACCTTCCTATCTGATACTAATGACTACGTCACCGGAGTGGCGTCAATTCATTTATTTATACTATACATATACATAATAACAATATATGTAAAAATAGCCAAAATATTAGAAAATATTACACCGTCAAAGAGGTGAGGGGGGTAGTTCCGAGATATAGTTTCTATTAATTTTACATGCAATAATTGATACTTAATTTATTTTAAATCTAGTTCTTTCTCGTAATGATTGATATAGAAAAATATGGTGACAGCTCTCTGACAATGTAATAAAAGTAGTGAGGATGTAGCAAAATATTAAAACAGCTTTGCCTACATAATTATATTATATCAACAGCCGAGAACCACACAACACTTCGCTACAACATCATAAATAAATTAATCCTTATATTGAAACAATTTAATTGTAATCCGCAATGTTGACCATGCTACACTTTAGTTAGATTTTTTGCTTATACATGAGTTACCAATAAACATAATAAATGCTCCATTTCCAATACACTGGGTTCCTGTGCAGTGTGCCAATGGATAAAAATAATTTTGAAACAAAAATCAGTAATATCACAGATCATAAAATCAAGAGGGCGGCCGCATAGTCGATATTGCGGAATTTCGATGCGGACAATGTCGTGAATGGTAACTAATTAGTTAGGGTGACGCTATCGATTAGTAGATTAAATTTATTTTTAATGAGTACCCAATAACTATGTAAACACTCGCATTATAAATAACCAACATGTTACAGAGAACTTGTCAAAGCATATAGACATAGCGCTAAACACGAATAGTACATATTTCATAAGATATTCTCCATGTAGAATTTATCAGTAATAACAATTTTATACAACTTGTGTCTACAAACGTTACGTTCGTAAGATTTGGATTTTAATACATCCATTTGGTAGCACCTAGATGTTCATCCATATAAAGGGAAGGTAAACATTAAAAGTAAATTATAAATCGTCAGGAACCATGTAAAACTAAAATAAATTCAATACAACAAATTAATGTCATAACAAGTTTTTAGACGTTCGTCTACGCGTGATTTCATTGTGATACAACATATAAAAACTGATAAATAACTTTAAAACAACAACAAAAGCTCTAATGTACAATAGAGGTATATCATTTAACTATACATTGACAAGAAACATGTTTACCTTCCTAGAGGTCGAGTATGACGAACCTAAGTAGTTGCATGTCACTTGAGGATTAGACTGAGAGCCATCGGAGCAGTGGCGCCGGCGCGACCTTCGAGAACGTTCTATAGAGGACACGTTAGACAAATCCGTAACGTTCATGAACTTTATACTAGACACGTTAAGACGCAAACAATACTTAACTTAATACACACGTACACGCCGGCGACACTGTACCGCGCCGCACCCACTCACGCGATAAATACACGCATAACACGCTCACAACTCGCAGCTGATCCTCCGCACACAGGCGCAATAGTGGAGCGCTCGGGCTCTGCGGGCGCCGAGCGTCGGGAGACACTTCTTGTACCTAACACTGGAAAAAAATAAACAAGCGAAATTACGATTTATTTTGTCTCCTTTTTGTTATTTAGTATTTTTAACGCATCACCAAACCGTATGCTGAGCTGCGGAGATAATTTTGATGGACTCTTTCACCTCACAGAGCTCACGAGTCCATATCCGTATGCCCGACCCGAGAATCGAACCCAGGCTCTCATCCTCAGCAGTAGCACTTGTGACCACTAGTCTCTGTGGCAAATAAACCATTTTTTATTTCTTTTACCTCGCCGACCGGCATCCTAGTTGCTCTTAAGGAAGGCGTCGTCGAAGAGCTCGAGTTCGTGCGACAGGTAGTTGGCCTTGTTGCGCAGTTTCTTGGCGGACGTGGAGGCGTGCTCCAACATCTTGGTGGCCTCCTTGACGTCGCTGAGCTCGGCGTCCATCTCCGTCGTGGCCTCGTCGATGAGCCGGCACAGGCGCGCGAACATTGTGGACAGCTCCCTGGCAACAACATGCTGCTTGAACACACATAACAACATCACGCCTGTAATCCGCAAAGAGTTAGGCAGTGCCCCTTATTCCAACTAGAATTTCTCAATAGCAGCCCCTGAGTCTGGATTTGTGTTGTTACATGGCAAAATGCGAAATGGGTGTACTGTAGGTACACCTCTGCCTAACCCTTCAGGGAATACGGTCATGATGTTACGTTGTGATTTACATAAATAAATATAATTTATCATTTATGAGGTTCTTACTGCTGCACTTGATGGCTGCAGTTGGCGGAGGTGAGGTCGACGATGAGGCGCAGCTTCTTGCTGGCGTGCGCGACGTACTGTTGCTTGAACACGCGTTGTTGCGCGCGCGCCGTCCACGTGAGCCGCTCGTACGCGTACAGGGCTCCGTATAGGGCTCCCGTTACTACGACGAAGCGCCAGCCCACTGTCTTCAGTAGCTGCGAATAGATTTGAATAAATGATTTGAGATATTCTATTTTATTCTTTTCAAGAAAATTACAGCTAATTTATTTACGGTGTTTAAAAAATATATGACATTGAACGTCATTTGCAAGGGTCCGCTGATACACACTTAAATAAAATCGAAGACGGTTGGCACAAATTATCGATAACATTAAATTAAAAATAAAAATAGACCGTGCCTCCTCCAGCGATGAAGGGACTGAACAGATATAATTAGCCCCGTAGACACACTCACAAGCCCAGACAGCAGCAGGCCGCCCATGGTGCCCTGCGACGTGAGCGCGCCGAGCGCGAAGCGCGACACGAGCCCCCAGTCCTCGGCCGACAGCCCCACGTGGCTGCCGAGCGACGGGCCGTTACTGCGCACCACGTCCAGCGATGATGGCACTGAAGTCACTGACGGCGGGATCTGGAACGTACAAAGCGAAAATTAAAATTCTGTTACTTATCGGTACCTTGTCCTTACAGGTTCATTAGAAAACCAGCGTCAGACAGCATCTGTCTGGCATTAATGCTGAAGAAGGCCTGTCTGGCGCAGCCGTGAGGCTCTTCTGTTATTTTTTAAATTCTTTAATTCAAGTAAAGGCTCAAATGAATACAAAATTCAAAAGTCATTTATTCAAACTAGGCTGAGAATCAGCACTTTTCGAACGTCAAATACAGATGGTTCACTCCGCATTTTAGGTATGAAGAAGCTACAAGTACGCGGCGAGCTCGACTTGCCGGGCCAATTCAGTGAGTGTAACGTAGTCAGAAGATCTAACAGTTACGCGATAGGAAGAGAAGCAACTTCTAGGTGAATATAACTGTAGGTAATTAGCGCTGTGCGACCTGAATTGCACTTTATTGTGTCGTAGCAAGAGTCGCTATTTATTTTAATGATTTTGCGGAGTGAACCAGCTGTATTCATGTGGTGAAGGTCGAATTTTGCTTGATTTGACGATAATCGCAAGACATGGTGAATCATAGAGGCTCGGATCCCATACCAAAAAATGGACGGTGTAATGTGTGGTGCTAGAACCCCCTAGTTACGTAAGTGGAATACATAAATATGTATTTTTGAGGTGTACAATAAAGTATATACATATAAATAAATACCTACATACACGGTCAAATTGTTTGGAACAGCTCATTTTTAGGGTTCCGTACCTCAAAAGGAAAAACGGAACCCTAACCCCGAAAGATGACTTCGTTGTCGAGTTATCAAGTTGATATTAATATCCATGTTATTTTGTACATCTGCTTTTGTGTATCATGAATCTTGTGTGTATCGTAATAAAGATTGTTATTATTTATTATTATGAAATACGTAGGTCTATATTCCCTTGGAGCTCTAAAAAAATTAAGCTTATAAGTCAACGCAATAAAAAAAATACGGCCATTTAAGCGACATATATTAATATTCGAAAATAAATTAAAACCTAAGGTACTTCCCGTTGACCTAGCTAGAATCTAATCGCAGGAAAATATTTCTTATGTGATATAAAAAGAAATGTGATTGCAAACTTACATTTGCAGTTGGCGAATTGACCGTGATAAAGGGTCGGGTCGGGTACCTGTGTGTACTGCGGGGGGTTCTTGAGCGCGATCTTGTTGGTGTGCTTGCCCTGGAAGCGCTGGATAAGCGCGGTGATGCCGTACGAGAAGCGGAAGGAGAGGTCTTCGGTGAAGTCCGCGCAGAGGTTGTCGCAGTTGAGGCGGTAGAGGACTTCGAAGGGCTGCTGGTGAGGGATGATGTAGCTGGCTGCGGCCGCGCGCTTGTGGATGGGCAGGATGTTGTACATGCGGTCTGGAACAAACATAGGCAACATAAAAGTCGAATGCTGTACTGAGTATCAAGCTTTCTGATCTATCACATTGGCTAACTCGATTTATTTATGTATACTTTATTGTACACAAGAAAATACCAAGCAAAAAATAAAATTAACACTACAAAACATACAATGCGCAGCCTTATCGCTTTCTGCGATCAAGAGATCGCAGCAAGCGATAAGGCCGCCCATTGTATGTAACTTGGAATGGACAGTCAGGATCAAGCAAGAAATTATGATCTTTTAACTTTAGTGGCATCATCATTATATCAGTGGCAGTTTTGTGCTTCGCTTGTACATCATAGTGCGTGGTCCGACACGCACTTGGCCGGTTTTTTATTTATTTTCGATCAACCTGTATTGACCTCCCACTACTGGGCAAGGTCACCCCCATAACTATCCACTCTTTCGTCTCCGGCCAATCTCGTGTAAACGGATCTAAGTTATCACGCCAGCGTTTCCTTGGCCTCTCTCGTCGACGACGCTCAGTGTTAGCACAGAAAACGATATACTTTAAATAAAAGCGAAACTCCCACTCCAAACGCGTAATAACCCACAATTTCATTGGCATTGCTTCTGCACGAAATAATATTTCATTTTCTCTGGCGTTCGTTATTTTTATGCACGGTGTAAAAAACATCGACGCGCAAACTGTAACCTTAAATTCAAGCACTTGATTCCTGAACATAAATTTCCCCCTAAGCAGAAAGTTTTCATCGGTTATTTTAAAAAAATCTGCTGTTTCATACAAAGTGAACCGGTCAAAGTGCAATACGGTCAAATTGTATGGAACAGCAGACTTTGTTTTCGGGTCTACAGTCATGGTAACAGTTGTTCCTTACACGCTGTTTAGTTTTCACGAGAAAAGAGTAAGAGTAACCTACCAGCCATCTCCTTCTGCGCCTGGTCCATCTCATTCCCAATATCAGCCGACAATCTCTTCTTGAGGCGCGACCCAAGTCCGGCCTCCACGTGCCGATGTAAGGCTCGCTTGTACTGGTCTAAGTGGGCGCGTTCTGTGCGGAACGGCGTGTCGTACTCGTCCACTAGCGCGGACAGGCGGCGTATCTCCTGGCTGAGGGTTAGCGATACCTGGTAACAAGGTGCGAGGGAGATTACTTTACATCATACTCTATACCTTTACTATACTCCATAGGTTTAGGTAATTAAATAAAGGTAAACACAAAAAACCACGTGACGAGACAGCTGTCCGGTAACCGACTAAACGTAATACCTGTCACTTCAGTTGTCGTGCTACGTCACAGTTGTACTCTTCAATTTAGCAACGTTATAATTCGTTGACGTTTAGAGTTTGGGCTCTTTACAATAGACAGATTGCAAAATATTATATTATTATTATAAATCTTACAAAAAAATTGTGCTAAAGCAGTAACATCTACGAAGAGTAGTTTAAGAATAAATGATAAAGTTTAACATAGATAAATAAAAGAGGAAACTATTGTAAAATTCTAAAATAAATTTAGTTTGGTTTATCGTATTTGAATCTGGAAAGTGTCGACTATAAAAACCCTTTTTATGATTTGTTTACCTTTATTTAACTACCTAAACCTATGGAGTATAGGTTGTGTAAGTCGTCTCTTTTGTGATGAAAAGGTGATAATCTATACGGAATGGTAATTCCAAAAGGGGATGTAACGTAGTTTACGTTAAAGCTGCAGAAAAAACTTCTTAAGATTAAGACATCATATCTAACTTTGGAGTTATTTCCATTTTCAGTTATCGCCCTGTGTAATACAGGTTGGTTTTACAAATGACGTGAGTTACATGTTAAATGCTCCACATAATTATTTGGGAACTCTGTCTATAAAAGGTGTGCTTGTTACAACTGTCACAATAAGAACACATAGAGGTGTCGTCAGACATTCTAGCTTCTAGGTCATTCATCAATAATTATTATGAGGAGATCAGCCGGCAGCCGCAAATATACAACACATATTTAGCATCTGGATATTCCAGAAGCCAACGTAATAGAAACACTACTGATGCTTAATATAAATGATCGTACAAGCCGTATCGGAGGGTCGTACTCGTCTACTATGGTGGATAGGGCACGGATCTCTTCACATACTATCATGGATACCTGGAAGGTGGTTTATGATGAGATCAAGGTAATCTAAGAGGGATGTGCCGTGACATGTTTTGTGATTTCAACGGATCTTACGGTACAGTGGGCTTGAAGGTACGGGAAGGGAAAATAGTACAGAAGTAAAACCGCTAACACCGGGCGTATCATACTCCTCGCTCGAAAATGTAGTGTACGGGCATTGTTGGGTTGTATGCGGGTGACGTGCTTTGCGGGCGCCACGCATGCGGGCCAATCCCGTACGTGCGCAAATCCGTAGGACACCAAAAATGCCAGGACAGGATTTGAAATGCATTCGGTAAGATATGGTGGGGTGGTGTGAGCCTTTTAGTCTTTTAAGAAAATACATTGTATTTCTTTGTTTCCTTCTAGTTTCAGTTCGTACCTTGTGCTCGACGCTCTCCACCATGCGGTTGATCTTGTCCTTCATCTGGCGCGTGATGGTGGTGAGCTGTTCCTCGATGGCCGACAGCTGCTCGTGCAGCACGCGCTGCTTCTCCACCTTCGCCGCCTTCTGGTCCGACGCTGTGTTGTATATCTGAAACGTTACGAGGTGTGTTATTCGGGCGTAAGGGAGAGGTTCGAGAGCTGGCTTGACGTGAGAACTGGGAAAAAAATATTGACAGCGTAATCAGGCTACGTTCCCACAGCTGGCATACATGAAAACATGCAAAAACTTATAATGCTGTGTCATTTTCTCTAAATTCAAGGTTCCATGGTTCATATACTTTGAAGACTGTCTTCTATTTTAGATGCGGTTACCCAAGAAAACTTAAAAAAATATATAATTAATAAGTACGTCAAGCCGTCGCGTCGTCGGTCAGTCGTAGATCTTTGACAGTAGCTACGGGTAGTTATGAAGCCCGAAAGTCTGACAACCAGTCTTACCAAAGTGTATCATGTTACCCGTGTGTAGTTTGTGGAGGACAGATAGGCAGTCGCTCCATATAAAATATTTAGACTGGAAGAGGATCCCGATACAGTTGGGGAAAGGCTTGGCAGATGATGGTAGAGATATCTCACCAGTTCCAGAGCCGCCATGACTTCAGCGGCGATGTTCTTGCCGCGTCGCGAGTGCTGCGCGAACTTGGTGCGCACGGCCGACTTGCTGATGCACTCCTCGAACTTGCGCTCGAAGTCAACAAACTCGAAGTAACGGACTTGGTGACCTTCGGCTAGGATCGGCGCTGGAAGTAGACGATTAAATTGAGTATGATGTCTTAAATCTGCGCAAAGGCCAGGGAGGCCTTTGCGCAGATCTTAAGACATTATCCAAAGGCGTTGATCACTACGATATTTCTCTTTGTAATTTAAATGCAGTATGAAACTGTCACGTGATCTTGGGATCATACTGTATTTAATGTAACCGTATGAACAGAGGGATACTTTTTACCGTAGAATATCGGACAGTACAGCGCCGTGTGAACTTTCACGGGACGACCGAGACAAAAAACACATAGGGCTAATGCAATGTACAGCTTGGCAAAAGAGTTTGGAAAAAAGGGCGCCACTTAGTTCACTTCGAATAGAAAAGAAATTGTTAAAATAAATATACAACAAAAAACGCTGCTTGTGGGTGAGTCAAATCAAAACCTACTAGCACTTGTCGACAAAGTAGTGCCATCATCATAGATCTGAGTAAAATATTTAGTTTCATTTGTCACCGCGTCATACTCTTTTTTGCCAAGCTGTACCGAAGTACTCGTTTTATAGTTTAGGTTTTTTTTTTTTCGCATATGGTATATCAAAATTACCTATCAATGATCGCGAGCCGTGGTACATACCATTTGAGCAACTAGTATCAAATAAATGCACGGTCACGAGCAATGGATTCAGCGCGCAGTAGGCGCGACAGGAAGCCCAGACGATAGTCATATATGTGTGGCCAAGATTTATTTTTGCTTTACTACTAATGTGGCACTGACAGTTAGTTTGAACCTTAGAGCGTTATCACACTCGACCATTTGCCAGCGTGTTTCCAGCGAAGCGATTTGTGAACGTGCTCTCCGCACTAGCCGCGAGCACAATATTGTACACTCGCTTGTCTCGCTCTCTCTTGTGCACTCAGGTCAATCGCCCTCGTTCCGCAAACGCGACATACTCGTTGCGCACACGTGGCGTCTCACTACTCACACAGTCAGCGCCAATCGCCTCGCTGGAAACACGCTCGCAAATCGTCAATGTGATATGGCCCTTAGTGAAGTTTCAATTTACTTCTTCGAGTTCTTGCCAAGCGGTACAAAAAAATAATTCATGGAGATGATGAGTGTGATGACTGATGAAGTGATGACACACAAGGGGGCTTTTGACAGTGGACTGTTTGGCCCTAAGGAGCGCCAATTAGAACTTATATTTGCCCTTGTGGTGAAAGGATTAGCCAGTGGACAGAAGTTGATTGCCCATGGTGCGCCGGACGGAACAGAAGGTCGGAGGGTCATCAGGTTATGGGGGGTACTTTATTTCAGACTGAAGTCCCATTTGGTTGGTATCAGGGATCGAAAACCTATAATATAAATTACGATACAGGTATCGAAGAATCTTAGTTACTTCTACTACTAAGGTTACCGCTATCTGGGTAACCAAGAAGAATAATAGTTTTTAACCGGTATTAATACTGGTTGTATTCAATTTAAGGTAACCTTTAAAAATATACATGTAACCGAAACAATACCTGTATTGATCATACCTGTTTCGGTCCCTGGTTCGTATACACGCGACTAAGAAACTAGTGTTAATGCAATAACGAGATCGGCTATACTCACACGAGACAGGTTTCTCTCTCTCGCGCATGCGCGTCAGCAGCGCTTCCTTGGCAGAGATGAAGAAGATGCGCTCCTCAGCCTCCTTGGGCGAGCACACGCGGAGCTCGCGAGATAAGAAGTCCACGCAACGGTTAGCGTGTTGTGTACGGACCTGCAGAGTGGGAAACAGTTAAAATGCATAAATTATATTTATTTATTTGTTTGTTATTTTTTCATGCGACATTATTTTTAATTTGTTAGCGAAACTTCACTAAAGCGATGGAATTTAATGATCTGAAATTATAAATTTAGTTGGTTGTTTTAACAACAAAAAATCTACTAAAAGCCACCGCAGTCGGCGCGACTCGCGGTCGATGGCGGCGCAATGACCTTTGACCATGTATCATTTAAAATTCTAAATATTTAAAAGCGAACTCACCTGATCCAAATACTCAGGTTCGGAAGCAGAGGCATCCCATCGATTGTTCAGTATGAATATATTCGGTTGCGATATTTTTGTCGATACTTTGTGAAAGAAGTTCTTTTCCTGTAAACAGAAAATAAATATTATAACACAACTTTAATACCAACGTAAATCTTAATTAAAATAGTCCACTCGTCGTGGTTGCACGTTGCATGTTGCATGTTACATGTTACACGTTACTCACGGTGACCATGAGCGTGGACTCCGCGTTCGCGACGAGCACGAACACGTCGGCGTCGAGGCAGTACTTGTCGATCCACTCGTCGAGGTTGGGCGTGACGTCGACGCCGGGACTGTCCACTAGTACCACGTCATCGCGGAGGAGGGCACATAGCTCGCGCGGCCAGTACACGTGCACTAGAGAGCATTCTTGCAATCGGGTCGCACACAGTGCGTGGCCCAACTGGCTTACAGACTGGATACAATAAAAAAAGAAATTAATAGCGAAAGTTATAATGAAAAGAACATGCTTATGGCATAAGGATAATCTGTCATGGACGTCCAAGCCCAAATAGAAAGCCAGAGCGTTTTATGTAATATGCTCAATTTAAAACTAATGTCCTCAGACAACGCGACGCGTAAAAAATCGCTCGTCATTATCAGGGCGTAGGATCATACGCAATATTAAGCCGTATCAACATACAGGGTGTAAAAAGACGTATCACATAGTCGTTAACTACGTATTCTGAACATCAAACTAAGTAACATTATGCAAAAATTGCTGGGAAATTATTTTTTTTAGTGTGAAAAGATGCTGTTTACGGCAACGCGCAACGTTACACACGCAACACATTGTGCTTTTGGGTGAATGCAACGGTACAGAACTAATAGTCATAACACACTAAAATTGGTTTTCGTGAAAAAAAAATGCGCCTTTGATCTTCAATATCTCCGTAACCAGAAGGGTCCCAATTAATGGTCCACTACAAAAAAAAAAACAAAATGCCGGGGAGTACAAGTGACTCTCGGCTTCGTTAAGAGTATTTTATTGCAAATAAAAGCTACAATCACCTGCACGTTGAGCTTTTCCTCGGAGCCCTCGGTTCGCAAGAAGGACTCGTCGGTGTCGGAGCCCTCGACTTGGAGGAAGCAGTTGGTGGTGTGCCCGATCCCGCTCGGTAGGATTTTGTCGTGCAACATGGCGTTGATCACTGTGCTTTTGCCATTGCTTGTCCTGGACAGAAAACAGAAAGGAATGTTTTATGGGAGATATCTTCGAACCGCTTTTTGTTTTTTTAATGTCTGACATATCTCGGGACCCCACGGCCCTGAACCTTTGGAAAGCGTACGAGAGGCCGAAGCCAACTAGCAGAGGTCCCTTAGACAATTTTAAATGGAATGAGGCACCAACAGACGATCATCCCTGTACGCACTATGCAAGTGCACCCATGGACAACCTCCGGTCGGTGCGGGGTATTGCAGTAATTATTATTATTAATTGGTGAAACACACGCTAATTAGCTGAGATATTTAATCTGTCGAGTCGGTTCTTGAAACAGTTCAATGTGGGAGCCGTCACAACATTTTCCGGTAGCCTATTCCATACTGTTATAACTCGGCTAGTGAGGCCAGTCATTTAAACATCCGTCCAAAAATTTAGTGGTTTTTCGAACACCACGCAGTTAGCACACGTCTTTTGAAGCTGCAAACTTGGTTTTACACTATTGGTATCTATCCTAACAACATCCCAAAAAATAAGTAGGTAGTGCAATTTTTGTGTCTACGGTGACTGGCGTATAGTTAAGTTGTAACAAACAAAAGATTTACAATTTCGGCGCGTCAAAAAAAAATCGGTCGAATAATTAGAATGTTGTTCATGATATAGTTAGCAAATAAATACAAGAATAATTTCTACCACTAAAGAATTATTTTGCGGGTCTATTTTTGACACCTACATATATTTTTTATCATTAGGAATTTGCTTACCGACCAAAGAAGGCGACTTTCATGTGATCTCGCTTGAGCACTTCCCGTATGGCCTGCACCTTAGATACATAAGCCTCCACGTTAGCCAGGTCTTGGGGCGTCGCGATCCCATTCTCGCCCGTGACCGCTGCAACAGTTATAAAAACATAAAACGAATGCCTACTTTTAAACTAGTTCAAGAGAAGTGATATCTTCTAAAGTACGAGTATAATTCCGATGTTTCGTGATTTAATTTCGCAAAGTAAGTGCATTTTGTATGCACGGTAGACCAGAAACAACGAACTTAATGTTGTAAGAATACACAATAATTCAGTATTAATTAACTTTTTCTAGATAGCCCAATAGGATTATGTCTTCTTAATACTTGTATAAATATTTCATTCATAAATAATATAATGTCTCGTAAATATTATAGAGCATTGTCATTTTCGAATGGTGACGAGAGCATCAATTTAACTTAAATGATAGATTATAATGATCACACATAATAATGAAGAGCTGACGTATTCCTGATGATTCAGAACTTTTCAATAATCAAATTGGTCACCCTGCTTAAATATACTACGATTACGATTTACGAGGTATTGGTCTGACATAGACTATGCCAAAAATTGAAACTTAAAATTTAACTTAAAATTAAATAGTTAATAAGTAATAATAGTTCAGCAACCAAGAACGGTATGAAACTTGTCTTCGAATCCATATACAAAAAACCACAGGTTTTTTTAGTATATCAGTGTCCGAATCGTATTGTTCTTGGTTTACATTTTTCATGCTTGGAGGACTGCTGAGTCGAAATGCCAACTGTACTGAGCAACCATTTATCGGGTAATAAATCGGGGTAGGCATACTGTTCGTAATATAAAACGCTTGGTTCCGCCTCGTGTCCGGCGTGCGTTTATTCTGATGAGTCAGTATAACTCACAGTTCTTGCCTTCAGTACACCCGCATTAAATATTATATACGTTGTTATGCAACAGTGTAATATACAAACAAGTGATAGTTTAGTTGGAAACACGCCAACACAACAATCATTCTCAAATATGAAATATCATGTTGCTACATAAATTGGCCGTATTTGTACACGTGGCGAATATTATGTCATTTTTGGGGCAAGCTGAAAACCTTATCCAGTTTCTCATTTAGGACCCCACATACAGAGCTGAGTGCGGTGCGGCATCAATAGCGCGCAGCTTGTGTAAGTGTATGTGCTTTGCTGCATTTTAAATAAATAGATAAAAATAATAAAGTAGGTACTGTCATTTTATTAAATTAAACGAACAAGTCATGTGCATTCTTCCCTTCTGCTCCATATTAGAAACGCATACAAGATTCGACAGTAGATGTCGTTGCGTTTAGTACGTGACTGTACGTGGATCTGCTTAGAGCAAATGCCAAATCTTACCATTAACATGTTACAGATTTGATATGAGAATTAGTAAATAAACAATTAAATGCGTAAAGGCTCGTGCAGACTAGCGCGACTTGTCGCGCAACGCCACACTATTCTTCCGTTGACAAAACTCGATTCTACGATGGTTATGCTACGCGTGCTGGAGAATGATGATGTTGATTCTATTAGGCATACAACACCCGAGCTAGTTTATAGCGCCTAGTACCCTAGATCTAATTAAATATTAATGATAATGACCTTCATCAAATAAGCTGTACGTTGGCACGCGACCTTAACAAGGCGTTCATTGATCGATCGTAGATATAACAATCCATGGATAACATGGATTTGATTCGTCAATAAGATTAGTTACTAGGTATCACTCACTTATCAGTTATCATTCGTGAATATTTTATTTATGTGAGTAAATGTCATTCACATTTTTGTTATCTTTTTCATTTACATTAGTGTTGGGCTGGCCTTTAAATGTCATATGTGAGGCTTTTGTTGATAGTCTTGTGAGACTTGAATTTTAGGGCAAAATTTTATTCCCTCATGTATTAAATGAATAGCTTCTGAGGTTTGTAAGAGGTAATTTAAAACATTTTTAAGTTAAAATGGTTCCAGGTCTGGATGGTTTAGCATTGTTTTTATACTGCTTAAACTTTTTGACTTTTGGCCTCCAGTGGGACTGCACAATATACAATAATAAACCTCTGCCTGTCCCTAGGGGAAAAGATGTGTTTATATTTTTAGTAGAAAGAAAAGACAGGTGCGTAGTACTCGCAACCAGCGTGCATGTATAACCAGATGTATTAACGTAAACGAGGCAAAAGGGGTATGTAAGGTTCGTAGCAGGTGGTATTCTGTAGTTTCTGCCTACGCCGATGGGAGAAGAGTGTGAGTTTATGTATGTATGAGTATATTTTTAGTATGTAATAAACATATTGGAATCTAATAAGATTAGTAAATAGGACTATTTTAGAGATTGAAGTGGTTGTTAAAGTGGGGAAAGGCAATAAATTATTTATTACCTTTGATGCAGACTCAGGGTTATATAATAATACAAGTATTGTAGACGTATTTCAGCAAGTTGCACAAAGACAGACAAGTGACTTTAATAACTCTCAGTGATCAACCGCAGCACTATACAATATTTTTACTAGAACTTAAATTCTAGTTGGTCAAGAGTTTAATACTGCTGGTTATTTTCAGCATTAATATGATTTCCAAAGAAGTAGATGCAGGGTCAGCAGTTGCCAGTTAATCACGTGTCATGTGATGGCAGCTATTGATAGTATTCTTACATGCAAAAAGAAAGAAACAAAGTTATTTGCTTACCATGCATGAAAGTGACAGCATCCTTGACATAATCATCAATCTCAACAAATATATCATTGATCTTCTTCTTGGCCCTCACAAATATCTGTAGCGGCGAGTCCACATTTGACATGTTCACGCGGACAGCACCATTGTTCAGCATCGCAACGTTGTGGGGCCCGTCGCCAGCCATCATTGATATCGTACGGTTAACATACGCAGCCATACGGGAAGGAAATATTCACGGTTGTCGTTAGGTGGACCTTATGCCGGACAAGCCAACAATATAGTCACTGTATCACTTCTACAGTTTTAACAATACATGCACGGTAAAACTGCAACAAAAACATAACAAGGCGTAAAAAAGTGCAAAGAAAATAAAATACCAAAGGACAGTGTTACATTGACTTGTAAAACCAGCTTTCTGTATACAAAGCCTGTGAACAACTAGGGAAGCTTTAGAATCTAAAGCTTCTCTAGTTGTTCACAGGCTTTGCAAATAGGCAATAAATATCTAAAGTTTAGATATTTATTGCCTATATCTACAGTTATTAAGATAAGTAATTATTAAGCTCTATTTGTTCATTAGAACATGCCTAACTTTATTCCATTTCTCTTGGTCTGCTTCACTAGCATTGACAAAAATAATTTATGTTACTACTTGTACAGGGTTTTGTAAAAATTTTAGTATGATCAGTAGCAGCAATGGCTGCTCAACCTGTTTCCAAGTTTCAATTTAATCGGAAAAATGAAACAAAATTGTTTTAAAGCTAGCATTGTGGACTGTGACAGTAGATAAGCATTTTGTGTTTTGATTTCAGTGCAAGAGCAGTTCTAGACAAGTTATTGACAGCATGAAGCACAGTTACTGACACACAATGTGAAGGCAAGCACTGGTGCCGTGTACTCGAGTATCAAGTGGCTACTCGTATTGAGGTTATGTTTGTGATCAAACTAAGTAAAACAAACACAATTACAGACGAAACATTGAGGATAAACAAGAAGAAAGTGCGAAAAAGCAAAACACCAATAAAAAGCTATCAAATGCATGTAATTTGCACCTTATCATCTCGTTGCATCATCGCAATCGATGCGCATCCCTGTAGTCCAAGCCGCGTGAAAATATATACACACTTTAGCGATCACATTGGAAATAAATCATTATGAACAAAATAATGAACGATGAGACGTAAAACAACTGACAGCCGCTAAATATAAGTCAAAATTCATTCATGATAAAATTCACAAATACAGCCCATCGCCTAAATATTGCACTTTTAAACAGCGAGAATCAATAACACAACTTACCTATGTATTAAAGCATATTATTGGGCATATTACTTATTATTTAAAATTATTCTAGGCAGATTATTACCACTAAATTTTTTCATAAATTTATTTCCCTGTTTTCAATTTTCGATTTTGCCTGTCCTCTGAATTATTCCGTTCCCTATTTCATTTTCTAACTCTTGAATTGGTGAGACACCAATGAAATAGTTTAGTTCTATGTTACAACCAATAAAACGCAAGTACGATTATGCAAGCAAAAACGTTTAGTAATCGCTGCATAAGTTCCTTAAAATAATTTAGCAACAAAAAAAACAGGGAACATGAGTGTCTCTAGAATTTTTTATATTTCTGATAAGATTTTAACGTAGTCTAAAGTAAATTTTATGCATTTAATAAAGCCATAATATAACCATTAAACTTTATAGATTTCAACCAGTTTTGTTTTTTTTTTCAGTAACAATACGTGCATACTAGATTTGTTCGAAAACGTTTTATTATTTTGTTTAGCAATGTGTTAATGAAATATTTTATTTTATTTAAAATATAAACCAGCTTTTCAGACTATTTAACCTCCCAAGAATATGAATCATAACACAGCTAAATTTATTTTATTTTATAACAGATAATACAGAAAATGACAGAAATCGGTTAATAATGTGTTTGTAAAAAGCTACTAAACGTATTTTATTCCAAATGTCAAATTTTACAAAAAGTCAATGGCGGATGAATAAATACAGGAAGAAAGCCGCTTGTCGAAGCGAACTCAGTTGAGTTTATTCATAAACAAATATTCTTTTCTATCTAAAAAAGTTGAAACTGTTTATTTTACTAAAAGCGCATTTAAATAAGCAAAATGTCTCGTTCTGTCCGAGCGGAAACTAGGAATCGTGTCAAAGATGATATCAAAAGAGTCATGCAAGCTGTGGAAAAAGTTCGCCATTGGTAAGTTGACCATTCGTACCAAATATTTTCTGTAATTTGTCAAAGTCTATGAATTATCACTGTGTCCATTTTCAGGGAGAAAAAATGGGTGACGATTGGTGAAACGACCATGAAAATCTATAAATGGGTTCCGATATCTACAAATGAGCAAAAGAAGAAACACGCGGCTAAACGTGAGAATAATAAGGAGAACACATTGACGCCGAAGAAGGCGCACGACTCCTCCAACTCCAACTTCGGCATGGCCGAAGACTCTAACACATGTGAGTAAACAATATTCATGACTGCTAATAACATTACAAAAATTTTATTTAAAAAAAATAGTTTCAAGATTTAAGATGGTGGATTTTCGGCTCTAAGCAAGTAGGTCAGGGTTAAATCTCTTATTATAAAACTGCAGCATAGTTTTAAATTAGTCACTTTGAGTTTGAAATAAATTACATGGCTCTCTTTCGAAAAATATTTCTAGTTCAATTTCAATGTTATTGTATCTAAAAGAAGAATATAGCTGACCACAGTAAATGAAGAACAATATCTTTATTTTTTCAGGTTTCTCAACAGTCAGTGACTCCCAAGGGCCCACAGAATTCACCTCAACAGCAATGAATTTCTCTGAAGACTCAAACTCTCAGAGTAGTGGCACCACTACGCCTGCCAAGCGGTTAAAAACTGACTGAGGCTTGCTCAACACATAAAGTCTTCAACACTTAGAGACTGTGCTTACACTGAACAAACATTAAGGACTTGTCGGTATGTGCTGTGAGATTATTTCATAAGTGTGCATTCAAGGATTATCAATTCACCTCATTGCTACAACTGCATTAGTGTTTTAGTTTTATACTTTTAGAAAAGTTTTGACCATTCATTTAAAAATGTGTCCTTAATTAATTTTGGTCACTAGGACCGAGAGTGATGTAATTTTATTTGAATTTAGAATTTTGATTTACTTTGCTAGGTCAAAGTCTTCTTTCTATTGTAAATATGATTTCAGTTTCATAAAATGTGACTTAATTAGAATAATTTTAGCAATATAACTAAATTAATATTATTTTTTTAAGTTTAACATAAGGGTTGAGATTGGTGTTTGCAAAATGTGATATTTATCACATAAAATTGTATTTGTATGTTGAAGAGCATAAATAATTTTTGTACACAACAGTTTCTTCCTCCATGTGACTCAGTACAAAACCCTGCAATGGATTGTGTATTGACAATTCTGCTCATTGCTAAGCTCTTACACATTGGTGGTTTTTCTGTTCTGATAAAAAACATTAGGATTTGCTGAGCAGTGATAAGGCGCCATCTCCATGGGTGAGAAAATCGCGGCGATAGCCGTCGTAAACGTGCCATCAAATTCAATAGAAACTCTATGAATCAATCTCCACACGGCTATATCATCGTGGTGATAATTTGAAGGCACAGCGTGACTATCGCCGCGATTCTCTCGTCCGTGGAGATGGCGCCTTATCACTGCTCAGCAAATCCAAATTTACTTTTATAGATAATTAAAATTAATGTGGGCACATTAATTTTAATTATCTGTTAGCAACACCTTTTAGGAGCTTGTTCTTCATTTGTGCAAGTTAAAAGGTTTTCATTGAATATAGAGTTTAATTATTCATATCCTTCTAAGCTAGGGCCAATATTAGCATTGTCAGCATCATGTCATAGTGAGTGTTGATTATTAATTTATTGACAATAATTTTAGAGAATGTCCATCATGTTGCTATGCTGTGTTCAAGATATGTAATCTTTTTAACCATAATTTTTCTTAGACATTAATTTTGCTGTGTAAGATTGATGCCACTTAAGTTAATGATTATTGTGTTACAGTTCATAAATCACCATTATGTAGGTTATAGAATTCTAAATGTTTTGTTTTTATCAAATAATGCAACAAATTATTGTAAATTTAATGTATTATATATTAATGTAATATAATATTATAGTAAATAATAAGATAAAAATAAAGATATATAACTTATTAATTAAATTTTTCATCAGAATCCATAGAGCCAACAGTATGTGAGGAACCCATTGATTCACCAGATGGGACAGAGCCATTATCTATTTCTTGTATGCCAATTATTTCAGTTACAAAGTGGCTGAAGTTTATTTTCTGGAAATAAAATATTATTGCAATTAGCAAATAGCCTGCTATAGTCAGAAATAATAGTAATTAGCTATGGTGTTTCCACTATAGGGACTGATTGGCTTCGCGTATCGTCAATCGAGGGCTAGCCAAATCAAGTCATTTTAAACTGATCAATGGTAAGGGAGATGAAAAATTAATATGACTCAAATTGGTCTAAAGATAATATTATGTCGAGTCGTATAATAAGCCCGAGATTAGCCCG
This sequence comes from Agrochola circellaris, assembly GCA_914767755.1. Taxonomy (NCBI): domain Eukaryota; kingdom Metazoa; phylum Arthropoda; class Insecta; order Lepidoptera; family Noctuidae; genus Agrochola; species Agrochola circellaris. The sequence goes on from OU611849.1 coordinate 2,133,179, forward strand.
CGGGGGCTACGAGTGCCTACCGCAACGTATACTAGGCACAAGGTACACTGCATGTCTTCAACCGTCCCTCAATTCAAAGACCTAAATTCGATCGGTCACCGAGATATGTTTTCATATAAATAGTATTATAATTTAGCAATAAATTATAGGGAAGTTACAGTAACCTCTGGTAAAAATGAGAAGTCGTCTTCATTCATAAGTGCCCTATCTTCGAAGCTGTGGCCGGTGAGGATGGTCAGCAGGTACCAGCACAATTCACGAGAGAAGAATTCACCTGTAAAACAATAGAAAGTAAGCTAAAACTATTTTTAGGGTTCCGTACCCGAAGGGTGCCAAAAAAACCAACAAATATATGTTATTATTTGTTGTTTCCTTTTGGCACCCAAGAAACATGGTTTTGGCCATTTTTTGCTAAGTGGTACGAACCCCTTTGTGCGAGTCCGAATCGCAACCGAATCGTCCAAATTTTTACAGATACAGGGCGTATCACTTTTCAAAGTTAGTTTATTATACACGCCTTTCATCTCAACTTTTAACATTATAATAAAAATAAATGCCAAGCTCGTGCAGATTAGCGCGACGCGACACCGGTTATTGTTATACCGTGAAATTTTCTTAGAAAATTGTATTGTCCGACTCGCGTCGCGCTGGTCTGCACGAGCCTTTACAGTCTTACAAAATTAGTGGCGGCCTTTGAAAACTACCGGAAGGCGCGTGTCTCCGAAAATCTGGGTAGCTCTCTCAATTTCGTCACGATTTCACACCTAAGCTGACGAACGAATATGTATCCAATTCCAAATTTGTGTAACACACGTATCCCGCTAGAACCAGGAACTTCATAGATTCGTGCACATTCTTACCATTGGTACAGAGCATTTCGATGAAGTCTTCTCGTTTCATGAAGTATTCCTCAGGCTGATTCGCAGCAACGGTAGCGAAGGAGCGGAATGCGGAGCGCAGGCGCTTGAAACTCTCGCCAAACACCGGCCGGTGATTCAGGTACAGCTTCACAAACTCTTCGAAGTCTATTTCTGTCACCGGGTTCCGGAGATACACCTTATATTTAGCTTCGATTAACAGATTTTCCACCTAAAAATGTTATGATTGAAATAGATAGGTACAGGGCCGAGTCCATTTAGATAGCCATCGACACAGGCGGCTTTACCTATGGTGCAGGGTGTGCCGCGCACACGGCCGCAGGGTCTTAGAGGGGCGCCGAGAACCGCTCACGTGTGAAGCCTCGTGCAGACTGGCGCGACGCAACTAACAATACAATTTTTAAGAAAAATTCACGGTAGAACAATTACCGGTGTCGCGTCGCGTCAGTCTGATGATTAAAATGTTATAGAAGGTAAATAAGAACTCCATTTTCACCGAACGCCTACTAGAGAGCGCCAGGGTATTATTGATTGCACACGAGCGCTACATAGGCGAGAGCCGCCTCTGGCCAACGACACGCCAAGAAGAATAGATACCTCCCTGATTATTCCAAATACTAAAGATGAGACGCGGTATGAGGTCTGAGGGTGGGGAGGGGCCGGGCGGCAGAAAGATCGCGGGTGGCGCGGTACCTACGGCGGTCGTCAAGTCTCATCTTTCGTGGCGCGTACGTATTGTACCTTTCGATGGCAGACGTAAGTTAAATCGCTAGACGTAAGATATAAACGTAAGGTTTAGATTTGGGGTCTGTTCAGACGTAGTGCAACCATAACCCCACCAAAGCGACATTGGGGTCGGACACAAAATATATATGACCTCAAAATAGTTTAGGTACCTCATATTCCGACGGGAAAAATCCCAAAGCCCTCATCAGATCAGGCAGCGAGTCTATCGGTATGTAATCCTTGACCTGCCTTCTGGCCGGGGAGAAGGTGCCTTGACACAAGATCTGGATGTAGTAGAACAAGTCGCGTATTTCCTGGAACAGCCAGCCAGGCCGGCCGTCTTCCACGAGGCAGTAGTAAGGATCCAGGTCTATTCCAGCCCGCTTTGCTGTTCGGTCTACAGATCTGGTGATTGCATCTCGGATAAAGGTAACTTTTAAGGTTTTCGGATGGAAGAGCCTCAGGGATAAGTACTGACTAACTACCTGATATACTATCTACAAGTACCTATACGACGAAACAAAAACACATAACGGAAAAGACAAAAACAAGCATTTATCTTCTAAATAAATTTTTCGTGTCACAGTGTTTGTAACAAAACTCCTCCGAAACAGCTTGACCGATTCTTATGAAATTTTGTGTGTATAATCAGTGATAAGGGTGGTCAACCCCAAAAAATATTTTTTAATTTTTTGGTATTTTTTTTTATATTTAATTTGTTTATGATTTGGCATAAAAAAATACATACAAGCCTAAATTTTCACCCTTCTACCACCAATCCCTATTTTTTAATAACGATATTAGTACTGTAGGTAGGTAGGTATGTAGATAGATAGGTAGGTAGGTAGGTATGTGGATAGATAGGTAGGTAGGGTAGCTAGGTATGTAGATAGGTAGGTAGGGTAGCTAGGTATTTAGATAGGTAGGTAGGGTAGCTAGGTATGTAGATAGGTAGGTAGGGTAGCTAGGTATGTAGATAGGTAGGAAGGGTAGCTAGGTATGTAGATAGGTAGGTAGGGTAGCTAGGTATGTAGATAGGTAGGTAGGGTAGCTAGGTATGTAGATAGGTAGGTAGGGTAGCTAGGTATGTAGATAGGTAGGTAGGGTAGCTAGGTATGTAGATAGGTAGGTAGGGTAGCTAGGTATGTAGATAGGTAGGTAGGGTAGCTAGGTATGTAGATAGGTAGGAAGGGTAGCTAGGTATGTAGATAGGTAGGTAGGGTAGCTAGGTATGTAGATAGGTAGGTAGGGTAGCTAGGTATGTAGATAGGTAGGTAGGGTAGCTAGGTATGTAGATAGGTAGGTAGGGTAGCTAGGTATGTAGATAGGTAGGTAGGGTAGCTAGGTATGTAGATAGGTAGGTAGGGTAGCTAGGTATGTAGATAGGTAGGTAGGGTTGCTAGGTATGTAGATAGGTAGGTAGGTGCGCCGTAGATAAGTACTTAGTGCTACCCGTGCGACGCCGGGGCGGGCAGCTAGTAATTTATAGAATTTTGGCATTGCAGATAAAGTTAAACCATATTTCAGCTTACAGGTTTGCGTTTGTCCCCGCCTGCAATACCAAAATTCTATAATTATAATGCTTTTTTTTCTCTTTTCAGTTACCTATGTGTTCTTGCAGTCGAGTTACTTGTATTTTTTTTTAATATGCTGCTTTGTATAATACTTATATACAGGGTGGCAGGGACATCGAAACGAAAACTTTTACCATGTATTCAGTACATGATTCTGAAACCCCTGCGTTGAAAGTCATTGTCGGATAATAAAAAAATCTGGAAACCGACGAAAAATATCAGCGCAGGAGGGTTCAAAATCATGTACCTACTTAATTCATGGTAAAAGTTTTCGCGGCGATGTCCTGCCACCATGTACTTATATATATACTACTATATACTATTTGGAATTGACTTATTACTCACTAGCTTTTGTTTGATAAGTACCTGGGTAAGGCTCAAAATTTTTGCGCAGTCGCACAATGGAAAATACAACGGAAAGTGTCACAAACGAAAATACGTTGCACAACGGAATTTGTAAAGCATAGTGCACATGGATTGTAAAATATATTAGTTTATTAATAGTTACTATTAGTATCTCAATAATAATAATTAATTAAGTATACATCCCTAATTCTACTTGGACTTCGAAATAGTGAGAAAAATCAATCTATAGCCATAAAAAAAGTTTTGCAAACAATGTCGTGTGTTATAGGTATCAAATGAAAGGGCTCGTTGTGATGGTCTCAAATATTTTTTATTTTATAACAAGAACATTGTAGAATTAATGAAAAATGAACGAAATTTGACCATGCCCACGCATTACCGGCTCAGTATCGCCCCCCATTGGATCCAAGAACTGTCACATACATACTATATGTCGTATGTGACAGTGCTTCGATCCAAGTGGGGGCGATACTAAGCCAGCGGAGGTTTTGGTGTTCGGGTCCAATCGTGGGTGTTACCGAAATAAACGGTTAAATAATATTGCCATCGTATCGAAACTCAACAAAATTAAATAATCAACAATTAAACTGTTGAGACTGTTTAAGTTTTTCGCGGTACCTTCGACACCTTTCCGCAGCAGATAAAGGCATCTGAAAAAAAAAAAATTAAGTACTAAGCAATTCAAATCAATACATACGCGAGTACCTAGGTACTTTATCATGCTTTCATAAATATAGTAAAAAGTTGATGGGTACTCAGCTTTACAATTTCCGTTGTGACACGTCGCACAATTTTGTGTCATTCGTCGCACAACGGATCAAAAATTCTACATAACCAATCATAAAAAATCTCGTAATTCATAAAATGTACAGTACAACTAATAGTAAGCGTTATATTTTATTAATTAAGTAGGTAATATATACAAATAAATATCACAAATCAAGAAAGTCATTAAAATTTCGAAAATATAATAAAGTAAACTTACAATTTCTTAACGCCACACAACACGTTCCGTCACGATCTTCCGTCTGACACAAAAACAAAATGGCAGAAACACGCTGAAGTTAGTCGGATATCATGGATCTGTGTTGCCACTCAAAATAATTTGATGCTCATGGTAGAATGTCAATTAATCCAGAAATATCGCGTTGCACAACTGAAGTGTCACAACGGATTAAAATTTAGGACATTTTTAAATTACCTGATATAATCAAAACGCTTTGATAAATATTGAACTTATTTTACTATGAACTATACAAATAATATTCTGAAGCCCATAATGTATACGAACTAAAAAAAAAACATGTGTTTCCTAAATATATTGAATGGACTTTGAGAAGTGTACGTACACGGACATCAACAAATTGTATGGAAGACAAACATGGACCTTTTTATTTTCAAGTATTAAATAGGTATATAATTGGAATATTTAAACGAAAAAAAATGGACATGATGACAAAATAGTCATCTTTCTTGCAATATTATTATAAACAAGTATTTATTATTTTTGATATTTTATTTCTACTCTTCAAATTCTGGGACAACACATTTTTAGAGAGTGCGCGTAAAATTTGAGCCTTACCCACCTACCAATATTGTTGTATTTTTTTTTTTTACCTTTTCCCTCCCTTTTTTTGTAAGTATTTGCAGATGCAATACATAAATAATAAATAGCCTATGTCACTCCCACAATTAAGACGAATCTAACGATACCTCATATTTTATGTTAAACACCATCAAGCAAGCCGTTTAGGCCAAAAAAATAGATATACATAAATACTCTCGAAAAACATTACCCTCCTTCTGGGGCAGTCGGGTCAAAATCTTTATTACATTACCTACACTACATACGCTAAGCCTCTAAGAGATAGGTAGGTAATACGTATAAACAAGAGAAATATTACACACTTGTATTGAACGGACCATTGAGAGAGAACAGTGTCTCTCGCACCGATTGTGAACAGAATCCCAAGGTCTTCGCGGAAACACATGTGTAAAACCTGAAAATCCAAAATATGGTTTAAGGCGCGGGACATAAAGATGTGGCGAGTGGCGACGACGCGGTGACGGCGCGGGCGGCGCGGCGGCGGTGCGGTGCGGGCGTTGTGTACCCATGTTCCGCGCCACGTCCGTCGTTCCTATACAGGATGTAAGGGTAAACACCGTTGTCACTCAAACCATAGTTAGTTGACTTAAATTAAAAAATAAAAGAATGAGTAAAAAAATATGAAATACGTTATTTTCAAATTTTTTATTTTACCACTTTGTCGGCTTCTTGATTAATATAATAGAATAGAATAATTTTATTTCGGACAGAGTCCATAGGGTTAGTAACAATTGATTAATATGTATGCCCATGCCAATACGGCTTTCTAGTACTAAGAGTATCTGAGCTAAGCCGCGGACAGACAGACAGACGGTCGGCGGGTATGGCGAAACTATAACGATTCCTTGTTTACTACGGAACCCTAAAAAGCTTCTCGCAACATCAATTTTGCGGGAACATTGTTTCGAGTGTATATGTAAGTAACCATCAAAATTCCAAGTTGTCGATTTCAGTGAAGAATAATATATAATATTTTTTACCATTGCCACTAGAAAAAGGGCATATTATTCATCGATAACCTACTAATAATAAAAGTCAAGAAATGTAACTCAAGCTCAAAAACGGCACCACGCAAACTGTACCGCGGTGGGCGGGGCCAAAAACTGTACGGCGGGCGGCGGCGCGCACGCGCGCAGCGCTGACAGTGCGCCGGTATCATTGAGTCGATGCGGTCTCGTCGCGGAGTATTTACCATTGTGATTATTATTGTGTTTTGCGTTGTTTAGGTAAGTAGCAAATATGCCGTCATGTGTTGTAAATGGTATAGAAGCCATACTGATATTAAGAATTCTGTAATCACTTTTCATAAGTGAGTAAATAAACATTTTGAAATCATATACTTGTGACTCTGGAAAGCGTTATGCAATACGAACGCAACATGAAAGCTTATTTTACACATTTTGAAATTTCACTTGAACTTGCAGGTTTTTGTTTTTAGTAAAAAGGAAAAATGATAATATGCATTAGTATAATTATAACAATAATCTCAATTAAGAGGAATCTAACGACACCTCATATGTAAATCCATCAAGCCGTTTAGGCTACAGAGTGTGCCATGGAAATACTCATACATACGTAGGTACATACTCTCGAAAAACATTACCATTCCTCAGGGGCAGCCGGGTAAAAAGTAAACACGTAAACAAGTTGTTAAGAGCGTTTACGAGATATTAATGTAGAGATACCTTAATTGGATGTGCCAGCAACCCGACATGTTTCCAGGGATTACCGTCGAGTGGCATCTTCTGCAAGCCTACGACTTCCTTGCAAGCAAACAGAAGGTACTGGTTTGTCTCTGTGTCCTCTTTCCTGGTGATCAGCTGCATCTTAGAGACGGGGTGGTCGTATCGAGGACCCAGCACTGTCGCGAGGGTCACGTTAGTCGCGTAGTTCACTATTTTGTACTTGTACTGTGGAATTTTAAAGATGGGACTTTGGTTGCCGCCAAATCGATGACCTAAGTGCAAGGGCGTCGCCAAGGGGGAAAGGGGGGGCTAGTGCCCCCCCAGAGAGATTTAAAAAAAATTGCCAAATGCAGAGCAACCAAATTCCACATTCTTGACCGATCATGCCCGCTGTCGAATTTGGCGAAACTAGAATGTAAATTCTGTTCCAAGCAGTCCGTCCGCGCTGCTATAGAAATCAACATTCCCATGAGGAAATGATCTCTACTAAAAGTTGTTCTATACTACAGTCTGTCGAATCTAATTAGTACCCTTAAGTAAGCCCCACCCAAGAGATCCAATTTTTTTTTGTCAAATACAAGGCATTTTAACGTAAAGAAACTACATATCTATAAAGCCAATTTTATTTATTTGGACGATGAGTTCTAAATAGTTTTGGGAAAAACGACCCGAAAGGTCCGTTTCCAATCCACATTGAAAATGGAAATTATTCTTTTTCTCAGTTTTTATCCGTACTACCGAGTTGAAACTGATTTGTCAAAAATCAAATGTCCCCCCCCCCCCTGGGCTATCGGCTGGCGACGCCCTTGCCGAAGTGTGTTTCATTTTGCGAAGACGCTAATCGCGTTTTAAATTAAGATGCACCTCAAAAGAGGTAGAGAAGCATTTCAGAAATAAAACAGACTACAGAGGAAAAACTCCAAGAGATCCTGTTCCAAAAACAAATTACCTCATCATTAGCTATGAGTATTGACGGTAAATTAGTTCTACACTGTGCAGGGTCTAAGTCGTCGGGCGTGGGCCAGACCATGGCAGCCAGTGGCACCGCTGACTGGTCCACGCGGTCCAGACTGGAGATCTCAAGGAAGCCCTCGCCGCTGGCCCCGATGTCGTACTCCACCAGGCAGCGATCCAACCCCAGTGACACCAGCTTGAACTCTCCACCGTACGTCCTGGCAGGCAAGAAGACCACGGCAGTAATTTCCTTGTAGTGCGAGCGGTGTTTGCCGACGAACAGCCATTGTAGCAATGCACAGTCGTACTTGTAAACGCAAACTGTTCTGTTATCATCCTGCGTTAATAAAGAAAGAAAGAAATATAAGTTTATTTGTCACAGAAACACGTGCATAAAAAAAAGATGATAAACTCGAGTAGAAAATAAGAAAATGAAACACAATAGATTTAAATACAATAACGAGCACAAAACAGAAATAGTTGGCAGCTGCTGGCACGTCATGACTGTGACAAGAAGGCTTCCACTCAGCATGATGCTGTGCTATGGAGACCCACAGCACAGCGCTGATTTTCAGTCACCCGGTAATAGATTTTGTTAAGTTTAGATGTAGGTACCTGTGGTTAGCTGTTAGTAAACTAAATATGCTTGAATTGTACAGTTATCTTACAGCAGTAGCCATGTTCTTTGAGTCTTCACTGAAGTTCATGTAGTTGATAGCGCCTTTGGTGTCGAAGTGAGGCGTAGGGCTCACGATATCGATGGTCGTGGGGTCGAAGAACAGGATCTGGCCCGTGTTCAGACCGCAGGCGAGGTGCAAACCTAACACCAATTTTCAGTTGAATTCACATAATTACATTAAAATCGTGTAATCATACCTATTTATATTGTAAGGGCGCGGTCAAATTGAGAGCTATATTGCTCTCAATTATACCACGCCCTTACAATATTATAGTTTTACCAACTACACAAAAAGGTGAGCTCGATAAAAAATAGCTGATGTCGTAATTATTTTGCTGTCGAGACACGTATTATATTTTTTTTATGTTTTAAAACAAAGCAATTTGTCTTGCGGGTTCGTCGCGGGAATCAGCTGGATGCGAGAAACCGATGTCTAGCATTAGACGTCTTCCGGCGGAAATGATGATGATGAATTGGCCTCACCTGACGGCGAGTACTGCAGGCAGGTGACGGATAGTTCCGGCACGGTGATATCATAGTTGCAGTTGATGGACTCGTCGTCAGGTGGCACCACGATCGTGTAGTGGCTCCGAAGGTCGAGCCGCTTGATCAGCTTGTGGCGCATGAAGTTGAACAGCTCCACCACGCCGTTATTGTAACCCACGCACATCAGGAACCTGCAGGTGGTCAATGATTACCTCAAATAGCAACGATTTATACATAACTTACATTACAACATCTATAAACTAAGTCCAAAGGGATTATGATAAGCTGATACATTTTGAGTTCGGTAGTTTGTAATATTAAACGGTGGTTCTGTTGATGATCTCTAAAATGTATCAGAAAACAATAACCTACCATACTATTGTATACTTACCTACTTACATCAAAAAGTGAGAAATATTCAAATAAATTATTGATCCTCACTCGTTGCACGATTCAAACCGCTGCCCTGGTTGCACCCTATTGACGTAGTTAAATCTCCTAACACTTGCAAACATGAATACAATAAAGTACAGAACTCACTTTTCCGGATGTACGGTGAAGGTTAGGACGCAAGATCTCTTATTATCTAGAATAGTGTGGTACTTCTCGGTGACAAAGTCCACAAAGCCCACTCCCTGGTTATATGTGCCTGTCGACAAATATTCACTTTGGAAAAAGAAAACGATGTAGTTTCAGTGATATATTTTAATTGTTGCTGTTTTTGCTCACAACTTTAAACTGTCACTAAATAAATAGAAAAGAAGATTAAGGAAAATTGTGATCTCTGTTTCTTCAATAAAGTCACCACTTAAAAAAATTCTATATCAATAGCATAAAACAAGGGGTGGCGCGTAGGCAAAGGACCGCGTAGCGCTTCGTATGTTAGGTATACGTAGCATGAACGAGCGTGTGACGTAGCAATGCAACTACGCGCTGCGTAGCAGACACACGGCGTAGTATAGCATAGGCGGCAAGGGAAAAAGGCGTAGCAACCGAACGGGGCGTAGCATCAGACCGCGACGTAGCAAGGAAACGCTGCGTAGCAACGGGACACGGCGCCGGCGTAGCAAAGGGACGCGGCGTAGCAAAGGAACGCGGCGTAGCAAGGAAGTGTTTCGTAGCAATGTGACGCGGCGTAGCAAGGAAACGCCGTGTAGCAAGGACGTGTGTCGTAGCACTAATGCGTAGCGCATTTTTAAAGCTGTTACGATTCATCTACTTGGCATCAAACCAACGCTGTGTATCTTTTTACACTGCTCATTTGCTGTCATAAGCGGCCTTTCCAAAAGACGAACTAAGAGGTAACATGATAATCATAATAAACTGTTTGTACTCCCGTCACATGTCCTTAAAGATTCATTAGAAAGCGTCAGACAGCATCTGTCTGGCATTTATGCTGAAAGGAACCTTTTTGGCGCAGCAGTGAGGCACACACTATTTTTGTTAAAACATTATTTTCACTTTTTCATTTTGTTATTTGTATTTTGTGTTTCACAGTTCGTGAAACACAAAATACAAATAAATGTTATTCTTTCTTTTCTTAATAATGATAAATATGAAAAATCTATGTTATTATCTTACAAACAATAAAGTCCCTGACGAGGAACTGCTTGCAGCCGACGGAGGCGTCAGTCGGCAGGCGCATCTTGATGAGCTTCTGCTTGGTGTCGCCGGTGTCCGGGTCCTTTTGGAGCTCCACCTTCTCCCAGCAGGGGCACGGCATGTTACCTGTGTTGGAAGTCACAACACATAACATTTCGCCGGTATTCCCCGAAGGGTTAGGCAGAGGCGTAGTTGTAAGGACGAATGCCAAGTTTGGAATCCTCTGGGTTCGACGAGGTCGGAAAGTGTGTTATTGGGTTTGTTCATCAGGAATCTGTCAGTAGCAGTCCTGTGTTTGGATTTGTGCTTGGTCGATGTTAAGTCTCGGCACCTCTTACATGGAAATTAGAATTCAGCATTATTGGTGTTTAAATGTGGTCTCCTACGTGTTTATTTTCGGAGAATACTAGATTTTATATTTATTTTATAAAAAAAAAATCCAATGTACTTATTTACAGGTACTTTGGGATTATATCAGTCAGAAAGGTGTAACTACAGTTGTCGCATTTGAGCGTGGCAAAAGCGGCCATCGACCCATCTTTCTATTATTATTCTAGCATTTTTAATTTCAAAAGCTGAATAAAGTCCGTCAACATCCTAAATCAAAATCAATCGTCATCTTCAACATGTTCCAATAACGATAAACCCTACGGGTTCCTACGGAGAGATATTAGGGAAAGGGGAATGAGTTGTCAATTCCAAAGCGTAGTATGTTCCTATGGTGAAGAACGGGCAAGAAACTCCATGAACACTGTTTTAAATAATTGTAAAAAATATTAGTTACATAATGATGTAACTAATATCTTTTTACATGTTTGCTTACAAGCAGGGTCAAGGACCATGAAGCTCCTAGGTGAGACGTTGAAGCTGAGTCCCTTCACGCGGTCCACCGTGAACCCGTGCACCCAGTACAGCAGCTTGAGCTGGTCATCATAGAAGTGGATCTCGCCGGAACTGTTGCCCGTCACTATTACTCTGGGGAAGAGAACTCGATAAACCTATATCATCATGAAAGATGGCTCCTGGATGTGGCTTCTTCGAGCTACGACTGTGCCTCCCGCATCCAGCGGATTCCCACGACCTTCACCAGGTCATCGGTCCACCAACCGACACCGGTAAGCTTTGAAACTGTTTTTAAATAAATATGACCGTGAGCCCTTCTCAGGTTTCGTGGAGTTTATTCATTACTAAAAATCTAGTCAGACAGAATGCACTATAGCTACCAGCATTCAACAGAACACGTCACTTTTGTTGGCATGTCCCCTTTATTTTCAGTGCATGATGTAATTAGTGGATAGCAGTAGATAGTAAAAAAAATGCAGTGGACTAACCCATCTACATTCTTAATGACATGGATCATTCTCTTATTCAACTTCAGCATCTTGATGTATCTCAACTTGTCGATGTCTTCAGGCTCCGTATTCACGCTGTACTCGATAGAGTATCCATACACCAGCACGGCCCCACGACTGGTCCCCACTATGATCTGAGAGGTGCTCTTCACGAACGTGTAACACAACAGCTTCCCATACTCCGGTTGCACTTTATTTTGAGCATTAACCTTTAGCTGCCAGCGATCTGTCACTCTTACTATTCCTCGCTCAACCACTACGATTTTCTGTAATTAATTGGTATTTTAATTCTACTTCTCATATGTGAACTTCTCTTGAGTGAAATGGAAGCTATAATATACACGATAGATAAGGATAGCGCATGCCGTGGTTACAATATTTAGGTCATCACTCATTATAACCGTAGCGCTCCAGCGCAGTAACGCGGTCCGGCACCTCCTCGAAAACGTCCACTCGCTTTGTCGCCAACGCACCATCAGCCAGTCGACCGCTCGCTGCTGGCACGCGCCGCTTACGAGTTGGTAGCTCACCGTCCACGGGCCATTCAAGTTACAGACCGGTTTGCAAACATTTACGCGAACTGGGAATCATAGCTATTGCAATCGACGAAGAAGAGAGTTTTGCAAAAAATGCGAAAAAGGAGGTGCATAAAGCACGAGCAGAAGGAGAATATTGTAAGAACTTAAAACATTAGACATAGGAGCGCGCTCGGGCCCTGCGCTCGGACGGCGAGGGGTCCCCGAGCGGACCGCGAGGCGAGGCCGGGCATTCATACTCGTACCGCTTGCAGGCGTTTCTTCGCCGGGGAGTGACTGTCCACTATTCTATATTGTCATCGCAAAATCTACTTTAAAGCATTCGATTTAAAATCCTAACTTGAATGACAAGGTTTTTCCTGTGTCGGAGCGGTGCTGTTAATAATGAGTGATTACCTTAGTCAGCCTGCAAAATGGTAGCGGGGCTGACTGACGAGTGTGTGATGGACGTATTTTAAGCATCGTCACTTGTGAAATGTAATGTTCCAGTCAACCAATCAGATTCTAAGCCTATCGTAGTTAGTGCCTCGGTGAAGTGATAGAGCTTCTTGTAGTGTTTATGATTCAAACTTTTGATTCGAAACTTGCCAAGCCTTATTTTGACCTGACAGCCCCAGAGGAGAGTGAGTCTTGGGTACTCACGCTGGAATTGCCGATATAAATATTTTTTCTGGTCATTATTAGAAATTGATCTGTTCTCGATGGATTAAAACCTACTTCTACGACGCCATCTCGAGGTATATTGGGTGTTTCAAATGTCGCTGAAAATATAAATATAAGTAGTAACTAGACTTAAACTTTCTAAATATGCATAAGAGATGAGTAAGGTACCTCCGATATGCCACCGGTTAGATAGACAGACATCTCCAAGGCTCCAAGGTACATTGCCATCGTTACTTACCACACACTGTGTTGAACTTACCGTGTGGAGTGTCTAGTCCGTAAGACCATATCCACCAAAATAGGGCCATCTTTTCAGAAGGGTAAGCTAAAGTAAGCATGTACTTAGCATCAGCGCTTAGTGCCACTTTAGCTATCCTCGCGCTTCCGTGCGGCGAGAAGAATGTCTTCTGCGGGAACAGGTCCTTGTAGTCCCACACTATGAGCACGTTTTCTGGCCCGGAGTCGGCTGTCACCAGCCATGTACCGTTTTCGTCAGATGCTATGCATGTGATCATGTGTCGCTGTAAGAAGAATTTAATATCGAATACGGTGTAAGTTAGAAAGGTCATTTGTATCGTAATGCGCGAGGACCATCATTTCCGCAAAGAAACAACTTCTCGTATTGAACACTTCAGTACCCTTATTGCGTACTACACGATCAATCAGAATCTGAACTGTTTTGAAACAGATTGCTAATCTATTACTACATAAGTACGAAAAAAAAATCTGCTCAACAACGTAAATAACGCAATGAATTTTGTTGAACTGTCAAAATGAAACAGATTAGTCGTAATCGTTTACGAAAATATGTTACGTAATTAGATAGCAGGTAAGTAACCATTTTTGGGTTTCGTAGTAAACAAAGAACCCTTATAGTTTCGTAGTAAACAAAGAACCCTTATGTCCGTCTGTCTGTCCGCGGCTTAGCTCAGAGACGGTTAGTAGGTACTAGAAAGCTGTAATTTAGCATATGTATACATATTAATCATGCCGAGAAAGTGGTAAATAAAAAAGAAAAATATTTTTTTTATGGTACCTCCCCTACACGTAAAGTGAGGATGTTTTTTTGGCTCATCTACCCCATGTTGTGGGGTATTGTTAGAAAGGTCATTCAAAAATATTTCTGCGAGTTTGTGAAAACCATTTTTGGGTTCAGGGATCCGTTTGCGAAATATTAAGCCTTTAACTGATTTTTTTTGTTACAGTCATGTGTCCCCCCCCCCCCCTGCCAGCTAAATGGTTACTTGGATTTGTGAAAAAATTCACAGCAGTAGTATATATAACGAAATTAAAAGGAAAACTATCAGAGCTTAGTAAGCTGTACAGGTTTTAACGAGTAATAATCAACCAACTTAAATTTACAGTTTGAAAAACATGATCTCCCTTACATTCCGTATGGGAGAACATGTTATTCAACTACAATGTTAAGTTTGTTCTTGGGATAAGTTCATCCCAACTACGGAAGCCTTCATTGTGCGTGGTCCGACACGAACTTGGGCGGTTTTTTTTATTATCAAGGAGTCGGTCAGTTAGCCTAAAAGTTAAAAACTAGGTGCCCGTTGCAAATCGGTCTGACCACGATCAGAGATTCCGAGAATTACATGTAGAACAAACTACTAGGAGGATATCCGATCTATAAGAGTACAAGAACCGCCTTACGTGTCCTTGCAGCAGCCACATTTGACGCGACGTCCAGTTGTATAACACCCCGCAGTTTGACGCTGAGTAGAACACCGTGGTGCTGCCCTTATCGTTCAAGTTGATTACTCCTACTTTATGGTTGTACCCGTTCATCCAACGCAGTTTCTGCAGCATAAAGTTTATGTTAGATTATGTACTTTCCAGGTCTCTTCAAGTCTATGTTCTACATATGTTAAAGAGTTTGGTTTCCGCACTTAGTCCTTCAGTGGACCATTGTGCGTGGGCCATAGCGGCCGTTGGTGGTTACTCCAACCGGCCCACCTCCCTCCAGAAGTTAATTAAATCTCCTGGTCAGTTCTGGGTGTCCCGAGGGTCTGTGTTCTAATCTGGGTGACGCCTGTGCATTCAAAAAGCACGTGCGTGACGGTTTCCTCAGCCTCCATGCACGCCCTGCACAGAGGACTGTCCGTTATGCCTATTGTGTGGAAGTGTTTGTTTAGCGAGCAGTGTCCCGTGATGGTCCCCGTCGCCAGGCGCAGGCCGTTCCTGTCCAGGCGTAGTAAACGCCTGGTCAACCTGCTATCCAAGGATGGCATAGCTTCCTCTGACTGCCTGCAGCCCGGTGTCGAGGTCCACCAGTACTCCGCTTGTGTGTGGGTGAACTCCTGTAGCCACCTGCATATTTCTTCAAGTCTATGTAACGTCTAGTTAACTTGCCAGCAAGCATCTCGCGACCGGGGTGGCTACAAGTCAGCGCTCATTATAACAGCACCGCTCCGACATGGCAAATAACTTGTCATTCAAGTTAGGATTTTAAATCAAATGCATTAAAGTCTGTGTTGGTTAGGTATAATGAGCAATGTCCTTAAGTATTGACGGCTTGAGCTATGTAACCTGTACTTGGCTAACGCTGTGGTAAAAAAAAAACAGTCAGATCTACTTTAGTAAGTAGGTAGTTTGTTTTTCCATTAGGAATTTCTCAGAGCAGCCGGCATTTATGGCCGGTTGATGGCATAGGCTCGCTCCCTATTACAGACTACACGCTGTACCTATTTTTGTATTCAGTGCCTATATGTTACTTGTATATAGTAAGTTTAGTAAATTGAAGGGTTACGTATCGTATTAAAATCGAGTAAAAAACACGATTTTTCTATGGGGGCCCCCTTTAATTATTATCTTTTATTATTTGTTATTATAGCGGCAATAGAAATACACAATCTATGTAAATTTCAACTGTCTACCTACTTATTACGGTTCATGAGATACAGCCGCCTGACAACCAGACAGACGCGGGACAGACGGACAGCGGAGGCTTAGTAATGGGGTTCCGTTTGGCACTTACAAAAGGGCAAGGTTTTTGTATTGACGCACTGATACTGAATTCCTCATGGTATCTTGAAAATAATCTGGATGGACTTTGGAACATTCGGGATCCTCCACCCTGCACTGACAACAAACTAGAAACCATAAATTTTTCTCTTGATGTCCTTGGATACATTTTGAATACACAAAGTTATTTTTCTTTGGTAAAAACGTGCTCAAATTAAATTATTCAATACGAAAAGAATTCAATCAGTGAATTCAATCAACAATATCTTGACAATAACTGTCATTTTTTGTTTTTTTTTTAATACAACGAGGGTTTACAATATTTTGATTTAAAAGAGTGTCCGTGAAGTTTCTTGCCGGTCCTCCTCCACATAGGAACTAGTAACCTAATACGCTTTAGAAAGGACAACTAGCTTCATATTTCTGACTGACTGATCCCTTGACAATTCAAAAGTCCCTGTATTTAGTTACTTACTTAATTGAAATAAATGCTTTGAGTTTCAGTTTACGACTACTACTCCTATATTACAAAGTTTAACTCCTCCGCCTCTAAAGCAGTATTATTTTAATATTAGTTCAGTGGGGGAAAGAGATGGAGCTATACGTCCTGTAGAGCTTCATCTCTTTCCCACATTGCGTAACACACTTTCAATCACAATTTGAATTATTTGAAGGATATTGCTAATCCATTGCTTCATATACTTATTCAAAAATTTGTGTGCTCAACAACGTAAAATCCGCAATGAGTATTTTTGAACTGTCAAAATGAAGTCATTGCTACTGTACGAAGAAAATACGCATGCCTGTAATAATAATAATAATAACCCCACCGCCGTATCTCTACGTTGACGTCGTGGTGGGGCTTGCGCGCTCCAAACTCTGGGTCTGGTCCGGCAGAGTTTACTTTGCCGGAACAGGTCTAGGATGAGGAGCCAGACCAAGAGAGATACAGAAACCCGCAGGGCAGCATGTGGCGAGCTGTTGGGCAGTAGCGACCCCACGGACCCTATCTCCCGGGAGAAATCTTGTTCCTCATCTCTGGCTTGCCTTTATTGGCCAGCTGGAGTGAACACTGACGAGGAACAGAGCTCCCACCTCATTCTTGCCTTAATTGGCCGGCTTGAGTGGAGATTCGCAAGAGCAAACGTGCTCGGAGGAAGGAAGTATTTCAGTAAGTGCTCGTAGGGATCTTGACCATCTTCCGGGCTCTGGGATTGTTCTGAAAGCCGTGGAATACCTCTCCACTCCTCAAGCACCTCAGGACATGTTGCCCCCTTGTCGCTACGTCACTATGTGCTAGCGACAGTTTTCAGGGGCCCATTATTGAGTGTGCAAGTCACCCCCTGCCATTTTATCCGTGTACATATAAAACATTGATCAGGCAGGGGCCATAGTCCTTCCATAGTTCCAGGTCACCAGTCAACTTTAGCCACCCAAACCCATAGTCCAATATCTTTGTTTCCATATCCTGCAATAGTCCTACACCAACCGGGGGTTATCCTTGGGTGCACTTGCATAGTGCATACAGGGATAACCGTCGGTTGGTGCCTCATTTCATTAAAACGCCTAACGGGCCTCTGCAAGTTGGCTTCGGCCCCTCGTACGCCTTCCAAAGGTCCGGGACCCTAGGGTCCCGAGAAATGTCAAAGAATAATAATAATAATAATATTTATTTTCTCCCACAAAGTACAATATTACATTATAAAAGTGTTACAAATATTGGAGGTATTAGGACTTGTGGGAGTCAGGAATCCAAACTAGGATACCCTGTGCTATGGACTCCTGGCCCCCCTCGCCGAGATTGGAATTTTAACAAAAAACTGTAGCACGTAGGACTGTTGTAGAAAAAAATAACAAAAAATAATAACCAAAAAAGGTAAGTACTAATAAAACTTTTTTTTTTTTTTTTTAAATGCGTGTGTGTTTGTTAGTGTGTGAAGTGGAAAGTGTCGTGTATGTGATGTGGTGTAGTGTGTGTGTGTGTGTGTGTGTGTAAGCGTGTGAGAGAGAGTAAGATAGTGTAGTTGTGTGTGCGATGTGTATACGAATGTGTGCGTGAAGGGAAGGCGGTATGTATTTATGAAAACGCTAGGCTAAGATAAGATTGTCAGTAGTTTTTCAGTTTCTTCATAATCAAGTTCTAAAAGCCACTGTGTAAGCTTCTTTTTACAATCTATCTTAGACAAATTAACAATTGCAAGAATCTTGTTAATTTTATTATATAATCTGCTTGCTCTGAAATTGAAGAAATTCTGTGCAAAAAATGTTTTTACCAGAGTTGTTTCACAGACTTCATAAAATCGCCTTGTGTTAACCTTCTGCTTAGCTGTAGCAACGTCTATATAGGAATGCTTTTTCATAACTGTTATTAGTATATAAAGTTGTCTGACTGTTAATACATTTGCTTCGTTATAGAGTGTAGCTGTAGCGTATAAACGTGGTTTGAAGAGCGCAACTTTTAGGAGAAGTCGTTGAGCTCTTTCAACGTTTAGGATATTCGTTTTATACGAGCCGCCCCATGTGGAAATACCATACGATAAGATTGATTGGCAAAGGGATTCGTACACAGTTTTAACAAGTTTCCAGCTCGCTACATGTCTAAGATTTTTAAATATATGAACAAGTTTTCTTGTTTTCTGGACCAGATGTGAAATGTGATGTTTGAAAGATAGATTTTTATCGATTATTATGCCTAAGTATTTTATTGATTCTGTTTTAGATATCATTGGGCACATAGAACAGTTTGTGGTTAGAGGATTACATGTGTGTGCATAAACATTGAAATTATTAGTATGTGCTGCTACGTTATGTATTGCGAACTCTATATATTTAGTTTTGGTGGCATTTAAGGTCAGTTTGTTGAGAGCAAGCCAATGAGTTACAATATTGAAACCTTCTTGGGCCGCTACAAAAGTTTCTTCCCATGAGTTACCGTAAAACGTTAAGGTAGTGTCGTCGGCATAAGACATCACATGGCAGTTTCTAATGTTAAGCTGGCACAGGTCATCAATATAGCATAGGAAGAGGGGGGGACCTAAGATACTGCCTTGTGGGATTCCAATATTTATCGGTCTTTCTTCACTCAGTGTATTGTCTATCCGAACTGACTGAGATCGATCTTGTAAATAGTTCTGGAATAGTTTTAATTGTGTGTTCCTTATTCCCATATGTTCTAGTTTGGATATGAGTATATGTGGGCACACAGTATCAAAAGCTTTCTGAAGGTCTAGAAAGATAGTCAGGCATTTTTTTCTATTATCTAATTTACTTACTATATGTTCAGTGAATGTATGAATACAGTCAGTTGTAGATTTACCTTTTCTGAAACCATATTGGTTAGGTGATAAGATGTTTTTGTCTTCTAAGAATTTCACAAATCTGTTTTTCACAATTCTTTCAAATATCTTTGAAATAGAGGTAAGTAGAGAAATTGGTCGATAATTTGCCACTTCCTCCTTGCTGCCGCACTTAAAAATAGGGATAATTATTGATTTTTTAAGGGATTCTGGGAAAATGCCTTCTACTAAACATCTATTCAGGATAAAAGTGAGGGGAGGGACTATATAGTTTTTTAAATTCTTAAGGACCGTTGACGTTATATTGTCCCACCCTGCTCCACAATCCGAGCGGAGGTTGCTGATGACTCCTTCCACTTCCTCCTCAGATGTCTCCAAAAGCACAAAAGAGTTACAAGAGGACTTGACATTTGCCACGTTCGTTGGGAGTGGAGAAAGGCCAGTTGGAATTTTACTTTTCAACTCCATGCCCACGTTTGCAAAGTAGGTATTTACTGCGTTTACTGAATCTTGTGGGGATGTTTTAATATGCAAAAGTTCCAACGGTGGTGCGTTGGACTTTTTGAGATTGGTAATAGTTTTAATAGCAGACCAAAGCTTTCTATTATCACTTCCAGCTGCATCAAGTATATTCCTGTCGTATTGTCTCTTACAATTTTTTATTATGTTATTACAAAAGTTTCTATATCTTTTGTAGGATATTTTTAAGATATTATTGTCAGGATTGTGTTTTAGTTTGTAATGCATTCTGTCTCTTGTTCTTATGCATCTCAGTAGGCCCGGAGTAATCCACGGTTTTATGGTAATTTTATTTCTAGGAATTTTAATATTTATTGTGTTGTCTATTATGATTTTTTGTAAGTTTTGAATGAAATGAGTCATGAGCTCATTAGGATTTATATTATTGTCGTAAACATTATTAAAGTCAATTTTTCTGCAGTCACTGTTCATACTTTCAAAGTCAATTTTGCTCGCAAATTTTGCTTTGTGGTTTTGTCCACTTAAGCGCAAACAGAAAAGGGTGGCCTCGTGATCAGTAATTGCAGACTGAAGAATAAATGTAAGAGAAGTAGCCTTAGTTTTAATTATCACATGGTCCAGACAGCTGGAGGCTCTAGTTTGTTCATAATGTGCTGGTATCATACCAAAAAAAGAGAGTAAGTCAAGATAGCTCGATGTAGTTACATTTGAATCTTTGATATTTATATTTATGTCACCCATCAAAATTACATTTTTGAAACCGGATAGTTTTATTAATAGATCCTGTAAAGTGCGTAAGAAATTATCTAATGTGTGAAAACTAGGCGGTCTGTATATTGCAATTACGGCGGTACTTTTATTTATTTTAATAAGTAGGCAGTTTGCTTCTAAGATATCTGGTTCTTCTATATTGTAGATAATGTCGTTATTTATGTAGACGACTACACCGTCGTTTTGGTTATAGTTTCGTGTAGTTGAAAAACCAGAGTACCCAGGTATAAGTGGTAAGTTATTAACGGATGAGAGCCAGCATTCAGACAGAATTATAATATCACAGCTCAATTTTAGTCGTTTTAGTAAAGTAATTAGACTTAGATAATTTTTGTTAATACTTCTAATATTTTGTTGCAACATTTTTAGAAATGAACCTGGTTTAGTTATGGTAGCTTTACAAGATTCAGGTTCACAGATATACAAATCCGTCAGAGCAAAATTTTCTAAATTGTTTATAGCGTTTAGGTCAGCGAATGTTGATTTTAGTAAATTGTTGGTGTATGGGTTTGTGATTGCGAAGTGATTGTATGTTGAGCGTTTTACTTTTTGGGTGTATGTGAAGAATGATAATACTGAGATTCTTACGTGTATTAATATATAATGGCGTTATAATGAAATGTGAGTAAATGTATGTAGGTATGATATTTGTATAGTCGTGTGGAAATGCGTATGAGTAGGTACAAATTATAAGCAAAGAAACAAGCAAGACATGCAAAAAAATAATTGATAAAGTTAAAAAATTGCAACACAGATTATATAGTCAGATTTTCGGTACCAGTTTTTCAAGATCAGCTTCACATTTAACTATTATTGGCTTTTCTGGTTCACTTTTCCGCAGAAAAACTCTACCAGCTGAGGTCCAACAGTAAGAATAGTTATGATCTTTTGCAAATTTTCTAGCTAGGTAGAAGAGGTGTTGGGCTTGAGGCGGCAAGAAATCAGACACATAGATGGGTGTAGCCGGGCCGTCCATATTTAGGTGTATAGAGCTGAGCTTGTTCAGCTTGTTATTTGAGTTGAATTGTCTCGCTTTCTTAATTATGGTTTCTTTAGTAGCGGTGCTAGCTAAGTCGACAATAATTAATATGGAGCAGTAGCTTGCATGCTAGTGCAAGTAAATGGCTAACACTGTGGATACATTTGCAAGTAAACTTACTTGACATTTGCTTCCTTGCGTGCCCGTTACTTGCAAGAAGTATGACACAAGCCAATTCAAGAGCCTGTAAATCAAATGTTGTACAATCTACTTGCTTGCCAGGAACAGGCATGGCAGTTAACGTACACCACAACTGTGCGTATACACATAAAAGTAGCTGACAAATGCAAGGAGCTGGTATGCAAGTGTGCCAGCTACAGACATGTGTATTTTCGCGGGGTACGCAATTACCCCGCAGAAACACGGCGGTTCCCTAACCTAAATCGAGACTTCTACGAGGTCTGCTGGTCAAGCGCAACGAAGAAATTCATAAAAGAACGTAGTCGTGGGAACAAAGCGCGGGAACTTTAAAGACAGTTTATTCACGGTCTTTGTGCACACGTATGTTTTCTCATTTAATCTCCGTAGCGTCGACGCGCATAAAACGCAACAAAAACTCGCAAGAGTGCAGCTTTTTGAAGTAGTTAGGTCTAACAGCGCAGTGCAAAAAACGTCTTTGAATTAGTACATAAATGGATAGTAAATGTGTGAATCATAAAAAAAGTGAAACATAAATGTATGTACATTAACAACATTGTTTTCTGTACACATGAGTAACAGATCCTCCGCCGAAGGTCGTTAACCAGATCACCGCGCATCTGTACCTAATGATTCATTATCTGAAGCCAAAGGTCGCTCCAGTACAACCCGCTTGGCATTATCGGGACTCATTCTTCCAACACTAACATGAACGTAAAGAGCGTTTTGTGTTTACTTAGCATTGTGTGGTACTCTGTGACATGCAGGACTATCTATGTGGAACCAAATTCGCCGACTACTGAACAGGTCAGTGTAATCTACATACCTATACCTACGAGCAGTATCTCTAGACTTTTGTGAACCGCGTGTCGTCAAAACAACAATGTGCTTTGTAGATAACAAAATAATGTGTGTACCTACTTCTTTGTTTTTAAATGAACGGAAATCATTCATTTTGTAACCAACAAGTAAAGTGCGACTGCTAGAAAAAGAAATGCTCAAAAGTCAAGGCTGAGATAATCTCAGCCATGACTACTATATCGGAGGACCAGTAAAATGCTCGATGACCTCAGTAGAGCTTCCGAAAGAGAAGGTCTTGAAATGAACATGGACAAAACTAAGTTCATGTCAAAGGTGTTACATGGGCATTTGACATGAACTTAGTTTTGAACTCATGAAGATCGGAGACTACACTCAAACTTGTGAAAGACTACGTTTACCTAGGACAAACTGTCCAGTTAGGTACCTAGATTCAATTTCGAGAAAGAGGTCAATCGTCGAATACGACCCGGCTGGGTAGTGTTCGTGAAGCTTCGCAATATCTTCTCGTCTCACATACTGCAGTCGTGACCAGTGCGTGTTGCCAGTGATGAACTATGGAACTGAAACGTGGTCGCTCACAATGGGCTTTATTAAAAGGCTGAAAGTCGCCCGAAGGGCAATGGAGGGCAAGCATAGCCGCTTGGAGTTTCCCTGACGACGTGATCGAATCAAAAATGAAGAGATCGGCAGGAGAACCAAGGTAACCGACATAAACCGAAGAATTGCCAAACTTATATTGCAGTGGGCAGGGTACATTGCTCGCAGAACAGATGGCCGATGGGCCGAAAGGTTCTGGAGTGTCACCAAGTACCGGAAGACGAAGCGTTTGAAGGCCTCCCACAAGGTGGATGTTCCTGCGGTCTTCACCAAGCCGATGACTTGATGAAGACCGCAGGAATCCGCTGGATGCGAGAATCACAGATCCAGTAGAAGTGGCGATGTTTGAGGGAGGCCTATATCCAGCAGTGGAAGTATTCCAGCTGAAATGATGATGATGAAGAGGTAGCTATAGCTAGGTTGTTTTGTTGTAATGCTCGAAACATTTTAAGTCAAAATATGATTTATAGCCGGCATTTTTTTCTGGCCGGCATTTTAGTTTTTTGGTACAAAATGTTTGAAACTTAAATGATGTCCTTTGGTTGGTCGACTCTTCACGTGACGAAAAATGGACCAGCCCTCTTGGCCTATTTTTAGACCAAAGAATCAGCATTGCCATCCAATATGGCAATGCTGCCAGCATTTAGGGCACTTTTCACAATTACAATGATTCCGATGAAGTTTTTGAAGCCCAATGAGCTGTTTCCCCTTTTTAGGGTTCCGTAGTAAACAAGGAACCCTTATAGTTTCGCCATGTCCGTCTATCTGTCCGCGGCTTAGCTCAGAGACGATTAGTACTAGAAAGCTGTAATTTGGCATATGTATACATATTAATCATGCCGACAAAGTGGTAAAATAAAATCAAGTTTTTTTTTTTTAGGTTACGTCGCGTCCCCTACACGTAAAGTGGTGATGTAATTTTTTTCTCATCTACCCCTTGTTGTGGGGTATCGTTAGAAAGGTCGTTTTTTGTTAGAGTCAAGTGTGCCCCCCCCCGCTGCCAGCTAGATGGTTGTACTTGGATTTTTGAAAAAATTCACAGCAGTAGTATATATAACGAAATTAAAAGGAAATCTATCAGAGCTAAGTAGACTGTACTGGTTAACGAGTAATAATCAACCAACTTAAATTTGTAGTTTGAAAAACGTGATCTCCCATACATTCCGTATGGGAGCCCATGTTTTTCAACTTCAATGTCAAGTTTGTTCTTGGGATAAATTCATCCCAACTACGGAACCCTTCATTGTGCGTGGTCCGACACGCACTTGGCCGGTTTATTTTATTATACTTATACAGGACTTTAGATACTGTACCTATATATTTAGTGTTAGCTTGTATATTGTAATTAAGGGTTATAACTAAGTAAATAAAATAACTTAAGTCTCGTTGGAAACTCAAGTTGTTCCACAAGATTTTATTCAAGGATGATAGGTATGGTACCCATTATTGGAATGCAGCATCCGCTTAATGCATGACTCCCTTTTCAGCTACCTAATTAAATAGTTTGTAACATAAGTCATAATCATAACGAATAGATAACTCAGCTACCTACCGCAGCGGTTAGAAACCATTAGTAATATGGTATCAAAACGCTACAGTAATGTTATATTACTTAGTACTTACACATCATTATTTTTTTCAATTAACCAGTTAGGTACACCTACCTACTTTTGAATTGCCAAGGGGTCGGTCAGTCAGAAATATGAAAAACAATTCAAAAATTCAAATAAATTCAATAGCTGTGGCAGGTAAGAGATGACCAGTCCCCACTGACGGCGCCCGTTCACGAGCATGACGCATGGATCAGCACCATCTAGATCAACCATTTTGAAGGGAACGTTCATCATAACTTGACCCGTGACGCGATTGGTAGCAATGAATTTTGCAGTCATATGATTGGTAGTACTGTTCTGACAGTCACCATTAAGACTGCAAAAAGGTCAAGTTATAATGAACGCACTGTAATTTTGCGAAGCAAAAAGAGCTTTTAAACTCTATGATGAACAGAGTTCGCTATATGGTCTAAAGACTCCAAGTTGTATAATGGACTACAAGCTAGTCCATTATACAATTTGGAGCCCGCGACTTCGTTCGGGTGAAAGTCGATAAAATACAGCCCATGTTACTTGTTGATAATGCAGCTTTGATGCTATGATGACAGGTCAAAGAATTTTTTAAATCGGTTAAACAATTTTTGAGTTTATCCATTAAAAACAAACATACAAAAATCGAATCTTATCTCTTTATTAGTTTAGATAAGTGACAAAAACATTTAAACGGAGGTTTTAGGTACCACAAGTCCTTGTGTGGAAAGTAGGTACTTTCCACACAAGGACTTGTGGTACCTAAAAGTTCAGTCAGGGTTTCCCAATATTTGTATTAATAGCAAACCCTTGAGAGACAAAACATGATCACGGACCCAATAACATGACAACACCTATATTCCCCGACAGGTTGGGCAGAGGTGTATTATATAATAGGTACCTACGTACACCCACAATTATTCGGCTCTGCTTTAGGTACCTAATCTTCTGTTCAGGGTGTAGGTAGGTACTTAACCCTAGCTCACTAACCTTAATTTCGAGTAACGTTATTACTAACCATTCGTAAATTTTACGACAGATTGAAACACCAATATCAACTTTATTTATGACACAAAAGGAACCTTAGTTTTCTCTTAATAAAATAATATCAGCTGTTTTAGAAATATTCTACATTGAACAATGATTGCTCATAGACACAATATGCTCCCTGCAAATCGCTTTTTTCAGCCCTTGCAGAAGTTCGAGGTCATACGACGTTTTTTAACAGCTGCAAGTGTTGCGAGTTCTGGGAATGCTTCCTGATCTAGTATACAATTTTCAGGATCTCCGCGATGATTTACTTCAAATTTCGTTGCGATATTTGTTTGAAATTTTACGACGATCATACGATATATCCCGATCTAAAAAACGTGCATATGTAATGAGTTATTGCGGGTCACTAATGATGCGAATTAGGAAGGTATTAGACACGGCAATGATTGCGGAAGTCGGAAACTAATCAAAACATTAAATGCACAACGTACGCGTCGTCATTTTGACGTATGGTTAGTGATCCAGGGTTAATGTTATCTAAGGGTGCCCTTCGAAGTAAAAACTTTAACTTCACCCTTCTACCCTCCTCAGTCAGTGCATACGCAAACATCACGCCGTAAATTCTTCACGTAGGGACGAAACTTCACACACGCTGACTAAAACTAGCTTATTGAGGTTAGAGATACATTGCTCACTTACGAATAAATACATAACTATTATGTTTATGGTGTTTAGTTTATTTAAAAAAATTCTTTAGTAACATAAAAATGTTCACAGCTGTAGTAATGAGTACCTAGGAGGCAATATAAAGTAATTAATAATATAGTATATAATTTTGCTACTTTTATTAATTAATTAGTTATAAGTTGTTTGTACCCACTTGTAAATATGTATATACTTTCACAAATAAATACACAATTAGTACTTACTTTAGTATGAACAAAATTTGTGATTCATAATATAAGCGTCGAGTACCTAAGTCTCAAATGAAAAACAGTAATAAATACACAATTAATAACAACACTGAGTTAAGTTATGTAATTCATTTCTATCAATAAGCAAGCAAGCTGCTATCTAATTCCGCAAACATTTTTGTAAATTACGACTAATCTGTTTCATTTTGACACTTCAACCAACAATCATTGCGTTATTTACGTTGTTGAGCACATTATTTTTTTCGAACTTTTATAGCAATGGATTAGCAATTTGTTTCAAAACGGTTATTCCGATTGATCGTGTAGTACGCAATTAGGGTACAGCTTACTTAGTATGTGTCTTTTACTTTTATCCATTGATAATATGTAGAAAGTATTAAAAATATACATTTTAACAAGCTAATTGATACAAAAACCACCATGTAACGATAAACCTATAGATAACCTACTTATTTATTAACTTACAGCTCAGTTTTCTCAAGAAATATGGCTACTTACCGGACGTGCCAACCGACGCGGACTTCGCTTACACGGTCAACTCCATCTCCGAAGCGTTGAAGAAGATGCAAGCCTTCGCTGGACTCCCTGAAACTGGCACGTTGGACGATGATACGAAACAGGTATTTATTTGGGAAGGACCAAATATGAGCGCAGAGTGGAGGATTTGCTTATGACATTGTATAATAAACCTTAGAGTCTAAGGTTTGTTATAAGTCTAAGGCTAAGACGACTGCAGTACCTACAGTGCTACCAAGTTCGAGCTATGATGACCGACGGACAACTTCATATATGCGTCGCATGTTCGTGAAATACATTTCGCATGTTCGTCAATTTATGACACAGCAAATGCGAGTGCCATCGAAAATGCTTGAAATCAAAGCCATCAGAAAATATTCTACTTCAAATGATAGATGTTAAATGATTTTATTTCTGTTAGTAGGTTTGTACAAACAGTTTTACAATGTCAATTCACATCCCTTTGGTCTGCGCGGAGCCAAGAACCAAAGAAAGACTAGGGCTCGATTGAATTCAATATTCTTACGTTTTCATTGCAACATCTGGCTTCTAGCTCTTCAAGAAAAAGCGGTGTGGGGTGAAAGACATCGAAACGTCCTCCACATCTGCGAGGAGCCGGAGATACATCCTACAGCAAGCATGGAACAAGCAATACATATCGTACAGGTACGCAAAGTGTTTGTTAAGATGCGCTATGGGAAACTAAATTGATAACAACTTTTTTACAAAAAAAACAACCGACTTCCAAAAAACACTACAAAGTGAAAAATAACTTTATACCATTCCCCCTCTAAAAAGCTTATTTTATTCACTGTTTTCAGTGAATAAAAAGCACTTTTAATCACTGTTTTGGTGTTTGAATTTAGAACACATCTATATATCGCACCTTTGGTAGAACAAGGGCATAATTGTCATAAATTGCCAAACGAATGTTTTTGTCCCTCCAGTTCAAAGGGCCTTTTTAAAGCATTTCTGCATATTTAAGTCATTTTGGCAATTTATGACAATTATGCCCTTGTTCTACCAAAGGTGCGATATATGCAACCTCCATCTCAATGCTATACAACCTCCTTGCGAAAACATACTCGATACACAGGAAATAAATATCGCTTCACTAGTTGATTATTATTAGTAATAATAAGAAAATTATTTTTAATTTTAGTAATTGTTCCGATTTGCAATTTAATTAATTCAACCTTCCTTTTTACTTCATTAAATGTCTATTTTCGCTTAAATCTTTATTTTTCTCGTAGTCATGGTATAAAGTATAGTATGCAACTCTTGAATAAAACGGATTTATATCGAGGGCCATGAATTACTCGCGTCGCTCAGGATTCTAACACTTGAATCACTCGCTACGCTCGTGATTCAATCGTCATGAATCACTCCCTGCGGTCGTGATTCAGTCGTTGGAATCCTTCACTTGCTCGTGATTCATCTATGGCCCTCGCTTTAAATCCGTCTTTTATTCATTAATTGCATAATATACTATTATACCATTCCCCCTCTAAAAAGCTTATTTTATTCACTGAAAACAGTGAATAAAAAGCTCTTTTAATCACTATTTTGGTGTTTGAATTTAGAACACACCAATATATTCGACCTCCATCTAAATGCTATACAACCTCCTTGCGAAAAAATACTCGATACACAGGAAATATATAGCGCTTCACAAGTTGACCATCCTAATAACAATAATAAGAAATTTACTCTTAATTTTAGTAATTGTTTCAATTGTAATGTACATTTTAATTAATTTAACCTTCCTTTTTAGGGTTACGTAGTAAATAAGGAACCCTTATAGTATCGCCATGTCCGTCTGTCTGTCTGCGGCTTAGCTCAGATACGGTTAGTACTAGAAAGCTGTAATTTGGCATATGTATACATATTAATCACGCCGAGAAAGTGGTAAAATAAAATCAAGAAAAATATATTTTTTAAGGTACCTCCCTTACACGTAAAGTGGGTATATTTTTTTTTTCTCATCTACCGCGTGGTATGGGGTATTGTTGGAAAGGTCGTTCAAAAATATTGGAAGTTTGTGAAAACCATTTTTGAATTAAGGGACCCGTTTGCGAAATATTAAGCTTTTAACCGAAATTTTTTGTTAGAGTCGTGTCCCCCCCCCCACCAGCCAAATGGTTGTACTTGGATTTGTGAAAAAAATCATAGCAGTAGTGTATATAACGAAATTAAAAGGAAAACTAACACAGCTAATTAGGCTTTATAGGTTAACGAGTAATAATCGACCAACTTAAATTTGCAGTTTGATAAACATGATCTTCCCATAGATTCCGTATGGGAGAAAATGTTTTTCAACTACAATGTTAAGTTTTTCCTTGGGATAAATTCATATCAACTACGGAACCCTTCAATTTGCGTGGTCCGACATGCACTTGGCCGGTTTTTTTCTTTCTATTTTCGCTTAAATCTTTCTTTTTCTCGTAGTCATGGTATAAAGTATAGTATGCAACTCATGAATAAAACGGATTTATATCGAGGGCCATGAATCACTCGCGTCGTTCAGGATTCTAACACTTGAATCACGAGCGTAGCGAGTGATTCAATCATCATGAATCACTCCCTTCGGTCGTGATTCAGTCGTTAGAATCCTTCACTTGCTCGTGATTCATCTATGGCCCTCGCTTTAAATCCGTCCTTTATTCACTAATTGCATAATATACTATTTTACTATTGCCACTCGAAAAAGGGCATTTTATTCATCGATAACAGTGAATAAAACTCTCTTTTACTCACAAGAGAATAAAAACATTTTTAATTTAGTGCAAGCACGAACTATGTACAAAAATAAATGAAACGTAGGTACTGAAAATACCTACTGGCTGGCTAGATAGAACTATTCCTTAGAAGCTATACAATTTTTTTTTTTTTTGTTATCTCGCCAACTTTAGTTAGGTTCTTTTCAATCTGTTATCGCGGTTGTTTAAATTTAAATTTTGATGAAAATGAGACACTGAATACCACTGACTTCGGAATTATTTCGTTCTGAAGCAGCAATTAAGGTAGAAAATTTGTTACCGCCAAAAATGTGATAAATTGGCGAATCCGTCGGAATATGACGGAGTTAACCCGAAAATACAGAAAAAAAAAGAAAAAGAATATAAACCTCAGAATTGATAACCTTTTAGAAGTCGGTTAAAAAGTGGCGTAAAGGAAAACAAAATTGCTAAAAAAAGGGGCGGTGTGTTGTTTA
The DNA here is from genome assembly GCA_914767755.1 of Agrochola circellaris. Lineage (NCBI taxonomy): Eukaryota > Metazoa > Arthropoda > Insecta > Lepidoptera > Noctuidae > Agrochola > Agrochola circellaris. The sequence continues at coordinate 2,163,640 of OU611849.1, forward strand.
GGAGATTGGTATTCTATAACATTTTATTTTGTCGTCAGTCAAGATTGTTGCCGAAAGTAAATTGAGTCAGTCTTGGATCTACATTCCAAAGTTATGTTGGTTGCCTGCGATACCTATTCATGTCAAAATAAGATTTGTTATAACGATTGATGTGCTTGCAGAGTGATGAACGGCTCCAGCACTCTGGACAAAACCCGCGTGGAGGAGCTGATGGAGAGAGGACTGGCAGTATGGGCTCCCCACGGCAACCTGCGCTTCAGCCCCATCGACCAGGGCCGCGCAGACATACAGGTCTCCTTTGTTAGTGGCGACCATGGAGACGGGTAAAGTGACACTTTTGCTTACTACCTACCAATAGTTCAGACTTCAATTAGGGTATTTATTTGAATGAAACTAATTACATTGAAAGTTTGGAAAGAATTAGAGCCTAGTTCCTGAATACATTCTATCTCAACTCTTACAATTCAATGATCTAGGTAGTCAGTAGGGTCCTAAATAAGCTATGAAAGAAGTTTGCGCTCAGTATAATAATAACTTGACAGACATATTCATTTCTAAATATGTGCATCCCATCAATGACTAAGTAAAATACCCGACATCGCGACTCTGCCACACAAACCCCACAGTAGTTATCTTTCCACAGATTTCCGTTCGACGGTCCCGGCCACGTGGTCGCCCACGCATTCCCTCCCCCTCACGGCGCCATGCACTTCGACGACGAAGAGATCTGGGGTGACAATCCTGAGGAAGACGAAGAAGACGCCACGAACTTCTTCGCCGTCGCCATTCATGAGATCGGGCATGCCCTAGGATTGTCGCACTCCGATGTGAAGTTGTCAGTCATGTACCCCTATTACCAGATGCCGGTTGATAAGCTGCACATGGACGATATTTTGGGCATGCGTGATCTGTATTGTGAGTAGTTTTATATTGCTAATAGGTATTAGTAGAACTGTAACTGCATATCTGATAAAAGTCATACCTCAGCAAGTTGTGTTGGATAACGAGTTGATCACCTCCTGGCGATGTCTCGCTTTCGCACAATACCTAAAATAAGCGTGAATCTTATGTGGGTCAACCACTGGAAAAGGGTTAAAGATCAAAATAGCGTAGCACCGCCACCGGCATTTAACTTTTAAATACACTACACAAAACTTACAATATTATAACTTAACTTTAAATACTCCCACAATCGCTGTAACGTTGCATGCAGCCATATGCACAATGTTTTGCGTGCATTACATTGCGCATCACCACAGATTAACCGGTAAACAGCCCGCGGTCAAATCGGTGCCAGCGCGCCACAACCGTCAAGCCCCGCTGGCACCGAAATTGACACGCATAGTGTCGCCTTTTCGGTGCCAGCGGGCCTTGACGAATAACGGGCAATAGCGAATTTTCACCAAAAAAATGACTTCCAAAAATAACACTACAAAGTGAAAAATTAGTTATTTTAATTTCATTCATAACATACATAAAAAAATAAAATATAAAGTCTAACATAGAACCTCCTCCTTTTTAGAAGTCGGTTAAAAATAAAAGTCGTTTCCCAACAATTTTTTTGCACAAACTAGTTTTATGTACAGAATGCGTAGATGACTACATCCGGTATTAAAATCGTTCTCAGTAAAAGACCAAGCGGAGACTGCAGAGAGCACGGAGAGTCCTGTGTCGCACACGTCACTGGCGCCGCGGTTCACGAAGCCGGACAGCGACGAGGACGAGAACTACATGCCCGACCTCTGCATGACCAACTACGACACGCTACAGGTCATCAACGGGAAGCTCTTTGTGTTTGAGGAGGAGGTTAGTGTCTACTGCCTTTGTACTTCGGAAACTTTTAGGTTTATTGATGAGAGCTTATGTAATAGTTCTGGAATGGTGCCTCAGAGCTGAATAGAGCATTAGGGACTGACGTTCCATCGGTCGCCGGTGACCGTTGGATGCTTGCATCCTTCGCACGCTTGCGGCTCACGACAGAGCATTGAATGAAAATCTATATTACGTAGCGATGGATATTTCCAGTGTTTGATAGAAAAGGGCTATAGTAAAATTGATTTCCACAATCGTTCCCTAGTGGGTGTGGGTGCTGCGCGACAGGCACGAGATGGAGAGGGGGTACCCGCAGCGCTTCCACGACGTGTTCCAAGGACTGCCCTCCGACGTCATGAACATCAAAACCATTTACCAGAAACTGGACACAAATATTGTCATTTTCTCAGGTACCTTTTAATAGCCTAACCGAACCTTGCGTAAAATTGAGGGACATACAAGAGCATCACAAGTGAGAGACTAGAATGTAGGTTCCTCGAACGCTCATAGGGCAGTCAGCTGATTGCTCTATCTTTACACCACAGGATCGCCTATGGTAAAGTTCCGATGCATGCATGTTATTTACCCTTAAAGGCTTTTTTATTTTGCCTGAGCATTAAAACAACTTTACTCATGTGCAAATGGTTGAGTTGAATTATCTATTTGAGAATGACTGCAAAGGTATATAATAATAAAAGGTCATAAGTTGCAGCGGAAACTAAACGTATGAGAAGGCATCAAGCAAGCGCGGGTCCACCGTTGTGGGCACGGTGGGCATACCGACAACCTTAATTGACGTCGTTAAGCTGATGTTCACACTCATTGCGTGGGACTGGGCAAAAGTGGTCTATGGACTTATAGCAATATGGTTTTGATAGTTAATGTATCGATCGTGTGAACGTGACCACAACCTTTTTAGAGGATTGGATCCACTCCTGGCATCAAGGGTACGCTAGTCGGCCATTCTTCCGCACAAACGTAGTAAGCTAACTAGTCTATGAAGCGTAGTATGGTGATTACTCGTCTGTTTGACGGTGTACGTTCAAAACTAAAAATTATATCAATTTGTCTTGTCATTGTCTAGGACTGTATGGAAACAGAATTGGAAAAAAAATGGTTTGGAAGTTATGAGCGTCGAAACTTCCATATTTTAACACTAATTTTAACTCGTCTTTGGGCGTAAATACATAACTTAAGTACTTAGTAAAAAAATGGCAAAATAGAAACCGTACAGGGATAGATAATAATTTATTCAAAAGTTCAAATAATTTTTATGTTGAGTAAATACATTCAGCAATTTTTCCATAATATCTATACGCCCAAAGGTCTGTTCATGATATTTTTGCGCGCTCGTTTTCGTTATAAATCATTGTCTATTTCACTAAATAAATAAATAAATTAATAAATAAATACTAAATAAATAAAACTAAATAAATTAATAATTCGACTAAATTTAGCATGCATATTAGTCACGCCCACCAACGAGTTCGAGCGGTCGAATACAATCGGTCGATAGAATCGAGTCGGTAGGTATTATCAAATCCTAAAGGTACACACCTTTAGGATTTGATAATACCTACCAGCCTATTGTTGTCTCACAGCAGAGCAAACCCCTTCTCATATTAGAGAAGGCACGAGCATTGATCACCACGCTTGCTCAAGGCGGTTTGGCGATTTCAGACATATCTACTAGCTTTCGCCCGCGGCTTCACCCGCGTGGTTGTTGGAAAATATCCCATGGGAACGTACTACCGGGATTACAAGGAAGCGAACTGATGATCGCATCTAATAGCAGAGGAAATGGTTATTGACTCCAGTCCTAGTGTTGCGCTGCTGTCATCCATAATTATTTTGTTACGCATAATTTTGAATCTGTGATATCTTTCAAAGTATTCTTTTAAATGATATGATGTACAGGCTCATTTTAATCAAAATTAAATGCCTAATTTAAATAACAGGCAAAATTAAATTTTTATTAAATTATGAAAGATATACATACTTACATTTTTTTGCTGTGGGTCATCCTTAGAAGAAACACATAATAATATGCTATGTCGGAGGTTTTCGTTGAACTTTTTAAGATGTTTAATTATGTATAAGTTTTTTCCGACACCCTCAACAATCATCAGTAATTGAAAAGCACAATATTAGGTAATTGAAAAGTCATATTGGTACCTACTTGCCCGGATTTCACCCCACAACCTCGTGTATGAGAGGCGAGGTCTTAACCACTGGGCCATCACGACTTACATTAAGATTACTTTTCCAAAATCACCGTTTAGTAAAACTCTTGTTCACAATAAGTCACAATTACAACTCTTCATTGCAGGCCAAAACTACTGGGAGTTCGACAGCACATTCCACTTCATCAAAAAAGGTGCCATATCTGACTACTCAATCCCTGACGAAGTCCCAGAGCTGACTACCGTGTTTCTCTCCAATTACAACAATAAGACGTATCTGATTGAAGAGGAACGGTACTGGCGATATGACGAGAGTAACGCGACTATGGACGATCGGTTCCCGAAGGAGATGTCCATGTGGAGACAGGTGCCTTCTCCTGTGGATGCTGCGATTGTGTGGAAGGGAGGTAAGAAAGCTGCTGCAGATTAATGATCTAACTTACCTGTTACTTCTTGTCAGAATCGTATCATTGCCCTGACGAAGGGTAGCCATGAAATACGTTTCGCATCCGATATTAGGAACTTTTTGACTGTTGAGACCATTCCCCCCTCCGTCTGAGAAATACGGAGGGTTATGCTGGACAAAATGTAATCGACTAAGACTATATTTGAACTATAGTTAAACTCGCGACAATCTAAGAAGCCCGATTGGACACCTATCAAAATACTTTGTGTAGAGACGGGAAAAAATATCGGTTGCTTTAGAAACCGATTCTCGAGACACATCGATTTATCATACTTTTTGTAATCGACATTTTATCCATTTTATCTACATTGCTGGAAACGATTCTCGTGACAAATAATTTTTTACACATCTTCAGAGTCTATAACACAACTACAAATCTAGCGGATAGCAAAAGTTTGACTGTAGATTCTTATATTTCTAAAGCATACTTATCCTGTTTGGAACACGAAGTTTATAATTATGTTTGAGGTTCCTATGACTTCAAGAAAAAAACCCACGACCTATCGAGAGTTTGTATTTTTGTCTAGCAGGCAAGAACATTCTTAGAAACCCTAGCTGTTATTACCGAACACAACAAAAACTAGAAACGTTTCCATTGTTTCCTACGACTCATTTCAATTAGTATTTCATACTTTCCTTTCAATTAGTATTTCATACTTATGTTATATTGGTTCTCGCTTATGTTCCACCCCCAAGATATAGACTAAAGGACTTGTCACACTGGATGCGTTCTGCGTCCAATGGTCTGGTCAAATCGACCAGAACATAACGTAAATGTTCGAGTTGGCCGTACCGCAGGACGCAGAACGCATCCAGTGCGACAAATCCCTTACTGAGAAGTTTTGAACTCACTGACAAAATAATACTTTGTAACCTAGCTGTTGGTATTATTTTATGTTACGCAAGTTGTCTGTTTAAAAGCGACCGTCGCGCGAATACGCGATCGGTCGCGTCCATAATGCCACTTTTGTTAGGAAAACCGGAAAGCGCCATCTGTTGGCGAGACCACGCGTTCCGGTTCACCGAACAAAAAGTTCGGACGACCGTGTATTCGCGCGACGCTAGCTTTTAAATAGCACGCGGGGTCATCTTGTGTTTTACCTATGTCCCTACTTTACTGTATTACCTAGACATACACTTTATATTTTTCTAGATACGTACTTCTTCCAAGGCCCTCGTTTCTGGCGCTTCGACAACGAGCTAGTGCAGGCCCACGAGTACTACCCGCTGCCGACGGCGCAGTTCTGGTTCAACTGCCCGACCACCAGCGACATGGACCGGTACATCACCAACGATGGGCCCTGACAATTCACTAATCAAACGACGTGCCTTTGCCTTTCACAGGTTATAATAGTTCGCAGTTTTGTTTTCCATTCAATTATGTTGTAATACGAAATCTAAAGCGCAGGTCACACTGGTAATGAAGCTAAGTTCGTTTAGCCTCGCTCATGTAGCTACCGCGTGTTCACATACTTTGGTTCACACAGCAAACTATGACCCGAAGTATGAAAAGAAGCGGTAGGTATAGGAGTGCAGCTAAACGAACTTAGCTTCGTTCTCAGTATGGCCTGACCTTAATGCGTGTTTTGATTTAAAACAAAAAGTGAAACAATGTCCACTAAAGGAGCTCTAACAATGTCCCAAACCAATCAATAAAAATCAAAACCAACCCAACTAGTTTTCATTAAAAATATATCACTTTATTTAAGTTTCAAAATCACATAAATTAAATTACACACTGATTGTTCATCTGTTACCCGGAATGTTGCATATCATCGATTGCAGAGATTAGCATAACTGATAATAACAATAATACTGCACCATTTTATTTTCATCATAGTAAGAATATTTTAATACATTTGTTCCTACATCGTTTGAGACAACAATTCATAATTTTCAAAGGATTTGTACTATATAAAATTGAAAGTAACTTCATCTACAAGAAGTGTACTAGTAGACGTAAAGCACCGAAAGGTTGATTTCTGCGACATTGTATGTCCTATCACATATGAATAAGTTAACTGATCAAATAATAACAACCGTTACTCGAAACATTGCAAAATATATAAAAGGTAATTTAAATTTAATTTTTTAGCTGAAGGTTCAAAACATTACAAACGGGATAAAAATCGAAGATTATTATTTTAAAAGACTTAATACCTCAACCCAAACATTTTTTTACCCTTTACACTTCAACTATAAATAAATCTATAAAGTTAAATTTCTTCGTTACAAGTGTCGAGACAATCGGTATTAATATCGTGAGGGGCGCACTCTGGAACCGAGTTCATTATTAAAAACATCAGTGGAGTAAACTGCCAACAGCGAAGACATAGCGAAAACAAAAATCGTGATATTAAATATCCACAAATCGAATCAAAGAGAAAAAAATCTATGAATTATTTTAAGATCACTTGCGAAGGTTGTTGCTACTGAAGAATGGAATCAATATAATCGTCGAGTATCGAGACACAGAGCAGTAATAGTAAGCAATGAGAAGTGCTAATTTAGAACTACTTGTATTTCGGTAGAGAGTTGTACACAGTGCAAATAGCTTCATCTCTTTTTTACTTTGAAGACTTTTGTCATGTTTCGCAATGTCTGTCTGTAAGCAGGAGCGTGGTCGCGGCGCTAGCTGGCGCGGGCCCTAGCTGCAGCAGGACGCGGGGTTGGGGTCGCGGCCCGAGCGCTTCGTGATGTTGAGGCGCGTGAACTCCTCCGCCACGGTCGGGTGGATGCCCACCGTGTTCATGAGGTGCTCCATCGTGATGCCGCATCTACAAGACAAGAAAATTATGATCTAGAATACATGACCTTCCAAATTCATTGATACGATTGTACATAATGAAATAGAGGCGTAATTGTGGCACAGTATAAATAAGTAACAGTATTACATCTGCATAGACAATGGCCGAAACGACTAATGTAATTTTCTTTTATCAAATATAAAATTCTGGTTTATAATATTTAAAAAAATTAAAAGCAACGACTCTCTCCCCCATGAAGGACCGATCATCTGGTGAAGGACGCGGAAATCCGCTGGATCCAAGAATCACAGATCCGTTAATTATGGCTATGCTTGGGACAGGCAGCTATGGCCAACATTGGACTTCTTCGACTGAATGATGTCGATGATGATGAAATAATTGTGGTTTTAAATTGGTAACATGGTATAACACATACTTAAGAGCGGCAGCGAAGCCCTGAATGACCTCTCCAGCGACAGGGCCCACGAAGTGCAGTCCTAGGATTCTCTGTGGCGCCTCGCGGAGCGCCACGGCCTTCAGGTAGCAGTTCTTGATGTTGCGCTGCGGGATGAAGAACTCCGTCGGCTTGTAGTACGCGTGGTATACCTCCAGGTTATCCGCGCCGAATCTGAAAAGTACAGCTAAAGTTAGCTTACTGCTACAAGGACCTGTTGGCACTCAAATGACGTTGATATGGGGGCGCTAAACATTTGTGGAATGTTACTTGAAAAGTATTAAAAAAAAACAGCCAAAAGGAAAAGGTCATTGAGTCCTACTGCAGCGCCTGCGTAGTCGTCAGCCTTAATTATTTTGTTACTCGTAATTTTGCATCTGTGATATCTTTTAAACTATTTATTTAAATGATATGATGTCAAGGCATATTTTAATCTAAATTAAATGCCCAATTTAAATAACATAATTTATTGTATAAGAATTAACATAATACCGATCAAAATAGCTTCAGAAATAACAATGAAATTTTTATCAAATTCTGAAAGATAATAATGATTACTGTGGGTCATCCGTAGAAGATAGACATATGCCATCGTGGACTTTTTTGTTGGACTTTTTAAGATGAACCATTCTGTAAAACATATTTTTTATGTATCTTTTACAGCTGACGCGGCGAACGCCAGTAAAGCTCCCAGTCGGCATGACTTTTTCCGACGTCTTCAACAATAACCGTCATATTTCAAACCTTCTTCTACTTAAAAACTTCCGCATGAATCACTCCGTCCATTGGTGAGAAACGTTTGAAAATCCGTTCGGTACTTTTTTAGTTTATCGCATTCAGACATTCAGGCAGACAGACCCGGCGGGGGACTTTGTTTTATAATATGTAAGGATTTTGTTGTTATAGCGGCAATAGAAATACAATCTGTGAAAATTTCAACTGTCTACCTATTACGGTTCATGAGATACAGCCCGCAGACAGACAGACGGACAGCGGAGGCTTAGTAATAGGGTTCCGTTTGCCACGAATATGGCACCCTAAAAACAAGATGGCGGCGTTAGTACCGATTTTGGCCACATGTCAAAATGAACCTTGTAGCGCTATAGCACTATGGCACTTCAAATTTATAATATGGAACTGTATTTGTATGTTATTTGTCGAAAAATTTTATCTGAACTTAGCTGGAGGTAAAAAAAAACAGGGTAGCAGAGACATCGACGCGAAAACTGTTACCATGGATTCAGTACATAATTTAGAATTTCACCTGCGTTGACATTTTTCGTCGGTAATTTTTTTAAATCTTCTGTTCCATACATTTTCACCGCGTAGGTATTGCACTTTTCTATGAAACAGCAGATTTTTTTTTAAATAACCGACAATTCATTTCAACGCAGAATCATGTACTGAATAACACAACAACTGGTAACAGTTTTCGCGTAGATGTCCACCCTGTATATTGAAAAAACAACGTTCTTTTTTTAAAAACAACCCGTTGCGCTCTTCTAGGGGTTGATAATTGTTTAGTGGTTTAGGCTGCTTATTTCTCGTGGTCAGTAACGGAACGAATACCGCTTGGAAATTTATTAAACAAGGCCTGTATAATGCGACACGCTAAAAATACATTAAACATTCGAGTTTCGTAGTGTCAGTCTATTCTCTCGAGACTGCCATAACTAATAGCCGTATAGGGTAGCTGTATGACCTTCAATATATTAGAAAGCTGGAATGTGTTCCATTTAAATTAAGGGCGTACCGAGGTTTTTAGCCTGCGTAAGCGGGGAGCATGGCGGCTCTGGCTAAGAATGGACGGTTCGCGCGCTAATTTAAGTGTTTCCTTCGTATTATTAAAACAAATACACATTTGGAAAATGTAAAATGTTTACGTTATAGAAAAAATTAAGTTTTGTTATTATTGAAAAACTGATGATCCGCCGCGAAGTATTTACCTTACTTAAGGGTTAATTTTGTGTTTTAGAGATTACTTTGGAATTTTGACTATCGAGGAAACTACAAGTAATCGTGTTTCTAAATTGTACGATGTATAGAGTGGATCCTTAAATATCTTACATATTAATTGCATAACTAAAGGTTAAGTAATAACGATGCAGCAAGATCCTCGGTGCGCTCGTAAGATAACAAAAATATTTCGATCGAGCAGATAGTAATAAAGATAATACAGTAATTTAGGTTCACACTAGACATTATTGAAGTCGACCGATTAGAGTGCATACTTTAACGATTTGCTTATCAAGGTACTATCATATAATCCTCAAACGTGTTTAGAAACACGTTGGTAGATCAACTTATGCTGATACCCTTGAATATTAACAATACATCTCAATTTGCGAATACGATCGAATAAATTGCGAAAAGCGAATAATTTGCGAAGACGAAATACGATCTAAAGAAAAGCGGCCACATTCCTCTAGATCGTATTTTGTTGCTCCGTGTCTCAATATGAAACTTTATAAAAGGTATTAGAAAATTCTAGACACACTTACCGAGGGTCCTTACTAGCCGTTATTCATAATTCCTTCTCAGTCACGAGATATTTTTTTAAAAGAGTGGCGCTAGTGGACCTTTAGGCGCCCTCTTAAGTATTACACACTTTCTGCGCGACATAAGTATGGTGAGGGCAAATCTGATGATTTAAATCGTTGATAGAAACCACTTTGTTATCAACAATACTAACTTGATTTTCATTGGCTTTCTCTCTATGTTACCTCAGCAGAATGCATGGCTCGGAAACCGGTAAGTTTTCCAAACCGGGTTTGGTAATTTACCTCGAACCAGAAACGATTGCGGTTTACGTTTCGGTTACCGGTATTTTAACCGGTTAATGGGAGAAACCGTTTTTTTATAAATTGCGTTTCATTTGATCGAAATTAAGCGGTTAATTTGAGTTTCGACAGTAAAAACGAATTCTACCTACAAAACCGGTACCGTTACTACCGGTATTACAAAACCGGTTTCAAGCCTTGGCCTGGGAATGTTAAGAGATCACACGTACCTCAACCACACCACAGCGAGACCACGTGGAGGGGCGCTAATTTATATGAAATGAATAGTCTATTCACACGGAACACATTTGGCCGTCAAAATCAACCGCGTGGGCGATACTGACCGACCACATTAAGGCGACAACGCAGCCACAACGCATTCACAACGATCTGTCTGTCTGCAAACACTAGTGACAACGCAACTACAAAAAGTTGCCACGGCAACAACCACGCTTGCCCACATGTTTTCGCTGCGATGTGGTGTGGTTGTGGTACGTGTGAATGGGCCCTTAGCGTGACGACACCCTTACTCATAATGAGGGTAACATTATGTCTGCCCACGTATAGCAGATTAAATACGGTAATTTTAAATATAATTAAATTGCTGATGAAGATGTAATGTACTGGAAGTTAAATATTTTTATATAATAACTTTCGTGAGCCTTACTTGTGTTGACACCTTTCGAGGTCAAAACCAGTCGAGCAAATAAGTGAATAACACTGTAAATATTGATAGTTTTTAGTAACCTACCGTAAATATGACAAAATCGAGTATAGTATAGCACATCTTCTGGGATAAAAAGTAGCCTATATCACTCTCCGACTTATAAACTAATTATATGCAAAAAATCACACCCATTTATTGTTGCGTTATTGCGTGAAGGAAGAACAAACAAACAAACCTCACGACATCTACAGTTTTAAAAAAAAAATATTATTGAAGTGTATAAGCGTTTGTATAAACCTACTTACGGAAATAAAATAATTTATAATAACAGTTATACATACTTTTCGGTGGCGGTCTCTTCGCTAAGTCCAACGCAGCCGTACTCCAGGGGTGTGAAGACAGTCGTAGCAACGTTTTCATAGTCCATGTGCTGCGTGGCGCCCGCGAACATTCTGCGCGCAAGCAGGCGGCCGGCTGCGATGGCCACGGGCGTCAGTTCCGGCCTTCCTTCCAATACATCACCCACAGCATAGATGTTGGGTACGTTGGTCTGTTCGGTCTGAGCGGCGATCTTACCGTTCTCCGATAAACACTGCAAACAGGGATGTTTGGTTTGATATGGGTTTGTGGTAAATTATACCATCACTGGAGGTGGATTGGTAAGGTGGCGTTCATAATCTCGGTTTATGACAACCTATTGCGACTTCTACCCTTTATTAAAAACCATGGAGTAAAGTTACAACCAGTACAACCTTCAGGTAAACCATACATTTTTCGAGGCTTAAGTTTGGCATAAGTTTACTCCGTGTTAATTAATAACACGTTACTAATAACGCGTTAATAACGCGTTTGCTAATGCCAACATATTATGATTATCATCGATGGGCAGCAGGATATCCCGAAATGATAGGCAGCGGTTTAAAGGTATGAGGAACAGGGTGTAAAGTTCACTCATCCTCATTAGAAAAGGGAGGATCCTCCGACCAGGGGGTGTCGTGTCTGGCGGACAACTTCCCAGAGGTTGAAGTCGGGAGTTTATATATATTATGTCCAGCGCGCGGTAAACTGTAATAAGCTACCGGAACAAATTAGGAACATAAATACATAATAATAGTTTTATTAATAAATTAAAACTATTTCTATTGAGTAAAACTACTATAATATGAATGAATACTTAAATTATGATCTATGATTACAAAATAATAAAATCCTTACTTTATTAATACTATTCATTCTACCAATTAAATTATAAATTAAATAATTGTATTTTTTGACTGATTATGATTTAAATATTATTATTGTTTTACCATTTTAAATTTTAACTTTATCTTTTGTATTTACTTTTATTTTTAGTTAATTTAAATCTCATAATATTATTAAAAATACGTGTCCATTATTTTTTAATAATCTACCTGAAGGACAATTTTTTTTTTTTGTCAACATCCCTATTGCGCTATGCAGCATTTGTGTGACGTCAGGTCTTTGATGCGTAGTTCGCATGTGGCGATGTAGATAGCGCCACAAGTATGTACTACATTCCACCAGTTACTTATTTCAGCCTTGTTTAATAAGGCGAGTCTAATGCATCAACCTGGCAGTTGGCACAACTCCAGATTCGGGGCTACTATTGAGTTTCTTAATGGATTTTAAAAATTCAAATACCAAAAAAAAAAAAACTAATTGAACTCAAACTCAAAGCATTTATTTCAATTAAACCATTTACAGGCACTTTTGAACGATCAAATAGTCGGTCAGTTAGTCAGAAAGTTGAAGCTAGTTGCCCATTCCAAAACGTAGATCTTTCTGGAGAAGAACGGGCAAGAAACTCCAAGGACACTCTTTTAAATATAGAAAATTACAAAATCCTGGGTACATTATTCTTGTTGCTTCTATATGTGAGAACAATGTCCAGAAAATAATCAAAACTGAACTGAACCTTAATCCACCTGAACTTTAATCCACCTAGAAAATATAGTAATATTTTAAATCGTTCAAGGTTACACATTAACGGATTTGATAACAATGATAATCCAAAGTAATTATCAATGTTACGAGTATCTAACGCCTGTAGTATATGCAGTTGTGGCGCGGCACTCATCGATGAATTATATCTTAAGTGAATTAAATGTCCATTAGGAAGCCCCTACATAGTCATTATTTCGTCATATTTGAATTATTGTCGATATGACCTCGCCTGATCGTTCGTACCGCGCCAAAAATAGTAAGCTTTTTGTTTACGTATCGTCGAGTTACGGACAAACTACAGTAAATTAAGTCATAAGGCTGCTGGGTCACAAGTATCAACATAATATAAGACCAATAATAATTGTACACTTAGTTTGCAATAAACGTTTTGACTATAAAAATATGTTAAATAAGAGCATTTTCTTAATAATTAAATATAGGAATATTTTACATCGTGTTTATTATTACAATACTGAATATTATTACATAGTGAACTTAATTTGTAAATTTAACTCTTACGCGGATAAAAAACTGAGATTCACGCAAAATCTATCAAAATATTTTTCTGAAACCTTCACCATTTTAAAGATAATTTAATTATTGATCTTTTTATTTACGTGTTTTATTAAAATACCTTTTGGTTTATGTATAATAAATTAATAATGCGTCTAATTAGGGACAGCGCTCCTTGATCGGCAGTCCTATTACTGGCTGGACGTACGACGCATTGCGTGAGCTCAGTACAGAACACGCAAGCTAACCACTGAAGGTCACTGGCATATATCTGCGTCATAAGTGATTTATGTAAAACTCACGGTAACTCCGGCGGCGTCCAAGTTAAGCGCCTTGGTGAGCGCGTACCGCCCGGTCGCGATCAGCACTGTGTCGAATGTATCTTCGAACCTGGAACACACGACAATTATTTACTCAGATGTGTAGAGTACCGTAAAGTATGCAGTTCGGAAAGCATCGCAGATGCGTTGATAGTTAACGTCTAAGAGGCAAAGCTGAAATGTCTCATAATGCCTGTACTTACATCGGTACACATACCCTTCAAGCTGAAATACAGCAACTACGAAACTGAACACGTTCAGCACATCTAAACGCGTTCAAGTTCAAGTGAGTGTACAATATTCCGCAACAATTTTGACACTGACAGCTCTTGAACGCGTTTTAGAGATGCTGATCGCGTTCAATTTCATTGGTGAAATCAGGCCTTAGTGGCAGAAATTAGTATAGTAGTCGTACTTTCCTGGATGAGCTCCTTCACACAGGAGTTCTATTATCGAAAGCCCACAAAAAGGAAAAAAACTATCCTATGTCTCGATAAATATAAGAAGATACATACTGCTCCTGAAGTTCCGTGTTCAACCAGCGCGCCTTCAGTTGTCCATTCGCAAGCTTGTCCACAGACAGCGGCACGCATCTGTGCTGGAACTTGACACCCCTCTCCTCCATCTCGTTGGTGACCATGCGCGCCATCTGCTGGTCGAAGCCTCGCAGCGGCACGGAGCGAACCAGCACGGTGGCCGGGAAACCCATCGAGTTTAGGAAGCCAGCGCATTCGAGACCAATGTCTGTTGTGTTGAGTTAAGAAAATTCGATGGTATGTTGTATGGGCTAACTTTGATAGATACTAAAAGACATTTTCACAAAAAAAAAAACACCGTCGAAAAAAGAAAGTGCGAATAGTACATTATCAGTTTGTGATTAAACTCTATAAATAAAATTGATAAAAGATATACAGGGTGTCAGGTACATCGCACAATAACCGACGAAAAATTTCAACGCAGGGGGGTTCAGAATCATATACTGAATCCATGTTAGCCGGCTTCGCGTCGATGTCCATGACACCCTGTATATAAATATAATTATATTCATAAATAAAAAATTAACCTTTTAGTATAACTAGCTCCCTAATTTCATTTCATTTCATAATATACCTACCCGTCGCGGGCAGGTTTATGTCGTTTTTAACGTTCCCTGTCCAAAGGAACCCTAAAACTCAGCCAAATGCTGGCGTCACACTGTGGATAGAGAAAAGGCTCTCAAAAATGTGTGAGCTTACATTTTAAAGTGTTGATTTTTTTCTTGAAAATACTTGAAATGGCTTCTAATAGCCAATATTATGCATAAATATATCATAGGATACAATCTGGTAGGCAAATTAGCAAAATGTATTTTTTTTTGCAAATAAAATGTATGGAGCTAATGCATAAATCTCGGGAACGGAAAGAATAACCTTTTCGATCCACAGTGCGCCGGCGTCGTCTGTCTGTATGCCACAAGGTTGTATCTTTTTCCTGCGTAGGTATAGGCAGGTGGTGTAAATACTAAGTAGCTAATTTATATTATTTAACACATAGCACGTGTTACTATTACCATGGAAAATAATAAGGTGAACTATGATAGTTGTTCTTTTCAGTGTAACTAAGTAACAGGAAATGTTAACATACGAATTTACATGTTGACTTGAACCTTATTTCCTTATTACCTTTGTACCTTAAAAAATACTATTAATGTTGGCTTGTAGTGATAGTATCGCTTTGATTATCGGAATTAGATTGGTGTTGCCGATAACGATTATGTAATTTGAAAATCACGCAATGATTATACGATTATAAGTTGTCATTTTTGTGAAGGGAAGGACGGACAATAAATTATACATAGACGGGGTGGCAGGGACATCGACGCGAAAACAGTTACCTGTATTCAGTACATGACTCTGAACCCCCAGCGTTGAAATGTGCAATACCTCCGCGGTAAAAATGTATAGAACATCTAATATTTTTTTAATACCCGACCAAAAATTTAAGCGCAGGAGGGTTCAGAATCATGTACTGAATCCATGCTAAAAGTGTTCGCGTCGCTGTCCTGCCACCCTGTATATTATGGATCCGCGCCGACCCCCAATAAATTGGCATAAGTGCAGATGAGTTTGATATATGGAAAGGATACATCCGGCGCCAACGACGAGCGTCTTGCCCGGGGGGTTGCTGAGACTGAAGATGTCGTCACTGCTGATGCAGTGCTCCACCGCTCCGGGTATATCCGGGTAGTGCGGCCGGCCCCCCACAGCAATCACGATGTTCTTCGCCGTCATCTCCTTCTTAGACCCATTCTTCAACGTCGCGATAATCGTGTGCGCATCCTTGAACTCTCCCAACCCATTGATATACTCTATCTTCTTATCCCTCAAGTCAACTCTCGTCACCCAGTTGACGGATTTGATGTGGTTCTGTACGGACTCTGTGAGCGAGGGCCAGTTTATTTTGATGTCCTTTACGGCAGGTACGTCCCAACCATAAGAGATAGCCTCCTGTAATGTGAGTAGCGAACGTGCTAATCAGTGTGACGGTTAACAAATAAACAAGTTTTATCTTCTTATTCTTAAATTCATATATTAAATCAGAGATAGAAATGACGTTACAGATATAATTTTCATAGCTTCAGTACACAATGATAAATAATCAGCTGATACTTCAGACATTGCTTCATGCTTGTAGTGTAGGTACTCGGATTATACTTGGCGCGCTATTTCCAAGTCATCTTCGCAAAGGTTCATGTAGGTAAAAGGATTACTCGTGTTACGTGTAGGTAGAATGCGTAAATATTGAGCACCTTATCAAACAATACAGTGAAATATTTAACGTTTTCTGTCGACTCTGTTTCAGTACTTCTATCACCTAATAAGAGATGGCTAAGTCGACTCAAACTCGAATTTGGACCAAAGAAATGTATAGAATAGGAATAAGGGCAGAACCATGATGATGAAATAGTCAGGCTGTTTGTCCACAGATATCATAACCGGGATTTTAACGAGAACGAGGTGACGGCGCCGAAGTAGCGATAGTATACATTTACTTTGGCCGCCTGTCCATTGCACAGCTCCACCAGAACATCACGCTCGGTCCGAATAATCTGGTTTCCCGTTGACGTTGTGCGGTGTACGAACAAACAGTGTAATGGTTATCTTCCACAAATGGTCTTTAAACTATTTTATTTTTAATAACTTTGTCACTTTTCAGATCGCGATACGCATCAATAGCACCTATGAAATGTAGCCGCAATGATTAGAGATGTAAGATGGGCTATAAGCAAAATTGGTACAATCTAGCGTATTTCATCAAACAATGGATGGAGGTAGGTATAACTCCTATTCTCTAAATGATTGATAACATTATCATCGTACGAATGCCAGTATTGTTACCTCAATGATTATTATATTATCAGCAGTACTACACATTCAATAGGGCATAAAATGATAACGAAAGATTATAATAGGAACAGGATATAAAACGAGTTAGCAGTTTACTATTTAACTCAAGAGATTCTCTTGGCAAACGACTTCGAAGGGATACGAGAATGAAAGATGAACCGCGACATTGCACAACTCTACGTAAATTTAAACATGCTAATGATCGTTTTTCTAAATTAATGCAAATCATGTATTTATTTATATGAACGATGACTTGCAAGATTGGTGAATTGGATTGGAACAAATGTCTCAAAATAAAGTCCCACAATTCATGCAAACTACTAACATGGGTCATGGTTACTGAAAACAGTAATTTATAAGGTGTTTATAGTAAAGAATATTCTATTCTATGGTCCATTTGACATTTTTGGACATTTGAACGTAACAGCTATCGTATCGTCCTACCCACCGATGACAGTACTGTCTATGAACTTTCGTTTTTGGCCCAGCCTAGTGTCATGTCATGTTACTAGTGTTGCCAGATGTCCCGCTTTAGGCGGGACATCCCGTTTTTTTGCCGTCTAAGACGCGTCCCGCGAGCACCCTGAGCGAGACGCCCATAATCCCGCTTTTTCATATATGAAGCCCATTGGCTGGATGTTTTATAGATTTGTCCTAAAAGAAAAGAAACTGATAAAAGCAGCAAAATCAAGCTCGTTCTATAAAAAAATATGTAATTTCATTTCATTCATTTCTTACATTGCAATTTCCTTTTGACATAATAATACTCATTTTTTTTTTACATTTAATAATTGTTTATGTTTATATTATGAGCAATAGGTAGTAAAATCTTAAGGTTAATTGATCTCACGGAAGTCTAGTTTTTAATTAAACGATTGTTACCATATTTATGATTTTTTTCTACGTCCCGATGTTTTCGTCCAAATCCCGCTATTTTTTCATTTAAGTCCCGATATTTGAAAAAACGGATCTGGCAACGCTACATGTTACACACCGCCACTCCCGTTTAGTCTGCCGGTCATTAGAGTATACCCTAGGTCAGGGCTGGTCAAAGGTATGAGTTTCACATAGGAATTTTGGTTTATTTGTTTTGTTTGATCTGGAGAAGGTCAAAAATAATAATACGGTCAGAAGGGTCCTATAAATAGATTAGATGCCGAAAGTAGCTACAATTTCTAGTTAATTACAACCTTTTCAATTAATTAGTCATCATGGAAAACAGAATATATGAAAACATTATATTAAATAAATGGGAAAAAATCTCGCTCTTTTGTCCTAAAATACAATGCCCAAAATGGGGAAAACCTACAAAATTAATGGCATAACATGGGAACTGGAATGGGAATAAAATTCCATAATTTTCCGGGTTGCTAAAAAAAATATAAATTTACTTAGGTACGGATATTTATCCATATTCATCTGCGAAACGTGTACAACTAGTATATTAAAACATACATTATTAGTAAGTATAGTAAATTATTTATTTTCTTTACGACTCTTTGTGTTAACTAAACCCCAATGCCTAATCACCACGTCTTCGCTGTGGATGTATTAGTAAACATGAAACATTAATCAAAAATATTGATCGACTGGTCGGTAATGGCATATGTATGGGAACTTAGGAAATAACTCGATTGCTATGATCGACCGCTTCGCGACCTTGCGACCGAGTGAGGTCAACGGCAATCAACTTTTAGTTAAGGGCTAAATAGGCCCTAAATGAACGCACGAAAATTCCGGTGTACTTAAAACTTATGGTGCCTGCTTTGCAATATTTACAGCTTAGTTTTTTTTTTCTTACTGGCCCCTTTTTGTTATCATATACCCGGGTTAAAAGGAACAGATTTTGAAACAGTTAAATAAAAACTATGGGAATTAGAGCATAGTGGTCAAAGTAGCCATGGACCCCATTTTGGAACTCAATCTTAATTTTTCATGAAGCTCCTGTACCACCCTAATTGCGTAATTAGGTAGCTGGTTTTGCCAGGACTGTCTTTTTTCTGAAAAATAAAACGAACCCTGAACACAGTGTATACCTAACGTGACCATACGTCCCGCTTTTAAGCTATGCGTCCCACTGTCCCCAAGATAAGTAAAAATGTCCCACTTTGACAAAAACAAACAAAATTGTAGGAGCATGCAAGCGTTGTCACCCGGTCGAATTGAGAATATTTACTGAAAATCGTTGACAAGTAATCGCAACAATGCCAATTTTTAATAATTGAGTACATTTATGTCTACCTGGCAGTACCGATGTAGTCGAGTGTCACATATTATAATAAAATATGGATAATAACACAAGTAGAAGTTGCAGTGCTAAAAGCCATTTTGAGGACAAGGACAAAGGGTTAAACGAAACCTGATATACAAACTTATGATTTATTTTTAAATCAATAATAAGTCATTAAAGGGTGTCCCGCTTCGACGGAAAAAATAAATGGTCACGTTATTTGTATACCCTGCACCAAAAGCTACTGCATAACGTAAGGATTTAATCCTACCATAGAGGTATAATTTAGCAAATTGAAGATATTATATCAAATATTATTAGATAGATTATTGTTAGATTATTATTATTAGACATTATTATTTATTATTTTTATTTTTATTGATATTAAACGTTATTATATATATCATTATTATTTTATTGATTGTTTTTATTATTGTCGTTTATATCTTGGATGCTGAAAAAGACCTGAGTTGTACAGCAAGAGCTTTTTATCTATCTATTATTATCTAATGTAATCTATTGTTTTTCTAGTTAGACACACAATGTCACCTCTGACTACTGCACTTAAAAGAAACCCATTTTTTCCGGGTGTTATACCATGAAGCTACAGAATTCTACACTAAGTTAATGATATGAAACGACTACTATCTCCTTTGCTACCATTTTCTGAAACGATGTCTGTGCAACGCAAATTAAAATCGTTAAGGTGAGAGAAAACTAGAAGTGTTTTCAATAAAAAGATTATGAAGAAAAGGCGTTACGTTTATTCGATCTTTTGTCTAGGATTCTTGGAACATTGAAGCTACTATAAACAGCGCTGTTTAAGTGTCGATAAAATGTAGAATTCTTATTAAGGCGACATCCGTTTCTTAATGATTTTATACTGAAGATCACGTCTAAACGAGTAGTGTTGATGATTTGGAAAAAATATATGTTAATTATGAGCATTTTCTTAATATCTTAGTATAGGAATATTTTAGATTATGTTTATATTACAGAGTGAAATTAATTTGTAAAGTTATGTCTAACGCGGATAAAAACATGAGAATCACGCAAAATCTATCAAGCGTAGTTTTCTGAAAGCTTCAAATTAATAATGCGTCTAATTTAGGACAGCGCTCCTTCATATGGGGGATAAAGTAACCCGCGAAATTTAAAATTTCTTTCGTTTTTGCAATTTGCAGGTCAGTGTTAGATTGTATCTTGATTAAAATATGATTCGCGACCGTAACAAATATGGCTTTACAGCATTATAATAATTAAAATAGCAGCAATCTCAATATAAATAAATATTTGATACGGCCGCGAATCATTTTTAGATCAACATACAACCTGATACTGACCTGTACATTGCAAAAAACGTAAGAAATTTTTATTTCGCAGGCTACCCTTACGCTTTCGCCTTAAGATTGTCAAAATGCGGGTAACCTCTGAGAAAGGGCCGCTAAACATACACCTCACTCCGTTTTCGTATCCTTTTGAGCATAAGAACGACCTCCTTAATACAAAAGATGTAGGCGGCATTTAGACAGATGCGCCGCGCCGCGCTGTTCACATTATGCCCCAACTCCCACGTTAGTTCACGCAATTATTTATCAGTTTGAGACGTTTTATGTACTCAGGTGAGTAGTACAAAACGTATGGAATGGAGGTGATTAGTGCAGCTAAACACTAGGTTCATTTTTAAATTCAAAAGACGATTAGACGATTTAAGTACATATTATCTTTGTTCCGTAATGCAGTCGTGGACAACCGGCACGTGCGCTAATCTAGGCTCGTTACACTCACTGAACATCGTCTGTATTTGCTACAGAGAGCTCAAGCCTTGAGATTCAATATATCAGAAATTGCAATTGAAATTCTTTCTTCCTCACTTCCGTCATTGAATTGGTCACCTCAAACCATTTGAGGAGACGTGTGAGTCAAATGTCTTGGTAATCATTAATAGAGGAAACCATGGGGCAATTAAAAAGACTAATCCTACCAAGAACATAAGCATTAAACGGTTTAACCAGAATATTAATCAATAGGAAGGAAAATTAATGAGTTAATGACGTTTCGCGTAGATTATGATGACTCACTCATCATCATCCATCAGCCTAGCCTTTTCCCTACTATGTTGGGGTCGGGTTCCAGTAACCGGATGCAGTTGAATACCAGTATTTTACATGGAGCGACTGCCTAGCTGACCTCCACAACCCAGTTAATGGGTAATACGATACCCTTAGGTAAGGCTTTTTGTCAGACTTTCGAGCTGCTGACTATCCAAAACGACTGTTAAAGAGCTACAAATGACAGCCGGGACCAATACGTTTAACGTGCATTCCGAGGCAAGGAGGAGTCGCGATATGCAATGAATGGTCACCCATCCATGGACCGACCTCGGCAAGCGTAGCTTAACCTTCCATCGACCCGTGCAGATGATGACTCTATTTACTACATCGAGGCATTATGAATACTTGAATAGTATGATACTGTGCACGAAACTGCAAGTCACTACGATCAATCAAAAGTAAAGTAATTGAAAATTATTAAAGTAGATAGTGCTATAATCTTGAATTGTACAAATGTGAACTATAAGCTGTCTGAAATAAAAGTTATATTATTATTATCATCATTGAAATGCCTTTGACATGTCTCGGGACCCTGGGGTCCCGGACCTTTGGAAGGCGTACGAAGGCTATAAAGGGGTAAGAAGGTAGGGTAAGGGGTAGGGAAGGGTATAAAGGCCTTCTAAGTCCATTCAATGCAAGAGGAAAACAAAAAACGAATAAAAATGAAACAGGTTTTAGATCTGACTGTAAATAAATTCTTATCTGAAATACGCGTAAAGCTGCTCAATTTCTCGTGTCACTGGCTATTTATGTTCCAGCCAAAGCCAATAATAAATGCTTTTAGGCACAGATCTGTGCTTTGCTTTGGGATGGTAAGGCTAGGCTAGGCTCAGATGGTAAACACATGACTCGCCATTTGGCAAGACTTATCACTACTTATCAGGTGCTTATGATATGAACTACGCGAAACACAGTAATTTCACTAGTCACTATAATTTCTCAAAGGCAATGAATGGTGTTTCTGGTATGGCAAGCATGTGCATGGGAATCGTAAATGCGAATTGACGGTTTTTTGCCCGAACCCCTTAGATGGGTAAAGGCTGTATTAAAATTAACAACAATAATATTGTAAAAATCGTTATTTGTGTCTTTAACTCTTCACTTATCAAAAGCAACATAGATATATGGAAACCGGTCTAAATAGCCGCAACAATGTTGGTAAATCCAAACATGTACTTAATTCCGGCGCCGGCACATGAAACAATGCACAATCGCACATAACTGTACAGGTCCCCCTAGGTTGTATGAGCCAACGACGCTCCGCAGTGATCATACGGAGATAAGGCATACATGCAACCAGCCATTATAAACCAAACAATGACTTGTGAAAATTTTTCGTAAGTGATATCGGTATGACTGTTTGTATTTTTTTATAAAAATACTGAATACAAGGAGAGGAAGAATATTTTTTGTGATTATTGAAAAAAGTTCTGTTTAAAATGGCATAATAGCTTAATATATTTAGAGAGCTATTGTATTTAGAGGCGGCCATTCGATTTCATTACGTTTATATTTAGAGCACGCACCAAATAAACCTGTTATTATTTAACATGCTATATTACGTCTGGGGTATGCAGCAATGACATGTCATTACTTATTGTTTCTTCAGTCATAGGTACCTACTTAGCTACATAATGATTTGCAAAATAAACAATAATGATGTTATCATACTCGTTTATTTTGGACTAATTACAGTACAAAAACGAATAATATCAGGAAAAAGATTAGCTTAATTTATAATACATAATTAACAGAGCTAACGCGCAATTTTAGTTTAGCCCTAGACTATTGTATAAATTAGGTACTTTTGTTTGTTTTCCCTAAAATGGTTAACCCAAACATATAAATAATTATGGTAACTAACTACGTAATAAAGAAAATAATTTGTAACCATCTCCAACAGGGAACAATCCAAGTTTCAGGGTTTCATGTAGGATGTGGGTAGGATTCAGGTGTATGTAGCAAAGGATAAGAGTCAGGAAACTTACCACCTAAGAAAAAATATAAAAGAACTTATGTAGCATTATGAATTTATAATTGAAGCCATAAAAAAAACAGGCCAAGTGCGTGTCGGACCAAGCACATTAAAGGGTTCCGTAGTTGGGATGAATTTATCCCAAGAACAAACTTAACATTTTAGTTGAAAACATGTTCTCCCATACGGAATTTATGGGAGATCATGTTTTTCAAACTTCAAATTTAAATTGGTTGATTATTACTCGTTAAACTGTACAGCCCTGTGTGTAGCTCTGATAGTTTTCCTTTTAATTTCGTTATATATACTACTGCTGTGAATTTTTTCACAAATCCAAGTACAACCATTTAGCTGGCAAGATACTTGGCTCTAACAAAAAAATTCAGTTAAAGAGATAAAGATATATTTATTTTGTAAAACATGAGTACAATATTTAGGTCTTATATGTAAGTTAGGTAGCTACATGTTTTGCCATGTATGGCATACAAAAAAAGCTTAATATTTCACTAACGGATCCCAGAATCCAAAAATGGTTTTCACAAACTCACAACATTTTTGAACGCAACCTTTCTAACGATACCCCACAACATGAGGTGATTGAGGGAAAAAAAAAAGTGTAGGGGAGGTACCCTAAAAAAATATTTTTCTTGATTTCATTTCACCACTTTGTCGGCATTATTAATATGTATATATATGCCAAATTACACCTTTCTAGTACTAACCGTCTCTGAGCTAAGCCGCGGACAGACAGACGGACATGGCGAAACTATAAGGTTCCTTGTTTACTACGGAACCCTAAAAAGTAGAACCACTTATAATCCCTTGATAATAAAAGTAAATACTACTAGGTCTTCCAAGAAAAGCTCTGCCTTCTTTCATATATGTTAGCAAAACAATTTCATTTTACTGTTGCTGATAAATTTAAATGATTACAAGTTTTATTTAAATATTTTATTGAGCAAAAGATAAAGGGCTATTATCAAATAGGGTTATGATATTTAAAAAAAAAGGAAAAAAAGCTCACATGAATACTTTCTCCCAACAAGGCAGCCTGATGCATCAGCTTCTTGGGTATACAGCCTACATTGACGCAGGTGCCACCGAGCCCCCATTTGGTGCCCTGCGGCGATGGCGTTACGTAGTCCAGCACCGCGACCTTGGCGCCGATGTTCACGGCCTCCTTCGCACACGCAAGCCCTCCCGAACCACCACCGATAACGGCCAGGTCATAGTCGAAAGTTCCATCTAAAATGGACATAATAATACTGTCAGTAAGGATGTTATTGGATGTAACCAAACATGTTTACGTTGGGACTTTTGTGACCTCAACCTAGGCCAGCATTAAGTTCATGAAATTTTAATAAACACACAATATTTTTAATGAGGATCAGGCACGTTTTTATAATACTTAATTATACAGATCAATAGAAATAACGAAGGTACTACGATTTTAATGAACCAGCCTGAATACCAACGTTAGGCACCAACAAGCAAGGTCGAGGTCTGCCCGTTTTGGAAAACTTGTAATAACTTCGTCATTTCTTAATGGATTTTCAACATAGAAAAATTAACAATAGACCAGTGGACTCCAGAGAAACCTCGCCCCCTAGCAATGTAAAAAACAATGCAAGGAGGTGAGGTTTCTCTGGAGTCCAATGTACAAGTAGTAAGTAACAGTATTTTATAGTGCACATGGTACCGTTGTTAAAAATCCAAGATCTGATTTTGCACATGATCCTCATTAGGTATTCAGTTACAGAAGTGAAAATTATCCTGCATATATTTGGCATATCATGTTGCAGTCCCATTAATAGTTCTAGGTATGAGCTGGCACTCAAATGACAGAGCTGGTTGCCCAGAGCTCCAGTAGTAGAGTAGCACTAAAAGAAGAAGCTTCAATTAGTCACAAATGGATAAAAACCACCATTTATTACACTAGTG
Source organism: Agrochola circellaris (assembly GCA_914767755.1). NCBI lineage: Eukaryota > Metazoa > Arthropoda > Insecta > Lepidoptera > Noctuidae > Agrochola > Agrochola circellaris. The sequence continues at coordinate 2,189,193 of OU611849.1, forward strand.
TCACTACATCTAAACACACACTAAATGTATAATAGATAGAGGGTAGAGAAAAATAATAAAACAGACTATTTCAATCAAGAATCTGGAATGAAATTTTCTTTCTAATAGCATTATGTTTGAATGTGATATTTCATTTCTTCGAGTGAGTGCTTTTGTAATATTTTGTAACCAGGTACACAGCTGTAGAATTAATACAAGGAAGCTTGTTTTCTTTAAGCAATTGATGACCAAACCATTCCCTGTGGATAGCGTTAACATTCACATTGAAAGTGCGAACATTTTAAATTATCTAAACATATATTCTCATAGCAACCCAACTTGTAACAGTTGTAACTACTGTTAGTTCCTTCCCATAAATGTGATAGCATGTGCATGACAAATATTACTGTGAGGTTTCACAGAGTTCATTTCATACCTTCAGGGGTATTGTCTATAGGAGCAACCAACTTGGCATTACGGCCACAACACAGCCAGCCTGATATCACCAAACAAATTCAAACTGTAGCATGATGAAGGAAAAAAATATGAAATATTTTCATGTAAACTTGCTACATAATATCATGGCTGATTTTATCTGGATATTATGGTCAGTTTATTTTTTTTAGGGTTTACATTTACTTTCTAGCGCCTTAGTTGTGATAATACAAAACAATTAAATATTGTGCAATGGAATTTATAAATATGCTAGACATTTGGATTGATTCCACCATCCCAAGAATGCAAATAATTTCTTGCAGATTCTGTTTTAGAACAAACTATTTGTTTAGCAATCAATAAGCATGCAATTAAAAAGTTTTAAGCATTCCCTAGTAATCGGTAAAAAATCAAGTTACAAAAACTGGGTTGTAGGTATGAGTTGCTCAATCAAGAGTGAGGTTAGACAATTATCTGCACTTCAAGGCTAAAACATCGACAATCTTGGACTACTTACGAGATTTAAGTGTTCGTTGGGCCAATTTCAACGCTCTCTCAGTTTTAAATAAAGGTTTTATCAAAATATTTAACCTTACAAAATTACTTAGTATTGTCATTTTGACGTAAATGTGACAGAGACAAGGAAAATACACACACCGAACCTTTGGGGGTTGTAAAAGATAACTTTTAGCAAAGACGTTTTATCTAAAGTAAGTTCGCAAAATGAAGACCGTATTTATCACCGGTGCCAACAGGGGCCTCGGCCTCGGGATGGTGAAATATCTCACTAAACAGAACACTGCGAAGACAATAATCGCGACGTGCCGGACCGTATCAGAGGTATGCTAATCTTATTTCTTACTGACCTATAGGTGCCATCACTCCAATATTTGTTTTAAACACAGGTTATATCCACACTTTCTCTACTTTTGATTGTAATTGTAGCGCACTAAAACTGTACGACGTCTCTCGATCAAATACTATTCGATCAAAGGCGTAAAGTGCTTTTTGTAGCAGGCCAACAATCCGAGAGTGTGAAAGAGATAGCGAACCAGTCTCGTTTGACAGCGAAGTAGCGAACTGCTGGCTACGACATGTGACGTCACCGTCACTGGCATTGAAAATAGTGCTGTGATCGTGACGTATCACTTTTTCAATGATGTCATCACACCATCATGAGTGAGACCAGACAATTATTACTAATGTTTGCATGAGTGTGGAGTTTGTACATCGAGATAATTCCAGAATAACAATATTAACAGATCTTCAACATCATACAATCGGGGACGATTGTATCCAACACAGACAAACTATCTACTAGTACATATAGGGTAACAAACAATTATGTGTGCAATTATTAAGTTACGTAAATCCCTATCATAGCTGTATTCCCTGAAGGGGTAGGCAGAATTGAGTACACCCACATTCAGTCAAATAAGTGTTGCCAGACGCTGACGGCGTGTCCTCGTACAGACATGGTCTGAAATCTCGTAGGTATTTTGTCAACAAAACCTCGTACATACCATTTATATAATAAATTCCTTAAAATCTTTTGATTTTCTAGCCAAATATCCCATAAACGAGTACTTTAGCAAAAAAAGCAATTTCGTAAAAAGTACTACAGGGGCGGCAGTCTCGATATAGCGACATAACACGGACGCCATTACGACTTTCAAAATGTCGGCGTCTCTCGACGGTCAAAATTCGAAAAAATCACGTGCTTGTCAATCAAGTCGCGCGCGTCTAGGGACTCCATTACGACTGCGACCGAATTCGCTATCAATGTCGAGACTGCCGCCCCTGGGCAGTATGTACAAGTTGTATGTAGAAACACACCTTAGGTAGGTATACACCGCTCGGAAAATCTAGTGTCCAATGAGTCCATAGTTGGTGGCAGGTCGTACAACCGGAATTTCACATCCGGTTTTTTTTTTTGTATCCGGTATGTACCTACTGTAGTGAGGGTGGAGTACCTAGACATATTTTACTAGATTTTGCCCGCGGCTTCGCCCGCGTTGATGTCGGAAAATATCCCACAGGAACGTGTTAACGGGATTCAGAGTATCCTATGTCCTAACCCAGGTCATGGCCTATCCTATGGCTTTCATCTAAATCTGTTCAGCCGTTACGGCATGAAAAGGTAACAGGCAGATAATAATGTGTTTTAGGGTTCCGTACCTCAAAATGAAAAATTTTATCCCTTAAGGATGACTTCGGTGTCTGTCAAGACCCTTTTTCTCAAGAACGCGTGGAGGCATCAAGTAGAAATAGATATCAAAAACTTAGATCTTTTTTTTTTTTTTTGCGGGTGGGAAATTATCAAATAACTTCTCCCGCTCTGGGCGGAGCGGCAGGGCGTGTCAGACTTTTACTGACTAAAACCCACCCGTGTTCCTTCCGTTGCCTGTGTGCCGGGGTCGCGAAATCCCTTTCGGACAAACCCGCAACCCCGGCAGGCATTGGCCCTTCCGGACCCCGTCAGTTGGTGCTGACATCTCTTTGAGGCGCGCGTGGAACACGACGCGCCGTCGACCCGGGCCAGGTCCCTATCGGACGGCGAGCTACCCATTACTCACCGTCCGCAAGCCCGCGCCTACGGTGGCCGGAAGTCGGCTCGCGACTCCCGACGCCCGGGGCGTCTCCTGCGGCGACTAGGGGCGCGAGAGCGCGCATTTTGCCTCTCCCTGGCGCGCTCCGCCTCCTCCTTAGCGAGCATTACTGCTTAAAACTTAGATCTACGGTCGCAATGAAAAAATACGACCTATTATGCCGCATATTTTGACACTCGAAAATAAAATTGGTTATTTATTGTTAGTTGTTAGTTGAACTGCAACGTTAAGTTTTTCTTATATCTGGGACCAAGAATGTATAGGCCGTGTTTTGAAGTAACACTTAGTTTGTATTTCATTAGGTACTCTATTAAAAGTTATTTTTCAATTGAAAAGTTGCGTCGGAACCCTCAGGGCGCCAGTCCTACTCACACTTGTCCGGTTTTTTTTAAATAAATAAAACAGGTTTTTATTTATTCGATCATCGTATTACCCAGTTACTGGGTACAGATAGCCCGTGGCTCCGAGTAAAATACTGGTAGGTACTCAGCTCCATCCGGTTAGGCTGGAAGCCGATCTCAACATAGTTGGGAAAAGGCTAGGCAGGTTGATATGATACATCGCACCTTTGGTAGAACAAGGGCATAATTGTCATAAATTGCCAAACGAATGTCTTTGTCCCTCCAGTTCAAAGGGCCTTTTTAAAGCATTTCTGCATATTTAAGTCATTTTGGCAATTTATGACAATTATGCCCTTGTTCTACCAAAGGTGCGACATGTTAGAAAGGTTAGTTTATTGTAATAACTTTTGACCGTGTGGGCAGATTTAAATGAAATAATGACTTGACAAATGACTAATGTTATTTCAAGATACGGACTATGACTATATTTCCAATCCCTTAAATCCCTTGAAAAGAAGCCACAAAAATAAAACAATATTTCATGTGAATTTTAAAATCATCCCCTATTTTACCCTCTTGAGGGATGATTTTTGAAAAACGCTGAAATACGGAATTATTTATTTGTTACCAAAAGCATGAATTAAAATTTTCATAGCCCTAACTTAAGAAATTATAGGTTTCCCATACAAACTTTCATCCCCTATATCCCCCCCCCCCCGCCTTAGGGTTATTTTTGAGACAAAAAGTAGCCTATGTCCTTCATCGGGATGCCATCTATCTCCTTGCCAAATTTTATCGAAATCCGTTCAGTGTTTTAAGCTTGAAAAGGTAACATACAGACAGACAGTTACTTTCGAATTTATTACGAGTATATATGGATTTTATTTTATAATTATTATTTTCTCGTCGTGGTCGTCTACTTAATTCCACTTAATTTAGTTGAAAATGTCGTAATCGTTATGTAACATATATATGTTACATAACGATTACGACATTTTCAACTAAATTAAATTTATTATTAAATCATGCAGTGAGAAATACTCGGAATCTTTAAAGATTCCGAGTATTTCTCACTGCATGATTTGTATCAACGAATCTAGTACAAAAACGAACAGGGATGCATGTAAGCTCGGACTTCGTAGGTACCAGCTATCTAATTACGCAACACATTTTGGTAAACGATTACGACAAATCTGTTTCATTTTTACAGTTCAACAACATTCATTGTGTTAATTACGTTATCGAGCAGATTTTTTTTCGAACTTAAGTAGTAATGGATTAGCAATTTGTTTCAAAACTATTCAGATTCTGATTGATCGTGTATTACGGAATTAGGGTGCTGGACCTCTGAATCTCGTACATGTACTTACGAGAAACCTCGTACGGATGTCGTCAATAGACTCGCTAAGTAAAAGTACTACAAGGAACTTGAACTGTTCAAGTTCCATGTAGTAGCGAGTCTATTGCCGCTAACTAACTGCACAAAGAATTTATGTTTATGTATGTACCTATATAACAGGCAGTGTTATACTATTAAGTTTACCTAGGGGGTCATGAAAGAAAATCCTAATTAAAATTATAAATACGAATGTGTGTTTGTTTGTACGCTTTCACGGCTAAACAACTCAACCGATTTAGGTATGGGGCTACTTTGAATCCTGAGGAAGGACATAGGCTACTTTTTATCTACATACCACGCGGGCGATGCCGCGGGTGGAAGCTAGTCACTGATATTTATTGATTTTATAATGATGGAAACTCAGAACAGACATCGCTTATGTAGGGAGTCTGTTAGGATGTAGGAAAACTGACAAATTAATAGTAAATTGTAGAAAATAGTAGAGATACTGGCAAATTTAACCACTACGGGCGCTAGCAGCACAAACAGTAAACAAATAATGTATTCTCAATTATTTTATCATCGTAACTAATATTATAAATGCGAAAATGAGTTTTTTTGTTTGTAACACTTTCACGCTTAAATGGCTGAACAGATTTGAATGACATTTGGCACATGTTTACCATGACCTGGGTTAGGACAAAGGATACTTTTTATCCCAGTAGTACCTACCTTTCCGTGGAATAATTTCCGACCTCCACGCGGGCAAAGCCGCGGGCAAAAGCTAGTTATTTATAAATGATTTCTTCAGTGCTGCATTTTCGGATGTCCAATTATTTATTTACTGTTATCACTTATATTTTACAGGTGGGAACCAATATAACAATGTAGTCAGCATTTGCAACACTCAGAGACCCCACCCAAAACCAATCAGACACCGCCACCCATTAATTTTAAACTAACAAACGTTCCGTTTACTGCTTTTGCTGATGGCGCCACCTATCGACTTCGTTTTGCGTATACTGTTCCATTAGGAATTCTGCCTCTTAAATACGTTATTTTTAACTTTTCAGGAACTGAAAACACTATCGGCAGAAAATAAAAACCTGGTTATTTTGAATTTGGGTAATTTTGAATTTATTTTTATAATTTTCTGGTATTTTTGTTTTTTGCCACAAACACGTTTCTGTCCAAAAATATATATTTTAATGTTCTGATATATTTTTCCATAACGTAAAAGAAATGTTTCAGATGTTAAGAATACCTCGTCGTTCGCTGATTTGTCCACGCAAATAAGCAAAATTGTTAGCAACCAGGGACTAAACCTGCTAATCAACAATGCTGGTGTTACCACTAAGTTCACCAAGCTGCCCTTCGTGAAAGCTGAACAGTTGCTGGATAACCTGACCGTCAACACGATTGCACCAATTATGCTTACAAAGGTTTGTGAAATACAAATTAAGAATAGGGAGCCCTAAAGCAGGTGTGGGAAAGAGATGAAGCTCTACAGGACGTAAAACTCTATCTCTTTCCCCCACTGAAGTAAGATTAAAATAATACTGCTTTAGAGGTGGTGTTAGGCCCCCTGAGCACTCGATTTGCTGACGGCGTGACGGCTGATAGAGAGATTTGTAAGAAAGATGAACTACGCCCTAATCTTAATCTATTTGGGGTAGTCAGGTAGGCCCCAATAAATTGGGACGTTCGAATATCTATTATAATTTTAGAAACAAATAACGGAAGGGTCCTGTCACCCCCAAACAACACCCGCAAGATCACCATTATTATTTTAAGCTATTGCATAGCTTTTATCGGAGACTCTGAGCGCGGCGACCGAATGTAGAAATTCCGTAACGAAAAAAAAACCTGACGCGAAAGTTTGTGAGGATGGATGGATGGATGTTTGTTACTCTTTCACGCAAAAACTACCGAACGGATTTTTATGAAACTTTACAGTAATGTGGCTTATATATCAGAATAACACATAGGCTACAATTTATAAAGATTTTATGTGATTTAGCCATAATATAACGATAAGTATCCAGTAAGTCGGAAAAAATCCTGCCCTCTGAGATCTATCTTTGCGTGCGCTGCCTAAACCGCTGGAGTTACATGAAAAGAATGTATTGTGGGGTTGTTTGTCTTAAAGAGTTCTAAATAAAAGTCCGCGACAGCATATATCTACCTTTTATGTGGAAGCCATTATAGCCAAAATAGTGAGCTATAAATACATTTAAATTGAATACTTTTTTTAAGTTGCATATTTTAGAGTATTTAGTTAATTCGTATCAAAATAAATACCTTCATCGCTTTCGGTATTTAATGTAGATAAAATTTGTCTTTTACACTAAGTAATTTGGACTAATATTTTAAAAGTTAGAACGATAAGAATGACCTGCGATGAGTCGACGGCGGGCGCGCAGAACGAGGGTGGAGGGGCGGGATAGGCAATGACGCGCGATCGCCGAGTGCGCGACCCGAACGCGGGCAGACGCGTGAGGGCAGACGTCATTGACGGTTGTGTAAATTCTGCGATTTAGGGGGGGGGTATAGGGGTATTTTTTTAAAAAAATATTTTAAATCAACAATATTATCTTCTTATTTTTGAATATATGCTATGCAATAGCTTTACCGCGGCAGTCCTCGAGTACCACACGTATTTTTATTATTTCCAGACTTTACTGCCCATCCTTAAACAAGCCGCGGACGCCAACAGTGACAAGCCCATGGGAGGACATCGTGCAGCCGTCATCAACATGAGCTCTATTCTTGGGTCCATTGCACAAAATGACCAAGGAGGCTTTTATCCTTACAGGTGTTCTAAGGTACAACACGATCACACAAGTTATTCCTATGTATTTCGTTTTACTATGCCACCTGATCCATACTTCGTTTTCAGGCGGCATTGAATGCAGCTTCAAAATCAATGAGTATCGATTTGAAAAAGGATAATATTGTGGTGGCGTGTATGCATCCAGGGTGGGTGAAGACAGATATGGGTGGCCAGAATGCGCATCTCGATGTCGAAACTAGCGTCTCTGGGATATTTAAGACCATAGACAAACTTTCCGAGAATGATACTGGAAAATTCCTGAATTATGATGGCTCCGAACTTCCGTGGTGATTAGCAAGAAATTGTTTAGTTATGTAGTTTCAGCGTAAATAATTATATTATTCCATTTTGTATGTCTTTTGTTTAACTTCAACCATAACAAAATAATCAGGGAAGGCAGTTATCAATTTTATTATAGTTTTGTCGCCTAGTCGTGTCTTGCTCTCATATTTAATGCAGGCGTTAAGGACGATTTCATGATAAAAAAACCTATATACTATATACCTACTTATCCTTACTTACCTTGCCAACCGGCATGCTGATTAGGATCCTTGCTCAAAGAAGATGATATAAACTTCCTGGCTCCTTTAGGTGAAACTGCAAACAGTAAGAAAAAGTGGGTTCACAGTTCCGACATAGAATTGCTCAAATTAACCGTCGTAACTCCTCATAATTGTTATTCAGCATAGAGTTCGACAAATGGGCATGGATTATGTAAGTATATATGATTTATAGAGTAGGTATTTCGATTCTATTCTATTCTTTTGACCACGAATTTTGATCATGGGCCGGCCGGCAACTAATCCCGAAGACTAACCAACTAGATACGCAGATATTACCTACTTACTTACAGTGCACAAGTGAGTGTGACACACACTTGTGAACCTATGTCACTGTGTGTGTCACTCAGGTCCAGTGTCTCTTCCCTGGGAATCGAACCCAGGACCTCACGCACAGCCATGCTGTGATCCGTAACGGCGTCGTTGATGAACGTGATGGCGGCGCGGGCGCTGCTTGGTGAAGATGTCAATTCCAGTAGTTCCAATACCCAACCAAACTTTAAAATCATCAGAAACTCATCACTGAGAGGGTTTTACCAAATGAGTAAAGAAGTTTTACTTAATAATATTGTCTGCTGGACCGCAGTTTTTATGTTTATATTACTCACTAGATACCACATTGCATTATTCGGTTTTTAAACTGGTTTTGGGGAATTATAGCCAGTGGGATGAATTCACATGAAATGCTAAAATATCATCGCCGAATTTGTAATATAATGTAGATACCACATGATTCATCGACGCATCGTGTGATCGCGTCGACATTGCTCTCCCTCGTTTAGGGCCTAATTGAATAACAACAGAACATTCAAAAGAGCAGCTGGTCTCTGCGCCCTAATCGTGTGGAGTCGTCACTTTGCACAAGCTCGAAAATGGGAGTACCGTGCCTACTTGTGAGATAACAAAAAAAATACTCGTTTCGTGATGCAAATGGAGCGGTGTGCAACAAAGGAAGAAAATTGACAGTACTTACAGTAGGTAATCTTAGATTTAATCAAAATTATTGCACCGTCACTTTTAGCTAGCGAGTGCTGACTGTTTATAAGTATAGTAGGTAATGTAGGTAATGAATTAATCATCGTGGATTTCATGTATTGATTAAGTAACTACGACGATGTTAAGTCATACCAAGTAGCTGTACCTTAGCTGTACATACTATTGCGTGTTATGTAACGATACAAAAATATTATAGTAAAGTCATTATTATAGTACCTTTTACACTCATAATAAAACGTTTTTATGGCGCAGTTTAGAATGGTCAGTCACTGAGTCACCTAATAACCAAATAAAACAGGCTTTCTATACAATGTGTTACCTACGTCTTGTATGGTCTATGGGCAACCCTATAGAATGAAAGTTTTCATATGAATACAGATGGGACACTCCGCAGTTTATGTATGAAGCTACAAGTACGCGGCGGGCCCGTTTTGCTGGGCCAATAGGGATGTTGACTGGGAAAAAAAAAACAATTTAGTCCGTTAGTCAGATAATAAAAAAATATTAGACACGTAGTTTTTGCTTTATCATATTAATAAAAAATGGTTTACATAAAAGGCATTAAAGTTGGGGAGTGGGGGCTCGCTACGTTACAAGTCTGTAAAATCTACCGGCCAGTTACGTCATGCCACATTTTAACTCATTGCCTACTCAATGTAGGTATAATTGGCTTATTCCACTTTTCCCCGTTGGATGATCCCCATTGATGGGGATTAGTGAACTTTTTGTTCACTATTCCCCGTTGATTGCCGCAATCTTTTGATCACGTAAAAAAAGAAAAAATACGTACCTACCTACCTATCCAATATTTTTTTATAATCTACCTGAAGGCTTTTTTTTTTTGTTTCCGTCCCTATTCAGTGAGCTTAACGTAATCAGAAGATCTATGAGTTACGCGATAGAAAGAGAGGCAACTTATCTAGGTGAATATAACTGTAGGTGATTAGCACTATGCGACCTGAATTGCACTTTATTGTGTCGTACCAAGAGTCACTTTTTATTTAAATGATTTTGCGGAGTGTCCCATCTGTATAATCTGTGGTTAAACTAACCTACCTACAGAGCCAACCCATGCCAGAGGCCCTAGTGCGAGTTTCTTTTCCATATCGACTTTACGTATCGACCGCATTCGGCGCTCCTATTGGCCCTTCACTAGTGAAGGCCAGTGAAGGGCCAATCGGAGCGCCGAACGCGATCGATGCGTAAAGTCGAGATGGTTACGTAGCTCCTTGATAAGTGGAACCCATGCCAGATGGGTTCCACTTATCAAGGTGCTACGTAAGTAGGTAGGTTAAGATATTTATAAAGTAGTCTATCGGTTCCTCCTACAATATATAAGTATACCTAATATTCTATGTTAGTATAGGTATCTACATTTTTTACACGACTGCAGCTGATCGATGAGTCGATAACAAAGCGCCACCATGACTCGACTCACAGGCGGTCAACGAAGTATAATTATATAAATAAATTGATTTGAATTGAAGACTCTTTGTAGAATTTGTATAAGTAAATGGTACCTACTAACGAACAAAATTAAACGGCATCACGCTGCTGTCTTAAAACGGCATGGCGCGTCATACTATGCAGCTACAGGGCAGTACCTACCTAGCGGGCCCTGCTCTGCAAATGATTAGGTGTATGGGCTCAGCCCAGTCATAGGGCTGACCGTACCCTCTACCGTACCGTTCTCCTATTCCGTCCTTAGAGGAGTTGTCTTAATGGTAACCGTAAGTAGGTACCCAAAATATCGTAGTCCCAAACTCTGCTCAGATTGCATGGTATCCATCCCTCACGGTACCTACATAAATGTGTACAAATAAAACTACAACAAACAGCTGACAGCTCACGATCGCACATAGATATTAGATAGGTACATTTAAACCAATGGGAGTTTCTAATAAGGAAATATTTTATTACACCAAATCCTACGATAATATCAAATAGGTGGAACATAAACCAATGCTCTTTGATAAGCGACCCATTTACAACAAGCTGTTAACGTTTTTCATAAAATTTAATGATGATTGTTAAATGAAGCGAACAAAAATTATTATAGCTAACATAACTTGTAGGAGTTGTAGGTATGTAGGTACCCAAGTATATACCTAATCTAAGTAGGTACCTACCCTATGATGACGAGTCAGTTTTGTGTGTTGACATTGGTTGATTGAATAGTTATTGATGGTATTTCTATATACTTACATTATGGAATGCAAATAAAGATATGAATATGAATAACATTAAAATAATATTGTGACTGTGTATTAAAATGGCCAATACAATTTTAATAAACAGGGACTTGTGGATTGTGTCCTAATAAACAACTTTCTTGCCCCCACTTCCCCATAGACTTTTCAAGCTCAATACAATGCGAATCTTACCAAACTTGTTACATTGATCCCTATGAGGACAGAGACTCGATAGATCCATTTTTATTGCAACTTTTAGTGGGTTACCGTGCTGCTGAAAATTTATTTTACAAGAGATATAACACTGGCATTTTACCTGTGGCTGTCTTTGTGACATGACATTGATTTAACCATAGATTTGTAACTTATTGGAAAAAGGCCGAGTGCATCTTCTCTTTCTAATTTGAAAAACCTCAAAAACGGGGAGTTCGCACAGTGGCTGCGCATCGGGGGTCTAGCGAAATCCGTAATTTTGGCCGAAGTTACGGACGTTTGGTGCTCGTGCGTATAGTGACGTTTCGTACTCCGTCTCACTAACGGTAAGTCCGTAAGTGAGACGAAACTACGGATTTCGCTTAGGGAGTAGACCCCCAGGTTTGTAGGTTCACATAATTCTTATGACACGTCCTGTCCAAATCTGATCTCCAGACAGCAGCTCGGGCTAACGCCGGACCTACATGCGTTGAAAATGCTCGCCACACGCATACCTCGGTCTGGAACTAGATCTAAGGCGTGAAGCACATTGGTCTGGCGTCTGGCACGGACGTGGCAAGGACATTTACTTTTCTATTCGAATACCGTGTTCGGTAATAAAGTCGTTATTTGAACAAATTTCAACGTGATGTCTTCGAAGCGACTACAAGAAAATAAAAATGTAATAAAATAAATTTTACGAGAGCGAGTGTCTTCTTCTTCGGTCGCCGACATGTTGACTCGATATCTGGCAATAGACAAATCTGAAAACCCTTCGCTCCATGCTTTTTATCGTCATACCTGTGCCATACCGGTGCCATGCCTGCGCCCGATCCGAGCTATGTCCGCGCCTTACCACAGACTACGCCTTACCCGAGCCATGTCCGTGCCCGACGCCAGATCAATGTGCTTTGCGACTATGAGCCGTCGAGCTATTATTTATCCACATAATTCTTATGACACGTCCTGTCCAAATCTGATCTCCAGTCACCAGCTCGGGGTACCGCCGGACCTACATGCATTGAAAATGCTCGCCACACATACCTCGGACTGCACCAAGAACTATAACTATAATTTAAATTAATTATCGAACAAACACTCCGTCCACGTGGAGCACTTGGCTTGCCTCGCCGTCCTGGGTTCGACCCCGCGTCGCGTCTCGCACGCACGGCGGCAGGCTTTGTTTACCAAGTGGGTACAGCACATTTTTAGGGGTCGTCCATAAATCACGTGAGACTCGAAAAGCAGGGAGGGGTTTCGGAAAAAATCAAGAAAAATCACAAGGGGGAGGCAGGTGTGGTGAGACATCACGTGTATTAATTTTTTTCTAAACCGATAGGCGGTCCCCCAATTAAAATATTTTTCTTTCTATATAAAGATAAAAAATATTCTATTTTTTTAAGATACTTTGCACCAAAACATACTCTTAACTTTGGGTAGGGGGGGAGGAATTAGCCTAAAACCTCACCACTTATCAGCAGGGGGGGTGGGGGTTAAAAGTTACTAAAAAATATCACGTGATTAATGGACGACCCCTTATCAAAAGTGTTCGTCTATGAAGCTTGTTACAAACAATGTATTTTACGAACTATTTATGAGGTCTTTTATTCATAATTTGCATTTTGTTTGGCAAAAAATATGTAAATAAGTATGCGTCTAATCTAGATCAATATTTCGTGATAATCATAAAATAAGTAGGTATTTCTTTTTCGTGTGGTTAATGACTAACCTGCTATCTAATTACGCAACACATTTTCGTTGACAATTCCGACTAATCTGTTTCAATTTGACAGGTCAACAGCATCCATTGTGTTATTTACGTTGTAGAGCAGATTTTTTTTTCGAACGTACGAAGCTATGGATTAGCAATCTGTTTCAAAACGATTCAGATTCTGATTGATCGTGTATTACGCAATTAGGGTACTGCCATGCGATTCTGTAAACATCTCACCGTGAAAACTTGGGTGAAGTGAGCTGTCAATAGTGTCAATCCCTGTGGAATGACAGCTCACTCCACGCTCACTTCACCTAAGTTTTCACGGTGAGATGGTTACAGAATAGCACTGCTGGTGTCAGAGTTTTAAAGCCACATATGGGCCTCTGACTTGGCTTCACATGCCGTCGAGAAATATCTCTCAAGCATGCCGGTTTCCTCACGATGTTTTCCTTCACCATTTTTGAAGATAAATAAGTACCGATACGAAACATTTGGTTGTTTTATTTCTCAGGAACTAACCAACTAATCAAGAGCGAGTGCTTTTTTATTTAGAGTAGCTAGCGTACTATTTAGCGTACCTAAGTACATTTTAGGTACATATTTTCGATATTATTATATTTGAGTAATGGTTAAATATTGATATATTAACAAACACCCGTTACCCTGACGTCAATATGGCGAGTGTATAGCTTGTCGACTCTGAAATGACGCACCCCGCTACCGCATCCGCGGTGGGACTATAGCGGATAAGGCCCTGTCGCGCTCGTTAGCAATAGGTACTGGTCCATAGTGACTACCCAAGGCGGATCCAGTATCGCTACCGAGCCCGACAGCGATATCGCTTATCGGATTTCTATGGGTAATGCGGTAGTGGGGCGCTTCATTTCAGAGTGGACAAGCTATACCAACATTTTGATTCAATTTCGTTCTGAAGAAGGTACTTAATTTTTTTTTGAACCTGGGTAGGTACTAAAATAGTTCATTTTGGGTATTTTTTTTTTGGTAAATGGAATGATTCGATTAGTTAAGGTACACCCGCCATTTTGACTAAGTATCATAATAAAATTCCTCGCGATTCTGGTCAGTTCTATGCAGATCTCAACAGACACGCTTGTCTAATGCACAACAGAACTAAAATAGGTACTCCTATTCATGGGCGTTATTAGCAGGAGGCTCCATAAATTTTATGTTAATTTGCATTAAAAACCGAACTTATGATTTATTGGATATTTTTCTTTCCATAAACAAGACAGTTACTTACGTAATTGTAAACTTTCGCTCGATTAATTTTTATTCGAAAATCAAGTCTTTTTGTAAAGATTATTTAAAATAAAATCAAGATTAATCGGGGTTTTTGTCTAAAATAAGAATTCACAGATTTCACAGTAAGAAAATATAGTTTAATAAACAGCACACAATTTTTTTCTCTAGATCAATTATTACTTTAGTTATAAACGAAATAAGAATTGAGACTTTAGCCCAGCCATGCTATTCTGTAAACATCTCACCGTGAAAACTTGGGTGAAGTGAGCTGTCAATTGTGTCAATCGCTGTGGAATGACAGCTCACTCCACCTATGTTTTCACGGTGAGATGGTTACAGAATAGCACTGCAGGTACGCACAAGCGTGTTTTTGTGCACTGGATTTTCAAAGCTCTGCTTAGCGCCCAAAGTTGAAAATCCAACAGTGGGTTTATTCAACGCGTTGGGACGAGAGCGTGTCTCAGCGCGTTAGGTTCTCGAGTCAACACAGAGTTGAAAAGCCAGTGCGCGATAAAATCCCGCCGCGATATTTTTACGTCCGTGCGTACGTGGGCTTACGCCATTTAGTTTCGTGCTCGAACACGATCAAAGGGCGCACGCGATATACAACTTTATTACTGATGTGTTAGCGTTTATCACATATTGGAGGGGTGGGGTGCCCATGCACCCCGGCGGAGCTTGCGTGGAAATTGTCTTTAGAGTGGCGGTTCTATACTATGTATATGTTATCATTTTCGGGCAATGCCGCTGAGCGGGAGACGAAGAGCGCGACATCCTCATATGTATATGATCGAGCGGGGCGCGCCCGCCCACGCGAATTTTATTTCGCAATGCGTTGAGCAACGAACAACCCCTACTCCACAAAATATTCGCGCGAATGAAATTCGCACCGCGTCGCGTCAAATCTGCATCAAACAACAGATTTTTTCGCGCGAATTTTGTGTTAATGGCGATAAATAAATTCGCGGTTTTTATCGCAGTGCGGGCTTAGCCTAATTTAATATCAATGTAATTTCTCGAGCGCTATGCTACTGTGTCCGCTGACCCTTATGAATGTTGAACGGAGAAGAGCTGTAAAAAATGAAGCTGCTTCGCTTCGCCTTCATGCCTCAGCTGGACCTACGCCAGACCATGGCAAGCAATTTTTCTAGTCTAACAGGAGTTTAGGTATAAAGTGGTAAATGAAACTGCTTGAATTGGTATCAAAAATCGGATTTATATTTCCGCTTGCTGCAGTAAGTTAATGTCATTAACAATTTGCCAGGTTACAGAGGTGGCCGCACAGCCGGTATCAAGCATAACGTGTACTTTTATAACAATGATACATTTTTTTCAGACCTAATAACCTAAAACTTACAGAAACTACCTACAAAGATATACAGGTAAAGCCTAAATTATCTACAATCGTCAATAAGTTATATACAGATATAATAACAATACAGCAATGTTATATACACTTAAATTTAATTAGAATTATCTGTAACCTGAGAAACTTTGATTTTTTCTACATTCGGGACAGTACCATTTGCCTTTAGGCGGTACCATGATACCGACGCATTCGAAATGGAACCATTCGATGGGACAACCTTCGGCATCGCAAGCGATCATCTCCGACACTTCATCGTACGGACATCGACAGTAGCAGTACACGCTCTCGCCCTCGCGCGCCTCCCGCACTGCGGGTCGCTGGAACGCGTACGGCAAGCTGGAGGTGCCCGAATTCAAATAAGTTGGAGGCGGCGGCACAGAGCTCTGACCGCCAGGCTGATATATTTCTAAGTTTCCTTCGTCGCTCGAATCAGAGTCACTCGACTCCATAGATTCAGAATTCATTAAGATACGCGGCGGCTCGGGGTCAGGTATGGGGGCGGTCAACCTAAGAGGTTCTGTATAATTATACAATCTGCTAGAAATTACAGTTGATGGTACTTCTTTCTTCGCCTTGTGCGTCACTGGAGATGGCAAATCTTCCTTTCGCCACTCCAGTTTAGGCGGTTGTTGCGGTTTTAATGCTGTAAGTGTAACTGGTGTCTGTTGTGGTGCTTCCTCATCACTAGAGTATCCATAAAACTTGTTAGGAACTCGTCTTCTTTTCGATGCTCGTTTTTTTTCGGCCGCCGTTGCTGAAGAGCTCATTTCTGTCAAGATTGGGCTTGGTTTTGGTGCCTCTGGGATTTGTACTGTGTTAGATTGTAACGATATTGTTATCTTATTAGGAATTAAAGGCGGTGTTGCCTCAACTTCAGATTTTGATATGACATCTTTAGGAATGTTGATTTTTATGGGTCCATGCTTTTTGGAATTCTTAGATTTCTTTTTCTTTTTGCTTTTCTTTTTACTACTGGATGATTTTACTTTCATTTCAGGCTCTTTTTCTTCCTTCTCTTCTTCTTTGACGGGTGTTGTAGGTCGACTTAATTCACCGGAAATGGAGCCGGCGTCTGAGGGCACCACAGAAGATAGATTCATCAGCTGGTTACGTTTTTCTTCGTGTAACTTGTTGGCTATTCGTTGCGGATGCTCATCATAAAACTCTTCGTCTGTTTCACTTTCATTAGTTTCGAGATCTGTTTCCGCAATAGGAGGCTCAGTTTTTTCAGGAATTAATATTGGAGTCTCGGACATGCCCATCACATCTACATTAGAGCCAGTGCTGTATCTCCTATTGGGTAACGTCTTTTTAACGCGCTTGGTCTTTTTCTTAATTTTTTCATTTCCTGAATCATCCGACGAATCAGAGTCGGAAGAGCTCGATGATGAAGAACCACTACTAGATGAACAACTACAGTTGGAACCACAGGAGCAGCTTGAATCAGAATCACTGCTGCTGCTACTAGTTGATGATAAGTCACCAGCACCACGTTGTTTCTTAGGAGATTTCTTATTTTTCTTTTTAGTATCACTACTATTGAACAAGTCATCATCTCCATTCATATCAGTCGGTACCAAACAATAATCGTGATCAGATTCACAGACATGTTTTCTGATAGGTACTAAAGGAGGCGTTTTTTCTTTTGTCTTTTCAACTTTTGCTTGATATTTTTTAAAGTTATCCCATATGTCTAAAACCTGCTGCTCATTCGGTTTTTCGTCAAGGGACTCGGTTTTCTCCTCAGTCTTCGGAGTCACTTCAATATCCGCTTCATTTGTTTCCGTTGATTCTACTTTAGGCGCATCTTCCTCCTTTACCTTTTCTTCTAGTTTCTCAACCTTAACTGTCGGTGGTATACCACTATCCGATTCGTCACTACTATCGCTTTCTGAAAGATTTAGTGCTGGCAAATTCACATCAAGCAAAAGGGCATCCTTTTCTTTTAATTTCTTTTTCTTTTCTTTTTTGGTTAGCTGCTCAGTTCCAGACTCTGCTTTTGGCTCGGAAGTACCAGCTTCCTCTTTTGGTTTAATGTCTACCAAATCAATTACAGGAACAGGTTCTTTAGATGTTTCTGGTAAAACTTCAGTTGGCACACAAGGCTTCACTTCACTCAAATCTTCAATTATTAATTTCTTCCTATGTTCATCTAAATGTTTGTTAAGTAATTTCTTGGAAACAAACTTTTCAGTACATTCTTCTTCTGTACAAATGTGGGGATACTCATTGGTGTGAAATCTTTTATGAACTTTTAAGTATACTGCTCTTGTAAATTGTAAACTACATTCTTCACAAACAAATATAGCAGGAGGTGTACAGAAGTGATAGACATGGGGCCATTTTTTCTGTAAACATTTTTTACACATCACACTTTCAGTGCCATGTTTCCAAAACAAGTGATTAGTTATGTCAGGCTTATTTCTATATGCAATGCCACATCGGTAGCATAAGTGGTGCAGTTTATGTTTCCAAACGTGGTTGGACAAGCGAGCTTGGTTGTGACAAAGTTCCAAACAGACATCACAGGTATTGTGACTCTTCCGCAGGTGTACCATCAATCTGAATGGCGATGGGATAGCATCTACATTGCACAAACAGCATCTAAACTTAATTTCATACTCAGAATCATATGTTCCAGGGCATAAATGACATATTAATTCACTATAACTATAAAAATTAGATTTACACATAACACACAGTAAGATAGTTTTTTGATGCATTTTACGATTATGTAAATAGAGATCTTTATGGATAGCAGTTTTGAAGTAACACTGAAAACATTCAAACATATAGTCATACTGTACTTCATCACACTTTTCTACACTGTCATAGGAGTCCAAGTTTATGTAGACCAAATTTAGTTCTGGAGCACCCGTCTTCAATTTTGCTGTTATAGTCTCAGGCATCAGCTCCTCTGCAGTAATGCTGTCTACAGTTGCTGCAAAGCGGTGTTCTGCCACCATGTGTAAAGCAAGCTGCTCACAATTAACTGCGATCTTACGGGCATGATTGCAATATATGCAACTGTAAACGGTTGATGATAAGAACACTTTTAATAGATCTTTAAGGGGATATTTGTCTAGAGGCTTGTCTAGAGATAGTTCTGTTACAGGGATTGTTGGTTCCTCAACTGTTGGCTCAGCAGGTGGGTCTGGTTCCATTTCTACTGGTTCATGTTTGGGCTCCTGCTTAATGTCTTCACTCTCGTCTTCTACTTCAATGTCTTCCTCTGCTTGCAAAGGTTCTTCAATTTTCACAGCAGGTGGTTCAGCAGGTGGTGTCAAGGGTTCAATAGGTGGACGTTCAATTAGTGACTCATCTATAGTTTTATCTTGTTCTTCTTCTTTAACAGTGTTATTTTCATCTACTGTCAGTTTATCACTAACATCACTGTCAGAAGAGTAATCACTAGATGAATCTTTATCCAAAAGTTCTTTAGGAACTCTCACGGTTAACTTGGGTACCCTGTTCATTGTATTGATTTCTTCTAGTTTGTTATCATAAATTGTAGTTTTAACTGTGCTCTCTGACTTCAGTTCAGGTGTTTTAGATGCAGTTTCAAAGTTGTTATTCAAGAGTGTTTTCAGTGTAGTTTCTTTGTTATTTTCAAATATGGTTGTCTTAACAAAAGGACTGTCAGCTCTATCACATATTGTCATTCTTATTGAGGGAGTTTTAGGTGTTCCTATTGCCTCAGCATGTGCATCTTTCTCATATCTTTTTGGTGGTCTTCTCACACGTGTTGGAGGTTTATGTACTTTTTGTTTCCCAATGGTGGGATCTACAGTCGAATTTATAATAACAGGTGAATTTGCATTATTTAAACTTAATTTTAACTTTATACCACATTCTTTTTCTACCGGAACACAAACTGCCTCTTCTTTTTTAACAGGTGAAGCCTCTCTTATTGGGTCATTTATTTCATCAGAAACAGGCGAGTCACTTTCTTCTGAATATTCTAAGCTCTCATCACCATTGGGAAGCATGTGTGATATCCTGTCTAAGCTAGACGCATTTTGGTGCACTGAAGTTGATATAGGCTTTGTGTCAGAGCTCTTAAGTTCCATTCCTGAATCAGCTGTATTGTCTTTACTAGTTTTTATAACTGAACTGTCAGAGCTGATGCTTGCATCACTGATAGCTGGCTCACTAGCATTTGCTTCTGGAATTATAGCTGCAGGTTTATGTGTTTGAGATGTGACAGTCTCAAGTTTACCATCAATATCTTTCTTATCACAAACAGGTTTTATTAAATCTTTTGCTATACTTGAAGGTCCATTACTTGATACTTCATTGAAAGTTTTAGCATTCCTTATGCTATTTGTTTTGACTGCATTTTTGCTAATAAGAACAGGCACAGGTTTCGGCTTAATATTATTACAATCATGGTTGAAAAAATCATCTTGTTCACTGCATATTTCATCACATGCACAGCACATCAAATATAAAGTACCACTGTAAACATTGAAAAACTCTTCTTTACTTTCATAGCTGAACTCTTTAACATTGTGTTTATTTGTTAGGTGAGATGACAGCTTCTCTGCTTTTGAAAACATTCCCAAACAAAACAGGCAAATATGCCTATTGTGCACTTCTCTCATGTGAAGAAAGAGATTCCAGTTCTCATAATAAGTTCCACAAGCTGAGCACAAGTATACCTTTCTAGTCACTCTAGATGGTCCACTGGTATTAGGTTCTGGACATGGTGCTGCCTCAGGGCTCAGTGCAGGCTCTTTTGCTTGTGCTCGACAAACCAATTGATGTTCTTTCAACATGGCTAAGGTTTTAAATGACATAGAACAACATTTCCGACACTTAAACTTCACCATAGGCTGCAGGCCCAAGCTCTGTGCATATTCCTTCAACTGGGCTCCTTTTTCTGCTTTACCTTTTTTGAACTGTAACAGCTGGCTTTTAGGCACAAGCCGAGGCACTGGTTTGTCTCGTTCATTGATGGCATCACTCTCTGCTTGTGATGAAACATTGTGAAATTGACTACGGTCTAGGTGTTTAGGGATAAGTTTGGGCACCCTGGGGTTGACAGGGGTGCTGCTATCACAAGCTTTATTTGCTGAAGCCTTTCTTTTCTTGCATGTGCTATAGTATTGAAGAGAGTTATCTACAAAAGGCCTTTTACCAAGATGTATTCTAAGAGGGTTGATGCGTTTTTTGAACTTGTCGTCGGTCGAAGTATCGGCGGGTTGCCGGCACTGCTCGTACGTCTCGTCGGGCGGACTAGACGGCTCGCCAGCGAATTCGTGCCCATTAGCGGTTAATTTCACTGGGCGTTCGCCGTACAAGTTGGTCAATGATGCTGTTGTGTTTTTATCATCTTTCGTATTGACAATATTACCATCTTCCATAGTTTTCTGGAAAAATACAAACACGTGCTTTTGACTACTAGGAAACAAAAGACGCCTAAATACGAGGAAATCGAAACATGATTCGAATTATCATCGTATCAACAATAATATAAATATACGATCTTTACCTCGGAATTCGTCCGTCCAGCACGAGTGCAAGAATAAAGATTCGTTTCCATGCATCCGTTTGAATAGAGCAATCCTTACATCAGGCTTAGTATGAGGCAGCCGCGGGCTGATCATTCCCGTAAAATGGCGTCACTCCGCACAGCGAGGAATCGTGATATCAAAAGCGTTGTCGTTTATTTGTACCACTCAAATCACAGTTCACTAACATTTTTCAGGTTTTATATTACACTATTGAACACAAACAAAACTAAATTAACCCCAATATATTGTTTATTTCCAAACACATTATCGAAAATCGTAGCGTATTACGAGAAGCTAATTCATGAACCATAAACTAAATTTTTACTTCTTAAATTTTATTTTTTTAAACTTCTCTGGGCGAGCATGGCGCTAATCATGAACACGTGGTTTTTAACCATAGACAGATTAAAAAATTGTATTACTAAAATAAAATGACCCCGAGATTTCTTCCTAATAGTATTGCTCGATTAATTCGTGAAATTACTCTAATGTTCTAATAATATAATATTTGTCTTGTATTATTGTACCACCGTGTATCCGAATTATAGAAACCTTTCACTTGCTAGTGGTTGGTTTTGATACTATTTCTTTCCGCATTGTCAGTATTTTAGTCGATTACAATAAAATTATGGCCATATGTTTAATATAAACCAGTTCTTAAAATACATACATTTTGCTGTAAGTATTCAGCATTTCACTAAATAACTTAGTCTTTTTAGATACTTGCATCTTGTCGTATCTTCCCATAACCACACGACACTCAAAAAGTACTAATCGACTAAATAGTCAAATAGTTACTGCGTTTACCTTCCACTAAGATTTTTTTTTGCAAATTTGTCAAGGAAGCTCTTCGTTCGAAGTGAGGGTGTTCAGTTTTTATCGTTTTCTTTAGTGAGATTTTCTTTTCTTTACGTTTGTTATGTAGACAATGCAGATGCAAGATGATGTCTGATCAGTTTAGAAAAGTAGAACCATATTCCCCGAAGTCCTCGCCGCGAGGTGCGAGGTCACCAGTGGTTTCTCGTCAGGATTCCTCTGGAACACTTAAAACTACCATCTCACTCGGCAAGAACCCGTCTATAGTGCATAGTGGACCATTCTATTTGATGAAAGAACCTCCAGGTACGAAATTACTCCCTATCGATACTGTTATAATGATTTATTTACAAGCTTTAACATTATTGACTATATTATTTACAGGAGAATGTGAACTCACAGGAGCAACTAATTTAATGGCTTATTATGGACTTGAGCACTCTTATAGTAAATTTAATGGCAAAAAACTTAAGGAATCCTTATCTTCTTTTCTTCCTAATCTCCCTGGTATTCTTGATGGGCCTGGACAGGAAGATAACAGTACTTTAGGATCGGTGATAGCCAAGAGGCCAATAGGTGGTAAGGAATTGTTGCCACTAACGAGTGCCCAGCTGGCTGGGTTCCGGCTGCACCCAGGTCCATTACCTGAACAGTACCGCTATGTAAGTGCAACCCCACCAAAGCGACATAAGACCAAACACAAGAAACATAAGCACAAGGACGGAGTCCCCCCGGGACAAGAGACACCACTGCAAGGTGAGCAGCCTTCCTCATATTCATTACTTCAGTTTCTATCTAACAATGGACCAGTCAATTTGATTCAAATTAGATTACCATGAAATGTATTTTATACTGTCCACTATTTTATCTTGGAACTTCACTTTTTACCTACAATCTGGAAATGTATACTGTGTTTTATGTTGTATGGTGCTATGATTTTATGTAATTAATAAATCATGCAATGGAATGATAAATAACACAACTATTTTCGAATTTCAATTTCATTTTGTATCTAAAAACAGAAAACAGTTTTTTCTACAACTCTATTAACATACGTAGATTTTTGCAATTATTATTCTAAAATTGATTTCAATCAAAAGTGATATTATAGATAATCCCATTATCAGGAATTTATAATTGCTAAGATTTTCTATAAATTTTTAGTCAAGGCAGCTATCTGAAATGGAAAGATAGCCTGAATCTGATTACAATATGGCAAGATTTTAAAGTAGAATAATAATTATTATTAACACAACATTGTGGCTTTGAGAACCACACCAATTTATGAGAATCAATAACATAATCAATTATGTTATTTATCATATATCATTAGAACCACCATTGTAATATGATTTTAGTCATTGTTTTAAGCCACTATAGTATTATATCACATAGGAAGATTTTGCATCTACCTACTCCTTAATAATTTACTTCATACTATGGTTACAGTGTCTCTGTTTGCCATAATTGAGTGTTAAAGTTCTCTTTAGTCTTCCCCTTCTAGTGAGCAGCTATTCTGAGACTCACTACATTGCATTACACATTGTTCGTCAAGTCGTTGAGCTCCTTACATTCTGAGTTGACCTACACAATTACTGACAAATGCTTGCACTAGTGGTTTGGTCCACTCAAATCTGTGTGGTTCTTTCCTGAAAAGACCGTTTCAGACTGAACAGAATCTGACCAAGATTATGTCTTTACATTAAAATAAACTTTGTCCCATGAATTTGCTTCACAATCACCCATGAGAAGGAATAGTCAGAATAGGAAAAGTCGATTCTATCTAGCTTATTTTTTTTATATGATGTGTAAAAGTGATACCAATATCCTATTTAAAAAACAATTTCATTTAATTTCACTAAACATAATTCTCCTATTTAATATTTTTCGTAACTTCAACAGATTCCTCAAACCCAGACACATATGAGAAGAAACACAAAAAGCAGAAACGGCACGATGATGACAAGGAACGTAAGAAACGGAAAAAGGAGAAGAAGCGGAAAAAGCAAAAACATAGTCCGGAGCATGGCGGGCTCACCCCCAGCCAGCACCCCATACCTTAAGCGATAGTAGTAGTACCTTAGTGTGTAAGTTGAAGCTATTGAGCCCAAAGAGACTGCGCCATAAAGTCTTATTACTCAGTTACACAACAAATGGGCTGCAACCAAAAATATATTCTCTTGATATATTTGCTAGGCTGCCCAGCTGGTCAGCTTGCATCATTTTTGGTGACAAAGCTGCTGTGCAGTTATTGTAAATATGTAGTACTCTCATTCATAGCTCAACATTTATGACCACTTCACGAGTCTCATCTATCACTGCCATTCTTTTCTTCCGAGTGGCAATCATTTTGTATAGTTTTTTTAGATATAGAATTATTTATGAATAAGGTCATTAAGGACAGTTAAAAGATTGCTAGTTAGTAAAAATGATAAGAACTGAACTGATGGGAATGTTTATATTTGTAATAGGTTTTGTAAATGGTGACGGATGTTAGATAAAAATGGGCTTGATAGAAAAAAAATATTGTATTATCTGAAAGTATAACTATTTATGTTTAATGATCCCAAAAAGCTATAATTTTCCTATTTGCACTTTGTTTTAGTTTATGCTAAGTAAGTTTGTAGTATAACAATGATAATTTTTGTTTTTAATAATTTTTTTAATTTATGCCATTGCTTGCATTATCTGACTGTAAAACAGGTCTAAATCCAAAATCTTGTTGGGTAAGCAGACTGAAAGGAATGTAGTGTGTACATATGAATCGTTCATTAGATAAAGTAATTTAACTGAATTGTCTACTTAGGATAATTCTCGTCATCTCTTTGGGCTTGACTCTTATGAAATTAAATATTAAGTAACATTTATACAGTAATATACATTTCATTTTACCATTTTGTTAGATTTCTTTCCCTATTTTCATTAAACCGAGATTCATTGTAAATATTCATACTTACGTCATTTTGTTTTACTTTATGATTAAGAAGTACCACTCTCATAAACGTAATAAATTTGATAGAACGTTTTGGTCTTGTTTTCTTTATTGTGATGTCTTTTTCATTCCATTCAATCTATGTTGTCTTGATAATGCTATAACTGAAAGATGGGCCTGACATCTCTGTTGATAGTGGGGCTAACTATCCTTCAATAACCTGCACTGAGTAAGCATCCTTTTCGGTATGAGAATTTTAGGAATAAGCCTGTGCCTTACAGTATGAATAAAAAAAGATTTAAAAGTAAATATTCGTGCTGTTGGGCACATGAATATTAGCCAACTAATATTCTTGGGATATAAAATGAGCTTGAAAGATATGCCTAGTTGGATTTATTAGGATTGTGACATAATCACGCTAGCGACATACGGGGGACAGTAGTGCAAAAATTCATTTATTTAGCTATTTCTGTGAACTCCCATGGAACAAAAGGTTTCTATTTGTATAGGTATGCCTGTATCGAGTATCATATATTATTCTAATGCCCAACTTAATCTTACTTTAGCAGGAAACCTTTGTTGACGGTGGATCAATACCTAGTAGATTAGGTATCATAATTTTAGCTGGATATGCAGCGATCGAAGGGAGGCGAGCGGTGGATTCAAGGTCGTTCAGCGTATTAAATATCAATCGATATAATATAAGTGCCACTGCAGCTGTGACCATAAATGCTTTGTGTGATTGTGTGGCTTTCACCAGGTTCGGCAAAAGAGCGATACAAGTTTGTTAATTAGACTTAATTACAAGCGTTTATGATCTACATGTGTGACTGACACTGGCATGTCCACCATAAGGGATTTTAATTTTGACAAAAAATAGTCGTTGGCCACTGGTTCAAAAGTCATAAGGGTTTATTTTTAACACAAGCATCTTTTTGCTTAAAAGGTGATCTCCAACTCATGTGTGTCAACAATGTATGTAATTGCAATAAACATTTTTTTTTTTTTTTTTTTTTTTTTTATAGGTGGCCCTAAATCCTTATAACTTCTGAACCAGTGACTGACAGTTTCTGATATTTGGCGACAAATTTCGACTATGTTATTAAAATTAAAATCCCTGATGGTGGCCATGCTAGTGTCAGTCACACGATCTACATGGGGGGGTCTATGTTTATACCTACTTACATGTGATTGTTGGGTACCTACATATAATATTAGAATGTAGGTACCCAACAATCTCTCGGGTTAAATTTGACTAAGATATGCATTTCTTTCTTTTCGAACTTTCTTCACTTGGGAACGTTTGACCAATTCATGCTTTTAGAGTCTTAAAGAACCACTCAGCTGCTCGGTCTAACATTTTGACCGAGCGGTTCTTTTGTCTGTATAATTGCTAGGTATTGTTATAATTTATTAAAATCGGACGTGGTGATATCGGGAATCGAACCTAAAACCCCTTAGCGGAGAAATCAATCGCTCAGCCATTGCTACTATAGAGCAGTCAATCATCAATTTGGCCTTTTTAATTTTCAGCGGGATACGACAATGTTCTTCGTGAGGTAAAGCCCAGCATATCGTCATTTATCGTGAATATCGTGATCCGTGCTTATATTCACTCCCAAACCCTCTAGAACTTCTTCAACCCTCCTTGGCTAAATTAAACTTGGTTTATTAATTGTGTATGTGTGTGTGGAAGGAACACAGAAGGAAGTGTCGACTAGAGGTGGTTCTTGCAAAATATTTTGTTATAGCTAATAGTTTTAGCTTCAGGAACTTCGGCCTGGCGCCTGAGGGGCTTCGCAAAAAAGTTTTAAAAGTTTCCCCCGGCCCACGTCCTGTAGTCCCCCAAATCTAGAGAAGTACATTTTAATCAAATCCAAACAAGGCCAAAGTATGTTCAATAACAAAGAGGCAGTTGGTAAATGGAAGCCCCACTATAACGTACAAAATATAAACGTACCTACCATGCAAAAATTTTCGCGCTCGCTTCACTCGCTCTTCCATCGTACATTTTCTTCATTTTCAAACTTATCTGTAAGGATCGACAAAATAACAATTTTTTGTATAAATGTTCAAATTTACCTATCTAAGACTGAGTGCTAAAGCTTTCGAGCTCGCTCTAGCATCCTATATTTTTCTCATACTCAAAACTTTCTGCATAAGTGAACAACGACAAAGTATCACGCAAATTCTGTATGTATGGTCAAAAGAAAACCTTAGGTACCTTTCCGAGGCGGGATGCAAAAACCTTAATTGCATACATTCTCCTAATAATTAGGAGAATGTAAAGTTTGAGAATTATTCTCAAACTTTTCTGTATGTAATAACAAATGTCTCCTATTTCTGTAAGAATGGTGTCTTAAAGACAACCAAATTTTAACCATATTATGAGGCGGCGCAGCGTGCTAAAATTTTCGAGCTCGCTCCGCTCGCTCTTGAATTCTGCTTCCTGCATTAGAATAAGCGGCTGGTGTTAGCTATGACATAATCTTTAAAAAATTCAGTGAGGCTAAAAGCTGAAACTTTATTTTAATTTGTGTTTATGTATCATCAATTCATTTGATTAGCAATCAAACTCAGAAGTATATTCATACATTTAGTGCATAATTCAGCATATTCGATTTAACGTTTTTCTTTCGACTGGGAAATGAAAGGGGCCTCAGAAAGCTGATGTCGATTCCTGAACAGTGGCGGCGCGAGACCAAACTTAGACGTCGGGTCTAAGTTTGGTCTCGCGCCGCCACTGTTCAGGAAACGAGAGATCAAAATAAAAAAACACATTCAGAGCGAAATTTATTCAAAATATTCAAATTTATACAATATTAAGTCTGTTTTCGCTTCATATAAAAAGACAGTTGGTCATTCATAATTAAATTGAAAACAAATAAATTAGTAATGCAGCACCAAAATACATACATCGTACTTAATTACGTTCCTACTTACAAATTATACTGACATTGATCTTTATTAAGCAGGCCGAAGAAACACTGACTGTCTGGCCGTCACACACTCGCTCAGGCCTGTCTGTGGACGGTACACTATCCTCACATTACATACTACAATACTGTCTACATACAGGCCCAAGGTATATCGAAATGCGCGACGTAATGATAATAACTGAAAATGTTGGCGAGCAAACACGCAAGAGTTTTGGCTTAATATCAATTTTGTTACAAATTGCCGGCTGACTGTAACCAGAGCGATAAGTCGGTGGTGGGTGGTTCTTATCTGGCCACAGTCAACTAATCTATATTGACACCAATTTGTACAATATTTTCCTCATGCAGTGTGCGCAAACCCCTGCGTGTTTAAACAAAACAAAATTGACTATTAAGTTGTAATTTGACGACGTAAGAGTAACATTTTAATTAAAAAATCTACAGATATACATACATGTAACGCGCATACGCAGTACACATAAACATCTGACAAGCGCGCGTCTCTACCGCTACCCGCATTTCCAATTCATTACTACTCGTAACTACAATACACATATTATTGTATTACTAATACATTTTGGTGCGCCATGGCACTGTACGTTAAAGTGAGCATCACTAACAACTATATTTATATATAAGCGACAAGTTCGATAATCTCCTGTACATCGTTAGATACTACTACGTTTTATTCAGTTTATCTCCTTCTACACTCAACTAGTTCGAGATCTAATCGAAATGTTCACAGTATTGTAATTAAAGAATGCCACAATAACAAGATAAAAATAATTTACAATGATATCAGTTCAACAGCATGGTAACTTTGTAGAATTGTGAATAAAAAATCTCGAAATATAAAAAAATACATGTTCAGTTCCTACGAAAACTCCCGTCTTGCGAGTCCTTAATCCTATTGGACGTTTTACCCTCTCAATAGACTATCACATACTCATGGGATACAATTTTGAGCAATTATATTACAGATAAAAGCATTATAAATAATTAAAATCGCATGAACGACAAAGTGTGAAGCAATAAAGAGTTGCGTCAAAACTTAACTATTTGAATTTGTGATACCAATGGCAAGTAACAAATCGATCACTCCAATTAATTATTAGTAACAAAGCGAATGAATCCGGCAAGCTAAATAAAACTCTTACATATAATACCTATACAGAAAATACGAACATAGTTAAAATAAATAATTATTCATTAAAATTAAACAAAACATTAATTATACACATTATTCTCATATTTTACAGGGAATATTCAATTATAAAAGCGATTTACAATAGTTATTTAACGGTTATACAGTATACAACCATATTATTTGCTTAGTAGTGGCTATCCTACAACATTTTTGCTGGGCTGTGACGTGCTGTGATAATTCATTCATGATAGTGTGTTCCAAGCATTTTTTATTATACAAAAATGTTGTCGGTAATCCTAAAGTGTTGGTTCAGACGGGACAGTATTGCATTCAGTCTGACTCATTTTTCTACGTATTCTCTAATAACTATCCAAAATGTATATAGAACGTATAAATCTAGTACGCAGCTTACCTAGGTGTCACGTCTGAGCCAACCGAACAATAATATCTTACAGACGATGAAAGCGTCGCCGTCGAGCCTTCATCCGAATGACTTATTACATCCCAAGTGGAAATGCCTGCATTGTATAGTACTAATTCACCAAGTATTAGATGGGCTCATAATATGAATAATAATTGGATATTTATATATACTTTGTTATATGTAAAACTTCATGAATTAGTCTACTTTTCACTCAGTCATAACCTACCATACACGCCACACGTACTTACCAGTTCGCCTATACAATTATTTAAATCTCATACGCAATATTTTTCAGGCATCTTCAGACTGCGTGCATCCGACTTTTTAATATCAAATAAAAGATAATATTTATTTTATGATCAACATAATATAATGCAGGTCGAAATGATAAATTGTCAAGTTATTAGAATTAATAAGAAAATCAAATTATTATGTTGAGAATGTTATATTATTATATTAATTATCCACTGAATACTTTAATGTTATAATGTGGTATTCTGACTGCCTCATACAAATCCTATGAAACATTTTGTAAATGTAAGGTGACTAACATTTACAAGTTTTCTCGGTTTTATCTCAGTGAGTACATAGAGGTATTTCTCATACCTCATACACAGGCTGTCTACGTTCCCTGCGTTCGCGCAGTAACTCCTCGTATCATTTCATCGTTACATAAGTTGTTTCGTTATCTCTGTCACAGGTCTTTCAGGAGTGCAGACTTCGCGTTCTTGAGTTTGTCGAGTCGTTTCGTGAGGTGGCTGTTCTCAGTCTCCAACTCTTCAACCCGATTGAGTGCTTCCCGAGCCTGCAATTCAATTATCACTCTTAGTTTATTGCTATAAGGTCGCAAATCGCGCCCACGGATTGGTAGCGTTATGTACAGATTTATTCGTAAAACTTGACATCTACATATAACGGCGGTATAGCAATATTGAGTTATAGAGCGTTTAATTCATTGTATTTTACAACGCTTTTACAAATAAATGGAAGTTTTATTTTATATAATATAACATGCAGAAGGGGTCAAACGTTATATTTACATATTATTTAGTAAACATCTAGCATTTGATTGACATTGAGCACACAGGAGTGTGGGGTACATATTATCACAGTATTATTGCGCAGAGCATTACGTAGGTATCGGTTGCGTGTTTAGGGTAGCACACTCCGTGAGTAAAGTATGCGCGACTGTACCGTTAACTGTCGCCATTATTGATAACGGCCCAGAAGTCAACGACTTCCTGAAAATTAAATCATGTCATGTATATCTTAAAATGGCATGTCTTATCTTGTACCTCGTCGCGTAGATAGGTCTATAACTACGGCTAGATTGTAATCTATTTGAAGTTGATTTAGGGAGAGACATTTGTGTGCTACGTTCTATGTGAGCTTTGTTCTTTACTGACAACTTGGCTAAAATGTGATGTAGGTTTTGCCGATTGCAGCCAAATTTATCTCAAACTCAAAAGCTGTTAGGCTAGGTTTCGATAAGTATGGTAGTAGGGGTTACCTCTCTCTGCAGTTTACGTCGCTCCTGCTTGAGCTGCTCCTCGTGCTCGTCCTGATGGTCCTGGCGAGCCCGCAGGCGCGCCAGCTGCGCCTCCAGGCGCGCCACGTGCGCGGCCTGCAGCGCCGCCTCGGCCTCCGCCCGCGCCGCGCGGCCCTTCGCCTCGGACACCGATTTGCGGACTGTTTCCACTGGGAAAGATTGATGCTTTCGTTGACTAAAATTATATTGGTCGAGCCCAAAAATCAATAGAGTAACTTAAATGTATGTTCGAAGCACTCTCGAGCAGTCCGCCTCGTTACCACGTTACTGATATTTTTAGTACGGTATGAGCTATTCCTCATTCGTTAAATGCCTCCCCATTTTGCATGAAATAAAGAGGATTTTAATTTAATTTATTTATTTTATTATTTATGTACACACAGTAAAATACATAGAGATACGACATAGTTATAATATATATATTATTATTATTATTTTATATATTTATAAGCTTTTCTTTTCATATCGAGATCCCTCCGTAACTCTTTCTTTTTTCTTCTTTCATTCATAGATCCTTGACGGTCATTACGGATAGTCAGAAACGCAATAGTCTGACAACCATACTTATCAAGGGGTATCGTGTTACCCAGTAACTGAGTTGTGGAGGTCAGATAGGCAGTCGCTCCATGTAAAATACTGGTGTTCAGGTACATCCGGTGAGACTGGAAGCCGACCCTAATATACTTGGGAAAAGGCTAGGCAGATTTATTGATATTTATAAGTTTTTCTCATTATAATTTCTCCAACTTTACAAGAGGGATTCGGTCGTCGGACGTTGACGGACGCTCCTAATTGTGCTCCGCCAAAGTTTTTTACTGATTAGTGAAATGTGCACACCACATGTTGCAAGTTTAAGCTACAAACCGGGCATCGA
Source organism: Agrochola circellaris (assembly GCA_914767755.1). Classification (NCBI taxonomy): domain Eukaryota; kingdom Metazoa; phylum Arthropoda; class Insecta; order Lepidoptera; family Noctuidae; genus Agrochola; species Agrochola circellaris. The sequence continues at coordinate 2,221,215 of OU611849.1, forward strand.
AATCGAAGTTTTTTTGTTTTGCTGTGGTTGTGACTTTATGTCGCCAAAAATACATTAAAACGGTACAATAGTGGGTGGAATAAGTGTTCCTGATCTCAGGCGAGCGGTTCAGTGCACAAGTACAACTGCCGCAGCGAATGTGGTGAGCTTTCCATATCTTTCAGGGATCGCCGAAGAGGTCCACCTAAAGTCATGAGTGGATCTCATTATAAATCCATACATCTTATATGCTGTATTTACAATTTGTTCGACTAACTTTAAACTATAATACGTGTGTGATTATTTGTGTAGTGCACATCCTTTGTTTTTAGACATTTGGAGTGAGTCAAGGGTCGCAGGTAGTTAGTTGTTGACCGACAAAGCATTCCTTTCAGATATTATTGCTCTTGACTCTGACATTGGATTTTGAACCTTATAACTTCGAAGCCAAGTGTAGTTTTGTGTTTATTTGGGTGGTAAAGTTAATTGTGTGCAGAAATGTTTAAGTTTATGTAAGTATATATTTGTGACGTTGAAGACGGCTGCGGACCGCGATAAGATTATGAAGGCTGCTAGCGAAACTTAACACAGCATAGCAGGGACATAGAAAAGAGTCGAGAAAGCAGTTAACTCCGTCAAAAGATGCACCGGTCAAGCTGAACGCGAACCAATCAAGCGGCGACGTCGTTAACAGATGCCCATCCATAGATAAATATCACCCGTCTCTCCACTAGTCCATTGCCTACTCAAGGATTCATATCCGGTATGGCTCCCAAATCCTTCCATATCCTCAGGCCACGTCTTCCTTACCATTACCGCGCACCCCGGTCTATTTCTTGATATGTAAAGGCCTCGCCTCTGTATTCCCATGCAACAAGAGGCTCCAGGGGCTAGCGCAAATCCTGGGGTTCATTCGATTTATCGGGTCTGGTTAAACCACGCTGGGATTGGTGCATTTCACTATAATTTCTCCAACTTTAGAAGAGAAGAAGAACTATAGCATCATTTAGTTCAGCATCTTTCATGATACCCGGCGCTGTGACGGACAGCGCCAGGCATTATTAAAGATGTCTCATTATACTTTACACAACGTCCTTTTTAATTCGTTGGCAAAGTTTTTAAGTTTGAAAATGTATATCAAATACTAAACTATCCGAGACGGGGTATTAAAATGGTCGAGTTAGCTTCGCTCGCTCCTCTCAACTTAAACAAAATCTACTATCCTAATACTTATTATTTATCACGTAAAAAATATAGCTTCGTCCCTGAACAGCATAAGTAATGTCAAGCTGGAGATGTACAATGGGTCTTCCGCAAGCTCACCTTTAAGAGCGTTTATTCTGAAAGTTGGCAACGTCGTAAATAGCTGTCAAATATTTACCTGTTTTGATTAATTTGGAAATAATACTGTATGGAAATAAGAAATGTGGCTAACTAAGTTACTAGAATATTGATTATTATATGCAATAATTAATATTGTAACACCGAATATTTAGTTTTAGGCGTAAAAAAAGCATTTGAAAAGTTTCCAAATGCTTTTTTTACGCCTAAAACAGGTACAACATCAAATTCAATGTTACAATTGCATAACATAATCAATATTCTAGTAACTTAGTAAGCCACATTTCTTATTTCCATACAGAATTATATCCAAATTAATCAAAACAGGTAAATATTTGACAGCTATTTACGACGTTGCCAACTTTCAGAATAAACGCTCTTAAGGCGATAATTGTATAGCACGGCTCACGACTCGATCGCCCGATGCATGCGTTTTGACCAATAGGATGCTCGAAGCGTATTGTAGTCGTGTTTGTATTAATATAATGATGTATAGAAGTGTGACACTCACACTAGGCGCGTACTATGCTCGATTGTCTGTGAGATGATATTTTAATGGGCGCGGCAGTTCATACAATGTTATCAGAGCGTTTTGTTTATTGCTGTCGCAACTTTTGCAACTGTAATAAAAATAAGTTCACTATCTGAGTACCATTGTTATATTGTGGGAATGTCGTAAAATCCGATTAAACAATAATAGAAGGGCCGTAAAATACGTTCGCAATTTTTTTGTTACACGCCCTGTGCTCACACTAATGCATATTGTCTCTAATTGGGCGAAACCCAGAAGGGGTGTGGTAGCTGCGCTGCCGCAGAAATATTTTCTTAACTGAGTATGCGTAAAGTTTTTTCACTGTACGTACCTCCCTAAAAACACGGCATGTACAAATTTATAATTTAATCGAAACCCAAATATTTCATATTTTGAGGTCCTTAAAATACTAATTAGCCAAATAATTGCGATCAACTTGGATGTAAAAATGCAGTAGTAGGGCGCGTCATTTCAGAGTAGACAAACTATAGCGCTCGCCGGCCACTGCCGTGGTACCGCTCGTTTCGCTGGCTCGGCTCGCGCGCGGTTTGTCACTGTTTTAACCTGACCTAACCCGTTAGGTCGGGGTACCCTAGCTTAGTCAATTAAATATTCCTCGGCACTGATGGTGGCCCCCCCCTAAAATCTTAGGCTGCGACCGCGCCTGATAGTAGTTCGCGTCTGTGAAGTTTCACCAACTCTAGAAGCCCGCGTGACGGACAATTTTTTAACGCCACTGAATTTTCACCGCACTGCTTAAGCTTAATTAGCTTAACATAGGTTGTAAGAATTTTGTAACTAACACTTATGAGTCTTGTTGCTCGAAATAAACGATTATTATTATTATTATTTTTCAATTTGTCAACAAATCTCGGGACCATAGGGTCCCGGTCCTTTGGAAGGCGTACGAGGGGCCGAAGCCAACTCGCAGAGGCCCCTTACACAATTTTAAATGGAATGAGGAATTATTATTATTATTATCTTTGACATTTCTTATTATTAAGCGCCGAGAGTTGAAAATCCATCAGTGTATTTTTTGAGGTGTTGGGTGCCTTGTGTTGGATTCTCAATGCTCAGTTCAACATCGGAGAGTTCAAAATCCAGTGCGCCAAAAAATTGCCCATACGAACTTGGGCTAAAAGCAATAAACAACAGCTGATCACGGGGTCATCGCCCTCGTGACGCGCAGAAGTTTGAGTGTTAGTATACTCACGTTCATTCTCGTACTCTTGGTCGTGGTGGTTGGTGACTCCGTTCTGTCGGGCGGCGCGCTCTTCATTCAGCTGCAGCTTCAGTTTGCGAACTTCCGACTCCAGCGCCTGCTTCGAGGTTAACAGCTTTTGCAACCGCACGTCTGTAACGATGGATTGTTTTCGTTAATAAGTATTTGTAAATGGTTTGAAATAACTGTTCGTGTTTATCGCGTAGATTCTTGGAATTCGATTACTTGATTTATTTTATTCGTGTGTTATTCGACAAGAAGTGGATCTGGGCCATAACCTGCTTTATTTTCAGCAAAATTCTTTTTATCACTGTAATTATCATAAAGTTGTTGCATTCACGAGCGCGAGAATAGAGTCACACGATGCGAGACACTCATCCTTCATATAAAAGGGAGGATCCTCCGACCAGACAGGTGTTGTGTCTGGTGGGCAACTGCCCGACGATTGATGTCGGGACGTTGTATATATACTGGTCGCTTGGTAAACTTTGCTTGCTTAATGTAGGACTTTGAGTGACGTCAGTGTGATGCTTAGTTCACATGTGGCATTGTGATTGTTTACCACACTGTTTATCATTGTTTTGCGATGAAAAATGGATAAGGATTTCGTGAATATGAACGTAAGCGAAGCAAAATGAGTATGTAAAGATCGTAGTAGGTGGTGGCATTCTGTAGTTTCTGTCTACTCCGATGGGAAAAAGGCGCGAGTTAACGTACTATTTCTATAGTATAGTGTAGTGTTATGTACCAAGCGTGCCCTCCCCGGCATCATTGAGCAGCTGCTGCGCCTGCTGCGTGACCAGCGCCAGCGCGGGCACGGCGCCCACGGCGGCGCCGGCCGGGGCGCGCGCGGCCGCGTCCAGCGCCGCCGCGTCCACGAAGGCGAAGCCGGCGCCCGCAGCCGCCGCGTCTCGCGCTCGCACCGCGTCTCGTGCCGCGCCCAGCTCGCGAGTTACGGACTCGTGTTCTCGCTTTAGACGCTCGAATGATGAGCACTTTTCTCTGTGTTCGCGCTGGAAATGAGAGTTGATTTGTTATTAGTGAATTTATCGTAAACAACATTCTACAGGACTGTGTTTGCATCAGACTATATTTTGGTGTCTCCCAGTGCTGCTTACTACTCTTAACTTTTCAGTCTACTCTTAGACAACGTGAACGTTGAAGTGAAGAGAGCATTTCAGTAGCAGTCTTTTGAAAAGTTATGGAATCAGGCGTTACTTTGCGGAAATCATTGACAATCAAACGTTGTTTTGTAATTATCTAAATATGGGCGTAAATATTGATTATTTAAAAAATTGCTAAGTCTTCTAAAAGTGCTGATTCTCAGCCTCAATTGTAGGCCATGTGGACTACCATATGGAAAAATCCGTCAATCCATAATCAACGGGTATTTACCTGCAGCTGCGCGTACTCCTCGTGCAGCTCCTCTATCCTGTCCTTGAGCAGCTCCAGCTGGTAACCGAGCGCCGCCTTGTCGTTGTCCAGCTGCGCGTTCAAGATCATCGCCTTGCGGAACTTCTCCTCGACCTCCTTCAACTCATGCTGGAAACACCAGGAATCTTATTAGTCCAATCTACTTAATAAAAATCTTAAATTCACCGACAGACAACGCACAGCCTACACCGCTGGGTCTAGCCATGAAATTTAGCACAAGAATGCCTTATATAACGAAGGTAGCACTAAGGAAGCCTGAGCCTGGAAGAGATCGCAGAAAGCGATAAGGCCGTTGTATGTTTTTTAGTGTTAAATTTATTATATGCTATGTATTTTCTGGTATATAATAAAGTATATATAAATAAATAATAAATAAGGAAGAATTTCTGAAAAATCATTCTCTAAACGGGATAACCGTTTGTATGGAAGTAAATACCATTGGGCGCACTGCATGTAGATAATAAATTGCTAAAACTTCGTCGTTGATTCTCCATGAATCAAGATATCCAGTTCAGTCTTTAAAAATTCATAATGCTTAAAACATTTATGCTTACTTGCGGAAACATTCTGATTTTATTATCTTAAGTTTGCAGACCAATAATCGCCTTGCAAGTGAAATGACAGACCCGCGAAGAACGTCGATAAAGGTGGCTAAAACCGCGGCCCTCTTAAGCCGAACCTACCCATAATAACATGGTGAAACACATCTATTAATGATACGTACCCTAAGGTCCTTGATGCTGAAGCCATCATCGACGGAGTCTTCCGAGCTTCGTCTCGGTGAGTGCACGGCCGGGCTGAGCGCCGTCAGTCTCGTAGCGCCTCGACGACCCACCGCCTCTGCAAACAGGAACAGATCATCGTAGAAATTAACATAAAATGTCTTGAAGTTCATACTGCACAATGCGGGGTGTAGTGCAATTTTTTACTAACAGGAAGAGTAGAAAATTACAAAATCTGGCACTTTTAAACAAAAAGATACGGAACTGTCAAATTCTTAGGTGTCAAATGTGTCAACAGCTTTGTAGGTGGAATTTGCTGCTTAGTACGTCAGCCAGTCTGTTAAAATTTTTGTTGAACAACGAAAAGTTTTTGCTATAGTTGTAAGTACACCCCTGTCAAAATCATTCAAGCGCCAAAAGATCATTGTCGCACTGTACCTATTTGTTATTTGAGCAAGTTACAGCACGAAAATAGTGTTTGTACAGCTGAGCCTAGTGATACCTGGTGTCTTACCGGCATAAATATCGTATGGTATGGTCCTCCTGTTCGCGCTGGTGCCTCTTTAGCTCACGTGCGTATCCGCTGCTAACGTGGTGATTACTCTAGGACCTACCTGGTGTCTTTCCGGAATACATGTCGTACGCCTTGTCCGCATGGTCCTCCTGTTCGCGCTGCTGTCTCTCCAGCTCACGCATGCGTATTTCTCGCGCTTCAGCCCGCGCCGCTCGCCGCGCAGCTAACCTTTGCTCCGCCTGGAAAGAACACACGACAAGTTAAGATATTATAGCTGATTTGTAAAGAACATTACTTGAAATCTTAAGTGCATGAAAGTTTAGATACGAGGGTCGACCAAGGAATCGAGGGATTAGCTAAATTGTTCGGTTGGCAATGACACACAGGGAGAATTAGCTGGTGCAATAAGTTGTCCCGTACTTCATACCATACCTCAACCGTGCTTACTACCGGTTCTGCCGAACTAATTACTTGAAAACTGCCTCGTTAATACAAAATTGAATAAAAAAAGGTTAGCTGGTTGCCGCTTAACCCAGGCAAACGTCTCGTCTAGCAAACTGAATAAGACAAATTCAGATCATCGATGATTCAAACTAAATCGGTTGGCAGCAAACATTGAGGGAACGAAACACAAGCTTAGTTCTTAACGGCTGATTAATTAATTGAATATGATATTTCAAAGCGTTGCCAGCGGTGAGGCTGCGCTTGCGCAAACTGTGGTGTGGGCGGAACATCGTGGTTGTAAGTTACGCGTCTCCAATTAGCACGCACACCGGTTAATGTAATCTGTGTTGAAGGTGTTAAGTGGTTTATTTATGCTATAGACTTTGCAAATATTTTGTGTCGTACCTTAGTTAGCTAGGTCGCCATTATAATGGTTTTAATTAGTGAAGGATTTTGTTATTCTAGTCATGTAGCCCATAAAGTGAAGAGGATTTCCCTTGAATGAAAGTGTCCGTTCAGAACTACGTATAATTATAACTGAATGTTGGATTTAGATACTCACATCCCTACTATTATTTTTATTTATAGACAAGATCTATTGATATAATGATATTTATAATTTCCGTTTTGCGAGATGATTAACAAAACATGTTGAATCTATAAATATCCAATGATGTCATAACACAATAAACAATTAATCTGAAACACAATACCTACTAATAACACGAGGGCTCAATCAATCGCTCAGCCTAGCCTATCGCACCACTTACAAACTTGGTCCTTCCATCTTTAACCCATTCGTCTCGAAGGACCAAGGGCTTAGTTTAGACAAAATTGTAATGTTCATACAGCTTTCATTGCTCCAAAGGTTCAATATAATATAATTAATTCTCTCATCGAAAATAAAAACGGAACTAGTTCTATTATTTAATAGCTGCGCCCCGCGGTTTCACCCGCATAAGTGTAGATCCCGTGGGAATATCGGGATAAAAAGTATCCTGTATCCTATATCCTAACATTCCTAACCCAGGTCATGGTCTACCCAAGTGCCAAATTTCTTCCAAATCTGTTAAGCCATTTTAGTGTGATAGCGTAACAAACAAATAAACAAACAAACTCACTTTCGAATTTAAAATATTAGTTAGAAAATATTAACTTCTGCCTGCGACTTCGTCCGCGAGACGAAGTTTTGCTCGGGTCCTAAGGGTCGTAGCGTAATTACATAGCCCATAACTTTTCTCAATAATTGGGCTATCCAATGCAAAAATCTAATCATGTGCAAAATTTTATCAAATCCGTTCAGCCGAATTTGCGAGAAAGCGTAACAAACAAACTCACTTTCGCATTTATAATATTAGTTAGGATTCTGCGACGGACCAAAAAAATCCAACATAATTATATGAATTGTATACGATGTGCTAACGACCTTACATCATTACTATGAAAGGAAGGTGTTGAAAGAATGTCGGAAGCGAGCCATTAATTACACCTCGCGGTGAGGAAGTAAACGATGAACGTCATAGTGTACTCCGACGTAGAGATTAGCTTGTCATGCTGTCAATCAGGCAAGGAGATTTGTCGAAGGAAGTTTTTTTCAAGTAGATACTACAATCTCCGAAATATTTGTGCCAAGAAATCACGTCTAAATAAAGGTTACAGTTACAAATACAACAAAAAAAGCTTCATTTGACTTGACTTAAGCCTCGTGCAGATTAACGCGGCGCGACACCGGCAATTTAGTACAATGCCGTTGAATTTGATACGTATTACGTATGACCTAGTTTTAAAACATACAATGAGCATTACGCAAAATTGTCATAATTACGACAATTATTAGGGCTATAGCTAAGAACCTTGCCAAATGATGGCAATTAAAATAGTTGGGGCAGAAACTTTCAAATGTCCGTCAAGAGCTTCATTAGGTAAATGGTTTATAAGAGCGAATAATAAGGCGCTAAATGAGTGTGTTTTGATGGCGTAAGACAATGATGGTGTCGTAAAGTATTGCCCAGCGTGGGTATGGGCGTGGGTTTGCTCTGCACGGTCTGCCTGCTCAGACCAAGGCACACATGCACATCACATAATTCACAGAACACGGGATTGGGGAATCCCTGCTCTAGACACGCGTCCCTTAGTAATTAATTACCCAGTTGTTTATATTAAAATGCATGTATTTATTTACGAGACCTTAAGAGTTCGCTTTTTATTGTGATAATATTGTTGGGGACATTTCAGATTTTTTAATCTAATTATTGAACTGAGACCAAATAGTATAGGGACTTGAGAAAGTTGTTTTGCTTTTGTAACTACCTAGGTACATCAGTCTGTTGCTTATTGGCAGCCAGCATCTAGTTTTTGTTTATTGGTCCTTGTGTCCTTTGCAGTTGTCTGTTTAGATTCAATTTATACATAATCCTACTGAATCGTTATTCAAAATAAAATAATCGTTAAATTATGGTCAGAAAGACAAAAGAAACTTAAACGAATTGGTCCTTGTTTATGCAGTGTCAGTTGAGAATGTCACTGAATTCTTCAAGTACAAATTGCAAAAAATGTACAGGGTAAAGTATTTTGATAGATAAAGTGTAATAATGTGAAAATTATGCGCAGTTGACCTCATGCATACGGGTGTGAAGTCTAAAGTAACAGTAAAATGCGGGTGACGGGAAGCGGTGGTGTAACAATGCGATAACACTGCCTGCCCTTCCTTACTTCACATCGCAGTCAACTATTATTACAGCCTTATCTTGAGTATTCCGACCATCACTTGCAACCGGCATGCATAGTACAGACAATTCGAGAAGAACAGAGTTTTACCATAACTCGAAATAATCGATACAACGCAGCTGCTCCAAAAAGTTGTAGCTCATTGACGAAAATTATGAAATGATTAACACAAAGGTGTACAACATAATGTTAATACACCAAAAGTAGCCAGACGCAAGACGAACAAAGACCCTAAAACAAAAGATATCACAATCGGTTAATGCACGAATCGATTACGGAATGAGCTCACCCAAGTGTGATAACGAAAAAATGCGATAAAACATTCTGAAGTAACTGTTTTGAAAATCTTTACAGAAGTTTTGCAAAGTGAAGATTCTTTATGGGTTACGTCATAGCGACTGCCATCAAGTATTTACAATACAAAATATACATGAAAAAATGTGATTCACACCACATGGCACAAAATAAATAAAATTTGTGTAGCCGGCAGTGGTGACATCATCCTTGAACACAATGCTTTAAGGACACGACGGTCATTCCCCACAGGCCGGTCCTTGTAAACACGTGGACGACTCAATTGGTGAAGCTATCGCGCCAAATGAGGAGCATTAGCTTCAAGAAGGTGACGACTTGGAGGAGTTGAACGGTAAAGTAGCTGCCCCGATATAGACGATAAATGAATAATGTACTGGTATTGCGCCGTTAGAAACCAATTGATTAATTGTAAATAGAAATGATAGTTATTCACCAGCAAGGACAAACAGAGGTGTTCCAGTTAAAGGGCGATAATCCAGGGCGCGGGCGCCGGGCGTAGCGGCAGGTGTCCGTCCTGTCGCTGGTGTTTACCAACCCGTCGACATTTTTATTGCTAATGCTCTTCAAACTGATTGAAAGATAAAGCGATTATGGTCACATTTCATTTATCTCTTAAAGCCTATTACCAAGTTGTAATTCGCTTTTGATTTTAACAACAAAACCGTCGCATAATGCTAGTTAAATACTATTTGTCTGACAATTTGTTGGTTCATTTGATACACTGTTTTAATTTCCGGTAATTGTTTGATTGCTCAACGAAATGAAATGTCTTATTCATACTTAATCACCTGTTGCATAATTTTGTCTTTTTGTTTTTATGTTAGGAATCTACGATGACAGAAAAAAAGAAATCTTTACAAATACGTGGGCAGAAATTCGTGGCTTCTGCTATGGTACAAATTTTGAATATGTCTTTGGAATTGTAAACAGAGTCATTTGACTGTGAAGAATGAATGTCATACTTTAGAAGACAACGGGTGAACACTGCGTGACAAATTGTCGCTGTTGCTTAGCTTAACGTTAATTTAATATTGTTATACAAACATATAACTCAAGGATGCGTCGGACTTGGAACATGGAAGCGAGCAGTGAGCGAACACACATATCATCAACGTGTTGCTAAAGCAAAGCACACGTGTTGAATGAAAACATCCCAGTAATGCTATTGTTGAATTCATACTAGTCGATGAGATGACACAATACATTTAGTTAAAATAAACACCTACGCTGATTAATATTAAGCACATTACGGATAAACATCCAAGATTAAAAAAAACATGTTGAAGACACCCTTTATTATCATTTGAATCGTTAACAGCTAGCTATAGGACAATAAAGACAACAAGGACATAAATATGACGGTTGTGGTTGACCAAACAGTCACAAGATCTGTGTAATTAATACGTGAGCGAAAACTTGTTCAGTGAGGCTTAGTTACTTACATAAAGAATCAAAATACGAGTTGCCAGACATAATAGTAGCTGCAGCGGTGACATGGTGAGGCTGTCTGCGCTATGAGGTCACCAGGCGTGACAACATCATCACACAAGTGTTCATAGCTGATGTCACGTGTGTACTGACCATTATAATAAATATAATGTATTACAACATGCCACAAGTATAAGGAAGATATAAGAAACAATAGGTACCCCATTGAAATTCGTTGCTTTGATATTCTAGTTCATTTATTTAGAGGTGAAAAGGTGACTTACATAAAGGACCAAGAGTTTACAGCCGAGTGCTAACAAGCTCTCCGGAAATGTCATATCGATGCAATCTAGCAGCACGAGGTCATCTCACCGCAGCACCGGCGTAACGAACATACTATACTGCTCTAACCTGACAACTAGTGTATCGTAATAATACAAATCACACAGTCACGACAATATTATATTATACCTTAAGTAACACTTAATGTGGCAACTTGTACTATTTTCCTCAAAACACTTGAATAGTACATTACTGACAAAGTGGCGACTAAAGTAAACGATATTCACCTGAGACAACTTTATATTAGGCCGCGACCTTCAAATCGCACAGAACGTAGCGAAATATGTATAGTGAGATAAGATAATTCCTAACTAGGCGTGTTTGGAGCCATTAACTAAAGTAACCTTTATATTACTAACTTCCATTATACGTACACAATCATAAGGTAAGTATAGGGAAGGGAAGCCACAAGCAGATGGACGTGACTCACCTGCAAATCATTTTGGGAAACGGAAAATATTTCGGATATAGCAAGGCACAATACAAATTCAAAGATGGTTATGAGGTCAACACTTAACAATTTTCCATAGGGTACGTACATGATTCTGCTGATCGCCGAGAATGCCAACGATTGAAGGATTCTGATCGCCGTGTGAATCTCGGCGCAAATCCGATAATACTAAACTTTGGTTTTCCATATCATTTGAATGAGCTTCACTATTTTTACGGCCATTCATTCTTGACTGATCATCTACACTACCATTAGAGTGACCATTAGTAGTCGCACTCTTCTGAATATCATCTTTTACAGCTTCATTGATCGGTATGTCAGCAGGCTTAGCTTCATCAAGGCGTTCAACGATCGTCTCATCATCGGAGTCACCAAAATCTCCGTCAGTGAAGGCGTCTCCGCTCTCCTCGTCACTATTGTCAGGCGTGGCCACTTCGGAGCGCTGTCCCATGATTAACGTCACTGATTACCCGTCAGGTATTGTTGCACTTATTCGTAGAAAATACACAAACGGAGGCGCGCGCTGATTTCGAATTCTAACATCTGCAGCATGCGTCAACAAATGTTGTGTGTGCGCAGGCGACTAGATTGCAGCATCGCCTCTGCCGCTTGAATAGAAAGGAAGGACGCAATTTTTGCACTGTGCTCTTCTCGAACTGCACTCTATGACGACGCGCGATAACATGTATTGTCGAGGTATTATAGCTTTATCTTATCGGCGATGTTTTCCACTTTATTAAACGCTCCTTGACCAACATTCTTTATTTTAGCGTCAACCAAACTGCTGTTTATTTTGATAGCAATAAATAGTTTTCTTTAGAAGCACTTGTCACAATGATTGTTTGTGTATGTTTACATATCTCAGAGAACAATAGAATTGCGTCACTAAAAGAACGCGAGAAGTTATCCGCGCGATCGTTATAATTGTCAAGTTAGGGCAACCAGCACGCGAGTGGTTGCGGCGACGTCTGCGACCGACTGCGACTTCTGCGAGTGACCGCCATGCTTGGGCCGCTCGTCACACCGCACTGTAAGCGTGTGTGTCGCTTTCGTTATAAATCGCATTGTTAAGTACATGTCGGAAATTAAAAATCCCGGAAGCGAAGCGCTAGAAATTCTGTGAGCAGCAGTTTCAGGGCAAAATACCACGGACCTTTAGACCTTTCAAACAAACGCGGAGGGAAAGACCAAGTCCACGCCAGACCGCGTGACAGCCTAGATCACATCATGTGCCGCATTCATGTTGCCGTTTCTCTTATGTATCAGTTAAGTTTTACATCCTTTTTTTTTTAGGTTGGGAAATTATTAAATAACTTCTCCCGCTCTGGGCGGAGCGGGAGAAGTTATTTGATGTCAGACTCTTACTGACTAAAACCCACCCGTGTTCCTTCAGTTACCTGTACATTGCCAGGGGCCACGGTATCCCTTTCGGACTTTCCCGCAACTCCGGCAGGCATCGGTCCTAGCAGACCCCGTCAGTTGTGCTGACATCTCTTTGAGGCGCGCGTGGAACACAACGCGCCGACGACCCGGGCCTGGTCCTTATCGGACGTCGAGCTACCCATTGCTTACCGTCCGCAAGCCCGCGCCTACGGTGGCCGGGAATCGGCCTGCGAATCCCGGTTAAGACCTACGTCAGGCGGAAGGTGAGGACGCCGTGGCGCCCGCCTCTCTAGCCACTCCTCAAAGAGGGTACATATCGCCGCAATTGTAGCGTGCCCAGCACTGGGTTGCGACAATCGCACTCTCCATGACGCCATGAGATCCCGCCGGAAGTTCTATATCCTTGAATAACTCCTAACAATGTTCCAGTCGGTTGAATCACTGCATAGCGAGGCGAATGCTATGCGCAGATGGTCCGAGCATCTTCCGCTCAGTCGCGCATTCATTAAATGAGCATTGTTTTGGTCAACAAGACAAATCTAGGTAGGGAAATAATATTAAGGAGGTTAATCACTTAGCAAATTGCTTTCCGCTTAGCACACACAACAAAAAAAAAATATGGCCGTAACAAATACTTTTTTTGTTATCCTTTCAAGATACTTTATTCCGTGTTGAAGTAGTTGCATCAAGGAAGGTAATCTTTAATAATGCGCCATTATTTTAAGTGCACAAAAAATCATGTACGCAATAGCTTTAAAAAAAAAACATATTAAATAGATGTAGGTTACTCAGGTTATTGTAATAAAACCACAATATTTTTAAATCATTGATCTGACAAATGACATGAACAGTAAAACAATTCTAATAATAGTGACATTGAATTTATCAGACGAAAAACTTGTTAAATACAATATTACAATAACTGCCGATAAGCAATCATAAGCGTGTCATGTTTATTTTTATAAAGGAAATATTAAACTCGTATTAATGTAAATTTTGTATTAGTCAATCCCGTAGTCTCGGCACTCGGTTCCACTCAATTTGAATAAAGGCACTTTGTAAACTAAGAATAGACCATCGATGACAGTTCTTATATAATTCTAATCAAAAGACCATATTGAGAGATCTCGAGGGTGTGCTCGATCGGTTCGTGTATTCATAATTAGAGGCTGCACCAAGCAGTAACCTATCTGATAATCGAAGCTAAGCCTACTAACATTAACATCTCTATCGCATCGTATGAAAAAATATGAGAGTCTCCCAGCACATGACTATATTATATAAAAAAGCCAATTTCAACATTGTACCTAATTGCTTCATCCGGGAAGCTGCAGAAGAAGTTAATGAACATTAGCAGCCGAAGAAATGTGGTTTGCAAATAACAATCATTCTAGCGAAAATTCTCGTCTTGTTCTTGTTTAGTATTTTAGATCAACTGTGTTACTTTCGATTTCGACAGCCTTTTTATCGTGGAATGAAACCTTTCATAATGTCGTAACAGAAATCTGGGTTTTTATCTCCGAGAATGTCGCCTCGTGTTGTAAATAAAACCTTTAAAGATAAAGTATATTCTATTCTTCTCCCCAGATTTGTATTAAAATATGTAGAAGAAAACAGTGGGAGCATGAGGTCTTCAGCCAGCGGTGAATATCCACAGGCGGAAGAATCGGTTGTCCAACTTCATGGTGATGAATAAATTGATTTGCGGGGTCCTTAAGTGCCACAGTGAACTTGAGAATATTTTTAATCCAACTAGTCGGTTTCGATTTTCGATAACGATCGGCAACGCATCAATAGTTTTCGTGAGCAGTTACTGTTTACGAGAGAGCTATAAAATCGGCAAAATTGTTGGTAAAACCTACGGTTATTACATCATGACACGCTAGTACATCAGCTATATGAAGTAGAAGTACTCTAAGCTTGGGCAAGCTATACGCTTGTTCTAAAGGAAGTTAAAATGGTGCAATTCGGTTACGAATGTTTAATTGCGGGCTGGTTAAAAACAAGCTGTATGTTTTTGCGACTAATAAAAGAACCATTTCTCAAGTTATTTCACAGCAGTAGCGAGTTTTAATGTTCTGTTTGTTAGAAGTAAAAACCACAATCATGTTATTGCTTAATATGGGCCAACTCAAATCATAAACCTCAGACAATATTGCAAGAATCAACCACCTTGGGGCAGAGATTGGTGATAGCAGAAAATTTTATTTTAGGAGAAGCGGAGGATGGTGCTGGCCATCCTTTGAAAATTATGACGTACACAAATATCTACTTAATATCGAAGTCAGCTAATGTAGCAGCAGTATGTGGAGGACCACCATGTTTTATGTTCTGTGAGGAGCAAGTGACATCAGATAAGGCCACAACTGTGCTGGCCGTTTAGTTAGCTGTTGAATGTATGTAGTCTGTCCGTCTGTCTGTGGCTGCCTTGTGTATTGTAAGCCAACTTTAGTGCAAGTCGACATACAATTTTTATGCTTCTTTATTGAATTATGCATTTATAATCGCAAACTCGCTAGCGAAGGTCGAAAGTTTAAGGCTAACGAATGAAGGTTAGAACAGAGATCTAAAACCTGTTTCATTTTGTAACAATTTCTGATTCTAATATTTATTTTGAAAGGCATTGTATCCATGGAAACTAGAAAATATTGTTGTTGTAATTTTTTTTATTAAAGGAATATCCGGATGTGCGAATACGAACCACAAAAAAAAACTATATCGTGTAGTGTTTTGGGTGCGTTTGGTTTTTACTGAATAGGGATGATGCCTGGGTAAAAAAAATAAAATTCGTATTAGTCCGTCCGTCAGTCAGATAATAAAAAAATATTAAGACACGTATTTTTTGCTTTATCATATAAATAAAAAATTACTTAGATAAAACGCATTTTAAGTTGGGGAGTGGGGGTCGCTACGTCACTAGTATGCATAAAATCTACATACTCGTGACGTCATAGCACATTTTACCTCAATGTATCGCCGTAATCTGTAGACTACGTAAAAAAAGAAAAAATACGTGACCAATATTTTTTTATAATCTCAAAGACGGACTAAAAAAAATTTTTTACTCATCATGCCTATTCAACGCTACGATTTCACACTTACTTTTTACAAAGTAACATTATAATTTCATGTGTGATATGTATAGCGTAGGCTTGCTCTCGACTGTCACACAACGGACCTCAGACAAAGGTACAAGGACGTCACGGCTTCGCTATCAGACACAATACCCGCCATATACTACACTTCTAATAATATGCTCTAAAGCCAGCCTCTAGCTGCTGTTGGTCCTTATTGCCATTACTCAAGGTGTAGTTTCGATCAGTACTCTAATAGTTCTTGGTGATAATAATAGAGCAGTGAAAAGGTGAGAATGGACAGAAACTTGAATTATCTTTATTTTAATAGTCGTTAAGGATTCGAGAGATTCCAATAAAAACAGTATTGGATAAGACGAGATCGTTCGATTAGTTAAAAGAAACAGTCAAGTATTTGTCGGACTCTGGGTTATTTTATACAGCAGCCTGCAGCTATGTGTTGCTAAAGATAAATATCTGTTAATAAAAGTACAATTGAATAATTATATTACAATTTTCATTTAAAAGTCAAAATGTTTAGCACTCATGGGCTATAAAATTTGGGGCAACCCGTATTATTATTATGCTTATTATTTCCATAAAAAATTTTACTGCTTGGCACAGTTTTGTTAAAATAAAATGTATAAAATTCCTGACCTTTAATTTATTTTATGGTCATAGATTATAATGATGGCCATCAAGCAATCGATCACAGTCAACGTTATAATCATGTGCTGGTTGTAATTTTACAAAACGATTAAAATAATAAATTAAAAATACGTTACATTAAAGAGATTTATCGATGTTATTGATTCAGTTTTGTAGCTCAAGTCATAAATAAATAAATCTGGTATAAATGCTTCAATTAACCTGACGAGGACATCACTCATTCTACACTATCATATATTTAAAATTAGAACCGTTTGATACAACCGATACAGGTATCGCACGCGCACGTATCAACAGATCGCACTAAACCGAACCGCAACCCGACTAACACTGATTGACGAGCACTCGGCCAGACGCAAGGAACGCACGCAAATACTGCACAAACGCAACTTGACCGCACGCGGGAAAAATAATTGAGATAGCTGCTACGCTACTGTCGCAGAGAGCTACGTAAAAACCGATTGCGGACGATTAACTGTTAGGAGATCGAACGGGATCGATGGACGGCGAGGAGCGCACGCGACGGTACGCGGACATAAATATCGTGACATTTGCGACGCATCTGCTGCTATGGAGCCGTCGCCAGCGCACGTGAGATTTCGTAATAGCAAAGGTGAATGATCGATGTCTCGGATATTTATTAACGACGATAAAACATTTAATGATATTGATACAATCAATCAAACAACGGCGCGACATTGATATGGAGCATATCCATTGCTACGGTGCGCAAAGGCAAGTGCTTCGTAAATGAAATCGAGAACGGGGTTAAAGTATCAACCGGTCGATAACATGAATAAATACTACACAGCTTTGGCCGATAAAATCGGTAATATTTAACAACGACGACACGCATAGTCAATTAACATTAACGATTATTTCGCTCTAAATCAAAAGAAGCAATAGGGGAGTTTTACGAGACGAATTTATTTTTAGAATGATTAAAGTGTCCTGTGTGATTCATGGGTGAGGTGCCTGTGTTGTGGGGACCACACGCGTTCCTCGCCTGTGTTGAGTTTATTGTAATGAACCAGCATGCCTTGTAACAATATGTCTCATATTATGCAGATTTTCAGCTTTCACCGCAGTTTGCGGGCCGGTCGAGATTCTATACGCTACATCTCCAAATCATTAAACTCCTTATGCAGTCGTCGTTAAGTCTGTTATTGTGTAAACCTGTTTCAGTAATTGTGTATATCCTCATCCGATGTTGTAATACTTCCAGTATGAATGCTGCAAATCCGTCTGCATTTGCAATTAAGTTAATGAGAGTGCCTCATTAACAAATGTTTACCTAGCTGTCTACGATATATTACATGTTTACCTAACGGACTACTAGAAACGGATTTAAGATTAATTTTGTTTTGGCCTTTAATGTTAATACTGAGTTTACATATATTTATTTAGACTTTTTCCTGACTATTGTCAAGGTAACATCAACGATTATAAGCAAACCTAGACAAAGAGATTTGAAATAAAAAAACTAACTTGAGAAATATATTTTGTTAAATTCAAGTTCTCAGTTTTTAAAATTTAGTACTCACTAATTTAGGTCTAACTAAGCAAACAATCGATCGAGCCGACGAGTCCTCGTCGCTGCTGCTCTCCAGACAGTCGGACAGGGACGGCGAGCGTTGTTGCGGCCACGACTTGGGAGCCTTCTCCGAGCATGGCGAGGGCAGCACCAGCGGCGGCGGCAGCCAGCTGCCCTGTCCGCGCCACCACGACACCAGCGCCGGCGCCACACCCACTACCATCGCCAGCCCCAACCGAACCATAATGACAAGTTTACAGTCGACAACCAAACACAAAACAACTAAAGTCTCACAAGAACATAGTCAACTTCAACGCACTAGGAAGTGCCAGACGCTCGCCTAGAGCATTGTTCTTAAATAAAAACGTCTATTTTAGATGAATGCAGTCTCACACACTTTCACACATGCAATGTGTCACCAAACCGGCGAGCGGACGCCACGGATTATCCATCAACGTGTCACCGACAAACAAAACGTCACGCGTGCGCGTCGAACTATAAGTTAATACTCCACACAAACATGATTAGCTAAGTTGTGCAACGTGCCAAGTGCCAGGTATACCGGCGGTAGACGACACAACCGGCACGAAACGCATCGTGCCAAACGAGTGAATGCTCGCAATCCACTCGCTAATTTTCACAGACGACTACTCATGGCACCCGGAGCAGTGTACACGCGCGAAATTGAACGTTTTGTGAAACTGCGTTATTGAAAATGTCGAAAGTTGAAAGTTGAATCGTCCGGGTGCAGCTTGGGACGGTGTTCCCTCGCGATCGCAGACAGACGAGTGGCGGTCGTTGACGTTGGAGCCCCCCGCCGAGCTGCCCAAGGCGCCCCTCCAGCCGCCCGCCCAAAGGGAACAACCCCCCTAGCCCTACATGCAAGAGAATGTCGCGCGAAATGACTACTCGCTGAAAGGGCTTCTTAGAAATGCATATGGAAGCTGCTCGCGGTTGTGTTTATTTTAAAATTCCCGAGGCGAATCCGAGGCTCACCACAAAATGATTGACTTTCAGTACCGTTAGCGCAATCTGGTGTCGTAAACTAGGTCAGGCATGTATGCAATACTCGTAATAGCCAATAAAGCATTTGGTAAGGAACATTGTAACTGCATAAAACAACGTTGTAAAATCGACTTTAAGGAATTATTACATAAACAAGGTATTAAAATAGAATTTCTTAAATATAGCCGTAAGAAATGAGGTAACAGACCTAAAACTTGGTATCTTAATGATTGCATACTTCCGTAGCTTCCTGTAAAGCAAAATCTGCAATAATCCGTATGAAAATGTATGATTGTAATACTTTAGCTTCCAACTTTCTAATCAAGTCCATGAAATTTGGATTAAAGGTGCACAAGCAAGGGAACAATATCTGCAGTGGGCGTGAATATGCAGAGGGCCCAGTAATGCAAATTGCATTTGTAAAATATAGAAACCACAGGATTGGTCGGGAGGCGGGACTGCAGCGGGATCGATAAACAGATTGGAATTTTACATAATGACATGGAAATGGCTGAAATTGAATATAGTAAATATTCAATTTCAACAGGTGTAACATCAGGAGATGCAGCATCATCATAACGGATCAAAGGACCACAATCTAAACAACCTTAAACTATGATCGTGATATCGCAATAAGTTCCCGAGTTGCATCAGCCAGGGCGTGAGGCAGAGGGGGATGGAACCAGACAGATCGATGCTGCTGCTGACGTCAGTAGAGCCAGACTAGGGGCGGGCAGACACAAATCCTATTTATATTACGTATAGCTTTCTGAGATTGTATTAATTTTCTATGTCTCGTCGTACACCGCTCAATAAAACAAGTTGTTTATGGGCAAGAGATTTTCTTTAAGAACCACTTAGGTAATCCTTTTAGATAGGCAGGGCATCAAGATAGTCAACAACTACTGCTGCGTTGGTTTAATTAAATCTAATGGTTGCATATGCGAAAACTTAGCGTTTGGTTTCTTTGTTTAAAGCTTAGGACAAGCAGTGTTATTGAATTTTTCCATAAGTAAAGTCTCAGTACTTAGCGGCCCTAACAACAGATGCGCGATCTTGGACAAAAATCTTCTCAAAACGCAAACAAAGTGACTCAAAGGGAGCATGTCGTGGAGGACGAGACTTATTTAGGAATGCTTATTAAAACTTCATAAAATAAACATTAACAAAGCCACGTTGAATTTATCAGCATTTTTTTTTACTTATTGGGTAAGATAACATAAACTTTTGAATTTAGACCGAAAAGAAATTGTAACGAGCTCAAACTACGTTCATCAAACATGACGTAGAAACTTTGGTGACAGTATTTATTTTTTAGTCTCGATCTAATTCTCCTTCGTATTCTTCATTGCTAAGGATCGTGGCTCCAAATTTAAGGAATGTCTTAACATGCACTTTTGTTGCCAATAGCAATCCTGAGAGGTTCAACCTATTTTGTAGATACGCTCCCTCCTCTTATTCTCAAACGATATTCTACAGGAGGGTTAGCTAACAAAACTGCAGAGGCGCATAAAACCTGAATGTATATGATGTTACAGTGGTCTTTACATAACACAAGCAGCAGGAGGGTGCCTGCCGCTTCCGCGAGGCTGTGTGGAAGTGGGACGCGGATCGATCCGGCACAGGGCGACGAACCCAACCACCAGGTTCCATCTGACCTATATTTATTATTCCTACTTTACATTCAAGTCTGTTATTTAAACCAAAGTTTATAAACAATACAACCAAAATGACTATCGAAGGTTTGAACTTGACTAAAATAGTCGTCTATGTTTAGTAGATTTCTAAATTGGAAAGTATGCATTGGATGTCTTACTGGTTTACTTTAAAACCTAAACATTTGCTTACAAATATCACTTTCCATTACGTTTAACAAAGACACGCTTACATACTTTAAGTCTACTGAAGGTTTAAACCTTTTGATTGCATCGTAATGATAAGAGCCAGCTTCACATACACTATTAGACGAAGACATTGATTTGCAAATCAGTACACATAAAACTGCTGCTGTTACTATTCTAGGATGTAGGTAATCCTTAAAAGGGATAGAATTCAACCCACTTGGTATGTTCGCCTTTTAGATTTATTATTAATTTCCGTTCTGTTGAGAAATATGTTGACTTCCAGAGACGTAAGTATTGCTAACTTTTTCTTTGCCCAACGTCAAAGCGTTATTGGTTTGCAGAATAAATATTTGGGACGCATGGATTGACACTGAGTTTAAAAATATTTTTCAACTAAACCCTATTATTCCTAGGAAAGGAACCTTACTATGAAACGGCTTTAATCAAATCTATCGAGTAAAAACAGACTGGGGTGGTAAAATTCAACCTGCACCCTAATTGCGTAACACACGATCAATAACAATCTGTTTAATTTTTACAGTTCAACAACATTGATTGCGTTATTTACTTTTTTGAGCAGACAAATTTCTCGAACATATACAATGGATTAGCAATATCCATCAAAATGATTCAGATTATGATTGATCGTGTGCTACGCAATTAGGGTGCTGGGCTAGGATCGATAGGAGTTAATCAGACTTTCTTGACAAATAGAGCATTAAAAACAAAACATTAAGACCACTAAGACATGGGTTCCTGAAAACGTCCAGCGGCCGCGGCGTCGTGGAAGACCCAGGCGTAGGTGGCAGGACGAACTTGACGTTTATAGGAGGGATAGTCCATATTGACTCAGGACCGAATTGGGTGAAAAACGAAAGGGAGACCTTTACCCTGTTGTCGGACAATACGGGCTAATTATTATACCAATAAGACCAGTCGTTGTTTTCATGAGAAAGACTACAAGAAAGATTGGTCCTTTTGGCACAAGATGCATGTTTCAAATTGCTTTCGGGCGCCAATTGGAAAAACGATTAAAACTAGCTCAACAATAATTGGCAATGGCAGTCGCATGTAGTCCCATACGCGGTTATCGTAGGAAATGATGCAGTAGGTCAGTTGTTTCCGCGAACTAACGGGATTACTTGGCTCGTGCCTCATCTTGCTGCATTTTGCATCGCCGACCTTTTTGCATGGACCACGGAAATCGATTCAGACCGTAACACTTCG
The DNA here is from genome assembly GCA_914767755.1 of Agrochola circellaris. Classification (NCBI taxonomy): domain Eukaryota; kingdom Metazoa; phylum Arthropoda; class Insecta; order Lepidoptera; family Noctuidae; genus Agrochola; species Agrochola circellaris. Next base: position 2,243,402 of record OU611849.1, read on the forward strand.
CATATCCGGTCTTTTTGCTGTATTAACTTTGCCTTCTTCTTAGCGTGTCCATGGCAATCTAAATAGAATCGGCCTAGAATTTGGCTTTCAATCATTAGCATAATAACTTTCTTTGGGTTAAATGCAAAATTAATATTATGTACCTGAATTAAAAGCCTTACTAGGATCAACACAACAGGTCAACAGAGGCCATAGGTTTAAATCCTACTCGATTTGAACTCTCGACCTCTGCCATCAATCAACACGTTCTCATTAGGTCAAGAATTCAAGATGATTAGTTTTATCGTCAAGCAGTAGGAAATATTTAATGTTCGAAACGGAATTCCTTTTGGAATGGATGTTAACGCTATCTAACATCCATCAACATTCATAATTTCGACTGTTGATTAGTTTCAATCAGCGAGCTATCATAAACAAATACTTCGCGTAACAAAATCTTACTAATAAATATCAATACGGCTGTCTACAATAGCAAACAAATTCCATCGATCAATGACTCCTGGCTGCGATTGAGTGGCTTTACGATCTTGTGAATCAACATGATCGTCATACAGGACACCTAATAAAGGGACACACGTCATATTGATGTTTCCATTCGACCCACTCCCTTAGTACCAATTAGATGTTTGTTCATTCAAATATCAATAGAACGATTAGAGGAATATGAAACAAAATATAATTATATTAATACACGGACATCCTTGTATATTTCAAACTAAAAATAAGATGTGTGCAGCGGAGTGTAGATGATTGCGAAATCCCTAGCGAATAGAGGACATGATAATAATGATGATAGGAGAGCCGGCGGCGTGTCGCAAAACGACATGATTGAAGAACCAACGCATCAAGAAAAGAAGACAAGGTACTAGTCAGAGTTCTACTGACTAGTACAAAATTGAACAGATGCAACAGCGCGCATCCCTAGAAACATTCCTGGGATATAGCGGCGATAATTAGCTGCAGTAGCTAGAGCGTCACTTGAAGACGTAGTGCACCAGATAATGTCGCGAAGGGTCCCAACTCCCGTACTCCGAATATTCGTAAATAGCGCCAGCGACCGGCCGCATATGAGGCCGCATCTATTTCGACCGCGCGTCGTTTTGTTTCGCACCGCGTTCCGATGCACGCTGTATGCGCTTACGCATAAATATATTCATGTCATCATTCAGGGATGGCAGAAACTGAGATCTACTTATTTATTGAGAAAATCCACTTATCGGATGACGCAGCGTGGGTAGTGAAGATCGCTTGAAACCGCTGGATGCGGGAGGCGCAGGACCAGTCGTTGTAGCGATGCTTGGAGGAGGATCATGACAATTAATATGGCATCAGAAAAAAGAAGATTCAAAGTTAAGAACCCTTTTTCAGTTTGTATTGACGTACATTGTGCTTGCATGGATTAAACAAATTATGTGATCTCTTGCTTGTTTGTCTTAATAACAGCATCTGATTACACTTAGACAGGTGAATGTGTGATATTTTTTTTAATTATTTATCTTGTATCATGTCTAATTGTCTAATAAGGTGTAGTAGTTTAAAGTCCTAATTATTCTTACCTTTTTTAAAATTACAAAGATAACATTTAAAAGACCCCATTTTAAAATGTCCACATGATAATCAAAGTTACCTACATAATATTTACAATAAATTGTTTGTATGATGGATTACGTTGCACTTTGCAAAAACAAGTGTGGTTTTTTGCAGTTAATATTTTGATTACAGAACCACTATTCCAATAAATGATATTATGTTTCTTTATACACGTATGGTTAAAAGCCAGTTTGTTAAACATTGGAAGGCGAAGCAGTTGCTTCGCTTTGTGGACTATTTGGAAAGTATAATAGCCTTTCCACGCAGCAGTTTCGGACAATAGGTTGAAATAAGCATTTATTACTGAAACGTGTTTTCCTGCATTCGATTGAGACAGACCATATACCTATCCGATATAGGCGTTACATAAATTCTATATTGAAAATGTTTTTTTTTACTTACTTGTCAATCGTGCGGTGGTAACCCTATTGAATTCACAGCTCATAAACCAATAATCATCGGATTAGATGGATCTCCGATACAGTCGATCAGCCCGACGGTATTTCACGCACACATTCGACTCAATTTGCAAATATTTTATATTGGATCAGCCGATACCCCGCGATGATAAATAATTTATGGTTTTAATAATATTAGCTTACGTTACGCATCGCTGTTCTTGACCACCGACAGAGCTTATGTTTTGCTAAAAACGGCTATGTTTATTTAATTCTCGCAAATAAATAAACATAGCATTAATCTACGAATATAAAGGATATTATGCTTTGTTTTATTTTATCTTAACCTAGGCTCAAACATAAGCGATAATTATACACATACGATAATTACTTTAATTTACTTTTTTATTTTATTTTAATTTACAAATGACATAATCATTTTATTATTTGACATTTTATATTTACAATATTCTATATATTTTTTTATTAAATTTGATTTGTTACAGCAGTAGTGGCAACCATTATCATTTGGTTTAAATAGGTTTTTATTTTTATTAGGAATTTCATTTGTCTTTTATATAGCTTATTTTCTTTTAAATTTTGTGAATGAGAGAACGTTGTAGACATAACAGACTGTAGATCTGTGGACCATTTAATATTTTGCTAAGTACCTGGTACTTGTTGATGGGCCTACACCGTCCTCTCATACCTTTTAACACTGTAACTTGGAAACATTGTAAAAACCATTTACTTTTAAAAGAAAGAAGAACCGTGGAGTTTCTTGCCGGCTCTTCTCCATAGGAAACGACCAATTGGAACCGTGCACCTAGCTTCTGACGTTTCATAAGTGCCCTTGTAGGTTTATGTGAAATAAACATATTTTGAATTGAATTTGAAGCAATTTTGAAAGGCAGATAGCGTATTTATTATTTACTAGCTGCCCGCCCCGGCTTCGCACGGGTAGCACTATGTACTTATCTCACGGCTCACCTACCTACTTACCTACCCTACCTACCCTACCTACCCTGTAGAATTTGATATGAACTTTATACAATAGCAATAGAGCTCAAATTGACTCAACGTTTTAGTTAGAAAACGTTTGTATGAGAAAAAGAAAAGGGCTGTTTTTACGGTTTTTCCGGCCATTATTCAAATTTTTCTCGCCGTAAAAACCATCCTTGAACTTCAACGAACATTTAAAAAAAAGAATTGGCCAAATTGGTCCAGGCGTTGTTGAGTTATGCGCTTACCAACACATTTTGCGATTCATTTTTATATTATAGAGATATTTTCTATTATGCTTAAATAATTTGAATCAGACAAAGGCGGGTTAAACTCTAATCAGCTGACTAATTGGAGGATTGGCGCGTGAGGATCTAGCATTTATCTTCATTTTATCGATCAATCAATTGGGGCTATGTAATGCCGCTGGCTGCAAAACCCAAAATTAACGATAAGACTCGAAGGACCAAACGATACTTTGTTAAATAATAAAATCGGAGCAATATGAGTAGATTCACGTATTTTTCAAATAGGGGCACCTATCTGACATAAGTAGGTATCTATTACAGAACGTCAACTGTGACTACAATCCTGGACTCCAAATCAAGCATTTTCACTAGGCTATCAAAATAATTATGTGTCAAAGAAAAAGTTTTTATGCAGTTTTGAAGCCGACTTACTGGCCATCATTTTGCTGCAGTCATGTTTTAAATTTGAATTCACGACCATTTAAAAAGTTGTATAAAAATATTGCAGGGTGGCTCGATTTAGGAAGGAGTCCGGGAGTGAATTTCACAAATGGTCGTTAGTGCGTTCCCTGTATCTGCTTGTGTGTGATATCAAAAGCGACATCGGTAAAGTCAGTCGGTCGCTGAGGTGTCGCACGCGGAAGTCTATTTCGATCGCGACTTATTTTACTACCTCCATTAACAGGTGGCAAATTACACAGTGTTTCGACGAGGTGGGGCTTGATACAAAAGAGATTGGACTACTTTCTGGTAAATTAAGTCCTTTGATGGAAATATTAATTGAGTTTGTGAATTGAGTATTGAGTTAATGCTCGTCGATCGTCTCGAACTCTCGATCTAGAAGCCTGAAGATTACAGACAAGCAATAAATCTGCCTAGCCTTTTCCCAACTATGTTTATGTTAAGATGGTCACCCATCCTCAGACCAACTCCGGTAAGCGTAGCTTAACCTGATGGATCGAACCATGCGGATGTTATTACTTAGCCACGAGTTCCTCCGAAGATTACAGACAAGCATTCGTTTTTAATTAGTAGTACGATATCAGTGCACTAGACGTGCTGAAAACCTAGTACTGCGTATGTCGCTTCAACAGTAAAATTGTTACGAGAAAAAATCTTGTCGGGCTACCCTTGTCAGGGAAATCGCTTTCATAGATCGTTCGTTACCAAAAAACCCAGGCCCAAAGCAATAATATGATAATTACAAATCATTGCCAATACAAATAGCGTACTCCGTATTTTTTCCAAGAGCAGCACGTAGTTGGCACAGTATGCGGAGTTTTGGTTCGCCGTGTGCGACGCGACCAGTCTGCCAGGACGGCCAGTCAACATAGTGGATTATATTCGACGGTCGGACGAGCAGGTGAGGCGAATTGTGCATCAGAAACTCTCTTCATTAGAACCTACTACAAAGCAATCTTAGTCAAGTGAGTGCTATCAGTGTATACGTCCCCTTCTTATCTTTGAAGTATCTCAAGATAATCAAGTGTTGATGATGTGATGGACGTGATTGGCACTTTTGCTTTGTTTTGTATCACGTTTGCAGTATTGTGCATTGTTATTGGATATTTTATTTAATGTAGTGATGTAAAAATGTTAATTTGTTGTGATAATAAAAATTACAAGAAATGCCAGCACCCTGTACAATAAAAGTTCAAGTAAGTACATGTTTAAAAGTTTAAAAGGTAGTTTGAAACTTCTAACTAGAAGCGCCACCTGTTGACTACTTTAGACATTACAGTTTTTTACAAGAAATGAAATTAATGTCAGTGCATAAAATTAGCAAAATATTAGTTGATACATTTGACCTCTAGACATGAGCCCATGTCAAGAGGCTTGAGCACTTGTAATTGGCTCAAAGTCTTTGAGTCAAGGAGATTAGTATTCTAGACATAAGGATTAATATCTCGCATGGGCCCTACACATGTCAATAATACGATTAACTGTATGACAGGAGACTTTTGAGACTAATCCATTTACTGTCATGTATTCAGAACATGTCACACTAATATTATTCTTTCCAGTAAAAGGCAAATGGTGGGAAGGCAGCCAGCAGTAAGGTATAGTATGTACATATTTAACCATGTAATACTACTTTACTAGGCTTCACTTTTTACATCTTGTTTATAGTGCATTACACAGCTAAACCACAGGTGCATTTACAGCCATGGTTTCATCTGCATTTAGCTAATGATTCATGAATCAGTTCTAGCCTTTTGACCAAATTTTTGTAGGAGGGTTGGGTTCACTTGGGACACTTCTTCTTAGAGTGTCAATGGCAATCTAAATAGAGATAAAAAGGGAAAAGTATTATTGGGTTTTCAATCTGGAATTACTCAGTAGGAACCCGGAGTCGGAATTTGTGCCCGATTGATGGAACAGGTTCGCCCCCTATAACATGGGACTTAAATTGAACTGGCGAAATGTGGGTGAACTATAGGTACACCTTTGCCTGGGCCTGCGGGCGGCGATTTGGGGCTGTGTCGTCGCCCGAACAGTCAGGCCCAAAGAGGGGGCACTAGGTGTTCCACTAGGCATGGCGGGCTAATACCAGTCGTGGGCGCGGCGAATGTACAAGCCGAGAAAAAGTTACGCCTCTGCCTAACCCTTCGTGGAAATACTGACGTGATGTTAGGTTAAAGACTACCAAAGACGACTTACTTTTTCGAAAGTATAATAAGTACTCACCTCTCTGGCGATCTGATCGAGGGCCTGCTCCTCCGCCGTGGCCTTCGTCTGCGTGCGCTGGCGCCGCGACGGATCCATTCCGCACGACACACTTCACACTCTGTACACAAAAACAACTATTATTTAGACACTAGTTATAAACAATTCTTACAATTCAAGTCTCTCTATGATGCTTTGGTTTGTTACTATGTGATATGTGGCATTGGCTGGTCTATCAAATAGGCTGGGGCCAAGCCTCTTCCTGTTCATCTCAGTGAATTGTACAGTGTAAGCTGTGTTTCACAATGATTTAATAAATTCTTTTAAATTAAACAATCAAGCTCAGATATTAAATAACTTATGTTAAATACAAAGAGGATAAATATTTTGTATATTATCCCTGATACCATGTCCTTGATCCTAGTATTAAGGTATTTTGTAAAAATAATTAAGAATACGATTTAGTTCCTATTCAGAGCCAGTAAAATGTAACTTACCATAAAAACTTTAAATGTAACAAGTAAAACAATTGGTTATTATTTTAAATAGTACAACAACACTGTGTCGCATGCTGACGTAACCTTGGATTAATGGATGGAGCGGCACCAATGTGTCAGATGCATGTGTTATCAGCGGGAGTTACCAACAACAAGGTTATCTCGTGACGAGTATTGTTCTGCTACTGTTTTAATTACTTATTATTTCCTTCAGACAAACACTGAGTGCCGAGTTAGTTTGTAGTTGGTTTCACTTGCACTATTGCTAAGATAAAATTCAAATGTTGGCTCTCCAGGTCAAATTAGAAATTGTAAAACTATATTTGCATTTCTTATAATAAGCATAAACCTGCTGGTAGGTTTAGAAACTAAAGCCAATAAAAATGAAGAATAAAGAAATATATCCAAAAGTTTGTACCAGTTTCCATAAAACTTGAACTTGAACTTTTGTATATTGATTGGATTATAATAATAAGCTAGATAATAAGACACAGACCAACCGATTGTGTTTTGCTATCTGGAATTTCTCAGTTGCAACCCGTTTGCCCAACCGAGTCTGTATTTGTGCTTGTATGATGGCAATAGGTTCAACCCCTATTACATGGGACTTGAACGTAACCGGCACAATGTGGGTGAACAATATGTCTATCACTGCCTAACCCTTCTGGGGAAACAAGGTGTGATGTTGTGGTTTTGTAATAAGACAGACCTATTTTTATTAATTCTATAATGTGTTATTAATAGACCTATCAAAAAAGAATTATCAGTAATATTTTCCATCAACTCTATTGATTAAGAGGCCAATGCCTAGCCACTGCTAAATGTTGATAGCCTGAATAAAGTGATTCATTTAAATTAGACATTTAAGATGCTAGATTGTCCTGTTATTTGTACATTGAAACCAATCTATTAAACAATCTATTTGCACTAACAAATACTTTACCAGATTGTTGATAATGTCACAAATATAAGATGGAATTTGGTATCAAAACACATGATTAGATAAAAGTGTTGACACAAATAGACTTACAGATAGCTTGTTCCTAAAAATGTAGATCAACAATTGAACACTTTTATTTGTCTTACACAATGGCACCAGAGTTGAATCACATGCACTACAACCAATGACCTACTGGTGGTTCTCACCTAATTCTATTTATATGGAAACACCACTATGTTGACACAATTTTATAAATATTGTTACACTCATCAGTCACATAATGTATCACTTATAACAATACAATCGCCGAGCGGGTATTTACAACTAATATTCATAAACAGAGTGGCCACTGGCTGGCCACAATCACAAACTAATTAACATAAATTTAAAAACAGGTTGGCTATAACCTAAGGGGTTCATTGCGCTTATCCCACATGCTTGTTTCCTCAAAATCGTATTGGAGTCACGATCACCAGGAAAACGGGTGGGCACAAAGCCAACACAGTTTTTTATGGTAGTCACTACAATGACATCATTGCATACTTACTGGGACAGTTACAGATGTAAACACATCACTGCAACGCTCACTATCACCTACTTATCGGTCATCAGTCCCGACACGATCTCAAGATTATGCTAATCAACTCTAAAGCGCAAAAGGAACGTAAAAAATTTGCAATATTTTAAGAAATACGGCGACACCAATTCACTGCCTACACGAATCACATTGATTATGCGTCAATTACACACTTTACACGCAAAGTTTTATGTTTTTTGGCACGGATTTAAATTCATACAGTCAAATAAATAGTTTATATATCGTTAAAATCGTAAATTATGCCATTTTTACTATAATTATTTTTTACAAAAGCCATGTATGACATGCATGCCATTGCCATTTAAAACCGTTCCGTTCGAGAATAGCCCGTTGGAATGTCAGTTAAATTTATGGAAGCGTTCAGTTATTTTATACTTTGTTCAAACACATAAATATCATTGATCTCGTTTATTTGTACTGCTCACAAATTAGTCGAACTCGAAATTATGTTTATAAAGATATTTTTTGTCATTCCACTCCTTTTTGTTTCATTATTTTCTCGTTGAATCAGTAATGCGGTGTTGCCATTTCTGTCCATTGCGTTTCCGAATCCGAACGAGGTAGGCAGAGATGTGTATAGTCGCATTTGATAAGTTCAATTCACCGATAAATTACATGAGGTCCAAAATTACTTAAGGTGATTGACTTCCAGATAGCATGCACTCCGATTTACAACTCGTTTTGCTACGATCTATTTCTATAACTATGAATTTCTAATATACATGGTACAAAACAGTTGATTTTCGTGGCCGTTAATATCTCGTAAACTACACAATGGATTTTGATTCAGTTTTCACCACTATTTATTTCTTTTTCCGAAAGGTTTATGATGTGTATTAATCATTATTTAACTTAGATTTAGCATAGAAACCTCGATGTTTTGACATGAAGCAGGGTAAACTTCACAAATATAGACCCGCGATAAAACGAGAAAGATGTATAAATTAAACACATGAATAAATGATGAAACTTTATTGTAATTCACATTTTAAACAAATATAAATGCAACCTACACTTCCATACATTCTTGTTACAAGCTTTTTATATTGTGCTACTAAGCACACAGAACTAACTGAATGAAACCTAAACTAGCGTAGATCTACTCGCTCTTAGTCTTAGGAGTGTCTTCTTTGTAGTAGAGGAAGACAAAAGAGAACAGGAACACGCCCACCATCATTGAGAAGGCGCTCACGTAGTACGGGTACGCGCTCGGGATGAAGCGCTCGTACTGTGTGTGTTGGAGGGGACGCACGGACACCTGGGATACAAATACAAAAATGAGTGTAAAGATCATAAATGTTTTGTATAATTTCTGATGTATTTGTACATTACATAAATGCAATACTGCAACAGAACAAGTTGCTCAATCCTGTGTTTTTATTGGCATTTATAAATAAATGATAAGATCATGTTTATGAGTTTTATTAAGGTCGACTAATGTAAGCACGACTCTACAGTGATCGAGAATAGAGCGGTAGTAAGTATATTTTTGCAATATGCCACATTTCAAAATACCCCTTTCAACTTTGCAATGAAAAAATATAGCAATCAAACTGACCTGCGTCGAGTGATACAGCCTAGTGTATCCAATTCTGTCATAATCAACCTTGAACTGGTAGACACCCCAAACATCTGGAACCTTGAAGATAGCCTCATACACTCCATTGGGCTTCTTCTGTAGTGTGGTGCGAATGAAGGGGTCGATGCGCACGAACTCCAGCTGCACGTCAGTGGCGTCGAATGGCTGCCATTTGCCGTTCTTCAGTTCTTCAATTTCAATTCTGTATACCTGTGTAAATTAACATGGTCGATAAAATTGTCCTAATGTATAATCTTCGAGGCATATAGGTTAATGAACTTTTCTCTACATTTTATTAAACTTGACATAAAAGTAAGACTGAAGAAAAAAAAAAATCTATATGTTTATGTACGTTGATTCACATGAATGACTTTAAACAACTCAACAAAAATTCAGTAAGGTTTCTAGTATTATCACATACATTTATAAAAAGATAATGCTATATTATCACTTGAGTAACATAGGCTATAATATATAAAGATATCACGCGGACGAAGCGAAGCCACTGGCGGAAGCTAGTCATAAATACTCACAACAGTGTCAGTGATAGTGTAAGTGTTGGAGGACTCCTTCTCTCCCTTGCGGTTGTGGTTCACGTTGCGCACACGCAGACGGCCGACCTCGCCGAACGACCACTCGCTCAGACGCACCGCTAGAGCTTTGTTGCCAGACTGGCCAGAGCTCACCTTGTCACCCTGTGTGAAAAATTTGAAATAAAAAATATTGATCCTAGTTCGTGCAGCAAAAACAGTGCGAGTGTGGTGCTTGTGATCAGACCATGTCCCACTTGCTGGAGTGTCCTAAGGTAACATTAATGCCACTGATGCCGGAATCAACGTGGCCCCCTACTAGGCTCAAACAATAAAATAATAATCAATTCGAAAAAAAGAAGAAGATTTTCTTTTATTTCTAAGTATGACAGGTTGCAGTCATACTTAATTCCTAAATGGCAATAAAGTCTCCTTCATCTTCTATCAGCCTTTTTCACAAAATATCGTCGAAATATTTCGTGGGTTATTAAAAAAAAAAAAAAAGTGTTCCATACATATTGACCGCATAGTTTCCCCGGCACTTTACTGTGGCATCCGGCAGATTTTTGTTTTAAATAACCGACGAAATATTTCAACATAGGGGATTCAGAATCATGTACTGAATCCATGGTAACTGGCTTCGCGTCGATGTCCCTGCCACCCTGTATAGTGTCACCAACGAACACGCGCCCCACTCTTCTTCCTAAACGCGATTACTGTACTGGAAGCTGTACTGTAGGCGATTAGGAAGAACAGTGGGGCGCGTCTTTGTGGATTGCACTATTTAAAGCACTAAATATATTTTTCATTGATTTGTAAATAACTATAGAAATAATAGTTTTTCCTTTTTAAGCTTATAAATTAAGGCATGAATAAATAACAGAAACTTACATGAACTTTAGCAACGGCAGAGTTGAAGGCCTCATCAGAGAAGAAGAACAGAGAGCCACTGAACACAATGCGCGCGTTGTTGCGAGCCTGCAGCGCGGCGATCAGCACGGTCCTACGGCCGACAGCATGGGGATATTCCTTCACCTATTAAAACATAAATGTTTATAAAGGTGCAAACTCGTAAGTATGGTAAAAAGATGATAAAGAGAATTACTATTAATTATAGTTGTTGAAGTGCAGCTAGTCAATTATTTGATAGTATTTAGCTATACTCTTAATAAGTTCTGTTACACAGACAGAATTAGAACAGTACGGAAATAAATTAGCATAGTGAATGGTACAATGCTTATGCAGCAGCATTTCTATTAAAATTACTGTTTCGATTAACCTGTGTGATAAAAATAGTACTGTTTTATGTGACTGCATACCTGACTCTTAGGATTGTAGCTGTAAGCAGTAGAGTCAGCAGTCAGGATAGGTAGGACCAGGCTGTTGTCCTTATCCAGGATGAGACCCGTGCCCTCAAACAGCAGGGGCTGGGTGTTCTGTGTTCCAACAATGGTGGGAGAGGAGATCAGGTTCTTGGGAGTCACCACAATCCTAGTGTGCTCGCCATCGTCAGACGCATCATAGTTGAAGTGGTCAATCACTGCGGCAGATTCTTCATCCATCTAGAAAAAGAGAATATTGTTTTGTTTCATTCAAGTTTATTTATTACTGAAGGAGGATTCATTCAAACTTGGTTTTTCAGAATTGCAACAGAAGTCAGTACAGTACAGCGGGTTTACTGTATGTATCAATTTTAAATGAATTATTATACAAAATAGCAAATTTGCATCCGAGTCAATGAGATAACTATGAATAAAGAGGCACATAAATAAGCTAGCTAGTATAATAATAATGTGCTAGTTTTATTAGCTTTCATTTTATATTATATTGTAATCATAGGAGATCATGAGCAGTATAAGTTGTTTACCTCAAATCCACATTCAGAAGCGATTTCCCTGTACACGTCGCCGGCGGCTGCGTTACCAGCCATGAGGAGGTTGCCGCCATCGTCGATGAACTTCGTGATAGCCTCCGTGTCAATCTGACCGCCAAACTCGAGCACCGACGGCGCGAACACGATCAGGTTCTTGTATAAGTACTCGCCATACTTTGATAACACTAGGTTAGGGTCGTCAGCGAGTTTATATGTGAGACTGTAGCCTCTATCTGAAAAGAGATATGGTTGTTGAAAAATAACCCAGTAAACATTTTTTTAACTATGTAAGGTTTATGTGTTACGTAGATTAATTACTTAAATGCTAAATTAGCTTCAAATACATGATATCAAAATAAAATACCGGCGTCCCATCGCCTCCATCGAACTTACCCTGCAATGATTTGAAGAATTGTGAGTGGGTTTCCCTTATGCTAAGATTATCAACAAGAACTAATGTTTCTTGTTCAGCTAATGCTAATGAAAAGCTAGCTATAACTCCTAAAATTAATGAAATCTTCATTTTCATCTTATAATTTCAGGCGCACTCTACAATTTAATCAATGACGTGTACGTAAATACTATAGATAGACTATGGACCACAGAGTAGAGTAGTTTTTAAATATAGCTATGGACAATACGGGACTATAGCTTAATAATCTGTGTACGGGACGGAGACCAACGGGGAGGGAGTTAGAAGAAAAATCACATCTTCCCTATGGAAATCCAGTAAATCAGTAAAACACTCGGCAATCGGCACAGTGCACGTAACTGCAATCGCAAACAATTCGTTTATGTCCTCGCTACTCGACTCGCCACTCTCCACTTGTTGTGTTCCTGGCCCTGGAGCACAGATTAATAAGCTATACCCTGGGGCCAGGAAGACTGGTATGCTTTTGTTTGTCTCTCTGACACAATCAATGATTCGAATCCTATCCCCCACGTTGTTATGTTTCAACGCGCTATGGGAATGTACAAGTAACGGGTTTGTTCACGTGTAATTTGCAACTATCAAGCTTGGTGACTTTTTTTTACCTTGTATCTTGCATTTGACCTATGGACTTACCTGTGGCGGCCTTAAGCTACTAACTTAAACTTAAATATTACTTATAAACTAGGCGAACGCTCGCTAAGGGCATCCCCCGTGGGGTACGAACCTCGGCTTAGGGCGTCGCTGGGGGGAGGACAGCAAGATGAGATAGGCTAGATCAAACATATATTTTTATTATACTCGGGGAATTTAAAACTACAGGTACAGCTTCGAAGCGGACTGGCGCATCGTCGAGCAAGAGTTGGGGGGAGTATCATTTACTTGGGAGGGTCGTTTTCGTGGACCTCGGTGGCGAGGTCGAAATGCGTGTCGGTGTGTGTTTTTTCACTGTAACCAGTACAGTCCAGTCCAGGCCCTATTGCTTTCCTGGAGGAGGGTTATGGGGTCATCTGGGTCGGTGAGAACATACCTTGGACAGCGGACTAACCTGATTCTAGAGGGGGCATAGCTGGCGGCTTTGACAACCGGAGGGTTGCGTTGTTTGGCGGCTGTATCAAAGAAACGCATTTGAGAAATTGGGCCATAGTGGGGATTTTTAAGGTCGAGATGGAGGATCTCGTTCCTAACATACCAGGGGGAACCCGATACCATTCGAAGGAAACTGTTTTGGAGGGCTTGCATCTCATGGATGTGGTAACCTAGTGACTACACTGGGCGTGTTATTTATACGTGTGTCGACACATGGGACACCCCACTATTACACGAACGATAAGAACATAAGCTTGTGTACCGTTCCTAACCATAGATTATTTTTTCCTGCAGTTGGTAGTTGTGGAGACTTTTTTCAATCTGTGGCGTCAATTTATTTTGATTGACGTTCTGTGGACGTTTCGTAAAATGGTTTATTTTTGTATCAAAAACCTGCTCTTGGATTTAGCTAAATAAGTAAAGTCAGACGTACGGAGTGGTCATTTCATCAAGCAGTCTTCCTTAAGTGTTTATAAAATGATATCCATACCGCGGTCGAAGCATCGCTCATCGGTGGAAGTGTGTGCGGACTGTGGTGCATCAGGTCAGGGCGATGTTCCAGTTTTAGAATTAGTTTTAATAGTTCCGGTACTAGTTGTTAAGTGTTATTTGTGTTGTGGTCGTAGGTCCATCATGGGCATCGATCAACCGTGGACTGCTGCTGTGTGCGGAGTGCTGTAGTGTTCACCGTAGCATGGGACGACACATCTCTCACGTAAAATCATTGCGGCAGGGATCCTGGCCACCATCGCTTTTGGCAGTATGTATATTTTTTTCCATAATACTAAGATGATCCTCTGACCAGTATCATCAAGAAAGGAAACATTGCCCTAATTACCTTAACAAATTGTATTAATAGATGTGGTTTTAATTCAGTGCTTCGTCATCTGGATTACAATGAGTTGAATTGAACAATGAATTTAACAATAACCTTCTGAGTAGGATCTAAAATTAGAACCATGCCTAGCAACAAATTTATACAATTAAACAATGAAATAATATAACATTTTTGCATATGATAGAAACTTATTTACCCCAACACAAGTATTATTAATTATTTACTGGGTCTGTTTCATTCACATTTGTAAATGTAACCATTTGAGACACAATAAACAATTATTTATTTAATTTAATTCTATGTCTATAACTAACTAATATATTAACTAATATTACAAGGAGAAAAAAATATATTTTTGTTTGTAATTAATAAATTCAAAAACTACTGGACCAATTTAAAAAATTCTTTCACCAGTAGAATGCTATATTATCACTGAGTAACATAGGCTATAATTTATAAAGATATCATAGGGGTGAAGCTAGTATGTAAAAAGAGGCATTTTCTGAGTTTGTTATTCTGTACAGATGGTGCAAGCACTGACTGCTCAGAACGTAAACTGCATTTGGGAACATTCCTTACTGGACACTTCAGCCCCGAAGCATCTCCGCAAGAAACCACAGGCCAAAGACCCACTACAGTAAGAACAATCTCATTTAACTTTAGTTGTGTTAATTACATCAATCAAACTATTAACTCTGATATGTTATCTCTTGAACAGAAGTATGTCGGCAAATAAGCCTAGATATTACAAAGAGCTGCAAAATTATCTGATTTGAAATTAGAGCATTAATAATTTAAACTTAATTCATTTGGAATAATAGAGAAAATAATAGGGCCTGGGTGAAAAAAATGAAATTCTAATTAGTCCATCAGTCAGATAATAAAAAAATATTAGACACGTATTTTTTGCTTTATCATAATAGGTCTCTTTACCTATGAAATTGCCGTTTTGTATGAAAAAATTTAAAAGAATTTTTTTCATTTATTTTTTATTTGTATTAATCGAAGTAATCACCCATGCAATCAATGCATCTTTGCCAACGCAGTGGCAGTTTATTGATGCCCTTCTTAAAGAAATCAGCTGGACGGGAGGCAACGAATTCTTCAAAGGCATTTTGTACTGCCTCTCGGGTATTGAATTTTTTTCCCGCCATCCAGATTTTTTTAATAGCCCCATACATTCATGGTAAATATTTTTTTTGCCACATTGTTAAGGCACCATTAAGGGGTTTATTTATAAATGTTGCTTAAAGTTAAGTAATGATTAGCAACTGTTTAACTCAATGTTTATAAATTAATGTTTGTGCAATGTATGTTTATATCAACCTGTGTTGCCCCCACAATCAGTGGCCCCACAGTTATGAGCCTAGCAATTTGTTTAAAACCAATAGCATGGCTTTAAACCTAACATAACTTCAAATACACTTTCAGCCCAGTAAAGTCAGAGTTCATTCTGGCAAAGCACTTGAGGCTAGCATATGTGCTGAGAGCCCGCAGAGATGAGCCCCCTAGTGAGTTGGGGAGGCAGCTGCACAGTGCAGTCAGGAGCTCCTCTCTAGACACCGCCATGAGGCTGCTGGCTCAGGGAGCCGATCCTAATTATTATAATCAGGTGAGTAGACTGCAGAAAATTTCATGTTGCACTTTGCTCACCACTAAAAGTGTTATTCACAAACCGAATGGCACTTTTGTGATGTGAATTTAAGATTACTTGCCTAAGTGTGAATTAGTTTAAATTGTTACTCTACATCAATCAACCTAATAAAAATGATTGTATTGAACATAGTGGACAATGAGGTAAAAATCTAAATAGAAATGGAAGTAGACTTTAGCTCAGTATTAAGACAGTGGTAGCATAGTATCAATTTTATGCTTATTCAATAGGGAAACCAAGCTGGTGAATGTAATAAAATAAATTTGCTTTGTATAGTTTGAATAAATTACATTGAAATAAAGTTAGGAGACATTATTTTCCTTCCTCAAATAAGTTGATACAATTCATGGAAATGCAATTTATTTCCTACATTTAACAACATTATAAACATACCAATTTTTAATTGAGTGAACAAACAGGAATGTTTTGCCTTTATTATGCGAAATATGTCCATTGTTTCAGGCTCTTTGTCCATATTTTGTTTGTTACAAATGTTATAATATTGCTATGTTAATTATTTTGAGTTGTAAATATTACAATGACTAATGTGTCATTCGCCAAAGTAATCAATGGTAGCCAAGACTGTAATTAAATAACAAGTAACAACCATTTAATAATTCAAAATTCAAAAGTCATTTATTCAAACTAGGCTGAGAATCAGCACTTTTCAAACGTCAAAATTACATAAGACAGTCCCCCAAAACACCCACCCTTCTCCACTTCGTAGTGCGTTAGCTGGGAAGAAGAAGTGGCGCAACAAACTCCCCAGAACTTAATATCTTTGTCTGCATGGACATTGGATAATGCTGACCTGTGCAAAACTGTTAACAGTGATGCTAACAGCCGGGAATGTTTATGAGGTTATTTACTAAGTGTTACCTATTTATATTTTACAAAATAAGCATTGCATTATTGGTGATGTTCTTTAGAAAGGTCGGCTGTGTACTTGCAACCGGCGTTCGTGTATGACCAGATGTATGAATGTAAATGAAGCAAAAAATTGTAGCAGGTGGCAATCTGTAGTTTTTGCTTATGGTGTGAGTTTTGTATCTATGTGTAAATAAGCATTGCAGCCTCCAACCTATATCATAAAATAAATTCGTACAGGAGAAAGGCACAACCTGCCTGCACGTGGCGGGCCGCGCGGGACAGCCGGCGCAGGCCGAGTTGTTGGTGGCGTGGGGCGCCGAGCCCACCGCGCGAGACCACTCCGGACACACGCCCGCTGATTGCGCCAGGTAAACTATAACAACATCACGTAACATCACGCCTGTAAAGCCGGAGGGGTTCGGCAGAGACGCCCACATTTTGCTGGTTATCTTTAAGTCCCATGTATGTAATGTAGGGCGAGCCTATTGCCATTAAACGGGTACAAATCTAGACTTCCGGCTGCTACTGAGACATTCCTGATAGAAAAACCCAATAATACTTTGCTCGACCTGGAAATCGAAGACCACTAAACCAACGAGAACTTTATTAAAGCCAATTTACTAAGGTACTTCGCCTTCGCCTGTCTTGGTCACTTACAGCGATTGTCCCACTTGATCTAGTTACTAAACCACAAATAATTGATTACACTTGTTGCTACGCCCCTACCATAACTTGGCCTTGTACTAATCTGATCAATTAGTGTCAGTCACACTTCTTCGGACCACGTCGCGTCACGAATTTAGCCGTGGTAATCTATCTATCTATCTATCTATCTGCCTAGGCTTTTCCCAATAATGTTGGAGTCGGCTTCCAGTCTAATCGGATTCAGCTGAATACCAGTATTATACACGGAGCGACTGCCTATCTGAACTCCACAACCCAGTTACTGGGTAACACGATACTCTTTGGTACTACTGGCTATCATACTTTCGGACTTCTGATGATCCGTAATGACTGTGAAAGATCCAAGAATGACAGCCGGGACCAACGGCTTAACGTGGATGGAGGGGTCTGGGTATGTTAAGTAAACTGTACCACTATGGTATGAGGGACAAGGCTCTTGACCTTCTGACTTCTTATCTGAATAATAGAATTCAGAGGGTCGATGTAAATGGCAAGAGATCTGCAGGATCTGCGGTCACCATGGGCGTTCCGCAGGGTTCAATTCTAGGTCCTTTCTTATTTCTAATTTATATAAATGACTTACCTTACCACATAAGGGATAATCACAAGATCGTATTATTCGCGGATGACACTTCCCTCATTTTTAAAATCAAACGTCAGTTAGTCAACTTTGAACAAGTCAACGATGCACTCTCTAAAGTTGTGCATTGGTTTAATGTAAATAATCTTCTCCTGAACGAAAAAAAGACTAAACTCATAAAATTTTCAACGCCAAATGTCAGGCAGCTAACTACCAATGTTCAAGTTAATGGAATAGAGTTGGACCCTGTTGAGTCAACAGTTTTTCTTGGAATAACTATTGACGGTAAATTACAATGGGGCCCACACATAGAAAAATTGTCAGGTAGGCTCAGTTCCGCCGCCTATGCTGTTAAAAAAATTAGACAGATAACTGACGTAGATACAGCTAGAATTGTTTATTTTAGTTATTTTCATAGTCTTATGTCTTATGGGATTCTTCTCTGGGGAACCTGTGCGGACATTAATACTATCTTTGTTCTACAGAAAAGGGCTGTTCGAGCCATTTACAACCTCGGTCCAAGAGATTCCCTTCGGGAGAAATTCAGAGAAATAAATATTCTGACTGTAGCCTCACAATATATTTTTGAAAACCTATTGTATGTACACAAAAATATATCAAATTTTAAGAAAATGTCCGATATTCATAGTTTAAATACCAGGAATAAACACAACCTTGCTGTACATCGCACACGTCTCCACAGAGTAGGCAACTCGTTCATGGGTCAATGTATACGCTTTTACAACAAACTTCCCATTGACATTAGAAACTTACCCATTAAACGATTTAAAAACTGTATTAAAACCAAACTTCGTAAAAAAGGGTACTATAAAATTTCAGATTATTTAGAAGATAAAAAAGCTTGGGATTGAGCTGCTCGCTCTGCTAAGCCTTGTGAAAACCATAAAACTTGACATTTTGCTTATTCATCACAATAAACCAGTTTTATATACATATTGACATTGTTGAAAATTATATTCAAACTGCACACGATTACTTTGTAAAGTATTATATTATTTTAATTATTGTGAATGTGAGGACTATGTGGATATTTGATTTTTATTTTTTCTCTTTCATTTATTTTTTCTTTCTCATTTAGTTTTAATGATGGTCTGGCAGTTTGAGTAGTTGATGCGGCCTAGACAAATATCCTTTCTTTGGTATTGTTCGTCGAGTTGAGCTCCTTCAGTTTTGAGTTGAGCTCCACGATTACTGACAAATGCTTGCACTGACTGGACAGGTCCACTCAAATCTGTGTGGTTCTTTCCTCAAAAGACCATTTCAGACACTGATCCACATGGTCCTCATATGACTTGACCAAGATTATGTCTGGACTTTAAAAGAGACTACGACCTCTGAGTTTGTTTCGGCCTTTCTTCTCAGAGTAGTCAGATAGGAAACACCGACCTCATCTAGCTTATTTTTAATATTTTTTTATATG
Organism: Agrochola circellaris; assembly: GCA_914767755.1. Classification (NCBI taxonomy): domain Eukaryota; kingdom Metazoa; phylum Arthropoda; class Insecta; order Lepidoptera; family Noctuidae; genus Agrochola; species Agrochola circellaris. Next base: position 2,262,910 of record OU611849.1, read on the forward strand.
ACGTGTAAAAGTGATTCCGATATCCTATTTACAGAATAAACAATTTCATTTCATTTCATTAAGATGGTCACCCATCCACGGACTGACCGAGGCAAGCGTAGCTTAACGTTATCAATCGACCCGTGCAAACTTACTGCATGTTTGTAACCACCTTGTAAAGAATTAGGTTTATAATAATAATGGCATATGTCCCAAGAATGGTCACTAAACCAAGATATTTATGGTATCATACCATAATTTTACGGGTAAAATATATGTATATACCTCAGTGTCTCGGAGCATGTTCGTTAGTATTAATAGGTCGGACACTAAGCTCGGTCGACACGAAACACACCATAGAACTTACATAACATCAACGATATTTCATCTCACAATAAACTGTTAATAGATACCTGCTTTGTATTATTTCGGAGCTCATTTATCATCTGCCTACGTGATCATAACACTAGAATAGAGGTAACCTCTAGCTTTGTTTATGGATATGGCTCAGACAAGGTCTTACCTGCAGTTTTACACCTACAATATTAATATATGGAGCTAAGAAAATACTTTTGAAATGTTAATGTGATGCATTAAGAAATAAAATGTCGTATTCCAAAAGCTTAAATCAACTTAATATAAATCTTAAATTCGTTCATTGATAAACATTGCACACCCTTGGTGGGTCGAAAAGCATTAAATTTTGCAACACGCAGTTTTGTGGCGGCATCTATATTGCCACATGCGACCTACGCATCATACTGACGTCACGCAAAATCCTGCATCGCGTAAGCAGATTTTACCGCGCGATCAGCATTTAATATAACTTCCCAGTTGCCCACCAGTTTTTCGCATATAAGAGGTTTTCACTCTAAGACGACGATATGCAGAGTGCATGTTTGAGACGGCGCAGTAGGGCCAGGTACCTTAACCGTCGTAGCTACAGTAAAATGTTCTTAGGAGACTGTCCTTAGCTTTTTGACTAATTGCTAACTGTATATACAGATTTAGAAAAAAAAAATACTTTCAAGTATTAATTGTACCAGTGAACTCAGTAAAATTGGTAATTTCTGACCATTATGAGTATTTGCTAAGCTACCTTTAATAATCTATAAAATTTCTTCAGACAGGGCGGCCACAATGAGCTAGCGGATCGCCTGACCGAGCTAGTGTACGAGGCAACAGACCGCATGATCTACTTCCTGACGGGCGAGAAGCCCGAGCACGCGTCCGGCAGGCACTACATCGTGCCGCGCGCGCACGACACGCACGAGATGACCGACGTCGCCAAGGCCGCGCGGGGCAAGCTGCAGCTGGTAAGTCACGGAATTTTGGATAACTGAATAGAATACTATCAGAGTTCGAGTTCGAGTCTATTGACTCGAACTTTCAAGGATTACACCGCACCCTGTATAATCTTTTAATAAAATGGACACTAGTTAAGAAACACCAAGAAATATAATTATGTAGTATAAGTCACCCGATATTTTTGCAATTTATTCTTTTGTGTTTTCAGCTGCCAAACCATCTATTTGAAGAGCTCGTTATGGACATCTACGACGAAATAGATCGCAGAGAAACAGAAGCCAGTAAGTACAAAACATTTTTAAATATTTCTTGCACTAAAAAGTACCATTTTACCTAACTTTTTAATTTTTTTAATTAACTTGTCCTTTATTTTTAACTATCGAGAATCTTTTATATCGTGACCCAAGGTACAGACTAGCTGTCTAGTTTTGGGCTCACTGGCAACTAACACTACCTATGAAACCTAACTTAACTATAGGTAACATTTGAAGCCACTTATGACATCTCAATTTATGTTTAACCTTTGTACCCGCTTATGTATTACCTGGATAATAAACAATTTTGGTGGGTGAGTAATCAAACACAAGTCTCACAGACACAAATAGCTAGACTTAGAACAATTATCTTTAGATTATAAAATACTAGCCGCGCCCCGCGGTTTCAACCGCATAAGTCTCAATCCCGTGGAAATATCGGGATAAAAAGTATCCTATATTCTCACCTAGTTCATGGTCTACACATGTGACAAATTTTATCCAAATCCGATCAGCCGTTTTTGCTTGAAAGCGTAACAAATAAACAAAGTTAGGATTTGTTTAGCCAATGCGCCAATCGTGCCGTCATTTTTACCGTCTATGAGGTAGTAAGTATCTCATAATATTATGTTTATCTTCGCTTTTGTCTTTCAGTATGGCAAACAAGTGCGACGGGGCTCGAGCGCTCCGGCGTAGTATTCCTACCAGTGAACCCCGCGCTGTCGGCGCCCCGCAACCAAGGGCGACAGAAGCTAGCCAGGCTGTCCACTGCAGAGATGGCTACGCTGCTACGAGACGTGCTCGTAGACGCTACGAGACGACAGCACATTGCTACGTTACAGCCGAGAGGTATGTTAGCTATACCGCATTACTTTTTTTACCGTCTCGAAAAAAATAGGGTATAATAGGTGAACGGAGTAGAAGCCTATGGCATAGAAATTTTAATGTTTTAATTTTTTTCAATAACCTAGAATGAAATTGATTTATCGATAAATACCAAGCATATAAAGTGAACTTTTCATTCCAGAACATTAAAAATAGAAAATAAAAAAGAACCCTATCCTCATACGCACCCTACTAGATGCGCGGAATTTATCATGATATATGATGGATAGTTTTCATGTTTTTTTTAAGGATATTTGGAACTTTTGTATCTCAATGGTACTAAGCATATATTACCGGGTATGGCTTCTGTTCCATTTACAAACACACCATATTATTCTCGAGACGGTAAAAAATTTCATGCGGTATAGTAGTACTAGCATTTTTCCGCAATTTCGTCTGCGTGTATTTTTATATCTATCTGTCAAACTTCATAACGATCGGTTCAGTGGTTTAGGCGTGAAAAGATAACAGACATAATCTCACATTTATAATATACTAACTGCGCCCCGCGGTTTCAAAGTCTCGATCCCGTGGGAGTATCGGGATAAAAGTATCCTATGTCCTAATCCAGGTCATGGTCTACCCAAGTGCCAAAATTCTTCCAAATCTGTTCAGCCATTTTAGTGTGAAAGCGTTACAAATATACTCACTTTAGCATTTATAATACTAGTTTAAAAATATTAGTTTTTGCTCGCGACTTCGTCCGCGTGACGAAGTTTTGCTCGGGTCCTGAGGCTTGTAGCGTGATGTTACATAGCCTATAACATTCCTCAATCATTTGGGCTATCCAATGCAAAACGATTTTCAAATCCGACTGGTAGTTCCGGAGATTACCCCCTACATACAATCTTACAAATGTGACTGTACCTAAATTAAAATTTTCGTTTTTCCTAATTATGTTAATATTAGTGTTTAAGTCGGTTCCCCCCTTAGGGGGAAGGGCCGCACCCCTCCGCCGTACGGCCCTGTAGAGCTCGTCTCCGGACTGGACACTCTCCCACCGACATAAGAAAGAGAAGCATTCCCATAAACTAAACTATTTTGTCCCATCTTCGAAAAGCTAGGGGACGGGAAAGGTACAAGATGAAGTTAATATTGGGAATTGACAGTTAGTAAACAAAAGTATTATATAATATGAAGCTAAGAAAACAAGAGGGTAAGCAAAAGTATATGTTTTAGTATTATATATGTTGGAACGCCAACGTCTCCTCCTCTCGCAGTTGAGCACCAATATCTGCAATACAGCCTAGATAAGGTGAAGGGGTAAAGGGACCGTTACGCTTGCGCTTTAAATACGTCTACGTAATACTACGTTAATTTGTCTGTTTACAATGTACCCACTTCAGTGAGACCGGGAACCGTTTTACAACGTTTGCCTCATAGTACGTGTCCTGTTAGACCTAACGCATAGAACCTCTGAATAGCTAATACGATTCTAACGGAACACGTTCCCTAAGCATTAAATAAATGTTTTACTCAATCCTAAGACAGAGTACTGCGAAGTCCAACTGTTATTGAGGAAAACAAGTTTAATATTGAATAGTTCTAATCGCGTACTTATATGAAAGACACCCTTACGGCAGCCTAGCCCATTTCTACTAAGTTAACACAAAACTAGCACAAGCGCACCGTAGACTCAGTCTCTAGCAGAACACATTACGATCGTACTTGGTGAACGCCGAAGCGGTAGCTCGTCACTTCATATTTCCTTAATCTGTCCCATTTAGAGGATGCTTTCAATGTAATCGGCAGCCGTGTGGATCGTCATTATCGACAACGGGGCGTTTCGATCTAGGCATCCAAATTACGTGTCTCGCTAATATTTTTAATATATGAGAGGCCCGAAAGCCGGTTGTCGGTGGCTTAACGAGACACGATTTCTAGGTTCCTTAGAACGAACTATCCATTCAGTTTGTGATACTTGGTGAAGCCTAACCCCACTCCCTGGAAATATGCGTCAACAAGCCTCACGCGAAGTATTCTGTGGCAAGACCTTTTCAGAATACAGAAGTCATCACTAACGTTTGGTTGTTTTGTAATGCAATTACAGATTGGCTTTATAGCCTAGATCAATTCCAAATGACCTGTGAGTATTTATGGCTCTGCCTTCCAAATGTCGTGTGTCAACTCAAGGTCAACGGTCGTCAAAAGTCAGGAGCGTTACTGCTCAGTCTCAAGTACCTCGGTGTCAAGTATAGTGGAAGGCCTTCGCCATTTCCCTATAGCCAAATGCCAGTGACAATAATCTGCCAAGGTACGGATTAGGATATGGACACGTAATACACGAGCATGTAACATTAGTTATAAACACGATACTAAATAAGTGTTGAGTTACAAGAACTTTGATTATATTACCAGCCTAGGATAATTATTATAATGGAAAACTCACCGTGTCACACCAACACTCACACACACACATTTTACATTAAGTACTAAATTATTCTAATCTGGGCTTGAACCCAACTATGTATAACTTAATAAATAATAGTCGCTATCTTGCGACAGCCCATTTGGACATGGCCTCTTAAATGCACCAAGCCTTTTAACTTAACTGGCCTAGACTCGGACGTCCGTAGTCTTTCGTGATTCAGAACCTCCTCTAACTTAACTAGCCTGGCTACGGACTCTGATGTCTGTCACCTTTCGCGACTCAAAACCAACTGCCTTGCTTCTCTTACAATATTCCATGCTGAACATCGAATTCTCAGCCCCTTTACAAGTTTTTTCAACAAAGACTTAAAATCTCTTAATTATTTCTAATGGCCCGAATAGGTCGGGTATCGGAACATTTATGATAGCCAGATGTGGCTGTATTACTGTCCATTGCTTTGGGTCCACGGAATGTCAACCTTTTGCAATGGATAAGTCAAAGTTATAGTTTATATTGTATTATATATCACATACAATTATGTTTTTAGTACAAAACCTATTCAAGTGTTTTAGCTAGCTGCTAGAATAATAAAACAATTAATCCAATATCATAAATACAGTTATAGGATAATAGATAGATCCATCAATGGGAACATCGGCTTTGCATGCCTATTGAATGGTTCATAAGTTATTCTTTTAAGTTTCAAGCATGATTCTAGATTTCTATTTGTTTGTTGGTTTCTTTACCTTACATAATATTCATGTAAGCGCACGCTTGTTCGCCCTAACTTTGAGAGCCGCATGTTAACTGTTTTTACAATTTCTCAATTGTTTTAAAAGGGTCCGTCTTAATTGCCTGAGCCCGTCTAAATATTTACCAGATGCTGACACTAGTATTGTGAGTTGAGATAAGAAATTGGATATTTTCTAGTTTCTTTAGAATCCGTAAAGTTATTGCATCCGACCTTTTTGCGGTACGTGTCAATAGTTTGTTTCCCATAAAATAGAGAGTTTATGTCCTTCTAAGTTGTCCGAACCATTTGTCGGTTTTAAAATCAATATAATATTTTATTATTAAATTAGAGTAAATGACACATAGTCACACAAACAAAGAAATTTTACCTCTTCATAATATTACAGTATATCCTTTAGTTTTTTTGTTAGGAACTTCACCGGCGCGCACACAAGAACTTATGTAGGTACCAAAGTTTCATCACAATCGGTCGAGCCATTTTCGAGTTTTTGCGAGACTAACGCACGGCAGTTGATTTTTATATATGTAGATTAGTATGGATGGGGTTGCTTAAATGGATTAGCAGGTATATAAACTTACATTGTGTGCGATTGAACACAAAGTAAGTTTCTGTACCTACTACTACGTAGGCTGGGGTAGTAGGCTAATTAAACACATTTGGAGTATTCTCCAAATATGTTCAACATTAGCCTACCTGCAGTTAGGGGCGTATGATACGCTCAGTTTTGGTTCTATGCAAAGGTTTTTATAATATTTTCTATGTTATACTAATTATAAGTTATTGATCCAGCGCCCACGTCTCTGTTGAACCCGCTACTGTCTGCAAGCCACCTCAAGCATTTCTCGCAGATGTCGGACGACGAGCCTTTATATGACTCAGTTGCTTCAGATGAAGACTACGCCGCTCTAGCTCCTATAGATTTAGATGTAAGTACTATGTACTAATTTATACGATATAGAAGGCAATTCCCGTCACTAAAAACGGTCAAAATATGGTCCCAATCTAAAATTATAGGTAAATTAGAGACAGATTGAGACTGTCATTAGAATACGAACTTTTCTTTTAAATATGGGAATCGCTATCGTTTGACTTCAATTGCTATCTGTGACAAATTGTCTCTAGTAATTATTTATTACGATTGTATTTTTTTCATTAAATTAAAATTTTAATGTCTTTCTACAGTTATCGACAGTGGTACCGCGTGCAGGTGAAACAGTATCTTCAACATACAACCCATCGCTGCCCATAGAGCACAATTCTATCATAGACATGCGCCGCACACAGTCGCCAAGCAGTCTCGCACGCTCCGCCATACGCGAACAAAACCCCGAAATCGAAACCTTGAAGAAAGAAATACACACTAAAGACTCCACCATAACCGAACTAAAAAATCAATTAAAGAGCTTACAAACAATTGTCGAACAACTGACGAAAGAAAACAGTGTCTTGAAAACTACAAGCAGCGTTGACGATGATCAAAGTATGACGTCACAGATGTCGATAAATGACAGCTCTAGCAATGTTCTGGAAACTTCCAAAGCTCAAGAAAGAGGGAAAAGTCTAGAAACAGAGCATTTTTCTCGGTCGGATGAAGTCGATGCGAAGTTATTGAAAGCCGCGCAGCGACCGGTCAGTATGTATGAGACTAGGGAGGGACCAAAGAATAACTGGCAGGTTACTAAACACCAGGTACTAATCGTTATTAATTACACTAATTTACTTAGAGCTCGTACTAACACGTTAGTATTAAGGGGATAACAGTAGTCGCTAGTTTAATTATGTAATATCAGTTTAACTGAGTTAACTTGTAGAAGATAATTAATTAATATGATTATAGGAAATATGAAAAGTTGTCTCTTAATAATATTAAAAGGCGACAAAGATCACGATGATTATAGTAATACATATGAAATTATAAAAATCTGGGCGTTGGGTAGCTGAGTGCTAACCAATAACAATTGACTGCGAAAATCTGGGTATTTGCCTTAACGATATTACAAGTAAACAGTTGGGCGCTAATAATAAATAAAAATGCATGAAGTAAGTATGTAGTCATTTTTTTATTACCTCTGGCGCGGTTGATAACGGCTATTGCCCTGCCCATACTTGTTTTTTTTTTTCCTAATAGTCTATTTTGTCCAACAAATAAAATCCAATCTGAATTACCAAACTGAGATGCGCTACACGCCTGCATACAATCATCCAACAGTAACGCGTACCAACCCCACTTACCAAAGTTTATTGATCAGCTGACAACGCTATCAAGCCTGGAGCGCTCGCTGTCTCCGCTATCGCTGGGAGGCGAAGGCGCTGACGTGGCCGCGGGCGGAGCCCTGCCGCGCGCGGAGCTGGTGCAGCGGCGCGCGGAGGCGGTGACGAGGGCTATCTCCGAGCTGTGGGCCGCCGCGCGGGACCAGCACCCCAGACTGCAGCAACGAGGGGACTCCATCAGGCATGCTGTCAGGGCATTACTGGCTCTTTTCCCGCAGGCACGTTGTTATCATTATTATAATAGGCTAAAGGATAAGAAATAATACTTTGTATAGAAGCGGAAACTCATGAACACGTTTAAAATCGCGCTATTACCCTACAAGTTTCGAATCTACACGAATTAATATTTCTTATTTCTATGGCCAGGCCAAAATTTGTAGGCATCCTAGTTTAAGACAGCCCTCCGGCGTTGATTCGGCACAGTTATCCTGTCATTATGTGAGTAATTGTCAATGTGTTTGCAGAATGTAGAATGACCTTCCAAACTGCTTGCAGATTTAATTTGTACCGCGAGTAGATATCACTGAGGGATGCTGTAAAAAAGTGCTTTTCATAATTAACCGGTCCCACATGGGCGCCAATAGTGACATTCAAACTAATGGCGCCCAAATGGGACCAACTTATAATTGCAAATATTCACCAAAAACATATTTCCAACAGACAAGCTCCGACCGCGAGCTGATGCTAGTATTAGGCGAATTGCGCACAGCCTGCGAGGAAGTATCCCTCGCGTGTTCAGCGCCCTCGCCCCTCAACGAGGTCCGCGCGGCCGCGTACGACCTCGCCAAGGCCACCAAACTGTTAGTGACGCACTTCCAACCCGACTCATAGCGATCGCCCCTCTGCTACTACACCACCGTGTAGGACGCAAGACTTCAGTATTTCTCGTAAAGATAAGTAAGTGACTCAAAGTGTTCGTGTTATTATTGTGTTAAGTGCAGTTATAAAGACTATGAAAGTGTCAAGAATTCTAAGGAAAAGTGCAAAATGATTTAGGTGAAGAATATTGTTACATTGTCATCTGTTCATCGGCTAGTTTTCACTTGCGTGTGCGCAAGGAGATGTAGCAATTACTATTGTTAACGATTAGATACCATTCAAGGGTAGATTCAAGGGACCGAGGATTATAATGAAGTCATTTTATAATGCATTTTTGTGGGTTCAACAGAATAAAAAAATCCGTGTTTAAATCCTGAAATTTGACAATTAATGAATATCATATAAAAGAGGAATTTAGGTCATGTGATCGACCTACAGTATACAAACAAAAATAATTAACGTTGTCTAGTTATTAAAATCGGAAGTTAAAAGTATTTTACGTTACTTAATCGGTTGTCTTCCTTCTTTTTGGTTGGATATCGCAGCTCAATGTCACCGCAGCTAAGATTACTCTCTGTTTAATTGTATTATTATAATTATGAAAGATGCGTGTCTAAAATTAATTCGAATTTTTAATATCGATTTACAAAATCGTCGCTAAAGAAAGACTTCATCGGGTTATTTCGCGTTTAATAAAACTTCCTAATAATATTTAACCCAGACGCGAAAACTGCGAAGATATCTCGTAAGTTTTATGCCTGTAAAATGTAGTTAAAGCGTAATTTAATATAGGAGCTAATAAAGACCTTGTGCACCGTATATTTCTTCGGGATTGTCTCCGAAGGTAAGGCGAGGTTAATAAACTCGTACATTGAGGCTAAACCGTGTCTTAAGACCTTAGCTCATAATCATTCAAAAGTGTTCCAATATAAAACCAATGAGATTCTAAACGCCAAACGGAGATTGATATTTTTTTGAAATAAAATGTCTTCAAACCAATTGAAGTAAATCTGATAGAAATATAGAGATTTATTATATTAGTATTCTATGTGACTTCATAAACAAAACAAATGAGACAGTATAATATATAATAAGTAATTATATGATCTCGAGAACTGCAAAATATAAGAAAAATTTATATTATTGAATTTTACCGTGTCTATAGTGCTTAGTTTAGACAAGTCGGTCACATTGAACAATTTAGACAAATAAAAATGTTTATTTCGGCTGACTTGAATAAACTGTATGCAAGTAGACATCGCTCTATAATTATTATTTATTTACCATATTTCGTCAAATAAATGGTAAAACTGTACCTATACAATAATATTCACAAAATTGTTGTTACTATATCGCAATTATAAAATAATGACGAAATAATACAAAATGCTTGACGCTTTCTATGTACCTAAATGTAATTGCGGCGCTTATTAGCTAGAAGAAATGTATAAAAATATTAAGTTCAAATATGTACAATCTCGTTAAAAGTAACGTCAAGGGAAACATGTAAATTTGAACATTATGACTTAAGATTAAGGTCGAAAATTATATTAGGAGCCTAGTTATATGAGGCTAGGTAGTAAATGAATGGTGTTAGTGATGTATTTAAATAAGTAAGGGTCGCGTTATACATAAAAGAATTTGTAAGTGAAACAACAGAATTTGAAAATATATCATTTCTATTGAGTTGTGCGACAAGTATTAGATTATTGTTATACTGTGCTTACTCGACTGCGCACTTAGGTTTAAATGTTGAAAATGTGCATATATTTTTGAAGGTTTTTGACTAGTAATTATCCAACTTAATATGTCGAGACTAATTAAAATCAAGTACTAAAAATTACTTTTCTCGTTGGGCATAATTTTCCAATTGATTCCCAATAAGTCTTTTGTATTCTTTAAGTGGTGTCTGAGCGCGCGCAGTCGAGTTATGTGTTCTAGAATGTACCACGATGTGATCATATTGTGGTGAACCCAAGTGCCATGCCCACAGGGGTATTAAACATTTTCACTTGTTTCACACTGGTCTGACCAAAGCTTTTTCTTACTTCGTTATTACTCTACTGTCACAAATCTGCATTTTCTACTTACACTGTGTCATTCCATTCGATGTGTTCTATCGTATATTGTAATATTTCTAGATGTATTCATAATACTTCCACTTCTTTATGTTAACTTTATCTTATTACAGTATTTTTGTTTTATAAAACATAGAAAAGTGTTTAGTTGCTTTGGGATATCGCGTGGTTCAAGATCAAGAATATGATTTTATAAAATGACAACTGATTATTATCATAAAGCGAGATCCCACAGAGTTGTCTTTGATACATAAGTTGTTTACATAGACTGCTACAAGAATCTATTGGCGCCTGAATGACATAGATGGGGGGGGGGGGTAAACATTTGTGAAATTGTAACATAAATGTTATTGACAAAGATGGCGGCATTAGTTTCGATTTTGGTCACGCGCCATAAGTACCTTGTAGCGTTGTAATTATTCTTGTCTGTCATACGTATTTCCCAGAGCAGCGAGTTTCTACACGATACCTACATAGAGGTGCTTGATACGTAATAATTTCTCCATCCCAGTGCTCCTCTGTACCCAGTACACACTGATCTTGATAACAAATTGTGCCTAAAAATTTTATATTCATACATTTGTTAGAAGTACCTAGATAAGTTTATCGGTTCGTAGATTTTATATGAGCGTTTCATAATAATCTATATTACGTTGTTAGATAGGTATTGTATAGTTAACGAGGGGGATTTACTATTGAGGTTATTATATTATGTATAACAATAATAGCTTTCGTACTATATATAGGTATGAGTATTATGTGATCACTTTATGTGCCAATGTTTATGTAAAAGACGTAGAATAGTAAGTGGTACTCGATGGGATCCTGTTTCTGTATTTTTGTACATATTTACAATATCCCACCAACACGACATAGCTTTACTTTATAATAACTACGACGGTGTGTGAGTGCGTACGACAATGGTGTGGCTCCATGAGTGCCGTGACGAACGTTGTAATTATTATCTGCCTCTACAATGGCTGCCATGTCTCATTACGAGTTGGTACCGACTAAACAACCTTGACAAATTCGCTAATCGAATAATTATGGCGTGGTACAGTGTACTCACTTTTTTGTAGTACGTACTCATGCAGCGCCTAGGCAACACGCTGGATCACAATAAAATAATAAAATTAAATGCAATTATATAAATAGAAGTTTGTACTAATCACTGAATAGAAATCAAACTAGCTACGGAAACATGATCTCACGCTGATGCGTATGAAATTTATTGAAATTTTTAACGTTTAACATATTAAAATTTATTATATTATTAATTTTGAAATCAGTTATTTGTTTCATTTCCCTAATTTTAAAGGCAACGTCCAAACAGAGTTAATAAGTCGTCAAATAGTAAAACGTTCAAATTAAATTTTGAAGTCTTTAGAGGACAAAATAAGGTATAGTCAGCAACAAAAGTCGATAACACTTCAGTGTTTTGGAGAAAAAAATTCGAGCACAATATAAATAAAAAAAATTGGACAGATGTTAATTTCATATATAAGAAACTCTCAGCTATTACTTGAAGTACTGAAAAGTAGTGTATCTAATCATTTTGGCTCTACTCGAAATTAGCGGTAATCAACGCTCATGTAAAAGTGTTAATCTACTTTTATTCTGACCGTAGGTACAGATCTCGCCAAAATTATAAATTAACATAACATGCACCGGTATCTTAATCCAGAAGGCTTGTCTCCAGCCATGCATTTCATGCGTAGTCATCGGCGATCGTATTCGCAGGCAGAGGGGGCGTGTGCGCGCGCCCGCGACCTCCGCCCGTCTCGACGATGACGCTGCGACGTACTATACTGCGTAGTATTGTAACTGGTACCCCGGTTGATCTCACCCCGCATAATACGTGCCTGCATCAACGTATAATATAGTTAATCGTGACAGCATACATTTATATGCTGGAAGTTTAGTAAAGCTACGCTACAATCGCATAACTTTACAGCTTACAGCACTTCGCTTAGTAACATACTAACGTTGCTAAAAAACGACATTTACAACAAAAAATATCAGTGTGATAGACATAGTAGGTAGGTAGATATCATGTAGATACCTATTACTACGTTAGTCTACGTTTATCGGACGCATATCGCGTCGTTATCGCGCAGTTAATTACCTAGGGGACATCCCAATAGCACGTTATAGTAATTCTGCAGCGTTCGCTGAACTAGACTACTAAGTTCGCCCACATTCTGTTGCAAGTGCTTTTTTTTTTTTTTTTTTTTGAGGGTGGGAAATTATCAAATAACTTCTCCCGCTCTGGGCGGAGCGAGAGGGCGTGTCAGACTTTTACTGACTAAAACCCACCCGTGTTCCTTCCGTTGGCTGTGTGCCGGGGTCGCGATATCCCTTTCGGACAAACCCGCAACACCGGCAGGTTGCAAGTGCTGAGGATATCAGAAATAAACTACGTGAAATAACAAAATCTTCCATTTCAACACGACTGACGACCTAACGAAATTATTTTACAAATGAAACAACAAAAAATGTAAAATATTCTTTATTCCATTATAAAAATTTTCTCACGCCCGTAATAGTGTATTTTTAAATAATCATTACAAACATAATTACGTTATATTCAACACAGGTAGGTAATATGGCCTCGATTTTATTTTGTACGTTACATTTCAAATGACGTGTCTAGTTAAAAGTTTAAAACAACGTAATTACAGAAAAAAATTGTATGTAATTGACAAAATTATTCTTTAGCTACTTGGATTCCTATACTCATTAAGTCGTTGCTCAGTGAACAAAAGGATTGTTGGTGTCTACAAGTATACACTATACACACGCTCAAGGTTTTAAGTAATTAACAAAAAAATAGGGAGTTAATTACGTTCGTTATTTTTCCGATGGTAATAACAAACAATCACATTGAGCGTTCTAGTATCGACACAAATGATTTCATTACACATTATTATTTATTAGATAAGTACCATGTTTGACCTTGACTTAGTTATAAGAAACACTATTGTATGGTGACCACCGAAAAAACCGCTTTTTTCTGTCACGTTTTAATTAAATGGGTTTCAAACTTTCAAATACATATCTATAGGTACTGCTACAGGCTCTACATTGCCTGCTTAAATAAGGCAATGCACTTCGAGTGAGCATTATTAGGACTGACCTATATTGTAGCCGAGCATTGTTATACAATGACAGGTAAATGGGTTAATGAAGCACAGTAACCTCCTTACTAAAAATATGTCTCTGGTCTGAAAATCTGGATTGCCGCGCTTTAGATTTAGGTACGCGCGCGATCTGTTGCATGACCAACATAGGTATATAAATGAAAAGAATGTGGTACATTTAAGTAATGACTAAGGTGCTTTCAAGGTTTTAAAACCGCTATAGCCATTACTCAACAATAGAGTCTATCAACCTACGTTGATAACCCACTGTTATTTTAAATCTACCAGTGAATGCATCAATTTGCATTTTCAAGTAAGTAGGTACCTACTTACGTAAACTTACGTTTGCCTTCTAACTTTTGTAGTCTGACATACTTAAATAAGATAAATAATTACCTACTCCAAAATAAAAACTGGGATAGTTACTAAAATGTTGTTTTGATAATAGCCCAAAAAGGCGGAAAATAATTCAAGTGAACATTTTTTAAATGTGATGCTGCTAACGACGTATTTTGGCTCTCGTTCCAAGTCGCATTGACCCCGTTTGTTTTACAACATATACGCGTATCTGACGTATGACTATGTATGCCCAACAGTCGAGAATATTTCTAATGTTATCTCTACAAACACTCGAGCCGTTAAATGCGTGAAGATTTATTGATCATTGAACTAAAATTACCGGCCAGTAGAAGCTCCCATCACTAGTCTAGTCAAGGGCGGATCCGGGGGAGGGGGGCGCCGAGGCACGTGCCCCCCCCCCCCCCCCAAACGGTATAAGTAACATAAAATCGAATGAATGGACTGACTTCAAACCGAATGCATATATCTATCAAATAATTGCTTCAATGATAAACGTTGAGTCTAGTCACTATCTGGGTGGTAGAGATAGGACATTTTTTATTTGTCCCATTTTTGTATGATACCTACTTGTGTTCCTATATCTAACTGCTAGGCATTAGGTATTCGGGACTATATAAGCTCGATATATGATAATCTGTCTGGTTTTAGGGACCATCGCCCTTCAAAATCTCCGTGTGGAGAGAAAATTACTAAACGACGCAGGCTGTCTGGCCACTCTGGCCCCTGTGCCCTTAGGGTGGCATGAGTGTGGAGGGTTCATGGCACACGTGCTTTCGATTTATTGAACCTATTACATCTGCAACACTTAAGCTATAGATATAACTAGCATTTGTACGCGACGAAAAGCCATGATAATGTTGTATTCTTTTTAAGAAGCTTGCGATAGGTAGGCGAACATAAAAGTGCATTTTAAACTACAATAAAGTAAAAACTTTGCATAACAGCAGGCACGTGATGACGTGAAAAAAGCTCTATGCCTAACCCGGCTATAGAACGTTTTCCGCGTTTATGTTAATAGTTTCTTTGAAATGTTTGTGAAATAAAAACTTAGCTCGCGTGTGAAGAACCGTTTTACATATGAATCGCGACACGACGCGACGTCGTCAGCGCCATTGTTTTATTTTAAAACGTGCTCAACTTTCTGGAACTAAATTTTAACGTTTTTACTATCGGAAGAAATGCTATGTACAATTAAAAATATCTGGATTTGTTAGTAACTCTGTATATACGAACATGTATTCCTCAGGAATAAGGATGATGACTAAACATTTTTTTTTTAGTCCGTCTGAGATTATAAAAAAACATTGGACAGGTATTTTTTCTTTGTTTACGTAGGTAATCTAAAGATTACGGCGATATATTGAGGTGAAATGTGCCATAACGTCACGAGTATGTAGATTTTATACATACCTACTAGTGACGTAGCGACCCCCAGTCCCCAACTTAAAATGCGTTTTATCTAAGTAATTTTTATGATAAAGCAAAAAATACGTGTCTAATATTTTTTTATTATCTGACTGACAGACGAATTACAATTTAATTTTTTTTACCCAGGCATCATCCCTATTTATGCAAAGTAATGAAGTATGTAACTAGATTATACAGATTCATAAACTAGGTTCTACGCGGTTTCAAAGACAACTTACATTATTGTACAGAACCGTTGAAAGACACACGATGGCATTAAATCTACATTAATTTGTGTTTTCTGGATAAATCTATTGGAACCGTTCCCATATTCCCATTATTTGGTTGTATCCTATAAAACATTACACTATTCACATCCGTAAAGAAACTAAAAGTAGATGCTTCTTCGGTATATCATTTGGTAAGGGTAACTAAAATTAGTGAGATTTTCATGAGCATTTCCATATGCAGACGGCCTGGTTTCCTCCGAAGTACAAGTAGCACATGTTGGTACATTCATAGGTGATTTCGAAGCCGTAGCTCTCGCCGACGACAACGTGGAAGGCTGGGCCGAACTTCTTGTCCATGGACTCCTTGACCATGCGGGCGGCCAGCTCGTTGTTACTGGAGAACTTTTCGCACGCTGTGACGGACAACTCGACGGCTTCGATGCGCATCTCCTCTGACATGTCCGAATGCTGTGGACAAATGGGTATGTTACATGTTTTTTCGTACACTTGATTCTCATCAAATTGGGCTTTCTGACTATTTGCAGAATTTTCAAAATGATAATCCTGACTCGGGAATCGAACCCGCTTCACCAAACCCGCAGCGTTAGACGCTCTACTTCATTTTGGTTGCTGTGCAATGCCTTACATTTTATTAACTGTAGATATAATATCGGCTTCCAGTTCCATTACCTCAAAAAGCATTGCACTAAAAAACCTCAAAAATATTTTCCCGTTAAAAAATTCACGCCTCATCAGTCTCCAAACGTATATCTATTACTAAAGAAGTTGTCTACACTTTACAACCGATTGTCCAAACACGCGTAGTGTGGAGATAGTAGGGGATTGGGTCCACCTGCCAAAACAAACAGATGAAACATCGCGATCGAGCACTCCGAGAGCTGTCGGCGAACAAACAAATGTGTTTACTTACCGCCAGCCGGTAATTTATAGCGATATTTGGACGAGAGAAATTTCTTACCGAACTTTGAATTGCATAATAACTATTGTAGAGTTTGTTAACAAGACGATGGTAAATAGACAAAGTTATGACATAGTGGAGGATTTCCCAGAAACTTTTAAAATCGGGGGACGTCATGGAGATTTGCAG
The DNA here is from genome assembly GCA_914767755.1 of Agrochola circellaris. NCBI lineage: Eukaryota > Metazoa > Arthropoda > Insecta > Lepidoptera > Noctuidae > Agrochola > Agrochola circellaris. The sequence goes on from OU611849.1 coordinate 2,279,874, forward strand.
AAGGATACTGAGATGGACTGGGCTGTATGCTTAAAGAGTCGAAACTTATAATATGCTTGATACAGGACCCATCAGGATAGATACGCATCATCGCTAGATACGCAGCTGATATGCAGCAGCTGGACCAGAGTAGATCAAACGTGACGAAGAAGTAGGTACCTTCGGGTATTTTCCAGGTTTTTTATTCATCCATCAGTGAGATCATTGGACGGGTATATGTAACTCTATAGCCTAGGGTTCCGGTCGAGTGATGCGTTGCAGCGAGCCAAGTCGTACCACTCTCGGGCCTTGACTCCGTCGAAATTTAATATCCACATCGTTTGATCAAAATCACGCAACTACTTATACAAAGATAAGGTAGTAGGTAGGTAGATAATTAGACAGAAATGATATTCAATTTAGAAAGTCGTTACCCTTAGTCCCGGACTACGACTCCGAAGCGAAAACGAGACGAGAGGAGAGGAGTTGTGTTGGAAACAACCAATAGGATTTCGTTATTGACATATCTCGCCTCCGCATAGCTTCAGTGGATACGGTTGAGCAGAGAGGAGAAGAGATATCTCATATTTGTTTAGCGCGAACAAAACAGAGATGTGAGCTGTGTCTCATAAGCTCCGCTCTAGCCAGGCCAGTACACATCTCGCATCTTCGCATAGCTTTGGTGGTTACACCATAGCCTCTCCTCTCCGCTTCGCATATCTCCGTCCATCTAGGCTTTGATGGAGTCCGGGCCTTAAGGGCGCATTTGACTGTTTCATAAATATGTAGATAAATATAGGTCTCTCCCTGATTTGTTTCATCTTATGGATGTCAAAACTGTTCAGAGGTTACTTAAAGGTTTATGACTGTGTTGTGGGCTAGCCCGTGTTTAGTATGCAATTATAGTATTGTACTACCAATGATTATTTACTTTTAATAACATTGGTAGTTGTTAGTCGAACCTGGCATAGCCTAGGGAATAAAAGGACATTCATGTATTGAGGATTCACAAATATTATACTTAATATATTTAATTTACCTATTCGTAGGTAGGCAGGTAGGTATGTCCCAATCATTCTATCCTATCTAAGTATGTTGTGTAGGCAGCAATAGATAGCAACGAACAACAACATTGACAAAAAAAAATGCTGATGTGTAAAGAATTCATATACTAGGTACTTACCCTTATGAGAGGATAGGTATGTATTACTTTCTCTTGCGCCAATGCTGTAGCCGCAGTACCCTCTTCTGCCATTGTCCATAAAACTCGCAAATACACACAAACACTACACAACACAAAATTGACAAAATACGGCACGTCTCTCCGTGGACCGTTCAATGCAACGTCTCCCCACTGTTTACCCGTTGCCTTGGAAACCGTCGGAGGCGGGAAGATTCTGATTGATTTTTCTCAGCGCAGTGCACGGTGGCATGGTTGTGCGTCGCCAGCCACTGTCGCTGGTCACTAAACTACTAATGGTAGTTAAGAATGAGCATTTATATATCTTCCAAGGTTGCGCGTGGGAGCAGTAGTCGGCACTTATAGTCAACCTTTGATTATAATGACATCATTATCCTGATAGGTAGATTGATCAACTTAATGGAAGGTACCAAAACTGGTATGCAGTCATTTTATTGCAAGGGAAGCTAGTGAACTTCTTACAACATTGTTTTTATGACGTCCTTTCAACATAGTTGAGAAAAGGCTAGGCATCTGCCTAGCCTTTTCTGATTCTCCTTTAAATATGCCACGGCACGTCTATTCAGCACGTTCTATTTCTTTCACTTTTAGCTCTTGAGTTGTGACTATATGTTTTTAGTTATTGTAGATACACGTAGCCCGTATACTTTGTAGACATTTTTTTTACTAGAAAAACCGTAATTGTGTAGAAATTCTCTCTTTAAACTTGTAGCTAGTAATAAATACGCTTTCATCGTAAGTACAAGTTACATGTAAGGCTTACTACAGCAAATTGCTAAGTTTCATCAATATCATATGCTGCTAAAGTGGACAGTCAGTTATAATAAACTTCATCAGCACATTCAGCACCCAATAAATTGTTGTTGTAATCTACCAAAATAAAATGCATGGTAGAAAATTAATTTACATCGTACCAATATAGGGTCAGCTGTCAATGTCAACCAATCAATCATCAATGTCAAAATCAGCTGTGTGTTTGGTATTTCGCGGAAGTAAATTAAACTGAAACAAACTCAAATTAAAGTGCTTTAAGTCATTTAATTACAATAGAAGAATACAGATAGAAAGTATGGCTTCCCGCTTTAGTGGCGCGTTACAGTTGACCGACCTCGACGATTTTATAACACCTTCGCAAGTGAGTAACATAACATAACCTATGTGTATATAAACAAATAATATGTTTTTTTTTGATTTCCTGTTCGCTTCTGCCCGTTTTTAAATATGCGAGTGTAATTTTATACAATTTAACATTGTTATGAATCAAAGCAACAAGTAATTTTTATTTGGTCTGAATTACAAAAATAACCAAAAAGTTTCCAAAACGACGTTATTTGCATTGTTATCTCTTACCTTCGAGGTCATTCTCCGTATTTTAAAAGTCTTCTTTCAACAGGAATGTATAAAACCAGTAAAAATCGAGAAAACAAAGACAAAAACTGGTGCAAAGATAAAGATTGGTGAAGATGGATATTTTGATGTATCAAGTGGGAGGGAGCAAAAACTACAGAAGGTGGAGATCACCCTGGCAGACTGCTTGGCTTGTAGCGGATGCATCACGTCTGCGGAGAGTGTGCTGGTCACCAAGCAGAGTCAGGAGGAGCTGTTGAGGTTAGCTTCGAACCTTACATCATTTATGAGTAAACTTATGTCAAGCATCTGAGCAAATATGTAATGACACAGCAATAATATTGTCACATCTTATTTCACCTTGGTTCAATGTTTGTTAACTTTTTATTTATCATCATCATTTATTAATTTCAAGAAGAAACATTGACTAAAACAAAATGAAAAAATCTTTGAGAAAATCACTGTGTAATATTACTGCTTTTTATAATATTTTTCTAGAGTATTCTCTGAGAGGAAGTACACTGACAACAAAGGAGTTAGTCAAGATGTGGGCCTGATAGTGATATCTCTGTCAGCGCAGCCAACCCTCTCCCTCGCTGCGCGGTACAAATTGACACCAGAGGAGGCCACTCACAAGTTAGCAGGTGCATTTATATGTTATGTCTAACAAACTCTATAATAAAATAACTAAAATCACCAAAGTTTTCATGCCACACTGTTTACTTTAAAATAATAATAAAATGTCATGTCAATATGACTTAGCAAAATTTATAAAAATTCAGTATCATTTTATGATATCAATAAGATAATAACGTGTCAAACAAAGCTGATGTTTCTCATTTTAGTATGGTTTCTGCATGGACAGAAAAGTGCACATAATAGTGGATTGTCTGATGACATTGAATATTGCACTTTATCTGTAGAGACATAAAGTCCAAAATTGTACACTACTTTTTCGTAGAAAACTTGGCAGGGAAGAGTTGTTCCTGATGAGAATATCAGGAGCAACTCTCCTATTATTAGTTAAGCGGGTCTCTGCAAGTTATCTAATTGTAGGATGTTATGCCTTTTGAGTTTTTTATTCAATGAAAAAGGCCTCAGGTCCATGCTCCACTCGGTATGTGAACTGCTTGTATTTATGAGCACACTTCATCTGTTCAACAGACTGTATTGCTCATTCTATGAGACATTTAATAAATGCATGTGAAAGGTACTCACCATTTTGCATGACGTAGTACTTACAATATAACTTGCCATAATTTGTCCAGGGTACTTCAAGAGCTTAGGTGCCGACCTGGTGCTGGACATGACGATAGCGGAGGACTTCTCACTCCTGGAGGCACAGCAGGAGTTCGTGCAACGCTATCAGAATCAGCAGACCGACCCCAGCTCTAAGAGCATGCCCATGCTTGCTAGCTCTTGTCCAGGTAAATAGGCAGAGGGCCTCTGAAGATAGTTTAGGGACGGAAGTGTGTAACAGGAAGCTGGGGAAGCGATCGCTATTTGATTTGACCAATGAGCGCGCGTGGTACTAGAGTTGGCCGTCAAAAACGACCTTGACGAGGCCTCGCCCCTTTTCGGACCACTTGCGTTTAAACCCCGATTTCTCCCAATTTTACTATGAACCCCATATACTCCGCCAAGTCGAGCATAAACAAACAAAGGCACAGCCGTACCATCCTTTTCTCCAAGCCATTCAGGACTCCCCTGTAACTTAGTTGTGGATAAACGTAGAAGCCTGAACTTTCATTCCAATTTAACGAAAACATTATCCAATACACTGCTTTCAGGATGATGATTGTTCAAAAAACTAAAGTGTTTGACTATCGTTGCTAACTGTACTTCATATCCCACACACAGGTTGGGTATGCTACGCAGAAAAAACGCACGGCAACTTCATCCTACCATATATATCGAGTTCCAAGTCGCCGCAGCAAGTGATGGGCTCCCTAGTCAAGCAGTACCTGTCCAAGAGCAGAGAACTGACCCCGGGGGAGATCTACCACGTCACCTTCATGCCTTGTTATGATAAGAAGCTAGAGGCGTCCCGGGAAGACTTCTACAGCGAGATGCTCAGCTGTCACGATGTGGATTGCGTTATTACTGCAAGTATGTATGATTACAGTTTTTAATTTATTTATTTAATAATTACGCGGGCGAAGCTGCGGGCAGTAGCTAGTTATTATTAGTTACAATCAAGACGCTTAGAACGATACCTCATTTGTTAAATTGTGATCAGAAGTTTAGAAGTTATGAGGCAACAGATGAACATACATACATACGGGTCAAAATCATAACCCTCCTTTTGCTTCGCCGTAGTCGGGTAAAAATGGTAAAGGTAAAGCCGTCGTCGCATGCCATTATAATTTTGTAGGTTTTACCTTGACCATTTTTGTACCTATGTCTGGTTTCATACTTTTTAGAGCGTGATTTTTTAGTCGGTAGTCGGGTTTTAGTTTTTGAAGTGAAACTTCTATATAGGCCGCGTGGAGCCCTAGACGATATATCGCGTGGTGAGAGGCGGCAGCGGCGGAGGGGGAGAAAGGCTGGCGGCGGCGGAGAGAGGGCAACGGCTGTATTAGATGGATAGAACATATTTATTAATAGATTGGAATCTCAAGTTTTTATATCATATTTTAGTTACCTTATGCCGATTGTATCTTTAATTGATTATAACGCAGTTGAGCCGAATGAAGATTGATGACGAAAGGTGTGCATTTGTTTTTCAGTTTTTTTTATTTTTATGAAATAATATTTGTTTTAACTTTAAGTTTTACGGGCAGGTTTTCAAATTGGACAATCCGCCCGTAAAACTTAAAGTAAAATTTTGTTGCCATTCGTTTTTCCACTTGTCCGTTGAAGTTTCACTTCTACTATGTGTCCCAGCACACATTTTTTTGTTTGTATGGCAGTCCCATCATACCCTATATACACACACTCTTCGCATCATCACCATTTAGTTGACGACACAATTTTCTGGAATGTGCCTAAATGGAGTCTTTTAATCCTCAAGACCCCATGATTATACTTAAATTCAGGAACTGAAGATGGATAGGACATGCCACCGCCACTTATTCAAGTATCAACTTTAGCGTTATGTTATCTACGTTCATTTTTGAGTGACCCATTTGTAATAGAAAAATCTTGAATAGATTTTGATTGCAATGGACTGTGAGCTTTGTTATGAGTGACATTGAGTTTGTGGTTCCAAAACTTATGTCTGTATTTCTAATCATATAATTTCTGAAACTCCTCTAGTCGAACTAGAACAAATGCTCGACGTGAGCATCAAGTCCCTGAGTGACGTCACGGGGGCGGAGCTCGATTGGCCGTGGGGCGCCCTGGGCGAAGCCCCGCCGGCGCTCCGCAGACACATCGGAACTGGGTCGGGAGGATACGCAGACCATGTGTTCTTGTATGCCGCGGAGCAGCTGTTTGGGGAGAGTAACGCGCAGCTCGTCTATAGGAATTTAAGGTTAGTAGTCCAGTTTTTTATTTAGAGTAGAATATGGTTAGCCAAACATTAAGCTAAATGGCGGGCAATTGAGAGGCCTGCGACTAGCAGTGGCCTGTCTTCAAGTAATTAATCAAACACTATCTAGCTGTAAATGTTTATGAGAAAGTTTCAGAGATCTTGTAATAGACAGACACAATAGTATATGTTATGGAGTACGATACATTTAAATTATAAGTACCTATTTCTTAAATAAAACAGGAAAGAATGTCCATTGAGTGTTGCAACAGTATCGTCCGACATCCAGCGTCACAGTTCACAGTGTGACCCCACACACAAGTGTGCCATTGTGTGATGTGCCACTAATTAGTCAACGGCAAGCCTCGCATTGTTTGCAGACTGACGCAAACACTGCACTCGTTTAAGTTTGCTCGAGTTAAGTGCATAGCTTAGCTATGCGACCTAAAATTGAAGACCTTTGCTCCTGACCCGCCGCGATCCCACGCCGGGCAAAGAATTACGTAAAAATTGTAATTATAGGAGGCGAAACAGAATCTTCTATTAGGTTAACTTATTCTATCCCCGGTGGTCAGAAGCGCGATTGCTGAGCATGTTGTGGTTTCGATTCCCAGGTCGAGCAGGGGGCATTCGCTAAGGTAGCCCGCGAAATTCAAATATTCTTTAGTTTTTTCCAATTTGCACGTCAGTGTCAGGTTGTATGTTGATTAAAATATGATTCGCGACCGTAACAAATATGGATTTACAGAATTATAATCATTAAAATCAGCAATACAACTCTTTAAGTTAGCATAATTGTCAAATATCATGATTTCATGAAATAGTCATTCAATAGGATTACATAAACTAAGAGAGTTTTATTGATAACTTTTATGATTATAATTCTATAAATATACATTTGATACGGCCGCGAATCATATTTAGATCAACATACAACCTGATACTGACCTGCAAATTGCAAAAAACATAAGAAATTTTGAATTGGCTACCCTGACGCTTTCGCCTTAACAGGTTTTTCTATTATTCAATAGCACGCAGCCCAATATTTGTACCTGCTTGCTCGTCTTCTATTACACGGTACGTCAGGCGAAATGTGATCGTGCCGTGCGATGCCCGATGCCGAAACTATAAACGTGGCGTTATATCAATGTTATATCCCCAGAAACCCCGACTTCCGCGAGGTGACGCTAGAGAAGGACGGCAAGGAGGTGCTGCGGTTCGCGGTAGCCAACGGCTTCCGCAACATTCAGAACTTGGTGCAGAAGCTCAAGCGCGGCAAGTCGCCCTACCACTACGTAGAGGTCATGGCGTGCCCCTCAGGTACGCACTTTTATTCTTTACATATTTGGGCCCTATCAGAATACCAGCGCTGCGGTATTTATTTATTTTTTAAATATCGCCGCATTATGCTGAGATAGAAGCCTTTTTGGCCTCGCACAGGTCGTTATTATTCTGTTTTTAAATTCTCCTTTTTTTGTTTTTTATTTTATAATTTATTTTTACTATTACTTACTGTTTGTATTTCCTGTGCGTGTCCCAAATAAAATATTTTTCTTTTCTTTCTTTCTTTCTTATATTAAAAAAATACAGACACTGATTTAATTAAAATTAACCTTTTGCAAGAAAAATCAATATTCGTCTTTATCACTTAGTAAGTTGCAGACATTGTTTTTCATCGATGAATGCAAAAATGTAGGTAATTAACATTACTGATGTATTCAAATTCGTGATAAAATGAAAGAAAGCCATTTAAACCAATATATCTTCAACATTCTAGGATGCCTAAACGGCGGCGCGCAAGTCCGGCCGGTCTCCGGCGAGAGTGGTCGCGAGCTAGTCGCCCAGCTAGAGAGCATGTACTCTCAGCTGCCTCTCGCTGTCCCGTCGGACAGCAAGCTCGTCCGCAAGCTGTACGCCGACTGGCTCGATGGCAAGGAGTCGGACAAGGCGCGAGCTATGCTGCACACGACCTACCATGCCGTCGAGAAGTCCGACATAGCACTTAATATTAAGTGGTGAACGGTTGTGATACATATAGACATGTTGTTCACGAACGCGCGTCACGCGTTCGTGAAATGCAACGTCTGAATTTGGCTGTTAATTTGGCACACCGAGTTTTAGAAAATGTTGGCTGTGTCAAATTAACTCCCGAGTGTTGTACGTGGTGTAAGTTTAGGATGTCTTTCCACACGTTCGGGCGCAGGTACCCGGTATTTGTAGGTAAGCCAGATAATTTGCTCAGGTATGTGTGAAAGGTTTCTTACTTGCCTACCCATATACGTCATTTCCGGTCACCTGAGTTTGTAAAACGGCAGTTTACGCTACTTGCGAGTACAAGTTAGCAAAATATTTATACTGAACTTCCTGACACATTCATCAATCCTTAAACATAATTATATTCTTCTCACAACATTTGTATTCGATCATTTATAAAAAAGTAATCTGTTCTCTGCAACTCATCATAATTTGTTTTGTAAGTATTAATACTTGCTTGAAAGTTCAGTTAATATTTAAGATGTTAATAATCGAGCTGTTGACTATACCTACTACTACATATTTGTTTTGTTTTGTCTCTAGTTGTAAGCTATGTTGTGAAATTGTATATTTCCTTATAGAATGACATATTTTAGTTGTAAATATCACGATCTAATTGTAAGAACAATACACTTGTTTGAAAACGTCGTGTTTGTGTCCACTACCTATGTATTTGCATATATGTATGTACGTAGGTACAACTTATTCACTAGGTATAAATATTGAATGGTTCCGTTTATAAGTGACTGTAGGTAAAAGGATGATCCTCCGTATCGCAACTAAATGCTGCTTAATTTTTTTTGAGGTGAGTTTTTCCCATTCATGTTTAAGACCTCCCCACACTAATGCCAATTATTTACTCCGTCAAGCCTTCGTGACGTCATTGATAATTTGGGGTGAATGAACTCTGCGGTATAGGGAATGTAAAAAAATAATGTGTGCGATCGGGGAACCCCCGTCCGGGACGAAGTTCCTTACGCAATACTCGCACGCACACACTGTGTGTGCGAATATTGCGAAGTCTTTTCTATTATAACAATCGTAATCTCTTTCTATCACATGTGTGACACACACACTCGTATATAATAGAAAGACACAGAGAGAGAAAATCGCAGGGAGCATAACGCTTTTTCCTTACGGGATGCATCGATTTCTACCAGTCAACTCCTATCGCAACGTTAAGGATCTTCGTTCCAAAACTACAGCAAATTATTCAATTCAAATTATACAAGGTGTTTTTTTATATCCCATAACTCTAAGTCCTAGAGTTATGGCCCTCATTAATACCCTAGAGTATAGGGTATTAATTAATTTGCCACTAGACTCTTCATGTGTGTATCTAAGTTTCTTTGATAAGTACGAGTAAATAATTTTCATTTAAACCAATCATTCAGCTAAGTAAATGCGACGTTGTCATATTTTCTTTTTATGAACATAAATAGTCTGTTTTTTTTTTTAATGTTTCCTAAGCGTTTTTACATAAATAATCGTGACTTAGTAGCATTATTTTGAATGAGAAATGAAAAAAATAAAACATGCCAGTTGATTCTTTGATATGGTCTCATTCATACCCTATAGAGTTATGGGATATAAAAAAAACATCTTGTATAACGAAATTATCTCCATATTATTATAAAGCTAAATATTTGATTTCAAAATATTCTATTCATATACGGGGAAGACCAGTACCTACCCTAATTGTGTAATACACGATCAATCAGAATCTGAATCGTTTTGAAACAGATTGCTAATCCGTTGCTTCATAAGTTCGAAAAAAGAATCTGCTCAACAACGTAAATAACGCAATGAATGTTGTTGAACTGTCAAAATGAAACAGATTAGTCGTAATCGTTTACGAAAATATGTTACGTAATGAGATAGCAGGGCAGCATAGCACAAAAGGGAGGAGGAGGTCTAAACTCCGCAGTGGGTGGAACAAGCTGCCAATGATGATGGTGATGAAAACGTATTCATAAATGACTCATTCTTCACCATTTTAGTAGAAAAATGACATGCAACATGTGATCAATAATCGAAACAAATCCAACGAAATCTTCGAAGCTCTCTCTCTCTCTAGCATACAAAATTAAAAGTGTGAAAGAATTCTTTACGAAAAATTTGAATTACAGAAACAACAGTATTTTGTAAAAGGTATTCATCCAACATTCCTAGCGGTCACTTTTATTTAAGCTATTTCAGCACACATGCAATTTTGACACGCTTCATAACTTGATTTCTAAATATTTAGTTAGCTTACCTGACCGTGCCTAACTCATCCTATGGTTGCGAAGTTCTGATGAGCTGATCGCAATCAGTTATGTACGTGAATTACGTCACGCTGCGTTATCGTGCCGTGTCCGTCTCGTGACGTGTGAGCCGGCTCGTAAGTTAATGAATAACGATCGCAGCTATCGATCGTATTCCGTGTAGTGGCGAGTGCGGGCGCAGCGGCGACCAATCTTGTGTTGTACAAATAATGTCTAGTGTTTACATAACAAGTGGAGGACTGCGCGACTGAACGCTCCTCGACACGCGGCACTAGCGCGCGATGGAAGGCTCGAGCGTCACCGTGACCAAGATATACTGTGTTCTGTTCTTCACCATTATCAAGGCCGTGATCAGCACGGGGCTGGGCAAGTGCCCCATCTACCCGCCGCTGCCCAACTTCGACATACAGCGGGTGAGTGGCTCCACTTTCTACATTATCACGTGTACCGTACATTACAGTGCATTTTTGTATCGTAACGGTTACATTCGTAAGCGTAGGTATATGCTGGCTTGGTGTTATAGGTAACTTGTGTTCAATAGAGTTCACTACATAATGTTAATTAGTTTACTCTACAAGTGTATACCCATACACGCATAATATTAGTAGGTTTCAGTTAATCCCTGAGGAGTTGGTAGGCTGGTATTAATCAGAGAGTCATTTCTCAGATCTGCGGCAGTATCTTAATGACTCTGCAGTCACATGACGATCTGCCTTGCAAATGTTGTTCGGCTTCCATTCCAACCGGATGCAGCTGAATACCAGTATTTTTTCATGGAGCGATGAACAATACCTCTTCATCCAACAGTATAGTGTGAAATATTCTTTGCCTAAATGTAGATTGCTCTTAGGGGCCTATGGAGTATGGTTCTGCTTGTCCCCTAACTCGTGTAGGTATGTATTCACTTTATGGCGTATTTGCCATGTTATATCAAATTTTTATGCTAGCGCCTCCCTCTAAAATAAGGTCGTGTCTATCAATGTATCTGTGCTAAAATGTAAATTACACTTTTCATGTTTTCCGAATCAAAAAATGTTGGAACCGCCAAAGCTATCCTCTCGTTAGGTACCTATCTCTCTGCTAATTACTTTTCCAATGTTCCCAGACACACATCTTACTTATTAGCTTTTATTTATAAGGACCTTCGAAATTGGTCCCAATTGGGATATAAAATGGTTTAAATTGATATTTCTTTCTCGAAGAACCAACGTAGCTCCCATGGTCGCTAGTAGGATTATTTATTAGGGCTATGACTCAGATGAATACAGTAGGTTCACTCCGCAAAATAATTTAAATAAAAAGCGACTCTTAAGTGCAATTCAGGTCGCACAGCGCTAATTACCTGTAGTTATATTCATCTAAAAGTTGCCTCTCTTTCTATCGCGTACCTCTTATATCTTCTGACTCCGTTAAGCTCACTGTATTGGCCCGACAAGTCGAGCCGGCCGCGTCGCGTACTGTAACTTCATACCTAAAATGCAGAGTGTTCATCTGTGGCTATCGTCTAAATTGGTCCTTTTAGAAGAACCGTCTACGCGTTATTTCACAATATCCCGACTGCTCCCGATATGTTCAAATCTAACACGTAGACGCTCCGTCTACATATTCCGATGTTGAGCGATGTAAACAGTCACCTTGCAACCTGCTTAAGTCCGAATGTCAAGCGGTCAACACGCAGCTATGCATACGCTTAACATAATGCATAACACTTGCTAGGTACTAGGTAATTCGGAAGGAAGTTACTAGAATTCAGAACGTTCCAACTATCTATTATGAGTTTATAGAGGTACGAGGAACAGGGTATAAAGTTCTCTCATTCTCTGTAGAAAAGGGTCCTCCGGGATCCTCCGACCAGACGGACGAACCAGAGGTTGTTGTGTCTGGTGGGTAACGGCCCGACGATTGATGTCGGGACATTGTATTATAATTCTCGTCGCGCGGTAAACTCTGCTTGCGTGGTGCAGGCAGGATTTTGCGTGACGTCATGGTGATGCGTAGTTCGCGTGTGGCGTTGTAGATGCCGCCACATCACTCCCCAACCGGAGACCGGAGGTTGATATGTCATCAAATAAATTTTTGTTTTGTTTTATCATGATAAGTACAGTAACTGCGTTGTGGAAGTCAGATAGGCAGTCGCTCCTTGCAAAATACTGGTATTCAGCTGCATCCGGTAAGACTCGAAGCCGACCTCTACATGGTTGGGAAAAGGCTAAGCTGCAGGTTGTTTTTTTTTGTTATTGTTTACAGATCATTTATGATCATCACGTCTGCGGAGTTTCACTAACTCATTTTCATTTGACCCTGTATAATGTTTTGATAGAACAAAATGCTAATGCTTAAGTATATGAATGAATTCTGAAAAACAACATGCGACTATTGTAATGAATTAGAATGTATTGTACCTACTCTATGTGAAGCAAATAAGGAAAACCTGCTAGAAATTAATGGAATTGTGTGATTTTAGTAATTTCCCTGAAAACGATAGGTACCTACTAATCATATTATGAAATGAAATGAAATTGTTTATTCTGTAAATAGGATATCAGAATCACGTTAAGAGCGTTTACTCTTAAAGTGGGCAACGTCGCAAATAGATGTCAAATATTTCGCTGTTTTGATTAATTGGGCAGTATTACTGTATGGAAATAAGAAATGTGGCTAACTAGCGAACTAGAATATTGATTATGAAATCTAATAATTAATATCGTAACACCAATTATTTAGTTTTAGATGTAAAAAAAGTATTTGGAAAGTTTCCAAATGCCTTTTTTACACCTAAAACGGGTACAACATCAAATTCAATGTTATACTTTAAATTAATTATTAATATTCGAGTTCGCTAGTTAGCCATTTATTTCTTATTTCCATACAGTAATATTGCCAAATTAATCAAAACAGGTAAAATTTTGACAGCTATTTGCGATGTTGCCAACTTTTAGGGTAAACGTTCTTAACACATCATTTAAAAAAAAATAAGCTTAATGAGTTCGGGGTTTCCTATCTGACTACTCTGAGAAGAAACGCGGAAACAAACTCAAAGGTGTCTTTTAAAAGTCTGACACGCCCTCCCGCTCTACCCAGAGCGGGAGAAGTTATTTGATAATTTACCATCCTCAAAAAAAAAAAAAAAAAAGGTGTCTTTTAAAGTCCAGACATAATCTTGGTCTGGTCATTATGAGGACCACGTAGATTAGTCTCTGAAATGGTCTTTTAAGGAAATAATCGCACAGATTTGAGTGGACGTGTCCAGTCAGTGCAAACATTTGTCAGTAATCGTGGAGCTCAATTTCGAACTTAAGACCTCAACATTTCTCACTAATGTGTATAAGAGGCATTTTCCTCGAAAATATGTTCACGAAATGGGCCTGCCTGAATGGTGAAATGCTAAAACTATTCAATTAAATCGTTGCTCGACGAACTTTAATCATTTAAAATTTAACCAGTAAGTAACCAATTAACGAATACTTGTTTCGACTAACAAAAAAAAACTTTTTATTAAAATTCTTTAAAAAAAGTTTTTATTTCTCGCTTTTTTGTGGGTCGGTTTGATATTTATCTAAGATGCAATAGAATAATGTCAACTGCTCATCACCTTTTACAAAATATTGCTTTTCACGATGCAGGGACGTTAATTATTAAGGAGTTCTCCTGTTACTTCACCATTAGCTCCACTTCACCATAGGTATGCATTGTGACGAGCATAAATTGATTGACAACGATATTAAAGTAATCAATCGCTACCCGTGAAATACTTATTATTGAGTAGTTCCGGTGGCAATCTTTGGTCTTCATCATCCAGTTCCACTTCACCAAATGGTGCTTTCCGAGAGCAAATGAACGAGTTACTATAAAAAAATACCCAAATCACTATTGGTGTGCCTATAATATTTCAAGAGTTCCCTCAATTTCTCCAGGATCCCATCATCAGACCCTGACCCGATGACAATGGGACCACTTGGGAAGTATACCCCTTCGGTCCAGCCTTATTAATAAATATCCAGCCGTATAAACGGGGAACATACATAATAATTTAAAAAATCTGACGAACTGAGAACCTCCTCTTTTTTTTAAGTCGGTTAAAAAGACTTCCTCATGTTCTTACGTTACTTCGAATAATAAAATCAACATTAACTCTGCTTTCACAGGCCAAATAGTGTATCAAATTAAATAAATTTTATAAAGTCGGTTGCAAATTCAACGTTTTTTAACCGACTTCCAAAAAGGAGGATGTTCTATGTTCGATTTCATTTTTTTTATGTATGCTCATCGATATTTTCATTAATTGTTTTTTCATTCGGTAGAGGACAAGAAACCGACTTCTGAAATTAAAGTAATTTTTCACTTTGTAGTGTTTTTTTTTTGGAAGTCGGCTGTAAAGTCCCCCGCCGCATCTGTCTGTCTACCTGACCGCGATAAACTCAAAAACGACCGAACGGATTTTCAAACGGTTTTCACCAATGGCCGGAGTGATTCATGATGAAGGTTTAGGTGTTTGTGAAGATGTCGGAAAAAATCATGTCGACTGAGAGCTTTACTGACGTGCGCCGCGTAAACCGTAAGAGATACAATAGGTATGTCTAACTTCTAAAGATGACCCACGGTAACCGTTTATATATTTAAATTTTTTATTAAAATTTCATTGTTATTGTCGAAGCTATTTTGACCGGTATTATATTAATCCTTATCCAATAAAATATATGATTTAAATTGGACATTTTATTTAGATTAAAATATGTCGTGACACTATATCATTGATGAATACTTTAAATGATATCATAGATTCAAAATAACGCGTAACATAATAATTATGGTTGACGGCGGCGCAACGCTAGGACAGGAGTCAATGACCTTTTCCTCGGCAATTAGGTATGCGATCATCGCTTCGCTTCCTTTGAATCCCGGTATTTCGTTTCCATGGGATATTTTCCGACACCCACGCGGGCGAAATAATACCTACACTTTGTTTTATACTATTTATAAAGAGAAAAAGAAAGAAAAATGGTTATAGATATAGATAACAATCGGCAGAAAACAAAAACTACTGTAAGGCAGAGATATTAATCGTTGCTGACAGGCCAGTCAGGCCTCGGTAATCATGCATAGTTTACAGTGTAGGTACCTAACTAAAAGAATTCTCTTGAGGAGAAAGAAATCTACGACAATACGATGTGCGATCGAGTTTGTAAACTAAAATGTTGACTGGAAATACGATTGTTGTGATATCCATGAGAAAGTCGACAGGCAGCCAATGATTGAATGTTTGGTAATTGAGTTATATGTGTTACTTAATAATTTTCGCTTACATATACTGCCTAGAATAAGTTGACGGCACTGCGCTACGCAAGGGGCGCAGGTTCGCTTCTCGCACGAATACAATATTGGTGTGGTCTACAGACAGTTACTGTTTCAGGTCTGTGTTCTAGTTGTGTTTTGTTGAAACAGAATCAATTTTATTATAAGTACCCGGGAGAAGAACGTTAAAAAAAGTATTTTAAAGATATCCTACCAGCAGGTACCTACTTGTACGAGTACCTACACGTGTTCCCCAAAATAACAGAATGTCACTGCTTCAATTTATGTTGATCCATAAATCCAGTACCTATAGGTAACAATTTATATAACAACATACAGTTGTTGTAATAGGCAACAGCAAGCATAGGCACTGTTTGAAACACAGCACCAAAAATCAGTATTTACTAATCCGAAGGTAACTTAGATTACGCTTTAGTACAATATAAGCGCCCTCCCACCTCCCGCTACGTCACGAGTGAGCTGGGATTCCTCCTCAATGATACAAACTGCATGCTGCTTCGTCAAACATCCGCTGATGACCACGGCAAAGTTGGTCTATCATCATGTTGTTCGTCTAGCCAAATCTGAAGATCGCAATACCAACTACGAATGGTTTAGAATAGCTATGCCGGTTTGCAGGCTTTTTGACCTCACCTCAAGTTTGAATTGGATGTTACTAATGGTTTCAAATAGAAGTAGGTAGTAAAATTTAAGTACGCAAACTAGAAAGAAACAGAACTTGTACCTACCTCTGCCGTTATCGTTGAATCTACCATGTTCCAGATGACCGGCACTTGGTACGAGGTGGAGCGATCGTTCTACCTGGTGGAGATCACCGCAAGCTGCACTGAGCTCAACGTAGCGCTCAACGATCGGGGCTACCTGCTCATCACTATCAATACAGTTAACAAATGGTAAGTCAATTTTGTAACATAATGCGCTTTGGAATGGCAAACTACCTTCTCATCTTTTTAGACTCCTTGACTATTCAAAAGTGTCTGCTCTTGACTCGAGATGACGCGACGGCAAATAGAAATAGTGGACGAAGTTATACGGTTATACCATAGAAATATAAGTAACAGGAGAAGTGGCATGGGGGCGTGTCTGTGTCCGCGCGTAATGCTCACAATCATAGAAATATAAATTACTTATTTCTCATATCTATGGGTTATACGCTGTGCAACCTCCTATCATAACTCCAATCCAAATACATTTTTCGCTCTCCAGGACCAACGGTCCATCAACGACACACGGCATCGGCATCCCGAGCCACAACACGTCCTCGATCTTCCGCTACAAGCTCAACAACCGCGTGCCGTACATCATCGGCCGCCTGCTGCCGGGCGCCGGCGTCTACCACGTGCTGTTCACGGACTACGAGCAGTTCGCCATCGTGTGGTCTTGTACCAGCGTCAGTATCGCACACTCAGGTACTTGTACACTTACTCGACAACCGCGTGCCGTACATCATCGGCCGCCTGCTGCCGGGCGCCGGCGTCTACCACGTGCTGTTCACGGACTATGAGCAGTTCGCCATCGTGTGGTCTTGTACCAGCGTCAGTATCGCACACTCAGGTACTTGTACACTTACTCGACAACCGCGTGCCGTACATCATCGGCCGCCTGCTGCCGGGCGCCGGCGTCTACCACGTGCTGTTCACGGACTACGAGCAGTTCGCCATCGTGTGGTCTTGTACCAGCGTCAGTATCGCACACTCAGGTACTTGTACACTTACTCGACAACCGCGTGCCGTACATCATCGGCCGCCTGCTGCCGGGCGCCGGCGTCTACCACTTGCTGTTCACGGACTAGGAGCAGTTCGCCATCGTGTGGTCTTGTACCACTGTCAGTACACGCACACTTTACTTGTTCACTTACTCAACAACCGCGTGCCGTACCTACATCATCGGCCGCGTACTGCCCGCCACAAGTTACTATAAGGATAGTAAGCTCTTTAGAAACTTAGATAAGCAAGGAAGGAGGTAAGGACAATTATTACTAAAAATTACTTTTTTTCATCTAGATGTACGCTGGTTTGCATCGATCGCCCCATGCGGCTGTTATCATTTAGCCACGAGCCTCTCATACATAACCTCCAAATATCATGACCATCCATTACATACCAAGATCCCTTCGTGCTTCAGAAAACACGTTAAGTCTGTCATTCGTAGATCTTTGACAGTCGTTACGGGTAGGCAGTAGCCCAAGTCGAACAACCAGTCTTACCAAGGGGTATCGTGTTACCCAGTAACTGAGTTGTGGAGGTCAGATATAAGCAGACGCTCCATGTAAAATATTGGTATTCAGCTGCATCCGGTTAGACTGGTAGCCGGCCCCAATATAGTTGGGAAAAGGCTAGGCAGAATAGTGGAGGTTGGATATTATTCATTTCTGCTCTGAGATTGAGGTGAACGATCAGCGACTAAATTTATTACCTACATATTTATCAATAGCTTACGTGACGTCATTATCTTCAGACCACATCTGGGTGCTGGGTCGGCGGCGCGAGATCGAGGCACCGGTGCGCGCGCAGATCTACGCCATCATGGAGGAGCTTCACTTGGACCCCGACAGACTCATCATCTCTAAGAACAACAACTGTACCAATATCGCTGATAATAAAGTTTAG
Organism: Agrochola circellaris; assembly: GCA_914767755.1. Classification (NCBI taxonomy): domain Eukaryota; kingdom Metazoa; phylum Arthropoda; class Insecta; order Lepidoptera; family Noctuidae; genus Agrochola; species Agrochola circellaris. The sequence continues at coordinate 2,298,096 of OU611849.1, forward strand.
ATTTATATCTGTCTTTTATTAGGAAGCCGTACTAGTAAATACATACAAGTTGTTTTGTTTGATATCCCATAACTCTAGGGTATGAATGAGACCATATCAAAGAATCAACTGGCATGTCTTCTTTTTTTTTAATTTTCGTTCAAAATAATTCGACAAGCTCAAGATTATTTATGTGAAAAACCCTTAGGTGAAATATAAAAAAACATTTAATTCAGACTATTTTTCTTCATAAAATGAAAATATTACAACGTCGCAGCTATAACTAGGAATGATTGATATGAATGAAAATGATTTACTCGTACTTAACAATGAAACTTAGATACACACATCGAGATTCTAGTGGTAAGATATCTTAAAAAAATAGAAAAATAATTTACATATATGCTAATGCCTATTTATAACCTTGTTTCCAATCGATGTTATTTCCACTTAAACAAACATCAACTATATGTAAGTGTAAATAAAGTTGATTTTAGACTGACAAGTACTGTTAAAAAGGTCATAAAATATGAAGTTGTGGCGCAAACTGAACCTTATGTGTAGGCATTACAGTTGTTTTTCCTGAAACTCGTGTTTGTTTACATGTTTGGCAAATAAATTGCGAACGCAGATTAGTTGATTCATTGACATGATCTCATTAATACCCTAGAGTTATGGGATATAAAAAAAAACCTTAGAAACTTTAGAAGGTGCTTTTATAGACCATCGACCTGAATAACTTTAAGTATAGGACCAACTTTGAAATCGCGGAAAAACAATCAGCTGTTCCATAGTAAAATTGAATACCTATAGCTATACTATTCTAAATGTATAGGACAGCTGTTTCTTTTTTCGCGATTTTAATGTTGGTCCCATAGTAAAAGTTATTCAGTTCGATCATATTCGATCGAGCAAAGTCAGAAATCGCAAAAACACTTTTCCCATACATTTCGTAGAAAATGAGACTCCCAACTTACTTTTTTTATGATGGATAGTTAGGCCATATCATCTTTCATATTATTATTAACAGTGAAAGTCAGGGAATTCTAACCAATATTATAAAATAAATGTGAAAGTGAGTTTGTTTGTTTGTTACCCTTTCACGCTAAAACGGCTGAACAGATTTGGATGAAATTTGGCACATGGGTAGACCAGTACCTGGGTTCGGACATTTGTTTTTTTTCTTTATTCTGATGCAATCTGTCCATATCTTGTGTTGACAGTCAGCATCTTTTGTGTTGTTCGTCTTTAGTCATTCTTGGTATGCGCCCACTGGCTCATACACATCTATAGTATAATTTGTCGGTCTTCATGTAGGGCCTATCTTTTAGGGTTAGGACATAGGATACTTTTTATCCCGATATTCCTACATTAGCGAGAATTGTGATGAATAAAATAAAACAGGTCCATCATCACACTTTCTATTTTTTTGGAAAAATATCTTATATTTACAGTAAAGTTAAATATAGTAAAAAACTTATGAGAAGTTCAATAACGATTCAATTTGAAATAAACATCCACTGGAAATTTATCATGTAGGGTCATAAGACAGTTGCTGAACTAGGCCCTGTTCAATGTCAATACTTTTAACTAAGATATTTCAATAGAAAAAAATCTTATATTAAGTTCATAAAAAATAGCATGAAATTGTTTAGAATATATTTTATGATAGACAATCAAATTTTTATGTGAACAGAGCCCATGTGATGATAAGTAGGTATTTGTAAAGATGTAAAACAAGAGACAAATAAATTGTGCTATAAAACTAAGTAAGTGCCTTTAGAATGTATCAGTAAATACTTAAAGTATATAAACAACAAAAAATAGAGTTTGAAGTTATCTGTAACAACATTAATCTATTATTTTGGCCAAGTTATTCTTTAATATAGAGTGAAACAGTTTGGTTATCATATTTGGCATAGTATTGGAACAGTTACATTGCAACATTCAACAGACAAAGTATCAGTTACTATCACAACTAGTTATTGCTGTCACTGCTTTCTATTACTTATTATTTTATTTAAAAGATCAAGACCTCTAATAGTATAGAAATCACTATGAAGATCAGATGGCATGTATAATTTTACAGTCTTTAACATATTGCTATAGAAAGACCATTATTTAAGGCAAGATCTATCTAGATTCACTAAGTTTGTTACTATTTGTAACCTTAGGCCTTATGTAACACGAAAATATAATTAAATAAAAACAACAATATGCTGCAATCTTCAACATTATTTGTGCAAAACAAAAATAAAGTGCAACTAAAAACAATATATTATCAATAAATTAATTTGAACAATACTTCATTAAGTACTGAAACAACAGACTGCAATATTATGTCTAAACAGCCGGAATTCCTTATCAGATACAAACCGACACCAAACCTTAAGAAAGTATCTTTTCAATACACAACACACAAACAGTGAACACATTATAAATTGCTATGCAGTCACAAGCAGTCTGTGGAAAGTATTACCAAGTCTAAAATTCACGCATTAAAATCATTTTCTCCACTGGCAACAATGGTCCTCACTTCCGTCACTTTGAGGCACTCAGCGTCGCGATTTCTGTAGTCATAGTGTGATAGTGAGGACACACTGTTTGCAGGGCTGTCGCAATGACTGTCAGTCAACATGACCCCAGGGTTCTGTGGAGCCTTATCGTTCTGTACAGTGTACTGGTGCATCCACAGCTGCTTCTCTTCCACCTCCCTGCTCACCACAACAAACAATTCTTTTTCTTTACTATCCAGCTGCTCTTTTAGATATGCTATTAGATCACTACTCTGAAAGTGAAAGGGAATAATTTTATAAATAACTACTTTTCTCCATTATCATTGAAATATTATCAAGTCTTTTTGTCACATTAAAGATTTTTTGCCCACCAGACAGAGGCTCATCAATAAATGCTGAAAGCTTAATAATAAAGAAAAATATTTACCCTTCCGATTAACTGTGGTGCTTCAAGCTTAGAGTCCAGGTTATAGAAATTGCCCTGTATCTGCCGGATGGTGATCCAGTGCCGGCGCCGCAGTGGCAGCATCACAAACCCCAGCTTGTAGTCCGATGGCACGTTCAGGATGAAGCCACAGATGTTTGACAAGTCCAAACAACCTGGGTCTCTGAAACATTACAAGATTTTAGTTAGAATTTCCGCAACTTCAGTTCTGCATGCAGATTGCAGGGTAGGGTTTGGGTAATTTTGATTTTTATTTTTCAAAAGCTATATATTTTAATCTCAACTTGATAGTACTCAAGCATGGTACAAAAGTAACTAGACTAGTGGTCCTACAGAAGTCCCCTGTTACTAAACTATACTTACTTCCTCTTATCAAACCAGACAGCTTCACAGCCTTTTTTCTGTAGGGCTGCCATTATCACATTGATATCATAGTTGCCAAGCCCCAACATGGAGCGGTGCGGGTTGATCCATACATTTGGTGATAGCCTGCTGCATATTGCATCTAACTCCGTCTTCGAATACGTACCCCGCGTCTGGAAACACAAAACAATAAATCGTAACATGCTTAAATACACAATTTACTCTAAAATACAAGTCAAACATCAAATCAACATAACAAAGTTTGACTTTGAATTGTGTAACAATAGCGCGCTTCACGGACAAACTTAACGTGTTACAGTAGCACTCATTAAAATTCAATAATTACCTGGAATAAATTATTAAGCGCGTGTAAAGCGCATAACTCTTTAACCTGTTTTTCATGATAAATTGTTTGTTTCGAACTCATCGCGTTCACGTCCCATTCAAAGAGTTTCTTCTGAACAAAGTCTCATGATCTTGCCAACCAAAATCTTTACTATTTATTAGTAGGAATTTGACTATTTATCTGTATAATACGTAGAATAAAAACGTTTTTACCGACTTCTTTCTTGTATTATTTTTTAATCGCTGAATTTAACGCAACTTGACAATTTTCTTTGACAACAATCTTGACAGCTGTTCATTAAAGTTGGGACAGGTACCCTATATAATTGTAATCTGTGGGGACAGGGAACAACACAAAATATTTAGTATGTTAGATCTTTGGAAAAAGTTTTTGTTTTTGCATTCATATACCGAGTAAAGACACATGCAGACTAGCGCGAAATGTCGCGCGACCCGATACCGGTAATTGTTCTACCGTGAAGTTTTCTTAGAAATTGTTTTGTTAGAGTCGCGTCGCGCCGGTCTGCACAACGCTTAACTTTGTCAACTTATGTAGAAAGACTGAATGGACTGAATATTTATGCAAAAGCGAGTGAGTTCAGGTGAGCTCAGAATATTTAGCACCTTCCCTCGAATGGTTTTCGTTTGTCCATTCATACAAGAAGTAACTTAGTCAACATAAAGGAAATTACTAATCCATTGCTTCATATATTTGAAAAATGTGTCTGCTCGACAACGTAAATAACGCAATGAAATCTTGTTGAACTGCCAAATGAATGTTAAATTTGAAAGCAGACAACAACAAGCCTTACGCTACGATTTTCCAAAAGAGTGGTGGCCGCACTTAATGGCCGCTGTGTCGGCTGTCATGAAAAATTGAAAATGATGATAGTAGCAAAGGTTAAATCGAGATTCACCTTTATTGGGTCAAAAGATTAAAAAACCGTAGCTAAAGTCCATCACTAAGGGTGCGTTTCTGTGGCTGCACAGGTACGAGAATAGAAAACGACCACTCGACCAGTCTCGGGTGGGTCAAGTATAATTTATGGCGCTAAATGTTTTAATTTCGAGTTTGACACTTCACAGTTTGACAAAAATATTGTAGTTATTTTGGAAAAGTTTCAATTTTAACCTAAATATATTCAAAAAGGCTGACCACAGAACGTAATGTTTGAAACAGATCAAATTGAAGGTTTATTTCCTGAAGATGAGCTTGATAACAACTTATCCACTGTTAATAAATCTTCACTGCAACAGTACAAACTTTCTCTACTAAGGTAAAGTTTTCTCGCTCATACTTTTAATTTATCAGAACAATTTAAACTTTGTCTGACCATTATTCCCTATTATTAGATCGTCAAATATATCATCTACTGTATTGCTGAACGACATTTGGAATACCAATCAAGAGTTGTTAAATGATGGAGCTGTTAGCCACTTCTTAAACTCGGCCAATATTTTACTGCAAAATGCTGACACAAGCCAAATGAAAACATGGAAAAGTTGTCTGAAGTAAGTATTAAGTACAATCTTGTGGTGATATTTGCTCTGATTCCATAATTAAAAACAATATTGTTTACAGCAATTTCGATGCAGAATCTTTCCTTGAACTGACATTACCAGCTTGCAATCAATGTAAGTCCAGTACAAAACATGGGATAAATGAGTTCCAAAAAAACAATTGCATCTGTAACCTAGGCTTAGCTGACACAACTGATAAACCTAAACAAGTCACAGAGACCAGAGGAAGCTCATATTTTGTAAAGAATTTTAATTCAGAAAACTCTAGTCAAGAGTCTAGATCTGAGGATGATCAGAGACAAGTTTTTAAACCAAGGTTTGGGCGGCCAAAGCATGTAAATAAGAATGTCAACCAGGCAGTAATATCAAGTACTCCCAAAACCGAGGAAGTGGACTTTGAAAAGGAAGAAGAGGAGAACAAAGCTCATAAGAGTAATGTGGCAAAGATAATGTTTAAGACAGCCAAGGAAGCATTACTAGCTTCTAACCCTGCAGCTAAAAGAACATTGGGAACATCACGGAAAGCTCAGGCTAAGTTTGTGTCACCTATGATTGGAGCCCAGTAAGCCAAAATTTACCTTATTTACCTGATAATTGGTTGTATTTTTCATCTTGATATGGTTTGAATATATATTATTTCCAGGGACAAACAGGAGACTGTTGAGCCAGAAGTCACAGATGAGCGACTGAAGCATATTGATCCTAAGATGATTGAGTTAATTGAGAGTGAAATTATTGATAAGGGAACACCAATAGGTTAGTAGAAAAGACACAAAGTATATAAGGGTATTCAAGTGTTGACAAGACTAATTTTATTGCTGGCTATTATACATATGTTACTAGAGTTCTGCTTGAATAATTATGTAACTAAAGTATTGAGATAGTTTAGTTACGTATTCAAACAGAACCTATGGAATAAGCATGGTTTTAGGAAACATTACTATATAAGATATTGTTTCAGGTTGGGATGACATAGCTGGTCTACACCATGCCAAGTCAACAATACAAGAGGCAGTAGTATGGCCTCTGCTCCGCCCTGACATATTCACTGGACTGCGGCGGCCACCCAAAGGAATACTCTTGTTTGGACCTCCTGGCACTGGGAAAACTTTGATTGGTAACATTCTAGTATTCACTTATACACACTCTAGTGCTGCTTTTCTTTGTTATAGTTTTACTTTGACCAAAAGATAATTTTTTCATTACCATGTTATACAACCTTCGTTTTTGTTTACCCTAAACCTCTTAAGGGGTCATTGTACTCATCATTATGAATAACTTTCACTATGGGACCGACGCTAAAATCGCGAAAAATAAAATCAGCTATTCCCTTCATTGACGAGATTTCATGACGAGATATACGAACATAAATGTAGGGAACAGCAGATTTTTTTTCGCGATTTCAGCGTCGGTAGTTGTATTTTGGAGTTGGCCTTTCTAGAGTACATTATATTATCTACATCTTGTGATTAGTTGTAAATTGGTATCTCCAGTTCACAACAAATTTAACACAAGATATTTAAAACTACTGAGATATTTTTTAGTCCAGTACTTCTACATGTATGTGCTAGGTAAATGTGTGGCGGCGCAGTGCAACGCGACGTTCTTCAGCATCTCGGCGTCGTCCCTCACGTCGAAGTGGATCGGCGACGGGGAGAAGATGGTGCGCGCGCTCTTCGCCGTTGCCAGGTGTCATCAGCCCGCTGTTAGTATCTTATATCATTTTTAACTCTATTATCTACAATGGCCTAAGAAAGTATGCAGGAAGTGCCCTTCCCTAAAAGATAGCTCAACACGGTCAGTGTGCAAGCTGTTTATTGACTGCAAGATCTTTTTTTGACTGGTGACTTTCAGTTTGCAAGTTTGATTAAATATTCTAAGTCATGCCTAAGCTCAGATACTAGTGTGGCAAATCCTCTCTGCCTATTTAAGAGTCCCTAATTACAAAAAAATATATGATATTCCAGGTAATATTCATAGATGAGATAGACTCTCTACTAACCCAGCGCAGTGACACTGAGCATGAAGCTACCAGGAGGATCAAGACCGAGTTCTTGGTGCAGTTCGACGGCGCAGCTACCGGTAAACTAAAATATTATGATAGTTATTTTAAATTTATTAAAAACGTGATCTGTGAGGTCCATAAGAATGAACCGTGGAAATCCCCACATGCCAATATTATTACAATCATGTAGGGAGGTCCACTCACGGTTTTGTTCTGCGCTACCTTTCGAAGATAACAGGCGAGATGTTTATGTTTGTCTTAATATTCATGTCACAGGTGAAGAAGATCGTCTATTGATAGTTGGCGCGACCAACCGTCCTCAAGAACTGGACGAGGCAGCGCGCAGGCGCCTCGTCAAACGACTGTATATACCATTACCTGATGCTGACGTGAGTACTGAGTTTATTATGATTACTTGTAAAGCCTCTGTAGGTTCCATAAGAAGCCCCTGTAGTAGCCATTAAAGATTACTATGTGGAACAAACCGAGGATGCGCGCGCTATTTGATTTGACCAATGAGCGCGTGCGGTACTAGAGTTGGCTGTCAGATGGTATCAAACCCATTTTCCGACAGGTTGGTACTGTCAGCGAAGATGGTCCGATGTTACACATCTTATACCCCATTTACATTCAGCTTACTTCCACGGCAGTGAGCAGGAAAGTGGGCTGGACGAGTATGTAAATACGATACTTCTCATGCTGCTGCCACTGCTACTCCGCTGCCCGGCGCTCCCTAAATGAGTGGTTTTTAAGTCAAAGGACCGGCAGCGTGAGCGGCGGTGCGTGTTTACATTTCAGCTCCGTCGCTCATTTCTCGCCGAGCACTTGGACGAATCGGACGTGCGTGCCGTCTCGTTTTTTACTATCTGCCAAAATGCGCTTCGACTGGAGTAATGAAAACACTTTAAAGTTTTTAGACCTGCTGGAATCCGAAAAGCAATATGAGCAATAGGATATAAACGACAAAAACCAAAAAATAAAAACATAAACTTCACGACGCCTGGAAAATAAAATACGACGACATATTTTCTTTTTTATATGTTTTAAACAATTGAAGATAATTATTATGTATTGCAAGAAGACACAGCGCGAACGCCGTAATTATTTCGATGTCTGCTATCGCCGAAAGCCGAAAGCGATGTGAGTGGTAGGGCAGAGTGTAAACACACACTTTCCTCGATCCTGCTACGGCAGTACTTAGGGAATTATTGCCGGCAGCGCGAGGAGCAGCGGCAGCGGCTGAATGTAAATGAGGCATTATGCAACTACTTTAGGCTTTTATTTCCTCCTATTTTTTTATTGAATCGATTTTGCGATTATATTTTATTGTAATCAAGTACATACCGACAAACTGCTATCATTCCACTGATACAGTAGATCTGCGTTCATGATAATATTATTTCTAGTTACCTACTTAAATTTTACAGGCTCGCCATCACATAATTACCAATCTTCTCGCAAACGAAGACAACGACTTAACACCGCAGCATATATCGGAGATTGCGGACCTGACGGATGGCTACTCGGGCGCAGACATGAAGTCGCTTTGCTCGGAAGCCGCCATGGGGCCCATACGCTCCGTGCCGCTCTCGCAAATAGTCAGCATTGATAGAAATAAGGTAGCTATTATTAAGTTACTAGCTAGCAACCCAGCAGCTAGTTAGCAGCTAGTAACCTACCTACCCTACTCTGCCTACCTACCCTGCCTAGCTATCCTACCAACTTACCTACCTACATACCTACCGCCCTACCCTACTCTGTTAAATTCACATTCATCAAACGCCGACGTTACTTAAAAAAATTCCAGGACATCCCAAAAAGCAGGACATGTCCTGGGAAAACAGGACGGTTGGCAACCCTATTTTAGAAAATCCTTTCAACTCATCGAGACTCTGTACGAACTTAGCCGAACGCACCTGTGTATAATCTTATTGGTATTGATCGACTATCTCCTTTCCCACGACCCACCCAGTTAATTAAGAGAACGACAAAAGTATCCTAAGGGTCCCAGTGGCTAAACAATCCACTTGGCAAGTTGGCACAGGCCATAAAAGGGACTTTGGATAAGGGTAAAAAGGTTTCAGACGGATCATGATTTTAATGATATTCATACTTATACATTTCACAAGCAAATTTATGCCACATAGAGTGCCTATGGAGATCAAAATCAAAGATGTGCAAGTCTGTGGTCCTTAGACTCCGCGCCCTGTATATTTGAATAGTGGATTCAGTGTAAGGTGTAAATATGCTTGTTAGGTGGGCGCGCGCACTCGTGAAATCGTACAATCAGAAGTCAGGTTTAGGCCCATATCCTTATTGTTTAAATTATATATTAAAATTATACTTTTCAGGTGCGCCCCGTTTGTGTACAAGATTTTGTGAATGCATTAAAAAGAGTGAGGCCAAGCGTGTCGCAAGATGACCTAGGACAATATGTTAGATGGAACACAACTTATGGCCAAGGATTTTAATAAATTATTCATTTCAGAATTTTTTTCTTTTATTTGAGTTACTACACAATCCCAATATTTCCCAATAGTAGAGCCCAGCCTATGCAGCCTAAGGTCGAAAAAGACATAGAATAATAGAAATAGCTCCAGAACGTGACGAAAAAGGAGAACAATATGAAATCTTGGTGTGGTCCTTTCAAGACCAAGAATGGTCTATTGGTAATGCACGTCCGACGCATAAAGAACCAGTAATTTATAGTGCTCTGTGATATAAAAACACCAAAGACATTACATTATTATTTGAAATACACAGTACTGCCCTCGTAGTAGCAAATGCAGTAATCGACATTTTTTAGATTTTCTGTTTTTGTCAAAAATAACATCTGGAGACTTTAAGCTACACGTAGTTTTTTTTTTTTTTTTTTTGTTTGGCTAGAACATGGTGAAATAATAAGGAAAAATGCAGCATTTCGCGTGAAATTCTCTGATATTGTTAGTATGAATGCAGCAATGAGCATTCACCAGATTAAAACGCAGTAATCACGTATTTAGTACCAAGTTATAATGCAGTATTCATCTAAATACTGCATTATAACTTGGTACTTACTGCATTATAACTTAGTAAGAAACGGTTCTGAAACTATTTAAATAAAATATTTAGAACCAGGACACACTTATATGTCGGCTGACAGCTTTCACCACCAAGAAAACCAATTACAAAAAGCAGGAAAGGTGTATGATTTTTCTGATTTCGTTGATTTCGTGCAGTTAGCTAATTCAGGGAAAGTCACAGTAAAAGCTATGGAAGTTTCTGACTTCTGCAAATAATTATGGATCATTCATCTCAACATAGACTTAAAAAGAGCACAAACAGACTATATTTAAAAAATATTGTTATTGTGGAGGTACACAGAAATAAAATGAACTTGTTTGTGAAGACAGAGTAAGATGGAATATTACACGGAATTGAGTTCCTAAAGGTTAAATATAGACTTGTTCTTATTCGGTCATTGAACGGATCGCTCCGATCTAGTACAATCTGTGAAATGTACTAGTTCGGACTTCTAGTACTATTAGTACACTAACTGAATGAAGAGTTTTACAAGTGCTTGGATGGTAGCACAGGTTCATAGGTACACTGAAAACCAAAAAGAAAACAAAACTTTAAATGATCAATAAATCGTATCTACTATCAGTCACAGCGAATAATAACAGTATTCTACTAAATTCAAAATGGAAACTAACTACAAAGTAGGTACTTATTATTTTAAGAAATCAGAAAATAATTTAAAAAATCGATATCCTTGCATACATATAAGTTTCGAAAGAAATAAAGCAAAATGCCGAAATTATTTTCGTTATAAAGATCTAAACACCTTGGCAAATCAGAGTTATGAAGTTCTAAGTTTGAGAAGTCAGAGTGCAACAGGAGTGAAGAATGCGTCTCGTTCCTCGCTCCCTGGCGACCGGTCTGTCTACGGCGCGAATCGAGAAAAAGCGTGATCAACGTCCTGCGGATCCAAGTCCGAGCGACCGATCGGACGGAACGTGATCGAAACGAAGTACTAAATGACCGAAGTACTATTAAGCTTACGGAATAGTTCATTCTAGTACAGTGTCGTGAATGAATTCTTAATAGTACATAGTACATGTACTACACAAGCCTAGTTAAATACTTAAAGTCATTGTCAATTCCTGATCCCTTCAAAAACGATCTTCCAAGGGGTTTAACAGAAGCAAGAAAATCTATATCTATCGTATTCTTTCTACAGTGTCCAAAATAATACCACAAAACAGATTACCGTTTTGGCAAAACCTCCACGTCAATGATCCTTCGACTGATCTTGTGAAGAGTTTAGAAGTAGAAGAATGTGATGAAACATGAAACAAGGCTTTGAGATTTAATTTTAATTAATTACTACTAAAAGACTATTACAGTGCCATTATTTAAATATTCTTTTCCGTTTAAAGAATTTAAGGCGAAAGCGAATGAAGAATGATCTCATTTATTTTATGTTACTAAATCACATGTAATAAACATGATGATAATTTTGTTCATATAATAGGTATTGCTAAATATATATTTTCTATCATTTTAGTTATGCGCTATACCCAGTACAATTATATTTTATAAAGTTCCCTATGTCCCAACAAAGACTGATTAAATTATAAAATAAAAAGATTTTCATAATTAATCATGTTTTTCCTTTTTTTTCTCGATATAATGTTTAAAAACTTGTTTTTACACCACTGCATTTGTGCCTTTTATTATACATATATTCAGGAAATAACTTTGCTAGTGCTTAGTGCAGTCAATTTATTTCCTAGATACAAATGCAGTAACAAACACGAGTACTGCACTTCACTTCACTACTTTGATGTATTACCAATAGAGACACAAGGTATAAGTGCAGTATTCGAGTTTCTAAAGACCTACATAAGAAAAATTAACTTCAAAACTAAACTAAACAATACTTTGTATTTTTATGTACCTTTTCCGTAACAAAACATATGAGTTTTATATCAGTTAAAGTAGAGATTAAAAAAAAACACTTTACCGCGTTTTTCTCGAAACCGTCATTTTGCAAGTACTGCATTTACTATTACGAGGGCAGAGTAGGCACTCCATTAGCCTTGGACCCTGGCATGATCGTGACTACCGCCGGACTACCAACGCCAATCGCTTCCATATTTGGTAAATAATTAGTACTCAATTGGTACTAATTAGTACTATAACAAAACAATTGGTACCTTAGTAGTTATCGAGAAAATTAACTTATTAACATTTTTTTTTTACGGGTACTAATTATTTGTATACTTAGAATAGCTGTAGCATGCCCCCTTTTTCTACCGCTCGCTGGACCACCTTCAATGTAGATTTTCTCGAAAACTGCTAAGGTACCAATTTTGTTGTTTGAGTACTAATTAGGGCCAATTGAGTACTAATTATTTACCAAATATGGAAGCGACGGGCGTTGCTGGTCCAGCGGTAGTCACGGACATGACCCTGGCTGTATCCTACTTTCGTGTCTAGTCTCGTGTCCATGCCTGTGACTATGACTAGCTGTCACGATGACAGTAAGTCAGTAACAGTGACACTTGACAGTAGTATTGTCAATGTCAACTGTGAAATCTCAAATCAACCGCGCAACCAGTGTTTTGGAGCTTAGCGCGTACCTACTGAGAATTTATTTATATTTAATTTACCAGAAATCATTTAAAATATTTAAGAGGGCGTACTTTAATAGAAATATATAAGATGCCATAAAGTAAAGTCAAAATGGATCAAGATAATCGTGTTGTTGTGCTGATAGACATGGACTGTTTTTATTGCCAAGTAGAAGAGAAACTGAACCCGGAATTAAGAGGAAAACCGATTGCCGTAGTACAATACAATCCTTGGAAGGGCGGAGGGTAAGTGATGTACGAAATAGGTAACAACTTCCATGAAGTTTACGATTTTATACTTGTCGTATTTGAGTGCTGTTTTACAAGTCCTACTTCTAATTTATCAGGATCATAGCCGTAAACTACGTTGCCAGAGCTCAAGGCGTTGGCCGCCATATGAGAGGAGATGAGGCAAAGGAGAAGTGCCCTGATATAGAGTTACCTTCTGTACCATGCCTCAGGGGTAAAGCTGACATTTCCAAGTAAGTAGATGGTTGGATCAATCATCTAAGTCCAGTTTTCTTATTGTTTCTTTCATAGATTATTGAACTTGCACTACTACACAGTAATTTCAGCTTTTGTCATTTAACCTATAAAAGCTGACTCGGTAGAACGGCAAAGAAATACTTGTAATACCTCTATGGCTTTATACTGTCACCAGATTTATATATTAATGTTTTTAATTAGAGTTTGTTTTGTTTGGACTTATATGAACCAAACAAATACAAAAACAAATGTATGACAATTTTCTAGTCATTTTTATATTTCAGGTACAGAGAAGCAGGCAAAGAAGTAGCAAGAGTCTTACAGAAGTTCACACCACTCTTGGAGAGAGCTTCAATTGATGAAGCTTATCTGGACATCACTGTTCCTGTTAGTAACTCAGTATATTTTATATATGTGCCTAGCAGGGGCGCAGCTAACCAATAACCCGATTCCTGTCGGCTTCCCTTAGGAAATTATGACAGTCAGTAGTTCTCAGCAGTGTTTAATAATAACACTGAATGTATTATTTAATACTTACACCATAAAATTAAAGTATTACAGAACCCTAACCTACATTAAAAAAATTGTCTTTATATTCCAACGAAAACAAAACATTTAAAGTGCGCGCCAATTTTGCTCTAGTGCCTCCAGTATAACTCGTTGTCCGCCCGGGTTATGAAAACTTAAATTTCTATACAAAATAATCTCGTCATGACGTCACTTCAGGTCACGTGACACGCTGTTTTTTGAGGCAATAGTAAGCCGTAAAAAGTCGAGTTATGATAGGTACAGTGTAGGAATCCATTCGCTGAATTTCGTAAGCGTTCGGTTTGGTTCGGGACGGGGCCGGGGAGAGGGACAAGCTCCACGCTCCACGCACGCAATAATTTTATATGTTTGTTGACGATTGACGTAAATAGTTAATAGAATTTATAACCTTTAATTTTGTTGATACTTGTAGTTAATTAGCATTTTGTTCGTTGTATTCATATAAGTTATTAGTGTAGTATTAGTGTAACAATTAGAATTGGATAATCGTGAGTTTGTTGTGAAATTGTGCGTTCGCCGTCGTTGTAATTAGGAATTTGTGGTAAGTCGATAGATTAGCAAGTTGAAATTACTTTTTTAGAGTAGATTTGAAAAGTTATTAGTAGGGTGGCGGCATTAATAGTTTTAGATTGTTGTGTGACAGATTATTTGCTTCGTGAGGAAACATGCTTTTCAAGGTTAAGTTTTGAAAATAAGAAACACATAATTAGGCTAGGTCGTGCTCGACCAGATATGACTATAAACTACAAACGACGTGATGGGTTGGAATGTTTCCCTTTACGATAAATATCAATCTGGTAGTTGGACTGGTAGTTGTAAATTAAATAAGATGTTTTGTTTTCCATGTTTACTTTTCTCAAATTCTAGTAGTTTATGGAATAAAGGGGGTTTTACAGATATTAATAATCTGACGAATTCATCAAAAAAACATGTGCAGACTGAAAAGCATATTCGTAGCAGTTTAGATTTACATGACTTCGGGAATAGTAGGATAGAACCATTTTTCACTAATTCGCTTGAAACTCATAATAGGAAAGTAGCTCGAAATAATAATAAAACAAATAATAATAATTTAATAATAATAATTTAATGAAACGGTTTATCGACACCGTTATTTTGTTAGGTAAACAAGAAGTAGCTTTTCGCGGCCACGATGAACGTCCGAATTCTGATAACCGCGGTAACTATATTGAAACCTTGTTATATCTGAGCAAGTATGACACCGTATTGGACTCTCATTTGGAACTATGTTCTTCAGTTCAGAACCCCGTGTTTTCTGGTCTTTCAAGTGATATTCAAAATGATTTAATACATAGGTAGTATTGCATGCGTTTTACGAGACCACATTAGAATCGAGATAGATAAAGCTCTATTTCTGTCTGTAATGATTGACGAAACTCCCGATGTCAGTCATAGGGAGCAATTGACTGTAATTTTTCGATATTTATCTGAAACTGGAATCGAAGAACGATTCCTAGGTTTTTACAATGTTAACGGAAGTCGAACTGCTGAAGTTTTATACAAACAGTTGTTATAAATACTTGACCAGTATCGTTGTAGGAATAAGTTAGTTGGTCAGTCTTACGACGGCGCGGCAGATTTTTTTTATTTTTGTTTTTGCTCCGGCTTACCTTTCTCATAAACTCACCCTTCGCCACTGGTGCCTAGAATTAACCATATTATATCCAGGTTTACTTACTATTCTTTTGAAAACGTTTTTGCTAAGAGCAAAACAAGTGCAAACATGTTTCAGGATTTCACCCTACCATCGAGTGTTTATAAGCTTAGATAAATTGTATAACATTTTTTCATCCAGGTGCAAGAAAGACTAAAGAGCCTCAATGTGAACACAGTTCACACAGACATGACCCCCAACACCTTCGCCCTCGGTTATGACTGTGTGGAAGAGTTTCTTGCAGATGTACACACATGCGGTATTGAGAACATTGAGTTTGACTATGAACATGCCAAGCGGTTGCTTATAGGAGCTGTAATAGTCAGTGAGATTAGGGCTGCTGTTTATGAAGAAACTGGTAAGGACACTGACAAAAAATAACAAATTCATCTAATAAGTCTTGTATTGGATGTCGAAATATGCAACTTATCAGGGTTTTTTTTTTTTTTGCCCTTGTTCCACCGATGGTGCAATATGTTCCAACACTGATACAAATTTGACTTCTGTGGTGTTAGAACTTAAGTGACAATATTGTATATTAAAATGTTCATACATTTTTGTTCTTGTCTTTGTCTTTATCAATCAAAGGTTTTGTTGGTGTTTTACAGGTTACAGGTGTTCAGCTGGAATATCTCACAACAAAATATTAGCAAAGCTGGTGTGTGGCATGAACAAGCCTAACAAACAGACAATTCTACCAAAGCATTGTATTGATATACTTTACAGGTAAGTTTCTGGGTGTTAATAAAAGTTGCACCTAAAATACTGAAGGTTACAAAGTACAGACAACTGCTAAGTATTTATTTAAAATCTCTGACTTTCAGCACATTGCCATTGAAAAAAGTAAAACACCTTGGAGGAAAGTTCGGGTCTACTGTTTGTGAAATGTTGAAAATCCAAAAAATGGGTGAACTTCAGAAGTTCACTGAAAAAGACCTACAAGCAAGATTTGATGAAAAAAATGGGTAGGTTTGCTGAATGAAGTTTTATTCTTATTTATGACTTTTTTTCAATAAAATATGCTACCTATTTAATTTTTTAGAACATGGCTATACAATATCGCGCGTGGAATCGACTCAGAACCAGTACAAGCAAGATTTAACCCAAAGAGTATTGGATGCTGCAAGCAATTCAAAGGCAAGGCTGCTCTCCTTGATTTAGAAAGCGTTCGGAAGTGGCTCAAAGACCTCGGCGACGAAATAGATGATAGACTTGATCAGGACGCGTTAGAAAATAACAGAACGCCGAAACAAATGGTCCTTAGTTACTCTATGCAGCTACCTAATGGTCAAGATTCGAGCAGTTCTCGATCATATAATTTTGTAGCCGATGACGAACTATGCGCCGAATTATTTTCAAGCAAAGCTTTAGAACTTCTCTTAGAAAGTTCTGAAGGAGTCAAAGAAAAAGGTAAGTTTTACAGATTTCATGTCTATGGTGATTAGTTGATTACAATTACAAAGTGCTGATTATTATTGTTTAGGACCTAAACAATTTAATTTTTTCAGAAGGTGAAGGCAACAGGAGATTGAAAGCTCCAATAAAATTCCTAGGAATAAGTGTTGGAAAGTTTGAAGATCATACAGAAGTAAAGAAGACTAAAAAAATATTAGATTACTTTTGTGCTGGATCATCTAAAGATGTTGCAGATAAGACTAAAGATAGTATTAAACAAGAAAAGGCTAACAGTGAACAGCCTGTTGTGAAGAATAAAACTACAACTAAGAATGATGGCAAGGAATACATCATGCAAAAGTTCTTCCAAGTGTGTGAAAAACCACAAATGACCGAATCTCAATCTTTATTAAAGCAGAACCTAGATCAAAGCAATAAAAAAAACGACGCAGTTACTATAGGATCTAGTTTAGATAAGCAAGAGTCATTTTTTGCAAAAATATTGAATCAAAAGAAAGATCCCAGTGTGAGTAAAATACAAGATTCAGATGTCCAGGAAATACGGACAACGACGCCCGTTTGTGATGTTGTCACGTTTGGAGAGGATAGCAATGAGACATATTATTCAGGATCAACAATTGTTGACGAAATAAACAACAGCGTGGCGCTGTTCGACGACGATCCGCAGGACGTTGCTCGTGTTACTAGTATAAGAGAGTTACTGAGCAGCTCCAGAATAGGAAAAGTTGATGGCTCTGACACTGTTTCAGAACCAGAACAACACACCGATGCAGTTGCACCTGTCGTTCCTCAAAATGAACCACCAAAGGTTGAGACTTTTACATGTTCTGAATGTAAGAAATCAATCGCTATGGATGAGGTCGCCGAACATTCAGATTACCATCTCGCGTTGAAGTTGCGAGAAGAGGAGAGGCAACAGGTTCGCAAAGAAATAAAAAGGAATAATATCGTAAAAAATAAACAGAATGAGGAAACAAAGAAAAAGAAGCAACCAGAAGAACAAAACAATGCAAGAAATGAAACATCTTCCATGGCTAGCTTTTTAGTAAAAATTGATGAAAATGTTCCCACAGAGACATGTTCAGAATGTGGTAAAAAAGTTCCCTTGGAAAGATTTGGAGAGCATTTAGATTTCCATGAAGCACAGAAGTTGAACAGAGAATTAAATAAGAAAACTAATCCCTCATTTACTGGAAGTAATGTAAAAAGAAAACGGAAATCGAATTCCCCAGTAAAGAAGAATAAAATGCCGTGTCGACCTATCGATTCTTTCTTTAGATAATGACTTATGATATTAAATGGAATCGAAACACAATTTTGTTGTTTGAAAGGTGTATATTATATTGTTAAAAAGATTTACACAGCGTAGATCTCATTCTGGATCTTTCTCCAGGCGTCAAGGGGTCCGTGCTCGGGGCGGTACTTGACGTTGCAGCCGTCGTTAGCGAGGCGGCCGTCGTCACGCAGCTTCTCAAACTCCTCACGCTCGTACTTGGTGAAGCCCCACTTCTTGGAGACGTAGATCTGAAATAATTCATGGTCTAATTAGAACTGAGAATAGCTTTCAGGTGCCTATCTTGTTTTAAATTAAAGGCCCAAAATATCAAAATAAAATGAAAAAAGTTGTTTTGTGGTTCTGAATAATCATAAGAATTATGTGCCCAAGAAAGTGCAGGTCTCTTGCCACCTAGGACTCAAGTCTTATAATAGGACTCTCATTCTGAACCTTGTAGTTGGCTTCTCCAAAAAAAGAAAGTGTATAAGGGCAAATCTGAGAATAGCATACCTTCTGGCGACCGGGGAACTTGAACTTCGCACGACGCAGAGCCTCGATGACCTGAGCCTTCCAACGGTCACTGGAGCGCACGGACATGATGGGCTGTCCGATGCGCACACGCGCTACGGTACCTTGCGGCTTACCGAAAGCACCTCTCATCCCGGTCTGGAGCCTGAAGAGGAAAGATTTTCATTGTCTTCATTTATTTTATTTACTAGAATTTATAGCTGGAATACATAGTCCCTAGCTTTAGTAACATGGTTGCGGTAAAGAGTAGGTTCAGGTATAAAAAAAATAAAAGTTAATTTTTTTAAAGTTTCATTAGACCGTGGGGCATGCTATTTGTGAAATGAAAGGCATAACATAAGTTGATTAGATTATAGTAGATTTAGATTGGTTAGACATCTGAACATATCATTACAAGAATTAATTAATATTGTTATGAGTTTATTGAGTTTCCATTACAGTTATAAAATATTTAGGCAACTCATTATAGTAGTACAAAGTCATCTTGCTTTATCTTATTGTAGAGGATTATTTATTTGCAAGTCACAGTGAAGACTAGTGCTATGACCTATGAGTAATACTACAGGATAACATGATTGGCACAATATTATTGTTGAGTTTGAATATCACAACATTGTGCAACCATGACTTGAAATATTTTGTTCATCACTGATGACAATCAAATTTTAACACAGGTTTATCTAGTGCTTATGATAAAAATATCTACTTTTTCTGATAACAATTCAACAAATGTATTTAACACCAAAATAGAGACTTGCTTGTGAATCATGGTAAAATGGGATAAATAAAGATGAAGGGATGACATGAAAAATTTGTAGCAATTTTCCCCTGTATGTATGCAACACTGCCGATTAATCATGGCCAGTTTGAACTTTGCCCAGAAGGCTGTGCAATAACATTTTTTAGGAACCAAAACCTGATATGAGGCGAGTACGTACATGCGCGAAATTTCACAGAACCTATGTTCTGACCGGCAATGATTCAACACCCATATTTTTTTATTGTACCAAGCCGTTTCAGAGATTAGCCAGAACAGACAGACAGACAAAAATGTTAAAAATTGTGCTTTTGTTGTATGTGTTTCTTGATTTTATTTTACCACTTTGTCGGCATGATTAATATGTATACATATGCCAAATTACAGCTTTCTAGTACCTACTAACAATCTCTGAGCTAAGCCGCGGACAGACAGATGGACAGGGCAAAACTATAAGGGTTGGTTCTTTACTACAGAACCCTAAAAAGGGTCAGTGGGTTGTCTGTTATTTTAACATTACAAACAGACACTTCAATTTGTAGTAGTAGATGTTTAGATTAGCATCCTAGGTTCCTACCGAAATTCATTTTAAAATATTCATAATTAAAGTTTCTAAAGTAGGAGCTGGCCAGTTTTCAGTCCAAAATACTGATATACAACATTGACTAACCTAAAATATATGTTTTATTATAACCTAACTTGATCATGTCAGTTATTTACCTTATAATGGAGATTTCTAATGCATTGGAATCATGTTATTTTATTTTCAATTTTTTTTTAATGAATTTTACTTCTACTTTTATTACAAAGTACTTCAGTAGCATTTTTAAACACAAAGGTACAGTTTACAGACTTCAGTCTAGGATATTATTAGGTTACTATTTACAAGACAATAGACCAAGCTTATGGGTTATTCCCACATGTTGATATTAACTGTATAAATTCTTTACTGATCAATACTCGATTGGTGTATTGGATTAACACTGGTCTATAGTGTATTGGATCTATCGACATAGTTAAGCTGCAATCCTGACTTACAAATTAATCATGTACTTGTACAACATGCAAGTAGAAAGTTTTATAAGTTAGGATAGAGGCATTTCTAAGTAACATCAAGAATGCTTACCTATCAGCTCCAGCGCACGATAACATTTTGTTGATGCGGATAACATGGAATGGATGCAACCTCATGCGGATGTGGAACTGATCCTTGCCGCAGTTCTTGACGAGGTACTTGTTGCAGCAAATACGGCCTGCTTCCAGAGCCTCAGAGCTCAGCTGCTCGTACTCGTCAGACACCAGGTGCACGCATAGCGGGAAGTCGTCCACCGTCGCCCTCTTCTTACCCAAGTCGAAAATACGGATCTTGGGGTCGGGGACACCACGACAGAACCGTGACTTAGGGTACGGTTTGTTTTTACAATACCGATAACTGAAAAATACATTTCACTCGTTAGAACTGAGTCCAAAAGCTGATCAAAACACAATTTTTGAGGTTGTAAATTATTTACCATCTCGCTGGCCGGCGCCCCATTGTGATCTGAAATAAATTAAAAATTAAACTTAGTAAGTCTTACACTACACGACTTTGTAAATTCACAGAATAATATTCAACACTTTTAAAGATTACATTAGATTTTATATTAAAAAATTATCAGCACCTCCACAAAGTGACACCACTTCCACGAAAAGACAGACGGAAGTTGGTTTGACGTTGACGTAAACTCTGTTTAGTGTGGCGAGCTCAAAAAAATATTTCAGAAAATATCATCCAATGTTGCAGAATGCTAGTGACCTTATACCCTAAACAAACCCTTCGAAAAAGTGCCAAAATTTGATTTCTTGCTTTTGATAACGCTTTTCTTTTATCGTGATTTTGATTAGTTCAAGTAGCCGTTAAGATTTTTTGCACTTATTGACGGTTGGTAGTGCCAACACTAGCATACGCTGGCTATCCATCATCATAAAATGCCTACTCGGGAGAATCAGCATTATATATATACGTTTTTTTTTAACTTGACCTAATTTATTATTGAGATTATTTACTAATTACAAAAGTTACTTTTATTTTTAAATGTAGTTATTTTCTCTTCTTATTGAAATGTTACTACTTTATGCAACAGCTGTTTTATTTGATGGATTCAAGCGAAATTCCGAATGAATATCGATATCGATAAAATAAAAAATATGGTACGGGCTTTTCTTTCCGGGCGAGCGGCTTTTGTTTTTTTTTTTTAGTAGCTACCGCTAAAAGTGACAGACTTTTTTGTTCGGAATATTGTGCATATGGCTTCTCCAGTGTTATATACTCATACTGTAAGATTGACAGACACTGCAGCATTACTGCACGGAGTCGTCGCCGTATGCTTCGTCCGGTGGTTTGCGGTGTCATATTATACGACAGTACGAGCTCATTATCACGATATATGACAGTATATGACAGACATATCATAGATCACGATTATTTTACGGTGCGGCTAGCGGGCCGTGTCGTAAAGAATCCGTACCGTGTACAATGGGCCTTATTCTTGCTATAAGTATTTCTGAACTTTATGGATAGTTTTGGTGTTATTTCCCATATCCGGTTGTTACTAGACGGTTGTCAAACTGTCAAAACTTTGATGAAAAATGTCAGCTGTACTAGAACAAAACAGACGTATTTTTGCGTAAAATTAATCATCTAATGAGAGTATTATAATAAGTGATTGTTCAAAATGGGTGCTTTAACAAGTAGGCAAAATGCTGGTGTCGAAGAAGCTGATGTAGTGTCCAATCATGCTTATAAATATCCACCTAGATCAGGTAAATGGGATTTCTCTAATTCGATTACCTATTTATTGTGATGTCGTATTCAGTATGCCTGATCCATTCTCATTATTTATTTTTACTATATAATTTATACAGTTAGCTTAAGCAAAGCAAATACGTGGATTTCATTATTGGTTTAACTTATTTTATCACAGACAATAAGATTCAGGGTCCAATTTTGTCGTGTAGATCGATTTCATAAATGAATAAAGTAGATAATTATTAAAAATCGATTACATCTTGATACAGACAGTTTATTGAATGAATACTGCCATTACATTTTCACATTCTAATTTCTAAGTAAGTTAATGCTATAAGGAACATTTAGAAACTGATGATGCAGGTAATTACTTCGGGAGCCACTTCATCATGGGTGGAGAGAGATTTGACACCCCTCAGCCGGAAGCATATTTATTTGGAGAAAATGCAGACTTGAATTTCCTTGGCAGCAGACCGACACCTGTAAGTATAATTATAATGAACTTAAATAATTTATTATGGGCATCAAAGTTCTATGATATTTTGAAATTATTATTATTCAAAATGTGTAAAGAAGCCACAGGAAAGGCAGCCTCATAAGAATGCAGTTTCGTAACTATGTCGGTAAAGAGAATATTAGTGACACAATGTACCTTGGGTGCTTTTGAGATAAGTAAAAATGTGAGACCACGTCTCTCGATAAAGAACTTATTCATTTAACAATTAATGATTAAATACATTTATTTACCTGATTCTGAAACATACAAGGAAAATTTAATTGAATTACTTCATGACTAATCCAACAAGAATAAACCTATGTATTGTTCTGTCATTACCTGATTTATCACAATTAAATTAATATCAATTGACATGTCCTCAGTTCCCGTACCCCCCGCCACAGTCTAATGAACCTACTAAAACATTAAAAAGTCTAGTAAATATACGTAAGGAGTCATTACGTTTCGTACGCTGCCCTGAGCCTGTGGGCAAGTTGGCAGAGAACAAGATTGGAGATGGCATGATCAAATCTGTGGACAATAATGGCAAAGGGACATATTACAATATTGAGTTCACGTTTGATTGTGATGCAAGATGTGCTATCACCGTATTCTACTTTTGTACTGAAGAAGTCACCCCTACTGGTGTTGTGTAAGTACCATTTTGTTTTATTATTTTGGTACAACAGTGCTAATAACTGTGTTTATGGTTTTCTTGGTTGATTTTAATGAATGGTAAAGTGACCTTGTCCTAGCACTTTGTTATTGTCATTTCATTGCATTGTAATTTTATGAAAACATGACAGCGCGCTTAGCATGACCACAATAGAAACAGATTTTGTCGAGGGAAGAATAGACAAAATGACGGATAAACAATCACAATCTGTCACTTTGTATATTCTTCTGTCGACAAAACCTGTTAAAAACCCTTTTCTATGGTTGTCATGCTACACGTGCAGGAAAACACTATTCTTATCAGTATGACAAATGGAAATATGTTCATATAACCTTTACACCAGTTTTAGAAGTTGCAATTGTTGCACTTGTACTACACAAGTGAAATCATAACATCCTTAAAACATCTAAAACTATTTTAAACCTCAAGATGATAGCATAGCTACAAAAATCAGACAGTTGGCTGAAGTCTGCCTTTGTGCAGTTTTTTCTTGTGTATAACAAATCAAAACTTAAATTAATAAAGTCCATTAGAAGACAAATTTATTGTTAACTTGATCAATATTTCTTGCCTTTTCCTACCACAGTTACTACCCCCGCGACCCTGCAATGAACTCCCAAACATACCACTACAAGAAGGGCGCGAATCAGCAGTTCTGTCAGATTTCGCATGTGTTTGACCCTTCTAAACACCCTGAGGAGGATCTGGTGTACAATGCGGACAGGGAGATCATACCAATCGCTATATACTGCGTCGTGGATGAGGGACAGGAAGGTAAGTACCAAATCTCACTTGTCCCTAATAAATTTTCCACCCAAAACATGGCCATATTTCATGCCATCGTTTATCATTATTTATCCACTTCAAAATATATTAGCAAATAAAGCAAAAGTAAAACTGCTTATTTTAGTGAGCCAATTATTTTATTCAATTAGGTTTCTTCAGTTGCAGTTTGAAACAATTGATTATTTTACTGTGTTAAAATTATTTTAATCACACTCTGAATGGCGCCTGTGTGTGATTAAAATTAAATTAAGAGCGTTTATCCTAAAAGTTGGCAACGTGGCAAATAGCTGTTAAAAATTTACCGGTTTTGATTAATTTGGCAATATTACTGTATGGAAATAATAATTAATGTGGCTAACTAGCGAACTAGAATATTAATAATGAATTGCTAGCTAATTGCGACGTTGCTCACTTTCAGAATAAACGCTCTAAAATTCAGCTAATTGACGTGATATGCAGGTGAGGTCAACGACAACTGTTATTTGCGATATGATAACATGTAGGTATTCATTCAATTAATATAAAAAATCTTGATGCACCGGCACTTTGTTCCCCTAGTAGGTATACAATTAAAGTGATCCTTGTAACGTTAAGATGACGCGATTATAGTCGCTATACTACTTTGTCCGATGTACATACGGCCGGTGAATTAGGCGCGTGTAACTCTTTACGGAACCGACTCACTGATCCGGATCATTGAAGTGGTCCAAAAGATTGGTTCAGTAACAACGTTTCAAACGCATCATTTGAATCTGAATCATTACTTTGCCTCTGTGCTCTTTCCGCGCGACCCTCGTCGCTTGCGAGGCGACTTGAGCGGCAGTGAGCGAGAGAGAAAAACAGATACTGAGTTACGTTACTTTTTAATCAGTACTACTCACAGAGTACTTTTTTATAGTACTACTGAACTGACTCGCGACTCGCGAGTGAGCGGGTGGCACATTACAGTCATTTAAGTCAGACAGAGATACCAAATGAAATGTGTATCACTCATACTCTCACAGTTTTTCGTTGTCGTTATCCATTTTTATATCCTTTAAATCGATGATTCAAATAATCCAAATGAAACATATCAATGATTCGGATCATTTCAGTGATCCAGATGCAAATGTTCCAATCGCGAAAATGTTACACTTTGCCCACCTCTACGATGAATCAAGGCCGGTCTGAACTTTGCGCAGAATGCTGCGCAATAACATTCTTTAGGAACCAAACGGCGACATGAGGCGAGTGTACATACGCAAAAGTTCGGAGAGCCTATTTTCGGACCGGCAATGATTTATCGGCCGTGTTGTAGGTGGACTAAACTGCCTGTTATTGTAGGTACTAAACCACAGTATAAATAAGTAACAGTATTATGTCTTGAACTGTCTTGTCTGTGACGAACTGTCTATTTGTGTATAATAAGAATACTCTGTCTATCTAGCTACGTTTATGACGTCACTCTTTGTATGTGAAAACATTAAATAATCAGGAGAAAGTAATACCACTTACTTACTGACCTACTGAGCAGTACTATTTACTTGCCATGCGTGAGGTTTTGGAAGACATTACATGAGTGGTTCGCGATAGATGTTGACCGTCTGACTCCGCCACTTAAATCATGGTCGGCACGAAGCAAGACGTTTCAAAGGCCTCTTTTTAACTCACTAACCACAACCGCGTCTTACCTTGGGCACGAATGAATAGCTACTATCTCAGATATAATCACCTCTTTGAATATTCCAACATTGTTTTTTTTTTTTTCAGCTGAAATAAGGCAGTCCCACACGACGATAGCGGTGGTAGAGAAGCACTCGGATGGCACATACGTGCTGAAGGCGCTCAAACAGAAGCTGTTCGTCGACGGCCTGTGCTATCTGCTGCAGGAGATATACGGTATCGAGAACAAGAACCTCGACACCAAAGTAAGCAACCAATCAAAATAGTGATTGTCGGAATTTTAGCCCGCCACAAGTAAAAAGTAAAGGTTGTTTTTATGTAAATAAATAAAAGCGTTCAGGTGCAGTTATAAGAAGGGTGAAGTAGCTAACTTGGTCTGAGTCTGTAAGCCAGATGACAAGCTTGATATAAATTCAAACTCCAGTTTGAATTTATATCAAGCGTATGCAATGTGAAAGTAGGGGGGAACGTATCCCCCCTACTTTCACATCACCCCCCATAACATAATCAGCCTATAATGTTCCCACTGCTGGGACACAGGCCTCCTCTCTTTGAGAGGGAGCGGGCTATAATCCACCACGCGGGCCCAGTGCGGGTTGGTAGATGTCACATGTCTTTGAATTTTTGGATCTAGGACATACCGGTTTCCTCACGATGTTTTTCTACACCGTTTTAAGAGCATCACCCTCATACATTATTTTTTTTTGTTTGCCGGAGCCATCTCGCATAGGCCCCTCAGACAATTGTCAAAAGAATGAGGCGCCAACCGACGATTATCCCTGTATGCACTATGCCAGTGCACCCAAGGACAACCCCCAGATAGTGCAGGACTATTCCAGAACATGGAAACAAAAAATATTGGGCTATGGGTTTGGGTGGCTATAGTGGATTGGTTACCTAAAACTATGGAAGGCTTATGTCCCCTGCTTGATCAATGTTAAGATAGGCACGGATAAAATGGCACGGGGTGACTTGCACACTCAATAATGGGCCCCCGAAAACTGTCGTTCCACGGCTTTCAGAACAATCCCAGAGCCCAGAAGATGGTCAAGATCCCTACGAGCACTTACTGGAATACTTTCTTCCTCCAAGCACGTTTGCTCTTGCGAATCTCCACTCAAGCCGGCCAATTAAGGCAAGAATGAGGTGGGAGCTCTGTTCTTCGTCAGTATTCACTTCAGCCGGCCAATAAAGGCAAGCCAGAGATGAGGAACAAGACTTCTCCCGGGAGATAGGGTCCGTGGGGTCGCTACTGCCCAACAGCTCGCCACATGCTGCCCTGCGGGTTTCTGTATCTCTCTTGGTCTGGCTCCTCATCCTAGACCTGTTCCGGCTAAGTAAACTCTACTGGCACAGACCCAGAGTTTGGAGCGCGCAAGCCCCACCACGACGTCAACGTAGAGATACGGCGGTGGGGTTATTATTATTTTGTATCTCACAGCAGGGTGCTCGAGTGCTTCTCCCCTAATGCCACATTTCCCTATCTTTTGCTGTTTATCGCGAATCTCTTAGATAAAGAGAGTCTCTCTTAAGTGTCGATACACGTGATATTTAAATCTTCTATCCCCTTACACAGCCGAGTTCAGACGAAGAGACCGAGGACGGTGGTTCAGAATGCGTGATCTGCATGTGTGACGTACGGGACACGTTGATCCTGCCGTGTCGACATCTTTGCCTGTGCAACTCGTGCGCCGACTCGCTCCGCTACCAAGCCAACAACTGTCCCATATGTAGGGCGCCCTTCCGCGCGTTGCTGCAGATAAGAGCCTTACAGCGGAGAGCTGATAACGCACCCGCTCTTCCTGCTGCGGCTAATGATGTAAGTAAAATTTTGTATTAACCCTAATAGCTTCATTGTAGGTACACAGTATGCACTAATACAAAATAAACCCTATTTCTATTGGAATACAGTTCGAAATAACGAGAATATTTTGTACAAATACGCTATATAAAATGGCATAGTAGTAATACAGTTGTTTATTTATCCAGCGCTGGGGCTCTGTCTAGGGTCGCAGCACTATGGCTGAGCGATGGCCGATTTGTGCGGCTGTGACTCATATTCTCCTCTAACTTGTTCCTTTTTGTGTTTGTGTTCTGTCTATGCGTCATGTTTACCGCACATAGACGTATTTTCTTTCTTTTCCGTCTTTTCTTTTATGTTCTTTCTTTCTTTCTTTTCTTTTCTGTTCTTTCTTTTCGTTTTCTTACTCTTTAATAATTATCTGTTTTTTTTTTGTGGTTTTTTTAAAAACATTGATAAGTAATAAATTTATTTTTGAATTCTATAGATCTTTTTGTAAAATTTAATGTAATGTTCATACAGGGCAGCACAGAGAACATCCCAGCAGGCTACGAGCCGGTATCACTGCTGGAGGCACTGAACGGGCCGCACCCTGCGCGTGCGCTGCCGCCGCCCAGGCCTGCGCCTGCTATCGCCAGTCCTGACACCGATACTGCTTCACAGGTATAGTTTCACCACTTTTCATACACTTTATCGGGTGTAAAGACACTTTCCGAAGCCACATATTCTACCCATTATTTGGAATTTTTTTTAGGGTTCCGTCCGTACCTCAAAAGTCAAAGTCAAATCATTTATTTAAAATAGGCCCTTTTAAGGTACTTTTGAACGTCAAAATTTACAAAAAAAACATGTGTAACTTTTTACGGTAACAAATTCCAAGTGTTATTACTAACTTACTACAGCGACTCGCGAGCGAGTCCCCGAGTACCTCCGCGTACCGCGTATAGCGAAGGGGCAGGGCTTAACTCACGCAATTACTGACACCCGAATACTGAAACGCCACTCAAGACTTAAGCATTACTTAAAACTCGTTTAAAGCCCTTTGATTGGTTGACACTAGTTTTAATTAATGCTTAAGTCTTGAGTGGCGTTTCAGTATTCGGGTGTGAGTCCGTTTGCCTAGGTTCGCGTTACATTGCGCGTTTTTAAACCTAAAAATAGAAGTCGGTTTCCAGCAATAGTTTTTGCGCAAAGCTACTTAGTTAGATGTACAGTATGCGTAGTTGACGGCTTTGTGATGTCTCTTTTTACACCTTTTAAATAGAAAGATAAACCATTTATTAAGTACATACAAAAGAAATAGCACAACCCACAAAAGCACAATTAAATGGTATCATAACAAATAAAGTGGCACTATAAAAGTGCCTTTTATGTGATAAATGATTTGACAATGACTTTAAAAAAAATATGAAATTATTTTAAAGAAATAATGTGGCACTATGACTATGAGACGCTACTCAACTATACTCAATACCACACATTACAAACATTAATGTTCTAATTCTTTTACTTTTGACACAGAGTAGTGAACAAATGGACGTAAAAATTAAGTACCTCTGTAAAATTGCTAATCGGAATGTTTTTGAACGAAATTTTATCTGAAACTGTATTTCGTGTAAATCTATTACATAATGAAATATAAAAATGTTGCGTTGCTTTGTATATCACGCCAGAAACACAGAAAAGTACGTCTACAAATAGAATATTAAGAAAAAAATGTATTCAATTTCCTAGGCAGCAGAAATCTTAAACCGTTGCAACTTGGAGCGCAGTTCATCCACGAGCATTGGCAGCAGCGGCAGCAGGAAGGCCAAGAGTGGCTCCAAGGATGACGTCAAGAGTGTGCGCGACAGATCCGCTGCCCAAACTGTCACACCTGAGGTATTTACTGATTTGAGATAGAGTGCTGGCATTGACAGCGTTGTTGCTAAACATTTGTGAAAATGACCAAAATTTTATTGACAATACAAGATGGCGCTGCATTCCGATTTTGGCCACGCGCCAAAAGAAATTGAAAATGGACGCAACGGCTTTTCTCGTGGTTTTCGTTGCCAGTTCAGACAGTAGAATCATTTCTCTAGGACTCTGCCGGGCTTCTTGTCTCAGTGCTTTTCAAAACGCCAATGTAGATTCTGACTTACAGGAGTTGCAGTGGGTGGGAAAAAGTAAAGCGGCCCTGCGAAAAGAAGTGTATTAAAAAATAAGTAATTTTCATTGAAGAAAATTTTAAATCATTAGGCTTGACAATAACATAAATGTAATAAAATGTAGATTAATGTTGTGTGTATGTACAGTTCCGCATGTCGGTGCTCCTGGCGCGCGAGGAGGAAGCCAAGCGCGCCGAGGACAAGGCGGCCGCGGCCAACAGTCCGCTGCTCTACAACCACAAGGTCGTCAACGGAGACAAGATCTCTAAGGTATTGCAAAATAAAAATACTCATAGTACTGACATCTAAATAACATGATCTGTTTTGGAATTTTCTGTAAATGATGTAGTCAGCAAACTATGTATAGAAGTGAAACTCCCGTTCTCCACTTCGAAACTAAACAGTTTCAGGGCGGTTGATACTTTCAACCGGTTAGAATTGTGCCCGGTACAAACCTGATTGGTCGAAAGTACCGTTACCGATTTGAAAATATCGTTATTAGCCTACGCGTATGAAACG
Source organism: Agrochola circellaris (assembly GCA_914767755.1). NCBI lineage: Eukaryota > Metazoa > Arthropoda > Insecta > Lepidoptera > Noctuidae > Agrochola > Agrochola circellaris. Next base: position 2,328,450 of record OU611849.1, read on the forward strand.
CCTAGTTTCGTTTCCGAAGTATTATTCTTATTTTAATGACTATTCTTTGTGGTTTCCAGTCATCTCTAAGTCTGGAGTACCCCGGTGACATGGAGTCTGTGCAAGAAGCGTCGGGCTCAGACGACGAGGCTCGTGCGACGCACCCGGAACCCGACAGCGACGCCGAGCGACTGTCGCCGCTGCTCACACACCCCACGGCTAATGGGGTGAGGATACTTGAATACATTCTTTATGTACCTACTAGTACTTACATTTTTGGTCGGCAAACCGCGGCTCGCGAGGCGTATGCGGCACTTTGGCCTTTAGAGTGCGGCTCTGTACAAATGTCGATGAGAGCGAGCGTGGATACGCGCGGGGGTCGAGGTTTCGGTCATCAAGCAAGATATTTATCAAGTTTTATTAAAAATTTATTTCCGAAATTAACAGTACATAGAAAATTAATAATTTACTCTCAAGGTTAATTTGTTAATAAGTAAGATGCCTTCATCATATTATTATCAACCGATATGGTAATGATGATGAAGGCATCCTACTTCTTACTCCTCACAATTTGATAAAGCGGAGGTTGATATTGTAGCAATAGCCATAAAACCCATTTTATTGCAAATTTTCTTAATCACCGCACTTACCAATAGGACTAGCGTTCAAATAGCGCAGCTGGAGTTGATTTTGAACTGGCGATTTTAGTAATTATGTTGCGAACTTCTACGTTCTTACCTTTTTATTAATTTGTTCTGCAGACAGTATCAAGCCTGGGCAGCGGCTCCCCGGGCACGCTGCGCGCGGCGAGCTCTGCGCTGCGCCTGTCCGCGCCTGCGCTCGCGCACATCGACGACACCGACACCGACGAGCCCGACCACAAGCACAACTGTCAGTAGGCCAGTGAGACATACACGAACACACACACATACATACAATAACTAACACCCGGTGAGCTACGCGCTGCGCCGGTCCGCGCCCGCGCTTGCGTAGATCGACAAACCCGGCACGTCAGTGTGCCAAGTCACCCCACACAAAATATACACCAACACATACATACATACAAACATAACAAACACACATCTTTTAGTCTCACGGAATAATGCAAATGGTTTGTCAATGTGCAAGCGGCTAACTGCAAATATACTTTAACCTTTCATCAGACTTAAAAATAATTGGTGAAATATGGGTGTACTGTACACCTCTGCCCACCCCATCGGGGAATACAGGCGTAATGTTATGTCTAATTAAAATCGCCTCAACATATTATGACATTTCGTCTTTGCCACTTTCACTTCCGCCTTGTCTTTGCACATTGGCACTCCATCTGAACACTACTCCGTGTCTACCTAACACAATGACACCCTACTAAAAAATATCTCTCATGCTCCTAAAGTCATCTAAATTCAAACTTCGAACGTCCGCTAGTAGGCCGCTATTTATACCAACTTTCAATTTGTAGATATTATTACGTGGAAGCTTTGCTTGGAAATAAGGGTGATTTTGCACTAGCATTCGACCTAGTGGCCGCTAGTATAATTTTGCCCTATATGCCCATTTTGAATGTATATAGGTGGATGTTCATTTCGTTATTCAGTAATCGTCCTGTCCGAAGTATATGGTTTAGGATAATTAGGATTAATATAACGTGAATTCTATATAAACGCAATACTCCAACTAAACTAGAGACATTTTGTTAGGTTAGGGTAACTCTTTCCCCACACATAGTTTCGTGTTTAAAGCATGTTTAAACTAAAGCACGCTGTTTTACATTTTTGTCGATAGTAATGTCTCAAATATTTTGATTATAGAATTGATCATTATAGCATTTAATCATAATAATATGTCGTGAAGGTTTTAGTTATAACATACCAATAATTGAAGTCATCCATAAATGCGACATGCTTGTTATTAGAACTTAATCGCATCCTATCAGAAGGGAGCGCGGGTGGACCTTCTTTAGGGCATACAATAGCAAATACAGGTGTAGTGTCATCGTGAACAGTTGATAATTGGGTGTAAAATCGCACGCAGCGAGCGGAACACAGTCTCGTAACGATGTGGAGTCGCCGGCAGTCGCCGAGGACTCAGATTATTTCACGCCGGAAGACACCAACACGACCATTCTGACCGTTCCTAAGACGAACAAACTTGCAGTAAGTCCGCCATCTTGCATCAGCTGTCATCGTAGTCGTGACGTCATCATTGAGCTTTGTTTGTGTGCGTGTTAATTCGGTTTTGGTTTACGCGATGTTCTTTTATTTTCTGCGTCGTGTTTAATTTGCACTTTCATTATTATCATGTACTGCATCCGTATTGTATGAATGTTGTTGAGGTCACACTGGCACGTTACAGGAGCCGATGCACTGCGTTAACCACATAACGTAGCTTGAGGCTCAGGCATTGCGGGGCTTTTGAAACGCAGTACATGTGCATATTATTGCCGGGCAAAACAATACTATTTAAAAATTTCTTATACAAGTATTTTTGTAAAACAAACTTCATTAGTCCCGCAACAATATGTGCATACAATTTGAAATCTGTTTTTTAAATCTGCACTGTCATGGCATAATAAAAGTATCTGTTACAGGAGCCGACTAACAATGGAGATTGTACTCCCCAGCGTTGGGCCTTACCGCATCACGTCACATCATTACCTGGTATGTAGCTAATAAAATACAAATAATATTTGTATACCATACAACCAGCCAGCTTAAATTCTGTCACACTGTTTATCGTGCACTGGATTTTCAACACAGTGCTTAGCGCCGAAAGTTGAGAATCCAACATTGTGTTTTTTTTTATGCGCTGAGATGCACTCTGTTGGATACTCAATGCTCACCGAGAGTTGAAAATACAGTGCTCGAAAAAAAATCGTAGCGCAAAAAAATCTCTCGCGCGTACCCTGGGCTAAGACGGGTCTGCGGCTCACCCGTAAGTTTCATGCGGTAACAACCTGTCGTAATCTTTAATGGGCTATGGCATCATTACATTAATTAAGTAACATTTAATCCAGGAACACCCCTGAGCCAGTCAAGCGTACGCTCATCGGGCGACTCGTACAGCTCAACATCATCTACCCGGCAGCTACTGGCGCCAGTAGCTGGCTCGCCACTCGCTACGGACACCGCTTGCTAGCGACCACTTGCGCGTCGCAAACCTCACCCGTACCAACCGACACAGTTATACAACCACGTCGAGTACACACTGCCGCCTTACTAAGGAATGCTCCAAGCTTAGCTTCCTTGTGACTGGTGGAATGATATAACTGCTTCAATAAAATAAACACGTGTGTACAACGCCTAACGCAACGGGTGTACGGTGAATAAGCGACCTTACAAACCTAGACGACGTATGCAACATACGTACATAACATTTCGTAAAAACAGTATAAATAATAAGTTTATATTAATATATAAGTGGCTTTATTTAGTAGTAAGCAAATTAGACTGTTGATTCGCAGCTATATTTCAAGTTATACATATATATTATAGCATGTATAGCTATAGGTATAAGTAATAAATAATATGTATAAAGTGTACCCCTGATTTAGCACAGACTATAAAACGAAGTCGGTATTGCAAAGGTTGGAGGAAGATATAATTTAGCACCTCACCCAAAATCTACTTAGGGTCACATCGGCGAACGGCTGAGCAAAGGATTTATTATACAGGGTCAAACGAAACTCCACAGACATTATGGGTATGGATCTATACATGATAAAACAGAAACTAAAATAATTTGATGATGATTTATTGTGGGATCACTTGAATTATCAGTTTACAATTATTATTTTTTGGGCTTTTTTATTGAAAGTTGGCAACGTCGCAAATAGCTGTCAAATATTTCGCTGTTTTGATTAATTTGTCAATATTACTGTATGGAATTAAGAAATATGGCTAACTAGTTAACTAGAATATTAATTATAAATTGCAATTATAACACTGAATTTGATGTTGTAACCGTTTTAGGTGTAAAATTTGGAATTTGGAAAGTTTCCATTTACTTTTTTTACATCTAAAACTAAATATTCGGTGTTAAGATATTAATTATTGCATTTCGACGGCCACAAAGTATATACTGTTATCTACAAAATCATGATTTTACAAGAGACCGTTTTGAACGCAATACTGTGATAGTTAATAGAAGAACAAAGCTATCTTCTCCTATTTTACATCATTTAGTTAGTAGGGCAATACCAAGGAAATGGTTAAGGCCAATATTACTGTAATATTTTTTTGTTACAAAATACGGTTCTTTGACACTTGGAGAAAAATTGTTGTAATTGTCTGTATATACGTGACTTAATATCAGAAAAAAATGAGAATCAAACAGAAAAAAAAGTCCTATTACAAGACAAAGAATTCTGAGTCGAATTATGTAAAAGAGTGAATTACGTAAAAAGTGCAGTTAACTCTTTCTACTTTGCTGCCGTCGATTTTATAATCAAGATTTTAGTTCACTAGATAGCCATATTTCTTATTTTCATACAGTAATATTGCCAAATTAATCAAAACAGCGAAATATTTGACAGCTATTTGCGACATCACCAGCTTTCACTAAAAACGTTTTTAACTTACAGGCGTGATGGGTATCGATATATAAACACGAAAAACTTTTTTGTTTTTATTTTATCGTGTTTAGATACAGATACCCATGTCCCACATCTGCCGTTTCGCTAGCTAATTTAATTTGACCCTTATCTTATCGAAATAAAGTATATATTTCAGTCCTCCTTAACATTCGGAGGTCACTCTTTCTGCTACTGGCCGTGCGGTACGCGCTGGCCCTTAGGCTACTAGCCAAGAACCGACCTTGCCTCATTGGTGTGTGTGCCCAACTTGCAATACGGAACCGAGCAGTAGGATGCTAAGTTATTCTTATCACCTTGAATTGCGCAAACCAAAAATGTTATTCAAATGATATTTTCTTTGTTTTGCATAATAAGTTGCTTCTGAATTTGTTAAATCAAGCTATGTACAGTTCGCGTCAAATAACTTTGCGAAACTTATTTGACGCGAACTGTATTACGTATTTTTATTTATTTTTCGATATTTTTTAACTGAGGTATAAAAATTGCTTGTAGTAAAGCTGCAAATTATTCTATGTGGGGTGAATTTTGATCATTTGTTCTGTATATATTTGCAATCATAGCAGTACCCACATCCGTCCGTTTTGCGTATTTGCTGGACATGACAATCTGTTTTGTGACTTTTTCTCAACACTTTATTTAACTTTATGCTCAATTTTTATATTTATTTTTCCTATTTAAGGCAGTTATTTATATTCAATATTATTTTGAAATTAAGATGTCAATAATCTCTAAAAAATAGTTGATGCATAGTAGTAATTTCTCATAGTAAAATTTATTATTGAAAGTTGTAAGGTAGTTTTTAAATAAAAAATATATTTATCGATGTTGCTGTAGCATCTTCTATTGGACTACTTCGAGGTCTCTCAGGTAATCAATTAATGTACTAACCCTGCACTACACTAGGCGAATTGTCCAAATATTCGACTCATTTTACAATACAAAATATACCCTATTTTAATTCAAATTAAGTTTATTTTGTGTTTTTATGAATAATTGTACAAATACAAGAAGTGTAGTGCTTGTATAAACTGTGGTATCAGCAATGGTGTAGGTAGGAAGTATAATGTGAAATGTATTTTTATGTAAGATATTTGATATTATATATAGAATGCATTGTATTTGATTATAAAACTAATGGGTAGGACATTATTCATAGACTGATTAAGAACATTCCGTTAATTTCATCTTCAGAATCTCAATGGTATGAATTATGTCAAAATATTTCTGCACATACTTGTTTGTGTTATTGCCTCACTAACATTTTCTTACTAAGCTGTATAAAAAGTGTATTGTTTGATTAAAATAAACTTTGGATCAGGCAAACTGAATGAAGTTTCTTTTAGTATAAAAGTTTATTGTGATGTTCTTGCACTTATATTTTAATAAGCTGATTAATACAAAACTACAGCAGATTAATAAAACTAAAAAATTAATAAAGGCTTTTAAACAAAAATCTAAATAGGTTTGTATTAGACATAACACTAAAAATATACCTATTTACATAAATCAATTTCGTGTAAAAATCTGTATAAAAGTAATCAAGTCTGTATTCTAATAATATGATTATGATAATTGACTTGAATAAAAAGTATTCTCAGCTTTGGTTGGGCATTGTTTGCATTTTGAAATTTGAATTTTCTGAATGACAACCAACAGAGGTGCTGGGACCAGAAACTTTCTTCATGGCTTGTCGCCGGGCCGCGTACGCAGACATTCTGGCTAGTCTGGCCTGCCTCTGCTCTGGTGATTCATTGGCCAGCCTTTTGGCTGCATACGCAGACATTCTTGACAAGCGTTTAGCTCTCTGTTCACTGGTCTCCTTTGATAATCTTTTAGCTGCATATTCTGACATGCGCCTCAGCCTGCTGGCACGCTGATCGGGAGTCTCGTTAGCGAGCCTCTGTGCGGCGTAAGCAGACATCTTTGCTAACCGCGACGCTCGCTCGTCAGGCGATTCACACTTAGGACCCGAATCTCTGCGACGTCTCCGTTTGCCGGGCTCTAGCAGCAAGAGCGGGTCCAATTCCTGTGTCGATGACATCGAATTCGAGTCATCCATCTCATAATTTTTATCACAACTAGTTTCATCATACTCTTTTTTGACATTATCGTAAGATATTTGTTCAAGTTCAGAATTTATATCTGTAACGGTAAGCGTGTTGTCCATTTTGCTATATTCAGATTTTACAGAAGAGATCCACTCATTATTTGCTTTCGCTATCACCATTTTCTTCCAGGAACAATCAGATGAATTCAAATCACCCATATTGATTGTTCAAGGAGAGACGTATCCATAGAACCATAACGAATTCGACAATATAAAAACTTATTCAAGGTACCAAATACACTATGAGATCTTTATTTTCACTTCACAATTGCTTGGTTATTACAATCGATTCTGACCGAAATAAAAAAATACAATCACCGATGGCGAATGGCGACGAACAGCGAGGGGGGATGACAGTGACAGCGCGAGAGACGAAAAAACCTACGGTAGAATGGTAACTTGGTAAGTAAAGTTTATCAGCTTCTGTCCAATGTCTTAAATGAGTGAACGCGGTTTTTAAGTTCGCTATACTTATTATTGCGGCTCGCCGTCGGTGATACACGTAAAGCTTGGTCACACTGTATCGCGATGTTGTCGAATTTTCTGAACTAAACTTAATAAACATTACACAAATGTCGAAAAAAATGGCAGTTCGCGACTCGCAGTGATAACAGACGTACGAAATTACGATCCAAGGCGGTATATGAGCAAAATTTCAAACCTGTTGGATCGCCGGCGACCTTACGCAGCGGTTTTAAAGTACGCGTACTTAGTATGACACACAGGCTGTAAGGGAGGTATTACACCATCATATAACTAGGATCATACATAGGATCCTATCTCTTATTCTACTTTTACGATTCCTAGGCCCGCATTACTAAACCTCACTCAAAACTCAGGCATTACTTAAAACTCGTTTTAAAGCCTTTTCATTGGCATAATGAAACACGGGACAAAATACGGCCCCTAGAGTCATATCTGTGTATTAAATTATCAAATATCTAGGATCATATTTTTTGTCATATGTGGTTGCAATCGTCTAAACCAATGTTGGATTTATATGCTGTTGGTTTTCTTTATATAAATATGCTTAAATAAAAACATAAATAAAATTGGTAAATAAGCGTAATGGTTGTGATAACATATGATCCGTAGCTAGCTAGTATAGCTATTCTATTAGTCATACGGGCCGGGCGTAAACGTCCGGAAACCTGAATGTCTTTCAGAATTCAGCAAGTAAATGATCCGGAAATTTAGAATCACCTTGGCTCCATTATACCAACGCTCATCAATCACCAGCTGTCAGATTGATTAATCATTAATTACTGTAAAAATCTGCATTTCAGCAAGGTGTGTGATGGATGTGTATAAGAAATAGTATGCAATTCATACTTTCTCAGTTTTTACGTCCGGTTTAATTTCTAAGGCCTCGTACCGTCGGTTGAACTTACGAGGGGTTTGTCTTGCGACAGTGCATCGAGACACGGTCGCATTAAATCTCTTATTGTCTTAGCTCGCACCATATCTTAAAACAAAAATTTTGTTGCGAAACATGTCGCTCGATACAGAGTAACATGCTCCACAACCCTGTGTCGGCTATAGGTTTTTACCGAGTCATCAAAGGTCAGAGACGTTGTAGCGAGATTTGTCTTGCAAGTGGTGGACGTGTTCAAGGACATAATTAGTAACATAATCCAGCACAACACAGTCAACTTTTCCTGAGACATCATGACGGTAATGTGAACAGAATAAGCATCGTGATTCGCGAGGTATTTATTTTTATTTAAAATTTTTCTTCCTCCTTCGCACTTCGTACAGTTCCTTTCTGTTTCATAGTAGGAAGACATTAGTGTTGCTTGCAACACTAAAAGTAGTTGCCAGCTTATTTACGTTTACAGGCCCTCTTGGGAAATAAACAACAATTATTTCAAATTCGTGTCTTAGACCAATTAAAATAAATATATAATTTTAATATCTTTAAATTCTTTACAAAAAAATGAAAAATATCATTTAAAAACCGTAATAATTTTGTAGTTGTTCCGATTGAGCTCATTTTAATTTGCAAAATACTATATTTAGTAGCAACACTCAGCATGTGAGTTGTCAAAAAGTTGGCATTTAATCCATCTGTTTTATTTAGAAAATCTATTTTCAACTAATTCTTCGGTTAACATTAGGGTATTTATCGTAATTTATTGAATATTAATATGAAAATATACATTTTTTTACAACCGGTCCTACAAAAGCTGATATTTGTTGTTTCATAAGATCATTAAATTCCATGGTAACAAGTAAAGCATCTGTGATCAAAATTTGTAGATATTTTTACACTATTTTTATCTTTTGTTGTCTTTGTGTTAATTAATCTCGAGTTGTTTTGTTTCTTAGGAACTGTAACCCAAGGGAAGTGCTTACGGTAAAGTAACATGATGACATAATGGTGTATTAATTTGTTACTGTTGTTGTCGATTGTCACTAAACATGGATAGTATACCCGAGTCACCAGTGAAAATGATCCCGCTCGTGGAGCCCGAGGGCTTCCCGGAGAATGAGACGGATTATTCGAGCATCAGAGGAAAGGTAAACATTAACATTGTCTTTGTTTACCAACATTTTTGTTCCCGCGAAAATTTCGCCCACTCGCATATTCACATCTACCCTATTAGGTAAATGGTTGCATGAATGCGATGGATATGAGATCGACCGTGGATCTCATGAATCTCAAGCTAGAATTCACATAGGAACTTCATTACTTATACCAAATACTTACTTACAATAAAATAAACCCCCTTGTTAAAAGTGTCTATTAATAAAGAAAACTATAATTTCGTAACTAAAAACACATTTTCCATTATCATTCATCAAAAACGATAAGTTATAATTGTAATAAATAATAGAATAATGAAATATTGCCAAACAAGTTATTGCACCACAACAATATTGCATCACTTTGTTTATAAATTGGCCCATCTACTCACACATAGGTAGGTATGCAAATTATGTAAAGAGGATCTTCAATGGACTATCATTATCAATCAATACAACTTGATACTACAAAGATAGATAAAAAAAATGCGAATTACAGAACTCACCGCACTCTATCAATTTGAACAAAAGTTATTTTTCAAGGACAAAGCTACTACTCTGCCTATTTCATATCGAAATTACGTAGTTAAATATATCAACAAATCATACAAACAAACTCACTATTCTGTTCATAATAATATTAGCATAAATAAAATACAAAGTCAAAACAATGTTACAGAATATTGCATCACATCATATAAATAATTTGAATTTGTGTTATGAATGAAGTTTTCCCTGCAATTTAGTGATTATTTCTAAAATAAACAGTGTGAATAAAAAAAATACATTGCCTCAAGTCATTCCATTTTTATGTTACCAGATGCAGTACATAATATATTTAAAAAAAATCTCTGTATGGCTTGCCATTTAATTTAATTTAACATTATTTCCTTTAGATGGTTCTTGTGAGCCCTACAGCGGATGAGTACGAGCTGCTCCGCAAGCAACTGCTGGAGAGGCTGGAGTCAGGCAATGGAGAGATAATATACGACATAGGGCAAGGGGAAGGTAACTATTTCATTTTATAGTAGGTAATGTTAACAAACGAAAAGACTAAGAAAAATAAATTCAGGAGAAAACAAGGAAAGTCTCAAAAAAAAAATTACTTAAAAAACGTTTAAAAAACCCACTTAGGTTAAATAAAATATCATCAGTGAAGCTGATGACAACACTGATTGACCACCGCAAATCAATAATATAGTTCCTGTTTGACATTGCAATAGAATTAATTCTTTTGGAAATGTATGTAAACAAATATGATTCAATAAACATGTTGTGGTTTAGCATATAGTAGGTATTTATTTTTTGCCTGAAGCTATTACAATACTGGCCGATATTTCATCACCTTAATAATGTATAAATAAAATAGTACTCATTAATTTAGGGATCATCCATTCATCACACGAGTCTCGAATGGGGGGGGAGAGGTTTGGAAAAGAATATCACAAAGGGTGTAGTGAGATATAACGTGTATTTATTTCTTAGTTGAACAAGCAATTTGTAAACCGAAAAGCGGCGCGTTACCTTGACTCGCCATTGCCAGGTAATGATTATACCTGTATTTACATATAAAATATTCTAATCTTTTTTAAGATACTTTGTAGCATAAAAGTTTGGATGGGGGGGCTGTAGTCTTAAGTCCTTCAGTCCGCCACATATAACCAGGGCGAGCGGTTAAAAAGTTGCAAAAAAACATGACGTGATTAATGGAAGGCCCCTTATGAGTTGCCCCTGTTTGAAAACAAAGAGGAAAATCAAGAGCTATTATTCAACATTTCATCATTCTACCCAATAGCAGCAGGCCACTCATGGCAACAATAATAAATGCATTCAACAATATCTGTGAAAACATTTTGATCCTACAAAATTGTTGTCTGGGTTCTTAGAGCAGGCGGACACCTACCAAAGCGCAGTGCAGCGTGCCTTTATTACAAACGGGTGCAATGTTGATACGCATTACATTTATGGCAGTGAAATCCGCGTTGCATTTCGCTTCGCTAAGGCACGTATTACAGAAGGTCACTCAAGACTCAAGCATTGCTTAAAACTAGTTTCAACCAATCAAAGGGCTTTAAACGACTTTTAAGTAATGCTTGAGTTTTGAGTGACGTACTGTAATACGGGCCTAAGTGTGTTCTGGCCCTTAGGTTGAGTCATCATCGTGGCCTTAATTACGTCATCAAATATTTTAATGATAATCAAAGATAAGATAATGTATAATTTCATAAATACCATGTATGAACAGATAATACAGATATTGCAAGTCTAGTATCTTATCTAACTGATCAGTCGGATGCATGTGCATGCGGTAATGTGGTAGTATCGATTACTGTAATAGGTAGGTACGAAATGTGCGGGCGACTGATTGAAATGATTCACGAACGATATAGTGTGTACAGAGCTTCAAGAATATAAGCCTTGAATTTGGATTTTACAATGAGGAAATATTCTAGTATTTCCTCATTGTAAAATCCAAATTCATCTCTAAATGAAAGCCGCTTTTTAGGGTTCCGTAGTAAACAAGGAACCCTTATAGTTTCGTTATGTCCGTCTGTGTGTCTGTCTGTCTGTTCGAGTTAGCTCAGAGACTGTTTGTACTAGAAAACTAATTTGGCATGGGTATACATATTACTCACGCCGACAAAGTGGTAAAAAAAAACAACAACATTTTTTTTAGGGTACCTCCACTACACGTTAAGTGGGGATGCTTTTTTTCTCTCGTCTATCCTATAGTGTGGGGTGTTGTTGGAAAGGTCGTTCAAAAATATGGTGGGTGTCTGAAAGCCATTTTTCAATTTAGGAGTCCGTTTGCGAAATATTAAGCTTTAAAGTGCTAATTTTTGTTAGAGTATGGTCCCCCCCCCGTGCCAGCTAAATGGTTGTAGTTGGATTTATGAAAACATTCACAGCAGTAGTATATGTGTATAACGAAGTTAAAAGGAAAACTATCACAGCTAAGTAGGCTTTACAGGTTAACAAGTAATAATCGACCAACTTAAATTTGCAGTTTGAAAAACACGATCTCCCATACATTCCGTATGCGTACGCACTTGGCCGATTTTTTTGTGTCTGTCCTAGCTCTTAGCACCGAGCTTCGTTTCATAATTGCCCATGTTAGTAGGTGTATGTGTTTTTTTTTTGTCTGTGTGGCTGCTTTGTTCTTCAAAAATACACAACTGATTTTGATGCGTTTTCACCATCACTTAGAAAATATTAACCTTACATTGAATAAAGAAATCTCCATGTTTAGACAAGTCTTAAAACCGTGCGAAGCAGGGGCGGGTCGCTAGTACTATATTTATAAACTATTAAGAATTTGAATAATTTAAAATGACTTGCCTGCTATCGTCTACTTGTAAACCTATTCTTTTCTATTATATCACCTGGTCTTGTAGTTAAGTTAAACATAACACGCGATTCGTGTCAAGGACATATCCAATCTGTACAAATATTACTTAAACAACAACGTTGAGTGGAGCACGCTAGACCGATCAGCCGTATAATTTTAATTTCATTTTTGATAACGTCTATTTGGTATTCAATCAATAAAACAAAATCCTCTTTCCAAGCGCTTGCGTTTTACGTACTAATATAGGTATTTTCTGGTAACACACACTTATCTCGTCATACTGATTACCTACTTAGCTCTAGACTACTACTAGTCGACTACGAGCGATTGCGAGCATTCGTTTGCTAACATGAATTTACTTTAGTGGGTTTTATTTACGTTCTAAGGGACACCGCTCGAACGAATTTATTGAGTTTAATTTATTCACAAACGATTGGCTCACAGTGTAGTTTCCCTAACTACGTCCCTAAAACAAGAACAATGCTTTCGAATGTTCATGAACGAACGCTCGGGAACGAATGTTCGCGATGGTGACGCTTCATAGGGCAGTAAATGTAAAGAAGAAGCAGTTAAAAACGAGATTAGATTTCTGGCCGTAACTACTAGCTGATGATTTATTAAGTCTTTTCTGGTGCCCTGACTGACGGCTGGTCATAAAGTCCTCATCATCTGTGCAGACGGGCGCGGTTTAACAGAGGACGAGTACAGCGCATCAGTAGCGACGCTACAGTCTCTGGTCAGCGGCGAGCGCGTGTCATGCGTGGAGCTGCGGCGCTGGGAGTGCGGCAGCGGGCTCACCGGCCAGTACCTGCTGCGCGCTGAGCTCGACCACACCGACTTCATGGAGATCAGGTACAACAGAGATGGAAGATGATGAGATGAGTAATATTAGAGATCTTTGTGAACGAGCGTCCCCGGAAATACAACCAGCATACCTGTTTCTGTCACCAAGCAGCGTTCTGATTTCAAGGGTCGATGGAGCGTTCCGGTGTTTGACAAACAAAGGTGCCCATGGACGACTGCAATACGAGAGGTACATAGCTGGTGCGTTACCATCCTAGTGACAACCCTGAAATGTCTCAACTGCTTGTAATTACACAGGTCCATTTGGGCTAAGGGTCATGGAGCGTTCCGGTTTGATGGGCATGGATGGTCCATGCCCATCAAATGTAAGTTGAGACATTTCAGGGTTGTCACTAGGATGGTAACGCACCAGCTATGTACCTCTCGTATTGCAATCGTCCATGGGCACCTTTGTTTGTCAAACAATGAATTAAAAATAAGAAAATGTCATAAGCAGACTTTGATTACCAATTTTTTGGATTCCGTCCCCAAAGGGTGCCAAACGGAACCCAATTACTAAGCTTCCGCCCCGTCCGTCTGTCTGTCAGCGCGCTGTATCTCATGATCTGCAATAGGTAGACAGTTGAAATTTTCACAGATTGTGTATTTCTATTGCCGCTATAACAACAAATAATACAATGAAAATAAAGTTAATAATTAAAGGTCCCCATACAAGAAACGTGTTTTTTCTGCGTTTTTTGCTCGATCTTAATACGGTACGGCGGAACCCTTCGGTTTTTTACTTCTTGGTTCTGACGTTTTCTGCCATTTCTTGTACTGCTTTTACCAGTATCAAACAAGCAACCAGTTCCAAAGTACTTAGCAATTTTTCTCTTTCCGTCGTACAGAGTGGCAGTAGTAGGCAACGTGGACGCGGGCAAGTCAACTCTCCTGGGTGTACTAACTCATGGTGAACTGGACAACGGCCGAGGGTACGCGCGACAGCGGCTGTTCCGACACAAGCATGAGATGGAGAGCGGGCGGACCAGCTCTGTGGGCAATGATATACTGGGCTTCGATAGCATGGGTGAGTACTTTGTAGATGCCGAAGCAAAACACACACAACATAACGTCACGACTGTTTTCCCTGAAGGGTTAGGCAGAGGCCAAACAAAACACGGTGAAAAATAACTGGATAAAAAAATGCCTTCGCCTCTAGCATTGTGTTACGTCGCTGCGATGGCGTCGTTCAGACATGATTGTATCGAAGGAATATCGCGTTGACCCAACGCGTCAGATAGGCAGTCGCTACACGTAAAATACTGGTATTCAGCTGCATCCGGTGAAACTGGAAGGCGACCGCAACAGTTGGGAAAAGTCTAGGGCCTACCCTTTTCCCAACTATAATCAATCTGCCTAGCCGCTAGGCAGATTGATTTGATGACTTTTAATTAAATTTCACCGAGTGTACTAAAGAAATAACACAAAGATTAGAAATTAAAATGTGGTTGGGAACTTTGGATCAATGAATACGATAAGAAAAATATACGTCGATGTAGTACGATTACTTCAACGACGACAACGAAGCAAAAGTACCAAATCTAACAAAGTAATAAGTAAATTAGTCATGCTATATTGCATTTTTATAACCACTTGGCGAATTTTAAGTGGCAGTTTAGTTCTAGCAGTAAACTCTTCACAATGAATGAACTTTAACTGGGCGGATTTCACAAAAGAAAAACTGAACGCGATCAGCACTTCTAAGGCTGCGTTCCGAGTTACAATGTTATCGATTTGAGCGTGTTGGACGGTATGCTTAATTCTTGATTAAGTAATTACATCCATCTTCATGATGCACAGTTCGGGTTTCGCCCCGGACTATCAACTGAAAGTGCTATTTTAAGTCTCAAGCATACCGTTCAATATTATTAAGATCGCGGTACGCCGGTGTACGCCTGTTTTCTTGATCTCTCCAAGGCGTTCGATCTTGTCTCATACGATGTGCTCTGGAGAAAGATGGGAGACATTGGTATACCCGCGGGAATATGTGGGCTATTCCAGTATTGGTATGGTAATCAAGTCAATCGGGTGAAATGGGATGATACAGTCTCTGAGCCGTATAGGTTGGAGTGCGGGGGTAGACTGGGTGGTCTGACGTCTCCCAGGCTCTTCAACCTCTACGTGGATGATAGTCGCACTCAGCATCATGCGTGTCGGATGCAGTGTTGATCGGTTTAGAATTAACAACATCAGCTATGCAGATGACATGGTGCTGCTGGGTCCGTCGGCGGGAGCAATCAGAGAGATGCTTAAAACGTGTGAGACCTACGCTGCCGCACATGGGTTGAAGTATAATGTAGAAAAATGTGAATATGTCGTCTTTGTCACCGGCAAACGCCGTGGGGAAGGACCCGAGTTGCTTTTGAACGGGTCACCGATTAATAGGGTGTCAACTTTTAAATACTTAGGGCATTGAGAGGGCGCAGGGCTCTAGGGGTCCGGAGCAATAAGTTGTCCCGTAGATTTGCGCGGTGTACAGACCAAGTAAAGGTAACACTTTTCAAGGCTTATTGCCAAAGTTTGTACACGGGCAATCTATCGGTCAATTGTACTAAGAGATCGCTGGATGTCCTGCGCGTCCAATATAACAATGCTTTCAGGATGTCGTTGAGTCTGCCTCGTTACTGAAGCGCGTCGGAAATGTTTGCGCAAGCCCGCACCGACGGCTTCTATGCAATTACACGCAAGAAAATGCGTCGCTACTGAGGAGAGTGAGGGGCAGTCAAAATTTTGCAATTTTGACACTGACAGCGCGTGAACGCGGAAATTCGAGATTCAATCAAGACTAGCTGCGTGCTTTCTAGGCATGAGAAGCGCTATCCAACACTCTCGTGTTTTGTAGAAGGCCGCTAGAGTATAATATCTAGCGGCCTTTTACAAAACACGAGAGTGTATTCTCCTTGTGCAGAATACATAACAAGATAGTGCTATCGCTTGGTATTTAGGCAAAATTTCCTCATAAAGCTGAAATGAAATTATTGGCCAATCAGAAATAATCAAATAATGCCATAGTAATTGCCACTCCTGATAGCTAATTACGCAACACATTTTCGTTGACAATTCCGACTAATCTGTTTCAATTAGACAGGTCAACAACATTCATTGTGTTATTTACGTTGTTGAGCAGATAATTTTTTCGAACGAACGACGCAATGGATTAGCAATCTGTTTCAAAACGATTCAGATTCTGATTGATCGTGTATTACGTAATTAGGGTACTGGTTTGGGCAGTAGGTTGCAACTCTGGTAACAAAACTATAAAACCACTTCGTTTCTATCGAGAATTCAAAGCGTTACTAAGGCGTAATAATGCAATAATTAGATCGATGTTGAAACTCGCATGTAACGCGATGTATACTTTGCATATTCATATAACTCGGTACTTGGTATAATAAGTTCATTTGTAGTAAATACTGTGATATGAATGAACTTGAACGATCACTGATAAACGGACGTAGTTAGTTCTATAACTAGTTATGCAGTTACAGAACTTAGCGATGGAAAGTTCAAAGCCCACATCAAACGTGTCCTTATCAAAAAAGCATATTATAAGATTAAAGACTACGTTGAAGACAAGGAAGTTTGGCAATAATTCCTTCTGCACATGTGGCTTCCCTGGTGCCTCATTAACGGCATAACTATGTAAATGTCTATTAACTGCTCCCAAATTACGATAAAAATTATTTTAATTTACTTTTTTATTTTTTTATTTTAATTTACAAATGACATAATCTTTTTATTATTTGACATTGTATATTTACAATATATTAGGTCTTTACCTATGAAATTGCCGTTCTGCAGTACTGGCCATTTCAAATCAAAATAATTTTTGTTTGGCTAAGAATTCTAATTTCAAATTTATTTTATTTTAAAAACATGTTTTTTTTTTTCCAAAAGTAGTCATTTGTTTATAGATTAGTGTTACATTTTCATCGCATTTCAATCTTTTTCGTCATCATGGATACGTTAAAAATTCGAGTAATTATGGAATATGAGTACCGTCGTGGCAGCAACGCGGCACAAGCGGCACGCAACATCAACGACGTTTACGGAGCTAACACTACAAACCAACGCACCACCTGTTATTGGTTTGCTCGCTTCCGTTCTGGAAATTTCGACCTGAAAAATGAACCTCGCGTTCGTCCGAAGACTTTGGTCGACAATGACGAATTAAAGGCGATTGTGGAAGCTGATGATACACAATCTACGGCTGAATTAGCAGCAGCTTTCGACGTTAGCGTCAAAACAATATTGGTCCATTTGCGTCAAATTGGCAAGGTAAAAAAGCTTGACAAATGGGTGCCCCACGAACTCAATGATCGCCAGCGCAAAGTACGCGTCGAGACGTGCCTTGCACTGCTCAACAGACACACAAATGAAGGAATTTTGAACCGCATTGTTACCTGCGATGAAAAATGGATTCTGTTTGATAACCGCAAGCGCTCAGCAAGTTGGTTGGATCCTGGTTCAGCACCTAAACAATGCCCTAAACGAAAACTTACCCCTAGAAAAGTGATGATCACTGTTTGGTGGTCTAGCGCCGGTGTGATTCATCACAGCTTCTTAACAAACGGGGTGAGCATTACTGCAGATGTGTACTGTGAAGAACTGAACACAATGATGGAGAAGTTGGCACATCTCCAACCAGCATTGGTCAATCGCTCGTCTCCGCTGCTACTGCACGACAACGCGCGACCTCATACTGCACAGCAGGCGGTCTCCAAGTTGCAAGAACTGGGGTTGGAAGCTCTCCGTCATCCGCCCTACTCACCAGACCTTGCGCCTACAGACTACTACTTTTTCCAGAATTTGGATAACTTCTTGGCGGGAAAAAAATTCAATACCCGAGAGGCAGTACAAAATGCTTTTGAAGAATTTGTTGCCTCCCGTCCAGCTGATTTCTTTAAGAAGGGCATCAATAAACTGCCACTGCGTTGGCAAAGATGCATTGATTGCATGGGTGATTACTTCGATTAATACAAATAAAAAATACATGAAAAAAAATCGTTTAATTTTTTTCATACAAAACGGCAATTTCATAGGTAAAGACCTATTATTAAATTTGATTTGTTACAGCAGTAATGGCAACCATTATCATTTGGTTTAAATAGGTTTTTATTTTTATTAGGAATTTCATTTGTCTTTTATATAGGTAGCTTATTTTCTTTTAAATTTTGTGAATGAGAGAACGTTGTAGACATAACAGACTGTAGATCGGTGGACCATTTAATATTTTGCTAAGTACCTGGTACTTGTTGATGGGCCTACACTGTCCTCTCATACCTTTTAACACTGTAACTTGGAAACATTGTAAAAACCATTTACTTTTAAAAGAGTAACCGTGGAGTTTCTTGCCGGCTCTTCTCCATAGGAAACGACCAATTGGAACCGTGCACCTAGCTTCTGACGTTTCATAAGTGCCCTTGTAGGTTTATGTGAAATAAAAATATTTTGAATTTGAATTGAATTAACTTGTGGAACCGTCCGTTAGCGGTACCGTTGTCGTACGTGATGAATGAGTACCTACTACATAATGTACTTTGTTTTCTGCAATATTTCTTTAATTAGCCATAGCATAACTGTCGTAATATGGGTGTATCTACTACAAGTACAACTCTGCCTTATTCTTCGGGAAAACAAGCGGGACGTTATGAGTTCTTTCATTAGAGACTCGTCCAAGACAGACCAAAGAGTAGTAGATCAAGGGATTTCTTACTATTCCACGAGTGTTAGCCCAGTTATATAGTTATTTTCTGAAACAACTAAGGCACTTGCACAACATGTAACTGAACACTTTCTAAAGTCATGTTAAGAAACAAGAAAGGCGAGGTATGTACAAATTACTTTCACTCTACATTAGCAGGGTTTAGTTATAATTGCGTGAATTTTAGAATTTGTACGTTTGTTGGTATTAAAGTAGTAACGGCTTCCCGCAGATAAGCGCGTCGCGCTATTTCCGTGAAGTTTTCAAGTTCCACCCTAGTCGCGTCGCGCCTGTCTGCTGGAGCCTAAGGCTCTTTATCAAAGCGCTAGTCTGGTTAACTATGAAATGTACTACCATTCCTATTTTACCACCAAGGGTTCGTCTATTAATCACGTGATGTTTAATTGCAACTTTTTAACCCCCCTACCCCCCTGGTGATACGTGGTGAGGTTCTAGACTAACCCCCTACCCAAAATCACAAATAATATTCATCTTTTTATTGTGCCCCCTCTGTGCGACTTTCTCTCTCTCTCCCTCTCTTTATCTTTCTATTATACATATATGAGTTAATGAGTGTGTGTGTTCATGCGAGTATCGCGTAAGAAACTTTGTTCCTGCCGGGGGTCCCCAGACTGCACACGTTTTTAGGGTTCCGTAGTAAACAAGGAATCCTTATAGTTTTCCCATGTCCGTCTGTCTGTCCGCGGCTTAGCTCAGAGACGGTTAGTACTAGAAAGCTGTAATTTGGCATATGCCGACTGTGATAAAAACAATATTTTAATATTATACATATTAATCATGCCGACAGTGGTAAATTTTTTATTTTTTTACTATCACAGCTCAGTAGGCTTTACAGGTTAACGAGTAATAATCGACCAACTTAAATTTGCAGTTTGAAAAACATGATACCATTGTGAACACGGAACACCATGTGTGTGATCATGTTTTTCAAACTGCAATGTTAAGTTTGTTCTTGGGATACATTCATCCCATCAATAACTGTAACTTTATACAGGGTGGCAGGCTGGCAGGGATATTGACGCGAAAACCGTTAAACTGAATCTATGGTAACATTTTTCGCTGAATCTATGGTAACAATTTTCTCGTCGATGCCCCTGCCAGCCTGTATAACTGAGTGTCAGGAACGCATTCTCTCATCGGAAGGCGGAAAATTAGACGTAGATTAAATAACAATCCCACGTTCTATACAGGTAACGTAGTAAACAAGCCAGACCACGGCACCCTGGACTGGGTGAAGATCTGCGAGAAGTCTTCCAAGGTCATCACGTTCATCGACCTGGCTGGCCACGAGCGCTACCTCAAGACCACAGTGTTCGGCATGACCGGACACGCTCCCGACTTCGGCATGCTTATGGTAAGTGGAAAAGCTTGCAAAATCGTCATTATGAAGATCGTGGTATGCGGTTTAAATAAACTGTAATGGAAAATGATCTTCCTGAATGTTTGATAGCTTTTTCTTTCAATCAGTATTAACTCGAAAAGTATTTAACGGTTTGAATAAAAAAGTAACCCTCGTGATTTGAACATTAGATTATCATAACAAACATCTTTGTGTTCTTAATCTGGTACCAGCACCAAGCATTACTCTGCATTCTTAAATTAAATTCATCCTATTTTCGTCCACCCTAAACACCTTTTAAAATAATAAAGTAGTGACGTGTCCTTCTATTTTCTTAGATCGGCGCCAACGCAGGTATAGTGGGCATGACAAAAGAACACCTAGGTCTTGCGCTAGCCCTCTCCGTGCCAGTGTTCGTGGTAGTGACCAAGATCGACATGTGTCCCCCAAATGTTCTGCAAGACAACCTCAAACTGCTCATCAGGATCCTCAAGTCTTCCGGCTGCCGTAAAGTACCCGTCATGGTGAAGACGAAAGATGACGTCATTGTTAGCGCTACCAACTTTGTGTCACAGAGGTATGTTGGCAATGTTGTAGGCTAATAAAATAGCGTTGGTAGTTTCCTCTTCTTCTGGTTAAATTAAGTAAATAAAATGTAAGTTAATTCTGTTAAAAACAGATATCTAATGAAATTTCAATCCAAAGGCCTCTAAAACAACTGGATGTTCTGATCCGAAACAACTGTCTGATTCTGACTCTGGAACATTTTTGAAACAAATGTTCCAAAAACTTCTGCTATTATTTCAAAAATGAAACCTCCATTATCTCTGAATTTGGTTTTTTCTCAAGAGCTTCTCAGGAGTTTCTATATCAATTAATGTTATTTCAGGCTATGTCCAATCTTCCAAGTATCAAACGTATCTGGCGAGAACCTAGAGTTGCTGACGATGTTCCTCAACCTGCTGAAGACAAGGATGCCCTCGCAGGACGACAAGCCCGCGGAGTTCCAGATAGACGACACGTACTCAGTGCCGGTATGATATACAGGGTTAAATTTAATTACTTGGTGAACCTTCACTGATTATGATAAAATAGTAGATGACCTAGGGAGCAAACAACTATTTTTAAGGCGAGAGTGTTTCTTTGAATCCACAGCGCAGCGAGGGATTCAAAGTACGTCACTCGAGCTTAAAATAGTGTTGCTCCCGTGGTGAACAATCTACTTATTATCACCCTCTATGAGAAAAAAAAGGGTGCGAATATTCGCAGCCGCCATCTTGGATTTACATTTTGACCTAATTATCGGCTTAACACGTTAACTGTCCCCATACAACATTTTTCGATAACCACACGTCCAAATTTTTTTTGGTAATATTTTGTCTGAAAGTCCTATTGACAAGTCCTGACATATAGAGCAACTTAACTCAGAAGTCCATGAAGTTAGAGCTCATAGAAAGAGACAGGGGCGCGTGTACCGTTTACGCTACACGGACGTGATGGACCCACGTGGCTTGTACTGTATTCGGTACACTGGACAGGTAACGTGTTAAGCACCTTCGAAAACTATGAAAACGATACCCATGACGATTTTTTTTTTTAAATTGAATTATCTGAGATTCTGAATCCAAATATTTATAAATATGTCTTCCCCCAGGGTGTAGGCACAGTGGTATCAGGCACGACGCTGGCGGGAGTGATCCGCCTCAACGACACGCTACTGTTAGGGCCCGACCCGCTGGGCCGCTTCCAGCCCATCACCGTCAAGAGCATCCACAGGAAGCGGATGCCTGTGCCGGAGGTCCGGGGCGGGCAGACTGCCAGCTTCGCTCTCAAGAAGGTTAGTCAACGACTTGTTGCAATTGTAATAGCTCGACAAAACTATAGCCAATACAAAAAAAAAACCTGTTGAAAGGTGAATGATTATAGATAGATAGATAAACCATTTACTTAGCGCAGAAAAAGAAATAGCACAATACACAAAAGTACAATGGAAACACAATCTGCCTAGCTTTTCCCATCTATATTGGGGTCGGCTTCTAGTCAACCGGATGCAGCTGAATACCAGTATTTTACATGGAACGACTGCCTATCTGACCTCCACAACCCATTAAACTGGGTAATACGATACTCCTTGGTAAGACTGGTTGTCAGACTTTCGGGCTTCCGACGACCCGTAACGACTGTCCAGAATGATCGCCGGGACCAACGGCTTAACGTGCTTTCTGAGGCACGCAGGAGTCTCGGTAGGTAAAGATGGTCACCCATCCACAGGGATGGGTGACCATCCCCGGCAAGCGTAGCTTAATCTGATCGATCGACCCGTACGCTGTTTGTTACTTAGCCACAAGTACAATTAAATAATAACTAATTACATGAATAATAAGAAAAATGCCAATATACCAAAAAAGGAAGTCGTATAAGTATGAAAACCTCACCATGTTGTTTGGTTTAGTTTTATGATGAATGAACACATTTGTGAAAACTTTGTAGGTACACGAAGAATTGACATCTCGATCGTAATATTATTTGTTACACAAACAATAACACAACACAACAACAGCAGTGGTGGCTCAGTGGTAACGGCAGCGGCTAACGAGTTGTAGGTCGTATGTTCGACCCCTGACAGCCGCTTTACTTTTGTGTAAATTATTTCGTCACCACTGCTCTCAAAACGGTGAAGGAAAACATCATAAGGAACCCGGCATGTCCGAAAACCAAAATCGTCGAAGACATGTGACATCCACCAACCCGCACTGGGCCCGCGTGGTGGATTACGGCCCACTCCCTCTCACAGAGAGGAGGCCTGTGACCCAGCAGTGGGAACATTATAGGCTGATTATACACAAACAATTCAGAAATTCACAATTTTTGAGCTTCGTAGTCATGACTAAAATGAATCTTGTTCTGCAGATAAAGCGCTCACAAATCCGTAAGGGCATGGTGATGGTGTCTCCCGCGCTCAACCCTCAAGCGTGCTGGCAGTTCGAGGGCGAGATCCTCGTGCTGCACCATCCCACCACCATCTCCTCGCGCTACCAGGCCATGGGTATGTATAGGTCTCCATTTATCAGTGATTGAGCATGTTTTCGTTAGCTTCAATTTCAATATTATATTTAAAACTAAATACGAAACATTACATAAACGAAAATTGTTGAAAACGGGCTAAAATTAAAACCGGCGAAGTGCGTCCCGGATCACGCACAGTATCATTCTCTGTATTTGGGATGAATGCACAATATTGATTTTATCGACAGCAAAAATAAGTTTGTATGTCATACAATTTCTCGAAAAAACGATGTAAAACATCCCATATCTCAAATATATTGAAATATATTTAAAAAAAACGAAAAACAATCTTACTTTTTCTTTTAATTATGGGATCCAACGATACCCCACGTAAGCTACGGTTAACTTGTGTGTTCCATTGTTTTATTTTGGAGATAGACACTGACAAAGAGGCTCTGTTTATTTTAAGACCATTTGCACTATACTTTCGATAAGCTTACTCAGAGAGACGGGAAATCCACTTCATTGTAGAAACAACGACCGATACTTATACAGAGTGTAAAAGACCCATCACATAGCCTTTATCTACGTATCCTGTATACTCAACTAAGTAACGTTGAGCAAATTTTTTTGTTGGGTTTTTTTTTTGGCTTGCTGTATATGGCAGTCAAGCAACCAAGTAACACACGCAAAATATTGTGCTTATGAGTACATGCAATGATGGCGGAGTTGTGGGGTATTTAGTTTTCTTGAAAATTGAAATATTGACTTTCAATATCCAGTCCAATAACCAGAAAGTTCACAAGTATGGTCCAGTAAAAAAAAAACACAATGACAACAAGTGACACTCGGCTTCGTTATGCGTCTTCTTATACCCTTTATGTTCGTTAGTGCACTGTGGCAGCATCCGGCAGACGGCGTCGATCCTGACGATGTCTCGCGACTGCCTGCGCACCGGCGACAAGGCGCTCGTGCGCTTCCGCTTCATCAAGCATCCCGAATATCTCAAGAGGGGGCAGAGGATGGTGAGTTATTATACTGCCATTGGTAAACCTTGTATAGTCAACCTTGTAATTAATTACCACTTTTGACAAAATTTCCCAGTAAATTGAAACTTCACTAAGATTGAAACTATGTCACATGGCAAAAGCACCTGGGTAGCCTACAAAATTAAAATTTGATCAGGTTGCGTCAGTATGATTTCAGACCGTAACAATTACAGAATTATAATCATAAATATTAAAACTATCTTTCTCAGTTAAGCAAAAATAATCTTTACGTCATAAGATGTGACGGAGAAAGCTACGTTAGGGTGGTAATGTAATTTAAAAAGTTGACTTTATAGACATAGAGAGTGAATAAAAAAGATTCATAGCATTGGTTTTTTGTGCAGGTGTTCCGTGAGGGTCGTACGAAGGCAGTCGGCAACGTGCTGCGACCAGAGCCCGCGGCCGTGAAGACGCAGCCGCGCACTACGAACACGAGGCACGACCGACGCGCGCAGCAGTCGCACGACAAGCCCGACACGCATGCCACGCACGTGGTATGATGGCGGCACTAATATGTCACCTGAAATCAATTCGAAAAGACTGTCCTTACTTAGAGATTATTTTAATTTCAAAATCTGTGAATGTAGATCAAAATGTCTCGAATAGTTAAGGACAGCCAGCTAAAAACCGTTTTTCTATAACTACAATGGTTAAGGTGCCCTAAAATTCAAGACATGGAACTGACATTAAAAAAAAATTGAGAATATTTGCCTCCTCTCTGTATAGAAATATGTGACAAGCGAAACGATTATTACAAGAATCCATTGTTATTATATTTTGCAGCAAGAGAGTGACGTGACGGCGACAGACTCACCGTTCGAGGTGCAGGCCGACAAGCGCGGCGCGGCGGGCGGCGGCGGCGCGGGCGGCGCGGGCCGGCGCCCGCGCAAGCGCCACGACAAGCCGCCCGACGCGCCGGCGCTCGCCGCCGCCAACTAGCGCGCCGGCCCTGCACGCACCACAACCTGCTGTACGTGCGGCCTGCCGCCAGGCCGGCTCCGCGGCGCCGAGCGGCCCGAACCGGGAGGTCTACAGATATTTTCTAGCAGTACGAGAGACTAGCGCTAGGGAGTGACATTTTTAATATTCTCCGAATTTATGAAGATATTGCCAGATCTTAATAAAAATTCAAAATTACAAATGACAACCGTGTGAAACTTTGAAGTTTGAAAGTACTCCTGTAAATATTTTTCTTTATAGTTCTAAGAAATTATTTTTATGTTTAATTAACTTCCCTGGCGCAGCTAATTCGGTCCAGAAGCACTAAATCAGAGTACAAGGTACTTAGGTCTCATGACGATGCTGCGTTACTAGGTGTAACGTATGCGGTACAGTTCTATATCTAACGTAGTGTGTGTTTACTGATTAGTACACACTATTGGACGACAGTTACATGTTTTTGATTATACTAATAACTTTATAGATGGTCTCTAATCTATCTTGTAAGGTTTCTGAAAATTCGTCAAGTTTATATTAAATATATTTTTCATAGTTCAACAATATAACTGCATATGTAACATATAACAGTACAACAGGAACAGAACATGCGACCTTTGCATATTGATTTTTTATATTTTTATCAGAATTGCTATTTTTTGTTACTAAAATTCTAATTAATATAAGCAAGATTCTTGAAGAATAGTTTTGTTTTGGAATTTATAATTTTATTTTGCTTGATTATACTGATTTCAATGTGATTGATACTTTCATTGTGGAGTCTAGGTTCAATCAACATGCATGCTGTTCAGTTGTGACTCTGAGCAGCAGTAGTGAGTGACAGAGAGATGAATCTGTCGTATCTTATAGTTGGAACTATTACAAATAATGCAATAATATTAGTTAGTGAGGCTAGCTGCTCTACTCCATATCATAACTCAGTATTTTGATTACTTCACAGTACCATAACTATGTGATTTTTGTAGTATAAGTTAATGAATATTTTTATGGTTTTTTCAGAGTGAGTGAAATAAAACTAGCTCGGATTAACTATGCAGTATTATTTAATGCCTACAAGTGAAAAAGTAATGGCTAAATACACATGTAGCAGAATTTTAGACTAAACTAAAACTATTTACATTATTTCTTCAATTGTTTCTTAGCATCCTGAATCCCTTCCTTTAAGTTTTCATTTAATTTTTTTAAGAATGACATGATTCTGTTAACTTGTTCAGGATTTAACTTATCCATGTCTGCCAACTTCTCCTTACTCCTGTAGAACACGGACACTGCCATCTGTGCAGCGCGCCTCACAGGGTACGACTCTGCGATCTTCTGCACAAGGCGTTCATTGTTGACGAGGTATCTTAGTAAAGCTCTGAGAGGCATTATGTTGAGATAAGTCACTTGAATGACGTTTCAAATGAGCACATATTACGATACTTCTGTAAGAGCTCTCTTTTCAGCCTCAGCTGTGTTCTCAGTATTTCAAACTGCTTCAACTGGTCCTGCTTGTTGTAATCTATGCCAGGCAACCGCTTTATCTGTAACAAACCATAGCGCATAAACTTTTATATCTCAGACTTTTATGTTATGTAAACTAACCTACAATACTGATAATGCCAAATAAATTCGAAACTGAACAGATGCTATGATATAATGATTTAGGAATTACAGTCTGATTCTGAATTACCTGAGTACGCGCTATATCAAATTTCTTTTGCAATTCGAGCACCCGTTGACTGCAGTCTTGAGATTCCCTGGCTTTGGCAGAGTTGTCATGGAAGTCTCTCTCAACACTAAAAAATTAAAATATTTACAAAATATAAGTAAGTATATACAGACTTAAAATGATGACGTTTATCTAAATATATGAGCACTAAAAAGTACCTGCGTATTATTTCGTAAACAATCGGTAAGAAATCTACATCTACGTCTTGCACGGATAAAGGACTAAAGTTGTTTTGTTCAGAATGATCAGTGTTATTTTCCATCGTATGAAGGTGGCATGAGCTGTACACAAATGAAAAAAACGCACTTGCCTAATTTTAAACGCTATCAATAAATTAAAATCTAATTTTACAAAAGAATACCAACGAGGCGAGCAGACTACTAATGGCATTAATGTCAATGTCATTTTTTTGTCACTGTGGTCCTCTGTTGTCAGTCACTAAAATCTTATTTTTTTATAATAGCAATCATGCTGATTTTCTTGCATGAGCTATTAGGGGAACTTCAGACGACCAACCAGTAAATCTGATTTGAATATTTAAGCTTTGAAATGAGTATTCAAAAGAGCTTTATGTTTGAATGAATGTGTTGCTAAATTTTGCGTTAAGCGTCTATTTTGCATTACACCACTGCACGACGATCAATCTGGCAATAAAGTAAAGACAGTTTTCAAGACACCGCAAAGCGGTTGGTCGACTCTTCGTGTGACCAAGGGCTGGCCTATTTTTCGGCCAGAGAATGAGCATTGCCATACCACGTGACAATGTTGCCAGCCTTTTGGGCACTTTTCCTGTTGACAGCGATGCCGACGACTGCCGATTTTGATGCCCTATGATATGACTGTTCCCACCCCACCCCTTCTTATACAGGGTGTAAAAAGACACATCACAAAGCCGTAAACTACGCATACTGTACGTATAGCTAAGTAGCTTTGCGCAAAAATTATTGCTGGGAACCGTAATTTTTTTTTTTTAATAAAAAAAAACAAGTTTTTATTGCGCGCAATGTAACGCGAACCCACGCTTGAATGAACGGATTCAGTGTTAGTTAAGCTCCGCCCCTACGCTACGTAGGTAGGTACTTATTGTTCATTGCGTTTTTGTAACTTCAAATGCGTAATCTGTTAAGAGAAATCTAAAATTCAGGTAATGTTTGTTTGGAAAAAAGTTTCGTATTATCGCATAGAATTCATTTTCGTGAAAAAGTAAAAAAAAAAAATGCGACTTTGACCTTCAATATCTCCAGAACCAGTGGATTCCCAGGTATGGTCTAGTGGAAAAAAATGATGCAAATAATGGGTAGAATATGTGGCTTTCGGCTTCGGAAAGTGTCTTTTTACACCCGATATTTGTATTTATTTATTTATTTATTTATTTATTGATAGGAGAACCAACAGCTATAACAAATGGATAACAGTAGTTTGTATAGTTAGTTAGTTCATTTAAATAAAGTAAACAAGTTATATGGATTGAACAAATATCAGATTGATTGTCCAGAGCCCTTCAATGATGGTGTTGTGAAACTACTTTTATGCACTTCCATTGGACAACTCTAGTATTCACATAGACAATGAAAGAAGCATGTTTTGACTTTTTTTATTCTCAATTCTATTTTGTCTTGACTTAAAAGCCTCAGTAGCCAGCTCATTTTTCAAGAAGAAAGCAACATGGGATAAAGTTACATGCTCTGTGGGAACGCTGTCAGTTTGACATCATAGATTTTTTTGGCAAGTTGCTTGTTAAATGGTTCATGGAGTGGCGTTGTGTTTATTATGACAATTTCTAATTAAAATTCACAAAAAATGGATGAAGTTGCTAAATTAGAACATCTTTCGCTTGTGTCGAAACTCTGCACTGAGCTTGACAACCATTTAGGATTGAATGATAAAGATTTAGGTAAGTTCAACGTCTAAACATAATGTCGTTACTTTCTTCATTGGTTTTCTTCCTCATGCTATTCAATTTTGTCTTTACTAGGTATTTGTTTGTGGATTCAGGCCATGTAATTCGCGTAGAATTTCTTAGTTTCAATCTTGTGCATGTTCATTCAAGAGTTACTATGCATTGATTTCGACATTTAATAACCGCATGCCTAGTCCTGGTGGCTGAGACAATTTCTTTTTAATGAGCTTGCTTTTTCATGGGTGTAGGTGGAAACTAAGAAATGTCAACTCTTTTTATAGGATCTACTATACAAAGACTTTACTTTTGCTTCGTCTACTAACTCCACCCAACAATTCTATTGGAACTAATTAAACTACAAGCACAACAATTCCAACTGAACTAATATTTATTATAAAATTTTCAGCTGAATTTATCATTGATATAGCTGACAAGAATCCTACATTTGACTGTTTCAAGAAGGCGCTCATTGAAAATGGAGCTGAGTTTTCAGATTCTTTTATGACCAACTTATTGCGTATCATACAGCACATGAAACCTGTCAACAACACCACACAGAAAGGTGAAACTAGTAATGAAAGTTCAAACCCATTGGCTAATAAGTTTCCAGGGCTAGCAATAGCCAATGAGAAGCCTCCCACATTCTCATCAGATGAAGAGAGTGAGGAAGAAGAGGATGATAAGAAAAACAAAAGATTAACAGCTAAAGAAATATTCAAAGATGAATCAAAGGGCAAAACAAATGATGCTGT
The DNA here is from genome assembly GCA_914767755.1 of Agrochola circellaris. NCBI lineage: Eukaryota > Metazoa > Arthropoda > Insecta > Lepidoptera > Noctuidae > Agrochola > Agrochola circellaris. The sequence goes on from OU611849.1 coordinate 2,358,287, forward strand.
AGTTGATCAAGCTATGGCTGAGTTGGAAGCCCTGGCACCATCACAAGCAGCTCCTGTAAAAGAACCTCTAAAGAAAGAAACTGTAAGAGCTGATGTCAAAAAGAGGGAACAAAGTCTCAGTCCAGAGCGCAAAGACATTAGTAGAAAAAGAGAAAGGTCTAGAGATAGGGATAGAAAGAGCAGGTCCAGAGAGAGAGAAAGGGATAGAAAAAGTAGGCGTAGCAGGAGTAGAGACAAGAGGAGCCGCAGTAGAGACCGTAGGAGTAGAAGTAGAGATAAAGACAGAGACCGAAGAAGACAGTCCAGGAGTCGCCCCACCTCTAGTCGTCATAGGTCAAGAGACAGGCAAAGGAGATCAAGATCTAGGGGAAGGGGATCCCCATCTAGAAGTAGGACATCCCCAAGTAAAGGGAGGTCATCTCCACCTAGAGGAAGGACATCTCCAAGTAAAGGGAGGTCATCCCCATCCAAACGAAGGTCATCACCTCCAAGAGGGAGGGGCTCACCATCTCATGAAAGAGAACACAAATATGGTGACTATGGCAAGAAGTTTAGGAAGAAGAGCCCTGAGGTTGAAATGAGTGATGACCCTGAGCCTGGGAAAGTAAGTACCAGTTTTTTATTTTCTTTGTTTAGCTTGTGTTGTCACTGCGTGGCAAAGTACCAGTTATTATGTATTTCTTATTATGCCATGATGTTAAAAAGAAAAGAAATGTTAACAAATGAATAAAAATATTGTTTTTCAGATGATTTTGTTCAGACATGTTGACTGACAATTTTCTATATTTTGTTCTTGGTGAAATAATATTTTGTAAGTAATTTTGTCTAGTCTTTTTTTTAATAACAATTCACCTTTTTCTCAGATCTACAGTGGAAGGGTAGCGAACATAGTGCCATTCGGTTGTTTTGTTCAAATCGAGGGTGTGAGGAAGAGGTGGGAGGGTCTGGTGCACATCTCACAGCTGAGGACGGAAGGCCGCGTCACCAACGTGTCTGATGTCGTCAACAGAGGAGATAAAGTTAAGGTAACATACAAGACTAGTTTACAATCTGGTTAAACCTGTTAAACCATTGCTTACTAGAAGCCATTTACATGTGAGCGCTCAACGGTTTTCACAATTCTATTTATTTTCATTGTAAGTGTATTTTTCTTATGAACAATGCTGGTTCATGCGACATTTGTCGGGTTAAAATAAATTTAATTACTAAAATGTTTAAAACCATTCTTTCAATAGAAACAAGTTTTGTCGACGGAAGAATAGACAAAATAACAGATTCACAAATACAATCTGTCATTTTTCTATTCTTCCATCGACAAAACCCATTTCTATGGTGGTCATGTTATAACCTGATCAATTTGCCAAAATATAAGCTACTTGTTTCTGCGTACTTTGGAATCTGTGCCGGAGAGTCCATTATGTTAAAAGTTATCATTTAATGTTTTGTATTCTTTCAGGTTAAAGTATTGTCAATGACTGGACAGAAAGTATCCCTTACCATGAGGGATGTGTGTCAAGAAACTGGCAAAGACCTGAACCCAGCATCACATGCACATTTGGAGGTAAATGATAAAATAAAGCATAACAGGGTTCTTCAATTTTATGGTTATATAAAAATGTATTTAAATTTAAATCTAATTATTGTGTTACTGATCACATCACATATTTCACATATTAGGCTGAACGCGAGGGTCGCAATCCGGATCGTCCTCCACCAAACGCCACAGTGTTGGCAGGTCTACAGGGCGGCCTCGATCCTGACGAAGACTCCAGCCGGAAGAGGGTCACCAGGATCTCCAGCCCTGAACGTTGGGAAATCAAACAGGTAAGTGAATCAAAAGAAACTTCTCGCACTTTTTATTATGAAAAGTTTGGTCAGACTGAAGTAATAAAGGGAAATATTTCACTGATCCTCTAAAAAGTTATTGGGCTTCCAAAGATGCACACTTTTTTAAAATAAATGAGACTGTTTTTAACTTTCTGGCCTTTTCTCATAATTGGTCGTAGTAACTAAGCTAGATTATAACTGTGACTCCAAAATATGAATTACTTGAGGTTTACATAAAGAGCGCTTATAGTGTTCGACAATATTTTTAGAAAATCAAAATGGGGATTATTTGAGGTACAATTAGATACATGCCATTAATAAACTAATTTCTACTTCACAGATGATATCATCAGGCGTAATAGACAAGAGCGAGTTGCCGGACTTCGATGACGAGACAGGATTGTTACCAAAAGATGAAGACGGCGAAGCTGACATTGAGATAGAACTCGTAGAAGAAGAACCTCCGTTCTTACAAGGTCACGGCCGCGCGCTACACGACCTGTCACCTGTCAGAATTGTGAAGAATCCGGATGGTTCCCTGGCACAAGCTGCCATGATGCAGTCAGCGCTATCCAAGGAGAGAAGGGAACAGAAGATGATACAGAGAGAGCAAGAGATGGAGAGTGTACCTATGGGACTGAATAAAAACTGGATAGATCCTCTGCCAGAGAGTGATGGTCGAGCTTTAGCTGCCAACATGAGAGGCACTGGCATAACTCCTCAAGATCTACCAGAGTGGAAGAAGCATGTGATTGGAGGGAAGAAGTCTTCTTTCGGCAAGAAGACGAATTTATCTCTTTTGGAGCAGAGGCAGTCTCTGCCTATTTATAAGTTGAGGGATGAATTGACGAAGGTGTGTATGAATTACTCTTCCTATCTATCTACTAGGTACTCGGCTCAATCCATTACTTATTGAAAATAACTCTAAAACTTATTTTATGTTCAGTATGTAATATCTTAGTTATTTTTATATCTTTCAGTAACTGATTTTTACAATGATCACAATTAACGACAGCGAAAGGCACGGCTGGCGATAAAATGGCGTTGAATCGTTATGCCGCTGCGTTTGGTAGAAATTATCATCAATCGGAATATACCCACTATTGTAATTGCCCTTATAAACTATACTTTATTTCAAATAATAAAAACTTAACTACATTTTTTTCACCAACCCAGGCTGTAGCTGACAACCAAATCCTGATAGTAATTGGAGAGACAGGTTCTGGCAAAACAACCCAAATCACTCAGTACCTCGCGGAATGCGGTCTGACCGCTCGCGGTAAGATCGCGTGCACGCAGCCTCGTCGTGTGGCCGCCATGTCTGTGGCCAAGAGAGTGGCCGAGGAGTTCGGCTGTCGGCTGGGGCAGGAGGTCGGCTACACCATCCGGTTTGAAGACTGTACGAGTCCTGAAACTGTGATCAAGTGAGTATATGCTACTTTCGCCATCTTTTTTCGCGGCTTCGTCCGCGTGGGCCCAAATTTTTATCTGAAACAAAACTAGCCTCAGTTACTGCTTGTAAAATCAGCTATCTCTCAGTGAAAGTCCCGTCAAAAACAAACAGAAAGACAACAAATTTAAAGTACCGTAAATACTTTCACTGACTTTACAGTCACTTCAATTTTATTTATTTGTGTGATTAGTAACTTATTCCATTAAAAAAAACCTGTAAGAAATCGACACGTGATTCACGAGGCATCCTCAGGATGACGATTGATTTGTCGCGAACCCACGCCGAGCGCCGGATGCAGAGAGAGGCGCTCGGCGTGGCGTGTTGTCCGTCACTCAGATAATAAAAAAATATTAGACACGTAATTTTAGCTTTATCATATTCATTAAAAAAATACTGAGATAAAACTGGGGTTCGCTACGTCACAACTCGGTAAAAATCTACCAAGGCCGTGACATCAGGCACACATTTTAACACGAATGTATCACCGTAATCTTTTGTTTATGTAAAAAGAGTATAACCTACCTGATGGTCAATTTTAATTTTTTTGTTGATATAGCGGCAATAGAAATACACAATCTGTGAAAATTTCAGCTGTCTACCTATTACGGTTCATGAGATACAGCGCGCTGACAGACAGACGGAAATAGGAGGATTAGTTATAAAATTCCGTTTGGGTTTTCGGGTACGGAACCCTAATTAAAGTCGCTTTTCGGGTCGCATTTTTTGTAAAATTATGTTCATAACTCGAACTACATGCACTTTTGAAATGTCAAAAGAAGTCTGTCAGTCAGAAAAAGGAAGCTAGTGTCCCAAAACGCTTGCTCTAAAACGTACTGGGTTCCTATGGAGAAGAATGGGCAACAAACTCCAGGACATTCTTTTAAATGAAAATACACGAACACTGTTATTCTTCTCGCAGGTACATGACAGACGGTATGTTACTCCGCGAGTGCCTCATGGACCTGGACCTCAAATCCTACTCCGTCATCATGTTGGACGAAGCTCACGAGCGCACCATCCACACAGACGTACTCTTCGGTTTGCTCAAACAAGCCGTCCAGAAACGACCAGAACTCAAACTGATCGTCACTTCCGCCACCCTAGACGCCGTCAAGTTCTCTCAGTACTTCTTCGAAGCTCCCATCTTCACTATCCCTGGTAGAACCTTCCCTGTCGAAGTTATGTATACCAAGGAACCGGAAACTGATTATCTGGACGCGTCTCTGATAACTGTGATGCAAATACATTTGAGGGAACCGCCAGGAGATATTCTACTGTTCTTGACTGGTCAGGAAGAGATTGATACAGCGTGCGAGATTCTTTACGAAAGAATGAAGTCTTTGGGCCCTGATGTGCCAGAACTAATCATTCTACCAGTATACTCCGCGTTGCCCTCTGAAATGCAAACACGTATCTTCGAGCCAGCACCCCCCGGCTCAAGAAAGGTCGTCATAGCTACCAACATTGCGGAAACTTCGCTGACCATAGACGGAGTTTATTATGTCGTCGATCCTGGATTTGTGAAGCAGAAAGTTTATAATTCGAAGACGGGAATGGACTCTTTGGTTGTGACGCCTATTTCACAGGTAAATACTATTGTATCGAAAAATAAGTGATATTAAAAAAAAAAAACGAGCGAGCCTTACAGTAGGCATATGCCGTGTAACATCTGACATCTCACCTTGGTGATAAGCAACATTAAAGAGGCGTCAAAGTCGTTTCTGATGGCCAACTCTAGCACCGCACGCGCTCATTGGTCAAATCAAATAGCGCGCGCTTCCCCGGCTTCCTGTGACACACTTCCGTCCCTTTTCACGAAATCACTCCCACAGATGTGATTACTTAGATTTTTTTTTATTTAGATTGCTCGAAAGTGAAAGGAAAGATGTTACACAAAAAAAAAAACGAATATTTTCAAGATCATGTATGGTTTTCACTGTTTAAAATTTATCATCTTTATTGATCTTCCTTTATTGAATGTGTGTTTGTTTGGTACAGGCAGCAGCAAAGCAGCGAGCGGGTCGCGCTGGCCGGACGGGCCCCGGCAAGTGTTACCGACTGTACACGGAGCGCGCCTACAGAGACGAAATGTTACCCACGCCAGTGCCTGAGATACAGCGTACCAACCTTGCCACCACCGTAAGTATTTACTGCAGTAACCATGTCAGGGACATCAGAGAAACGGTTTGGTTCGATTCCCGATCAGATCCCTGATGTTTAGCTATCTGGGTTCTATCAATGTTAATATCTCCTTTGAAAGTAATCTTCTATTTGGCCTGTATCCTGAAAAGATGTTACGTCATCAATTTCGATTTAAAACTGACATCTGTTATAGTAAACACTATTCAAAAACCATTCGTTTCAAATCTCAAATATCGCACCCCTAGATAAAAACCCCACTAACTCAAAAAGTACGAGTTTCGAGTTAGTGGCTTTATCGAATTCCTGACACCTTCCCTTACATCAATAGTCATTTCTGAAAAATTTGGTTTTTTGAGTTGCCGGAGTCTTCATCTAGGGGTGCGATATGTATTCTTAATTTGAAGTTAAGTTTTAAATTAACGACATACGTATATTTGACAGGTACTACAACTAAAGACGATGGGTATCAATGACTTGTTGCACTTCGACTTCATGGACGCGCCGCCGGTGGAGTCGCTCATCATGGCGCTAGAACAACTGCACTCCTTATCCGCGTTAGATTCGGAGGGATTGCTCACCAGGCTTGGTCGCAGGGTATGTAGACCAAAACAATCGACGCTTAACATAGACATCACTTTTAATGCTTATTAAAAATAAACCGTACATTGTATGAAATAGAGTTCATTATGCGAGATTTTATAGTTGGTATAGTTATTGCATTTCACGAACCGTAATATACCGTATGCCGAAGACATAAATCTCATGGCGCGCGCTAGTGGTTTGCAACCATTCTATCAAGTTCAAAACGTCTCTATTTATCACCTAACTAAAAAAAACTCGTTTAACTTTACAGATGGCCGAATTCCCGCTCGAACCAAACCTATCAAAAATCCTAATCATGTCTGTAGCACTACAATGCTCAGACGAAATCCTGACCATAGTGTCAATGTTGAGCGTCCAGAACGTGTTCTATCGACCCAAAGACAAGCAGGCGCTGGCTGACCAGAAGAAGGCGAAGTTCAACCAGCCAGAAGGCGATCACCTGACCTTACTAGCTGTTTATAACAGCTGGAGGAACAATAAGTTCTCTAATGCATGGTGCTATGAGAACTTCGTGCAGATCCGCACGTTGAAACGAGCGCAGGATGTTAGGAAACAACTGCTTGGTATTATGGATAGGTCAGTCGTTAGTTATATTTATTGATTAAACTTTATGCAACACAAAAGGCAGCCACGACAAAAAAGTCAACTAAAAAGGTATAGACGAGACATCACAGACAGACAAATTAAAAATCCGGAGTCACACGCGTAATGGCTGCTACACACGACGCCGGCGGCACTGCCGCACAAAGGAAATGGAGGCGCAAAGCCCGCACGAAAAAGCACGTGCCGCGCGGCAAAAACCGGCAGGTTTTGTGTGTAGGAGCCATTAGGGCATAACGCGAACAGATTACGGTCAAGGTTGCCTGAAGAGATCGCAGTAAGCGATAAGGCCGCCCATTGTATATTTTGTAGTGTATTACTTTTTCTTTATGTAATGTATAATCTGGTGTACAATAAAGTATATTTATATATTATATATATAATAAATTACGTGTGACTCCGGATTTAAGCTGACTTTTTTGTCATAGTTGGGTTTTAGTTTTTATAACATTTATTTTTATTTAAATTATTTTGGGGTAATAGTATATAATTTTTTAAATGTGCTACTTAAGCCCTTTCATTTGGTACCCGACAAGACATCATTAAAAAAAAAGTACCGCTCAAAGTCATAACCCTCCTTTTTGCTTCGCCGTAGTCGGGTAAAAACAGACTAAAAGTCTTAGGCATTCTTTACCAGTCAACTAAGAATGGTGGAGAGATGGCATGGGAAGGGCATTATAAGCATAAATCTTACGAAAATAGTTGCTGGATAACGCCTGAACCTATTTGTGTTAGGACACCTGGTTCTTCGCTTTCTGCACCCAATCAATGACTATTAATAATTTATAAAAAGATAATGTCATCATCATTTCAGCCTAAAGACGTCCACTGCTGGACATAGGCCTCCCCCAAACACCGCCACTTCGACCGGTTCTGTGCTTCCCGCATCCAGCGACAATAATAATATGACCTTCCAATCCCCCTCTATTGTCTCATTAAAAACCAAGCTGGGTTAAGTTAATTTATTCCTTTATTTTAGTAACCATAACAAATTATAAATATTACATATTAATATTATTAATTATTTTAGTGACCATAATAAATCTCTATTTATTGCTTCAACAGGCACAAGCTGGACGTGGTATCCGCGGGTAAGAACACAGTGCGCATACAGAAGACGATATGTTCCGGTTTCTTCAGGAACGCGGCTAAGAAGGACCCACAGGAGGGGTACAGAACTCTGGTGGACAGCCAGGTGGTCTACATACATCCTTCTAGTGCACTCTTCAATAGGCAGCCGGAATGGTAAGATTTTAAGTTTGGACTTGATAAATACTTTAAAAAAAGTTTTTTTTTTCTTTTTTTTGGTTCTCTGTCATCATAACTTAGTCCCGGGTTTTTTGGGTTCGCATCAATGCCCGAAAAGCCCTAAACCCATGGGAACATAAACCTTTATTAGGGTTTCCAATATTTTATTAATTTATGTATTTACATACATAAACTCACGCTTTTTTGTAATGTAATATTTTTTTCATAATCAGGGTAATCTACCACGAGCTCGTCCAAACTACGAAGGAGTACATGCGCGAAGTGACCACCATAGACCCGAAGTGGCTGGTGGAGTTCGCACCCGCATTCTTCAAGTTCTCTGATCCCACCAAACTGTCCAAGTTCAAGAAGAACCAGAGACTAGAGCCGCTCTACAACAAGTACGAGGAACCGAACGCCTGGAGAATATCAAGAGTCCGCAGGAGAAGAAATTAAACTGTCCACTGCCAAGGCTAGATCTAATTTACTTCAAATTATATTGATAAGGAATGCGAAATTTTGTTTTACTCTAATACTTACTTTATTTACACATTCATAAGGTTGTTGTTTGTTTAAGTGGAAATAACATCAATGGGAAACAATGATTTGAATAGACGATATAATATATCGAATGTACTACTAATATGTGGAGTACTCATCTGGCCCCTATCTTACATTCGATTTTTATGATCGGATATGACAATGTATAATCTTTCTATTCGATAATAAAAATCGAATCGCTCCCCGAACAAGCCTGAACAAACCCGTTAGCAAACTAAGGGACGTGATACTACAGTCGGGAACAGTGGCCTTGCCACAAGGAGGGGTTACGTGATATGTTCTATCAGCAGGGTGGTCTCTATTGGAAATTTTGTTTATCATATAACGGGCACCCTGTTTATCGGAGAAGAACAGGGATTCATTCATCAACTTTTTAAACGCTATTGTATTTATTACGCTAATGTATATAATATACTCTAATAGCGTATAAAATAATAGTATGTATAGTATGTATTTCGTTCCATTTATGCGTTAAAACATTTTTATGTCATTGGGTTGGATGAATCAGTTGATGTGTAACGAAACGTATACTTGAACATAATTTATATGTTTTAGTGTTAGATTGGATGTAATTATATTATATTGAATTGTACATAATTATACTTTCCCACTTGTGAATTAAATAACATAAGAAAAAAAAAAACGAAACGTTAATGTCAAAATCAAAACTCAAAGTGAGGATCTGTCAGTTCTGTCATTAACTGTCTGCTGTCTGTGATTGAAGATTTTTACAAAAATAGTTAATTTATGGAATAAAATGAGCTGAAACAGCGTAGCTAGTTACGCAATACTTCTAATAATTTATCGTAAAACTCTATAATAAAATTTAAAGAGCCATGGACTTCTTTTCGGAAATAATCGGCGAAACAGTGATTCTTGGAATAGATACCCTTATTTTGGGCTTTTGTGTGAAACAGCTGAGCAAATGTAAACATATCCTGAATGCCTTGCAGGTAACCACAATACCTTTGATTACTACGATTAGATATAATCTGTAATAACAATTTTATTCCACCTATTACAAACCTTGGTTATACCGTGTTGCTGATAGTAGTCTCTTAAACTTTAATGTAATGTCTAATTGTTCGTATAGCTATACGCAAAATTAGACTTTACCTACATTTGCATTTTATATTTTCCATCCAACAATATTAATTTGTAGAATCACCATTAGAATTACCTTTGCCTGTCTTTTATTATTTAAATTTATTCAGTATCATAAAAACATTGCAGACAGCTCCTGTGCTGGACATAGACTCGACGCTGAACAAGGAGATAAACAAGTACTCCAACAACACCATCCCGTATGTGGTGATCAGGGGACTGGTGAAGCCACTCGGCAACCCCATCACCAGCAACTACAACAACTCAGTGACAGGTGTGGTACAGAGGTGAGGATTAAAAACCATTGTTGTTAAAAAGAAGTCTAAGTAATATGTGTCAGAAACATGGTACACAACATAGGATGTTCATACATTACTAAAAGCTCTACATGTTTCATCATTAACTGATATACAAATATTTGTTACAAGATTTATATAAGTGAGTCAGTAAGGATAAAGTTAGATGGATTAAAATAAATTGGAATACATTATAATTATTATATTGTTACTCTGAGTTAAAAATAATCCTTTTCCCATTACAATATTGGCAGTTACAAAAGTTCCTAATATTTTGTTTTATCCTTTTGGGTCTTATCAATTTTCTTATTGTTGTTCTGCTTGTTCTAAAATATGAAAAATCTTCATGTAGACCTCATACTATCTTGCAGCTACAATGTTATTTAGCTATATTGCATTCTGTAGGAATTGGTATGTTTGTTTCATCTTTTCTTGTATCTGAATGAACTACATGAGAGTATCTCAAAAAGTGAAAAAATATCCAGTCTGCAAGGTATAGTATGAACAGGGTGGAGTAGCCCTGTTCAAACCTTGTACCACAGTATAGTTACTATCACATGCAATTATATTTGCAGACAGTTGTCTGCTAAAATAATAGTAACTATATACAAGTACTAGATAGTAACTATACTGTGATAAAATTCTTCAAAATAATGAATTAAATATGTACATCAACTACTCTATTTTGCATTACTTGTAACAGAAACAAGGTTATGAAGTGTGTGCTTAATAAATATATATAACACTAATGTAAAGAATTATGAGCACTTCACACACTTCTGTAAACTGATATCCAAATAGATTAGTTAATCATAACAGCTTGTCTTGAGGGGAGGACAACTGTTGACCATCTGTGTTTAGTACTTACCTGTGATTAACACTTCAAAAACGATTCTGTTCTAATAATGCTGATATTTTGCACATTTATAAGTTTATGTTTTTAATGTTTCGTGTTTTATTCATTTCAGGCTCACAATCAAAGAGCATGTAATAGCTAGGACATCCGCAGGTTTCTGGTCGGACCAGACACGCACTATACATGAAGTGTGCAACTGCACACCCTTTGTGCTCAACAATGGCAAGTTTAGCATTGAGGTGGTGGATGCACTCACTGCCGAGTTACTTGGTAAGGAAATCATTTTTGTTTTTATAGTTTAGTCCTACATTTCAGATAAAAGAATTGTTGGTTATTTTGTTGGTTTGGTAATGCGATTTGAGTTCTAATACATAATGCAAAGGTGTCTTCTCATCATCTCAATTTTTTCTGTTTTAGTGGATTAGAACTAAATAAATGTATCTAGGTTAGCCCTTTCTCTTTATTAGTCTTAAACTAAATGGCAACTTATTTAAATTTGAATACTTTGTAATCGCTGTGACCTTTCAGGATTCATTTCAGGTGCTGGACACCTTGAATGTATCATCTACCATCGAATGTATCATATATCGTTACCTTACCACATGAGTGGCATAAAATATTTGAGTTAAACTTCACAGACATGGACGTCATATCAGACAAGTTCGAGCCCATGTCTCCTGGTGTCATCGACCACGTGTGGGGATTTTTCTCTGGCGTGCGTCAGCGAGGTCTGCAGACCATGGAAGAGATGCTTCGGGACGGCTCCTACATCACGGCCATAGGAGAGCTCAGCCGGAGTAACACTGGCGAGATGAAGATACAGCCGCCTAAAGATGGCCTCCCCTTGTATCTGACGACAGCTACTAAATCAAGTTTGCTGAAACGGCTGGCCAGTTCAAGGGACTTTCTAAGGTACTATTATTATTCATTTATTTAAGGCAACTATCATTGAAATACAATACACAAAATATATAAAAAATACTTTTAAATTAATATAATTATAAAAATATAAAATCAAACCATTGATTAATACGTAAACTTGGCGACTTATTGGTATGGTGAACATGGGTCTTTCCAGAGATGTGATACGCAAGAAAGCGCCAAACTAGCTACTTAGCAATTAAATTGGTCTTGTCTAATTAAAATATTAAATTCACAGAGTACTGCTAGTAATTTTCGGCACGGTAGCAGCAGCGGCGTCGTGTCGCGTGGCTTACAAGTACATGAAGCGTCGCCGGCGCCGTGCGCTCGAAGACTCCATGAAGAAACAGCTCGCGGCTGGGCGCCGGGAGCGTCGTGCGCATGCGCGGGAGAAGAACCTCGCCGATGTTCAGCTGTGTGTAGTGTGCACGGAAAACCCTAAAGAGGTATGCACCACAATACCACATAGTCCTATAGGTATTAGGTACAGTCAACAACGACAGACGATTCGCAGCTTTTTTTTTTTTAATGATTATTTTACAAAATAACCAGAGCAGTTGTAATATTAATTAAACAATCAAACAACAAAAACTCAACTAATAACTAAAATGCTGAGTAAAAGTCAAATGAATGATTTTGTGTCAATTTAGATAAAATGTAAAATTGACAGTTTTGATGGACTTTCGTTGCAGACCGTAAAAGTTTATGCAGGGCCAAGATAACAAATAGGTATTAAACTTTATCATAATTAATACAATTTTCCAGATCATCTTGCTTCCCTGCGGCCACGTGTGCCTCTGTGAGGACTGTTCAGACAACATTACTGACCACTGCCCGATCTGTCGCGAGAGGATAGATTCCAGAGCACCAGCTTTCATAACGTAGACGTAAACATACCGTAAACACGTATTATAGTCCTTGCAATTCACAAGCTCACGTCCTGTGACATGTCATAAATTGGTATGATTGACGCGCGTTCGTGAAATCAAAAACTATGTTGATGACTACAGATTGTTCACTCGGCAAAATCATTTAAATAAAATGCGACTCTTGCCATCCAATAAAGTGCAATTCAGGTCGCACAGCGCTACTTACCTACAGTTATATTCACCTAGAAGTTGCCTCTCTTTCTATCGCGTAACTGTTATATCTTCTTATTATTGAATTGGCCCGACAAGACGGGCTTGCGCGTACTTGTAGCTTCATACCTAAAATGCGGAGTGAACCATCTGTATTCATCGATGCTACTATAACAATTTGTACAGCACAGAATGATACATTTTAGTGGTATAATTTCACATGCTGCACCGTATTTTGTATAGGTGCTATTTTGATTCTCAGTAACAGCATAATTAACTGTTATTTTATTTATAACAGATTCTTTATATGTAATAAGTATTAGAACCATTGATCAGATGTGCATTTTTTGTAGGAAATTGTGATGTTGTAAGGTATAGACATTTTGTCAGTGATTGTACAGGTATTATTAACGTGCCTAGGTGCTCATAGCTAAAAGGTCTAATGCATTTGCCTTGATTGGAGTGTGGCTAAAAATAAATTTACAAAATATAGATTTGAACCTCGAGGGTAGAAATAATACTGTTAAGTCTAGTGGTGTAATAAATGAAATTAATTAAAGTTTGTAAAATATTTATGTTGATTTATTGATGTCAAAAACCCACACTTATACCACCACATGAGGCTGAACATGTGTCGTCTTCTTCCTGTCCATTGAAAGGAGTCTCATCGTCTGAATGATGTGATACATTTGTATCTGTCATTCCATTTTCCCTCCTAGGAAGTTTCTCTGCACTTGAAGTCTCATCTAAACCATATTGTTCTAATAACATGTCAAGTTTCTTATTACTGGTAGCTGGATCCACATTAGTTTTACTTTTACAGCTTTCTCCACAACAATTGTTTTTATTACATGTATCATTATTGCTTGCATTCTCTTTGTTTGCATTATTCTTCTTACTGATTCTCTTATTTCTATCTACTGCTACACTGGTATCATTCAAATCTTTAATAACATCCTCTAGTGCCACAGATTCTGTCTGTGCCTGCTTAGCATGGTATTCCTCAAGCATCCTCTTTGCTTTGGAACTCTTTCCAATGCCGAGTTTGGGCAGGCCTTTGTTGAGTCCTTCAAGGAGGACACATGCCTTACAAACCTCTTGTGAGGACACAAACTTGCATCTGCTGCATATCCTCTGTGTGGGGAGGGAGACTTGTTCCTTTACTGACATGGTTTCACCTAGAATTCATAATTATAATGAAACTTTAAATATATTACACTACTACAACTTTTATACTATATATTATACTTAAATATTGCTGATTTGAATTACTGCTTCAATTGTTTTGTTTGTATTTTTTTTAACTTAAAATATTGCAAGACGGGAGGAACTTTATTTATTGTGACAGGCATTTAAGCCAGTTAGGCAATGGTTATTTGTTATTTTTACCTTTACCATCAACCTGAAAAGAAGAAGGCAATGATGAACATACCTGAATAAATAATATCCATGATACAAGCAGGCCTGATCTTCTCCATATCCTTGAGCAGAGCCCGTGCATGACCTCTGTATGCGTTGGGAGCAAACACACATTCAGTTGAGAAATAGACCAGTTTCTTGTAATGTGCATACATCACTATCTCTTTCTCATATGTGTACTTTAGGGGCTTTACTCTTGGTAACGTGCCCTCGCTGCCCTGGAAGAGGAGACAAAAATACTGTGAGAAAGATATCCGATGGTTTATGTGTTTAGTATCTTTTTTGGGTAAGATGGAACCTTGAAATAATAGCAGGACCTATAGTACAGTGTTCTAGTAGTTAATATTCCATACTAAGCTCATAATTTAATCACTTACAGTAGCTACAGCTGTGCACCTCTTCAACCTTGCAATGTCACCTCTGAGAACATTCATCAACACAGTCTCGGCAATATCATCAGCATTATGTCCTGTGGCTATACACTTCACTCCCAGCATGGCTGCCCCTCGGTCCAGGGCCTGTCTTCTGAACACCCCACAGAAGGTGCAGTTGTTCTTCCTGCCAATCTGAGCCACTATTTCATCCATAGTCCAGCCATATAAGTCTTTGTATGACAGTATCTTCAAAGGCATCTCATAGTCATCCCGGTTCTGCTTGACTGTCTCAAGGCTGTCATCTCTGTATCCTGTGATACCTTCATCTATTGACAGCAGCATGAGGTTCAACCCATAGTTGTACCTTTTATTTAACGTTTTGAGTACATACGCAAGTACTGTCGAGTCTTTCCCGCCAGACGCGCCGATGGCAACTGAATCTCCATTATTAAATAATTCCGCTTTTGTGATGGTGTAGTGAATTTCTGTTTCAAATGCCCAGAAGAAACATTCTTTGCAGAGAGCATCGCCTGTTTTTGGTCGCTAGAATAATTCAAACAATTAGAAAAGGTCAGAGTACTGCTAATTACTGTTTCTAAGTAGGAACATTACACAGTTACCTTCAAAACTGCATTGTTGCCACAACCCCTTCTGCATGGAACCGGCATTATAATTATTTGTGAAACGATACAATATCGTAGCAATAGTTGCAAATAATAAGTTTCACTTGATTTTTCAAACAATAAATAAACAAGAGATAACAACAACTCGTACTGATTGGCGCAGTATCATCAGTATTCAATGCTTAAAAGTTTATGTATTATAACTAGAAGTTGAAGATACTTTACACTTTATTGATACATAAAATCGTTTTTGTTACATTTTATATAATATTGTTTTATTTTCACCAAAATAACCTCAAATAAATTAAATATTTAGAAAAATGTGACACATGACATCATCATGACAAATGACGACAGACAGCTGGTCTTTTTGACAAGACTAGTGTGGGACTGTAATTGGCACTCAATATCGACATTATAAAAATAAAAACAAACTGATGCATTATTTATTTTAATCAGTTGTTATTCTTGATATGCACCGCAGCCCAGAGTTTGTAATATTCATCGCTGTGGATGGGTTCATGTAATATTGTGACGTATAGGTATTCCTTGTTCATCACTAATTGGTAAATAACGCTAACTATAAAATAAGGCAAACGGATAGGATTGAAATTAAAGTAAACTTCCGAACCTAAATTTAATTTCATAAATAACAGATTGAATAATTCAACCTTCAATTATTATCATAATATGATTTCATTGCTTGTTTGATTATCAGTTAAAAATTTATCGACAGGGATACAGCCTAGCTGAAAACCCGTGTTTTATTGTCTGCAATGTCTGCATGTTCATTTTATTGCTTCAAATGCCAATGTTTCGCATCACCGAAATTCCAAAGAACTTAAATATAACCTATACAAGTTCATTGACTGATTGACAATCATATTTCCGAACGAAACGAAACGTACTTCGCCTGCACTGCATTGCATCAAAAGACCACTTCTTTCGGTGTTTCGCTCAAACTATTTTATTTTTATATATTCGTACAGCTTTCTAGTGAGTTATGGGACGTTAAAAACTAGTTATACATGTAACGTGTGTTGAATAATGGTGGTATGGTGATTGTGTAGCGGTGGCTGTTGATGTGTCCATTGATGGTCCGTTTTAGGTGAATGTTGTTTACGGTGAGGTGAAGGTGCGTCGAGGCGGAGGCGCAGGGGGCGGCGGCGTGATGCATGAGCTACTGAAGCATGTTCTGACGGAGCGGGACCTCACCCGCGCCGGCGACATCTTCGCGATCCCCGACGCGGACATAGTTAACGACCTCAACGAAGTGGTGAGCCTAACCGCTACGCTAAGTACTTAGAACTGGTACAGCCTGTTCGCTTGTGTTACCAAGAATGAGAAAAGTATGTAAATTACAGCTGAGTCACGCCTGCAAAGTGCAATATTAAATCCCTAGTTGGATAAACAAGTAGAGTATAGTATCAGCCAACGTAGTGCTTAACCACTTGAATAATAATAATCATGAATCATAAATTCTGAGTATTTATTCAATAATAAAATAATAATAATTGGTGTTTACTGTAGTCTTATTCCTTGCAATAATAATTTTCCTGTAAAGCATTTGCTTTTAGATGTATCTAGTGACATTATTTATAGTCAAGTCAATCACCTCCATGTAAACAAGTAATTAGTACACTTTGTTGTGGTTGTATAATAATAATAAATCATAAATGAGAAATGCTTTGTCAAGATTAAAAACAGTTGACTGTGTTGTGTGACCGAGTCATTATTGAATCAGAACCAATGTATTTATAGATACAACTAATATTATCAGGATAATCTTATTATCATGACAGTGCATTTGTTGTAAATCATAGATTTATGTCACTATTGATAAGATTATATTGTACATTTAAAAATATTGTACATAAACTCACGCCTTCTGCCTATTGGGGTAAGCAGAAACTACATAATGCCACCTGCTACTATCCTAATATACTCCTTTTGTTTTGATATACACAAAAAACAAAAAACATTTTTATTGCAGTTGAAACAAGTAACAGAGATTTCTTCACGGCCAGACTACTGTCGGAACGACCGAGACCAGGCTCTGATAGAAATATGTGTTGCAAGAGTGACGTCATGTGTGAAGGAGACGAGTACTCTGGACAAGTACTGTGGAGCCCTTGTGGCTCTGCTGGAGTCCTGCTTGCACCACAACCTGATGCCAACCGGTCACCTCCGGGATGATGATCCACCTCATGCTAAGATTGCTTCAGACATTATAGCATGCATTGTTTTGGTAAGATGTACTATTTAAAATACATTAGATGTATTTATTCTGTTATTATTGATATATATTCATGTATGAAATTATACTTTTTGATTTAGGTTTTTTTTTTGTCATATGCTATTTGAGTATGGGAATGTCAAATGCATCAACACATTAAGGAAAAAGTAAGCAAATAACAACAAAAAAAAACTTTAATCATCAGATTGTAGATTTTACTTCTAAATTTTGTCGACCGTTTAACCCTAGTGAAAACAGTGATTTTAAGGACAATTTTAACATATAGTTGATTAAAAAAAAATACAAAATAGCCAAGTAACTGCAACCAACTTGGAAGTAGCGCTCACCGGCTGCTGCCGCGGCAGCGCTCGCTACGCTCGCTTGGCTCGCGCGCGGGTTCGCAAAAATTACGAACTAACATACAAACTTTCATCCCCCATGTATCCTATATATATTGGGGATACATTTTCAAAAATCCTTTTTAGTACTGACTTTTGTTATACACGGTGTCTCAAGCATAATGGTTCAAAGGCTAATAGGGTCGTGCAAGTGGCCACCTATCATTTAAAACTTGGGATAATCTCAACACTTCAGAAAATTACGTTGTATAGGCCTACGCAGGTCAACAGCGAAAACAAAAAAAAAAAAAAATTTGTTCGTATGGTCGAAAAATCCTAGTGAAAGTGTAAAATTTCTTGAAAATTACTAAATTTGCAATTTTTTTTGAATTGTTGGGAATTTCCCAACTTTGATATTTTTATATGATAGGTAGCCACCTCAGCTTTATCCCGTTTGCCTTTGGACCTTTATGTTTGAGACACCCATATAAGGAACTCTTGTGCAAAATTTCATGCTTCTAGTACCCAACAGTTCAGGCTGTACATTGTCTGTCAATGAATAATTTAATTTATTAAGTAGATTACAGCATTTGGAAGAAAAAATAAATTAAAATACATTCATTTAGCTCAGACTAAAAGGCACACATGGCATTGGCAGTGGCATTTCAGTGTACATTTTCATCTATTTTATTTACTAAACATTTCCACTGATTCCACATTTAAAAAATCCAGGTATCATTCCCGCTCCAATCTGACAAGGAGAACTATGCTAACAAGAGCGTGATGGAGCTGTTCCTACCGGTCGCGGTGCAGTTCCTGCACAAAGGCAACCGCGAGATATCGCGACACATGGCGCGGTACCTCTCACTGGCCGCTGTGCATCACGCGGTACTGTTGAAGCCGCATGTGCAGACCATCATGGATTCTATTATGTCAGGTTGGTGGATCTCTCTCAATTAACTCATTCAGAGAGAGTAAACTACAAAAATTATTAAAAACTTGTGAGTTAATATTTTATGATGTTTCTTAACCATTATGCCATGCGGGTTGCATGGCATTTCAAAGATTATAGCAAGAAACCACTTCTTTTAAGTTGGTTAAAAAATAGTTGCATTGAACTTCTTTTACTTGTTTTTTTTTAGGCTTAATCACCCAAATTGCAGCCAGCCTCATAGAATAAAACAAACCATAGCACAATTAATAGCTTGCATACATGGAATGAACTTACATTAATACCAAGTAATGAGCAGGCGCTAAAAGTAGCTTTTTCAGCTTGTTAACCCAGAAAATCCACATAAACTTGTGTTAATGTTAACTATGTTGGAGTCTAATACTTGATATAAATCCAGGTAACTACCCTCTCTGCCGGATCCTGACCAACCTCTACGAGGTATCGCCGGAACCTCTCGAGGGGCACGCCCCAGCGCTCGTATCACTTCTGCCCCACGCAGAACCCGTAGAAAAGAGCTCCCTATTCGCACTGTTCGAGCACATCGCGGCTCGCAAGCCTGATGCATTGAAGACATGTGTGCCGCAGTTACTCTCGTACCTGTGTCCGAATACTGCCAGCCAGAATGATCCGGGGTGCATGTGTGTGGATATACTGCAGGTGAGGGACTGGAAATTTGATTGTATTATGTCGCAGAAAACAAAAAAAGAAGCATAATGTTGTATAGATAAACCTTAATTTTTATAAGTGGTTGTCCCTTTTAAGTCCTTAGTTAAGGCGAAAGCATCAAGGTAGCCAGCGATATTTTTTTTTTTACGATTTTTGTAATTTGCAGGTCAGTATCATGTTCTATGTTGATCTAAATTATGATTCGCGGCCGTATCAAATGTTTATTTATAGAATTATAATTAGTGATGCAACGAATACTACTTTTACGAATACGAACACGAATACGAATATCAAACCTACTATTCGGCGAATACGAATACGAATACGAATATCTCGCCATGGTAATAAAAGACTTATTTATTTGATGAATGTTTACTGTTCTAATAATTAAAATTTACAATAGGCAAATTTTTATTTAAAAAACATAAAATTTGTAGATTTTCTGGTTTTAGGCGATTTCTTTTTTCAGTCTGAATGTTCCCAGCCGTTGAAAAAAGTCTTTCCGAGGCGACTGTACATGGCTTCAGTGAAAAATATTTGCTTTGTTCTCGTTTACGAGAAGACATTTTCAATTCAACTTCAACTTCTTTAAATTCGCAGCAACCTCAGAAAATAAATAAAACAATACTCTCTTGCTTGACTTGTGCTCACGACTGACAAATGAAATAAATGGAATGAATGGTTCGTAATCGTAATGATAGGGAAACTCCCGGAGCCGCTGAAACTGTATAAACTATGGCCGGGGAGTCCCCCGTCGCGTCGTCGTTGCGGTTAAGGGCCCCTGCATACGTTATATTTTTACGCGCGTTTTTCAAATCTGCAGTAATTAGAGTTGCGTACAAAAATATTAGTTTTTAAATATTCGTATTAGTATTCGCCGAATACGAATATTCGGTAATTGTCTACTATTCGGCGAATACGAATATTCGTATTCGTATTCGTTGCATCACTAATTATAATCATAAAAATTATCAATACAACTCTCTAAGCTCATGTAATCCAATTGAATGAGTATTTCATGAAATTATGACATTTGACAATTATGCTAACTTATGGAGTTGTATTGCTGATTGTAATGATTATAATTAGGTAAAGTCATATTTGTTACGGTCGCGAATCATATTTTAATAAACATACAACCTGATACTGACCTGCAAAATGCAAAAAACGAAAGATAATTTGAATCTCGCGGGCATAGCGCATCCCCTTTAAAGTGAGTATTATATTGTGCAGGTGATAGCCTGTCTTAGCCGAAGCCGCGTGACACTGGTAGTAGAGCACGGCTCGCTAGTGAAGCGCGCGGCCCGGCCGCCGCACGCCACGCCGCACGCCGTCACGCTCGTCGCTAACATACTCACGCAGCTGGGGTATACTGGCAGGGTATGTAAGTCACAGTGTAGTGACCCTCGCCCCGCGTGACTATTACTCGTTAACCTGTAACGCCGTCTTAGCTTTGATAATTTTCCTTTTAATTTCGTTTGTATATGCTACTGCCGTGAATTTATCCACATATCCAGAACCAACCATTTAGCTGGCAGGCACCACACTTGACTCTAACAAAATTTAAATTTGCACCTTAAAGCTTAATATTTCGCAAACGGATCCCTGAATTCAAAAATGATTTTCACAAACTCACAATATTTATAGACCTTTCCAACGACATCCCACATCATGGCATCTTTGTCGGCGTGTTTAATTAATTTTAATTAATTATTTATTTATTTTTATTAATATGTATGCCATGCCAAATTACAGCTTTCTAGTACTAACAGTCACTGAGCTAAGCCGCGGACAGACAAACGGACATGGCGAAATGATAAGGGTTCCGTGTTGACTACGAAACCCAAAAAAATGCCCTTTATATTGCACATCCAATACCATCCCAGTGGAACACATTACATTCAACAGGACCGTGCGCAAGAAGCGTTGAACTTCGTACTGGAGCGCCTGTCGAGTGCGGAGCGCGCGCAGCAGGCCGCGCTCCTGCGGGACGCCACGTCGCTGTGCAGCGCCTTCCCCGCGCTCTTCACGGACAAGCTGCTCACTGCCGTCAGGGCTAACACCAGGTAACGCGGTGTCACGTAGCAGACTTGAAAGCTTAGATTTTTTAATATTCACATAAACCTACAAGGGCACTTATGAAACGTCAGAAGCTAGGTGCACGGTTCCAATTGGTCGTTTCCTATGGAGAAGAGCCGGCAATAAACTCCACGGTTACTCTTTAAAAAATAATTGGCCCTTACAATATTGTCAAATAACAGTATTAATAGGTATGGTAGGACAGTGTAGGTCTTTCAACAAGTACCAGGTACTTAACAAAATAGAAGATGGTCAATAAATCTACAGTCCACTAAGCCTACAGCGTTCTCACATTCACAAAATAGAAAAAAATCTATATAAAATATAAATAAATTAATAAAAATAAAAACCTATTAAAAGACATGATTGCTATTACAACTGTAACAAATCTGAATAATTATCATGTACACAAAAGCCACTAATAAAGTGTTGAAATTAAATTGTAGGTATATAATGTCAAATATTAGGATGAATATGTCAAGGAAGAATGTAAAAAATATAATAAATTTGGGAGCAGTTAATGATGTACCAGGGAAGTGTGAAAGAAGAAGAAGTGAAAATTCGTCCCCTAAGTCAATGACGTGTCCGTTACCCAGGCCAGATGTTGTCGAAAATGGTCATTTGAATCTTATAGATAATTAGTTGTGCGGCTTCTGTAAATGTTGCGCACATTTTTAAATTTGTTGCGCTTATAGTTTTTTAATTATTTCACAAAAACATTTCCTGCTGGCGTAACGTTACCGCAGCCAGACCTTTTTCTTTCTAATGGGAATATTTAAATAAATACTAGCTATACAATTAGTTGTCTAGATGAAGTAAATGTTGCGCCTTATTTTGAATTTGTTCTTTCATCGGTTGCGAAGTTATTCGAGATTTTGCTGGGGTAACGTTTTTGGTTTTGCTAGATCTTTGAAACGGTTAAGCGGATTCTTATCATATTTTGTACAAGACTTCTTAGGAATTAGTTTAAATTTGTTGGGCAATAAAAATACCAAAAAAATGCATAGCTTAAAGGTTATTTCATTAAATAGAAAAACACTTCAATCGGTCCCAGCACTCTCAATAAGAGGTCTAAAGACTTACTTTAAACGTTATTTTAAAGCTTGTAACTGCCTTCAAATGTATATGAAGTTTCATTAGTATCCTGTAAGTATTTAAAAAGATATGATGATATTCAGTTCTTCACGAGCACGGTCTTGATGCGCGCGGTGTTATTTGGCCACTGGATTGGATATATGAACTGAATGTTATGTCAATTATTAGTTGTTTAGTTCAGTTGTATATCAGTAAAATTTCAGCGTAGTACATTGGATAATTAATGAGATAATACGATTAAAGTCATTAGGAAGTGAATGACCGAGGTTACCCGACCAAGTTTAGGTGGTTACGAAAAAGCGAAAACTCAGAACATTATGGTACCTTCTTAAATATGTAGGATAGTGTTACAAATTTAGTACAGACATGTACACAAGTTTAAAAAAAAACTACATTTTTATTAAAGAATTTTTATTAACAGGTAAAATAATCATTTCAACTGAACTTTTAAAGTATTAATAAACTTAGGTATACTTAAAAACAATCACAGATTAAAACTACAGATAGTAATTTTGCTATTTTGAATTTTTCTATTACTTTTTATTTAAATTATAGATTTCAGTATACACAGTTACAGTTTTTATTGAAATATACACATATTGGAATGTGTAATGATCACAGACAATAAATTATATATAATTACTTTTTTCAGTTAACTCTAAACTTACGTATGTCTACTAATACCTACTTATATCAATTAAAATCACAGATCAAAGGTAATATTAAATGATATCACAATGTAGTAAAATGCTCACAGTTAGTCCTACTGTTTTGTTGTCTCATTTCAAATATCACATTTTTTTTTCCTAAGTTACACATAAACTATTTAAAAATCACAGATCAAAAATAATAAAATTAAATAATATTAAACTGCAGTCAAATAATTATGTAAGTATTACTTTTAACTAATTCCAATCTCAAAAAGTCAACGTGTAAAGGTACATTCTAAAACTTTGTTGGTTTTTAGATAATAATAATATTTTCATAGTACAGATATTATTATATTATTATGTATTTAAAAGTGTACGCGTCTGTACCGAAATTGTAAGGTGTATTATACTGATCATTTCAAAAGATAGCATAATGTTCTGAGTTTTCGCTTTTTCGTAACCACCTAAACTTGGTCGGGTAACCTCGGTCATTCACTTCCTAATGACTTTAATCGTATTATCTCATTAATTATCCAATGTACTACGCTGAAATTTTACTGATATACAACTGAACTATACAACTAATAATTGACATAACATTCAGTTCATATATCCAATCCAGTGGCCAAATAACACCGCGCGCATCAAGACCGTGCTCGTGAAGAACTGAATATCATCATATCTTTTTAAATACTTACAGGATACTAATGAAACTTCATATACATTTGAAGGCAGTTACAAGCTTTAAAATAACGTTTAAAGTAAGTCTTTAGACCTCTTATTGAGAGTGCTGGGACCGATTGAAGTGTTTTTCTATTTAATGAAATAACCTTTAAGCTATGCATTTTTTTGGTATTTTTATTGCCCAACAAATTTAAACTAATTCCTAAGAAGTCTTGTACAAAATATGATAAGAATCCGCTTAACCGTTTCAAAGATCTAGCAAAACCAAAAACGTTACCCCAGCAAAATCTCGAATAACTTCGCAACCGATGAAAGAACAAATTCAAAATAAGGCGCAACATTTACTTCATCTAGACAACTAATTGTATAGCTAGTATTTATTTAAATATTCCCATTAGAAAGAAAAAGGTCTGGCTGCGGTAACGTTACGCCAGCAGGAAATGTTTTTGTGAAATAATTAAAAAACTATAAGCGCAACAAATTTAAAAATGTGCGCAACATTTACAGAAGCCGCACAACTAATTATCTATAAGATTCAAATGACCATTTTCGACAACATCTGGCCTGGGTAACGGACACGTCAATGGCAATACGATAAAAGTTTGTATGGAAGTTCTTAATTTTTCCGATGGGAATGTCATTGGGCACATGACTTGTAGCATAATCCGTTTATGTACCCTTCGAACTTTCTTTTAGGCTGTTTACAGAACAATTCTCTCAAGGTTAGAAGAAAAAAATACCAAATTATTAATATGTGTAAGATCCTTCACGGAAAAACAGATGCTCCTGAACTGCATGACGAACTGTCCCATCTTTTTGCTCCGAAAACAGGAGCACAGATTGTTTTTCGCTCCGTGCCTCGGAGTCGAACCGTCGAGTCAGTCGCTCGACCCCAGTCTCCTGTCCCTCGCACACTCTTTGCGTTCACCGCTCTCTTGGACGCTAAGCCTGACTGTGATGTATTCGCGGATGAATGGAAGAAAATCTTGTCAATATGTCTGGAGTATTTTGAGATGAGCGTATGACTTTCGAGGAGTTGTATACTTTTGTTATTGTACTTAAATAATGTGTATGTTGTTATTGTACTTAAATAATGTGTTTAACTCGTTTTATGAATAAATAAATTTCAAATTAAACGCCATTTTTTTGGCTGTCATCTACAGCAGCAACCGCCCAAAATCCGGCTCGAGCCAGAGCGAAGTGAACCGCACGTCGGCCGGCGTCACCATCGTGCGCCTGGGCGGCGCCGCGGGCACTGCTGCAGGTTCGTAGCCATACTTGCCAGTTATATCTTCTGTTTGTTAGAATGTCATTCCATGTCACTTGTATACTTATGAATAGAGACCGGATATATGCATACTTAGGCAATTTTTTCAGTTTTTTTTTTAAATTGACTGGTTGTTTATATTGATTTCTATAACTTTCACTGTATCTAAATATAAAAATACAAAAATGTACTCGCATGATTACATCTTTCTTTCTTTCCAAATAAAAATGCTGATTTAAAAAAATATAAAAACTTTATTTTGTATTTGTATATTTTGGCATTTATTGGTGATTTTGTTGCATATTTCGACCATTAAGTTGCATATAACTCTACTTCTACTTATGAACTAAGTATGTGAAAGTTAAATTAATTAATTTCAATATGTTTGTGTGCCTTCTCGCTCGCACTATGGAGCCGACCATCCTTACATACTTAGTCACGTTACGTACGGCCGCACAGGCAGCAGCACGAGCGCGGCCCCGGGCGGGTACGCGCGGCGCGCCAAGCTCGGCGACTCGCGCAGTACGGGCCGCCTGCACCCCGGGCCCGCGCCGCACCGCAGTATGACGCGGCTCAATGTGGCAGGTGAGACATTATCTACTGCGCAGTACGGGCCGCCTGCACCCCGGGCCCGCGCCGCACCGCAGTATGACGCGGCTCAATGTGGCAGGTGAGACATTATCTACTGCGCAGTACGGGCCGCCTGCACCCCGGGCCCGCGCCGCACCGCAGTATGACGCGGCTCAATGTGGCAGGTGAGACATTATCTACTGCGCAGTACGGGCCGCCTGCACCCCGGGCCCGCGCCGCACCGCAGTATGACGCGGCTCAATGTGGCAGGTGAGACATTATCTACTGCGCAGTACGGGCCGCCTGCACCCCGGGCCCGCGCCGCACCGCAGTATGACGCGGCTCAATGTGGCAGGTGAGACATTATCTACTGCGCAGTACGGGCCGCCTGCACCCCGGGCCCGCGCCGCACCGCAGTATGACGCGGCTCAATGTGGCAGGTGAGACATTATCTACTGCGCAGTACGGGCCGCCTGCACCCCGGGCCCGCGCCGCACCGCAGTATGACGCGGCTCAATGTGGCAGGTGAGACATTATCTACTGCGCAGTACGGGCCGCCTGCACCCCGGGCCCGCGCCGCACCGCAGTATGACGCGGCTCAATGTGGCAGGTGAGACATTATCTACTGCGCAGTACGGGCCGCCTGCACCCCGGGCCCGCGCCGCACCGCAGTATGACGCGGCTCAATGTGGCAGGTGAGACATTATCTACTGCGCAGTACGGGCCGCCTGCACCCCGGGCCCGCGCCGCACCGCAGTATGACGCGGCTCAATGTGGCAGGTGAGACATTATCTACTGCGCAGTACGGGCCGCCTGCACCCCGGGCCCGCGCCGCACCGCAGTATGACGCGGCTCAATGTGGCAGGTGAGACATTATCTACTGCGCAGTACGGGCCGCCTGCACCCCGGGCCCGCGCCGCACCGCAGTATGACGCGGCTCAATGTGGCAGGTGAGACATTATCTACTGCGCAGTACGGGCCGCCTGCACCCCGGGCCCGCGCCGCACCGCAGTATGACGCGGCTCAATGTGGCAGGTGAGACATTATCTACTGCGCAGTACGGGCCGCCTGCACCCCGGGCCCGCGCCGCACCGCAGTATGACGCGGCTCAATGTGGCAGGTGAGACATTATCTACTGCGCAGTACGGGCCGCCTGCACCCCGGGCCCGCGCCGCACCGCAGTATGACGCGGCTCAATGTGGCAGGTGAGACATTATCTACTGCGCAGTACGGGCCGCCTGCACCCCGGGCCCGCGCCGCACCGCAGTATGACGCGGCTCAATGTGGCAGGTGAGACATTATCTACTGCGCAGTACGGGCCGCCTGCACCCCGGGCCCGCGCCGCACCGCAGTATGACGCGGCTCAATGTGGCAGGTGAGACATTATCTACTGCGCAGTACGGGCCGCCTGCACCCCGGGCCCGCGCCGCACCGCAGTATGACGCGGCTCAATGTGGCAGGTGAGACATTATCTACTGCGCAGTACGGGCCGCCTGCACCCCGGGCCCGCGCCGCACCGCAGTATGACGCGGCTCAATGTGGCAGGTGAGACATTATCTACTGCGCAGTACGGGCCGCCTGCACCCCGCGCCCGCGCCGCACCGCAGTATGACGCGGCTCAATGTGGCAGGTGAGACATTATCTACTGCGCAGTACGGGCCGCCTGCACCCCGGGCCCGCGCCGCACCGCAGTATGACGCGGCTCAATGTGGCAGGTGAGACATTATCTACTGCGCAGTACGGGCCGCCTGCACCCCGGGCCCGCGCCGCACCGCAGTATGACGCGGCTCAATGTGGCAGGTGAGACATTATCTACTGCGCAGTACGGGCCGCCTGCACCCCGGGCCCGCGCCGCACCGCAGTATGACGCGGCTCAATGTGGCAGGTGAGACATTATCTACTGCGCAGTACGGGCCGCCTGCACCCCGGGCCCGCGCCGCACCGCAGTATGACGCGGCTCAATGTGGCAGGTGAGACATTATCTACTGCGCAGTACGGGCCGCCTGCACCCCGGGCCCGCGCCGCACCGCAGTATGACGCGGCTCAATGTGGCAGGTGAGACATTATCTACTGCGCAGTACGGGCCGCCTGCACCCCGGGCCCGCGCCGCACCGCAGTATGACGCGGCTCAATGTGGCAGGTGAGACATTATCTACTGCGCAGTACGGGCCGCCTGCACCCCGGGCCCGCGCCGCACCGCAGTATGACGCGGCTCAATGTGGCAGGTGAGACATTATCTACTGCGCAGTACGGGCCGCCTGCACCCCGGGCCCGCGCCGCACCGCAGTATGACGCGGCTCAATGTGGCAGGTGAGACATTATCTACTGCGCAGTACGGGCCGCCTGCACCCCGGGCCCGCGCCGCACCGCAGTATGACGCGGCTCAAT
The DNA here is from genome assembly GCA_914767755.1 of Agrochola circellaris. Classification (NCBI taxonomy): domain Eukaryota; kingdom Metazoa; phylum Arthropoda; class Insecta; order Lepidoptera; family Noctuidae; genus Agrochola; species Agrochola circellaris. Next base: position 2,386,318 of record OU611849.1, read on the forward strand.
GTGGCAGGTGAGACATTATCTACTGCGCAGTACGGGCCGCCTGCACCCCGGGCCCGCGCCGCACCGCAGTATGACGCGGCTCAATGTGGCAGGTGAGACATTATCTACTGCGCAGTACGGGCCGCCTGCACCCCGGGCCCGCGCCGCACCGCAGTATGACGCGGCTCAATGTGGCAGGTGAGACATTATCTACTGCGCAGGATTACCGTGCACTTCATATTTGACAGAAACATGTCGATATTTGTCAAAAAGTGAGTGCCATGCGAAATGTCAAGCGATTGTAAGCCATGGATAGTGCAAGTGCAACTACTACCTTCAACTTGGCTTACCTTGCACTTTTAATTCCCTGCAAATTATTGTGCTACAGGCCAAGATAACAGTTCTGGAATACGAGCTATAGAATTCTAACTACTGTAGGTAAATCGTAGAATACCTAGAAAGCTTAACCAGTGCCTACTTGCAGTTTACACTAATTGTAAATATGTAACAAATGTTTTTTATTTTCTTCCCAGGTGGGTCAGTCGGTGGTCTACACAAAAGTATGACACGGTTGTCTTCCTCCCAGCAAATCAACACGCCACCGAATGGGACCACTAATACAGGTAAATAAAATATAATATTCGTTATTTTTTTTAAACCTTGTTTGAAATAAATTTTTCACGTAATTATTATGAATTACACTGCCACATTGAAAATATGAATAAAATCGAAGTATTTTTGCACGATATTATTTTTGATTATTCACATGTCTTGCACAGTATCAAACAGCAAGCCATCATCGACATCGAGCGGCGTGGTAGGCAAGTCCAGCGGTGCCATCACCGTGACCAGCGTATCTCCTCCCCGAGGGCTGCGACCCACGCCGCGGTCCCATCATCACCACAACATACTTATCGGAGCTAACACTTGTACCGTAAGTTAGCACCACATAAAACATTGAAGACTTTCTGCCTTCTTGATTTTTTTTTATTGCAAATGATAATGACGGCGTTCCTGCGTTTTTTTATTGACCTCATTTTCGGCGTCAGCACGCCCCGAAAACTATGAAAATAATTTCAGTCATATTGACCAATTCTTTTTAACTATTCATGGTCCCTATGTTTTAATTTTTACTTAGATTAGTGAACCGACCTCTGTCTTTAAGCTTATTTCAATGACATTCGAAATATGTATGCCATTGCCATGTGGTACGAAGTTTACCGAGGCATCTAGTCAATAATAAATAAGGTAAAATAAAATACCTTGATCTTTGTTCCAGAACAACCAAACGATTATATCCGGCCCGCCTCTAGCAACACAATCCATATCCGTCAACCCGCTCACCTCCGGCAAGTCATCGGACGGCCTCACGCCGATCACGTCGGCCGTGTCCATCCAACACTCCAACACCGCACTAGGCACCGTATCGGTCGTGACATCCAACACGCCAGGCTCCGGACCGATATCCGTCAGTCCGACCAACCCGATTTCTATATCTGGACCAGTGACTGTTACATCAAGACGTGCTAATAATACGAGTGTTACGATGATTAATACGAATAACGGTAACAATAACACGTCGTCCAACCATCGGATCAGCGTGTTCGAGCCGTATCCGATGCGCGACACCGTGCAGCACTTCTGCGAGAAGCACCTCGATAAGATCAAGGCGTACATGGACAACGTGTCGCTGAGGTTGCCGCCTCCTGCCAAGTGTACTATTGAGGGTGAGTACTTGAATTATAATTATACTTTTTGTGGTTTGTATAGTTATTAGTATTTGAATTATAATTGTACTTTTTGTGGTTGTAAAAAGTACTTATGTACTCTTGCGGGTTTGGTATAAAAATTGTGGTACTACACGTGTAGCATGATAGCCATAGAAACGGGTTTTGTCGCCGGAAGAATAGACAAAATGACAGATTGTGATTGTTTATCTGTCATTTTATCTATTCTTTCGTCGACAAAACCCGTTTCTATTGTGATCAAGCTAAGCGTGCTGGAAGAAGTTATAAGCTACTTTTGTTTGAATTATTGGACAGTAGAAAAAGTGCATTATCTGGTTGTAAATATGGCTCATTGGGTCAAGTAAAACTGGGAAAAGGCTAAGCAGATTGATTGATACTGTAATTTATTATTACACCTACTTATTTTTACCTTATTGCGTTGCGCTCTGTCACCTGTGCTCTTGATGACCTAATGACTGCGTTAGTGAGTGGAGTCACAGATTAGTACAGATGGTTCACTCTGCAAAAACATTTAAATAAAAAGCGACTCTTGCTACGACACAATAAAGTGCAATCCATATCGCACAGCGCTAATTACGTACAGTTATATTCACCTAGAAGTTGCCTCTCTTTCTATCGGGTAACTCATATCTTCTGACTACGTTACGCCCACTGAATTGGACGCCGCGTGCCTAATGTAGCTTCATACCTAAAATGCGGAGTGAACCATCTGGATTGTTCTGCGGCGGAGTTAGCAAACATATTTGAACGTTTTGCTATCAATAAGCTAAGGGTAATTTTTGAAGGTCATCGAAATGATTACAGTCTTCCTTGAAATGCTCTTTCTAATTAATTGATGTTAAATGAGGATACGTATTATTTAAAACTTTGATGTCCAGAGCGTCGCTCCAAGAAGCTGGCCCGCCTGCAGTTCGCGTGCGGGCGGCGCGGCGCGCACTGCCTGTACGCGCGCGCGCTGTTCAGCATGCGCACGCGCGCGCCCCGCGTGTGGATACACCTCATGTTTCTAGGTATTTTATTTATATATACGAGCACGGTATTGACATAACATATCGACATTTATTTATTATATGTAAGTAAGTTTAATATTTATGTATTATACACAAAATTGACGTATGTTTTTCGTAATGCAAAAGAAAAGTATTTTGATCTTTATGAACATAAAAACGAGGTGTAGCGAGACTCGGTGACGTCACAGAAGCAATGTGAGGAAACTACTCGATTCATGCTACGTTTTATATTGAATCATGGTTGAATCGAATGAAAAATCGAAATGTATTATGAGGTTAGGATTTTAAATTTCAATAAAAACAAGACTAAATATTATAAAAAAAAATTAAAATATCAAAGGTTATTCAGTTCTTTATGTAAGTTTGAAGTATTTGAACGCTTTTTACAGAATTTATAGCAGAGCTAGACATTTTCGGAACTCCGCGCGCCTTTAAATTGATTTACGAAGTGCGTTAGAATCGATTTAAAAGTAGTTTATATGAACGTACTAGAACATTTGTTCTTGTACGTTTACAGAGGGGAAGTGTTCGTAAGGCTTTTCCAGTGTTATATTACTCTAAGTGAAATTCACATCAAAATACGTCGCGTAGTTTAGAAGGCCAACGCGGTCACATACAGAGACACGAAAAGTGACATTCATTTATAATAATAATAACACTAGCGGCCCGCTCCTGCTGCGCACGGTTTTTACGACTTGACAAAACATCGAGATTTCTTAGTTTTATGTAACTTTAATAGTAACGTATTATACACATAAATACTCCGGAATAAATTATCTAAACGATGGTGAAAACGTCATCAAAATGTTGCGCGGTTTAGAAGAACAACGCGGACATACAGACAAACGCGAAAAGCGACTTTGTTTTATAATATGTATAGATGTATACAGTTCCGCAATACAACACGGACTATCTAAATATATTTAAAAAAACATTATTAATTAACGGAGGTTTGTTCATATCTGAAACCCATATTTCATTTGTTATCTTCCTTTTCATCCCAAGATTGTCTAGTAGACATCGGTACTAGGGATAAGACCACCATTATACTCTTAAAATTATTTTAATTACAATAAAAGTTTACTCTTTACGTAGCGCTACAAGCCCGGCACGACGCGGCCCTGTCGTCGCGCGACCCTACCGTGGCGTCGCTGAAGCACTGCTGGGACATCCTCAAGTGTGAGAACAAGACCTTCCTCACGCTTGTGACCGGCGCCTTCCCTGGGATTAAGGTACGTTCAGAATGTCTTAAGGCGTTTTAAGGGATCTGTTTTTAGTAGTCTATGTATTTCACAATATCCGGATGTGTTCCAGTTCACATATCGGACAGATCATTTCTATACGAACACGGCAACTTTACGAAAATCGTGCTAATAAAAAACCGTCTCCACTTTTCACTGCTCCCTATCATTAAGAGCGTTTATTCTGAAAGTTGGCAACGTCGTAAATAGCTGTCAAATATTTACCTGTTTTGATTAATTTGGAATTAATACTGTATGGAAATAAGAAATGTGCCTAACTAAGTTACTAGAATATTGATTATGATATGCAATAATTAATATTGTAACACCGAATATTTAGTTTTAGGCGTAAAAAAAGCATTTGGAAAGTTTCCAAATGCTTTTTTTACGCCTAAAACGGGTACAACATCAAATTCAATGTTACAATTGCATAACATAATCAATATTCTAGTAACTTAGTTAGCCACATTTCTTATTTCCATACAGTATTAATTCCAAATTAATAAAAAAAGGTAAATATTTGACAGCTATTTACGACGTTGCCAACTTTCAGAATAAACGCTCTTAAAGCTAGAGAAAACAAGCGGTGCAACAAATTGCAGAACCATAAACAAATTCTCTTAAAAGTCCATTTACAATGTCCAACAAAAATTCTTGTTTCAAAAAGTAAGGTGCCCCGAACCCAAAGGAAATGTTTCACGCTAATTTCAATCATATCTACTTAGGAACAAGAGATGTTATTGAACGAGCTGCGTGCCGCCGGTTTCTTCGACGTGTTCGAGGTGGTCGCGCGACGGACCGATGGCGCCGCTCTACCGCCCACACAGGTGTGTACCATTTTAATCCTACTAATATTATAAATGTGAAACTTTGTATGTATGTTTGTCTGTTTGTTAATCAATCATGCAAAAATGACTGAACAGATTTGGATGAAATTTGGCACCATAATAGTTTATAACCTGGATTAACAAAGAATAATTTTTATTCCGGTAGGAAGAAAGAAAGAAAATACGTTTATTTGCGGTACACATGACGCAAATAACACACGTTTCCGCGGGATAATTTCCAACCTCCACGCGGGCGAAGCCGCGGGTGAAAGCTAGTAGAGCTATATTTTTTTGCTCTTGTGAATATACAGGGTTAAAAACGAAAAATAAAGTTTTTTTTTTGGAAATTTAATTTGATTCTAACGTAGTCCACAACAAAGCTAGCTTCCCGCGGCGCGTTATTATCAGTGATAGGAATAGGTAGTGCCTATTTGCCTAAACTTCGAAGAACAGAGACAAGAAACGGAGACTTCCTTAGGACTAAATTTTTTCCGGGACATCTGTCCCGAAATTCGGGACAACACTTTTAAATAGATTTAAAAAATATGTTATTTGGAATAAGTAATTCGTGTATATTTACTTAAAGTTTGCGACTAGACATTACATAATAAATAACATCGTCATAACCATAAAATTTTCAGAATTTTTTTTTTGGAGATTATTTTATAAATGACTTGTTGGTCTTAATACTATGTTTGTATAAGGAGCCGTAGACGTTTCGAAGTAAATATCTTTTTTCTAGCTCACTCTCGGCTACGTTTAATGAGATTTCTAAGGTTCAAATGTATAATTGAAAAAAAAAAAGACATTTTGTCTTTAAAATAATAAAACGGTACTTTTTATAATTTTAACATTCTCTATAGTAGGACGAATTTATTATTTCATTTCATTTAAAAAACAAACGGTATTTGTATTTTATCTTAATGAAATATATTTCTAAAGTATATTTAAAAATGTGCATGATATTAAAATAATGGCCTTATCACATTGTTTAGTAACACACTTAAACTTTAAAAACATCATTAAATGATGTTTTTTTTCTTTATTGCACCGAAAGTACAATACTACTTTTACGGCAGCGCATTTCGTAGATAACGAAGAAATTACTATAATACGAAATTAATATAATTGTAATTATTATGGAGTTATAAATTATAAATGTATTACTTATTCCAAATAACATATTTTTTTAATGTATTTAAAAGTGTTGTCCCGAATTTCGGGACAGATGTCCCGGAAAAAATTTAGTCCTAAGGAAGTCTCGTCTCTGTTCTTCGAAGTTTAGGCAAATAGGCACTACCTATTCCTATCACTGGTTATTATGCGCCGCGGGAAGCTAGCTTTGTTTGTTTGTTGCACCGCGCGGGCTTGCGCGACGAGACTTGTGATATTTCACAAGTCTCGTCGCGTAAGCTCGCGCCTCTCCAAACTGTGCCGTCCGTACGGACGCACCACCTCCCGCCTGGTCTCCTCGCCTCACTCGCTAAACGCGAGCTCAGTGGGATGCGAGCTTTATACACACATAAAATTTTAATTCAGTCCAAAATAACATATTTATTTATCCATTTAGGCGACATGGGGTTGCTTCCTCTGCACTCACCCTGAACGCGCGGTAGGCTTCCTGGCCGCGGACGGCGTGCCCGTCATCGAGGGTCAGCTCAAGGAGAAGAAGGGACGCTGGAGGCTGTTCCGACGCTGGCGGACGAGATATTTCACGTTGTCCGGAGCACACCTCTCCTGCAAGGGATCTGTGAGTACTCACTCACCTATAGCATATACTACTTAAAGACAGAAACTCACCGTGATTTTTGTAATTGTGTGACTTCTCCACTCCGTGACCACCAACTAAACAAGATCATTTCCTTTCAGAGCGGAGGCGAAAGCATCGACATCAACCAGATTCGCTCAGTAAAAGTCTCCCGAGGCGCGCGAAACATTCCTAAAGCGTTCGAGATCTTCACAGGAGACCAGACTCTCATCCTGAAGCCTAAAGACGGCAAGAATGCTGAAGAATGGGTGCAGTGTCTTAGCATTGCGGTGGCGCATTCGCAAGCAAGAGATGCGCCCGCTAAAGCGAATAGTTTGCCAGCCAGGGGACTCACGCTCAAGAGCTTCTAGGAGTTTCTAGGTAATATAAAGCCTCGTATTTATCGTTATAGATAATGCAATTCATGGTCGCACGTCTTGTCACTCTTATGTCATTATAAATTGTAATGATTGACAAGCGTTCGTGTAATGCAACATGGGAAACAAAAGTTGGCAACATTGCAAGCAATATAATTTGTGAAACATGTTAATAGTGACGCGAAATGTTATGAAAATTTTGTATTGAATACGGGGCTTATGTTATACTAACTTAGTTGTTCTATCCACGAAATACATCTTTATTTCTGAAATTGACCGAAGTTGTAAAGTACCACAAAATGTTTCTAAATCATAATAAGCTGAGAAACAGGTCTATAAAATAAGTTTGCCATCTTTTTTCTAAAACAACATTTGTGCTTTGCATTATTTGAGTAACGGCCGTACAGTTGTCTTGATTTAACGCTAAGTAAAGTAAATTCTAACTTGCTCATTTACTATCTGCCTATATGATTAAATATCACGACTATATAAGTGTTCAATAAATATAACAACAGCCATATACTGAAGTATATACATATAAAATGTGACTGAAAATAAGACTTGTATTGAAACGTGCATTTGTATACATATAACAATATTGAATATGGCCAGCAGCATTATATATGCTACTTGTATTAAGTAAGATTTGAAATGCATAATGATTCAATGATCTTATGTTATGTAAGTAATTCAATAAAATCTAATTAAGGCCGGTTATATTATACATTGGCGGGCTTAATTATCGTTATTTCTAAATTGGTTGACGCCACGGGCCGCACCTTGATCGAAAGCAAAGCGATCATCGCGGTCTTTTATAAGATTTATGACTCACTCGCGCGATCAATCAATCAAATTGCGTATGTACGTCATTATTCAGTATTGGATAGACTGTTGTGCGAATGCGCAACAGTCTGCTCAGTACCCGGTCTGCCTAAGTCCGCGTCCTAACCAAACGTGAACTTCGTGTTCGGCGTTCATATGTCACTTTTTGTTTGTGAACGCGTGGTCACGACCAAAAAATGACATAAAAAACTGACATGAACGCGACGACCGCGTGTTCCCGCGACGATCGGTTTTAGTTAGGACGCGGGGTAAGCCCAGGTTCGTACGGCCGATGATTTCTCGCGGCGATTTTTTTCGCACACTGGTTTTTCAACTGTCTGCTTAGCGGCGGGGGTTGAAAATCCAACAGTGTGTCTTTTCGACGCGCTGGGACGCAGTCTGTTGGATTCTCAACACTCAGCTCAACACCGAGAGTTGAGAATCCAGTGCGCGATAAAATACCGCCACGATATTTTTACGTCCGCGCGAACGTGGGCTGAGCCAATATAATTAAGCACGTAATTATGGTTGTTGTGACGATACAGTCATGTAGATAATTGAGAATGCTCACAAAGTATGTAATAAGTTTTAGAATATTTAACCACATTCCTTTCAAAATCGGGAATGACACGAGATTGTTCGACTTTTTTATATTCGACCTTATTTATATGAAATTATCGAATGTTTGCTAATGCGTACAGTATGTAACAAAACTCTTTCAAGTTGTACGTCAGAATTGTTTTACTAGCTGTACGTTATTGCATGATGTGTACTTACATAGGATGTAGTCTCTTTTATATTACACGTTTATCAATCGCTTTTGCGGTATATCAAATAAAGGATTTAATCGCATATGGAGTAAAGCTCTATACTTAAATATTATGCTTTGAAATCAAATTTATGACCACAACAAAGGTCGCAGTTTGATGAAGAAAATTTCTTAATAAGCGAAGTTAAGGCAGATAATACACGCAGCTGCCATGGAGCGAACGTAAATCTTAGACCTATCTTTATCAGTCTATGGTCAATGAAATAACCGAGTGACACTTGTTTCTATTAAGTCAATTATGTTATTAGCAACAATATTTTAGTGCCTTATTCATAATAAGTGTTTGTTTTATTGCGCTAAGAGTACAATGGACGTTTACAATTTTGTTTAGTAGTAGATATTCTGAGGAAACAAGCGGAAGTAGGAAACAAAGTTATTTAGTAATGTAGGCACTTTTTATTTGAGTTAGGTAGTTAAGCGGGAGAATCCGTCCGTTTCGTTTGAAGGATCGAAAAAGATGCGCAGAAGGTCACCGATTATTATAAAAGATAAGTGAACAACCTACGCAGAGCCGACATTTGAAACTTTTTCCGAAAATTTTAATAAAGAACTTGGCGTAAATCGATGGCCGTGCACGTACAGTCGTACACGCATATTGAAAAACGTTGACATGCGAGTGAGACTCGTTTTCTTATATAATTTATGTTAATAAATAATTTTATTTAACATTTATTATACAGAATAATTTATAAGATTTTTTGACAAATTGAGATTTTATGAATGAATAAAGCTAGAAGACTGAAAGCTGGTCAATGGTCATAGCTACTTATTGTTGCACGTGTGAGAGACTAATACAATACTACAGAATTAACAAAATGGATTCTGGACATTTGTTACAAACTTCGAGAATCAGATGATTTGTCTTGATTTCTGGAGCAAGGCCCATGTATTGTAGGGAGGGTTTAGAATACAAATTAATATTATGTTTGGTTAAAGAATTTGTGATTCAAAATTAACATTCCCGTCCTGTTCAGTGCTTCGAAATAATAATAAAATTATTATGTACTGTTGTGGTCTCAAAAATCATTATAAATGGTTGTAACGCGAATGACATTAGTCTAAGTAGTTTTAAGTTGACTAATTACAAATGGGGAAGTGACTAGAAAAGAAATGAAATAATAATACATTATTTAAATTATCGGGTTATTCCGTTTATCCACACCAAAAAAACCACCCTAAGGTGGAAAGCTATGTCTGAGAATTCACCCTAGGCCTAGTTGAATAAACGGGATTTATAGGATTAGGCACAGATGAATCCAGATGGTTCCCTCCGCATTTTAGATATGAAGCTACAAGTAGGTACGCTGCGTTCTCGACTTGTCGAATAGGGTGGGCGTAACGTAGTCAGAAGATATGAGTTACCCGATAGAAAGAGAGGCAACTTCTAGGTGAATATAACTGTCGGTAATTAGCGCTGCGCGACCTGAATAGCACTTTATTGTGTCGTAGCAAGAGTCGCTTTTAATATAAATGATTTTGCGGAGTGTATCATCTGTACTAAACTGTGGCTTAGGATGGATTGTCGGACTGGCGTTTCCACGAATTCATCTAAAGGTGGATTTTTTGGGATGGATAAACGGAACAACTCAAATTATCGATCGCTTTACCCACAATATAATAAGTTTAGTTTCTCAATCTAAACGAGTACTTAACGCCGTCTAGCATTTTACGAAAGCACAATTTGATCATGATTTGGAATACTTATTATTATTAGTTAAGTCTGCTTTTTATTAACGTTAGTTAACTGTCACTGTCTTAACCTGAGGTTGCTATCACCAAAAAGTCAAGTGTTCATTGGTAAACCAAATTGTTTCTTTATTAGGTACTATGTTTTATGCTATGTAACATAACGAGCTTGCTTAAATTGGGGCCCATTATTGAGGAAAAATCCGACCTGAATGGTAAGGCTAAGGGAGCTCGCGCACTAGACGGCCTGGACCACGAACAGTGGTCGCAGCGACCAGGTAAGCTATACGAGGTGGAGACGACATTACGACAATAAATTAAACTGCGTATATCTAATGACGTTCTTAGTCTGCATACGAAAATTCAATCAAATATTTCCAATAGTTTAGTCACCATAGCTAGTCAAAGATTGGCAAAACCCATAGTCGGCCCATCAGTACTAGTTCGTTTGTTTAAAAAAAAAACCTTTTTTTATTACGATGGTCCCAAAATACTCTTATGCATTGATTTTGCTAGTGTTTTTATTTATTGTATTGTCGTCTCCACATTGTAGAAACCGATACGAATCGCGCACTTGGTCGCAACTCCGCCGTCTAGTGCGCGAGATCCCTTAGAAATATAAGTACGGGGACTTACGGCATGAATTGTATGATGTAATAAAATGCCTAACGTTGATTGTTCGGTATTGGGCCCCCCACTTGTGCTTCTAGGTGCTTCAGAATTAAATAATAACTTATATAAACTAAAACAATAACGTCCATTATAAAAGTTATGAACTATAATATAATTTAGATGTAAATATGTTGTATTGTTATCTAATTGAATCAGATTTTATTGAAGAAACGCCTGAAATCGCCACCGAATTTAAATGAAATATTTAATGTATTACTTTAAATGATGAACTGCAAACAGGAGAAATCTTTGATATATGATTATATATAATACAGTTAGTAATATATCTCCACTTAATATCTTCATGTATACTGCCGAGTTAATTATAAGAATTCGTAAACATCATAATGTTATAGGTACACGTATTGTTAAGCCAGTGTCCATTCTTATTCAGATTTGTAGGACGTCACAGCGGTTCTTACGATCACAACTATTATGGTGAAACATTTGCACATTAACGCGATGTATATCGATATTCTTCATCATTATGTCAGCCAACAGCCAATGCCTTTTAAGTTTTTTTTTTTCAATTTAAGCGAATTTTGAAGCTTGAAACGTCATGACATAATCAGCCTATAACGTTCCCAGTGCTGGGACATGGGCCTCCTGTTTCTGTGAGAGGGAGTGGACCTTAAACCACCACGCGGGCCCAGTGCGGGTTGGTAGATGTCACATGTCTTAGAATGTTTGGTTCTAGGACATGCCGGTTTCCTCACGATGTTTTCCTTCACCGTTTTGAGAGCAGTGGTGATCTAATAATTTACACGACGTAAAGTACCTGCTTGGTTTCGAACTGTAAGTCGCGGCCGTTACCACGAAGCTGCTACCACTGCTCCATGACTCACTCAAAAAAAAGGTAATTTGATTATAACTTAGGATTTTAGTCAAATTACGTACCTAATATTGTTTTGTTGACTCATCCATCTATGCGCTGCGGTATTTATTTTTTAAATATCGCCGCATTATGCTGAGATAGGAGCCCTTTTGGCCTCGCACAGGTCGTTATTATTCTGTTTTTTAAATTATTTTATAATTTTATTTTTTATTTTTAGTATTACCTACTTACTGTTTGTATTTCCTGTGCGTGTCCCAAATAAAATATTTTTCTTTCTTTTCTTTCTTTCTTTATATTGAGGACAATTACATGAAAATGCTGTAACGTGCTACAACTCTGCCTATAGTTTAAGACCATACAGTTGCCAAAATAAATGATAATAACAAATAAAATAGCTTCTATAGCCAATATAAACAATTGTACATACAAATATTTATATGAAACGTGTTGATTAAGTTTAAGTGCTTCGGACAATGTATGAACTTGGTGCTACAGTAATAATAATAACATGTAACTTAGTGTCATGGCTGACATTCGTAGGGCCGTATGTTATACACGCGTTTTGGCTCCTGTACTTAAAACTGCCCTATTTATTAGTTATTACATTAGTTGTTTGTATGTCGTGTTGTTTTATTAACCGACTTCCAAAAAGGAAGAGGTTCTGTTTGTCTTTTCTATTTTATTACCTTAGCTTTGGTAGTTTTTGAGTTTTATTACAATTTATTATTTTAACTTATTACTATATATTATTACGTATTTTTCCCACTTAGTCTATGTGGATGATGTTATAATAACTTCCTGTCACTGTTATTTACACAGCAGGTAGTGGTATTCGAATTTGTGTAGCGTAGGTACCACAACTAAAAAGTTGTTTTAAATAACCGACTTCCAAAAAAAAAAACACTACAAAGTAAGTTATTTTTACTTTGTACACAAAGTAAAAATAACTTTTTAGGAAGTCCGTTGTATTTTTCTTCGATACCATTCGACTGATTTACTTGAGTATAGAGGGGAGACTTACCAAAGGGAAAGGGACTAAAACCATGGAAATTAAACAAGTTACTTGATCAGCTTCAAAAATATATTACAATTTTTCAGTGCTATCTACATCAATAGTTACTTCATTTCTTATAACACAACATCCAGTTAACACTTAATACCTAAGCAGTAAAGCTTAAAATTGCATATCACTATTCTAAATTATTTCTCCAGGCTTCATAACTTTCAATTGTTTCTTAAACCCATCATTAGGTTGTATAGCCGGTCTTCTACCCTTCAATAAATCAAAAGCTACCTGAAACTGCATCCTCTCATAATGCATTAAATAGGCTATGGCGACCATAGACGTCCGTGACACGCCGGCATTGCAATGAATAAGACAATCCTCTTTGGAGTCCACAGCTTTTCGAATAAAAGGTAAACTATCTAATAAAATCTCTTTGATATTAGTTTCAGGCAAATCTAAGCAGTTTATAAACTTATTGTTGACTGCAACTTCAACATTTATGCCTAAACTTAGCACATGTTTGATGTTATAAGCTTGTATAACATTACTCGCAGTACAATCTTGTGACCCTATGTATACATGGTCAGTTATGAATACTGGAATATTATCGGGTTTCGTGTCGACGACGAATCCGTAAGTGTTCGGACTGATAGCGGTTATAATTGATTCTTTCTCGACGTAGCGCTGTCCGTTGACATTAGTAACAACTGTTTCTGTCACTTTCAATTTAGTTCTTTGTTTCATTAGTTCATTGAGGAAACTCATTGTTATTTTACGGCTGTGGTGTTAAATGCAAAAATAATGTTAAATACAAAAACGAAAGATTAAAATTGCATCTATTGACTGACTGCAGTTTTATAAAGTTTATACTGGGCTCTCTTTGTTTAAGGTACTGCTTTTCTTTAAATTTTTCACTACAATGTTTATCTTCCTCGCCTACAACTGGCCACAACTATGCCCCAAAGTCAATCTTCTATCTCTCTCAGTCGCATTCACTATCACTATCTTCCTCTCTTCCCTCTCCAGTCTTCTCCGGATCGTAGACAAGGTCTTCAGGTCTGTAGTGCACGTCACAGAGGTACAATCCGTCGGGTGGTCCTGATTGGATGCTGTTGTGCCACGTATGCTTCGAAGGCACTTGTAGCATCAACTTTATTTCTTCTGGAGGGAACTTGCCTGTGGCTATAGAGTTTAGTGTTCCTACCATGCGACGAATCTGGAAATATTACCTGGTATGAAGTGTTTTTTTCGTTAACATGTTGTTCAAATGCTGTTTATTCGGCATTCGGTCGGTAATTTTGAGAAATGAACAAACTTATGGAGGATTCCGCCAGCGGCTTCGCCCGCGTGATATCTTTGTAAACCTATTAGGCCTATGTTACTCAGTGATACTGATAATATACCTTAATACGGGTGAAACATTTTTTTTAAATTGGTCCTAGAGTTTTCTAGTTCATTAATTACAAACAAACAAACAAATATTAGTGTAGATTAAGGGACAAGCCCACAAGAGCAAGTCATTGGTCGACCGTTTTTATTTAAATTAATAATGCGGTGATGTTTGCGCCTCAAACTATCACCAGTACAAAGGCAAGCAGACTAGCAGGATATGCAATACAGCTAAACTCTTGTGGGCTGAGGGTTCAAATCAAATTTCGAAAATTTACAATTTAAATGAATACTCGCTGGTGCCTAAGCTACTCCTTATAAAATTAGCTATCTGACGGTGAAAGTCCCGTTAAAATCAGTCCAGCCGTTTCGGAGATTTTCCGGAACAAACAGACAGATAGACAAAAATATTATAATTGTTTTTTTGTTATCTTCGTATATAATAAATAACTTCATGTGCATTTAATAAATAGTTGATATTTTGACTTAACAAACAGATTCATCTATTTTATTTATATTGATAGATAAATACCTGATTGTGTACAAATCCTCTTCCTCTAATCACAATATCCCAGTAATCGAATATACTGTCTTGTTCCATAGAGTAGCTGGTGATGAGTGGCTTCCCAGGTCTCACTTCAATGGACTGCACCTCTCGTCTGTTGTGCTTGGTCTGTTTCAACTTGTCAAAACGCTTGAATGTTGTGAAGTCGTGGTAGCCAACAAAGTACTTGGCACCTTCTTTGAACTTTTCTATGTCGAAGTCTGGTATCCTAAAATAGGGTTTAAAATATTGTTTTTTTTTGGCATTATTTCAACTAAAATAAGATTTTCCCATAACAACCAGGTCAAGCCACATCTCAGATGCTCATTACTTGGGTATTCAAATAAAACTACAAACCTCTGTAGTGACAACTCAAGTAAATAATACTTAACAGTACTTACCTTACAAAATGACACCGCTTCCACTCTTCTATAGGTATGTGTGAAGCTATTGATGTTTTCTCAGGAAAAACTATGTCATTCTTTTTCACTGCCAATCTGAAACGTATAC
Organism: Agrochola circellaris; assembly: GCA_914767755.1. NCBI lineage: Eukaryota > Metazoa > Arthropoda > Insecta > Lepidoptera > Noctuidae > Agrochola > Agrochola circellaris. The sequence goes on from OU611849.1 coordinate 2,401,540, forward strand.
AGAGAATATTATGTTTGTGTTCACTTTGAAATAACTATGATACAGCCAACAGCTGTTTTACATTTGGTGTCGTTTAAATTGACTAGTGCCAAAAGGTTCTGTTCGCAAAAGGGTTGTTGCTATCCTTCCTGCACAGCTATCTCTCTCTGCCACACCAAATAAAATACTGGCTCCAATGTCACAGAATGCACATGCAATGGTCCACATGAAGGACTAAGTGCGGAAACCAATCCCAGTAACATAGAAAGAAAAAAAAGAAAGAAAATGTGTTTATTCTGCACAAACCAAACGCACATTACAAAAAAATAAATAAAACAATACCACTTTACAGATGAGCCAAAAGCCTCGGACAAACATAGGACATGTCACAGAATGGCTTATTGTAAACGAATTCTTAAACAATAAGCCCACATCCGCACGGATCTAAAAATATCGCGGCGGGATTTTATCGCGCACTGGATTTTCAACAGTCGGTGTTGAGCCGAGCGTTGAGAATCCAACGCACTGGAACGCATTCTCGTCCCAGCGCGTTGAAAAAAGACACTGTTGGATTATCAACTCTCGGCGCTAAGCAGAGCGTTGAAAATCCAGTGCATGAAGAAAAATCGCCGCGGGAAAAAATCGCCCGTGTTAAATAATGATACTTACCTATACAAATATGTCCTACCAATAGCATAATGTCTAGCATTGAAGTTGTCTGCAACTCTGATAACCTTTTTAACATAAATGCTATTATTGTGTGTGTAGAAGAACTTGTTCAAGTTGTAGGCAACACCATCAGGGTCATATATGTTGGACCCGTACTTCTCCAAGTCAAAGTGAGCACTTGTGTTCAGTGCATGAACTCCACCATCTGTACTGTAACAAGATATTTCACAATAACTTTGTTCAGCAAGTCTTTGGTTTTATATTTAAAATGTACCATCAAAGAAATTCGTATCTAACCAGTTTCAAAACAAAATCCCGTAAACATGATGACCACATCTGTTACCGGCCGGTTCTATAGCCACCTAGCGCTGCAAGCAAGAATAGTCCTTGCGGTGGTTAGATATGAACTTCTTCGATGGTACCTACATAAATAAAAATGAAATGCTATTAGTTGGTAAGCATAACACTTGAGAATGGCTGGACACATTTGGCTATTTTTTTATACATGTTTGTAAACATGAATAAAGTTTTTATGGAAAGAAACAAAAGGAAAAGTTGCCCAGAAAATTGGGAAATGGGAAAAGAAAACTGGAAGTGCTCTTCTATCACCCGAATACTGAAACGCCACTCAAAACTTAAGCGTTACTTATGACTCGTTTAAAGCCTTTTGATTGGTTGAAACTAGTTTTAAGTAACGCTTAAGTTTTGAGTGGCGTTTCAGTATTCGGGTGTTAGAAATTGTGATACCCAAATTTAGATTAACCAAAACTAGTAAGTCATTTCTTATAAACAGTATTCGCTTTTATAACAAGTTGCCAAAGTCAGTTACAGAACTTAGCGATGGAAAGTTCAAAGCCCACATCAAACGTGTCCTTATCAAAAAAGCATATTATAAGATTAAAGACTACGTTGAAGACAAGGAAGTTTGGCAATAATTACTTCTGCACATGTGGCTTCCCTGGTGCCTCATTAACGGCATAACTATGTAAATGTCTATTAACTGCTCCCAAATTACGATAATTATTTTAATTTACTTTTTTATTTTATTTTAATTTACAAATGACATAATCTTTGTATTATTTGACATTGTATATTTACAATATATTAAATTTGATTTATTACAGCAGTAATGGCAACCATTATCATTTGGTTTAAATAGGTTTTTATTTTATTTAGGAATTTCATTTGTCTTTTATATAGCTTATTTTCTTTTAAATTTTGTGAATGAGAGAACGTTGTAGACTTAACAGACTGTAGATCGGTGGACCATTTAATTTTTTTCTAAGTACCTGGTACTTGTTGATGGGCCTACACTGTCCTCTCATACCTTTTAACACTGTAACTTGGAATCATTGTAAAAACCATTTACTTTTAAAAGAGTAACCGTGGAGTTTCTTGCCGGCTCTTCTCCATAGGAAACGACCAATTGGAACCGTGCACCTAGCTTCTGACGTTTCATAAGTGCCCTTGTAGGTTTATGTGAAATATAAATATTTTGAATTTGAATTTGAGTAATTTTTGTATTTATTGGGTCAGGTCTGTCTGGTCAGCTAGTATACTATAAAACTGATGTTCAGATATTAATGATATAGTAATTTAGCTGAAAGAGTAGGCAGATAGGCACCACAAAAGAGATCAGTTAGTGGTGTTAAACCTGCGTTTATTCAATGGCAGGCAGTTGTGAGTAGGGGTCACTTACCGGCTCGAAAGAAAAAGGTTAGGGTAATTCAGAGATCTGAGTTTTAAAAGAGCTAGTTCCATCAAACCCTGCACACTTTCTGGATCTGGGTGATTACGTCCGTCTTTAAGCCATATCTTCTCCGAAGACCTGCAATATAGTCCTTTAGTGATATTCTTAAATGATATTATTGTTCATGCAAATAAATGATAACTGCTAGCAAGTTAACGAACCTAAATGGCGTCCCTATATAAGAGAAGAATGATAAATATCTAGCTTTCATTATACTTTCACACGACCGATTTAAAAAACGTTTTCATTTAAAAAAACGTCTGCGAATGTTACAATAATCCATCATATGCCAGAGCCAGAGATATAGGTTAGCTGTCAGTGTCAGCCACAGCTGTCAGCTATTATCAGCTTGCTATCAGTTCAGTTTTTTACCCAACTGCGCGACAATAAAGATAGGGTTATGTTTTTGTAAACAGTACTTATTAATTCCATGCTTTTCACGGAGTAGTTTCCGTTCACCTTTTGTTGTTCATTCATATTTAGGTTCAAATCTTCACAAAAAACGTACCATATTTCGTACATATTTTCGTTATGGATCTTAAATTAGCGTTCTGTAGCTTCTGCTTACCATGGGAAGAAGGCGTGAGTTCATGTATGTTTGTAGAACTGTGCGTTTGCACTGGCGAAACAAACATTCACAACAAAACATGTTGAAATCTCTATTTTCTGTCAATGTTCCTGTTTGACAGGAACCAGAGATTTCAACATGTTTTGTTGTGAATGTTTCGCCAGTGCAAACGCACAGTAAAAAGTTACTATGCAACTGATTGGGTCATAAAAAATATTATCGAATGTACTATTTAACTGAAGCCATTTGAAAACGCAACGACGCGTAGCGATTTCTAAACTGGAGCCATTCACTTTTTTGACAGTTGTTATGTCCATGTCATCGAAATGTCAATTTGTTTGCCAATAATTCAGTCAAAAATGGCACAACGGACGTGGCATATGTTTACCGTGTTAACTTTAATATTTACAGTTTTATCACTTGTTGGAGATGTTTTCTCGCAGTCGCCAGCGCCCTGGTACGAGAACATGCCTGCGGTGACGATGGACTACAAAGTTCACATCGACGCGGGCAAAGAAGACTGTTACTATCAATATGTCCCGTCTGGTGCTACATTTTACGCCAGCTATCAGGTAATTAATTAGGTTTTCTGTACCGAAACCTAAGCAGCAATTTCAGATAACGATGCTAATGTGTTGGAACCATTATAATGAAGCATTTCCTAAGGTTTAGCTTGTGTACTTCACTCATAAATAGTTCTCAAACTTTTTTGCCAACAGGTGTTGAAAGGCGGCGATGGCATGTGTGGTTTCGCTGTGCGGCATCCTAACGGCCAGATAGTGCACCCATATGAGTGGCGACAGAGTGCCGAGTACGCGGACCAGACCTCTTCTGGAGGATATTATGCAGTGTGCATTGATAACCAGTTCTCAAGATTTGCAGGGAAACTAGTCAACTTGTATCTCTCAGTGATAAGATACGATATGTGGGAGAAGTACGCTAAGGAAGTGGAGGAACTTGACATGAATATAAAGAACTTCACTGTAAGTTTTTATTTATTTATTTCTAAATTATTTTTGTTGCAATGTTTTGATAAAACATTGCAACAAAAATAATTTAAATTACAGTCTGTAGTCCAATATCCATTTAATTATAAGTCGTGTTCAGGAGTAAAATTCTCATTGTTCTCTCTCACATACAATCTTTAAAATATCTTAACATTCATAATGTTTAATTTATGTAAATGTATGTAGTTCAAAGCTATATGTTGTTTAATATTCATCTTTGGTGTGGCCTGTGGATCATATGCCACAAGTTATATGGACATATTACATAACAGCTAAAGGAACTTTATACAGAAAATATAGAATTTTACAGAAGCTTATGAATGCCCGGTAGACCATAGATTCATGTAAACTGTGTTAACACCTATTGTTAATGATACCTACATCCTATTGTACGATAGGTGTTTACATGACAAATAAATTACTTCTATTCTATTCCACCGTCTAAGAATTGCTTAGGGCTTGTTTTGAAATGTCCCTCACCAGTTGCATAATTAAGTACTATTGTATAGAATCAAGTTTTTCTAACTGAGCAGACAGCTGTGTTTGGTGCACCACTTCTTCCCAGCGAAATCACTAGGAAGTGGTGAAGGGCATGTGTTTTTGGGGAGCTATCTTAGGTAATTTTGATGTTTGAAAAGTGCTGATTCTAAGCCTAGTTTGAATAAATTACTTTTGAATTTTTTGAATTTCCCGATAAGCGCTATCCACTAGATAAATTTAGAAATGGTAAAGAATTTGTATGTAATCACCTGCTATAATTATAGATAGGCTGACTGTTACTTATCAGGAAGTAGTAAAACACCACTATTACATTTATAGCAGCTTCTGTATATAATAAGACATAAGATTCTTAAGTACATAGATAACAAAAACTTCGGGCTAACATAGTCGCCAATAACAGATTACCCAGCATTCTTAATTTTATTCACATTGTTGTTACAGACCTCTATCCAGTTTGTGGAGAGGAACATCAATGACATCCTTCAGTACCAGTACCACTCCAGGGCCCGGGAGTCGAGAGACTACAACTTGCTGCAAGACAACAATATCTATGTGCTCAGGTATTGTAACTACTCATTAATATTTGGGAGTTAGGGTCACAAAGAGCTTTGTGTCCATGCAATAAACCGACATACGCCTCGTTTTGGTTTGGACGACGCGACTCGTCACCACGTCGACCATAAAGCTTCGTGCAGACCAGCGCGACGCGACACCGGTTATTGTTATGCACTCAAGTTTTCTTACAAATTGTATTGTTCGAGTCGCGTCGCGGCGTCGCGTCGCGCTGGTCTGCACGAAGCTTAATGCGACAAGTGTGATTTCGCGTCGATAAGTGTGGTCACTCCCTAAATAAAGGAATCCCTAATCATCGTATTAGTTTTTATCTATTTAAGTGGAGATAGAGGTTTCATAATGTTGGAGAGTAACACTTGCGATATAGGGCAAAATTGATAAATATATGTATGGCATAGTAAGCTTTCAATACTGGTATTCAGCTGAATCTGGCCAGACTGGAAGACAATCTGAACATAGTTCGGTGAAGGCTAGGCAGATTATAATATGTATATATATAAATCCTGGCTAAACACAAACTAGTAATGGCATGGAATTCATGATTCCAAGTGCCATTCATTATTAATCATAAAAATAGCTAATATAGCAATGATGTAACAACAAGGAAGGAATTTAATTTAATGGGATATAAAACAATCATGTCACTTATGATTTGATGAACTTTGACCTCAAATGTAATGGAAAGTTTTTCTATAAAAGTGCAAATTTTTGGCCACAGTTTCACCCGTGTCAAAGGGAAATTATCCTACGGGAATGTGCTACCGGGATAAAAAGTATCCTTTGTCCCAGGTCATGGTCTAACTGTGTACCAAATATCATGGAAAATAAAATGGTAACAGACAGATAGACAGAGTTACCTACCAGGATAAAAAGTATCCTTTGTCCCAGGTCATGGTCTAACTGTGCGCCAAATATAATGGAAAAAAAAATGGTAACAGAGACAGAGTTACTTTCGTATTTATAATATTAGTATGTAATGTTGATTATTTTATCACACAATTTTATTTGGGTACAAACAACTTATAACTAATTAATTAATAAAAGTAGCAAAATTATATACGAACTATTTACAAACTAAAATATAGCATCGAAAAATTCATCCGCATCGCTGATGACTGGTAATACCCACTTCTAAATAGTTTAATAAAATTATTAAATGAAAAATAAAATATATATATATATATATTTTAGTTTTTTAATGAGCTACCCCATTTAAAAAAAAAAAATATTTTCATTTAAACATATTTTTTTTCATGAAGAATGTTTTTTTTCCAGGTGGTCTATCATCCAAATACTGGCCATAGCAGCAACAGCAACACTACAAGTGTACTTCGTGAGGAAACTGTTTGAAGTCAAGGAGAATTCTTCCAAAACAAGAATTTGATCACATAACTACTGCCTGTGAAGACGAAATTGTTTACTAACTGTTACTGTTCTCTGACTGATTTCCATTCCTCTCAAATTAATGTTGATCTCTCTTCTTGTTCCATCTTTGTGTTAGTAGCTTATTAATTGTTTTAATTGGTGCATAATACTAGACAATTAGTTTAGCTCAAGCTCGGGTATATGTAGGAGTCATAGAATGTTAGATAATGGGCAGAAATGTCTTATTCTTTCACTTTACTGATTTTTTCTGAGATTATTAAGTACTCGGGATTCTTTTGACTACTTTCCTTTTTAATCATATTTCTTTTATTATACCTGTTTCTGTGTACACCCAACGATAATGCGCACAAATATTTTTTTAAGATAAGTTCAATCGCTTTTTGCATTTTTATACAAAAAAAAGACATTAAATTGTTTACAAATAATCAATTTAGAATTAATAAGTTTAACTTTCCAGAGTTTATTTTCTTTTATTTAATTAGGTATTAAAAGATCTGATGATAATAACATTTTAAAATATTTTTGATAGGATTTGCATTTTTTATATTATTTATTTGCTATTTGACAATTATACTTTTTAATGAATTTTAATATTATTTATGTAAGCAAAGACAAGCAGCGTGTTTGAAATAATGAATGACCAACATAATTTTAATAAACTGAAATGTTAAGTACTTAAAGATCGTCTTTTTTTATACATTCGCTCGACGTCCTCTCCTGTCGGCACGCTCGGATATCGCTTACATTTGTCACGTTATCATAGAACCCGTTCAGCAGTCGTACTTGCGTAACCACTAGCCCCACAGGGCGGGCAGTCGAATCATAAATATTGATGGTAAGCACTGCCGTCAATGAAACTATGGAATGTGCAATTTTAATCTCAATCTGTCAAAAATACCTCTTTAAAAAAATACCGAGATTGTCGCTGAGATGAGACTTAGACTTAAATTTGAACGTTTTTAAATTCGGGAATTGGCGTTCCGCAATATCGCAGCCAACTTAAGGGGCAGGGCACATTGAACGCAGAACAGATGGCCGGTGGGGCCGAAAGGTTCTGGAGTGGCGACCGCGTACCGGAAAACGTAGCGGTGGAAGGCCTCCCACAACGTGGACCGATGACCTGATGAAGGACGCAGAAATCCGCTGGATGCGGGAAGCACAGAACTGGTCGAAGTGGCGGTGCTTGGAAAAAGCCTATGTCCAGCAGTGTCGTAGGTGCTTTGCCATCCCAGAGCCACCTATTTCCCTTTCCGTGTTCAACTTGAGACACCGGTTGCGGTAAATCACCACGCTTTTACACGCTTACCTACTGTAAATGATCACCAAAACCAATTAAACACTGTGCAGTAATCGACTAACCTTGTTTTATTTTTATGAACGGTACGGTTTGTCTACAGAGTTAACAGTCTGTCTGTCTACAGATTAATGGAAGACCTTAAATTGACCTTGACCGTGACCTTTGTCAAAATTGTTGCATTTGCAACGGAATTTTGCTAAATGTCACGAGAATCTCTAAAGTGCTTATTCCACTTGGCTGAATTTTGTAGTCTATGAATTCCCAAAATTGTTATGCGTCCTAACATTCTAAGGGATCTCGCGTACTAGTCGGCAGTCGTGGCCGTTTAGTGGTATTGTATGGTGTGCGGCTAGTAGGCCGTTGCGACCAAGTGCGCGATTCGCATCGGTTTCTTTAGTTTACCTGGTCGCGGTCGTGGTCGTGGCCGTCTAGTGCGCGAGATCCTTAAACCGGTATCTCGAATTGAACACGGGAAAGAAAATAAGTGTCTTTTACAGCCGGGTAAAAATTGACAATATTATGCCATGCTATCTGCCAAACTGGTGATTTTTCCTTAGATTATTCATTGTATTGCTCCCTAAGGGGCATTTTACATAACATCATGCTTGTGATCTCCGAAGGGTAAGGCAAGGTGTATCTGCTAGAGTGCACCTATATTCGCAAGTTAAGTTTTTATAAGTCCCATGTAATAGGGGGCGAACCTATTCCATGAACCTATTGCAAAACGACTATAACCATGGATGTGACGCATATTTTCCCCCAACTTGTTCTTTTTGTTTTGTGTTCTTTCTTTGGACATGTTAACCGCAAAAAAAGTATTTTCTTTGTATCTTTTCTTTCTTTCCCTCCAATAAAGTCACAATTGTTACTATTGATCAAAATAATACTTGATTAATGGGATAAAATTGGATACCAGGCACAAATCCAGACTCCGAGCTGTTATTGGGAAATCCCTGATGGAAAAACCCAATAACACTGCCCGACCTGGAAATCGGAACCAGCACCTCGCTCGCAGCAGGCATTTTGATTTGTCTGAATAACCTTATTAAATTATTCAAGTTCATATTATATGACGAGCTATACAGGGTTATTGGTAAAACACCAACAACCTCTTAAGGGGTCATTGTACTCATCATTATGAACAACTTTCACTTCGTTCCAAGCCTTAAATCGGGAAAGAAAAATCTGGTGTTCCATACATTTTGACGAGTTGTGTGAACATAAATGTAGGGAACAGCTGTTTTTTTTTTCTCGTTTTTATGTTTGGTCCCATATTAAAAGTTGTTCCTATTGATGAGTAGAATGAGAGAGGTTGTTGGTGTTTTATCAATAACCCTGTATAATATTATTATCTAGGTGGGTCAAGTAGGAACCTGTGATAAATTTTGTAACCATATGATAGATTGATGGTGTAGTGACTAAAACAGGAAAATTATTTACGGTAAAACTGATGTTTTTGAAAATTATCCTGTAAAGTCAGCACATACGTTCTCATTGTCGCGCACGTTAGAGGAAATGAAACAATGCCATTATATAATTACATTTTATTATCATACCATAAATATATAACATCCATGATTTGTTACATTTGTTCCTAATTCTATATACACAATAATTTACTTAAGTACAATACAATCGTTACTTCATTTAATTGTTATTGATATGGTGCAAAATTATAGCCGGAATTACATTCACTTGTAGATGGCTGTGTTTCGTTTACCGACGTTTCATGAGCGGCCAACTATAGCTAAGTAATTCAGACTTAGTGCTAGCCAAGGAATGTTGACTAAATACTTGATAATTTCGTGATCAACTTATCCGCTCGTTATGACTAGGCAATTTTCGAATACAGCGGGCAACTGAAGCGTTACTTGATGATAAAATATCTTAACCTAATCAGTAAATGTCTTACAATGTTATACTGTACAATAAACTGCTGCGAATCTCATACGTAACTGTACACTTGACGATTATCACTACGAACTAACTAATGTAAGCAGAATTCACTCGCGTTATCTTTATTGTTATCAACTATTTTCATTTTCAATAACAGGCGAGCTACAGTCTGCAACGAGAGGCTGCAGCGGACCACGTCCGTATTAAATGATACTACAATAAAATATAATTAATAACTGATTGATATTTGATTCATTATTTATAATCTGTCTTTAAATATAGTATTATTAAATCAAGAAAATATTTCAATAAAATAATTTTATAGTATATTTAAAAAGAGTTGTTACATAACTCGATTTCGTAGATTTCTAAATGATTTTGTTCATCGAATAGAGCGGAACTATCACAAGTAAGCACCTTCTAGCGTGGAGGATCGTTTCGATCCACACAAACCGTTAAATAGTCCTTAAAACAAACACCAAGTTTCTCAATACAATTATAAAGGCAGTGACTGGACGGACCGCGTCTTTTTTACAAAAAAAAACTATTTCATAGACAGTCAATAGTCTAAGATTGCTAATACTCAATACCTATCTGTACAGTAATAACGCAAGGAAGAAGTTTTAAGGCAATCTCCTAACGTTATTGCGAGATTCTAACAACAATTGTGATGATATCGAACAACTTCATACTTCGTCTTTTCTAGTCTTTACCGTTCAGTACTATCTTCAACATTACAACAAACAAACACCGTGATACTATTGCGGCTGCGCATTAAATGCATAAGAGACAGTTGCCAACGAAATGTAGGCAGCTTCAGTTCCGTTATTGTGACGTCACACAGGCCCGCACTCTTGAATGAAGCTTGCATAAATAGTTATCTATTTTTTCAAAATTTATACAAACATTTTGGTGCAAGGCAAGATTCACGCTTTAGCATCGTTCTGGAATAGGGGCCATGGTTGCGTATTAATAAACCGTTAACATTTGAGTGTTCACTCCAAAAGATCAGAATTTAATTAAAAATGCTTTAAAAAAAATGTCGGAATGATTCAGAAAATACGAGAGAACACTCAAACGGGCGTTATTAATCCAAGATTTGTGCTAAAATGATGTCAAAGCTCGAAAGTTGTTTAATCTGTCTGTAAGGACCCGTTCACGGCCTCGAGCCATTCGACTTGTGTCAAGGGACAAATGCAGGCGTCACCTGTTGCCGTCCGTCGCTCCGCAAGTCATGTCGCGGTGACGCGAGTCGCTTGAGCGTGTAGCTCGTGGCCACGAGGTTACAGGTATTTCGTCCACACTACTAGCGCGTAGTGTGAGATAAAAGTAGGAATTATTTAGAGAAAAAGCGATACGAAGGAACACTGAAATGGGCCCTATTAATCCAAGATTAGTGCAAGACGACGTCATAGTTCGTCTTTAATCTGTCTGTTGGGGTTTTATTCCGTCCCCTTCTCGCGCGCGGTGCTCGCTCACACATGCGTCCTCTTCTTCTGGCCGAGGTAGGTCCCGGACAGCGCGAGCAGGCGGTAGCGCTGGCGCAGGTTGCGCGCGCGCACGTGCGGGGACGCGATCTCCGCGGTGTAGGCGCCCGGGAACCAGCCCGCCTCGCCGTCGCGGGTGCGCTCGCCGTAGTACCAACCTGGAGGGGAAAATGTTCATAAGAAAACATAGGATAACAAAAACCAAAAAATCGTAATCGAATGAGTTTTTGATTTTGATTTTGATTTTGTTCATTCGTTAAGGAGCTTTAATGCGGTACTCACACAGGCTTTGGAAAATCATGAAATTTCATTTCAGAAGGCACTTTTTAGGGCAAGTAAAAACAAAAAGTAAATCTGAAAATTTCTATGAAAAAGTATCAAAGGACATCCAGTCTCAAAGTCTGATTATGTAGTTGGTGTAGCGGTCTTATGTCCGCAACTTCACGTCTGAGCAAATGTGTTGCGTACGGTGCGTCAAGATGGTCAAGAGGGGATGTTACAAAAACTAAGCCAACATAGTATTACATAGAAAAAAGTTTATTTATTAAAGAACGTGACATACCTTCACTGGTCTTCCTAGTAACATTGACCACGTCCCCCTCCGCGAGCCCCAGCTCGTCGGGCTGCGCGGGCGCGTACGCGTACAGCGCGCACACCTGCGGACAGTCCCAGCCGGCGTACACCGCCTCGCCCTCCGCGCCCGCGCTGGGCGGCAGCAGCGCCTCCGACCAGCGCGACCACTCCGTCTCGCTCGGGCACGACATCAGCTGCACGGGAGACTGTTGTTACATTTTACGCTAACACAACCGAGGATCAATTTGAATAGCGAGGGATTGGACAGCCGGCAGTGGTCTGCACTGTGGTGTGTACTAATGATGGTAGAACCAAAATCCGGTCTTATGGGGAAAACTTGTCCCCAAACAACAATTTTAATTTGTCCTCGAGAGGCACCAACGTGTGGGCAATCCGTAGTTTGGCAGACTGGCTATCTTTCAACCAGCAAAACAAAGAAAGTCTTTTCTTTCTTTTTTGGGTGGTTATTGACTAAACTGGTGTCGCAGTTTTAAAGCCGCCCATGGGCGCTTGGCTTCAGGTGCCGTCGAGATATATCTCTCAGGCATGGCTTTCCTCACGATGTTTTCCTTCACCGTTTTTGAAGCAAGTGCTCAAGCAAATAAGCGAGTGAAGTCCAAGCCCTTTGACCAGTAGGTACAGAGAATTTCAACATGAAAACCTATATAATGATATTACCAATATGTAAGGCCCATATAGCTAAACAAGTAAACACATCGATTTGTGGAAGCGAAAAATACCAACCGATTAGTATTCGTCAGTCATACAAGTTTTCAAACGCCCGAAAGACGAAATTTCTATCTCAAAAATTGACAGTCACTATGCCACTTCAAGTGGTTCGAAGCTGCTTCTCAATATTATTTGTAGGTTAGTGTTGGATAGTATACCATTTCTAGCGTTCTCCCCTCGTGGTTCTCGAGCAGTGTGATAAGTAGCGCATGCTTGGCAGTGGCCGTGCCCACGTCGCTCGCGCACACCTCCAGTAAGGACCGCGCGCAGTGGTCCACGCACACGTATAACTCCTCGCTGAAGGGAAAAAAATATTTTAATGACGGGAAATATTTTGAAAACCGATTATCAAACGGCCTTATTACAAAACAAGGTTCTTTAGACCCAGGTTTAAAACAACGAGCCATTGTTGAATTTAGAACTTTATTTCTGCAAAGTTAAAGTTCTAATTACAAAAACGAAAAACCCGAGTTGGGTGAAAGGTTTGCAGGTCAGTATCAGGTTGCATTGATCAAAATATGAGTGGCGGCCGTAAGAAATATATTGTAATATAATAAGCATAATATTTACAGAATTATATCCATTATTAATAATGGATATAATTCAACTTAGAGAACACTACTTACTTACTTTTGAACTTAGAGAGTTGTATTGATGATTTTAAAATCATCAATACAACTCTCTAAGTTCAGATTACTTTATTGAATGACTATTTCATGAAATCGTGACATTTGTCAATTCTTACTTAGCGAGTTGTATCGATGAGTTTAATGATTTTTAATTATATAAATATACATCGGCGAATCGTATTTTGATCAATCTACAACCTGACATTGACTTGCAAATTGCAAAAACGTAAGAAAATTTGAATTTCGTAGCGACCTCAGCACATCCCCCTTAAATGGCAATTTTTTTCATTGATTTAAAAACTTGAAACATACCTCTTCTTCTTGGCGATGACGAGCAGGTCGTTGAACAGGAACAGATGCAGCGGCAGCTTGTGGAACTTCTTGCCGAACGTCAGCTTCAGCTCGTCCGACTTCCAGATCAGTTGCGTCATCTCGCCCGAGCGGACCAGCCAGCGGACAGGTCTGGAGAATAAACGGAGGATGTTAATTTATAAGATGACTTGACTATCTACTTAATTTTATTTGATAGGATTCTCAAATTCCTTCAGTGAAAGACAACGAAAACCTAGCCCGCTGGGACTAGAAGTTGGCCCAAGAGTTTCTTTCATAAAGAAGTTGAGCACTAAGCAAGCATTTTTGAACATTCACCCCCTAAATAGGATAAATAGGGGATGAAACTTTGTATGGAAGTTCGTAATTTGTGCCGATGAGAAATCCCATCGGGCACACGGCTTGTTTCATTTTAGGTTTTATTTTTGAGATAAAAGAGCAGAAATAGTTCAGCGATTAGGGCGTAACATAGAACGTGAAACTAGGACCTCCTGGGTACCATGCACTCAATATTTTTGACAAAAACCAGCGAAGTGCGAGTCCGACTTGCACACGAAGGGTTCATACCACCGTACAATATTTGAAACTACATATTTTTGATGTGAAAACTTCTTTAGGCGTGTAGGGCGATTTTTGGTAGAGGGTAAATTTAGTGATTCGCGTAGTGCTTTACTGGAGTATATAGATGGCGCTAATACCAGTTTAAAGTTTTTTAATTGTATTGTTTCTTTTTGTGGGGATACAGGGCAACATAATGATGATGATATTTCACTTCTGGCAGCAATCTCCGTGACTGCCAATTTTTTTTAAAACTTAGGGTCCCGTTAAATTTTTAACTTTATTTTATTTTTATATTTGTGAAAATTTCAACTTTCTACCTATTACAGTTCATGAGATACAGCCGGCTGACAGACAGACGGACAGCGGAGGGTTCCGTTTTGGCACCCTTCGGGTACAGAACCCTAAAAAGCAGGGCTATATTTACAACAAGTGAAATGCCAAGCGATTTTGAACCATGTGCGATGCAAGTATTATTGCCAACTTGACCAACAGGGGCACTTAAACTGCCTTGGCTTTAAGTAGACCTTTCGGTAGACCTGGCCAGCCCCACTGTAATTTTAGTTTCAATGACTGTACGAGACACGGTTCTTCTCCGGATGATTTCATTATAGATTTTATCCTTCAAAGAAACTCGGGCGTATAACATAGTTATTTACTTTCGATCTCGCTTGGAGCAGGCGGGTCCGAGGGAGGGCGCGTCGCGTATGTGCGGCGGGAACTCGATGATCTTGCACAGGCGGTACATCTCTTCTATGCGCTCCGTGTTCCGAGCGCCTTCGTTACACTGTGATACGTACTGTGGGAGATAAAAAAAAGAATTAATGTCATTGAGATTGAGCCAGTTGAAGATAAATATTGGCCCTTAGCCACCACATGGTCGTAAAATTGCCTTGAGCAAGCTAAAAAGAACGTGCCATTTTATTTGAGTCACCTCACAACGAGGCATCTTCAGGATGACGATTGACTTGTTGCGAACCCGGACCCAACGGGTTGACACGTCAAGCGTCGAGAGCAGTGTGAGCCACTTCGCTTTTTTTTTGTATAGGTCATCTTGTAGCTGAGCTCTGAGGTCATGACTACGTAACGGGGCTTTCCTGTGGCTGCCTTAAGCTACTACACTCAAAGTCTCCAGCCAGGGGAGAGCCACTTCGCCCGACAACCCCACTTATATAGGATTACTGCTCGGCTCGGAATTGATTCTAGTAAAACGTGATTTCACCTAAAATGTGCGATTGAACAACAATCAATCTGGCCTCTTACCTCGCGTCTTATTTAAAAGCGATCGTCGCGCCGATAGAGGGCGCTTTCAGTTTTTTCGAACAAAAAGTGACACAAGCACGCGACTTAACATTGTAAGAGAGTAAGTATATTGGTCAAATTATATCATTACATCAGTAGGTACTCCACAGTGTCCTTTCCCTAAGCAAACGTGATTAAAGTTCATGGTTTTTTTTATTTTGAGAATGGTCCTGCTCTTGACCCCAATCTTGCCTGATGGAAAGCGATGGATGAGGTCTACGATGGTATGAGCGTGCCCAGAAGATGCCTGTTGTTGTCTGCGCATACTCACGTTGTTGAGCGAGACGAGTGCGCGTGCGCAGGCGTGGTACTCCAGGTCCTCGCTGTTGAGGTTCTTGAGCACGGCGTCCAGCAGCAGCGGCAGGCGCGTCACGCGCTGCATGGGCAGCATCAGGAACGAGTGCAGCGACAGGGACTGGCAGGACGGGTGGCTCTCCAGTCTACAATAACATTACAATTCATTATCATTTGTGTATTAATGAGTCTAATGATTATAATTCTGTAAATACATATTTATAAAATATGATTCGCAACCATAACATAATTAGTTTTGCAAATCTTACTTCTTCAGCGCATTAGCGAAGGCCGGTCGCGCCTGCAGCCGCTGCAGCGCTTTGACCATGAGCGCTTGGTTCTCGCAGTACTTGACATACACGCTGAAGTGCTGCTCGGCATGTTGTCTCACGATGTCACAGATGCCTTGCAGCAGGATGTTGTCCTGCCAGCACTTCTCCAGCTCGTTCATTAGGAGTTGAGAGCATTTGCGGACTGTGGCGGGGGGAGGGAAAAATATTAAAATTAGCTCTTTCCACTGACCGAACAGGAAACATGATAGAGATACAGTATTTATTTATATTTGCTTTAGGTACTGATACTAATGCTACCCAAACTAAGCCAGGGCTTGACACAGCAACAGAAGGTCATTTCCCAGGTTAGTCAGTGTTATAAGGCCTCTAGATTTTGGACTTTTGCCTGGCTAATAGAAATAAGGTCACCAATTCATGGGATCAGTCCCATGAATTGGTGAGTAGAATAGTTCATTAGTTATGAAAACTCAAACTCAAAGTATTTCAAGTCAAGGAATCGGTCAGTCAAAAATATGAAGCTAGTTGCCCATTCCAAAGCGTAGTAGGTACCTATGGAGAAGAACGAGCAAGAAACTCCACGGACACTCTTTTAAATTAACTAAATTGTTACAACTAATGAACTATTCTACTCTGTGTTGGGGTTTTCTCGTCGTTGACGGATACCCCGGTTGTAGTTGTAGGAAGTTAGTTAAGTTACACCAAAACCACTGCTAAGTTTAATAGTTTATTTATGGAAACAGTTACAAGTTATGTTTGTTTGTTTATCTGAGCCGCACATCACCGCGTGACGGAGTTTTAGTTACGACTGATGAGTGATTATTAGTGTTTAGTACGCATAAACGTACTTTTGCTGTATGAGCATTATTGGCTCGTACACTGCCTACCCCTCAGGGGTTAACAGGCGTTACATTATGACAAAAAGAACCATTCAAGTGAGTCCCCAGTATAGTTCAAATCTACACTCTATTAATTTATTTATTTATTTTAGTGCGAAATTAACCGCTCATGACTTCAGCACTTCTAAAGTATAATTTATTCATGAGCGTTGGCCCTCGGGAGATATCGTTACAATATCTGATCACATGATCTGATCAAGATTATGTCTGGACTTTGAAAAAGACAGAGTAGTCAGATAGGAAACGCAGACCTCATCTAGTTTTTAAAATAAATATTAATGACGTGTAAAAGCGTTTGTACAAACCTATTTAAAGAAAATAAAATCATTTCATCAACAGATGAATTAATTATGTCGCTTAATCGTTTATAATATGGCCGACCAGGCACCAAAAGAAGAAAAAGAAGGTTTAAAGATATTTACCAGGAAGAATAGTGGCGAACAGGGTCTCCCAATCATGCCGGGGCATCACATGCGGGTCCCGGAAGGCGGGGTGCGCGATGAAGTTAGCCTCCAGAACGTTGAGGGAGTTCAGGTACGATGCCTCTGACGTCAGCAGCTCGAACTTCGCTTCTTGAAGGCGCTTCTGTGCGGGCGCTAGCGAACCTGTAATAGTGTGGCATGTTAAAAACCAATATCTAGGATTAACTAAGGACCTTTTTCAAACCGTAGATAGATATTATTCACGACATAAATTGAATTTATTCGGAGGTGCGAAATAAGCTGCAAATGTTTTCATTGTGTCTTTCTGTACTATACCATATCAAAATGCTGGGTGTACAGGATGTACTTATTTTCAGACAGTATGTAAGCAGCGATGAATTGATTAAATTCTGTGCTTTGAGGACAGATTAGCTTTATACAAAAGAATAAGACTGTTATGAAACGAAAATATACGTAGGTTTTAATACTTTGTTCTGGATTCATTTCTATTGTAACACAATTCTTTTAACGTCTTTTTCTATAAAGAGTGGCTAACTCTATTAACACTTACTAAGCACAGCAGAGTTGAGCACTTCAGGCACCTCGCACCACAGCGTGCGAGATGGGCCGCGCGGCGCCACTAGCGCCATGGCGGACGGCCGCGACGGCGTCGATGTCTCACTCACTGAGGTGGTGGCGCTACGCTGCGACCCCGGGTCGTAGGCGTCGGAGTCCGAGTCGCCGGTCTCGCGACACACCGACTAGAAAGGAAGAACAAGGTTAGGTAGTAATAATCATCAGCCTACAGCAGTCCACTGCTGGCTTCTCCTATTGCACGCCATTCAGCCCGGTTCTCGGCAACTCTCATCCAGCTGTTACCAGCCACCCTGCGAAAATCGTCGCTCCACCTAGCCTGAGGGCGTCCAACCTTACGTTTACCAATTCGTAAGCTCCACTCAACAACACGTCTACCCCGACGGTCATCGGTGCTACGACTAACATGGCCGGCCTTGATAGTAATAATGCAATGTGTACAAAAACGGTGTCTGATACGAAAGAGGCAAATTATTGCAATTTGGACGGAACCACGTCTATCGGGTCAGCTAGTTAAAAATAAAAAAGTGGCTGCTATTTAAAATTCACGATTTTAGTACCAAAACTATACCAATTTCTTAAAATAATACTTTTTATCAGAGGCTAAAATATTCGGACTGGTAGACACCCGCTATACGAAGACCACCCGCGCCCCATGTATAACCAGGTAAAACTCACCACAGATATATATATATATATTTAATTATTTTAAAATATTGTTATCATATCAATAAAAAAACGTTAACTGCTAGACACTGCTGCTACTGTAAGTGCTGGGAAACTCGTAACTTGCAGAACTGCTGGGAAAATGAGCCGCTTGCTCACTGCGTGTTCTGTTTTAGACTAAATAGGCTAGCTGATGTTTTAGTTTAATTGCTTTGTTTTCCTTAATCGTACCTAACTCTTAGATTACATAAACGATGTATTGTATTACGTAGTTTTATTAAAGCTTAGTATTTAAACTTAAAATTTTATTGGTTTGGTCAATATATTCATAAATATCCGCGCAATGACAATAGAAAGAGTTATGTATTTGTTAGTACGCACATGCTATTGTCGATGAAAACGTTTACAGAACACATTTCAAGAATACGAGACAAAGCGATGCGATTGTTCTCATGGAATTACATCAATCTGTTTTCCTTTTGCGATATTGTGAGACGCAATTTAAGAATTTTGTACCTACTGCCTACTGCTGATGTGAAAAACTAAACACGGTGCTCAAAATCTAATTTCTCTCCAGAAAATCGTTGTCTGTTTTCCAAAAGGTTAGGCAGAGGTGTACCTACCTATAAATAGTACACCTACATGTCGGCAGTTATGTTTTAGTCCCATAGGAGGCGAGCCTATAGTCATCAACCGGGCACAAATCCAGAGAGAGACTCGGGGAGATATTCCTGATTGAAAACCTCAATAACCTTCCTGACGTGGGAATCGAGCCCAGGACCTGCATGCTCAGCAATAGAGCTTGCGACTATTAGTCCCAACGAGGCAGTACGGAAATTATTCGTTGAAGTCCGATGACCGCTAGGTATTCGCACTGCTGTTAGTGTTAGGTCATGTAAGTCAGAGTCTAGTCTGTTCTCGAAGGTCACTACAATTACTACCAATTAGCGTCGATCGTTTACACGCCGCCACTAAAATTGGACACGCGCTGGATAAGTGTAATTAAATTGTTTACTTCCTTAAACATACGTCAGTGTTGTATATTTGTGCGAATCCCGGGAAAACAAGTGTCGCTTTTGGGAATTAAGGAAATAGAGTGTTGATGCGATGACGTTTAAATTCGAGGCCATTACTGTGTACGTCAAGTAATAAAATCCAGTGACTGTTCTTATTTTATACGTCACGGGACGGTCCCGTGACTGGACTGTGTATGAAAGAGGCTGACCAAAGAAAAGATGGGTAGACGTTTTCATGGGTAGGATGGTAGTACACTGAGGTGAAGGCTGCTAGAGATAAAAAAGCAACCATATGCGAGACAGACTACAATATTACGGTACAATATTTAACACTACTTCTTTTTTTAAATTATTGCCATTATTAAGATCGAGCAAAACGCGCCGAAAAATCACGTTCTTGTATGGAGACCCCCTTTTGTTTTTAACTTTATATTATTTTTATTATTTGTTGTTATAGTAGCAGTAACAGTAGATACACACTCTGTGAAAGTTTAAAGTGTCTACCTATTACGGTTAAAAAAATACAGCCCTGTGAAAGACTGACGGACGGACGGACAGCGATGCCTAGACTAGGGTTCGGTTGGCATCCTTTGGGTACGGAACCCTAGAACGGATTGTCTTCAAAATACGTCCTGTACAAGTAGTTACAAGCCAGTTACTGCCTTTGTATTTACGACACGCATTACTTATATTATGGCGTCAAACAAAACTCCACGCTTAGGTACCTAATGACAATGCCTAGTTTAGGAAAGACTCAACCGGCGCGGCGCCGGCGCCGTTCTAATGACAGCGTCATTACGTTTTATATTGGTAGTAAAAGGTTGTGTAAAGATTATGCAGTGCGTACGTTAGCGAGGCTTATCGTCTGCGGGCCCGTAACCCATTTCTCGAGGTGCCTCCTTCCGTGTGATAAGACCGTACGCAAGTTCATATACTGGTCTTTCAGCAGGTCCTTGTTTACGTGTGTTTTGTTCTGGCACAGATTAATCGTCCAAAAGATGTTGTTTTATCGAACCGAACGGAAAAATTCCATCCGACGTTGTTGAAAGGAGTTCTTTCTTCTCTTCCAAATAAGTCGACATGACACTGACCTCAACTTTGGCTGCGTTGTAGAACTGGTAGAGCGGCTCGTGTGTGAACAGCGAGTGGGGTAGCGGGCTGGCAGGGTGCGAGCCTGACGACGCTCCTGATGATGACGAGATGTTTCCCGCCTGGTACAGACCCGCTTCTGCGTACCTGGGGACAATGGAAATAGTTTGTGAAAACAACCATAGCAACATCAAGTCACCTGTTTTCCCGGATTTCGTCAACCCCCCGAAGCCCACATTAATTCGCCAGTTATATGTATATGTCCCATGTAATAGGGGGCGAGCCTATTGCCATCAATTGGGTACGGAGCCCGACTACAGGCTGATATAGTATTTTTACGTCCAACTAACGCCTATATTGTAGAGAATGTGTGTGAAATTAGGTACTGTGTGTAGAATATAGGTAGTATTAAGATATAAATATGTAATGTAGGTATGTAAATAGTCACAGTATAGCGTGAGAAAAATCAACGCTGCAACGTCCTTAGGTCGACACAATCAGTGTCGTCATTCTATGACCTAGGATTTAATATGTACATTGGTAATGCATGATTGGCGAATAAATCAGATGTTGATTGCATGATTGCCATGTTATATTTAGTGTAAATTGTAAATACAGGGTCGAATAAAAAATATTGCATAAGCATAATCAGCGTTTAATGTTCCCACTGCTGGGACACAGGCCTCCTCTATGTGAGAGGGAGTGGGCCGTAATCCACCACGCCCAGTGCGGGTTGGAAGATGACACATGTCTTAGAATTTTTGTTTCTAGGACATATCGGTTTCCTCGCGATGTTTTCCTTCACTCTTTTGAGAGCAGAGAAATAATTTAAAAAAAACCCTTATTCAAGTCTGGTTGTTATCAAAATTTTCAGCAAGTTAAGTACATACTCGTACTAAGCAAGATAAGAGACAGGAAAAATTTTGAGATTCCCAAAAGGATTGATATCGCCTTATCAAACAGTCTTTAAATACAATACATGTAAAAGGAAATATAACGTCGGAATTATCGCTAATGCATGTAGAAATCGGCATGAAGCAGAAATAAGTGTTCTGAGTGTGGTATAAATCATAAATAATGAGCAGCTAATCAGCTATGACGAATCTTATAATGGCTTATTGTTAGTACCTACCTAAGAATACTATGATGATGTAAGTAACATCCTGACCGCTCAACGAAATAATTTCCTTATTGTGACCCTCTTACAAGAGTATGTGTGTCCAAGAAGGTTGAATATAGTAACTTTGTTATTTCTTTATTAAAAAGAAACAATAAAATTGAATGTGCCTTTTGATCTTGAAATGCACTGATAGATCAGTACCCTAATTACGTAATACACGATCAATCAGAATCGTTTCGAAACAGATTGCTAATCCATTGCTTCGTACGTTCGAAAAAAAAAATCTGCTCAACAACGTAAATAACACAATGGATGTTGTTGACCTGTCAAATTGAAACAGAACAGTCGGAATTGTCAACGAAAATGTGTTGCGTAATTAGATAGCAGAAGGCCAATTCTCGTACTTAAAAACCGTTCACATTCAAGTTGCAATATGTCAAACTTGTCATAAATGTTGGTAAATAGATTGTATTTTTGACAGATTGCGAATGAGATGCGAATGCGAACAATCTTAAAAATTACCTCCTGATCTTTAAAAGTTATTGCAAGGTGACATTGATCTCATTATACCAACAAACCGTTGAAGGCGTTAATTTTGGACACACATGTGGGTTGCATCAATACTATAAAAAGGTATATTGGAATGTTATTAAAGTTAAAATGATTAGGTACCTTTGTTTATCGTTCCATTAATTTAATAGATAACGTTTGGCACTAGTTTTTAACTTCACTTTTTTGTACACTATCAAACCACAATTTCCAGAAATCATTTAATTTTACCCTATCTCACTTTGTTGTAAACGTACAATAGATATTTATTAACACGAGAAACAATTTAAATAAAATATTATTTGCGCGCTAAAAGCCGCGAAGCAACGTTTTCGATCCAAATCCCACCAACGTCCTTCTGAGCGTGCGCATAATAGCAGAGTTAAAGTTATGAGGTGTCCCAAGACACAGTCGGCGAGCGATTCAGAGAGAGGTACATAAACATGACGGAACTGATATTTGACAAGCGATTAAGGCTGCCTGTCCACTAGAGCGGAGAAGCGAGAAGAGGAGCGCAGCTGTGCCAATATTAACACACACACAGGCATACATTATTATACAGGCACAGCTCTACTCCTCTCCTGTCTTCTCCGCTACAGTGGACAGGCAGCCTTACAGGAGTCTTAGGCCGTGTCCTATTTAAAAGCGATCGTTGCCCAAATGACGGTTTTTATTCGGTGGACCTGAACGCGTGGTCGCGCCGACAGAGGGTGTCATCTGGTTTTCAGAACAAAAAGTGACATGCACGCAACGATCGAGCTTTTAAATAGGATGCGGGGTCAATGCTAAAATATATAATAGTAATGTTTTAAATTCTTTAAATTGCCTGAATAAAATAGGGAGCTGAACTGCTCTCTGAATATCAATTTGAGTCTTTAACGCACAGTAACTAATGTTAAATCGCTTGTGCTTATGCATTGGGAGACATCGGTAACGGTGGTACGGAAAACTGGCTTGTGAGTCATCGGTTTCGTGGATAATGGTCGACGTCATGCGTTCGCGCCGCTACTGACTAACGTCTGGGCGAAGATCGGAGCTACCTCCCAGGAACATGTTTGTGGGTCACTTCGGTTTGACTGAAGTCTACAATTTTTTATTTTTTATTATTATTTTCCTCTTTCGTCATCCTATTTAAATAACGATTTTCGAAATTGATTTAATTAAGCATGCATTACTTTTTTCTTGTGGGATGAAAATTATGAGGGAAACCCCTTTTATTTATTTTCTAGACTTGAATGAAAACTTCTATCTATTTCCTTTTGTTTTAATGTGGTTATTTTTGATCTATGCTTTCTTCTAAAGTTTTTGTTTTTTTTATAAAGATGACATGCTCCTCGAAACCATGTAGCAGTAAGTAGGTTATGTTTGCTTGAATCTCTGCAAGTGGGACAGGGTAAGATCGGTGTCTCGCAGGTGACCTTTGTCTTGAACTCGCAACCGGAGCCGAATGCCAAACGGACCGCAATCGTAACTGTAGCGTAAATGTCGTGTGGCTACGCAACCATGCCGGTTTTACCCACCATATTGCAATGGTATATAATAAATAACTACCTAGCTTATGCCCGCGGTTTCGCTTGCGTGGTAATTACCCTACGAGAACGTTCCACTGGGATACAAAGTACCCTATGTCCTAAATCCTAACCCAGGTCATGGTACAAAACACACATGTACCATCGAAGAAGTTCATATCTAACCACCGTAAGGACTATTCTTGCTTGCAGCGCTCGGCGACTATAGAACGGGGCCGGTAACAGATGTAGTCATCGTGTTCACGGGATTTTGTTTTGAAACTGGTTAGATATGAACTTCTTTGATGGTACATGGACATTTGTACCAAATTTCATCGAAGACAGACAGAGTTACTTTCGCATATATAATATTAATAAGTATGGATATGTCTCTAAAGTATGTCAAGTTCCACTGTAAACTTGTAAATTTATGTGTAAGAGTACCTTCTTGTTGTTAATAAGACTGTCAAGTTTAAGTTCGACGAGTTTCATGTTGGTAGGTACTAAGCCTTCGCTGTCTGTCAGCGGGCTGTATCTCATGGACGGTAACAGTTAGACAGTTGGAATTTTCACAGATTGTGTATTTCTATTGCGGCTATAACAAAAAATAATATAAATAAAATAAAGTTAAAAATTAAAGGAAACCCTTCCTCTCTTTAATTTTTAACTTTATTTTATTAATTCTATATTATATCAATATTGTACAAGAAACGTGTTTTTAACGGCGTTTCTTGCTAAATATTGTACGGTGGTACGGAGCCCTTCGTGTGCGAGTCCCGACTCGCACTTAGCCGGTTTTTTGATTTCGGGGGGAAACCTTCCCCGGGCTTCGGGGATAAGACCGGGGAGTGAGGGATTTTTACCTCACTAAAACCACCCCGATGGTCACCATCTGCTCATGGAAGGGGCACCGTTACCTCACCAAAGACCGATCCGAAATCCCCTCTGTGCAACGCCTGTTATGACACATCCCAGGGGAGACTGTAAAGAAGTGTCGTCCCGAAAGTAAACTGTACAAGGGAGCACGTGACCATTGTGCGTCGTCTTCCCTGAGGTTACTACCTACGCAAAAAAAAAATACAGAACCTTTATCTAAAGATAGTCAATAAAAATAAAGGGAAATTCGCTGGAATTAAGTAGCTATAGTAAGTCTTTTGCAGACTAAAGTAACGTACAGTTGGGCCCCTTGAAGGGAAATTAGCTGGAATTCTGATGAATGAATCAAAGTGTGAGTAAACTCGATCTGGGACAATATTTACGTAGACGTGGGAAAAAACAGTGTTTATTATGAACGAAACAGGATGTAGCTGGAGTGTCTGATTTACCTAGACTTAGTATAGGTACCTAGACTACTTAGGCCAAGCCTATAGGGCGTGACTAATTAGATTTAATGGGTTCAGGATATCCTTTATTAGGGTCGTCCACTTCAGAAACGACTTATATTTAAATGGTATTAAGAAGTATTTATTTATTCGATATATCATTTATTTATTCGATAAATAAACAGTTTAGGTGGTATTGGATTTGGAAGGTAGTAAATGCTGGTCGGTACTGGTAAAAACGTAGGTCATACAGAGGAACATGGTCAGTGTTATTCTGCAAATAGTCGGTTTCAGACTCTTTATCCATATACATAGAGAAAACAAACTTTTGACAATGACAGCTGACAGTGCAGTTACAAAGTGGTTTCTTTAAAATATTTTTTTATTAAAAGTTTGTCTAGGCTAGGCTGTATTCAAAGAGACCTCTTCATACAAGTAGATATTCAAATTCAAGCAGACTTCCTAAAACCATTAAGTTAAACCTTTGTACTCAAAATGATAATTAGGTATCTGTATCTATTTTACTGTGTGTACATAAATAAATAAATCTACTTACCAAGACGTGTTGGAGGTGTTAGGCGTAGTGTTGGCGGAAGTATTGGGCGTAGTATCCGCACCACATTCGGCGTACCACGAGGTGCGCGCGCGCGGGCTCTTGTCCTTGCGCGACAACGTCGGCAGCAGCCGCTTCAACTCTGCACACCAACGCATTACGTCATCACCTCATCGTCACATCATGTTTACTTAAAGAATGGCGGTAGAAATTACGGTGTTATTATTTAGAATAATAGAGTAGCCATTCCTAATGCCATTCTTAAAGTTAATTATTTGTAGATACAGATGCTTGACTTATTTGGTAAATAATAATACTTAAACATTTCAAATCTCAACTATTTTGTACCAATTCATTAACGTCTTAGGGTGAATTTTAGTTCATAGAGAAAACGGATGCTTTTTTTTTTATGACTGCGGAGGATGGCCCTCTTTTGCAACATTCGAAATTTGAAATTAAAGGAGACTTCCCCTTAATTTGTTTGTAGAAAAAAGCTATGCATGAGTGCGTGTGTCATGAATCTTACGCGGGAAGTCAAGCATCTGTACGGTAATTTATTTGCGTCACCTCCATGTAACCACAATAATGAGTAGCTGCATGCAATCGTTGCGTTTTTATTGTTTCAACTGTGCTGTCAATTACAAAGATTAATGGAAACGTGAGGGACATTGATGAACATCAAATTAAAAAAAATAACGAGCAATTGTTTGCTGACTTATTTTTCCTGTTTATCATTCATTCTAACTGTTCCGCCTTTTAACTGATTTTGAATGGTAACATCTAGGTTCTTTGTGCATTGTATAAGATTGCAGTGAATGCAAAGAAACAGTTAAAGTGCAGTCAACGTTATAGACCAAGAGCCCGCGACGGCCAGACCTTCGTTATTTTATAAAAGCTGAAAGTTTATCTGTGTACGTCTCCAACATAGGTAAGAACGACCCGCGACTATAGAGTTTCGATTGTGGTTACTTTGGCAGGTAACAGGTAGCAAAGGTGTATAAAATAGTACCTTAAATTCGTTAAAGTATAAAGTTCAATTTTTTTTTATTTTCTCCAGAATATCATTTAGAAATCACGTCATCCATTGCCGGACACTTTTTACAGTTGCTACCCCCTGCCGGACACCCCTAAACTTTAATAAATTTTAATTATACTTTCGTTATAGTATAAAAGCTAAATTTTATATATGTTACTTAGGAACTAATAAAAATATGTTACCTCAATAGCCAGACAGTTTTAATGGTTTTTACATCTTGCCAGACACATTGAAAGCCTGCTGTAGGTGTGAGCGCGAGGTAGCAACTGTTCAAGCGGGTGCGAGTGAGATAGAGTGCTTAGTCTATTGCGATCTTTTATTGCGCATCAGCTGTCATTTATCGATGAAGTATCTGGAACTAGTCCTCGACAGCCGGTGGAACTTCGTGGAGCATTTCCGACGTTTGGCTCCCAGACTGGAGCGGGCCGGGGCTGCCTTGAAGCGGCTACTGCCCAATCTAGGGGGTCCAAACGGCTCCTGCCGGAGGCTCTATGCGGGGGTCGTGCGGTCCATGGCCCTTTACGGGGCACCGGTGTGGGCGCGTTCTTTCAGGCTGCGGCCAGCCCGCCGGTTGAACGCGTCCCAAAGGGTCATGGCCATCCGGATGGTCCGGGGATACCGCACGGTCTCCGGTGAGGCGGCGAGCCTCCTTGCCAGATTGCCGCCTTGGGATCTGGAGGCAAAAGTCCTCGCGCACATTTGGGAGTGGCGCGAGGAGGCGAAACGCCGGGGTGTAACTCCGCTGCCGCGAGAAATCACGGCACAGCGGACAGAGCTCCGGCGGGATCTCATGGCATCATGGAGAGTGCGATTGTCGTAACCCCGTGCTGGGCACGCCACAATTGCGGCGATAAGTCCCCTCTTTGAGGAGTGGCTTGAGAGGCGCCACGGCGTTCTCACCTTCCGCCTGACGCAGGTCCTCACCGGACACGGTTGTTTCGGGAGGTTCCTGTTCCGCATAAGGCGGGAGGAAACGCCCGGGTGTCACTCTGTGTGGATCGCCCGGAGGACACGGTGGAGCATACGGTGGAGGTCTGCCCGGCTTGGGCGGGGCACCGCCGTGTCCTTGTGGAGGCGATCGGTGGCAGTGATCTCTCTCGTCCGGCCCTGGTACAGGCCATGGTACGGAGCGAGAGGGCGTGGGAAGCCGACGGAGCGCGTGAGGGAGAGGCAAATGTCGCGCCCTCACGCCCCTAGCCGCCGCAGGAGACGCTCTGGGCGTCGGGAATCGCAAGCCGATTCCCGGCCACCGTAGGCGCGGGCTTGCGGACGGTGAGCAATGGGTAGCTCGCCGTCCGATAAGGACCAGGCCCGGGTCGACGGCGCGTTGTGTTCCACGCGCGCCTCAAAGAGATGTCAGCACAACGGAAGGGGTCCGCTAGGACTGATGCCTGCCGGGGTCGCGGGAAAGTCCGAAAGGGATACCGTGGCCCCTGGCAATGTACAGGCAACTGAAGGAACACGGGTGGGTTTTAGTCAGTAAGAGTCTGACACGCCCTCCCGCTCCGCCCAGAGCGGGAGAAGTTATTTGATAATTTCCCACAATCAAAAAAAAAAAAAAAGCTATCATTTATGGGGTATTGTGTATTATCTATTGAACTATTATCTATTATGCGTACAACCAACGTTTAACATTTGATATTTGTGCAGTTTTTTTGTGAAATATAATTGAAATTTTAGTAAAAAGTGTTATCATGGGAGATACGTTCATTTGTTTCGTTTGTAAAAAAAAGTGAGGGTAAAGTAATATTGTTCTCGGAGGAATCGTTGAAAAATGTCGAACTGTTTTGGAAATCCGAAAAAAACGTAACCTAAAATATAAAGACATTATTTTATTTTTTTATTGGATATCTTAAAAGATCGCAATAGACTAAGCACTCTATCTCACTCGCACCCGCTTGAACAGTTGCTACATCGCGCTCGCACCTACAGCAGGCTTTCAAGGTGTCTGGCAAGATGTAAAAACCATTAAAACTGTCTGGCTATTGAGGTAACATATTTTTATTAGTCCCTAAGTAACATATATAAAATTTAGCTTTTATACTATAACGAAAGTATAATTAAAATTTATTAAAGTTTAGGGGTGTCCGGCAGGGGGTAGCAACTGTAAAAAGTGTCCGGCAATGGATGACGTGATTTCTAAATGATATTCTGGAGAAAATATAAAAAAATTGAACTTTATACTTTAACGAATTTAAGGTACCATTTTATACACCTTTACTACCTGTTACCTGCCAAAGTAACCACAATCGAAACTCTATAGTCGCGGGTCGTTCTTACCTATGTTGGAGACGTACACAGAGAAACTTTCATCTTTTATAAAATAACGAAGGTCTGGCCGTCGCGGGCTCTTGCTCTATTATAAATGTGGGACGTGAACTTGGAACAATAAGTTACATTAAGTTATCATAATAAGTGCGACTATAATTTACATATAACAAAACACTGATGTTATAACTAAATTTATGTGTAGGCAGGTAATGCCAAGTGATCATCGTATTCATAATGATACGTTTCGTGTTAGATAAAACATTCGTGCTTAAGTTATTAAGTACAAAACATGCATTAGAGTAGAGGAAGAGTAGAGAATAGAACTCACGACCCATCACACAGTGCAACACATCACAAGAGACGTACGAATTTACGAATTGCTATAGCTTGAGACACGAGTTACTGTGCCGGCGCTCACAGATGACTAACAGACTATGAAGTAAATTGCACAAACCCGTGCAGATTGTATGTAGAGGTCGCTGGCGTCACCACCATGGTATATATATAAACATCTTCATAGAACACAATAGTGGTATACAGCCTATACAAAATGAGACCCACCCATGGATTGTTACCCCTTTGTTATTGAAATACCCAACATACCTACTTGGTAATAAAACTTTTGGGTAATACACGGGGATTTTAATTAAAATAAAACTGGCATTAACTAGTTACTGCAATATAATAAACCAGTACCAGTTCGTGCCATATAGGAGGTCACTTCAAGACTGGTTTCCACCATACATAATGGTTAATAACATGTCGCTCTGTAATGTATTTTATTATGACCATATGATGTAAAATGGCCCAGATTACTGTGAATATGACAATTCATGCTCACTATTAGCAGGATTTTGTCATGTTTTATTGAAATAAATAGCTTGAGTTGGAACACTAATGGTAGGACGCGTTTATTTGGATATTATGTTCTAGATTTTACAATGGACGGTGCGTGGGGTAAATAATTTAATGATTGGAATACTGACACTGACAATGTGGGTTGGAAAGTTCAACACTATGGCCTTCTGCTTTAGGGAGCACAAGCGACAAAATAAGAATTGTTTCATGACATTTGTTCCTAATTCTAGAATAGATAGCTCGAGTAGTATTGTAGAAGTAGTTTATGTAAGTTTGAAGTTAATTTTTATTCAATCAGATACTATTACTCTAGACTTTACTTCTTGTTACTTGGAAAGATGTGTGATGGCTATCGGGACTGTTATTACTGCCAATGACCTTTAGATAGGTACTTACTTACGAAAATTAAAATGATCTAACCTTTTTTATAATTTTGTGAAGGGAAATCTAAAAATTATACTTGAATGTGTTACGAGCCTTAACAAAGTGTTACTACATGGTTACCACAGGAAATAATAAATATTAATGGCCCCAATACAGAATGGCTTGACTTCGCAAACTTTTATACAAAAATAAGTCGACTATTACGCCATTTTGTATAGGAACTAGAGTATTAGAACAATAGTTAAAAACGCAAGACAGTGCAAACATAAAGACGTGTACAGTGCAGGTTCCCCCCCCCGCCCCCGCTGTGGGAATAACTATTCTATAGGTAATAAAATCTTTATCAAACTGACAGAATACGTCACACTGACTCACTTGTGGTTAACTACCATACGGGTTACGATTGTTAAAATATTACCAATATTTGTACCTAGTTTTTCATAGAACTGTAATATTATCGAATAACTAATAATAGGCAGCAAAAGATGTAGGTATAGCTAATGGTCAGAAGTCCAAACTCAAGGTCTGCCAACGAGCAATGGAGCGCAGTATACTAGGAGTTAAATTAACAGATCGTGTTCGAAACACTATACTGCGCTCCAAAACAAAAATAGCTGACGTGGCTCAAAAGGCTGCCCAACTTAAATGGGACTGGGCAGGACATGTCTGCCGCATGCCGGACAAACTGTGGGCCCAAATAGCACAGAACTGGTGCCCTGAGACAGTGAGGCGGGGTCGCGGCAGACCACGTAGGAGATGGCGGGACGAGCTGGATAGGTTCCGTGAAAATTGGAAGGAGGACGCACAGGTTCGCGAAAGATGGAAGAAGTGGAGGGAGGCCTTTGCCCAGGAGTGGGACAGAGAAGGCTAACAAAAAAAAAAAAAAAAAATTTAACGAATTTAAATAATAAAATAATTGTCATAATAACTTCATTTCTTAAAACATTTGTGATGATTAATTTCAGTTTATAATTTAGTAAGTACTGTTATTTCTTTTTCTCAACGGTAACCTAATATAATTTTCTTAAGGTAAGAAAATAGTTTACGAGAGCACATTTGAGGAGATATTTAAGGCACGTGCAGTCTCATGGAGGACAAATCTCCGATTTGCTGACGATATAGTCCGTTTTGCCCCCACAGCTCTAGAACTCTAGACCATGCTCCAAGAGTTGAGCACGGCTAGTTTCAGGGTGGGATTTGCGATGAATCGGTCTAAAACCCACGTAATGACCAATAACACTAAGAGGACGTAACCTCGAGGTAGATGGGCAGGAAATACTTTATGTCGATGAGTATATCTACTTGGGCCAGGTTCTGCTTCTTTCAAAAATAGGCAGGAAAGTGAAATCAATCGTCGAATTGAAAACACCTGGAAAAGCTACTGGTCCATGTAGATGCTAATGAAGGGTGATCTGCCGATCGCCCTGATGCGAAAACTCATCGACATGAGTATCCTGCCCGTCCTAACCTCAATCGCTCACCGAGTCGCAAACGTTCCGCCTTGGAGTTTGCCAAAGAGTGATGGAACGCAGCAGTCTGGGTGTAAAAAGACAGGACAGAAATCGGAACACCATACTGCGTTCCAAAACGGGCATAATGGATGTAGGAAAGAAGGCTACCAAGCTTAAATGGGATTGGACGGGTCACGCAGTCGTATGATGACCGCTCGGCCAAAAGTCTCCACACAGTGGGTGCCTGAAGATGGAAGGCGGCGCCGAGGCCGGCACAGAAAGAGATGGCGAGGCGACCTGAACGCGTACTGCGAGGGATGGTTCGAGGTAGCGCGGGAAAAGAGTTCCTGGAAGGATTTGGGGGAAGCCTTTGCCCAGCAGTGGGACGGTAGAGGCTAAAAAAAAGAAAAAGTTTTTACTGTCTGAACTCGTAAAAGACAAAACAAAAACAAGGCTACCGGTACCAAAGAGTTTCTTTAGAAATACTGCATGCTCGTAATTGAGGAAAAAAACAAAGAAAACTTGTGCAACGATCCTTGCAAGTACATGCCTGCATTAAGAACAATGTTCTTGCGGATAACGCCAGTTCTTTACAAGACTAAGCGATAACTACAAGGTTGCCAGCCTACAATACTTAATAGTTACGTTATGACTTGCGGAAAATTACAATAATTCGCGGCGTTGTTTCTAACAGGAATATCTTTAAAATTATGTTCAGTACCAAATGACTACATCACGTTATTAATAAATGAATACAATTAATGCAGGAATTGATCAATTATTTTCATTAATACCTCACCTTGGTTTTGTTGGTAGGTACTTAGTTTATGGAAGGAATATTTCCAGTATTGGACTGAGACAACCTGAATTTTACATCATCATTAATATGCGCAAATTATGTACATTTCCATAGGCTATTGTTACCAATAGCAACTAAGCTGTTGGTGTACCTTTATAAATAAATAAATAATACATTTACATTTGACTGAGCATCACTTTTTATTTGCTTTGATTATGAAAAACAGGAAAGTTATGGCCAATATTTTTGGATTGTCTCTCTAAAGCCCGTCACGAGAAGCTATACATTTTGTAAATAAAGAACTTGTACTACGTTACGTAGCGACAATTCAATCAACAACAAATAATACCAAATTCAATCAACTCAAAGTAACATACGTGTAATTCGAAACTAACGAGCAATTTCACTTGGTCGGGTTATATTTTAGCGATATAAAGCGCTGTCATCTAATGTTTTGTGGTACTGGAACGCGTCTAACTCATGGAACGTAAATATTTGGGCCGCCATTTCTAATTAATGCCTTACTTTACCGACATAAGAGTTATATTGCAACAACATTGATTGCGAATGTGTGTTAACAAAATGGATAGCTTCTCGTGATGGGGACTTAAGCTTTATTATTTGGCCATTTAGTTTTTGATGATGAAAATTCCCTTTTTGTGCTATATTATTAAGCCTAAAGCTATATCTTATTTTGAATCTTTAGTTAGGGGCAAATACGGTAGTGCACCTCACAAAAGTTGTGTAGTTGGACTATCCTAACATTAACTTGGTACTTACTTAATTTTATGTCAGTTCATAATAACATATACCAGTTAGGTTTTCAAATAGTTATTCCCACCATGTCGTAAGCACTGACCTCAGTTTAGCGCTGTCTTCGTCGTCAGCCCAATGGCCGCGATAAAACTATTCGGCCAAACCATAAACCTATAGTCTATGGGCTAAACCATTTATTACGCGATACGGACAGACGTCAACTGAAATATCTATTTACATGGCATTTAGATTATAGATATTGGATAGGAAAAATATTAGATATATATATGAAGATAATTTTATACTTAATTAAAGTTTATTTTTAGTCGAGCACATGGTAGTGTGCCGGGCAAAGTTCGATAGTGAAAGCATAATTCAGAAGGAGAAAATAATTATCTTGATCATAGTTCATCTTATATAATACTTAAATAATCTTAGATTTTAAAATGCAGATCATCTTAAAATATGGTAATCAAATCAAACCAACATAAATAATTATATCATTAAAGGCTGAAAGCGGCAACACAACCGATAGGTGATATGGACGACGATAACACCATCCAAATGGCTTCGGAAAAGGGTAGGTACGGGTACTTCAGTTCGCACCGAATTTCTGGCTCGTAGGACACATACAGAGGAATGCGCCCGCGCATAATGTTGGTTCGATTTCCAATAATAATAATATATTATGTCTTTAAAGTTTTCCAAATATACTTAATTTTAAAAAGAAACAAGCTCATAGTAACTAAAGCTTATCAAAACCTTAGCATTAAATATGATTAGTAAAGCGATATTTTAACTGTCACTCAGCAAGGGTCAAAAGATAGTAAACGATTAGCGCTACACCACACCGGGTCCAGTTGACGGCTGTGCGTTACCTTCGTTGACAGCGCTAAAGTCAGTTCCGGGAGGAGAGGGCGCCAGCGGGGGCTCCGGCGGTGCGGGCGGCGCGGGAGGGGGCGGGGGCGGCGGCAGCGCGGGCCGCGCGGTGCACAGGCAGGGGGACGAGTCCGCGAGGCGCCGCCTACCGTCGCGCCGCTTCACTCCGCTGGAGGGCGACAGCGTCTCCGTGCTGCTCGGCTGGCCGTTGTCGCTGCTGTTCAAAAAACGAATGCATGACACTTTGAACTTTAATGCTTACGTACTAACTGTCTAGTTGGGCTTGATTTGATCAAAATAATAATCGTGATTAGAACTTGGCAGTGCACAGCCGTGCAGCCGAATAAGATATAAAGGACTTGGAGGCGGGATGTCGCCGCTAACACTAATATTATATGATACACCCAAGTAAAGAAAAAAAAAAGTAGAATTAATATTAATCAGTAAAAAAAAAAGGAAACCGATTAATCCGCTGTGAAGGTTTACGTTTATAACAACGGTATTCACGAATACGTTGGAGCGCACTATCAGACCTAATAGTATTATATGAAGTCTGGCAGTCCCTCGACCGCACAGGGTACAGAAAACCAATTCAAAAACAGACAGGTATGGCTAATTCTCAAATACAGAGTATATATATATCATGCTATAAATTATTATTATGAAAACAGAAATGTTAGACAAACTCACCAATTGCTAAATCCTGAGTCACCATCCATAGAATCAGTCAGATAGAAGGTCGAGTTGGTGATTTTCAAAGCACTTGGAATGTCCGAATTGATATCCACAGCCAGTGAGGTCGCCCGTCGGAACCGAGACTTGAACGAGAAGTACGCTTTCCTTGACAAAGTTCCACTGTCCTTCTTACTCGCCTCACTTGTAGGAGTCACTGGCTTCTCAGGAGGAGGTTTCTCAGGCAACGGAGGAGGTACGTCCCCATTACTCGCCCTCTTATCCAAAATAACAGTCTTCAATTCTTCCTTCAACGAACCATACACTTTGTTCATGGGAATTTCAGTCTTATTTAACACGGGCCGCGTGTCGTTAAAGTTGATGTTTGTGTACACTGGCTCTTGTTGTTCGCAGTTGGCGTAGATCGGTGACTTCGTCTTGGGAGTGTCGTAGATGGTGGTGTGGTTGTTTGCCTTCGTAAATGGTTTGCCGTCCATCGCCACTGTGAACAGAATGGCTGGTTAATACGGTGCCTTTGTTTGAGATGATGGAAGTAGGTCAGTGTTTATTTTTAAAGATATCGACAGATAGTGATATTGTTATTGTGTGGACTGAATTTTATCGAAGATAGTGACTTTCTATGAATTTAGTTTCTGCCTTAATCAAGGCCAGGCTATTATTAGGACGATGATAAAATTGTAAAAAAAAACATTTTATTAGTTTTAAGAGAAACATTTGCTATAATCCGGCCGACGAGAGAATGCGTTCTTGACAGCTGTCAGTTTCATACGAATAAGGGGTTTAGATGTATAAAAACGTTTTTTATAGTTAAGTGACGTTCAAACGTCAAATAGTCGCATAAAATTACTTAACTTTCTTTAAATGGTTGTAGACAACAAAATGGTTTCCTGCTCGTGTATACGTGTTTTTGGGGCCGACTGTACTAGTAATTGTGCAACTGACAGGTGTTAGGAACTTATTCTCTCGCTGTAAGTTACCATAAAATGATATCACTGGCATAGTGTTATGAGTTCATAACTATTTATTTATAACACGATGTTTATTTAGAAAAGAACGATTATTGTTATTTTACAACTTATTATAAAAAATAAAAATTATAGCTCAATGCTTTAATTGTAGTCGGAGAGACAGTCAACTAATTTCGGCACGTTCTTCAATATCCGATATGGTCTAGTGGCTAGGATACCTGGCTCTCACCCAGGAGGCTCGGGTTCGATTCCCGGTATCGGAAAAGCTTTTTGTGTTTTATAATAAATGTTTGCTTACCAGAGTATCTTTTGGTGAGGTTTCTCTTGATTTGCCTCATCTTCCGTTGAGCAGCGCTGGCTATTTTGGTCAGAGTGTACTGCCCACCACCGGTCGGCGGGTTGGGCAACCTCGATGCCGGCAATGTCGGCGCTGTTGGGGCGTACGCGGACTGAAAATAGAACAAAAATCAATTTAAATGAATATTGTGGTAATTAATGGAAATGTGGCTATAGTTGAATTTATAGTTAGATGCATGCCTTAAGACTTTCTATCCACTTTATTATTTGGATACTCACTTTTATTTTCTTTGTAGCCATTTTTTGTAGGATATAAAATTACAGTTTGCGTGTTAGCCGAATAAAAGCAAGCCATTATAAATCAAACAAATGATTTATTATAATATTATGTGTTTTCCCAAAGTCAGAACGACACAAACTAATCAATGTAATGGTATTACAAACATTTCAAAC
This sequence comes from Agrochola circellaris, assembly GCA_914767755.1. NCBI lineage: Eukaryota > Metazoa > Arthropoda > Insecta > Lepidoptera > Noctuidae > Agrochola > Agrochola circellaris. Next base: position 2,437,941 of record OU611849.1, read on the forward strand.
TTAATTATGTAATATTTTCCCTAAAATGAGGCATAAATAAATGTCGCCTTGTTTTTTCCTCAAAGTCTTAGGTAATTAAATGGCGTGATTTCCAATTAAATAATATTTTATGGCATACATGGGCATACTAATCTTCAGACAACGTGCACAAGCTTGAGCCAATGGTTCATGCATTGTCCGTTAGATGGCGCTGCACGTTAAGAACTTATTTTCTTGATTTTGTTGGATGTTTTATGTAACACAACATCCACCGTTTGTGATCATGCGCTTCAAATATGTAACTGCATAGTTTTTGGAATGCCAATGCATTTATATTGAAAACAAAAATATAATGAGATATTGATTCATTTCAAAAAAAATCATTTAAAATCATGATTGTACGGAAATAAAATGAATGCTTCGTGGGTATGGTCAACCACATGTACATGGTAACAATTTAACTATAACAGCGCCTTTATTTCGCGGCAGTACCTTAAGGCCGTGTTCGTAGTTCAAGTGTTACCGACGTGCGGTTGACCGTACAACTGTCCAAACTAATAAAATTCAACATACCTTATCATGATCATCAGTGTCGCTGTCACTATCAAAGGAGTCGAAGTCTTCTTCAAGCGGAAGCGGTGGGGGTGCGTGTGAGGGGTGCGGCTGCGTAGGCGCCGGCTCCAGCGACTCGTACAGGTGTCCCGAATCGCTGCTGTCACATTCTGTTGACAACGAGAAAGTTTCTTTATAAAATGTGAAAAATAAAATAAAAATTGTTTGCTAACCGCCTAGTATCTACGCACAGGATCATTTTCAAAACTTATGTGATTTTGGGTCGAACAATTGCATTTTTCATGTTACATTACAGAAATACGATTCACGAAATTCAAGTCAAATACTGTCTTGGTGAACGGTCTATTTGTAGTATTCCATATTTATTTCCACGTACGTAGTATGAGATGGAATTATCTCACGAATGTACTTATATGGAATGCTAATTTCCAAGCATAATTTTATAAGGAATTCTTACTCTGCCGAAGCAAAGTATTCAAAAAATATTATAGACTCATTTGAGTGTTCCCCTCCACGGAAATCTTTAGTAAAAGGCGAAAGATTTATACGTTTTGAAGGGAAACCAGAGATACTGAGTTTTTAATTTGCCGGCCTTATAACATTCGCGCGGTAACGAAACCATAGCGCGATTCAGAAATGAGTACAGTATGTACAACGCCATCTATCGAGGTAGCGAGAATTTATTTTATCTTTACGTTGTGTCCTCGTTGCTACTCGTCGCTTGTGTTGAGGCTATTCCTATGTTGAACACACAAAGTACATTTTTATGTTGAACACACGTTTATTACATAGCTATTACACGTTTGTTACATTGATATTTTCAATTATCTGCATTATATTTTAAGTAGGAACAGTTTTTTATAGTCATTCTTGTCATTTGGAGCCTAATACGTCAAGGGTAACTCTCTGTATCAGACACTGTATGTAATCTTTCAAGCATAAGCCATAAAAGCAGGGCTACGAAACCGGTTAATTTTCCAAACCGGTTATGGTCATTAAACTCGAACCAGAAACGATTGCGGTTTAGTTTTCGGTTACCGGTATTTTAACAGGTTAATGGGAAAACCCCTTTTTTTACAAATTCCGATTCTTTAGAGCGAAATTAACTGGTTAATTTGAGTTTCGATGGTATGAGTTCTACAGTCTATGCCATCTCTATATGTACGAGTTCTACAGACTATGCCATCTCTCTTACACCTACAATAACAAAGCTCTCACTCTACGCCAACGAATACGCCAATTAATTTGACAAAGGGAGGCGGCTGGTGTGCGTCTGAGTAAAACCGGTTTATTCAGGACAGTGCGAGTTTTAAAATTCTATTCTCGGTAATAACCGGTTACCAACATTATTTATGTTTAGTCGAAATCGTTTTTGTAATTAACCGGTTAATTGATGAATGGTATTATAAGGGTTTATGAACTGTTCTATATTTTTAGGTTAGGTTAGCTTTGGTTTTGAAATATCTGTTAGATATTTCAAAACCGGTTTCAAGCCCTTCTTACAAATATTTCATGGTTTGGTGAAAATCGGTCTAATCCGTTAAATGGTCTTGGAAAAATGTGTAAAATGACAGAGTCGACGACTTTATAAGAAATTAAAATGGTGAGGACAAACGCGTGGATCTCGAAAAAGTAAATATCCAGAAGAAAGTGGATCTCAGAAACAGACACGATTAATCGCAGACAGCCAAACATTGCAAATTATAAAAAGAACCACTTTCAACGAATTAAAAGATTTCACTAAATCGCGAGGCAATCAATCAACATGAAAACATATAAATCACCAAAAATTATGCAAAGTAAACCATTCAACTGACAATATTTTAAAAGAAAAATCAATCTTTTCTTTCTTTATAATTTAAACTTTTCTTTTTCGTGTCTCTGAAACCAGTTTAGTGACTAACCTGGTTTCAGAGTTTTAAAGCCGCCCATGGGGGCCTCTGACTTGAACTTAACTTAATAAAGTAATATACCTAAAAACCCTAAAATTTTACTTTTTGAATTTAAATATTTCTTAGTAGTCCGTTCCCATGTTTTATACCTATCCTGGATATACAGGGAAACCTATTAATAGCCATACAATGCTGTAACACAAATCCTGTGTAACTTACTATATTATGTTGGTCGAATAATAAAAAAATTAAAAATATTATAAAAGCAAAAAGGTGAATATAATGGTCAAGGTCTTCGGTGACCCTGGTTACATAACCGAGGCGTCGCATCCGGCACGCAGGTTGGCGCGACAGCTTTGCGCAACACTGGTTGCTGAAATAGTCATCCGGAGTCCGGACGAATATTTGATTGGTTACAAAGATAATGTTTGTAGAGACGTAGAGAGGCAAACAATACAATAATACTGTAAAATACGCTGCTTTTGTGAGCTGGTGAACTGATGCAAATTCAGATTTTTTGTTTCTGGCATTATTTTGGGACACTGGGTGATCTACAGGGCAGTATATTCTATTTGTATCTAAAAACTAGGTACAGAAAGTTTGAGACTCGAAAGAGTTTCCAAAAGATTCATCAGTGAAATAAAACAAATTAACAGTACAACAATAGAAGCAGTGAATGTCAAGGTCTCTAGTCCCTTCGTTACATAAACGATCGCTGCATCTGTCATGTTCGTTTAACAACTCTTGCGCAAACTGCGGTCGATGGAACGCGAGAGCGAGTAAACAGTTTTCAGTGATTGCATTGCCTCATAGATACATGTCATGTGTTGCTGCATCGGACGACAAAGTTTTACCAATTATTATTTGAATAGACATTAGGAAAGGTATACGAAGACACGTTGAGAAATCAACTATAAGGAAGAAAAATAAATGATCAACCGAAACCGGATCAACAGTCACTCGTTAGAATTTTGTATCATTTTGAAAGAATTTTACCCTTGACGGTAAAATTCTTTCAAAATGATACAAAATTCTAACGAGTTGTCTGGCGTGATGAGCATGTTGGGAGGATTTATTGTACGGATGAAAGAAACACTAACAAACTTGGTATAGATAGAATAGAATACTCTTTATTATGTTCACCAGTCGATGTAGATATTACCAGACTGGGTAAGAAATGAATCAAAGTTAATAACTCCGTTATCCCATTATTAAGAACTGTGCAGCCAGCAGATTAATATGAAACTTTCGCGCAGTCTCCATTCGGTCGCATAAAAACTTAGATATTAAGAATATTTTAACAAATTTGGGTTATTAAAAATCGGCGTAGATTTTACACGGTATTTTAGTAATTATTAATATATAAGCGAAGTCTCCACAATTATGAATTAAGAAAAATAAAAGAATAAAACCGGCCAAAATGGCAAACACCAATTTGATGATGATCAAAGGACAGCAGCGGCAGGTTTTGAAGCAACTCTTGCGCAACCTGCGGTAACATGAACAGGAGGTCATTACAAAGTTACGACTAACACGCGTATGACTGATTGAGTCAAAGATTAGCATCATGTGTTAGCTCTGTCGATGTGTAATGGATGGCAGACTGCAATTACGTTATGTCGGGTCAACATATTGATAGTTGGGTTCCAGTCATAGGGTCCACCTTAATCGTGGTTAGTTGGTGGGTTCCATCATAACAACCCACCCAGCTACCTCAGGGCGGAAGAGAGAGGATCTGCCTAGGTATTTCCCAACTATGTTGGGAACGGCTTTCAGTCTAACCGGATGCAGCTGACCTCCACAACCCAGTTACTGGGTAATACGATACACCTTGGTAAGACTGGTTGTCAGACTTTCGAGCTTCTGACTACCCGTAACGACTGTCAAAGATTTACACATGACAAACCGGGATCAACGGCTTAACGTGCTTTCCGAGGCACGGAGGAGTCTCGGTATGTAATGGATGGCCACCCATACACGGAGCGACCTCGGCAAGCGTAGCTTAACCATCGATCGACCCGTGCAGCTGTTATTATTTACCCACGAGCCCCTCCCTCAGGGTGGAAGGTATCGTTGAAAATATTTACGTATGAAAATAAACAAAACAAGAGCTTTTAAAACCTCTTTAATTTGCGCTCTACTTTGTGATGAAAGTTGATTATTACGCGTGATTACGAAATTACTGATTCAGGCATCATTTTCCTAATTAATAGTTGTAGATTTTACATAATTATTATGATATGAAATAAGACGGCGGTACTATTAAAATTTCATGTACTACGAGCCCACTAACATGTAATTGGAAACTATTAAAACGAAGTGCGGAAGAGCTTTAATAACAAATTACTGTGCAGACATAAAATACAAGTATCCCATTATTTAATAGATGACCATGACTCACGAATCCAATCTAATTGCCAAAGAGTTGATGCAAAGGCAGATATAAATTGAAGGTAGATAAAGATTAAAGAGTAAAAGCAGAAAATCAAATTAATGAGAGTTTCAATACTCAATAATATATTGGGTCCCCACCTATGAAATTGGCGTTTTTTTCTCACAAATAGAGAACCTTGTCACTTCTATGATTTAAAATATTCATCAATTGCTTGGTATTATATCGAATAATGACCATCATAGACAACTACTAATTGTAAAAAAAACCTTATTACTTATAGTTTTCTAAACATAAAAAATACCTTAAAAATGACTCCTCATTTTGTTAGCAGAAATGACCACAATTTGTTTAGCCTAGCCAAAACTTATTTTTGTCGCTTAACCTAAGTGACATATTTCGTTATCTTAGTTTTTAAACATTAGTGCATAAAAGTTTTAAAACATTAGTGTTCATGGTTGTTATATAAATTAAGAAAATGTTAGTATGAAAAAAGTAACTTCTTTAAAATTCTCCATACAAAACGCTGATTCCATAGGTGGGGGGGGACCTAATATTGATTGATTTCCACAATGTGACAACCTCATTGGTGGTAGATTTTAGAAAGACATTGTGGTTCCTGACGGGCGCAGCAAAGTAGGATAGAGGAAAAAGGCTTTAATTTGACTAATTAGTTGTTATACTAGATATTATTTAAGTTTTTATTTTTGTAAAACATGTAATCATCAGTTGTTATTATTAATTATCAGTTTAATATTATCAAATCATATTTGTAAAGTTAGATGCAGATTAAGACCGTAATGTCACTTGTAATGTAAATAACAATAATGATACAATCATTAGGCAACTCAAAGGCCGCTCCCAAACAATGCGACGTCAATGAAACGATTTGGTTATCGAATGACTAGCGAATAGTTGGCCAATTGAAAAGATACGATCGATCTAATGAAGCATTGCATACTTTATATTTGAATATGTTTGAGTCACACTCAGAATTCTTATGGATGACATACGCTATACATATGCTTGCTATACCTACAATATTATGTATATGTATGCTTTTTATGTTGCGGCTGGGTTTTTCCAGGTTATTGCCAGAATTCGCGCCATTTTATTGGCCAATGCAATTTGTTTTTCATTTGTGTTAAGCGTTATAGTGTTGAACCATTCGAACTTGCCATCTTCACCATCAGGTTTTTCAAGTGCACACAGCTCTGAATTACCTTAAATTATAACCACTGGTTATTAAGATTATTATACTAATATCCGCATTAAACATTGCAGAATGTTTACAAGTAGACACTGCATGGATATATACTCATCCCGCAATGGTATATGACCATGGAAACCACCACAAATATGCTGTAGGGCAGCAAGAAGTACGTAATACACTTATTAAATTTGCCCTTGTGTCTACAAATGAGCTGGAGGAGGTGGAATGACTTGATTGGAGCACGATAATGATCTATGCCTTCGACATTTACAACCGGTTCAGACTACAGGTACTGAACATGACTTCATTTAGTTATTGAAAGTAAGACTACTACGAACAAGTGACGTCAGAGAAGTAGAAATCGAGAGACATCCCAAACAATTTATCATAGGTCTCGTCGTTTCAAATGTTTAGTTGAAAAACGCGAAAAGTGACATCAAGTTGTGTTTGTAAGTAATAACTTAAGTATACGTCATGTATGCGTTTTTGTGTTTTCACTTTCTTGTCAGTTGTAGTTGGAGAGACAACTGTGTCTATTATGTGAGACACGCGAGCTATTATTCAATGGATTTAATTATAGGTATTGAACTAGAAACTGTCTACGTGAATTAGGGTGAGACAAATAGCTTTTAATCACAGCTGTTTTTATTTTTGTACCAGTTTTATTTAGTATTTGTAGTCAGTCTTAAATATGCAGTCATATCAACCTATTGTCCAATAAAGGTGAAAAATTAACATTTTGTCTTTGGAGGCCCAAGAAAAAGTAAAATTTATATTTTTCAAACATAGCATAATGAAGGAAATACTGAAACTTAGTTCAATGTAGATATAATAGGTATGAAGAAGTAAGCTGAGGTCTATCTTGTGATGCTTGATACTTTAGAAATTCTACAACTGTTGAATTCAGTTCTGGACAAGAACTGACTCTTTTATTTCTTTTCGATGTTTTATCAAAGTTAAAAACAAACGTGTTTGTCACCAACTTGGACTTATTAATTATAGTTTTTCACGACTTGATCTAGAAGAGCACGTCTATCAAGTAGAAAGCTAGAAAGTGCACACGGTGATCGGGCCGTGAGCCATTCTATAGCTAATGACACGGTACACGGTGTTATTACATGCACATGAAAACGATGCCACTCTATCCGAGGGATGTAGACTAAGATTGAGACAATAATATTTTGCAATATTTTTCCGATTGAAAGAGATCTGTTTTACATCCCCATTAAACAGTTGTTTTCTTCCTGTACTATCCATGCTGAGTACCTATTGTCTCTAGTACCTATTACTCTCGCAGAAGTTTGCAATATGCATGGAAAATGAGATGGTATTGATTCAGCACTAAAACTAATATCAGATGAGACCAAAAATCAGTTAATACCAAAAAATACGATGAGATCTTGTATTTCGATTTCTCCATCTTGAAGCACGGTCCTGATGTTGAGCCAGCAGGTCCTCTCCAATACATCGATCAGCCTCACCCTGTCGCCGAGCTCGTCCCGCGGCCTGCGCGTTCGTTCATCGTTCTCACTGTAGTACGAGCACTTGGCGCTCGTGTCGATGTACACCTTCGTCGGTGAAGTTACGAACACTACAACAAATGACGATCTAAGTCACAACAGGCCAAATAATCCCAGGTCAACGGATTCATGATCACGACTCAAGATACTGTGAAATTGACGCGGTCATGGTAAAAATTATCGAACGCTTTTTCAATGCTAAAACACTAATGCAAATAATATTTTATGGTAATTCAAGCCTATTACGAAATTCGCGAAACCTGTTGGTTATTTTAAACAAACACGTTATTCTCACTTAAACGCAAGGATTTTGGCAATTAAGAATAAATTCAATCTTGAGTCACGTCAGAACCAGTTAAATTGTTGACCGTTGTATCGAATAATAATAATTGGGATTATTAATCAGCCTGGTGCACCTTGATCGCCGCAGTTTCTTCGGAAAGTCCTTAGCCTCGGAGGCGGCGGCGGCCCGACGCCACCGTTCACCTGAGGCCTCTCGGAGATCATTGTTCATCATCACCGGTATCACTGCATCACATCACTTCACTTTGATTATTACGAGCACTACTTCGAACAAAGAACTTTCGTTCAGACATCCGCTTGCACTGTCAACGAACAACGTCGCACTGTAGCGTTTCGTTCATACTGCTGATTTCGCTGAATCACTGAATGTTCATTTGAAGTTTAAGATTAAAACAGGCTTCCTTAACTCAGCCGCACGATCAAGTTATAAAAAAACGAAACAAGTCGTTGGCAGCTGCGTTGCCGGCCGACTCAGGGTCGACTGGTCCACGATTGTACGGATCGACGTTTGCATCGGCACTAGAATCGAGAACCGCTGCTTTTTTCACTGTTTCAATGCTAAGCGCCGCGGTATCGCAACGTGCCAAATAACATTTGTAACAGTTCGCCTGACATTGGACGTGGTTAATGCACCTAAATTGCTATTTGAAAATCGTTAGCTACGCCTCAGTGCACAAAAGTGTTTAGTTATCAAATATTATTGTTTTGTAAACAATCACTCACTGCTAACGCTCTACTGTCCGATCGTATGACGCGGTATGCTATGACGGTGCACACAGGACAATTTTCATTTTCTATTTCGGCTAGAAGGATGTTACGAGTAACCGAATAAACTGTTACAGCTATTAGATAATATTTATGACTATAAGTTATGGTGTAATTGCAAAACGAGTTGTGTGTTTGTATGTATGGCGTTGCAATCAGAGCATTGCGGCTTGCGAAACAATGAAGGCCTAGCGCGGCGCATAATCTGTTCCGCGGAAAGAGAACTGTAGCATTACAGAGCTGCATGTTCGAGCAGGCTGGAAGGAACGCGAGCTAGTTACTGCAGTTACTGAATGACTTGACGCTATCGGGGAATCAACATGCAAACTGTGTAATAGCTGAGTGGAATGATGATGACGCGAAAAACTAACGGTCGTTGATCGCCATGACACTGCACTTATAGATAAAGATGTGTAACAAGATGTAACGGTAGACGTTGCAGCATTATCAGATAAGTATGCTACTAAGCAACTGCACATAACAGCAGTAAAATTGCTTCAATTATCGAGACATTACGTCTAGTCGGAGACACTTTCTAGATCTAGATCAACAGATAGAATGACAATACTAGCTTTGTCTTGTTTTTTGCCGCGCAACGTAGCAAATTGAAACAGTTTCGTCAAGAATATTAATGTGAAAACGAAAATAAATAAACCATGAAATAAAATAAAGTTAGATGTTTGTATAGTCGATTGTCTAATGGAATTCAAAGATAATACAATATACAATAATATTCAGACTACTGCCATTAATATCGTTAAAGCGATTGGAAATACGACCGTGTCTAAATAGTTGCAGACTTGCAGTTCCAACCGATTGTTTCAAGTTACATGCAGATCGATTAACGCTGTATAATAGTTAGGTATTAGACTCGAATATTAGAGGTAAATGCAATGGAATGCCACGAATGTGGATTAACTAAATAAGGTAGCATTTGTAAGTGGAATTCCGTAGAGCAGTTGTCACAGTTCCGGCTGGGTGCAGACACCGCGGGTCGACGGTCTACACTCGCTCACGATACACGGATCTGTTGTAGGATTCTTTTATAAACTCACTTTTTAATATGCATCTAGGATCGTATGAAGGAAACACTGAGAAATATATGCTCTGTTTAGGTCGGTCTTTGGAGGTTCTATTTAAAAATAATTCTCTTCATATCGTTTAGAAGATATTAGAGACTCTTCCTCATCCATTCTTCTCGTGTATCAGTGCATGATTTATTTACAGGAACTGGTTCACTCGTGTCATCTTCCGTATTCATTAGAATAGAACAGTGTTATTAAATTTTAAACTGAACATTTGATTGTTGATATCAAATTAGTGTGAGAAGATTTAACGTTGATGAACATTGTTAAAAAATCTTATCTCAAAGATAATGTTACGTAAGCTACTGTAAAAATGAGGATGCATATCAATAGGAGTGCAGAAATTTCTTAAAGTATATGAAGCACTCTTGTGCTTCATATGAAAAAGATAAATTTTAATTAGATGTCAAATGAAAGGATATGTAAATAGCAAGTTTCGTCATTTCAAGGTGGACAAGCGTTTAGAATACATGAAACTGTGTGAAGCAACCGCTTGTAACTCTGACTCTGTTGACTTTGATGGAACCGCACGAAGCGTGACCGGAGATAATGTGTTAACTAGCGATAAAGAAATACTAGAAAGTAAAAAACTAAATAACATGTAAGCTAATTAATATTATTTTCCGCCCAATGTTTTATATTGTAAGTTTTCGCAACGGTTGTCACGCTTTTTGTTGGGCAAAAAGTGACCGGCCGGCTGAGCTAAGCATACATGGTTGTCGTACGTTAACGAAACAACTGTATGAACGAAAACAATTTTAACACGAGTGTTGATTTTGAAGTTTACAGTAATAGGTTTTCATGAACATTCACAGTATTAACAGTCCGTAAACACGAATGGAGCACTTTCACTGTCGCGGGGTGTGGAGCCTGAGGCGGCAACGCGTGCGCTCGGCTGCGCGGGCGCAGGGCTGACTCGCGCGCGGTCCGACAGCCGTCGCTGCCGTCCCTCTCCCACGCGAGAACCTTTTGTGGCAACTGTAGCAAACGTGTAGGTGTACCAGAAACGCCATTTAAGTAACACCCCTAATAATGAACGAGGCAAAATGATGCAGAAATGAACATACGTCATCACGGTCCTTAAAAGCACTTATAACGGCAAGAAGGTCGTTTGGTTTGAAATAAGACAAAACAGCGCGCAAAAACTGTCTGATTAAAAAGATATCAGTGAACAAAGGCACTATTATAAATAATCATGGCTCAGAAGCAACACCTACTCCAGATATCTGGTATACTATCTAGACTAGAGTCAGCAACAATAGGGAGCAAACTGATTCAGCAAAAGCTACATTTTAGAAAACTGGTCCGGTGAGTCTGTCCATGAGAATTTAGGGCGATACGCTATCAATGAAGCTATAAATCAAAGTGTTACCAGCAAATAACGAAACTGAGATATCGCTATACAATGCTGTAAGGCAACTTGGTTAGATCGCCTTAAAAACTTGGCTATGCCGGGTAAATAGTCGCTAATTGTGCGAGAAATCTAGACCATTGCACTCGTTACTGGGTAGTGACATAATGTTGGAGTCGCCACAAGTAGAGCAGGTAAATAATTGATCCCACGTTCGACTTCATCGGTGATTTTGACTGCATATTTTGCAATTACGTTACAAAATTGGAGATTCTGTGCACTTAGTTTCCTTGAATTGAGTTCAGGCGCGTGTGTGACTGACGAGTGATTGGCTTTTCGTGTGGTTAGCCAACGAAGGTTACTAGTGCAATTGGTACCATCACCTTTCGGCTATAATACTCAGAATACCGCGAACTGTTTCGATACATTTTCTAGTTCAGTAGCCGTTGGTTCTTCGTTGCATTTTTGTAACCTTGGTTTTTTAGCTCAAATGATCGTTGTATCAACCTTTTCACTATTTGGGGCGTTAAACACTTGCTGTAAATGTGGGAGGTGTGTAAATGTCGTAAATTCGGAAATCACACGGTTTTGCTAACAGTCGTGATGACCACACACGAGCCACACAATGATAACTACAACCTCATGCAACGTAACCGATGCATTGTTATCTACATTCAAATATAATTCCCACAATTACGTCTTTATCTGTTATTTGTTAGAATTGTTCAGTGAAAGCCGTAAATTATTGTGGCTTCAAATTATTTTTGTAATTTTAAAGATATCCTGTAAAATTCTTAAAGTTCACAATAATTGATTTCGCTTTGCCATTAGCTAATATTGTTTTATCGTAAATCGTTAACACCATTTTATTGGAGTTTTCCTCAAATAAACAGATATTAATAATTTCCCGCGTATTTCTGGATTGTATATCCTTTTTTTCTCCGACATTTTATGCATTTTCTCCGTACAGTTCCACAGTATCTAGCAGTTCACAAGATTTAAAATGTTGTCAGTATTAAATATGACTTTTAAAAGTGCCTTTCATTAAAACATAATTAGATGTTACATGCGTGTTAGAAGCACAAACCGTCTTAACATAAGTCTACAACCATTAAATTGAGTGTAAAGCTGATATACTTGCTTGTTCAATTTGATTTGAATTGGCCAGCTGAACCTTCAATGCGTGCTAAATATGCGTATCATCACTGTTATGATGCAAGTTATCTAAATGCATCCATATTGAGATCTCCCCCGGCGTTGGTTTCTTTAACAACTTCAATACCAAATTTTTACTCCGCTGGTCTCTTCACAATGGCTGCACGTTAGTTATGTTTTAAGCTCATATTTATTTTTACGGTCAAGGATGAGTAATAAGTACTGCACGGCGCAACGTGAGAAGTACGTTTATTATGCGCTGAATGACAATACTTGACGAGGAATTCTTTTGTCGTGCGGATTTGTTTGATAACATGTATGATCTTATCTCATTCGCCTATGTTCATGGGCACTACCTTACCTCACACGTAAACAAGACGCCATTTTTGTGTTATAACTTACGTCATCAGTCCTCGTCTTGGTTGAAAAATTGCAGTGCAGTATTGGAACCCATTAATTTTAATTAATTTACAATAAGTGCACCCGCTGTTTTTAACTGGAGTTATAAAAGCGGAAGTTATAAGGAAATAGTTGTTGTGAAGAACGTGAATCCAGTTTGTTCCGCAGAGTAAAAGTACATCGCAGTGCAAATAGAGCGTGGCTGCTGATGCTAATACTTGTTCCTGGCGTACACACGAACTTGTTGGGCAGGAAGAAGTTAAACACATGACCACTGTTCGGCTCCATAAAGTAATGAAGTGGAACTTCAAGCTTGATTGGATGTCTCTACATATATCATTTTAGTTATCCTCCTTCCTAGATGAAAGTGGCAACAGTTATAGCTATAACGGCACTAGATATGCTTTGGTTAGCTAAGGTCAAAAACTTGCCAAAATCAACACGTTATACATAAGCGCAATGCAAGATGAATATAACCTAGACATACATTTTGAAATGTTTGCAGATGACATGACACTATTGCGATATAACAGAATGCCGAATCATGTTCGTGTTCATATGACGAAAATGACAATCTTTTACATCGTAAGTATGCACTTCGCTCTACACGCCTTGGTAGACAAAGACATGTTCTATTGTGACTACAGAAACCCGGGTGTGGTAGTAAACATCCTACTGTTAAAAAGAGGTTTAAAGATAGATAGTTGGCTCACTTTGAGGAAGGTGTTAAAAAAAAAAAAAAAAAAAAACCCGAGCAACCCTTACAAAAGTCACTTTGATACATGTGTACTCTTGGTGTGTGGCCTAGCAAGATGTTCCTATACTTCTGGATGGTGAAAGCCCCCTTAGGTCAGCGGTAGAGTTCATAGAGACTAGTGAGATTAACGTTTCAGGAAACTGGTTTTTGATCCCAAGTTGCGTAGGATCAGTAAACAGGTTCATTCGGAGCCCAGTTGAGACATAAGACTTTGGAGCAGGCGGTGTCTATTTATGGCTTAAACGCAAGCGTGCGCTGATGCGTATCATCATTTAATAATGTAGCCAGCCGTGGGCTGAGTTTATTGCATCGTTTCGGACACCGCGCGCAATATTAAAGAGTACGTTTAAGTACACGACAGAGATATATGGCCTGATGAAGTATTTGCAAAATATGGGCTTGCGAGCAAATACGTTTATGCATGTAATGCTAAAGTGTGGATAAGAGCAAAGCTTTGAATTCAAAAGAAGATGTCATGTAAAGGGAATGTTCAAGTAGTGAAATCTAGTGGCATGGTAATTGGAACAGAAGGTGTTCTTATTTATGCTCTACAAACAAACGAGACATAAAGTAAAAAGTGACTGACGGAATTCGTATCAGATTTTATTATAGTGCTCTGAAAATAAAAATACTAACAAGTAACTGGTAGCAATGACCACTAAATGAATCAATTTGACTGTACAGCTATCCGCAGTTAGCACAGCCTCGAATAATAAACCAGTCGTTACCACAATATTCAGGTGACAATTTGTACCGGCAACAATGATTCAGATCTGTTTGCGACATCTGTTTGTGGTGAAAGTACTCATAAAATGGACGAATCTGATACGAATGAGCTTAACAACATAATTTTAAAGGAACCGACATAAAGTTGTCAGCAGAAGACAATCTTGGGCAGGGCTGATAATTTTCCAGATTTGCATTAGATCTGAAAGAAGAATAGGAGAAAGAATTTGGCAAAGGAAATAAACATGGACATTGGAAAACTAGACGGTGAAAAATACGTTCATACAACATTTTGCTGCCGATTCCAAAACAAAGTATAAATCCCGAGTCGACGAGAAAATTGATTTGTATTTTTAGCAATACCTAAAAAATATATGAAAAATATTTTTGCGCCAACTTCAATTATAGAAACAATTGGGAAAGGAGCTGGCGACAACAAATCTTCCGTACGTTTGTGCAGTGGTTGAAGAATGGTAAATATTTGGCAGCCCTGATCAGGTCACAAAGTAGCCAACTGTCTCGCAGCTCGTAACAATGGCTTATGGCCTTATAGTCACGGCTTGTGCGTACGGGTCGAAGGGCGGCTGCGCCCAATAAGGAAGTCTAACTTCAGTCGCTTGCGCACAATGACTGCGTAAAAGATATATTATCAGTGCATTGTTGAAAACATTGTGTTCGCGCTGTAATTACTGTTATTGTTGACAGATTGAATTACCTATTTTAGGTGTTAAATGTATCTATTGTACAATTGTACACATATCTATTTAATTGTAAACTTCTGTAGTTTTGTTTGGCTTTTGGGTCTGTTAGATTAGAGTATTAAAAAAGTCTGTAAACCCCGAGATTTTATAAGTTTGAATCTTTCTATATCATCAAAGTACTTTCTAGACTATTGGCTTGAAAGCATTTCACAGTGTTATCAAAACTGACATGGACAATGTAACAAAAGAAACGGTGACGACATAACAAGATATAAGTATTCTAAGCTACAAAATACTAGTGATGTTATTGATCTCAGAACATTATTCGTACCTACTTAACCAACCTGAGGTATTATGTTTTATACACAGACCATTAGACCTTGACAGGTACGTAACTTTCTATTTTAATTCACACTTGACTAGCTTGCATACGAATAAGATTGATTTATTTTAGACTGCCACGATTGAGTATAATATCTAGCGCAGTGTTTTGTGTGAGGGATTATTGAGTGACGACTCGCGATGTGGATATTAGAGGCTTGTCCTTAAGTAAGAATTTATTTAACATATAAAAACGCCTCTCTTTGTGCTTTCTGTAAAAGCCAAAAGCATATTCTATTGACTTCATTATATACTTGGACTAAGTTCAAAGTTGTTATTTGTTTTAGTCCTCTTTGATATTCATCCACCGATCCTTTTGCGACATTTCGTTTTTGTTTTTATCCTCATTCATGTCTAGCTCTTTCAAACAAGTTTAATATTGTCTTTAGATTATTTTTGATATTTCTGTCTTTATTGGAGACAGCTTATGTTTGGTAAGCACCTGCAGTGCTATTCTGTAACCATCTCACCGTGAAAACTTAGGTGAAATGAGCCTGGAGTGAGCTGTCATTCCACAGGGATTGACACTATTGACAGCTCACTTCACCCAAGTTTTCACGGTGAGATGTTTACAGAATAGCATGGCTGTTCTTTAAACCACAACAAAGCCTTTGTGTGAGTCAGCCACTCAGACCCTTCAAAAAGAGCAAATAATGTTCCGGCAGGAAGTTTCATGCTTATACTTAATACAGTATACTTAATGGATGTTATTGTGCATTAATCCTAATAATGGTAAGTCGTAAGACATTAAAAAGTGAAGGTGAAAATTAAAAGCATTTAGTATCTGCAATTGTTAGTTAGTTGTGTGTCATTGTCGCAAAGCAATTTGTTTTAATTGTTATGTTCATAAAACTAAATAGTTGTGTATACAGGGTGTCAGGGACATCGACGCGAAAACTGCTTGCTTCGCGTCGATGTCCCTGCCACCCTGTATAATGTACTGGACACTTGTAACAATTTAAGTTTTACTCATTTGGTTTAATTTAATGACTTCTAGGAAGCGTTTTAGCTTATTAATTTACAAACCTTTCAACAGCTGGAAAAATTAAAAACCGATCTTTGGAAACCTATTTAGCTACAACTAAGTAGCTCCATAACAAAATAGACCCCAGCAAATAACTAAGTTAATTTAAAGCTTATAAAACTGAAGCTTAGCAATATGTTACGCACAGTTATCGAAGTAGGTCGCTTGCTATCATATCGACCGCTTCAACCACCCCATGTGAAAAATCAATAGCTTTTACTGGGTCACGAACCTAAAGTTTCTGTACCTAACATTAATATAATACACACGTTTATATGGTGTAGAATGGAAGACGAAAAATGTATTCTGTCTTCTTAAGACTTTAGTCTTACGAAGGTCCTCTGTGTCGGTTGTATTGAGTTGACATTTTATTCAATCAACTTTTTGTCGACTGGCTGTTCAAATAATTTACAAAATATTGTTAAACATTTTAAAAGAGTAACTCGAGGCTACCTTTTGGAAGGGGCGACTAGAATCAATTCTATCTTCTTGTTAATTTTGACGTTCAAAAGGACCTTAGACTCTACTAGTTTCAAAAACAACAATGTCCATTTTTGTAAAATGTCCGTAATTCCTTATAAAATTTTTTTTGGGGTTCAAAATACTAATTTATATATTGGATATTGTTAATTTTGTAACATACGTTGATTTTGTGATGCGATTTTAAACGGGTTTTTACTGTTTTTGTTGCATACGAAGTGGTGTATCAACTGCAATTTTACTGATACAATTCGAAACCATAGACAACTCAATTTTTGCAAAGTATTGACTTTGCTGTCATTGAAACTAATGGATGGGCCTATTTGAAATTAACGATTTGACTTTTGACTTTGTCATAGAATGCAGTTTTTTGCAAATAGAATGTAGTACAACTCAAAGAATAGCAGATCTTGTTTGCCTTTAAATTGTCGTAGAATGTTGAGTACATAATATAATGAAGGTTAACGGTGCATACAAGTGTAAGATCAAATAGTTTTGACATATAATATAAATGTAAAAAATCTTAATATTTGCAATTTCTAGGTACCTAAATGACACATCGAGTACACGATATGAGGCAACAAGGCGGGCGGCGTGCGCGCAGGAATCCGGTAACAATTAGCGCCCGCCCACCGGCGCGCGCGGTTCATGAACTTGCAGTTCATATAGGCCCACATGTGCCATTGTATAGTTGTATTTAGACAGTAGTACTTATACACGTGGAACTGAGAAAAGAGCTTATCGAAACTGGATAGAGACCATCTATCTCTATTATGTAAAAATTACGAGTCCTGAATGATGGGCGATGAACCAATGAAGGTAGTAAATAAACCACAGTTTAGAAATACCACACTTCTTTGACTGTGGGTGTGTGTACTGTGTACTTACATGCCGTCGAAAGCATTGACCAATGATTGTTCGTAGTTACTGGAATTGATTGCGCTGTCCGGAGGTTGCATTAGCGCAATATTGCAATAAAATAAATGATAAGTACAATTAGGACTAAGTAGGTAGTTATATTAAATTGTGGTTCTATTCTCATTGTTTAAATTGAGCCAATAATGCTAACGATTTTTACGTGCGATTCCATTATATTGATTGACGGCTTTAATTAGTAATTCATTTAAGTGCCAAGTACCTAAGCCATGTCAAAGAACTGAGCCTCAATAAATTTAAATCATTTATTAAACAGAAACTATGTCAAAAAGGTTTCAAGATTACTTAAGACGACAAAAAGGCTTGGGACTAATTAAGCTACTCCAATGTACCCCTCCCCCAAGCAACAAACAAGTGTTTTTAGAATCAAAGACTACATGATACTATATGAGCTCATATAATTGTTTGGATTATTTTATTTGACTGTAAGTCAATTTATTTTAAATGTTGTTTTCATTTATTGTTGACATAATCTACTCACTAAAATGTTTTTATTTTATGAGTTGATTGCAATTTGTGCTAATGTAAATTATTTTTGCATTAAAGCATTATTATATAGAATCAAGTTTTTCCAACTGAACAGACAGCTGTGCTGCTGGGGAGTTTGTTGCGCCACTTCTTCTTCCCAGCTTAAGCACTAGGAAGTGGTGAAGGGTGGGCGTTATTGGGGGACTGTCTTATGTAATTTTGACGTTCGAAAAGTGCTGATTGATTCTCAGCCTAGTTTGAATAAATGACTTATGAATTTTGATTTTTTTTTTGAGGTTTTAAAAAGTACAACAATGTAGACATATACCTACTATGATTTTCCTAATTTAGAAACGGATTTATTTAATCATTTTGTATGATGTTTTTCTTATTAATTATACTTACAAAAAACAGGTGGAAACAGATCACTTGTGGTGTCGTTTAGGATTTAGAATTCAAAGTTTAGCTAATTACTCGTAATACAATAATTTAAAAAAAATATATACATATTATTTTAACCGGATTAATTTTCACCTTGAATTTAAAATGTCGCAAAATAACTAAATTAAGAATACACCAGTAACCGCGTATGTCAATGAGCTTGTAATTTTAAAAATATGACTCGTATGATTTCTGTAAAAGGCTCTAGTCATTGACCAACATTTGCGCAGTGTTCCAAGTTCCAAGCGAACTGTCAAAAAAAGGAAATGACAAACAACGAGCCGAGCATTGTTTAGGCGCCGGAATGCGCGCGTAGGACGCCTGTCGCCTGTCGCCATAGCTTGCACAACCAGCGGCTAAAGCGCGCGCTTGCGCAAACTCAATCAACAAATACAAACGGCAGGTTCTATTTCATATTTCGCTGAAAAATTCTAACTATAAATCAGCTTGGAAATAATGTTTCGGCTATAAAATTGTTGCAAAGGTTTTGTTTGTTACTTGTAGGTTTATAACGCCATCTACCGTGATCTATAAGAACTTATATTAGAATCGCTAGCACGTAGTTCGCTTGTGTAATCATAGATGGCGCAGTTAACAATGATTGTAAACGCGGTATTCGTTGTTAAGTTTGAATTTTTGCTTAGGGGCATTTGCTGTTTCACTAGTAAAAACGAATGATTATAAAAAATAATATTAAATCAACTCACCTTTATCATTGCTGTTCGGTTTCGGTGATTTCTGCCACTGATGTCGAACTTTCTGCGACCAGCTGATCGGACTTTTCCTGCCGCGACTTCTCTCGCGTACACTGTAATTCAGAATTTCCATTTTAGTACCAAAACAAAAATTATGTAACTATCTAAACGTGTTCCCCTTTGCATTGCGTTTTTCTCACTGAGCTACCGCCAAACACTATTTCATATCAAGTGCCGATAACAATGTTTGTTCTACTCTTTAGAAGCTGGTATAGCTATTTTATTAGGTCAAGCGAATGATAATTTGATGTTTGACTTTCATGGAAAAAGTGGTAATATGCTTTATCGCACAATTTATCGGGCATCTGGTATATTGTCAATATTTTGATTTGTAATTCGATATATATTTGCATTTGATTGTTGCCGTAAGAGCAGAAAAGCCATGAATTTCACAGATTGTTTACAAATATAACAATCTGTGAAATTCATGGCTGTTTGCATTATTTGCGAAAACGATTCTCACATTTACCTACGAAGATTTAACAGAATTCTGGATTATCTCAAATCTTACTAACGCTTAGATCAAATATGATTGTGATAAGACGAAAAAAAAAACAATTTCGACTTACATGATAATTTTCTGCTCATTTTTTTCTTCATCAGACACATCAACCCAGTCGTCGCTTCGATCGCTCCTGTCGCTGACACTGGTCTCACTGCTCGGCACCTGGAACGCGATCTCCTGCCCGTTGTAGCTGATCACCGACCTCTGTCCGTACAGGCTGTTCGTCTTCTGCTCACTGGACATCGTAGACTGGCTGATGTTCGACACCGTGTCGAACGAGAGACGCTTCTGCACATTCGACGCTACCTGCTTCCTCATATCGTTCCGTAGCTTCACCATACTCGGGCTGTTAGGTATGCTTTCGTAGCAGTGCGACAGTGAGGTCGCGTCGCCATGTTTTATCGTGTCATATATATTTTCGTTCTCGTTGTACACCGTGTAGTCGGATATAAAGGAATGTCTACTACTGTAGGTGGGACTGCTGTCCTTGGACTTTGGCTGCCGAGCTGGGATTTTCTCATAAATCCTCTCTGATACTGGTCCTATCTTTTCGTAGCTAACGGTGGATGCACCACTTACTGACTTTGCTATTACGTAGTTCTTATTGTTATTTTTAGCAAAGGGTTGGTAATCTTCAGCTATTTGTATACCAGAGCTGGATGTTAAACAGTACGGTTTAATAGGAGGTGACTTGCAGTATTCATAGCCGTCATCACTATCGCCATCGCCTCGCGTTCTCTCTTCAAGATCGTTTTCGCAAAGTTCATAATTGTGAAGACTACTCTCATCACCTTCGGGATGTGATCTCATTTCTAGTAGACATTGGTAAATATTGTCTTTGTCTGTACAATTATCTTCGTTCTTATCTTTTTCAACTTTAGGAATTTCCGGCAAAGGACAATTTATTTTTGAAGCTCTGTCCACACTTTTTATAGGAATTGTAATAATGTTTTCATCGTCTCTAGGTTCTAAAGGTTCATAATAGTCTTCAACTTCTTCTTGTTTTGGTTTTGATGTGAAACCAACTATAATTTCTTTGTTGCAGGCTTCAACAAGATTACTTTCGAAATCCAAATTGGGATCAGATTGCTGTTCACATGTTGAAATATTTACTTGATATTCGTTTGTTTCTACTTGAGATTCCTCTTGAGCAGTTTCTCGTGGATCGTCGGAACAACTAATGGTTGTGCCATTCGTAGTTACACTAACAAAACTATATGAATTATCAGATTTTTCAGAGTCGGAATATATTTGAGTACTACTTTTTCGGCGCCATAAAAATGATTCATTAGGTGTTATCGGTGAATTAATGTCTTGATATACTTTTTCAGCCTCATTAGGTGTAAAAGTGCTTATAATTGGAACTTCTTCTTTTAGCTCATTGTTGACTGTAATTGTTACTGTGTTACTTTCGTGTATATCTTCAGGAATTATTTCGACGACCTTAAGAGGCAACTTCTCCGAGTGTATATAATTTGTTTTATATCTTTTCCGGTCGTATAGAGGCTCTTTCCTTTTCACGACCTCTGGGCTTTGGTTCGATGTTTTATCTAGCTTTGCTAATTCGCTCGGTAAAGGTTTGATCGTCTTAATTTTTGGAATGCCATCTTTTACAACAAGATTTTTGGTTAATACTAGTGATGATTTCTTTTCAGGTACTTTTGGTTTTTCCTTTACAGGTGTTGTACTCTTAGTTTTATCAGGTTGTCTTTTCAATGTATTGCTCGAATTCGTTTGAGCCGTTATTTCACATTCAAACTTTTTAATAACATTTTTAACTACAGTACTTTCTATCGGTTTTGTATCTTTCTTTGATTCCACTTCTTTTACCTTAACTGGACTACCATCAACAGAATCTGATCCACTCGGTTGTTCACTTGAATCCTGATATTTTAAGCGTTTCTTTGAAGTTTTTGGCATTTTAGTACCGTCTGATTTTGAGCGGATTACCCGAATTTTATTTGAACTGTCAGCAATAAGTAAATCGTCCATTGAATCCATACTTGAACACCTTTTCCTGTTGTTGCGCTTTTTTGAACCCCGTCTTTGTCGTAAAACTATTTTTATGTTTGGACTCGAACTAAGAGTGGAAGAGGGCGTAGAGCTGTTACTGGCTGAACATCGTGATGCAGATTGTAATTCTTCTAAAGTTTTTGCAAGTTTTGATTGTTTGGGTGATCCAATATGTGTCTCGTTTTGTAAGTTGTTGAATTTCTTGGTCAGTTCTGCAACATTACTGCTAGTAATAGTCATCGTTTTGGCTAGCGGCGGTCGTTTGTGGGATGACGCAGCGGTTTTTATTTTAAAGCTAACTTTTCTCTGATGCTGTTCCATTGTTTTTTTTATACTCGGAGATACATTAACTGGAATGCTGTATTCTTTGTTATTTAAAGCAGACGAATGTTTTCCACCCCTACCTCCGCCTGTACTCCTAGGGTCTTCACTTTCTGTTGTTATTGCTATCTGTGCGTAGTGCACTGTGTGTTTTTCCTTTTTTTTTTCATAACTCGTAGGTGTGGAACTGACCGTTGAGTTCAAGAACGCTTGTTTCGCGTCGTTTATGGACTTCATTCGTTCTGTCAAAGTTGGTAAAGATGGTTTGACAGGTACTGTGTAAATGTATTTGTTGCTGTTATTTTGGTTTTCTTTTATAGCCATTTCTGTTTCTGGTAAAATGAAATTTTTCAGTAGAGCCTTTATAGTGCCGTGTTCTTTGCCGTCGCTGTTGAACTTCTTTATCGACGATATGAGAGTGTTCGTGGTTATCCTGTCGCCTTCCATCAGGTTTATTAACATCTGTGAGGGATATCTGTCGCTGCTTTACTACGCCATCTGTAACCAAGGAGAAACACATTAAGTTATAGCAAATTAAAGTGTAGGAAGTAATTACAAATGGGCGTGATGGAGGTTAGTTTACTCGAAAGCAATAACTGTCAGAAAATTCACACAGATTATGTTAAATTTAATTACTGGATTATAAACCTGGTTTAGTTTATCGATGTAGATCACAATGGTCGGTTGCAACTGTTGCAAGGCGACTGTTCGAGTTTCTATTGTCATTACGAGTTGTTTCTATAGTTTTCCGTGCGCGTCAGTTGAATAGCTCATTACTACCATAAGTGTCCCACGAGATTGTGTTACTGATAGAGAATGAAATGTATTTGTAATTCTAACCAATTGGTTGCGGACATAGAAAAGGCATACCGTGAGATATGCTGCATGGAAATACAGGAAAAAGCATATTCAAAAACCAAAAAATGCTGCTTTGAACAAAAATTTACCTTGAAATATATTCAAATCTTTTTAGCACAGCTTCTAAGAGGTCTATTCAATACTTGTGGAGGTTCTTGGCATCGTACAAAGTTACGAGTCCTCCTTACACATGCAACACGCTAATATTATTACTGACAGTAATTTCACGGCTGTTTGAATGACAATGGCGAGTCGTGCTGTACAATAAAGGACGACGGTTAGCAATAAGTATGTATTTAGGCGACAAAGACATTCTTTGCTAAACATGTAAGTGGGTATAGTTCGACGCATGTACGCAATTAACAAATCAGTTGGCATCGTTGTTTGAGTCTAAGAAAAGTTTTAATTGTTTCAAAGCGCAGACAGGCGCGACGCGACGCGGTTCTGGTAGAACAATTTCCATGAAGTTTTCATAGAAATTGTTCTACTAAAGTCGCGCCGCGTCGGGTCGCGTCGCGTCGGGTCGCGCCTGTCTCTGCTGCCTGTCTCTTCAATTAGAAATTAAATGAAAAGAAAGAAATTTAAAAGATACATTATTTAGATGTCATGCATCAAGGATCAGGCATCTTATTATGTTTTGAAGTGCTAATCTGTGAGTTGCTGTTTGTTTAACACACACAGTAACAAAGGTCCTCAGTTCTTCAACCTTCTAAAGTTCCCGACAGTATCAGTACTTTCGCTTTGTGTACTCGTAACATACATTCTAGCCTCAGTTTGGGCCTATTCTAGGAGCATATAACAAGGCATGGGGTCATGGCGTGCGGGGCAGTGCTTTCACCGCGTGGGAACTGCGCACGCGCCGCAGATCACACCTGATTTACCAATTCCTTTACTTACTTAAAAGCATGGCTAGCTTTAGAGCCGCTGCCAAATATAGAAAAAAATGGGACTTAGGACGGTTAATTCCTTGCTTTGATAATTTAGGTTAAATTATGTTGCGTGCTCGATTCATTTGCTCTTTACTTATGAAAGGAGCAAAAACAGCGATCAGGATTTTGGCAATGTAGCGGTAAAGTCATTATGGGCGATACCTATAGCAGCAAACAATGTGCAGACATCTAAGGTGCTGTTACAACATAGAAAGCAAATGTTGGAATAATAATAACAGATCTATTAAACTTAAACGTTTTAATACGACGTAAATTTCGAGAGGCTGTCGTTGCAAATTCAGGCGAGAATTTAGAATGGTTTAATTTCCAAGCAATTAAGTTTTGCAATAATTCTATAACGTGCAAGCAGAATCGCAAAATACTAGAGAACTAGTTTATAAGACCTAGGTAAAACTGAGATGAACGTGGTTGCGTAACGAAGCGCCTTTACTTCAGCGGTATTGCAAGCAGTAATATTGTATGATTGCCGTAACTGTGGATCATAAAACTTTGTAATTAATTGGTATTCGAAAGGACTTTAGCTTGTTACAGGAACTAGGTACATAACATGACATAATTACATAACATCAAGGCTGTATTCTTCCAAAGGCCTAACCCTTCTATTCCCCGAAGGTTAAGCAGAGGTGCACCAATAGTCCACCTACATTTCGCCAGTATCTCTAATTCCCATGTAAAAGGGGGCGAGCCTATTACCACCAACTGGGCACAAATCCAGACTCGGGCTGGTACTGAGATATTCCAGATGGAAAAACCGAATAACACTTTGCCCAACCCGGGAATCGAACCTAGGACCTCATGCTCAACAGTAGCGCTTGTGACCACTAGACCAACGAGGCAGTCACTAGTGGAAGTACAGGAAAAAAAAATATTGCAAATTTTCCAGAATGGTTCATATCTAAGGAACATGTTTAGCCGTAGCCAGTATGATGTTTTTTGGGTGCGTTTATAAACACAAATCTCACAAGCCCAAACTTCCGGTGCCAAAACAAAACTATCAGCAGACAGAGAATGAAAATATTTTTACAGTGCCGAAATTGAACCTGATGCGCGGAAACTGCTGGGTAAATAATAACCGTTTGAGAACCTGTACACCAATTCTTTTTGATCATTACTAATCTTCAAGGACGTCGCCAAGGGGGGGCAAAGGGGGAAGCTGCCCCCCCTAGAGATCCAAAAAAAATAGTCAAATACAAGGCATTTTAATGTAAAGAAACTACGTATCTATAAAGCCAATTTTGTTTATTTGGACGACTTTTAATTGGTATTTTAAAGTATTCACACATTTCCTAAACGGGGTCTTATCCGGAGTCCGGGGACGTAATTCGTATCTATGTGTTGGTGGTGGGCCCAATCATAACACCTATTAGGTTTCAGCTCTACAGTTCTGAATACTTTTGGGAAAAAAGACCCGAAAGGTCCGTTTCGAATCCATACATTGAAAATGGAAATTATTATGTTTTTCAGTTCCTAACGGGACTACAGAGTTGAAACTGATTTGTCAATAATCAAATGTCCACCAGCGTCAATTTTGGCCCCATTGTGCGCCGTATCGGTAAAACTCGCACTACAAGTGTAAAGCTTCATTATGCTCTTGACCCTTGACTGTACCTCATCATACTTTTCCCATCCTCCATAAATCAACTTGCCCCCCCCCCCCCCCCCCCACACACTGGGTCATCGGCTGGCGACGCCCTTACTAATCTTATTTAGCTTGATGTTATTGAGCGTACCCGAACACCAAGAGTCAACATGACATTCCTTCAAAAATTTTTTTTTGTAAGTACTTTTTATTCTATCAGTAATAAATGCTCAACCAGTTTCGTGACAAGCAAATTCGTTTAGCCTGGAAAATACGTCGCATGATTAACTTGCTTGGTAACCTGACAGTTCATGATGTTCCATTCAATCTGCTTAGGCTATAAATGAGATATACACAACACATATACATGTGATATACATAACGATCGGGAAGTGTTTAACAAAGCCATAAAGCGATCAATCTTCTGTAACAGTTACACAATGGCGCGTGCGACGCGTTCAGATACTCCATTTACAATTTACCTGCGCCCGCGCAAACCTCTTAGAAAGTCCGACAATACGTGATGGAAATCATAACAAAAATAGAACACGTCTGACACCATAGTGCAATACTATGGTTATCTAATAACTATGTTTATTTAGAAAACAGTTTTCGGATCGAGGCTAATTGTCTGCATCGCGTGTTTGAATAGGAGCGGATAGAGTTTAGAGAATGTTGTGATTTCGCGAAACAAGTTGAGGAAAAAAGTGGTCACTTTTCTCGTTAAGCATTATGTAAGTAATAGCTCAAACTTGCATTGTTTTCAGATGATCTTTTGCGAATGAGGTCTCGGCTGTTAGCTGACTATTAACACTAGGTGACCCATAACATCCTACATCACAATAATTTTTATCTAGACAGTCTTTTGTTTTCACCACCATGGACGAAGGAATTAGAACACCTAACTTCTTCCTTTTTTCTTTTACTTGTCTAAGATATTAAGTATAAACTATGAGAACTATTACCCTCTAGCCGGCTTGCGGGTTATTGATGCGCTGACCTACTAACCAAGTCATTAGCTATGCAAAATTCTCGCAAATCTGTCAGCCATTTTATTTCTCGTTATCTTTGAGCAAACATTAAACGTTGAGAAAGTTCTAAGCTCCGTCAAAATTATTCACAACAAGTA
Organism: Agrochola circellaris; assembly: GCA_914767755.1. Lineage (NCBI taxonomy): Eukaryota > Metazoa > Arthropoda > Insecta > Lepidoptera > Noctuidae > Agrochola > Agrochola circellaris. Next base: position 2,464,592 of record OU611849.1, read on the forward strand.
ACATTGAATTCTTTGACAGCTATTCAAACTAGCTAATTTGGTATTTGTGCCATTCATGTGCCATTACTCAGTAAGTGGACCAATTTGAAAAGAAATGAAAGTCTTTCAAACAGCTTTGTTTACAGATAAATATGAATAACACATAAACCTATTTATCTATTCAACAAAAGACGGGAAGTGGGTCCTTACCGGATTTGGAAAATACTGTTTCTTGCAAGTTTTTTAGGACTTTGGGTTAAAGGTAAAGGCCCTTAAGCTGATTAGCTAATGAGGGTAGAGCAATTAGTCAATCCGCTTTAATGAAGTGGCCTAGTAGCCAAGTTGTATTTTGAGACATGTGACCATGGTTATCGGAGGAAATATTTGTTTTTATTTCAACTAGATGACGCCAACTGTCAACTGTGTCCTTGAAATATTTAACGGCACCTGTTGCGTCATCCAATACTTGTTTTTTTTTAAATCATGACCACAAATTGTGTCATTTATATTTGAAACATGTAGATATCTTGACATCATCACCTTATGGGAAAAGGAAGACTAATATTGTTACCTTTGATGGATGGGAATCCCTAAGTGACCATTGTACAACTATTGGCAACGCACGGTGTCCATCGAAGGTCGTATGTTGGCAGCGAGGTGTGAGCGATGAGCCCATTGCCCAGTTTGAATAACTGTCAGTAACGGCATGCGCGCACGCTGCATCGCAAACACGATACTATCGACAAGAGAATGCTAAGAGAGGTAGAATGAAATGTGTTACATATCTGAAGTATTCATGAGACATAGACGTCTCCGTATTCGCATATATATGTGGTGTTTCTAAATCGATTGATATATTTTGACGCGCTTATCACAATCGTTTAGAGAAATTCTCGAGGTATGTTTTAGTGTGGAATTTAATGTAAAGATAATTGCACCCTTATAAAGATAAAGCGTATTGTATATTGATTGATTTGTTTTTCTCTGAATTTAACTTTCCACCAAGTGTTTTTCCCCGTGCTACATACGACGATGGTTATTTACTGCGCTCAAGGTGTTGCAAGCGGAAAACCGATCACGTTGTAATACTAAGATTAGGTATTGTGATATAAGACTTCTGACCAATGAACTCTAACCTAAAATGACAGGAAGTCATCAAGTAGCAGTAAATACGTCTTTAAATACAATGAGACATAACAAAGCGTATAATTTTCGTCATAAAGTCTGAGTTATCCAATCTTTCGGAGTTTCCGAGTTTGTCATAATGCCGAGTTTCCCATAATTCCGAGTTTCTCTTGCATTGTATGAGACAAAGGGCTGTAAAACGATGGCGACCGACGAATATGTAAATATTCAAGTCAAATAATATTTTATGTATTGACTTTCACTTTAAAATTAGTGACATGTGACATTTTGCTTGCTACATGGCTGTAATATTCAAATAGGCACGACTATTTGGTTTCTTAATGCTTCACATATATAGATAATATAATAATCTTAAGTAATATTATGAAGAGAAAAGATTTGATTTTTTGTATGTTTGTTTGTAATGAATTAACTCAAAAACTCCTGGACCGATTTAAAAAATTCTATCACCAATACAATGCTATATTATCACTTGAGTAACATAGGCTATCCTTAAATATTATAAACCAAAGTCCCGCGCTGTGTCTGTCTGTCTGAATGCGATAAACTCAAAAACTACCGAACGGATTTTCAAACGGTTTTCACCAATGGACGGAGTGATTCATGCGGAAGGTTTTGGTGTATAATTCATTAAGGTTTTGTATAAATTGGCTGAAATATGATGATTATTGTTGAAGATGTCGGAAAAAAATCCTGCCGACTTGGGAGCTTTACTGGCGTGCGCCGCGTAAACCGTAAACATACAAATTAAGTTCTACAGAACGGTTAATCTTAAAAAGTAAAAAAAAAACAGTCCGCGATGGCATAATATGTCTATCTTCTAAAGATGACCCACAGTAACCATTATTAACTTTCAGAATTTTATAAAAATTTCATTGTGTTTCCGAACCTTTTTTGACCGGTATTATATTAATCCTTATCCAATAAAATAAGTTGTTTAAATTGGGCATTTAATTTAGATTAAAATAAGCCTTGACATCATTTATATGATGTTTAAAAGATATCACAGATTCAAAATTACGCGTAACAATCAAATAATCATGGTGACGGCTACGCCGGCGCAGCGGTAGGAGTCAATGACCTTTTCCTCGGCTATTAGGTATGTACTCCCGGTAGTACGTTCCCATGGGAAATTTTGCGACATCCACGCGCAAAAGCTAGTAATTTATAAAGATTTCACGCGGGCGAAGCCGCTGGCGGTAGCTAGTAATATTAAAAAGAGGTACAATTTGTGAGTTTGTATGTACAGTACAGTATTGCCAAGTGTCATAGGCTATATTTTATGTTAAGGTGGATCCGCAGTTGTAGCCCGCGAAATTCAAATTTTCTTACGTTTTTTGGAATTTGCAGGTCAGTGTCAGGCTGTATGTATCTTAAAACAAGAAATTTCACGCGCACGATGTGTGCTCGGGTAGAACCTATACTCGAAAGGTTTAGGTAGTTAAATAAAGGTTAACAAAAAAACCCACGTGACGAGACGAGCTGTCAAGTAACCGACTAAACGTAATACCTGTCACTTCAGTTGTCATGGTACGTCACAGTTGTACTCTTCAATTTAGCAACGTTATAATCCGTTGACGTTTAGAGATTGGGCTCTTTACAATAGACAGACTACAAAATATTATATTATTATTATTAATCTAACTAAAAAATTATGCTCAAGCAGTTACATCGACGACAAGTAATTTAAGAATAAATCATTAAGTTTAACATACATTAATAAAAGAGGAAACTATTGTAAAAATCTAAAATAAATAGAATTTGGTTATATCGTACGTTTAAACAAGAAAGTGTCATCTATATAAACCCTTTTTACTATTTGTTTACCTTTATTTAACTACCTAAACCTATGGAGTATAGTATTCTATAGAAAAAAAAAAAAAAAATGTTTATTTCAATTTCATAGGGCATTACGATACAGATTATTGGAGATCACCTTTTAAGCAAGGAATTGCTTGTGTTAGGAGACTCCGCGCTTCCACTTGTCATTATCTTATGCAATTGAAACGTGGACAATGTAAACATGCAAAAAAAACATGTATAGAGAATACAATGACGATTTTAGTAACTCCGTTATGCCAATTATCTCGTATTTTGGAAAATAAACAGTTTGAGGACTCAAAAACCTAGAACCGTTATGTTTTATGACTGTGTTTGCAGATTTTTCTCAGATGATAAAACATATACAACCTTAGTTTTTGTTTACCCTAAACCTCTTATGGGGTCATTGTACTCATCATTATGAATAACTTTCACTATGGGACCGAGGCTGATATCACGAAAAACAAATCTGCTGTTCCCTAAATTTGTAGGGAACAGCAGATTTTAAGCTATTGCATAGCTTTTATCGGAGACTCTGAGCGCGGCGACCGAATGTAGAAATTCCGTAACGAAAAAAAAAACCTGACGCGAAAGTTTGTGAGGATGGATGGATGGATGTTTGTTACTCTTTCACGCAAAAACTACCGAACGGATTTTAATGAAACTTTACAGTAATGTGGCTTATATATCAGAATAACACATAGGCTACAATTTATAAAGATTTTATGTGATTTAGCCATAATATAACGATAAGTATCCAGTAAGTCGGAAAAAATCCTGCCCTCTGAGATCTATCTTTGCGTGCGCTGCCTAAACCGCTGGAGTTACATGAAAAGAATGTATTGTGGGGTTGTTTGTCTTAAAGAGTTCTAAATAAAAGTCCGCGACAGCATATATCTACCTTTTATGTGGAAGCCATTATAGCCAAAATAGTGAGCTATAAATACATTTAAATTGAATACTTTTTTTAAGTTGCATATTTTAGAGTATTTAGTTAATTCGTATCAAAATAAATACCTTCATCGCTTTCGGTATTTAATGTAGATAAAATTTGTCTTTTACACTAAGTAATTTGGACTAATATTTTAAAAGTTAGAACGATAAGAATGACCTGCGATGAGTCGACGGCGGGCGCGCAGAACGAGGGTGGAGGGGCGGGATAGGCAATGACGCGCGATCGCCGAGTGCGCGACCCGAACGCGGGCAGACGCGTGAGGGCAGACGTCATTGACGGTTGTGTAAATTCTGCGATTTAGGGGGGGGGGGTATAGGGGTATTTTTTAAAAAAAATATTTTAAATCAACAATATTATCTTCTTATTTTTGAATATATGCTATGCAATAGCTTTACCGCGGCAGTCCTCGAGTGCCACACGTATTTTTTTTATTTGATTGAGGTTTGGAGTAAACAAAAACTAAGGTTGTATAATTATTTATATTTGTAATCACGTTCTCGAAAACGGCTCTAACGATTTCGATTAATGTTGCAATAAAGGGGTTTACGGGGGCGAAAAATCGATCTTGCTAGGTCTCATATCTGGGAAAATTCGTTTTCGCCGTATTTTCACCCGAGCAGAGCTGAGTCGCTCAAAGTTTAGAACAAGATAGCTACCTTAGATTCCTTAGAATGATGACATGGTAGCATGAAATTAGTAAATACCTACTACCATGCCAGCATAGAAATAGTATGTACTGTCATGGCAGCATGGAATTAGTATGTACTTTATGTACATGGAATTAGTGACCCCTTAAGAGGTTTAGGGTAAACAAAAATTAAGGTTGTATATATACAAATATTGCTCATTTAATTAATTGTAGACAGATGTACCGTCGAAACGAAAAGAAGAGATTGTCAATTCAGTTTCAACCAGTTTCTATACCAATTCTTGATTTAAATAAGGAATGGGCTCGTGGAATGTACATGAGTGAGTCTGCCGGTTACTAGAGTCAGGTAGTTAGCACACAAACACTGTAATAATACGTTTCCTTTGAACTTTTGAATGTACTACTGTAATTTACCACTTGAGCGCAGACCTAAAATACGTGGATTCTCGTATCATAGTTATGACTGCAGTCTGAACGAACCAGAAGTTAAAAAATGTATGATTTTCTTGAAATGATTAACTCAATTTAAATAATTTCGTTTTTCAAATAAGCAATAAGCTTTGTTAATTATTTCAAGTTCTACTTTGATATGAGTGCGTGTGTTAGCAATGGTGATCCAATTTTATTTTTAATAAATAATTCAGTTTGTAATAATAAAACTTGTTGATGTAGGTCAGTAATTGTTAATAATCATAATACAGACACTCGTTCCAGTAATTTTTGAAGAAAACTATACATAGATAAAAGTAATGCTTCAATCATTAGACGATAATTTACTCTAGCACGACACTAGATTACAAATAAATAGATACCTGCAAATTGTGATAAGTGGAGTGGTAGAAACTTAACCGTCCGTACCTAAGTCGGTTTTCTTCACTCATATCATCACGAACTAGTACAATTACATAATAAGAGAAATAAGAAATAGCTTGCTAGCGTGGTGAAAATAACAGACAATCACCAAGATTTTTTTTAGGAGACCACTGGCTATCTCCTCTATGTGATAGTTATTACATAGAGGAGATAGCCAGTGGTCTGCTCGGACGGTGAAGGAAAACATCGTGAGGAAAACAAAAAAGTTGAAGTTGAATGTATATCCACCAACCCGCACTAGGCCAGCGTGGTGGATCCCAATCCTGTGGGGAAGACCTGTGTCCCAGCAGTAAGAACGTTATAGGCTGATTATGCTATTCTTATGCTGCCCTGACTCTCATATCATAATGAATACATATAGTTTTCTTTCTAAATAAAGCCGCGCATATTTAAATTAAATAACACCTATTGTTCTGTCTACGGTGTCCCTACAGAGTCGGACACGGCACTTATAACAACTTGACACAATGACAGGATGTTTGCTCACGAAGATATTGTTTTATTTTCAAATTGATGTTAGAAGTGCTATGCTTCTGGTTAGGAAATTCGTGAAAAGTTTTCTGTGATGAAAAGTATTTCAGTGGTCATCGATAGATACATTTCCTGATGGCTAAATGATAAACGTGGCTGGGCCCCAACAGTTTAATAGAGATGTACCGTCGATACGAAAAGAGGGTTGGTTCAGGTCTGCTAGATATTTCCTCAAAATCTATTCAGCCTTGGTTGATGTTGTAATGGAGCAGCAAGGTCCGTTGTAAGTAAGGCAAGGGGGCTGCGTGCCATGCTAACGTACAGGACATGATAAGGCTTAATATAGCTACATCTCGAAAAATTTAGTTTTCACCAAGAGACGGGGTTGCGAACACAGTCAATTCACAATATTATTTTTTAACAGCTTTTGATAGTAAATAAGAAATCAAATTGATTCAGTAGAGTTACCAATCTATGAGAGGAAAAACGGATGGTGTCGTTTAGGATTTGCAAAATTGGCAATACTTACAAACCATTATTTCTACACAGCAACTGTGCCCAGAAGTGTATAATTGTTAACCATATAATAACTACATCAGTAATAGTCGTGTCGTGTCGTGTCGCGTCGTCGTAACATCGTGAGGATGCTTGAGAGATATTTCTCGACGGCATGTGAAGCCAAGTCAGAGGCCCATAACTCTGTCACCAGGTTAGTCACCAACCACACGAATAGAAGAAGATCTGCAGTGCCATTCTGTAACCATCTCACCGTGAAAACTTAGGTGAAGTGAGCGTGGAGTGAGCTGTCATTCCACAGGGATTGACACTATTGACAGCTCACTTCACCCAAGTTTTCACGGTGAGATGTTTACAGAATAGCATGGTAGTAATAGTCAATTCATTATCTTTTAATTGATTTTACAGTAAAAGTGCGATGCGGACGTGGGAACTATTGAATTCTCACAGAAAGTTCAGTGAAACTGTATCACTTTCCTTTGCACGATCGGTGGTATAATAAAATCATATGGGTAGTTGGTACTCTGTGGTTTTGTTACAATCACTTTCTTTGATGGTATAAGAGCTCTACGTCACTCATTTTCAAAATCTTTTCTTTGGAGTCGATAATTTTGAAGGAATAGTCATAGAAACAGCCTGTATGATTATGTGAAGAGAGAAGCAGTCAAGTCGAATCAAGATTTAATGAAAATTCAGAGATAAAGAAGCAGAGGACCTAAAGAAAGTGATATTCTATCAGCGATAACGATGATGGCAAAGTCAAAAATGTAATGGATTGACATAATAAGCTAGGTACTGAAAAGCTTATGTCAATACTGTTGAAAGTCGTTGTAGAAATAAGAAACCCATTGTTACCGATTGCCTCTAGTCTAGGCTCTCTGGGTCCGCCGGAAAGAGACAAGTTAATAGGAAGAAGGAAGGTCGTTTGTGTGTCGTTACAGATTAAATAACAATGGCTGAAGTCTATTCTAACTTCTGTTATACTAATCGCTGTCACTGCGGCGAAGTTGTCAACAGTCTCGGACATCACGCCTGTCTTGCAGCCGAAGTGCGGGTCGCTTAGCGCGGCACGCGAACATTAACGACATCATCCGACGAGCTCTTGTCACCGCCGGCGATTCAGCTGTATTAGAACCCAATGGCTTGGCACGCGACGATGGCAAGAGACTAAACGGCATATCTTTATATCCATGGAAGGTGGGTAGGCCTTTAGTGTGGGATGCAACCTGGGTCGACACTCTTGCGCTATCCCATCTTCCTGGTCCGGCGTGCTGTGCTGGTGCTGCTGCTGCTGCTGCAGAAAACCTCAAACGGCGTAAGTATGACAACCTTACTGGTAATTATATTTTCGAGCTGTTTGGGGTTGAAATTCTCGCCTGGTCCGAGTGCTCATGGCCTCTTTAATGAGATCTCAAAACCGCTATTTGACACTTCCCGTGACCCAAGGGCTGGTTTTCACCTTGGGCAGAGGCTAAGCATTGCCATACAACGTGGCAATGCGGCCAGTTTCTTGGGTACATTACCAGTCGACAGCGATGCGGATGAATTTGTCGATGCTATATTTTAGTTTCTGAATAGTTAGTATATAATTTTGCTATTTTTATTAATTAATTAGTTATAAGTTGTTATGTACCCACTTGTAAATATTAAAATGTCAATGCTATTATTCTTAGATAGACGCTTATCAAATCAAAGTCGTAAGCAGCCAATGATAATGATATTATGCAAGCAATACAATGCCTACTACGTTACTATTTATGAAGCTTACCGATCATTGTATTCAATTTGTATCACACCTGACTATACTCGACAGCACGAATACGATGTGACTAGAAATATGAGTAATAATGACAGTGAAATTAGTATCACTCGTAAGACCTGTCTGGGTGAAAACCTTATCAATGTTAGAGAGACTACGGTATTAGTCATTTATAACAAAAGCGATTTAAAAGGACAATGAATAAACGATGAAGCTATTACCCAGAATATCATCCATATAATCTTTACACAAGGCATTTACGAAATAAACGCTTCCTGGGATTACAAAATAGGTAATATAAACCGGTTACCTAATACTACAGGTAAAGGAATTACCTAATCCCATAAGCAATTTCTTAATGAGTTCAAAGGAAAGGGCGTTCGACCAACTATAGCCAATATGAATTGAGGAATGGTTCCCATGCCCAAGGTTGCATACACAGCTGGACGTGTATTTTTACAATGAATGTATTGTTAAATGAAACAATGCAATGGATACCGTGTCAGTCGAAATATACAACATTTGTGTAGATGTTGGTAAAGTTGTGGGGAAATTTGGACAAAGGCGAAGCTAATATCTATTAAAACTTCGTGATGTCGTTAGCTACATTGGATTAATGTATATTTCTATGGCTTCAGTATGTATGCGGTTGTTATATTTTATTTCAGTTATTAGCGTCTATCTTTTATCTGTTCTGCCAAAGTATTAAAACCTAACTTGTAGTTTTGCATCTTCGCAAATGCCTTGGTCCGTAGCATAATTTACGTCTGGATTGTTCTACAAATTGGCAGTTATTACTTCTGAGGTTTGAATAATAAGGATAATAGGATGATACATAGTAGTAGTAGTAGTAGTAGTAGTAGAAGGCAATCATCGTTGCGTTTGTTACAAGCACATTACTTCACCGGCATCATGTGAAGTTAGTAATAAAGTAATAATTGCAGCCGACCGCCCGCGCGTGACTTGCCGACCTTAATATTTGACGTAGCATACACATGTGCGGCCAATTTTAATTCTATTATTTTTAAACTGGAAATAGCTGCTATTATTCTCAATTACAGTTTTATTCGGATGTCGGGATTCAGACTTATGCCATCGATTGAAAAAAAAACTGATATTTTAAAAGAGTTTCGATTCAAGTATGATTATGTACGCTGTATGCAAAATCGCTTTCTGTTTCTTTTATTTCAAGGTAGCCATCAGTTTTGATATGGTCGATGGCCCGTGCATATTTTTCTACTTTTTCATCAGTCGTTAACTTAATATTCATATACGCGTCTATATGGTAATATATGATGCATAAGGTAGGCATAAAATCCGTAATAGAATATTGGTTTTCTTGAGCTGACTGTTTCGGTTTATCGATGTTTATAGCAAGCGAAATAAAATATTGATATCCAAATAACGTCATTTTAATTTGAGTGTAACCTCTTTACTTTTCGGTATCATCAACCAAGCAGGAGTCTACAATACGTATCTTTGATGGAAGCGTAAGCGACACTTTTGATTTTTTCTTCTTTGGAAGATGTCAGATGGTCAAAATGAAACGAATCATCTTACCAAACATTAAAATGCGACTGGCTGCGGAGGTCAAGAAATTGGTATCCAATGATGTAGAACAGTCTAAATAATGTTTACAATTTTCCATTACCATTTCTCTTTGATAAATGTTAATTATTATCATCGAGATTATTATTGATTAATGAGTATTGAACAAGCGCAAGAGGAAAACGAACTGCCAATAAAAGAACAAGATGATTACGATCAGCGGAATGTAAAAGCATATGCAAAAACAAGTCACGCGAACGAACACTGTGAAATGTTGCGGAAAGATTAATGATCTCATTCACACCGCCCAAGGTACCAAGACCCCAGATCTGTAAGTCCTGTAAAGGGGCTTCTCCAGTTCTCCAACAATTCGATTAGCCTCGATTGGCCTGGGCATCGGCTGTGACAAATTAATGTTTGCTTGGAATTTACTGGTCGAGGCCAATCGAGTTGGTGGAGGAGTAACACCTTAACCATCCCTGCATGGCTGCAACGACTGCATGCAACCTATTCCAATAACCTTATCATAATCACAATCAATTCCATTTGACATTTTGTTACTCGTATGGGGAAAATACCGTTTTGAAACAAAAAAAATTGCAGAATCGATATCAAAGCTAATTAAGTCAATTTCTAATAATTAGATTTTATTGGAAATGCCAATGTGGTTGCTAAGACTGCAATAGTTTGACTTTTAACTTCATTCAGATAGTTTTAGGTGCTTTAATCAAAACTTGAATTGATCTCAGGGTCTATCTTTAAACGTGTCAATTTACAAATTGCTACACCACAAACTGCCTAGATAAATTAACCCATAAGTAAATAAAAACACGACATGTAAGTAGTGGAAAAAGACCAGCAACTACATAATAATAATCTTATTATGATAGTTATCTCACGTTCCGTTACACATAAAACTTAAACGTCCAAATTACATGAACGTTAACAGGCAATTTAACTGAACTCGACCGACTTAGCCGCCATGATAGCATTACTTTCACTGTTGTATAGACAAACGGAATAATACATTACAAGAGAATTTGATCGCTTTTCATGGTTAGGTAACTGATTTGTTGTAATCGAGTCCCAACTCGATTTATTGACTATGAATCAATTCACGTAGAGTCGGTTTGAAATGTCTCGGTATGAACTGTCTATGGCTGCAGTCGATGTGTCTTTATTACCGTTTTGATTGCTTTTGATCTGTAGTATTACGTTTATTATGTCCGCAATTGGCAATTATTGAGCTGCAATGTATGTTACGTTGGAATTACTTAGATTTTTTTTTCGACTTTTGACTTTTACATCAACCCCCTCCATTAGACTATCCATTGGATTAATGGTCGTCTATGACGTCAACCCCTGGTTTCTGAAAGCTTTTTAAATTGAAACTGTCGGCTATATCATGTCCAGTCATTTTATAGGCTGTTGTTCCTTTGGTCAGGGAATCACAGCAGTTAACATGAAGAATATGAGTAAAGAATGTTTGTTTACTTTTAGGAAAAGTCTTAAACACGGTTCCAGAATGGCTGTGATGCCATATAGAAAACGAGTGTAAGTTCTTTACAAGTAGTGGATGATTTGGTTTCATCTTCTTCAAATTAAGCTGCCTTGAGATCTTTGTGATATCTTCAGATAAAACTGCATTATAAGTACTGTCGTTTGTAACAATGTTATCATTTACATTTTCTCTCGCTACGCCATCATGGTGGAAATGATTGCCTGCTAGTTAAATATTATCAATTGCCATAACTGACTACGCACGAGTAACTGCACTTCCAACTCGTTGTTACTTTATATTGAATTGATTTTATTACATTACATGCAATAATACAGAACAATGAAGTGGAAAATTGTGTCTATTATTATGCAATTTTATTATATTGTGTGGAATGGAATTTATTTTATGTAATTGATGTAACGGTTCAATATAATTTAGAAACTAGTCCTATTCACTATGTTTGCAAATTACATAAATGATATAACACTGCCCATTAATAGGAACCTATCAATCGAAAGCTGCACACAAAACGATTATGTGCAGAATCAATAATTAAAAAGCTATTATTATTGTTTTAATAGTCGAGAGCCGGATATTGATAGCAGACAGTTATTCGCACAGCTCTAACTTAATATTACTTTCTCTAGATATTTAAATTATTATTTTATTTGTTTTTATTACCGTCATCCAATGTTTGGCAAATCCGAACGGGCACAACACTAACCACAGAACACCACTAAGCACTATTATAGTACTAATTTACGTCACAACTCGCGAGTCATCAAGTAATTCCATGATGAATGACGTTATTATTAGCAGTTTAAAAACGTTTTCTCTGCGGGTGGTATCGGAGCGATCCAAAATGGCGTCGGAGCGCACGCTATACGTCTACCACTGCGGGCGCACCGGCTGTCACTGACGTCTGATGGTGTTGTGACGACATGACCTGGTGGAATTGGGTGAAGCGGACGGACGTGGGTTTACCTGTCTTAATACTTTTGAGGCTGTATGTTCTTTGCAGAGTTGGGTACGTTAGTAACGTTTAATTCCTGTGGTACCTACGGCAATGCGTGTGGGAAAAGTCCATTGATTTTGGTAACTAACTTGTGTATATTAACAAGGTTTAATAATATTATGTAGAGCAGCTGTGCAATGTTTATTAAACCACTCATTTGATGTGTTTCGTTCATATCTGTCAGAATATTATTGAATGATTTGAGTAAAACAATTTTATAAATTGTTTTCGCACACCTTTATGGGTAATCAGATTATATTGTATTTACCACCTATAAAAATACAGTATATAGTTTGTTTTTGTAGGTCGGTTCCAAAGTTGATTTTATAATGTAAGAAGATCCTATATTGAAAGAACAATCGCTTTAAGAAATGAAAGGACATCGACAGGTCACCAGACAATAGGTAATTCCTGTTGCCATAACCGGCGCAATCTAAAAAGGATTACCTACCAGAAAATCTTTTTACCGCGACCTTGGTCACGTCGCTAATGTTACTGGCAGCATGAGCATAGATAAAGAAATAATTATTCTATGCAGAAATAATGACAATAATAATGCTATCGGTTCGTGCTTGTCCGCGCACGCTCATATACATCCAATTACCAAGGAATTTGGGTCGCTTGCCTTTGCTTCATACATTAAAAACTACGTTATTTGTTATTTCGACGACTTCATTCTTTCTTTGACAAATAGCTAACGATAACGTGAACGTGAATCAATAGGGTTTTTTAGGAAAATGTTGCGTGTGAGTTGATTGAAGAAACAGGATTACTTGAAATTGTTATTCTTGTTTTCGTATCTCTTGCTTTTTCTTATCCTTCTGAGATATCGAGTACCTACCTACTGAAAATAATTTGATTCATCTTATTATACATATTTTAACAGAGAATATCTATTAATCGTTATATGAAAATTCAAATAATCTAAAAACCACATCACTAGGTACCTAAACCGAAGTTGTTTAATAAACCGTTAGTATAATTATAGTGTTAATATAGTTTATATATAGGTGACTAGGTAAGTACCTAGTTCTTTCCTAGTTTTTTTCTTTTAGGTTTATAGTTATGGGAACTGATACAAATAAGTTTTCAACAAAATTATGCTAATGCTGCCCTAGCGAGGGCAAAAGGACAATGCAGGCTATAATATTTTCAGAAAAACTTAGATAGAGTTCGTCAGAAAGTAAACCCAGTCATCAAACACTGAATAATAATAATTACGCACAATGCCACGCACAATCCCACGCACAATGGTCCACTGAAGGACTAAGTGCTGAAACCAAACCCCATAACGTAGAACATAGAATAATAATTGTGTTCGCTATTCCGCAAACAGGAAAACGAATATAAAAGTGCAGCATATCAGCAACATAGTCATTATTTTTAGCCAACAAACGTACTAGCATGATGCATCAATCCATAGGGCAAAACATTGTTGCCGGCGTACATAGAATCGATCAGCAACAAGGCTATCGGCGTACACAATAATTATATGCTTACACACACAACAACATTCCTGAGCAAAGACAACCGGTATCTATGGGAGACTGACAACTTTTTGTGAATGCCATAGACTAGAGGCAGAATGAGTGATGACCTGTGCCGTGTAATTGTAGCGTCAATGTCAGAAATAAGTGGATGCTCGTTGGACAAAGCTATTAAAGTCAGAACTAAATTGAAATTCGATGGCCAGCGCATATTGCACGTAGTTAAAGAATTTGACCTTTAAGAAGATACAAATTGTATTCGTTTGCATGCAGCTACTGCAAAAGAATTTAATAACACATGTACAATCCTTGAATTTAATGATAAGATAACAGAAAGTCTTCAACAGGTGTGGAACGCACATAGCCTTGTGCTTAAATCTGTAAATCTACTTTTAAAAGACTGCATTCGAGATAATCATGACACAAACAGAGCAATAAGCAAAGGTAATCCTAAATGTTACCAAACAGCCTCTGAAATATGCAACATTTTACATAATTTTAAAATTCACTCGTTGCATATAGAATGAAATGCATAGAAACGAGCAGGCAAACAGAAATTAAAGAAATATCCAGACGTTTATTAGCAAAAATATGCTCACAAGTTACATTAACACAAAAATTAATTCAGAATTACCAACATCTGGTTGACAGAGTTTGTTTGGAGTTCAGACTCAGCTTGAAACCTGAGTCACGAACGTATCTTTAGAGTCCAGACAGTCATGTAATACCTACGTAAAGCCGTGTTATCGAGCGGTGTCACATTACGGACGAGAATCCCAAATAGTGAGGAGCGTCTCCGGAAGCTACCGCTATAGGGTTTCCTTCCTTGTGACTAGGAATCGATTCTTGCACAACAAGTACGGTTTCCGAATCTCTATTTACATTTATTTAAATCGATACGTTGGATGTTGAGGTAGGTTTCTTATTTCTTTTAATGATGTAAGAGAATGGTCTTTGAAATGAATATTACAACTGTCTTCAGTTTCATTACAAGCTCGTTGATCGTTAGTTTTTAAAGAAAACGCCAGTGCACTTGTATCATTATTTTATGAATAAACCATGTAACCAAACCAAAGTATTTTCATTATTAAGTCTATAATAATAGAAAGTGCAATGGGCTAGCTTGAAAGACAGTGAAGGTAAATTACACCTGTTGGCATTTTTAATTCTCCAAAAACCCTGAAAATTACCAGCTGAGAACATTATTCTGTTTCAATCATATTCAATTGCATGTTTCTCAGCCTATTGTTATATTCTCACTGTAAATCATAGATGACCCAGTTTGATATCGGATGTAGACTGCAAGTTGTAGAGCAAGCTAAAGATAACAATTAAATGAAGGAAGGATTATTTATAACCATATTTAAGATGTGTAATTTGACTGAGTAATATGCATACGGCGTGCATATTGCACATGTGTAGAACAATGAAGGCGGATCAACAGCTGTAGGAAATGTGGTCCATTTCCCTTTTAAATAATGTACCATCTGAAGATTATTCGAATGAAAATGTTTCAAGTAACTTTATCGTCGGCAACACAGGAGGCAGTTTAGTAATTACCAATGTAATAGGCTAGACAATTAGACATTACAGTATACCAACAACAAATTAATAGGAAGCAAAAAATGTAAAGCAGAGACCGATGAGAATTAAACTGTCAGTTGGGCAACAAACCTTGCGCGTTTGTTAGGCAACATGATTTACTTAAGAAATATACTCGTAACATTACAAAACGTAAAACACACACACTATTAAATATGATACATGTACCCAGCGCAGGCGCACAATGGGGCGTCAATACTAATACTGAGCGGCGTGCACGCAATACCGCGAATTGTGAAACTGTAGTAAAAACACGTAAAAACTGCATAAATCAGATTCTTTGACGCGACAACTGTGGAACGAATTCCTTGCGAATGGGAAAGGAAATAGTAAATCGGAACTTGAATGAAGATGTGTTATTGAAGCTGATGCTGCAGCTCCCGAAGAGGAAGAAATGAAACAACAACTTATTCGACAGTTTTAACAAGACTCAACAGGACATCAAAACGAAACTAATACCAAAGCAAAGAAGATTTTAGCCAATATCAATTTACATAAACTTGAGATTTTCTCAATAGTCGATACATGCAATTTCCCGGATATACTTTTACTTATAACTATTTCTATTTAAATACAAATTAAAGCTCTAAGAAAAGTGAAAACAACCAGTCCAGGATGTGCCATCGTTGCTGAAAAGTCAATAAACTAGAGGCAATGGGTACGGCTAATGTAAGCAAGCTTGCCCATACCGGTCGCGGTCCGGCCCTGCCGCCAATTAACTCTAAAAGGTTGTATTATGTCGTCTGCCGTTCAGGTTGCACCCAGGAACAAGGGAAAGTGACTGGAAGGGTCAATGGACCTGCACCTGTTGTACCTGACATTTTAACGAATAGGTCCGCGATTTCACAAATCAAAGGGTATGCTCCCAAATCTGATACCGGTTTCATTCTTCCACTTGACATTAAGGAGTTGTTTCATTCAACTTTTGGTGAAGTGATTGATGAGTGGTTTCTAGAATGAGGACTAAGATTAGAAGTCACAAAAATAATACTTTATGGAAGTCAATGGCACAAGTAAAGTTATTTTCAAACCAAGAACCATATGGACTAATTTGGAAATGTTGTTCTGAATGGAGCTATTAATCTTAATGTACCATCTTAAACGCAATATTACATAAAACAGCAGCCATTACAGCTATGCCGGCAATATAATTGAAAGCGACTTGAATATTCGAGGCATCAGAAAACTTCTGGTCGCCGGAAAAGTAGAAAATATGAGTAAGTAACAAATGATTATTACGTGATTATGAGTGACGAAGTATATGAAAGTGTGTAAAAGCTGTTTCTCTGGACGTAATTTAAGTGAATAATGATATAATGAGGCCGTTTCATTATTAATGGCAGACACCTAATGGGTGAAGCTTCCTCTGCATCAGCAGTTAAGCTATATGAGGAGCATGCTGAATTGATCATGATTTGTTTATAAGTTGCCTCGTTGGTCTGGTGACCACTAGCGCCACTGTTGAGCATGAGGTCTTGGGTTAGATTCGTGTGTCGGGCATAGTGATATAGGGTTTTTCTATCTGAAATTTCTCAGTAGCACCCGGAGTCTGGATTTGTGCCCGGTTGATGGGAAAAAGCTCGCATAATACATGGGACTTAAACATAACTGGCGAAATTTGCGTGTAATAAGTTGCCCAACATGCTTAAAACTGAAAAATCAGAAACAATATTCCGAAAAGGCTAAAACTATACCTGATCCAAAAATGTTTCTACTCAGTAAAAGAATATTTAGAATCTAGCTTAAAATAAAGATTTTCTCTCATGTACAAAAATGCCGCTCTGCCCTATACAAACAACAAGATTTAGTCTATCCTATTTAACTTCATATAAAACTATAATTATAATTTGTACTACCTGAAAAGGATGACATTCATATTGCTGAATAATTGTATTAAATTTTCTTTATTTCATTTATAAACATATAATTTACATTTTTAAATATTTTTATAAAAACAAAAGAGAAAACAAAAACATTTAAAAATATAAAAAATTGTAGCCCACCGGTATCGGGAACAGGGTCCAAGCTACCGGTGGTCAGGGCTCCTGAGAGAGGAATCTCCTAACGATTTTAATGCATGCTAATTTATGATGATAAGGGCAGGCAAATGATAATTGCAATGCTTGTAAAAGGCTGCTAAGTCATAAGTACTAACATACCAACACCATCATTGTATACTTAGTTCGCAATAAACGTTTTTGACTTTTGACTATAGTTATACCATTTCAGACACTAATCTACATGGTCCTCACATGACTTGACCAATATTATGTCTGGATTTTAAAAGAGACTACGACCTCTAAGTTTATTTCGGCCTTTCTTCTCAGAGTAGTCAGATAGGAAACACCGACCTCTTCTAGCTTATTTTTAATATTTTTTTATATGACGTATAAAAGTGATTTCGATATCCTATTTACAGAATAAACAATTTCATTTCATTTCATTTCCTCTGTCTAACCCTTCGCAGAATACAGGCGTGAAGTTATGTTGTTTATAATGTATATTAGGTAATAGCGAATGTTAAATAACACCTACTACCAATGACAGATGTCCTATGAGTAGGTTCTATTCAAAAGAAAAACCTGTGATTTCAAAATTCTTACCTATGATCATTTGTACACAGGTAGATAAAGCATACTTTCCCCTTTTGGGGACATAAATAGAATTAAATTGATTTGTATTGCGTTCAAATTAATTTAGGATTAATGGTTGAATCATGATTTGTGGTTATAAATAGGTATACAATTGTCATTGTTATTATAATCGATACCTACTTTATTATTTATTATACTGCTGTGCTGGTGTCTGATATGTCATTATAACTTATTATTTTCCAATCAGTAAATAATGTTATATTGATTGACGTTGGTCGTGACCTCGACATTGAAGATTTGTTAGATCATCGTGTTTTTAAAGATATACTAGCATATTCTATCTTATCTACTGTTATAGCAACGGACTACCTAAAAAAGCCCACACACATTCTTTCAACTTTGTTAGGCATACTATATGGCTGGTATATACGTGGATGGACTATGTAGAATTTAATATTTCAGAAATAAAATTCTAAGATTTGAAGATTGAGACTCTTTGGACATCAAATCGATGCAACTAGAAGCTGCTGAGAGATATTATTTAAAGAATGGCTTTCTGAAAGTGAATATATTTCCAATATGGAATAACGATCGCTTTGCAGTGGGAAGAGTTCCAAGTAAGATCTTAATGGGATCGAACAAGATGGTAAATAGTTATATTGAAAAATTTACTATTTCTAAATAATTAATCATATCAAGGGTATGTTTCAGTGTCCCGATAGCTACTACAACCAGTTAAACTAAAAATTTAACAGAATTAGAATTAATTGATCTGCAAGATATTTAATTTATATCCCGGTGTTGTAAGATACTAGTGGATTCACAAATTAATTTAAGAAAACTTTTGATAAAAATTGACGTATTGGAAATATACAGATATAGGACTATTTATCATAAACATGGAGAATGTGTGTGAAATTCTGCCAACTCGAAGTAATATCGATTCAAATCATAACCATTAATCGAATGGTGATATCGAATCATATGTGGTTGAATTGGGTATATCGTATTCGCGAGTGCAATATTCCGGAGAAAGTTAATAGGCAGTTATTTCAAAAGTAAAATAAAAGAGACTGGAATTGCAATAAGAGTACCTTTGGCAGTTAACAGTTTAAGTACTCAAACATTACTGGCAATTAACAGTGTTGATGAAATAGTATGTAACGACGGAAGAGAAAGTTTGTCAAAAACAAAAAGGATATTAATAATAGTAGATGTTAGAGTTAAGCTGGCTAAGTAACTAAGTTCCTGAGAATTCAAAATTCTCTGAAACGGTGAATCGTTGAAAGGAAATCGTGTCTTGATATGAGCATGGGATCAAAAGGGATAAAACACATATGTTTCATCCCATGCTCATGACAAGACAAGACAAGAGATGGATGGATATAGAGGAAGAGGGATACCAAAAAAATGAGTGGATTGTGTGCGGGGTGATATAAATGAAAAGGGAGTTTATGATAAGTAACGTAGCTGATAACAGAAAAAATTAAGAGGAAAACTTTGACAAGGGTGGGCAGGAGATCCAATAGCTTATAAACTAGTGCAAGACAAAAGAAAAACCGTTTGCAGTGAAAATCTCAATTTAACGTCATTAGATGTGCTTTTTTAGGCGAAAACAATTATAATTAATTGTTCAATTAATAAAGCCTTTGTCGTCTGGCAAGTGACGTAGATACTCGTAGATAATAACAGAACAGAAAGCTAATCTCAACTTTTTATGAGCAGAACTTTCACTATACGAGAAAATCAACGAAAAACATTAATTCATCAATAAATGATGACATAAAATTACGTAAAGAACTATTTATACAAGCTGGGTGAACCCTTAATCAATTAATTATATGACGTCCGATGGCAATTAAAATGAGAAAATTATTTTCTTCTCCCAAAATGTTTTTATTACATCTTGTAAAGCAGGTTTTTCTGCTTGAAGTTGGGCTATTAAAGCAAGTTGTATTTATGAGCTCATCAATTGCATACGAGTTTTCTTTCAACGTTTAAGTATCATCAAATTATTTTTGACATTTATTTAACTTTGCGGAAAGAAATAATAGTGGTGACAAGTTTATGTAATCATAATTCGAGAGGGAAGCGTAAGACAAAGACTGTTGTATCAAAGCTTTCTCGTGTCGCAAACGCAATGAATTTGAATTACAACCAATAGGATCATTATTATTAATAGAAGCGACATCATGATTTCAAAAACCATTCGATAACACTTCTTTCAATATAATTTTCATCTGTCTCCTGCACTTATCTCAGTTTTTTTGGGTCTTTTTCTTTCATACTTCTTGTTAGTCAAACAAAACAGATCCAAAAGGATCAAATATTGGAACCATATTGGCCGACCAATGAATGATGTAATTTTAATTTTTATCGGTACTATTTTTTGCTAAATAGTCACCTGCCACATTTGGCGGTGAATTTATCACCAACCAAACTGAACCGGTCGTACCAGTTTCGTCTGTGTTTGGTCATTTAATCTGTCTTAGGATAAAACGGATGACCAAAATGGTAATGAATTTTTAATGATTTGATAATAAGAAGTAGGCGCGTTTTAGGCGTGTTTATGATTTTTTATCTAGGCTGCTGAACCTCTGCTCAAATGGTTTAATTAATAAATTCTTCTTCTATGAATATTATACTACAACGGTCTTAGGAGTGATAATTTTTGAAACGACTATCTTGAAAATCGAATTGGTGACCATAAAAGGTAAAATCAGCACACGAGTGGAGATGAAGAGGAAGATTTATTTGAATCACATTGGTAAGAAGTCCATAGACGTAAATGTTAGGCCGTAGCTTAAGACTATGTATATTCATAATGTGTCAAGTTAAATAGAAACGTCGTGTATATTATTTACATGATAATCTGGGATAAGTGAAAACAATGTCTTAGTCGTAACGTAAGCCTTGCTTTCCCGCGTAAGTTGTAACCAACCTCTAATAAGAGAAATATGTAGAAATTCATAAATATACAAATTATATTTATTCCTAATTAACCTGAAGGTTTTAAAGTGATCATGATTAAACTTTGATCATGACAGTTAATACAGAGATCAATGAAAGTTTTATTAGGGGGTTGCTCTAGTGGTCACAAGAGCCTGGGTTCAATTCCCAACTTGGGCAGTGCAACAGTGTTATGGGGTGTTTCCATCAGGAATTTCTCAGTAGCAGTCTGGAGTTTAGATTTGTGCCCGGTTGATAGCAATAGGCTCGCCCCCTATTACATGGGACTGAAGTATAACTGGTGAAATGGGGATAGGTACACCTCTGCCTAAACCTTCGGGGATTTCAGGCGTTATGTTATGAAAATGAGAAATGAATAAAATGATCTAATTAGTTAAATGAGAAGAAGTGGGTAGAATGTCTTTTAAGCTTACCTGATCAGATTATTTGCGCACTGACTCCAGATTCTGAAACAAAGAAAATAAGGGTGTTATAAGTTAACATTTTACTACTGCCTCATTGGTCTTGTAGTCGCAAGCGGTATTTTTGCGCATGAGGGTCTGGGTTCGATTCCCGGGTTGGGCAAAGTGTTATTGGGAATTTCTCAGTAACAGCCCGGAGTCTGGTTTTGTGCCCGGTTGATAGTAATAGGCTCGCTCCCTATTACATGGGACTTAAACATAACTGGCAAATTGTGGGCGTATTATAGGTACAGCTCTGCCTAACCTATTGAGGAAACAAGGAGTCATGTTTTGTTATGTTATTTATTTTTAACAGTAGTTAAAATGATAATTACAGTGCTGACAGTGGTTACCAGAGAAGAGAATATAGTGATAATAACATAGGACTATAAACGTCAATTAAACATGATACAAATCAAAGACAATAGATAAAGGAAGTCAATATATCTACGGGAGAAAAACCAGTACAAGCCTCATCTAATCATAACAAAAACTGCTCTCGATTTAGCGAATGACACGCGTAATTTACGTGGAATTCATGTTTTACTGATTAAGGAAGTGAATGAAGCTCCTCCATTGTTACCAGAACTGTAACTGCAGCACATAACAACTATGAGTATATAATTGTTTTATTCGTTGTTGACGTTTCCGTAAGGACTGTCACGTCTTTGTGCTGATTGATCTTTGATTGTTTAGGTTTAGGAATTGTGACAGTGTTAAGTTTCAGTGTCTTTTTGCAACCTAGTTTTTAATTAGATTCACGTGTCGAAAGTAAATGATTCACGTTAAACTTGAGGAAAACCAACGTCAAAATTTTGAATTTGTCACTGATTCTCTGACGGCTATAAAACAATATCCTATACTATTAAATGAGCAATATTTGTATATATATATTTGTAATCACGTTCTCGAAAACGGCTCTAACGATTTCGATGAAAGTTGCAATATGGGGTTTACGGGGGCGAAAAATCGATCTAGCTAGGTCTAATTTCTGGGAAAATTCGTTTTTTCTCTCGAGAGCAGAGCCTGGTCGACTTTAAACCTAAATTGTGAAACACTTAATTATTTTAATTAGATAAAGGATGTACTGAGTAATGAAATTGTTCAACTAATATTGTTTTTCATTTTCATTGATTCGTTATTGAAGTAATTGAGAATCCATTTTTCGAAAACCTATATACCTCTTTCAACGACCTGTCTTAGGTTTGAACTACTAAACAAGTAATATCAATTATTGTGATCTAATCTCAAAACCACGTTTATTATCTCATTAGTATCAATAAGCCCATCAGCACTACAAAGCCTGCATAATATGTCACAAAGGCGAGAATGGTTATTATGACATTACATAAGGTACTTAGATAACGCAACAATAGTAAAGTGTGGGAGACGGTGGGTTCCCCTATATGTATATGTCGCAGATGGATTATAGAATACGCTGTTTTACAAAACTGCTAGTTGTTTTACATAACAGCTTCGTTTCGTAAAACAACTGAAGAACGTTCAGCGGTTTTACATAACTACTGAACTTTAATACGCTGGATTGTATAAACCTTTTGAATTTATCAATGCCCGCTGCATTGATAAATTAACTTAGATTTACACTAAGATTAATTAGATAAGTCAATGATTAGACGTGATGGAAAACAGCGTGAAATGAAATGTCAGATAGTAGATTTTAGCAAAATTTTGTCATTCATAGCTCTGTGCGTCATAACATAACAACAATAAGTTGTATGTAACAACAATATGAGTGAAAACAGTGATTTTAAGGAAAGTTTTGACATAAAGTTATCAGAGTTTTATGAGAGTCAGTCCGAAAAAAAGAAATAGCCAAGTAACTGCGATCAAGTTGGAAGTACTGCTGCCGCGGCATCGCTCGCTTAGCTCACGCGCGGTTGGTCACTGCTAACCTAACCTAAACCAATTGGTCAGGGTACCCTACGTTAGTTGCTGCGACCGATTCGGCATTAAGCCATTCTGCATTACGTCTTAACGTGGGTAGCTGTTTTGTAAAACGTAACGCAATGACACTCCAGCTGATCGTGGTTCAGTTGTTTTACAAAACGGAGCTGTTATATAAAACAACTAGCGGTTTTGTAAAACAGCCGATTCTACAATCCATTTGCCACATATACACAAGACTGTGAATTAAAAAAGTTATAGTAAGGTAAGTATTGTAGTAGTGGTGGAACGGACTGTTGCAACGTAGATTGAAGAAAGTAATAAGTTTTAATAAGGCTTTAGTCAATAACTAGATATTAAACGGATTTGAATAGAAAATAATGGAAAGT
Source organism: Agrochola circellaris (assembly GCA_914767755.1). Lineage (NCBI taxonomy): Eukaryota > Metazoa > Arthropoda > Insecta > Lepidoptera > Noctuidae > Agrochola > Agrochola circellaris. The sequence continues at coordinate 2,488,212 of OU611849.1, forward strand.
TAGCAGCGTTTGTTTTAGATAACCATAAACATTCTCGTTGAAAATTGAAATTTTATTGCTTTCCTCACGGTTATAAATTTTATTGACGTGGTATTAAGCCATGAAAACTATTTGAGTATTTATGTTCAAAACAATGATATTTATGTTCAGTTAAGTTCTGTAATCGATGCACTAAGGCCTCCAACTCCGTACGAAAAACTTTTTACCTTATAGAGTTATCGATATCATCTTATATTCAAGGCGAGTTTCCACGATCGCGTCCGTGTCAGTCTGGACATCCAGCCATGTATTAAATGAGCATTATTTACCAGATAAATGTAACAGAATCCATATTTAGACATTAGCTTTTCTAGCCTAGGGTACATTATTAGACTCAATTACGTCTCCAATTTCCACGATACCGTCACGTAAGCTTAAATCTGCTTCTGCAGCCTCGGAGTCTATTGCATTACTAAAGCTTACCTAATACCTTTTACCTCGACAGTATTATCTCCTGGTGTTATATCGCACTAGTATATAAGTAGTGACAGTTTGCCAACAATCGCTCGTTACCCTTAATTGGGTGTTACGGCTTGCGTGAAATGACAAGTAATTAACGCACCTATTCTGATTACTTTACTACTGTCGTAATGCTGAAGAGAACGTTGTTTTTTGTAAAGAACTGCATTTATAATGTGGTGTGTAAATGCATGAAGTTATGGTTGTGATGCAAGTAAGATGTTTTGTGCTTTATATGTATACATAAAGAACTTGCTAATGGTCTTTGGTACAAGTATCATTTACCAGAATGAAAATCTTAATTTTTTCAACGAGACCTTTATGAGTGGATCCAATAAGACTTTCAAATAAGGTAACAACTGGCTTGGAGCATGCCAAATTATGATCTGTAGATCCGCCTAAGTGCCATAGTCGTGCTAGCTAAAAACCATAAAATTGTCTATGATGAACTAAAAACCAGTAACGTCTCAACAACTCATAACATAGAACTCACGATGTGTAAGTTTATGTACTTGACCGATTTCGGCGCAAAGTTACCATTACTATGTAAACCGTTCGTTACGCCTTGCGCAAACCGCGGCCATTTGCAAATTATTGCAATTAAACTATTTATTTACACAAACTATCCGCATGTGAAGGATTATGTGGTAACTTGGTAGTTATTATGGTCTTTATACTGCAGGGAACGTCCCTTCTGATATGGACCATAAATAAAATTGTATAAAATGATTGACCCAATTGAATTACCATTGTGTCATTAGATACATGCCTACAACTCGAAGAAACAACAGATTCAATTAAAATGGAGACAATTACTTATAGACTATATTTGTAACTCTAAATATTTTTTGTCCAAAACTAGTCCACTGGGGTATGGACATGATTTGTAGGAATAAAGAGCATGTACATGCGACAAAAAAGGCTAAACAAAAGTGGCAGACCAAGAAAAAGATGAACTGATCGTGGACGTGGGAAAGATGATATATGGTTAAGAAGAAAATGGACAATGAGGGCTAATAGAATTGTTTGGAAGATAAAGAGTAGTGCGTTGATACATCGAGATAAGGGTAGGCGGTTAAGCTGGAAAATAGTTCTGCTCTATGCCAGAAAAAGTGGTCGAAACATACAAACAAAACTTCAATAGTCTGAATTCAAGAAAGTGATTCGCTTATAAGCAATCTATTTCCAGCGGATGCAAAGCAATGTCTTAAGTTAAGTAAATTCAAGATATCAATTCCCCTGCAAGTCTTGCAGAGCTTCGGACCACACTTAATTAATAACAACAATAATACACAGTGGTATTTCCAGCGCCACATATGGCCGACAGTTCAGTGTTCACGGTTTGCGTCCGTCGATACCTACCCCACGCCCGTGTTGTTGAGCTTAGATATAACTTATTCATGAATGACGTCAATTGGTCTTTAACTTCGATCGGTGGAGAATATGTATAAAGCTTAGCTTTTGTTGTTAAGTATGGTAAAGGGGGTAGAGTATTATAAAATTGCTTCTCCCTAAAATGTCTGCCTAGCCTTTTCCCAAACTATGTTAGTCAGGTTCCAATCTAACCGAATAATAGTATTTTACATGGAGCAACTGCCTATTTACTTCCACAACTCAGTTACTATATACGTTATTACCCAGTAACCCGAACGATACCCCTTGGTAAGACTGGTTGTCAGACTCTTTGGCTTCTGACTACCCGTAACGACTGTCAAAGATCTACGAATGACAGCCGGGACCAACGACTTAACGTGTTTTCCGAGGCACGGACGGAAGGGTCTCGATATGTGTCACCAATCCACGAAACGAACGTGGCAAGCATAGTTTAACCTTCGTTCGATCTATGTGGCTGTTATCATAAAGCCACGAGCCCCTCTTCCGAAGGAGGAAGAGGGGCTCGCGGCTATTCTTCTTCCCTAAAATGTTTTGAAAAGAAAATATAAAAGGCACTAAAAGTCAGTTAAGGCGCTCCGCAGACGGCGGCGGTCATTTTGTCGGAAATTACTGCGATTATCCGGCCAACATAGCGGCGCGATCGTTTTGTCCTCCGTGTGCGTTATTGTATAGATTTCTATACGTTCTATCGTCGCGGACTAATTGTCCATCGTCTGCTCAGCGCCTTACAGGTAAAAGGTCTCTGTGCTGAGGAAATATATTTTGAATTAAGAATGCCAAGAGCATGTAGCGATTGGTTGGATATTCCCAGATAAGCAGATACATGAGAATAAGTTAATTATGAAATCGTCAGACATATACTACATACGAGGTTAAAACTCTGATGTAAATCAAAATGCCAATATTGGCACAAGAACTTCCTCAAGCTGACGCGAGGAAAATTGATACACTGAAGGTTGTATCATTGTATCTGAAAAGTCCTTAGCTTGCAAAACAATATTAGTATTGGCACTATTTCGTGATGACAAAGACTACATTAAAAGTAATTCGAGCACTACACAGCTGATGTCTTAGGGACGACCTTGTCACCGAAACAACGAATCTGGTTGCTGAGTTTACAAAATATGCACTAACAAATGATTCATTCATTTCTCCGTTACGCATGAATGGACAACTAGTAACACAGAAAAAACAAACCTTATATCTATAAGGAGAGGACTCAATTTTCAGTGAAGACGTAAGCAAACTTTCTGTCGATTTGCGCTCGAAAAATATGAATCACAGAGAGATTGCCAAACTTGTAATTTTCTAGGTCGATTGTAACTATGACGTTGCTATTGGATCCGCCATAGCTGACGTAAATATAATAATATGGAATTATATAACTAATAATTACAGCGAGATTGTGAAGAATACCGACGAAAATGATTAGAGATAATGAAACGGATGTCAACTGATAGCTTCAGCAATGTTGCATTTTGCACTTGCCCAAGTGCATAACTATAGCATATTTTGTTCAACAACGTGAGAATATATTCAGTGCTTTAACCTAACTTGCTGCTTTAGAAGTTAAGAGGAACCAAGGATCACTTTAAAATCTGTATAGGTTTATATTTCCATATGATAGAAATGGAGCATGTTGGTTCTCAGAACATATCACAATATCGTCTACATAAACCATCACACAGTGCAATTCTTTTATCACCACGATTACTGTGAAATTTTCATATCGTTATTTTGCAAACTAAGTTAGTAGTGAGCTTGTGCAAGTCTTTAAGTTTCCTAAACGTTGTACTAATGTTTTTGTATGTGAAAAACTGTACAATGTCGTTATTACCATAATTATCGTACTCATTCACTAAAAGTGGGTTTTGTTTAGGGTATGGAGAAACAAGTTACAGGAAAGTGATATGATTTATTTCATCAAAACATTATAGATATGTATGTGGGTGATGCAACAAATGCGATGCCGCAAGTCGTTTTAAGGAAAGCACAAAACTGGGGCTATGGTTAAATCCACCTTGCGTTTCTACTGGTGTGGTGGTTAGCAGTGGGCCATTCTGAGCTCAGATAATGATGAAATGAAGAAATTAGAAAAAAAAAACTGTGCCATGCAGAGTGCTATCGAAATACAAACACGCTTTCTCACGCGTATGATTATCAGTTTTTGTATATGATGTTAAAACGCTGTCTGATCTACGTGAAGATCTTCTGAAGCTAATTGTAGCTGTAACATTATTATATTGAATTTCAATAGACAGCTCCGGCCACCGCTCTCTATATCTAATTAATCCATTTCTCTCAACTGTACTTGCGTGAGAAGTGTTTTATCTTCTGTAATTTAATTATTAATCACTAGATCGATGTAGATAACATTGAACTTTGTGTCTTGTCTTGCTTTATATTTTTATACTCGCAAATATGGATTTTGTTTAAGAAATTAGTGCAATGCAATCTTGGATGTCATCAGGTCCATAAGTAAATGTTCCTTCTTTAAGCTAACTTTTTTAGGGTTCCGTACCTCAACACTCGTGTGTCTGTCTGTCCATCTGTCACAGCCAATTTGCTCCGAATCTAATAGACCGATTAAGTTGAAAATTGGTACACATATGTATTTCTGTGTTCCAAACACGGACGTGTGACGTAAATAAATGAATTTTGAAAATTTATATAAGGGGGCCACTTTTGGGGGGAAAACAAGAAAAAGCGAACAGTACCGTGTGACATATCAAATGAAAGGGTTTATTGCGAGGATATATATCCTTACACTTCTCCAGTCTTACCGACATTCTGGACCCATGGCACCCCTGGAGGACACCCCTGGGGGTGCCACGGGCCAAGAAGTCTGCGTGTCAGCACGCAGTATTTCGGTTGTGGAGGTCCGATAACCAGTCGCTAAATTACTGGTATTCAGCTGCATCGGGTTAGACTGGAAGCCGACCCCAACATAGTTGGGGAAAGGCTAGGCAGATGATGATGATCTTTCTTACACTTGGTTTAAGACGCAAACAAACAATTCCTGCACTTGTAGCAAATGTTAACGGCCAAAACATGTGGTGCAATCAATTCTTTTCTTGATTGATTACTTATATAACAGTTACATGGTAAACTATATACTTTCTAAAGAAATATGTGCATAATCTAGATAAGAGTGTCAAAAATGTATAGGTAAGTAAATTAATAATAATACAATAATGGCCGATAATTGAACGGACAATAAATCATGTAGGTGCGCGATGTTATCTGCGCGGGCGCACCTTATCATTCATCATGAATTTCGTAATACTGCCGTTGAAACTTCGAAATTAAAGGCTTCCGCGACACGATATATTTTAGGAGGTTCCTTAATTGATAAACTTCGGGTTGTGGGGATCGTGAATCTGGGTTCGAAAAAAGTATTATAACAGCCTATTCAATTAAATCTGTTGTCAAGTTAGAAGACTGTTCGTAAATTGTTGTTGGGGATGTAGCAAGTCAGAAGGGAACAGACCTCGCGACCGGTCACCTAACCGCTGGTCAGACCAAGTAACCACCCTCACTCGACTCTCTGTTACGACTGCTCTGAGAGAAGCCGAGAACTGAACGAAGTGGAAGAACATCATACATAAACTCACGAAGGCCCTTCAGGGACGCAACCTTCAGTAATGCAGTAAACGACCAAGAAGACGAAGGCGTTTCAGGCACACGACCTTTCAGTAATGCATTACGGGACCAAGAAGATATAGTCAAGTATACCTAATCTTAACAGCACAAACCATTTCGACGGTATATTTACTGATTTAAGACTTGATTAGGCTTTCAGAAACTGTCATTAATGTGGCGGAACATTACGTGTACTATGATGATGAAGAAGAAATCAATCATTAATTTCTTTGATAAAACACAGTCTGTACCATGGTCCTATTATACCGAAGTCATGCGAATTGGATAAACGCAAGAGACAGAGTACCACCACTGCCACCCACTGCTCTCATCATAACGGTGAAGGAAAATATCGTGAGGACACCGTCATGTCCTTGAACCAAAAATTCGAAGAAGTGACATCTACTAATCCGCACTGGGCCTGCGTGGGGAATTATGACCCACTCCCTCTCACAGAGAGGAGGGGAGTCCCAGGAGTGGGAACATTATAGACTGATAATGCTAAGAGAAAGAAACGGTTTAAAATAACCGTTAGGTAATAGCCTGACCGACAGCCTACCTGTCTAAAAAGAAAACTTATTTAATATTGAACAAGCACGAATCATGAATTCATGACATAACAATCTAAACTTATAATTATTATAGGAATGCCGGGCGTGGTCTCAATCATATTCAAATGTATTCTTGTTGAATGAAACGTTATGTTCTACGAGAAAAAAAAAACTATTGATTGATACCTGACAGAATGTGAAGTTACAAGCAAATAATGCTAAGCAGTTTGTTGCCTAGAGCCTTGTTACGTCACAGATATAATATGTTTAAGGCTTGACTAACCGTGATGTTATAAAAGCCTCTTATTGCCCGAGCGAGCGAAGCGACCGAAGCGTCTCTGCTTCTTCAAGCCTGGCAAAATTTGCTTTCGTGTGTCAGTTTGTTGCTACTCCTCTACAGGTCGTAATTTTTTTAAGTTTGATAGGTATATACCATCGAAGAACTTCATATCAAACCACCGTAAGGACTATTCTTGCTTGCAGCGCTCGGCAGCTATAGCACCGGGGTGGTAACAGATGTGGTCATCGTGTTCACGGGATTTTGTGTTGACACTGGTTAGATATGAACTTCTTTGATGGTCCATATATTAATTATAGGATTTTAAACTGACACGGTTAATTTCACTTCTAATTATAATAATTACCATGTATTTGAAAACAAAAAATGGTAAATATCCCGTTTTAAATAACTTTAGTGGTATATTAATTTTGCCAAAAAAGTTGGTCTACTGATCGCAGAACTACTAGTTTTATATTCAAGTAGCTGTTTCCCGCGACTTGGTCCGTGATCCAGGAGGAGCCTATGTCCTTCTCCAGGTCAAGGTCTACCCCTGTGCCAAATTTCATCCAAATCTGTTCAGCCGTTTTAGCGTGAAAGCGTAACAAACAAATAACACACTTTCGCATTTATAATATTACTAGCTGCCCGCCCCGGCTTCGCTCGAGTAGCACTAAGTACGTATCTACGGCGCACCTACCTGCCTACCCTACCTACCCTACCGACCCTACCGACCCTACCTACCCTACCTACCCTACCTACCCTACCTACCCTACCTACCCTTCCTACCCTACCTACCCTACCTACCCTACCTACCCTACCTACCCTACCTACCCTACCTACCCTACCTACCCTACCTACCCTACCTACCCTACCTACCCTACCTACCCTACCTACCCTACCTACCCTACCTACCCTACCTACCCTACCTACCCTACCTACCCTACCTACCCTACCTACCCTACCTACCCTACTAAAAAGTATCCTATGTCCGTCTCCTGGTTCTAAGCTACCTCCCCACCAATTTTCAGCCAAATCGGTTCAGCCGTTCTTGAGTTATAAGTGGTGTAACTAACACGACTTTCTTTTATATATATAGAAGAATATAGTTAGGATTCAATGACTAGGTGTAACCTAATGTGGTTAAATGAACACCAAAAACGTAAACGTAGATTCCACTTTACGTCAACGCTCCTTTGTTGTTTTGTGTATACAATAATACATTATAATTAGGTACATTTATAGTCATCTCAACTTACCTAAAGACAAATAAATATGTATTTATATGTACGCTAATGGGCTTATTATTAAAACCGCAAAAAAATTTAGTTACCTATATTTCTCGAGTTAAACGAAAAGCCGGAGTGATAAATAGGATCCATTACAGAAAGTCTTCCTGGATGATGTGACTTTCTAGTTAGGTTGTATATAAAGCATTGTCTTTGCCACAACCGAAGGCAGACACTTTGACGATACAATAACACCGACACTGTTGTTTGAAGTCAAAGCTTACAAAATATTTTGAAACGTTTGCAATTACAAATACGACGTACCTACCAGGGGCGCAGCTAACCAATAACCCGATTCCTGTCGGCTTCCCTTAGGAAATTATGACAGTCAGTAGTTCTCAGCAGTGTTTAATAATAACACTGAATGTATTATTTAATACTTACACCATAAAATTAAAGTATTACAAAACCCTAACCTACATTAAAAAAATTGTCTTTATATTCCAACGAAAACAAAACATTTAAAGTGCGCGCCAATTTTGCTCTAGTGCCTCCAGTATAACTCGTTGTCCGCCCGGGTTATGAAAACTTAAATTTCTATACAAAATAATCTCGTCATGACGTCACTTCAGGTCACGTGACACGCTGTTTTTTGAGGCAATAGTAAGCCGTAAAAAGTCGAGTTATGATAGGTACAGTGTAGGAATCCATTCGCTGAATTTCGTAAGCGTTCGGTTTGGTTCGGGACGGGGCCGGGGGGAGGGACAAGCTCCACGCTCCACGCACGCAATAATTTTAAATGTTTGTTGACGATCGATTGACGTAAATAGAATTTATAACCTTTAATTTTGTTGATACTTGTAGTTAATTAGCATTTTGTTCGTTGTATTCATATAAGTTATTAGTGTAGTATTAGTGTAACAATTAGAATTGGATAATCGTGAGTTTGTTGTGAAATTGTGCGTTCGCCGTCGTTGTAATTAGGAATTTGTGATTTTGTGGTAAGTCGATAGATTAGCAAGTTGAAATTACTTTTTTAGAGTAGATTTGAAAAGTTATTAGTAGGGTGGCGGCATTAATAGTTTTAGATTGTTGTGCGACAGATTATTTGCTTCGTGAGGAAACATGCTTTTCAAGGTTAAGTTTTGAAAATAAGAAACACATAATTAGGCTAGGTCGTGCTCGACCAGATATGACTATAAACTACAAACGACGTGATGGGTTGGAATGTTTCCCTTTACGATAAATATCAATCTGGTAGTTGGACTGGTAGTTGTAAATTAAATAAGATGTTTTGTTTTCCATGTTTACTTTTCTCAAATTCTAGTAGTTTATGGAATAAAGGGGGTTTTACAGATATTAATAATATGACGAATTCATCAAAAAAACATGTGCAGACTGAAAAGCATATTCGTAGCTGTTTAGATTTACATGACTTCGGGAATAGTAGGATAGAACCATTTTTCACTAATTCGCTTGAAACTCATAATAGGAAAGTAGCTCGAAATAATAATAAAACAAATAATAATAATTTAATGAAACGGTTTATCGACACCGTTATTTTGTTAGGTAAACAAGAAGTAGCTTTTCGCGGCCACGATGAACGTCCGAATTCTGATAACCGCGGTAACTATATTGAAACCTTGTTATATCTGAGCAAGTATGACACCGTATTGGACTCTCATTTGGAACTATGTTCTTCAGTTCAGAACCCCGTGTTTCTGGTCTTTCAAGTGATATTCAAAATGATTTAATACATAGGTAGTATTGCATCCGTTTTACGAGACCACATTAGAATCGAGATAGATAAAGCTCCATTTCTGTCTGTAATGATTGACGAAACTCCCGATGTCAGTCATAGGGAGTAATTGACTGTAATTTTTCGATATTTATCTGAAACTGGAATCGAAGAACGATTCCTAGGTTTTTACGATGTTAGCGGAAGTCGAACTGCTGAAGTTTTATACAAACAGTTGTTATAAATACTTGACCAGTATCGTTGTAGGAATAAGTTAGTTGGTCAGTCTTACGACGGCGCGGCAGATTTTTTTTATTTTTGTTTTTTTTTTTTTGTTTTTGCTCCGGCTTACCTTTCTCATAAACTCACCCTTCGCCACTGGTACCTACTGCAGCTATCACTTGTAGGTACCTACTGTATCGAATGCGGTTAATTCATACGCATCACAAGTTCACAACAAGCTCCACTTTTCACTATTCATGCTTCCACTGATTACCTCCGTAAGGATACTGTTACCTTTAAATCAGAGCAGGAACAATTGAAGTGTCCTTAGTAAAGAGGAAATGCAAAATTGTTGAGGATACTAAAGCAAAACTAAACAGAGGACTGAAGAAAGATATTTCAACACAACAGAGTGCCAGTTGACCATAAAGATAGACGATCGTAGTTATTTCCAATTCTAAAACAGATACCAACTTTAAGTAAATATGGCTACAGTTCGCTGGCCATCTAAAACAAAATTCCGCATTCTATTAGATAGAAGCAGGGCGATGCATCTTATTATGCAACCGCAAGTGGACGGCATAGCTTAGATGTGGAACGTCGACAGCCGCGCGCGGAATGCCCAAGTTCATCCAACCTGCAGTTTCACGATCGTGACTCGAATGACGAAGCGAAAACCACATTCTTCATACTTTATACCTTAGTTTTAGCAACTAACCTTGTATGGGAATACGGCGGTATCTGACAGTTTTGTCAAAGGGAAATCAGACCAGCTTTTGTGGCAACACTGTCAATAACTGCTGAAGAATGTGAGAAAACGAGCACTATTGAATTCGATAAAGTGGTATTCATTATTTTCTCAGTCACTTGAATGTCTAAAGGCTTTTCTTCTTATTAGACCATGAACATGTCGTGGCAAAAGAGCTGTTATGAATTTGAAATTAGAGTCATCGGTATTAGTAACACGTATATTGACGTAGTTTCTTTTTTTAAATTATTCAGGATAATTCGTTTAATCATATGACATCCTCACAAATTGCAACATCATTTATTTACATAATTATTTCTTTTAAAATGATCACATACTTTATTTAAATTTTCGGACTCGGCGTGGCTACGACTTTAGATCCCTTTAGGCCCTAATAGTTACAGAAACGAAGTTAATAGTCTATTGGAAACTAAAAGCCTTGACATTTTATGCTATTCGTAGCGCTAGACCTAAATGTTAAAGTTTATAATCGTAGCTTCTAAATACAAGAATGCATGTTTCACCTACGAAAGGTTTTATGTCTTCATGTAAGGGCCAAACAAATACGAAGCACCCATAGTGTGAAAAAAATTAAGGCCACTCGTTTCTGCACCTTGAAATACAAATATTTTGATAACAAACAAAATCAAGATTCATTAAACAAAGTCCCTCAAGGTCTGCGGTAAACACATATTAATGTCAAAGTAGAGGAAAAGTCGATTGGCAATACACGGAAAAGTAGGAACAAATCAAAGGACGAAGCCTTCCTCAGAATGCTTGAAGAATGTTAATACAGCGTAGAAGTGTAGGCTAAAGACACAAGATAAGTAAGTAAAGAAGGTCCAGACCAGAACGTGGTAGAATACTCAAAACATAATAGCGACGCCCTTAACAACTAGCAATACACTGAAAAAAATTATGCAATTGAAGTTCAAGAGAATTAAAAAATATATAATTTTACGCCACCCACATATAATTTTACGCCACCTCGTAGCAAAGTAAATGATGAATTTTCATTAGGAGTGCACCTTCTGGACATAATTATTCTAAATGCAGCGTAACAGTGTGCGTGCGCGCAATAAAAACATTAGCGTTATTCGTGGAAATCCCTGCACTAAAGATAACAATGGCATTTGCGGAGACAGTTACAATAGTGACTTTTACGTAAATTTTTCATTTAATGTATTTTGGAAGCCGAATGAATAGAAGAACGACGACGACTGACGACTACGACGTCTGTACCACAATATTGATAGGTCTGTACCTTCTATGAAGCCTGATGCAATATCAAGTTTTCAGATAGAAAAGCTTTCAAAATGATAAATCGTTATCATATGAAAAAATAGTGAACGACAAACATCAGGAAGCATCATCAATCACCAGAAACTTGAATCTCGCTTCTATTACAAGTGATATCTAACAAGACATGAAAAATATCGAAGAGTTAAATAATCTTGGGAAGTTATAAATGATCCAAATTAGAATGGGA